>OZ018312.1:545772-2026708 GCA_963969455.1 Arge pagana | reverse complement strand
AAGGAGCTTCGACAATACAAAAAATGGTGTCAGAAGTGGGATTCGAACCCACGCCCTCATAAAAGTGGACTGTGAAAAAAGTGCAAAGTGCATCACAGGATCAAACGACGACTCTGCAACCATCGCCTCCGGACTCATCACCCCCAGCCCGCTACCTGTGGAAAACAATCAGCATCTACCAAAAGATGAGTATACAACTATTGACAAGTTCGTATATAACATTATCACGAGACATTGTTTCGCGATCGATAGGTCAATCCACTCGCAATCAGGCGTGCCGCTTCTCCTTTTGCACTTTACTTCTCTTATAAGTGAGTCTAGCTTACTTAGGCCTCTCTCGCTTATATCTATTACAATTGTATAATTCATGTAAGCCTTGGTATATCATGCGAGAGGACAGGTTTTTCTCACGAGAACAGTCGCGCATTTTTCCCCAATTTCACGAGTTGTGTTGGAATGTTGCGTTTCTGGCACTCGGGTTGCTCCGGTCTCACGACCACGGCTACATAAACCAATCGCCGTGTCAAGTCACGAACAAAACGCAGATACGGGCGGTCGCCATGTGCTGGGAAGGAACATAGTTGTCCCTGACCAGGCGCCAGGATTCTTAAGGGTCGACACGACCGTGGTCTGGTCTGGTTGAAATCTTTGAACCGTTTTGACGATCCTTCCTTGCGCATGGTATTGGGAAATATTTTACTTAAGGCATTTTCAGGTTTCTAACAGGCATTGCACGTCTCCCTCATGATTCGTAACGTTCGACGGGGTCGAGCGCGTGGGTCTGTTCAATGTGCGCTTGGTGCAAGGGGGGCCGCACATGGGCACTTTTCGGTCACGTGCATCGGGAGACGGGCCGCGCTCGGTGTCGTGCTGTGCGTCGGTGGGCGCACGTGTTTATACGCGCTTTCGGGCCCATCGCGGGACGATTTTTTGACTACGAGACTCGAACCGCGCTTGGTCGCTTAATCTTTGGTGGTGGACGCACGTGTTCTTGCGTTTTTTCATACCCGCCGTAGAGCAGGATGGGTCTACAGCACTCGAACCGCGCTCGAGTCTTGCACTCAAGTAGTTGAATCTCGACATTCGACGAATACACAACGTGTCTCAGCTCGAAGTGTTAATACGTTTTCTTTCAAATACCTCAAAGGTATTTACTCAGTGTAAATTCGACAAAAAATGGCTAACCGCGTAAAAGTAATCAATCAGAAACGCGTAACTTTGAAGGCGCAACTCACAAAACTCGAGAAAATCGCGGAGGACGCGGAAGTGGAACCCGCGAACATAAAAATGCGCGTAGATCGGGTGAAGGAGCAATTTCGCGCATACGAAGAGTTGCATGATGAGCTAGCGTTATTGGTCGACGCGGAGGATGACCGGGTCGACGAGTTCGACGAATTACAAGACCGATTTTACGCAATCGTGGCGAAGATCGAGGCAGGGTTACCATCGACCACCCCTCGGCCTCCTAGTGCTTTAAACGTGACCTCTCTGCCGATCGACGGTACGCGTCGACTCAAACTACCGGTCGCCGACCTCCCACGGTTTGACGGTAACATCGAAAAATGGTTATCATTTAAAAACACATTTATTACCATGATCGATTCTCGCGAGGATATAACCAATTTACAGAAATTTCTGTATCTAAAAAATTGCCTCGAGGGTGACGCGTTAAACAAAATTCTCATTTACAACGTGAGCGAGGAAAATTACGGGACGGCGTGGAAGTTGCTGTTAGAGTCGTACGATAAAGTGCGAATTTTGATCGTGAAGCATCTCGACGCGATCCTCGAGTTACCCGCGCTGATTAAGGCGACGCATAACGGTTTGACGCGGCTCGTCGACGATATGCGTCAGCACGTGAACATGCTCGCGTCGATGAACGTAACGTTAGACGAACATTTGTTAATTAGAATACTCGAACGCGCATTGCCCAACAATATCCGAATTAAATGGGAAGAAACGCTCAATCTCGACACCTCGCCGACGCTCGAGCAAATTTATAAATTCATTTCCGAGGCCGCGTTTCGTTTGTACACGCTCGAACAAGACACATCGCGGCCAAAACAAGGAAATAATAGTAAGCGATCGCTCCCGGGTAATCGAGATCAGACTGGATTCAAGGCGCGACGAGGGGAACAAGGAGCGCGTACATTCGCGACCGGCGCTTCAGCAAGGTGCGTGATCTGCAAAAGGGAAAAACATCACGCGTATCAATGTCGCGAATTTCAAAACATGACGGTGCCACAGCGGTGGAACGTCGTCAGAAATACAGCTCTGTGTAAGAATTGTCTGCGCGAACACCGCGGCCAATGCAGTTCTGGGACATGCAAAACCTGCTCGAGGTATCATCACACGATGTTGCACAGAGAATTTCCTGCGACGGCCACCCATACTAATCGAGGGACACCAAAAACGGATCCCACGAGCAAGCAAGCAACAATGGTAAATACATCAAACCATAATCCCATTGCATATAATTTCACGTCGCGAGCTCTGCAGTCGCAATTGATGCTTAGTGCTCAAGTACGCGTCAAGGATTCGAACGGTCAATACAGACAATGTCGCGCATTATTAGATACATGTGCAACGGCGCATTTTATAACGGAGGATCTCGTAAACGCATTAAAGTTACCGAGACGATCGTGCTCGATCTCGGTGGGAATGATCGACGACGCGAACACTGTTGCTAAGGGCACGGTCGGGTGCACCTTCTATTCGATTCACAGTAGCTTCAATAAAACTCTCACATTTCTGATAATCCCGAAAATCGCGGATCGCGTGCCAAATGAAATATTTCCGCGTGAAACAATCGACATACCGCGAAATGTTAGATTGGCTGATCCGCAATTTCACTTACCGCAGAAAATTGACATCCTCATCGGGTCAGGCACCACGTTATCATTGTTGTCAATCGGACAATGTGATCTATCTCGCGACGGCTGCGATCTTTTCTTGCAAAAAACTCAGCTCGGCTGGGCCGTCGCCGGCGGAAAAACAAATGCCACGGACGGAAAACGAAAGTCGTGTCACTTAATCGAATTAAAGAAACAGATCGAAAAATTTTGGTTGCTCGATGACGCGAACGCGAGTCAAATAAAATTGTCAGAAAATACCGACTGCGAAACGCATTTCATTCAAAATGTCACTCGGGAGCCGTCGGGACGGTACGTCGTTCGTCTGCCGTTTCGCAGCACCGAACGAGACCTTGGTGACTCACGAGCAACAGCATTGCGACGATTTTCAAGTTTGCAAAAAAGACTTAACGCCGATCCGGGTCTCAAACAAGAATATCATCGCGTTCTGGACGAGTACATCGAGCTTGGCCACATGTCGCTCGTGGTCGATGAATCGGAACCCGGGTATTATCTCCCACACCACGCGGTGATCAAAACAACAAGCGCGACGACGAAAACTCGAGTGGTCTTTGATGCGTCTGCCAAGACCAGCAAGGGAATTTCGCTTAACGATACGTTAATGGTCGGCCCAACTATTCAATTAAAATTGTTCGAGCATCTCCTACGATTTCGGAATCATAAATACGTAATTACGGCGGATATCGCGAAAATGTATCGACAAGTCTGGGTTCACCCCGACGACCGTCGATATCAACGAATATTTTGGTTCCAGAACGGAAAGATACGCGTTTTCGAATTAAACACAGTAACGTTCGGCGTATCGTCAGCACCCTTCCTCGCGATACGGACCATCCAGAAACTCGCGAACGACGAGAGCGCGGGGTACCCAAGGGGGGCCGAGGCTTTGGCGCGCGACTTATACGTCGACGACTTACTATCGGGAGCGGACACGCTCGACGAAATCATCCAGATTCGAAATGAAGTCATTGAGATTTTGAAACACGGCGGATTCGATATCCGACAATGGGCGTCAAATCACCCGCGAGCCTTAAATAATTTGAGTCAGACAACTACCGATATTGAATTTCTCACAGATGAAAATCCTATACACAAGACACTCGGGATCTCGTGGAACGCGCGCGAGGATGACTTGTTGTACACGGTAAAACGTATTGAGCCCTCAGTAAAGGTTACGAAGCGATACATTTTATCAGAGATCGCAAAAATTTTCGATCCCCTCGGTTTACTCGGTCCGGTCATTCTCGTCTCGAAGGTGCTCATGCAGCAATGCTGGAAAGCGAAGACAACCTGGGACGAATCCGTGCCCAGCGCGTTGGATTCCGCGTGGCGATCATTCGCTGAACAATTATCATTAATCGACAATCTAAAGATTGATCGATACGTATCAATAAATGACGCCATCAATATTCAGATTCACGGATTTTGCGATGCGAGTAAGAAAGGTTACGGGGCCTGTATATACGTACGCTCTTGCAACCAGGAGGGCGAGATTCACGTGAAACTCTTGTGTTCAAAGGGGCGCGTCGCCCCACTAAAGGAGCAGACGATCCCTCGACTTGAACTCTGCGGTGCATTGACACTCGCTCGCTTATATCACGAAGTCCGCGAAGTAGTGACCTTACGCGTAGACAAGACAATTTTTTGGTCAGACTCGACAATAGTTTTGCAATGGCTAAACAAACATCCCAGCGTATTAAAGGTGTTCGAAGCAAATCGCGTCGCGGAGATACGAGAGGTTAGTAACAACGCAGAGTGGCGACACGTCCGGACCGAACAAAACCCGGCAGACGCACTGTCGCGAGGTCAACTCCCTCGAGAATTTTTGAATAACGACTCGTGGTTTCGGGGGCCATCGTGGTTGGCCTAGGCCGAAACCGATTGGCCTCAAGTTCCCGTAACTCCTCAAACGGATTTACCGGGAATCGAAAAACTATTTTGCATGGTCTCGCAATTAAAATCGGAAGAAATTTTCCAAAAATTTTCATCGTACATTCGATTGATTCGCGTCATCGCGTATTGCTTGCGTTTCTTACGCACCAACAAAGTCAGGATGGCCGAGCGGTACCGGGGACATACAGGATGGCTGACTTGCCGAAGCCAAGAGTTGATAACGCACCGACGTTTTATCACACGGGAGTCGACTACTTCGGTCCTATCCTCGTCAAGGAGAAGAAACATCGGAATCGGAGTAGCGTCAAAGTATACGGCTGCGTGTTCATTTGCATGTCAACCAAGGCTATCCATCTCGAGATCGCGAGCCATCTATCCACGAACGCGTTTCTAGCGGCATTACGACGATTCATAAGCCGTCGGGGCACTCCCGGTCATATTTACTCCGACGATGGGACAAATTTCGTCGGCGCGAACAGTCAATTTCGCGAATTTTACGAGTTGAGAGAATCCGAAGAATTTCGTTCTCAACTCTACGATTTTACTTCCATCCGAAAAATCGAATGGCATTTCAATCCGCCCCTCTCACCTCACTTCGGGGGCATCTGGGAAGCGGCGGTGAAATCGTGCAAGCATCATCTCAAACGCGTCATGCGTGACCTCTTATTCACATATGAGGAATTAACGACTCTTGCAATTGAGATTGAGGCCATTCTCAACTCACGGCCGTTGTGCCCTATTTCTACAGATCCCAACGATCCCATCGCGCTAACACCGGCACACTTCCTAGTCGGCAGACCTCTCACGATGCTGCCGGAAAATAATTTCTTGCTTGTTCCAGACAACCGATTGTCCTCGTGGCAATTGATCACAAAGACCCGGCAAGAATTTTGGCGCCGGTGGCAGCTCGAATATCTGAACGAGTTGCAAAAACGGCAAAAATGGATAAATCCAACCGAAAACATCGCACAGGACACGATAGTCCTACTCATTGACAAAAACCAACCTTGTATGCAGTGGCGGCTGGGGCGAGTGGTCGAGCTACATCCAGGGGGCGATGGCGTGGTCAGAGTCGTCACCGTTAAAACCGCACAAGGACTCTACAAGCGCAACGCAACATCGATTTGCGCCCTACCCACAACCGCCTAAAAAATTAGATTTAGCTTCCGCGAGATAAAATAGTTCAAAGAATTAGTTATATTCCTTTCAATTTCCTAACGATTTCTCAAATGAAATTCTAAAATCATGTTACATTGGTATGTAGGCTAAAATAGATGTAAGATGTAATAACATTGTGAATATTTTGTACGTTAGCACTCCCAACGGGGGGAGGATGTTTAGAGAGAGGTAGTAGATATCGTCCGAGCTGTTGCGATCTCCGTATACGGCCGCGCTCGACCCCTCGCGTGGAGAGAGATGCAAGTCTTTTTCCTTGAGCGGGAGGGGGTGAGCGCGCTAGCCGCTTACTAGAATAGGGTAGAGAAGAAAAAAAATATAGTACGACGCGAAAGTTCGTTAGGGATAGTCGGGTGAACGACGCTCGGTAACCAAGTGCAACGCGTTAAAGTCTTAAGCCGTCTCTGACGCGATAACCTGTGTACAAATTAATCCAAACGAATCATACCATACGAGAGAGCGCCTCGACTCTCTCGCCCATAGAATCATCAGCTGGCCAATTATAACATATAATTGGCCACCGCTCAATAAAAGGAGAGGGCCCATTGCCCTCTCCCCAACATCATGTGGCACAATTATAACATATAATTGGCCACCGCTCAATAAAAGGAGAGGGCCCATTGCCCTCTCCCCAACATCAGCTGGCATATAATTGGCCACCGCTCAATAAAAGGAGAGGGCCCATTGCCCTCTCCCCAACAAGTAGAATTTCGACGATGTTTCGCTCGTACTCGAAAAAGTCTGGCTACGATTTAGGGTCGCGTGACCGAGCAGAGTCTACTTTCGAGGGCACTCGACCGTTCACGGTCATTTTAGACCATTCCGGTCGCACGGAAGTCATTTGAAAATTCTCTGGACGACGATAATGGAATGTCGGAAGGTGCTCGTTGGGTTCGTTCGCGTTACTCCTCGCCCCTTTCCGCCCATCTTTTGCTCTTCGCGTCCGGCTTGGCTCGTCGTATCGCGGGGGGTAATAAACGAGAAGAGAAAAATGGGAGGGTTGTTCGACGGAATGTTGTTTTTCTCGGTGTAAGCGGAGCGGTGCGTTCCGCGTGACAGCATCTCCCCCGCTACGCGACACACATTCGTCACCCGCGTAATTTCTTGTCCAGGAGGGAGGAACGAACAGCGATGAAAAAAATAACACGGATGGCAAAATAGATATCGTGCGTGGGACAATGGCGGTTGGTTCGTTTCGTAGACGTAAACGAGATTTTCGCGAGATTTTCATAGCAAACAACACCGCGCGGCGCCGCGCGGAGGGTCGAGCGTTCCCTCGTCTCTAGTCGTTTCTACGTCTCGTTTTTCCTCTCGCAGCGACTGTAAAAACGTAGGGAACAGAAAAATACGTGAAAAAATTACGACAAACAAGATGGCGCGAAGTTGACTGGGAGCCCAGATAAAAGCCGCTGGTCAACCGCTGAAATTGATCGACTTCTATGAGTATTAAAGATTTTTATTTCGCGGGTACAAATTGTCTACGTCTGAATCTATTAGAATCTGCGGACGAGAAGTGATACGTCAAACGGTTGGAATCGACGATCGTTACGATACTTTTGACAACGACGTGATACCTCGTAATTGGACTCATATGGCTAATTATCGACGCAGCTTCAAAGGACGGCGTTTCGTTTGTGTATCGAACGGAAATCTGCGATCCGGAAAACGCAAACGAGTAGCTTGTACAACCGTCGCGTTTCAAACTCCCGTAATATCGATGTCAAGCTACGTTACCGAAGATATAGTTGCCCCCATACGACGCACGCATATCGCGATTGACTAGAGAATCGCGTCGGGCGGAGCATCGCCACCGATGCGGATGCCGTCGAAGTTGCTGAGCTGATTGTAAGTTGGAAGATCTCGCGATTTTTTGGTAAGGCTTCGAGAATAAAGATAATTGGGTGAGACGAGGGTCGCGGCTCGTTTGCGCGGAGTCCCAAGAGAGCGCCCGAAGGATGCAGCTGGTAATAAAAAAAATCGATAGGTTAACCCAACCAGGACTAGTTTTATTCGCGTTACGTTTTTTCCTACCCCTCGTCTCGGCCGAGCAACGTTTCGCGGGGTTCGCCAATCCCTCGAAGTCAGATCGCTGCGCCCTCGCTCCTCCTGCAACAGACGCGCCGACCCGTCTCTTTCTACCAACGTCGACGCGGAAACCGGCAGCCGTCGCGAAGGATGGGTAAGTACTCCTTGCGGTTTACAGATGTATTTTATTCGCCTACCACGCTTTTGGCAATGAATTCCAAAAAGAGCTTCCCTCGTTCTTTACATTTCTTCTCGAGGCGCCGCGCGCTTTTCTCCCCGACCGCCACCCACCAGCACCACCGATACCTTCACCCTCCCGCTACCCCGACGTATACACGGTTCGTTAGCCTATCGCTACGATATCAACGACGCAAATCAATACGCCGACCCGATTGAATTTGATTCGAAGCATCACAAGCCAAAAAACCACGAAATTTCCCCGCCCGAGGTTAAATCAACGCTGATTCCGCACTCCGGATGTTGATCACTCTCGTCACGCGTAAAACTGTACATTACAGTAGTTGAGAACAAAATATCCATTTTTTTTCTGCTCTTATCCCTTCAAATGTTCGTGTTTGATGGGAATAAAATCCTCATCAAAGAAAGCTGCTGTAGCACAACTCGTAGGAATCGTTTTTTTTCATTTAAATTGACATCACACGTAGTCAATTTAAATTTAAATAGAAAAACCAAAATCCTCGAGTTAAAAAAAAGGGAGATAAAAAAAATAGAGATAATACTAACTTTGGGTGAAAAAAAGTGACTGACACGCATTTTTGTGCTGAATCTGACGGACAATTGTTTACTGCGTAGAATCAGCCTACCAAGCATTTTCTATCGCTGGGTTTCGCTCCTGTTCAAAATTATACGGCAGTGTTTCACGCGTCCGCCGAAACTGGTACACTTTCACTCGTGCCGACAACAATTTTACGTTGGTCGGTACGCGCATTATTCCACTATGTAAATACGAAGGCGAGGAAGCGTTGTACGGTAGGAAATCCATTATAGTGTTTTTGTCACGTTCAGATTCATTCCAGCCACAGTTCGGGCTCGTCGAGGACGGGACTGTTTGAATAATCTTGGTACTCTACGTTCACGTTCATAGCCGTGATATTTTTCATCGCGGAATGAAATATACGGCAACGATCACAGCGCGTAGCTGCTCAAACAAATCTAATGGTGGACAATAGATCACGTGGCATGCACTCGACTTAATGCATACACGTACAACTCGCGGAAAGTTTGCGAGTGGTAAATCTTGAAGGCAACTGTTATTCTTGTTATACGCGCGTCCTACTACCCCTGCTACCATTGTTATTGTTACCCTGCACGATCCATTAACTCGCAAACGCTGCCTCTTCCCTAGAACAATATTCCCTTGGTTATCCTACCACGAGCAAAAGTGCGGAGGCTGCGCTCGGATGAAATGCAGCAACTCGCCGTATTCCTAGATAAAGCATAGCTAATATTTGTTCTTTGGGTCGGAAGAGAATCATGCCCCAGCAGCGCGGATCCGGAAACGCGCTACTTTTCTCGTCGCATCCTCGATCCGCGACTTTGCATTTGCTCCTACCCCTACTGTAAAGGGTGAGGTCGGGTGAAAACAAATGTAACAAAATTCAAATCAACTTCGGACTGATTGAGCGTTTATTAGAACGCCGAAGTAAGGAAAATAACTATGATGAGGTTGAAAAAATCAGGTTGATCACAAAAAAACTCGCACGCTCGATAGCTCGACTAACTTTTAGTTTACAATTATTCTTTATTCTGTACCAGTTAACAATTTCGAAATACGACAAAGAAAGGGCTGAGGGCCCGCGTAATTATAGGAAGAAAAGCGACTCGCCTGTTTCCTTTGCTGTTTTTCGCCGTGTACTGCCGTGTGCTTGGGCCTGCGAGGGTCTCTACACCCTCGCGCCTCCCACTACTTGGGCCTGCGAGGGTTCTTACACCCTCGCGCCTCCCGCTACTTGGGCCTGCGAGGGTACTTACACCCTCGCGCCTCCCACTCCTCGACCGCCATCGTGGCGTCGTTTTCCGCGACTTTTCGCCCTCTAGCTGGGCCTCAAGCGCCGCGCGCACCCCAGACTCTCCGTCTCTCACTACTACCGTCGTCCGCAGCCCTCTCTCTCGCTTGCTCTATCGCTCGCCTGCCCACCCGGTCCATGGGTCCGTCCTCCGACTTTCCCTTCCGTTTCGCTGAACCCAACAATCCCTGGGAGGTAAACCTCCCCGTGGGGTTAGACAGCCTTCACAGGGCTAACCTCATGAAGCTGTATGGGGCTATACGGCCGCTACAACGTCGTCACGTCCGTGCACGTATGTGGGCGAGCGTCGGGCCCCGAGAGTCCTGGGCCGGACCTTGGTTTCGTCGTATAGGCAGACCCTGTTCTGGGGTTTTCGATTAGCGCTAGGCGTTGTTTCGCGATCGATAAGTCAATCCACTCGCAATCAGGCGCGTCGCTTCTCCTTTTACATTTTACTTTTCTTATACGTAAACCTAGCTTAGAGAGGCCTCTCTTATGTCTATCGCAATCTTATAATTTATCTAAACCTTGGAATATCATGCGAGAAGACAAGTTTCATTTTCACGAGAACAGCCACGCATTTTTACCCAATTTTGCGAGTTGCGTCGGAATGTTGCGTTACTGGCACTCAGGTCGCTCCGGTCTCACGACCACGGGTACATAAACCAATCGCCGTGTCAGGTCACGAACAAAACGCAGATACATGCGGCCACCATATGCTGGTCAAGTAACGAACAAAACGCAGATACAGGCGGTCGCCATGTGCTGAGAAAGAACAGAGTTCTCCCTGACCAGGCGCCAGGATTCTCAAGGGTCGACACGACCGTAGTCTGGTCTGGCTGAAACCTTCGAACCGTTGAAATATTAAGAACATTTTACTTAAGCTAAATCCGTTGCATTCGTATTTATTTATCCGCTCCGTTTCCTATAAGTTGTCATGACGAGGCGAACGATTTAATGTGCACTACCCGGCTGCACAAACAACAGTTCTCGACGGTGAAACGATCGCCGATCGTCCACGTGATTAGTCCGCGCCCCATCCCGGTGTCGTCCCCGGGTTCTTACGCGACTTTCTATTTGCACGTTTCCAACATCCTCCCCCCAGTCTAAGAATTCATTCAATTTTAGACTTCTTCCGATGAACTGAAAATCTTCACTAGCCTATTTACCGGTCTGACAAAATCCTTCTTTTCGGTACGCACCTTAACTACCCTGACTATATTGTCCGATTTGTTCGGGTAGACTTCGGTAACCCTGCCTTTCCTCCACGTGTTACGCGGCGTCTGATAATCGACTATCAGTACGATGTCCCCGATCTGTAGTGGCACAGTCGGATTGTGCCACTTCGTGCGCGGTAGCAGCGATGGTAAATAATCGCGCAGCCACCTCGTCCAAAAGCGATTGGCGAGGTTTTGAGCAGTCTCGAATGCTTTTCGCGGATGTAATACTTCGGCGTCGTATTTTTCGAGGCGCAAATGACCGGACGAACTACCGATTAAGAAATGGTTCGGTGTAAGCGCTTCTTGATCTCGCGGGTCGACCGATACGTGCGTCAAGGGCCGGGAATTGATCATGTGCTCGACTTCAACTAAAAGCGTGTGCAGTACCTCTTCCGTAGGAACTTGGCCACTGAGCGTGTAGTTTATCCCTATTTTCACGGACCTAACTAAGCGTTCCCAAGCTCCCCCCATGTGCGCGGCATCCGGGGGATTAAAATGCCATTCGAAGCGATTCTTTTTCGCGAACTCCTGCTGTCGCTTCTTATCGGTGCTCATCTCCCTTATCGCGTCCTTCAATTCTTTGTCCGCTTTGACAAAATTCGTCCCGTTATCGCTGTATATGTGTCGCGGAAATCCCCGTCTACCTGCCAATCTCTGGATTGCCATTATGGCAGAACTTGCGTTTAACGTACTAGCTAATTCCAGATGTAGCGCCCGCGTGGTCATACACGTGAAAATGACACCCCAACGTTTTTTCTGACGTCGCCCGATTTTTACTAACATTGGCCCGAAGTAGTCGACGCCGCAGTGTGTGAACGGCCGCTGCTGATACGCTAAACGACTCCTAGGTAACGCGGCCATCGGCGGATTCGTCGGCTTCGCCCGACGTTTGCGACAGTCGTAGCATCGCTTAGCAAGCCATCTTAGCCTGGTTCGAAGTCCGATTATGTAGAACTGTTGGCGCAACTCGTTAAGTACGGTTTCGTTATTCGCGTGTTTGTACCGCACGTGGAAATCGTAGATCAGCGCTCGCGTCGCAAAATGAGCTGCATCCAAAATTATGGGTTGAATATCTACCTCTGCTCCTTCTTCATTATTCGCGGTCAGAATTCTTAATACGCGTCCCTTCGCACGCAACAAACCCTCTTCGTCTATGAACGGATCTAGATCGATTAATTTACTTCCCCTCGGCAACGCTTTCCCCTTCTGTAACGCGCCAATCTCGACCCCGAAGTGCGTAGCCTGGATAACACGGTACCAAACTTTTTCTCCCGCGATGATTCGGTCTTCCTCGGACTCGAGCTTTCGATGCGCGGGTATCGCTATTTTAGACCGCGGGTCCCGAACCGACTTCACGCGTCTACACGCTCGCGTGCGATCCTTTAAATTCTTGACTCTCTTACACGCGTTGTCGTACCAGATATAAAAATACTTCCGCACGTCTATCGCTACTTCCCTAATTCTGTTCCAGCCGAGTATTCGGTATCGCACGTCCAAGGCATTCCACCGATTTGCCATGTCGGCACTAAACGTTCCGATAAATTCTTTGCGGGCTTCTAAATCGTGTATCTCGCGTTTCTCCGAGTCTTTCAATGGTCTTTCCCGAGGCCATGATTCAGGGTGCTCGCGCAAAAACTTGGGGCCTACTAACCACCGATCGCTCGAGTGCATCGGCACCTCTGACGGTCGCGTCGCGTCATCAGCTGGATTCAAACTGGTGGGTACCCATCGCCACTCCGCGACTTTGGTCGATTCGCCTATTTCTCCTAGTCGGTTAGCAACGAACATTTGCTTCTGGAGCGGGTCCGCGCGGATCCATTGCAATACGGTGGTGGAATCCGTCCAAAAGGTCCGCTCGTGTACCGGGATTTCCAACTCTTTCTCGACCGTGGCTGCCATTCTCGATCCTAACAACGCCGCCTGCAGTTCGAGTCGCGGTACTGTCATCGGTTTCACCGGCGCGACACGCGACTTAGCTATGATGAGAGACAAATTAACCTCACCGACTCGCGACTCGGATCTCAAATACGCTGCCGCAGCGTAAGCTTTTAGACTCGCGTCGCAGAAAACGTGTAGCTGCGTTTTAACGTCCTCGAAGCCCGTGGTAAGGTAGCAACGCGGGATTTTGCAGTTCCTCATTTCGACCAAATTTTTCAGCCAAATTGCCCAATCTTTGAATTCTTTTTCCCGAATTTTCGCGTCCCATTTAACCCCGCTACGCCAGATATCCTGCATGATGAGTTTGGCCCTAAGTGTGAACGGCGAAAGAATTCCGAGCGGATCGTAAACGGACATCGCGACACTAAAAAATTCCCGTTTGGTGGGCGTGATTTCACCTCGCGCTAAATTTCCTCGGATTTTGTCTAAGCCCACGTTAAACCTAAGCGTGTCTTCGTTTCTGTCCCAATACAAGCCTAAAACCCTTTCTTCCTCATTGCAGAGACTCGCTTGCACCTTTTTTCCTAACTTGTGTTCGTCGCGTACGTCGTCTACGACGCTCGAATCGTTCGAAGCCCAGCCGTGCATGTTGAAATTCGCCTCGCGGTTAATCGCAATGACGTCTCGAACGCGATCCCGCATCTCCGCTACCGAATTTCCCGACGCGAGATAGTCGTCCATATAACTATTCTTAACAATACTACGCGCGGCGTCCGGCTTCACCTCGCGAAACCGCTCTGCGTTTTTATTCTTCACGTAAATCGCGCTGCACGGAGATGATTTCGACCCGAAAATCAAGCTGGTGTTCTCATATGTGTCCGGCTCGCGATCGCGATCCGCGCCTCTCCAAAGGAATCGTTGTGCCCCGCGATCTCTTTCTATCAGCTTCACGCGCAAAAACATATCTTTTATATCCGCTGTTACCGCGATAGGGAATTGTCGGAAACGCAACAGAACGCCGAGCAGCGACTCCAACAAATCCGGCCCGGTCTCTAATAAGTCGTTCAACGACACTCCCCCCGTCTTAGCGGCCGCATCAAATACTAATCTCACTTTGTCCGGCTTGTTCGCGTTTTCGACTCCGAAGTGTGGGACATACCATACTCGTGGCCTTGCCACTTCTCCCGAAATTTTGACCGCGTAACCGTTAGCTATCAGACGCTCCATTTCTCTATTATAGCGCGAGGCAAAGCTGGGGTTTTTATCTAATTTCCGTTCTAACGAGCGGAGCCGTTTATAAGCGGTCGCTTTGCTGTTGATCTCTGGAAATAATCCGGACTTCCAAAGCAATCCTGTTTCCCACTCTTTTCCCGTATTGCGAGTAGTGAATTCTAAGATCGTTTCTGATCTTTCGTGCCTACTATTCCTATTCGCGGTTATCTTCACGCCTAGATTCTCAATGTCGAAATGATCCCGTATTAACCTATCTAGATTCTCGAGATATGGCCGGCCGTTGCCTCCCGAGTCTTCTATGATGTTACACGTCGTATTTGTTTGAAATATATTCTTGATTCCTTCTCCTTCTACGGTGTACCCATGTACCGCCCAACCTAATGCCGAGCGTGCGACTACGAGGCCGCTGTCGTTCAACTGCCGCGCGTCAGTTGTGACAATAAGACGCCAATTGTCCTGTCCGATGAGAACCCGCGGCCGCGCGCTTACGTAGGGTTCTACTTCTATTCCCGCGTGGATCTTGGCATACTGGACTATCTCTCGCGATAACGACTGAGGCGGTAAATCTAAGCCGGGGACTGCTAACGCGTGCTCTACTTTTTGCTCCCCGAGTGCACCCTTCACGACGAAGCTTAGCTTTTCACACTTTGCGCTAACGGCGCCGCTCCACAGGCCCTGGATGGACATGCGTAATTCTTTCCCGCGCAATCCTAACTCCCGCGAAAATCTCTTATCTATTACGGTAATCGTGGAACCTCCGTCGAGCAAGGCGTGCGTACTCGCTTCCCCGTTCGGACCCATTACGCGAATAGGCACGATTCTCAACAGGCCCCTCCTAGTTCCTAGTCACGATCCCGAATTTCCCGCGCGTTGCCGGTCGCTCGCGCCCGAATCGCTCGTACTCGCTGTACTATCCCGTCCAAGCCGATCTTGGTTGCCCCTGGGACGGTCCCGACTTCTCCCGCGTCCCGGGTCTTCGCGATCACCGTCGTTCGTGGTGAAATGCAGGAGCGCGTGATGATTCTTTCGGCATAGGTCGCACACCGTTTGCTCCCCGCACTGGTGCCGCGCGTGCCCGCCCCCGAGACATTTAAAACAAAGGCCCATCCTTTTTGCTAAAAACCACCTACGCCTGGCGCTTTGCCCTATAAAATCGCGACAATTGCTCACCGCGTGCTTCCCTCGATTACAATGTGGACATGTACCCGTGCTCATGTTTCCCGACCTCTGTTGGTGCGTGTTTTGCAACTTCGATGTACAAATAACGGCTGTTCTCGCAGTCTTTCCTTGTCTCCTCGGTACACACGCGTGTCTCTCGTTGTCCGCTGAGGATGCTTCCTCGATATTGAAAATACCCGCGCGTACGGCTAAATCAGACTCTCGCGTCATAAACTTCGCGAGTCTCTCTAACGTCGATGTCGTTGATTGAGAAGCAACCTCGTCGGAATAACGATAAAACGCGGTCTTTAAATCGTTCGGGATTTTTCCGGCCACGCTTGACAGTAAATCAACGCTGTTCATGTACTCGGACAATTTCAACGACTTTAACGCGACGACACCGCTGGACAGTTTCGTTGCAAAATGGACCAGGCTGCACTTTCCCGACTTTAGGCACGGCAAGCCCCTCAGATCTCGCACGACTTCCCTCGCTACTAAATGGCGATTACCGAAGTGTTTTCGCAAACTGTCAATCACGAGTGCCGGGTTATCGGTGGTATATAAAAGCGTACCGATGAGTGCCTTTGGTTTGCTACCCAAGGCCTTTTTCAACCGCCCGATGTTATACCGATCGCTGAAATTGTCCGCGGACTCTTCGTACATTTCTATAAAGTGAACCCACTCTAACGGGTTTCCATTAAACTCGGGCAACCTTTTGCCGTGATCTACTGACTCCGTCATACGCGTATTCCCTAAGGTGTTCTCGCCAACACCGTCACGAATCACACGCATGGTCTCGATCAAAGTATTCGACAACAACATCAACGCATTATCGGCCGAACTCGCACCGAGGTTTGATTGGTCGCTCGCTACAGTACCTCGATTATCTTTCGCCCTGCTGTTGTCGATACCGTGGCCGGATCTTTCCCTATCGCCGTCAGGAACCTGGATCTCAAGTCGGGTGCGGACGCTGCCTTCGACGTCCCCTGGATGTGCTTGCGGTGGCTGCTGTGCTGATTCAAGCGGTGGCTGACGAAGATCGGCTGGTGGCTGTTGAAAAACCGGCGACGGCCGCTGACGCTCAGGCGTCCGCTCTCGTCGCTGCTGCTGCTGCTGAGGCCTTCGTCTCTGCGGTGTTTGCACCGGCGAAAGGCCAGTGCTGGCTCTCCTGAACCGCGTGATTATTTGCGTGGACGTGGCATCTGGTACTCCCTCGATGTCGCCAGATCGAGGCTGTCTCGAATGCGGCGTCTCTGGAGGTGGTGCGGGTGCTCGACGTTTCCTCGGCGCCATGGCTGCGACGAAGCTCAAAACTGGATCCCGTCCGCGTTGCGCTGGATGACAGCTCGCTGTGATTGGATCGTCAACTGGATGACGACTGTTTCCTTTGGATGGGTAGAAGATTCTGTAACTGTTTCAAAGAACTGTGCAGCACCACTACTCTTGCTTCCCACCCGATTCTCGAAAGTGCCTCACCTGGAGCACCAATTTGTAAAGGGTGAGGTCGGGTGAAAACAAATGTAACAAAATTCAAATCAACTTCGGACTGATTGAGCGTTTATTAGAACGCCGAAGTAAGGAAAATAACTATGATGAGGTTGAAAAAATCAGGTTGATCACAAAAAAACTCGCACGCTCGATAGCTCGACTAACTTTTAGTTTACAATTATTCTTTATTCTGTACCAGTTAACAATTTCGAAATACGACAAAGAAAGGGCTGAGGGCCCGCGTAATTATAGGAAGAAAAGCGACTCGCCTGTTTCCTTTGCTGTTTTTCGCCGTGTACTGCCGTGTGCTTGGGCCTGCGAGGGTCTCTACACCCTCGCGCCTCCCACTACTTGGGCCTGCGAGGGTTCTTACACCCTCGCGCCTCCCGCTACTTGGGCCTGCGAGGGTACTTACACCCTCGCGCCTCCCACTCCTCGACCGCCATCGTGGCGTCGTTTTCCGCGACTTTTCGCCCTCTAGCTGGGCCTCAAGCGCCGCGCGCACCCCAGACTCTCCGTCTCTCACTACTACCGTCGTCCGCAGCCCTCTCTCTCGCTTGCTCTATCGCTCGCCTGCCCACCCGGTCCATGGGTCCGTCCTCCGACTTTCCCTTCCGTTTCGCTGAACCCAACAATCCCTGGGAGGTAAACCTCCCCGTGGGGTTAGACAGCCTTCACAGGGCTAACCTCATGAAGCTGTATGGGGCTATACGGCCGCTACAACGTCGTCACGTCCGTGCACGTATGTGGGCGAGCGTCGGGCCCCGAGAGTCCTGGGCCGGACCTTGGTTTCGTCGTATAGGCAGACCCTGTTCTGGGGTTTTCGATTAGCGCTAGGCGTTGTTTCGCGATCGATAAGTCAATCCACTCGCAATCAGGCGCGTCGCTTCTCCTTTTACATTTTACTTTTCTTATACGTAAACCTAGCTTAGAGAGGCCTCTCTTATGTCTATCGCAATCTTATAATTTATCTAAACCTTGGAATATCATGCGAGAAGACAAGTTTCATTTTCACGAGAACAGCCACGCATTTTTACCCAATTTTGCGAGTTGCGTCGGAATGTTGCGTTACTGGCACTCAGGTCGCTCCGGTCTCACGACCACGGGTACATAAACCAATCGCCGTGTCAGGTCACGAACAAAACGCAGATACATGCGGCCACCATATGCTGGTCAAGTAACGAACAAAACGCAGATACAGGCGGTCGCCATGTGCTGAGAAAGAACAGAGTTCTCCCTGACCAGGCGCCAGGATTCTCAAGGGTCGACACGACCGTAGTCTGGTCTGGCTGAAACCTTCGAACCGTTGAAATATTAAGAACATTTTACTTAAGCTAAATCCGTTGCATTCGTATTTATTTATCCGCTCCGTTTCCTATAAGTTGTCATGACGAGGCGAACGATTTAATGTGCACTACCCGGCTGCACAAACAACAGTTCTCGACGGTGAAACGATCGCCGATCGTCCACGTGATTAGTCCGCGCCCCATCCCGGTGTCGTCCCCGGGTTCTTACGCGACTTTCTATTTGCACGTTTCCAACACCTACCGCGTTCGGGGGGAACCGTGATTCGGGAAATTATCCGACTCCCTCGGGTTTAGTGTTTCATCGCGGAGTCTCGCGATATCGCCGCGCGTTAAAAAACTTTTCGCATGTTCCCAGGTAAATTGGGAAAGAACTTCGGCGAGGGGGATAAGAGACAGGGTGGTGGCATCATGGCTGGAACAATACTCCGATAAGCTCGAACCTCAAGGGCGAATCGAGCAGGAATCTGGCGGAGAGCCGTGGGTATATATTCGCGAGGCACGCGTGTGTGCGAACCGCGAGAACATTACGCGTCGGACGACAAAATTACGTTTCGGCGAAGCGATCGTTGATCGATCGTTTCCGGTGCTTTTTCCCGTCAAATGTTTGTTCTACTCGCGCTAAGTAGGTACAGCGACTCGATGCCTTCGCTCGTTTTTTTTCCAGCAAAACTACTCGGTTCATCCCAGAAGTTTATCATCTCGGAGGTGAGACCGAAGTTATTCGGGCATGGAGAGATGACCGTAATGAAAGGTTGTACGAGACTCGTATAATCCTCCGTGATATCCATTAAATCCTTGGGAAATGAAACGCCATGTTTAAAGCCCGTTCCTCCCTTTTCTTTTCTGCCAAAGCTCCTCTCTCGACTTCATCTATCGCTCTTTTACTCCCGTCTCCAGTGACGCCACGCGATAAAGTCGTAGCGCCGCGATAAAGCTCTGCGACAGAGCTACGGACGTGATTCGTGTGTTGCAAGCTCGAAATGCTGCTGCGAGTCTCCATCTGATTCCAAGCTGCATTCTGTGTAGCGCGCAGGGCGGATACCCCGGTGTATAACCAGTCGAGGAATAACGCCTGGCGCGGCTGACTGCTACACGGATATACCTACTGCGAGCTCGGTAGACCACTGGCGAGCGATTATTCACCGGTCCGATCGAACTATGAGTAGGGTAATTGATGCAGCTTTACGCTCGCGCCTTGTCGCGCTGTCCATACCGATCATACGGTCATCGAACGCTTCATTAAGCTTCTCGCGACAGCTACAAATCGCGTCTGTCGGATCGATGTGGGCCTCGAATCTGTTTTCTTGCGTTTGATCATGTAAATCTGATATTCGCGGGGTACTCGACACGCGGAAGATGCTCGCACTAGTGACCGGTCGTAAAATGAGAGAAAGCTGAGATGTATGTTCCTTCTCTCAAAAGCGTCGGCTGTTTCCCTAACTATTCTCATCGTCGACAGTTTTTCTCCGGAAGGAAGATTATAAAATCCGATCGCACGTTGTTTTCCGTAACGGTTATTTTTATTTCCACTCTTAAGTCAAATGTCTTTTTAAGCCAGCATTGAACCGAGAACTCCCCGGGGTAATAGCAACGGATCAGGAAGTAGCAGCGTATGGAAATGAGTCGAATCATGGAAAATGAGAGGTCATTGTCGGTGAAAGCGGAGCCGGGAAGAATTAAAGTGCGAACGTGCGCGGTTCGACTGCTCGGGGAAGCCTACCATGTGCTCAACTCTACTGCGAGCGTCGTCGTCGGTTCAACAATCAACCGTTATCCCTTGAAAAGTTTACCTTCGGGCTCGTTCGATTTCAATCGCTATTCAGCGGAGTATTTTCCGTGGAACGAGCCTCGCCTACGGAGAAGAGAGCGGTTAGCACCGTGGTTAAAAAAAGTGCTGACTAAGTTTTCGGGAACGACCACGCTGATAATCGGTTAATTCGCTGATTATTAATAATAATTCCAATTATTATCAATTAATTAGTCAAAATTGATTCAATTCCGCGCCTAACGAATCGACGTCCGAGCGATCGATCCGTGTAACCAATCTGTAATACCGTCGACGTAACTACAGACGTTTCTATTGTAGTTGCCAGGCGATTTCATTCCCCTGGGTGCGAACCGGCCGCGATGCAGATGCAAATTTACTCGTATACAACCGCAGCTATCTCGCCGTTTGATCGCAAACGTTTCCCAATTTCGTAGGAAGTTACCGATGTCGCAAACTTTGCGTCGACATGGATTCTCGTTCGCGAGTAAATTCCGTCCGAGTCGCAGGGAGAAGACGAAACTCCGGTGCGCTACGACAACGCAGAGCTTATCGACGCGCCATTTTCTTGGGAGCGTGGATCGAAGATCTTACCGCCTTGTTTGCGACTGCCGGAAAATCCGGGTGGCGAGCTTTCGCGAGAAATATTACAACACCTCGTCGCGAATATTTCCGCTGTTTGGAGTTTTCGCATAAATCGTCAACGACGAGAGAAAAGCTCTTGGCTCACGTTCGTGGTCGCAGACTTTCCTAAAGATCACCTCGACTTTGCGAAGCACAGAATTTAACCGTTCCTTTTTTTCGGCAAAAGCACAAAAAGCTTTCTATTCCCTGGCAGAATTCGCTTGTTCTAGCAAAAGCTCGCGAGATAAAACTGGAGGGAATTTTTGTGCGTGGCGCAGAGACGAATATATACGGTAACCGCGAAATGTGACACTTCGAGGTACGTTGACCGGTAATATGGAAACGAGTCGACTTACCAATTTTTACAACTGGCGGCAGAGTTCCGACGTTGGCGACGAAAACGAGGAGGATGGAGGCTAGCAGCCAGCACAGGCCCCCCTTCATCGCTCATCGCGAAACGCCAGCCTATCGCCGGCCACGGCCCTGCGCCAGCACTTCTGCGAACCGCTTCCGTCTCGTTGCCTTTTCTTCCTTCGACTTTCGCTGGTTTCTTTTGATTTCCCGAGACTCGCTTCCGTTGTCCTTTTCCTTTCTCATCCGATCTCTAATCTGTAAGAGAAATAGCGATTCCGGTTCGTTAAAAGCGCCGCAACTCGCGCTGCCTCGCTCAATTTCGCGGACTCGGAGATGAAGCTGAAAGCTCGGTTCGACGAAGATCCGAGATCGCGGGGCGAATAAAAACCGATGGAATAAAAATTCCGATTATTTATCCGGACGATTGAATCGCGGAGCTGAGAGGACATCTATCAAGGTGTTTACCTCGATCGGCGCCGAGGAAATACAATTTCTAATTGGATTCCATCGAGGGATAAAAGTGGCACGAACATTATTTCCCACGAAATGATTGGGAAAACGTGGGCCGAGGCGGAGAAATCGCGAGGGTGGCTTTCGCTCCAGCTTCCGTTGATTCGATCAATTAAGTTCGATGTCCGACCGAAGGAGAATATTAACGACGCGAAGAGTGGTCGTCTAACGGTATCCATCGGATACCGAGCATAATTTAGCGTCGTCGAATGATTAGGCAGACGCGTTGGAGTACTTATTTCCGCGGTAAAAATGACGTACGCGCGTCGAGGAGGGGAGAACGTGATAATTGGATAGTCTCGTTCGGCGAGAAATTTAATTGCATTCGACAATAACGAACGCCGAGGAAGCGAA
Source organism: Arge pagana (assembly GCA_963969455.1). NCBI lineage: Eukaryota > Metazoa > Arthropoda > Insecta > Hymenoptera > Argidae > Arge > Arge pagana. The sequence continues at coordinate 2,004,823 of OZ018312.1, read as the reverse complement.
TTATCGTTACGGAATAACTCGACCTCGTTATTATCATCTCCGGCCATTTTCGACGATTCCTTTATCGATAAGACTTGCTTTTTCCGTTAAATTTACTCGCCGAAAGCTATGCTACGTTCTCGATTCGGTTAAAGCTCGCTGCGAGGCGGTAGCCCGCGAGAGGGATGCGCGCGAGGCGATCGAGCGTCGTGCGGTGAGAGAGAGCTTTACACGTCGCTCTACTCGCGGCGCGGGAATAAAGCGGCGAAACACGACGGGGCGGTGGGAAGTACGGGACGAGGGAGAGGTTTGTTCCGAGAGGGAAGAAACTGACGAGTAAGAAACGCCAGTCGTAGCGAATACTCGCCGCTCGCGGGTGCCCGGCACACGCACAACCTATTTGACGAATCAATGGAAACTATGGAGCTACAGACTGGCTGGCGCCCCCATCTACGCCGCCTAGTCTCTTCGTCCACCACGTTTCACCGTCTTCCCTTCGCCCCCAACCTTCCATTTCCCTTCCGCGTGTGCGCACGTGTCAGATACGAATACCCGACAGAGTTTTTTTTGCGCATCATAGACTCATTTTTCTCACCACTTCGACGAATGAGAACGGAAGACGTTGGATACTGACAAACTAATGATCCATCCTTCCGCGTTAATCTATATTCCTTATTCGTTGTCGCAGCGGAAACCCGCAATTTCGTTCTCCTTTCACTGGTCGCTGCCGTAATCCTGCCATAATCCTGACGCGTATTCGTGGATTTGGAAAAAAGGGAAAAATATGGACAACGTCGATTGCGGGACACATTTGGAAAATTAGACGCTAAAAACTGCGAGCTCCGATAATATGCAAACGAGCGATGCGAGATAGGTGGAAAATATGGGCGGAAATAAATAGCTCGAGATAATACGGGTGTGCGAGTCGATGGAAAAAATAGCGGTAGAATGGAACGATTGGCAGTAAACAACTCTCCATATGTGCACCGTAAATCTGTTATGACCGACGAATTGATCGAATCCCAATAATTTTATATCGCGTGTTTCGCTTGGTTGGCAATTTATGGTACTTTTCCTGTTTTTCCATTCCAACTTTTCCAACGGCACCGGGACAAAGTGTTCGAAGATACGAGGAGCATGGAAGTCGAAACGATCTAATATAACTTTTGCCAAACTATTCAAACGCTCCGTGCGAACGGGGCACGATATCGCATCGAGTCATTAGAATTTCATAAAGCCGTCGCGGTCGTAGGAAGAAAAACAAATTTAAAGATGTCAGAGTCTCGGGGAAATGAAAATTACTTCGGAGCTTGTTCTCGCGCGGTTGGAACTTATCAGCTGGCTGGATAACGAGATCGGACTAGACTACGCCTCCGTTCGCTCGTATTTCTACATCCGTTCCACACCTTTGTCCCTGCTGGTACGAATATAAAATAAATATGAATATAAATATAAATATCCGCGGTGAAATAATGCTTCCGTATCTCGTGCGGGTAGCCCTACCTCGAAGAAACCTATCTATATGCATTAGGGTGTCTCATTCTTCGGCGATATTTTTTTCGCTCCTACCTGCGAATCTGATAATTTATTTCGAACACTGTAAAAAAAAAATTCGTCGTCAATCATGATTAACATTCACCTTTCCAGGTTCCTAGCTCAAAAACTGTTGGTCGCACAGCGTTTGCTCAAAGAAATTTTTACGTAGCAAACTCAACGCCGTGTACTCATTTTTTTGTTACAAAATTTTTTCAAGTTTTAAATTATCAGATTTTCGGGCAGGACAAAAAAAAATGACGCCGTAGAATGAAACAGGCGAATGTAAGTGCATGCGAGGCGAGAAAATCACTTGCTCGATATCTACGGAGGCGAAATTAATTTTCTCCCCGTGAATATTCAACGTGCATCTACGCGGCGTGCGTAACGGAGAAGAGAGCTGTGGAGCAGAGTCGACGGATAATAGGGAACGGAGCTCAAAGCTCGGTGTCCCCGAAGCTTGTCAACGCAAATGGGTTGGTAATCCGGTCACCACGTTGCGCGTCTAGTCATTCATACGTATACAATATATAAGCTAAGGTCTACCACGTATGAATAATTAATTAATTTATCTCGCAGGATCTCTAATAAAGCGAGCACCCAGCCATGGGCTGCTGCATCGTAATTCCATCCCCATTTTCGCGTGCCGTTCCGTTGCGGCGGGGCTACACGTACAGCGACGCGATAAAATTAGGTCGGGATGAAAATTCCCGATTATCAGCTCGACCGCCCTTCAATTTTTCCACCCTCATTGCCGTAGATATCCAGCAGCACGACATTTTTTCTCGAAGTAACCTGACTTCCCAAACGTCGTGGCACGCGAATTGATCGCGATTATTACTCGTTTACCGCTCAACTTCCGACATTTTTTTTAAACCAACAGCAGTGCTAACAAGGCGGATTAGTTCAGCCTCATTCCCGGAAACTTCGGTGTTTTCGCCTCGGCTATTCTATCGATCTGTTTTCAATCCAAGACCATCCAGAGTTTTCTACGTGAATTAAAATTTCGCGAGATTTTACAACCCTCACGCTCGTTGGACTTGCTCCGCAACTCGATTTTCTTTGTTACCGTTTCGCTGAAACTTTTCGCAATAACAAATAACAAATGCTAATTACAGGTACCGTGCCAAGAGGCGTATCGAGTAATTCGTTCCCATTGCTTTTGTTTGGCTGCCTCGCTTCGCTCGAGTCAAGTAGATCGCGACGTAGCAGTGCGACGCGATAAAAGCGTCTAGAGCCTCGGATATTGTAGCTATCGAGCTTTCTCCCTCTTCGTAACACTGCGATAACAGAACTCGCTGTATTTACTTGTCAATTAGCATACAACGTTGTTTTCACGATTCGATACCGAAATATATGCTCGAATAATTTCACAATACAGGGGAAAATCGTTCCATCGTATTAAACCTATAATCCTGAATCCCAATGCTCGAGAGAAACGTTGCAACAAAGCGACACAAATTATAAGAGAATAATCGATCAGGTATTTGGCATCACCATGCCTACGTGTAGGTACACTAGCATAGTAGCACGGCACGCACAATAGCAAATATTATTTACATACAATTAAACGTTGTTATAGCATATCGGACGACCGTATCGTCGGACTATAACTCCAAATTAGCGTGCGATCACCCACGTTTGCGCGTACAAAGCATCGCTCGCGATACCCAAGGTCACGGATCTCACGTATGTTTTCGTAAATAAATAATGAATCCACGTTCTCTAACCGCGATGGCAAGAAATATTTTCGTAAAGAAACACCACCAGGTACGAACAGATTCCAAATCGCTTATGAATATATATATACATATACAGCGGTGATTGATGATATTCTCGTTGTCGTTTACAGATCGTACCGGCGCATTCGACAGTTTAAACGATCGATTAAGACATTATTACGTGCCTACGCGTGCCTTCAGCGTAATGGAACCAAATCGTTTTATCCAACGATTATTATTTAAATATTTATTTACGATAGAAATGCGAGTATAGATTGAAAACAGATAATGATGCGCTGGCTGAATCGTATACTCACCGACTATTTCGCCGATGCCAAGGACCGATTCAGCTCGCCTCGTCGGAGTTGCACACCGTAGAATGTCTCACAAGTATGATTGATGCGATAACTGTTATTCACTTTGTACCGTCCAAATTGATCGGTGTTCGTATTCAAGCTGTCGCCGCGACGCGACGAGACGATAGTGCAACGCGCTCACGCGTGGTAAATGCCTGCGCACTTGTCTCACGCTTCCTGAATAATCATAGCATCGCGGAGAGACGAATCGTCGCGACTGGTCAGAGAAACGACGCGGATCCGAGTCCAATTGTCTCTATTGGTTCATTGTTCGGCAATTTTTTCGGTCGTTAGTTACTACTATTTCCGATACACTCGTACTTTTCTCGACTCGTTTACTTTCCACCTCGATTCGGTTCTTTTCAGCTCGCGGTCGCGAAAGGTTGCGACGACGAAAAAGCACGAGCCTAATACAAAATCACCAGTCAGTAGTCACGAATCTAATCCTCGCAACGGACGGCCCGCGACTGTTCGCTCGAGGGAGCGCGTTTCTAGCCGCTGAACGGCGCCACCCTCGATGCTTACCCGCGCGACACGCGCACCACTCCTGTTGTCTGACGACCCACGTGCTTTTCCCCTTCGGTTCATGCGCCGTCGCGTCGCCGGGCCTTCGCACGTGCTTTAGTGGTTTCACTATATTTTTCTCTACCCCTCTAGCAAGTTTGCTAGCAAGTAGATTTCGTGAATATGTATGGCTCGCCTGTCATTTGATAACTGTTCAATTTCAGGCAACAACGAACCCTTCCTTCATTTCTTATTCATCGACTCCATGCTCGCCGGCTCATTCCATTCGCATTTATTATATTTGCTCTACCCTTGACGCTATTTACCGTATCATTAGCTCGGCTACAAACAAACCAACGACCACTTTTTTGCTCGATCTCCCTCAAATCTTCCATTACTCATATATTTTTATTTTTTCTGTTGGAGATCCTACGTGGCAAAAATTCAACGCCTGTTCTTGAGTAGATTCTCCAACAGCTCTGCTGGCTGTCTATGTTTATGTTAGAGCAGTCACATTGAACTTCTACGAACTCGTCGCATTACTTTTTTCGTCTTTTCGACTTTTGTTTTGAAGACGCTGTCGACGTCTCGGGTTGTTCTTGAGCATCTTTGTATGTGAAGCATCTGCGTTCTCGTAGTAGTAGAATCACTCTCGTTTCAAAATATAGCTACGAATATAAAACTATTCCTTGGTCTAAAACGTTATTTAACACCCATTCCCAACATTTTCACACAAAATAATCGCGAGGTAACACGAAAGTATTACGAGTTTCGTGTACGTATTTCAGTTCGCGGCGATGCCTACAAAAAAGTATTCGATCTGCATATGGTAATTCAGAGATAATGAGAAGACCTGTTGAGCCGAGAAACCGGGAGTCTCGTTGCAAATGTACATTTCACAGGAGGTTTCTATCACCGGTTGGAGATTTCCCGAAATGGGAAATAATTTTCTTCGAGTTGCGCCAACGCGTGACCAGGCAACAGAGATCTTGTTGTCGTTGCATCGTACAGAGATGGCACGATGGGTATCAATCGTATTCTGTCAAATCTACGTTTATGAGTCTAGTTTATCGTAAAATAGGCTGGGAATTGTGAGGATCTTACTGAGGATTTCCATATTCGTAAGAGCACGATGAATAATATTTTCGTTGATCACTCGATATATGAGTTTTCAGTTTTTGAAGCTGATGGCAAAGATTTGTAGGGACGTCGGTGATACGAGGTTTGTTTTAATGGCTTTTGGTAGGTTCTCGTTTGTTGTGGTTGTCCGGATAACGCGAGTCTCAGCTTCGGGGTTGATACTACGCGACAACGAGATATTTCCATCTAATCGCGAGTGCGAGGGCGACGCGAGGTGTTGATAAACTCGGAGAACAAAGCTTCGCGTTTCCTTCGTAAACGCGTTTGAAAATGGCCCGAGGTCGTATCTTTGTCGTTGTAGAATGACGAGTATTAATGTTGAAAGATGGAAGGTTTGAAAGAGAAACGTGGGGCAGGATAACGCGGCGTTCGCTCGTTTCAATGCCCGCGTATTTTTATTATAACCAACGTCGTACGTTTTACGATGTATAGTCGTGACCGGATCGTGTTTTCCTATAGACACATACGTATACTTTTGCCGAGAAGCGTGGAAAAATCTTAGATATTCCGCGAGAATCGCCGACATGTTTCCTAGAAATTGCGATGATTTCCTCGGTATCTTTCGCGTCGGTCTTCGACACCCGCGTTTTCTAGTGCACGACTCGCGAATACGAGCCGCGAACAAGCGAGCACGCTTCTTCGCCTTCCACACGCGTACAGATTAGCCCGACGTATAATACGACACGCACGGAGTCTCGCGGATCCACCCAAGTCGGGGGAACTCTGCGTACGAGATGTGGAACGAGGGTCGAATAATGGAAAAAGTCGTGATTCCGAATTCCACCCACCTGACTTCCGACGCCTACTCCCAAAGACCTCTCGTCACCTCGCGGAGAAGCTTGTCGTCGAGGCAGGTACGGATCGAGGCGGCAGTAAAAGACTTGAAATATCAACTCGAAGCGATGGAACGAGTGACTTTCTATTACATAGATTCGCACGAAACGTGAACGGACTGCAACGATACACCGTTGACGCTTTACTCTTTCTCCTCCCATCGCAGCGTGACGTTTGCGACGTTGAGAAACAGGTATTCGCCCTCGAGTTTGAATAAATAAATAAATTTCCTTCGTGGCCGATGTTTATATAATTCTCCCTTTTTTTCCAGCTCCCCCGTGATCGAGGAACCCTTAGAAGCACTGATTTTCGTGCTGGCAGGATTAATCTCGATGAAAACGATAACTCTGTCGCGCTCTTCCCAACAACCGCGCGAGTGGTGCGAAAACTGGAAATTCGGATACGAGGGCTGAAAATGTCCAAGTCGATATGTGTGCGTGGAACGACGGTATTATGTCATGTCGCGAATCGCCAACGGTAATAAAATTCATTCCACTGAAATAGACTTTAAGGATGTCGCGTGGCAGAGCATGAGAAAGCTTCTCGACCCCGAATAAAATTCCCTGGTGAAATGATTTAGATGGATCGATGAGCGCGGTATAGCTATTGCGAATATCCGAAGACCGTGGCAACGTACCTGCGCGCTCTCGCGGGCGCGTGTGCGCGTATCGTACATGGCAGCCGCGTGTGTAGACACACGTGCAGAGGTGAAGATGTATCCCAGTCACGCGAGACTACCTTGATTGCGGTTTTACCTCCGTACAGGGTGTTCCGTCCGAATGATCCCTCGAGGATATTGCTGTTTTAATAACACGCGTAAAACACCTCGACTTTGATATGCAGGCGATAAGATAAATGCTCCTTCGGTGTAACGAAGTTGTAGAGAACTGCATCGCCCTTACATATGCTACTTCGGAGACACGATCTATGTAGTTTGCAATGAAGATTAAAAAAATCGATGCGTTGTTTTTCTTGACTCGAATAATTTGTGCTCATTTTCCCTGCATTTTTGTGTTTTTAAAATTTCTACACGAGGAACACCGAGATACAGGCGATCTCGAGGCGATCGCCGCGTATACGTAGTTTTACAGGAAAATACACGGAGGAAGTGCCTATCGAGTGGTGCATTCAGACTGTGAGTGTCTACCGTTTGGTAAAAATAAAATGCGGAGCAGGGGACACAGGCGCGACGGGAGGTCGAAACCATCCGGGAGGGAGAAAAGTTGAATTACTCGATTCGCGTTATATACCTACGTTTCTCGTCGAGGCACGACGAAGAGTCAATTTAGAGGAGTCGTGGTGAACGAGGGACTCGATGTACATACGTCGGAGGCACACGAATACGCCGATACCTCTGCAACTTTTTATCACCGTTATCCACAGTTCTCGGTTCGCGAATGCCACGGGGATCATAGCTAAGCCATCCACCTCCGTCGTTCGCCCTCATCCTCGTTGCTCCTCCAGGGTCACGTTTTTACGAGAAGAATAATAAAAATTAAGCAAATTTATGCGAGAAACACGAAGCAGAAAAAACTGGGGTCGATGCTGAAAAAAGCTGGGTAGAGATACCTCGGTGCCCTCGTCGAATAATCGTGATACCGATTTTTTAGTGCATTTTTTCCGACGCCGTTGACCTCAGATCGAAGGAACGAAATCTGGCGGACGTGGTGTTTTATGCCTGTTCGCCTCGTCGCCCATGTTGCGTGGTTTCGTAACTCGCGGTCACGTAATAGATGCGAGGTATTGTTCCCACGGCCGTAGCTAATTCGCGAATCGGACCATCCGAGTGAATCGTCCTTCGCGAAGAATCGCAGCGGACCTCGCGTAACGTATGAAAATTATCCAGGTAGGTATACCTTTCATCGTCAGTTTGGATGCGTCGCGCGCCGATACCGAAATTCCGATCGATTCCAGCACGAATCATCGTGGCTTTAGTTTACTTCTCGACAGGAGTATTGGGACGAGCCTGCGTGGACTTTCCACAGATGGCGGCAGCGTAAATTTTATCACTTTCGACCTTAACTTTTCGCGTGCTCGCCCTCGCGAAGGTAATTCTTCGACTCGTAATTCAACCACGGTTTTTCCAGTTTTCGAGTTCTGCCAAAATTGTGCAGATGCTACGAGCAATCCGCGAATAAACGACACTAGCATCGAGACGACTCGTCCAAATCCAATCGAACCAAAGCGGGATGATCATTGTCATCGATGGTCGTTATTGTGGAGTGACGTTCTCATTTTTAAAAAAGAGAAGAGTGGTACGCAAAACTCCTCACAAAAACTCCTGCTCGATACGAATCGCAAGCTCGCGTGCCTTTTTCCGCGACGTAGTCGTGGGAATCGCGTGATTTTCTCAGACTCGGACGATGATTCAAGTTCATCGACGGTAACTCGATCGCGTGATTGCTTCGTTCCAAGATCGCATCAACATCCGCAGTGTTATGACACTGGAAAGAGCGCATCGACAGGTTTGTATCGCCGCAGGAATAAAGTTCAACTTAATAGCGGACGCGGACAGATCTGTTCCATTCGTCACGACAGAGAATATGTACAGCCGATCGAGCGATAGCCGCGTAAACTCGGACTGTACGATGACGAACGATGCTGCACGGGCGAGAGAAGATGGGCGCTGAATTAGCACCTGACTAAACGTTCCAGGTTCCACATTCCACTTACCGTATACATTGATACGCGCGCCGCGTCTATGCAGCGCGCGTCTGTAAACCGAGCGGAGTAATAATGGAATTATGTCAACAGCGCCGACGTGATACGATTACGTTCAATCAAACACGCGCGTTCTTAGGTATTCGTCACGCGATAATTGCGCGTCGATACATCCAGCGTCGAGAGAATCTGTTACTTGATCTGTTTTCACGGCCGCGCGCAACCGTCGCGTGCGCAAGCTCGCGGAATCGTTATGCAAGCGCATCGCAGAAATCGCACCGCCGATTGGTTGTGCCAAAAATTGGGTTAGATCTTTGAAACTCTCCGTTTGAATGAATCACCAGAAACGTTTAATTTGTGCAAAACGGCCAAAACGTATTTCTCATTAAAACCTTTGACATATTTTGAAATAAAACATTTCGATGTCTAAAATTAGTCAGAAAATGCTTGTCCCGTTTTATGTGGAACAATTCTTCGAGTGGAACATTTAGACATCTTAAAATAAAAGGCATAGATGTTTTAAATTAAAAGACTCAGATTTACAGTGTTGTCCTCTCGCAATCAGATAGAGTAACTCTGGAAGCTGTAGTTTGGAGAAAAGAAAAAATGAGCAAAAGCCAGATTTAGTTGCACTTTAGGATCAGCTGTGAATAATTGTCAAATTTTTATTTCACTGGACCCGCCGCGGGGATCGCGAAAAGAGAATCCGTGAGATTATCGAAGTGAAAGCTAAATTGTGCGGATATATTGCTCGGAGCTACGTTGTCAATCGAATCGTTGTTCGTGGCTACTCGCGAGTTCGCGACGATGGGGCAGAAGAAGGGGAAGAAATGGAGCAGAGGAAGTTGGAGTCATTGGTTTCATGGCGAGATAATTGCAGTAATCGAAGCACTCTTATCATCCTAATTTATCTCTCGTCCTGTTGGATCGTCATTGCCACGACGTTTGCCGCGCCAATTCGCACCGGCCGAAACGTAGGAACGATTCGGAATCAAAAAGGTCGATTAATCGTTGAGCTTGCGATGTCGACGTCGGGCGCGACGCGAAGATAAGCACGTCCATCTCTGTGTATGTACATAGCCTTGGGGTGACAAACTAAACTCACCGCGACGGAGAAAGCAGCTGAAATTTCTAATCGGATTTCTAAACTCTTAACAAATTCAGCTTGACCAAAAAACATACCAGCTCCTCGGGGGATATTGATGGTTATCTCCGTTGACACGCGGAGTATCGATGTTGGATAAATTTGTGCTCGATTCGCGGCGGTTGAAAAGCGGACGATCTTTATTGATATAGCTCGACATTTACATATCTCGAAGCAATGCTATCGAATCACTCGTAAACATCGCACGATTCGCGGGTACCTCGAACGCGACGAAACTACTACGCATATCTGGCGGAGCCGTCGTTCTTGCGAATTAATTCTCGCTCGATATCCATGATAGACGTGCGCGAAAGCCATCGCCGGGTGTGTCGAACAAGGATAGATCTGATAAATTCTAGCAACGTAACCTCCGTACGAGATCAACGACCCGGCATTTTCGGCACGATCCGCGCTAGATTCGTATCAATTGACCGTGACCGTTCCATCAAGTCGGACGCGTTATTCCGGTTCGTTCGTCGTTTCGACTTGATTTTTCACTCTATTCTCTTCTCGCGTATTTGTCAAATCGCGTCAAGCGGTCAGAGGCAGCTACGTAGCTATTTTTCTCGCTCGTCCTCGACCCCTGTCCTCCAAATGTGTGTCGTCGATTTTTCTCATTTTTCGACTACCTACAGCCACGAGAACACCGACGACGCTTCGTGGTCACGGATCAAGGTCACGCGTCGTGAATCACGCATCACGCAAAGTTCAAATAATTTTTCCACTCCCATCGTCGGTACTCGAACGATATGTCTGCTGCGTACAAACGCATCGACGTATTCGACTTACTAAGTTCTGACTAAAATACAAATTCTTCGAATTTCGACTGGTCTCAGAGGAACCAGAGGAAATTCTAACACGTTACGCAAGAAAGACGCTTCTTCTTCGCCTGACTCCACTCCGTGTGGAAATTTTATGCGTGCAAATTCCAAGCTTACGAGTCAATATCTATGTTATGGAGACGTCGTCACGAGGCCTGAAAGCCGACGGTACCAGGGTACCGCGACGGTTAGTCACGCGTCCATCGTGTCGCGTTGAGTCGTTCCATACAAAGCTACCAGCTCGTAACGCGACAAGGAGACACCAGGTAGATGGAATATTAGTAGGTGTTATTCACACCCCGAATAAGCAGTCGGCAACGCACTTTGCCGGGCCTTACATCGAGGGTGTCGAACTGGCGGGGGGTACCGAGCGTGTCATATCAAGGGATTAGAGGTCAGGCGATGACGCCGCCCCGCGATATTGGTTCCTCAGCCGCCAGCGCGCATTATCGAATTAGGCAGCTGTGTATCCCCCAAATTAACCCTTCCCACAGCTACTTATCGTGCCGGAATATACACACCGCGCAAATTGGACTGCTACAAAATCAACGGCTTGGAGGGGCAGCAACTTTGTTGTACGTAGAAAAATTCACGCGGAGTCGCGCAACGCGGAGAATCATACCGCAAATTGACCGTGACTCGGCCTTGGTCTCGAAACACAGTTTCGAGAAAACCCGTCGAAAGTTTGTCCACCCAACTCGACGAGAATCTAGACGCTTCACTCGCGATCTGCAATTTCGCGTATTTTCATTTTGACTTTGTTAAAAGAAATTGTCGAGTTGCCGGCGATTCACTTTTTTCGCCGCCAGAATTTGAGCGCCGTTATTACTAACTAAGCTGGTAGCGCGCGGACATTTTTAGATCCACTGTCGGCGCTAAACCGTTAAACTCGCCGGAGCGAACGGTAGTTTTCACGGAAAACGAGAAAAAGTGGCGTAACGATACAAATGACTAACTAAGGAAGCACATCGCTGCGAGTGGGCGGCGTAGACGTTACGAGAATCGATTCGACTTCCCGGACGGAGATGAAATAAATCGATCTTCGTGCTGTAAAACGAATTACTCATCGGCAGTAAAGCAACGTTTTCAATCTGTGAGATTCGATTTGTTCGCTCGCGAGATAAGGCGCGCGTTGTTTATGTTTTTATCACGCGTACGTCTTCTATGAATGGCTTCAAGGTAGTCGTCGCGCGAAACTGGCTCATTTTGCATGACTGACGTAAGTAAGATGACAAACGTGGGCACCGGGTATACTTACATTAGCGACGATGGCGAAAGTATACGTATCAGAAGCGGCCACAAAAGTGACGGTCAACGGTGCGTCGAGGCGAGGAGACGAGAGGGTGTTGGGAATCTCCGTTCCCCGCTCACCCCTCCCGACGATTCCTATATATCTAGGTCTGTTCGCCAAGGCTCGCCTCATTCGTTCGTTGAACGCGAGTTAACGTTTCGGCTCTTATCTCGTCGTCAGCTTTACCCGACTCTTTCGCGGCCAGATTTTCGTTCTCGTTCGTGAAAGCATTCGCGAGGTGTCTACGCGAGGATCGTCAAAATACAGAGGAAGTCAAAATGATCGGCAGAAGGACCATTTTCGTCGTTTTACTGGTGCTCTTCGTCGTGGATGTACGTGGTGAAATTTCTTTTTAAACAATCCTATCGAGTTCACGCCACGGAAGCGGGAATCCCCGTAATTTGTATCATTTATTAGATCCACGCCCATTTTTTCCGAGGTCAATATCTCTCAAATGCGTGCACTTTTCTCGCATCTGTACCATTTTCCGGGCAGACGATTTCCGTTGTTTGGAAAAATTGCGGCGAAAGGCTGTTTCCCAAATTCGAGATCACGCGAGATAAAATTATTGTGCGAGGATAGAGAGAAATAACGATGATTTTCGAACAGATGATCCAAGCCGGAGTCGTCGAAGACATCGGCGGAGTCATTCACTACGATAAAATTAAGGAGTTCGCCCAGGACGCGGCAAAGAAGACCGAAGAAGCGGCGACGAGTGCTTTCAACACCGTCAAGAATTTCTTCTCCCCGGTCTCGGGCGCCACGACGCCTGCGACGGAGACCGTAACAAAAGCTACGTCTTGAGAAATATTCTCGGGAATAATATGACTGCACGCGCCACACGTGGGCTCCAGTGAACCTCGCATAGTAGAGTCCAGCAAAAAGTCACCAAATAACCAAAATGAAACCCATCCAACACATTCCCAGCAGAGAACATTTACCCGAGTATAGAGTATAGAAATAAAACGTACTAAGAGACTGTAGCATTCGCGTAATCCCGAACTTTACCAAAACTTGTTCATTTTTATACGCATTTACGCTTTAATAAAATCACTAGCTGAGAAGTATCGTGTGAGCTTTTCGAATTAAGCCAGCTTACAAGTTCCATGGTGGTGAAGTTTGATTTCTACTCGTATCACATCGAATTATAGGTTTGATTTCGATGAAGCTATACCGTTGTACCACGAGTGAACAACCGGTCGCCAAAATTCCACACTGTTGCATAAATCCGGGCGAATTAAGATCAACCGGAAACGCGACCGTGGGCGGCTATTGTTTTCGTGAAAAGAGCAGTTTTTCGTCGAGTTTCGCAACACGAACGGTTCTCCAATTATTTTTCATAACTCTGCTAGCTGTCGGTAGTTACAGTCGATCGGCTGACAGGGTTGCTCGTTCATCGATGATTTACGAGATGGCTATCAAACGAATTTTCCGTACAACTTCCGAATATCGTTTTGGACGTATGACTTTGAATCGCTCGCGCCAATATACCGGTGCATCCATTTGAAACGCAACGTCCAGCCAACAGGTTGCAATATCGCGTAGCTACGAGTCTCAGAACCCAGTAATCGCGTTTAAAGCTGCCCAAACCGTTCACCAGGCACATCTCACCTGGCTGTACGGTTTTAGGAATACAATCTCCACCATGGTTCACATTTCTTACCTCTAGAATCACGTTTACGTATTATTTTTGGTACTTCCAAGGGAAGTTATTCCATCGGTCTGATATCAGTAAGCCGCGTAATCGATCTACGGTAGATGTCTGTTTTTCCGCGGTTTCGTGAAATTGGCGGACTCGCAGCAGAGAACTGTAGCGATCACGCGGATTCGATTGACCTTGGGAAAGGTGAGAGAAGTTGTTGCTGTTCAGTCTTATCGTAGGTATATAAACTTCGAATGGACCCGAGTGACGTAGTTCAAGTTTATCGTAAGCCGTGTCAACCTTCGTCTTTGTGCGGTCGACCAAGGTTGATATACACGCGGTAGGTGGGTTAGTCCATTCGTTGTAATGTCTGCGCCACGGCGTACAGGCTGGATGCTGGGTTGTCTCGATGCCAATGAGGAATGTTTAAACAAACTCGCGATGCTCTCTGCAACACTCGACGAGAAGTTTCGATCGACCCGCGAGTTGTCAATCGTGCGTTACGTCGAGGTCGAAGATACGCACAAAAATGCGCTGTGATTCGCGGAGCTGCGGCCATGCTTGCATTATGCCCGATAATTGTCCAGCAATTTCACGCGAATATAGAGCGTTCGTCGGAGCATTGATCGAATTATATACTCGGACGATGCTGCGGCGCTCGTGAAAAGCGAATTAATTTCTTGGACCCGTGACTATCGTTGAATACCGGTTCACCGCAACGCGATCCGATACAACTACGCGAGTGCGTGTTCTCCATGTTTCCAACCACGTACGTGTACCAATGTGGTACCAAATTACTTTCACTTCCCTACGCTATTAATTTCCTTCGATTAGCGACCTCTCCGCACACCGCGATATTTGTCTTCCTCGTTGCTTGCTAAATATTTTCCGACTCGCCAATTTTTACGACCGAGCATCGTTATTGGAAACACGTACGTGTCATTGCTATTTTGGTATCCAATTGTCAATCGTATATATCCATCACGGACTCTATTTTTTTCACTCCTCGTAAATCCACGAATCAATCTTCACCCTAACATCTCGAAACTCCGTGTTACAACAATTTCTTCTCGTTCCATCCAGCAGAAAAAAATAACTGAGAGACCCATAGGCTTTAGAAACTTTTTACCGAAATTGAAATTGTCAATTACAGTCTCACCGCAGGGTTAATCTGCGCGATGAAAAATTGTGACGAGATCGAGAGATGGCTTGGTATGATAATGACCAGGGTCTTCGCGTCTTCCGACAAGAAATAGCAATGATGGTTATCGATCTAACGAGTAATATAATTAGCATCAATTAGCGACCACCAGCACGAGAATGTTATCGATCCACGCCGGCTGCCACATGCTGTCGTATTCGTTTCAGCAACGTGTCGCAGCCCATCGGAATGATTTCTTCATTGCGCGATGCGCGTTGAAGCCCGAACAATTTTTCCTCCATCGAGACCGCATTTCCCATGCGGATAATTGCATGAGTAGAAAAATCGAGCATGTACGTGCTTTTGGAGTTTTCGTAGCGCGAAGTTTTTGATGGGAGTCGGGAGCTTGCGGATATATTTCCACTCTCGACGACCCCATCTACCGTGCACGAGTAGACGAGCCGCGAGCGACGACAAAGGGCTTTTGCAACGGAGAAGCAATGGTCAGATAATCGCGACTGCCTTCGTACTTCTTCGAGCGGCTGCGTTACTTTGCTGCATCCGTTCGCCGCTCCACACGCCGTTGATACCAGCTATTACCATTATCACTGGCGCGCTACTTAGTTGCTATATCGGTACCGCGCTGCGATACTCGTTGTTAGTTCGTTCATCTCCGTTCTCGTTCCACGCCAGCGATTTTGGTGCTACTTGCAAAGCTGCCAATTATATTATTTTGCTATTCCATACATTGTCTGGATTCTATTCTTTGCAAATCAATTGCTTTGTTTGCTATAAAGTGCTCTCGAGCATCTCTCTGCCACCCTACGCGACCCTCGTACGGCACTCTCACGCGTGTTTCATCGCGACTCGTCAAGCACCGAGTGTACGCATGCGAATCACTAATTGGATTCGATTATACTGCCGCTTTGTCGCATTGGTTTTCGCAACTCGATGTAACAATACATTTTTTCGATCATTGCTGAATTTCGCTCTCACGATAATCATCGACGTTGGCGCAGGCGCGTGCGAAAGATGATGGGGCGAGTCGTTTTTGCGATCGCGGTAGCCTCCAGCAATGAAACGCAGCAGTTCAGTTGTCGCGAGGCGCTGGAAGTCGGATGGATGGTGGTGGGTGGGTATACGTATCCCGGACGAACTTTGAGTCCCGTTCGAATGCCCGGAGCAGAAGCTGTTCGGTATCGCAAAGTTGATAGTGGCTTCAGTGGTCGTTGACTAGCAACAAAGCTGGCACACGAACGTTACCCGACGTAATTAGACCTGCTTTTAACTCTCGAGTCGTTCGTGGGAAATTGAATGGGGGGGGGGGGGGGGGAGAAAAAATGATAAACTTGACGCGGAATATAGACGAAGTTTCACTCGCTCGAAAGAAACACGCTGGCGAGATAAAGGGACCTCTATTTCGTTTTCATTACCCTCTCCTCCCGCTCAACTCCCACGCCGCTCCGCGAATCCGTGCGCCTTGATTAATTTCCTTCAAACAATTTAATCATCCGACGGGTCTTCGGAGTTGAAATTCTCCCGCGCCAGAGAGCGGATCTCTCGTCCTCGGAGAGAGATTCGTGAATCTTATTGTTAGCAGAGGACTCGCAGGAATCGAGGGGAAATTTGGTATTTGGGTAGGAAGACCTGATTGGAATTTTTCATATTCGGATTTCTCATATTCGGTAGATTTTGATCCATCGAGTCATCGCATCGCCGGCGAAGAGCTGATTTCGTAGTTGAGAAGTCCATGCTCCTCGATTACCTCCGTGTCCAACTAACTCTTGCATCCTTGTCAACCGCCCGAGATACCTGCTCGACGTCAATGTCACATAGTCCTGAGTTAGCGCGGCTACCATCGCAGAATCGCTTCCCCGGTTAGCTGGGCTCCATAGATCTTCGTGGTCACGTAGTTTCCCGTCGTCGTACGTTGTTGCGGACCTCCAGCGTCGAATGACAATATTTTACTTCCTACCCGTGCGAGGATGAGAGTGTAGCCATAATCCTGAAGGAAGTACGAGGCTATGTACGCCGTGGTACCAAGCAGCGGAACACAGAAGACCGCCCAGCCGTTTCTTCGAGGCTCGATGTGTCTTTCTCCACCTTTATCTCTTCCTTCGCCACGTGTTTTTCGTATCCCACCGACGAATTTCTCACCACCTCCCCCCGATCGCGTGATCCTTCACCACCAAATATAGATTACACACGGAGTCTAGATTCTGTGAGTCGGGATTTCCCACCTTTTCGGAATATTCAACATTTTGGGCGTAATTTTACCGCACCGGAGCGAAAAATGATATAGATTTCGCGCATTCTTCGAGGCGTGGTGCCGATGAAGAGCTTTGTCAAGGGTCGATAATGAAAATTCTCGGAATAGCGGGGAACACGACGGGGCTACCGCTCGGACGAGAACCGTCGCCGTTCAGCAACGCGTTTCGACGTCGTTGGATCGTATATCGCGAGGGCAACGGGTTTGTCGAGGGAATTTTTTGGCGTCTTCTACTCTTACGTGCGCGGAATCAGAGCTGGCGTTGGGCAAGAACTTCGCGACGTCGAGCTCAGTCAGAAGCGTTTAATTTTCCTCATGCGTCCGGTTTATCCTAACGAGGAGATAATGATGAAATTGAAGCGTGCGCGCGTTTGAGCGTAGGCTGCAATTTCACAGGTCGAACGAACATCATTAGCGTTTCGTGCCGTAGACAACGAGAGAGTACCAGCTCTCTCCCTCGATCTCTCTCTCCCTCGCTCTCCTCTGGAACGACGGTCGCGCGTGTCGCGCGATAAATTGCTCGCGGCACTCGCGATATTATTCCATTTAGCGTATAAATTCCACATTCCGCCCGGTATCTGCCCTCGTCTCCCCTCGTTCACCGGTAAAACGGGTCATAAAATATTAACGAACGAACGTCCGCCGAAAGCGGGCAGCGTCACCGAAGATAACCGCGATGAAAGTCCCAAGCATCGATCATCGATCGACCCAGGATCCAAAATTTCCTTACACACCCTCGAATTTTCACAGGTTATTTCGTAACCTTGAGACTGTACTGCAAACGTGGGAGTGTGTACACGGGAGTAAGATTGAGCGAGTACAAAAATTATGGCGATAAAATATCAAATGGTTCGATTTGTCGCGCAACGACCATCGACACGCCGCGTAGATACGTTTACAGCGTCTAGACACCCGTTCGTACATACGCGTAAATCGCAACGGTGTTGAAATCGTAAATTGCAGACCCTTTCGCGCGAACTTGGACCTTTGCGCTCGGTTACAAAGTGCCGCGAAGCCTCGTAACAGCGTGAGAAGTACGTATCTCACGGCGATAGTCTTTATCCTCGCGAGTGCCGGACATTTTTCTCTCTCTCGTATGCCCCCGCGGTAGCTGCGTAGTATAACTATAGTTTCTCCTCGGTGTTGGTCTCAGATTACGGGATATCTGAATAATTTTACCACCGCGGAGGTAATGCCACCGTTTCCGATATTATATCAGCCGGTCACCGCTTACCGCGCGTGTTTGAATCGCGTTAACCTCCAGTTGCGGAAGCTTTAGATTCAGTTGGCCCTGAAATATTACATCTCTATGGTACCGCTCATCGTTTCGAAACGGAAACGATATTTTTCCACGCTGTGATATTATCTCGAGCGTATGAAAACGAGGCGATGAATCAACCCAAATTATTTTTACCCTCTCGTCTCTACTGACCATAAAACGTACGTCCATTCAAGACTCCTCGGCGTGTTTCGCCTTTTATACATTTCAACGTAAAGTTTTCGCATCCCGGATCACGTGGCCGTCGCGATAACGATCGTTATTATTTACGGCTCCCTTTACGGTGCTTTCTGCCTAGAAATTGCATTCCGCGCCAGGCTTCTTTTTTTCACACCTCAAACGCTCTTTCTTATTTTTATCCGATGTGAAAAGCCTTTTCCTTTGCCACTACTCGTATTGCGCAACTGTTGGTGCACAGATTTTTCACCGGGACAAGAAAAGCTCCGCGCGAATCGCTTTTCCCCGAGTAATATCCTCGTAACTACCCGTTTTGTCGCTTGTAGTGCCCTCGGCAAATGACCTTGGAAGAAGCACGATATTTTTCTCCAAAATTTCATCAGTGCTCCTTGATTGAGCGCAGCTTTACCGATCGATGAGAGCTTTTTTCCAACCCATTTTCACTACTCGCGTCATTTCGCGGTCATATCCATGTTTGGAACTTGGTTACCAGTCGAAATGGACCAACACCCGCGGTCTTGCGCGTTCCAGCCACGATTTTTTGGTGCCGCTGGCTGAATAATAAATAAAAATGGAGAAACGTTGCGGTTGGGGGGATTGCCGCTCGAGTTGGCGCGACGCTCGCTGGCTCCTCGCTGCCGTCATAGATGCGCGAAATACGAATCGACCGACCATCCAATTATTAAATACGCGAGCATAGCTGGAAATTTCCGTGCTACCGCCCTCGTTGCATCACGTATCGCTGACGGGGCGAACAGAGACACGCGTGGCTGCTGCTGCTACCACGCATCAGACAACAAAACGCCCACGCTTCGCGTAACATGTATCGTGTATCCTGGACTCCCCGCTCACATACCCTCCCACCCTGGTCAATTTTCTGGAAATACACGCTGCTTTTCTACCATATTCTTCCGCTGCGAGAAAAAGCTTTCGCCCATCCTACAGCGAATACGCTTTACGTGCTTTCAACCCTCCATGGGATAAGACGCTACCCTCTCAAGTTCAAGCAACACTTCTACAACCCCTCGTTTATCGATGGCACATCGCAGAGAATTGTACGACGACGAGCAACGGGCTAACGAACGCTGTAACGAAACATTCGCATCCGTAACAACCTTGTAGCGATACCAATAAACGCCCCTTAAGGGAAGACTTTAGTAAGCTTTTTAAAAAAATAAATTTCATTGGGCTTAAACAGTTCTTTAAACCTGCCCAAGGTCATCGGTGCGACCAATTTTTTTCTGACTAATACAAATCATTTTAAAAATTCAACATACAATTCATTTCGTTATGCTCAGAGCAACAATACTGACTGCAGAATAATTTTTGCCTGCAAAATTAATATAATTCTCATGTCAGTAAAAAGTGTAAGCATTATTCAAATAGACATTGATATGGAATATTCGTACAAAACCAGCTAAAAAGCAGGCAAGTCGAATATCGCAGTTGCTTTACGTTTCCGTAAAACTTTTAATCAGTTTCACCAGAAAAATGTGTGAAAGTGGAAAATTTCTGAAAAAATCCCGTTGTTTTAGTTGTAAGATGAAAAGATGGAGTTGCGGAAAAAGAAGTGCTTGCCTTAATTCGTGAGTATAATGCCACGAATAGAGGTTCGGGTAGTTTCCGAGTAAATGGGTCTCGAAGTTACGCAATGTCCCTCATGATTCCTACCCACTCTAGTCTTCCCTTAAGCTCCCTCAATTTGTTTCGCTCGATTCTAGTTTCGTGCAACGAAAATTAACGGGTTGTTTCGCTTCGACGTTCGAATATCGTGGTCAGGACTTTATTTCGTCTGACGAGACTGGCAAGATTTGGAAATTGTAGTTTTGAGACTACGACGTTCAGACGTGCGAGGTACGTGACGCGATGCTCTTCCGAACGTTTTTGTGATAAGACCTTGCCGAGAAGTACGGAAAGCTTCAGCCAGAAATTTTCTTCCGTCCGACTTGTTTTCATCGTTGAATCGCTCGAGCGTGAATTTGTGCTTTTCACGAGAAAATTCCGATTTCTCGGTGAAAGGTTGAAACTCAACGGCAGATATGACACAGTTCGAGCTTTATGCCAAAAGATACGCGGTCGCGACTCCACTAGCGGAGGGATGCTTTCTAGGACTTCTAAGCTTTTTTTGTCTCGAGTTGTGGGATGAAAGCGGCTACCTTCGTTTGGCAAGAAGCAGAGACGGCTTGATCCGGGGAGGTTTGACGCGTAACGTAATTTCGCCACAATCAATAACAACCATCTTATCCTCGCTTCGCTCGAGCCTTCACAAAGGCACGAGAGGAAAAGGAGTTTCATCCGGGCTCAAGTCAAGAACGAATAACTTTGCGGCTCGATTGAACAATGCGACGTCGATTCTTCTTGTTTACAATGAACGCGGCGGACTTTCTTCGCGATCCTCGTTAAGCGCTCTGCTGGAATATGATACAAGCACTATATTGCTGAACCTGGCGAGCCACAGGGATGATTCCATTCTTTTGTGTGATCCTGGTAATCGGAAAAGTAATAACTGCGAAACTCGGCTGAGAAAGTTGGCTGATCATTTTTCAGCGCATCCTCCGGTGCGATCAGTTGGTCGTTTTGTTAATCGCAGGTCGTTTTGTTAATACGCAGAGATTTGCTCTCCGTGTTTCATCTTCATCTGCTGCCTTCTTCGCGGCACTCGAAGATCCACGAATCGGCTATTGGATTCGAAGCAGTGCCATCATCGAGGCTCGTGGTTAGGGATTAACTACGAAATAGTTCCGTGGCTTCAAAATTGGCTTAGGCGAAGCCTCGTTGCATAAATTGTCGCTAACCCCAAACGACAACTACATTGGCGTAGGGGTCTCGCTATAATTTTGCGACTTACGATCGATTAGCGTAAAATCAACCATATTCATCGATTGCTAATACGATAAGCATGCCGCAGGTTTCCTCTACATCCTTGATTACACATCTTTCAAATATGTCTCCAATTTGATTTGCTAGTTGTCAGAAAGTAGAGGGAATAAAAAGTGACGGTGTGGTTTTTCATTCGGTTGTTTTATTCATTTTTATTCGTTTATCGGATGCATTATAAATGTACAGTGGAATATCGTTATGGGTGCTGGCCAACGCATGGCCAGTTTTTTCTTCGAGGTCGGGGCGGTCAGTCGCTGAGGTCCGTGTGTCAATAGCCTGTGTGCTCTAGGAAACGTGAGTCGTGGATTCTCACCAGTGGTGACCACCGACTGGCCATCCAGTAGCGATACCACCGTGTCCAGCGCCGCCAGCTACGATGCTACCGGACGGACCAGCCACTAGAACCGGCGCAGCTACGGGACCAGCGACGGCTCCATGTCCAGCTGTAACGAAATGCGATTAGAAAAAGTTCGTCCCATCTCGTTTGTGGTACGGTGCGCGATTCTTCTCTACGGTCTCACCCCATCCAAGAGCTGCCGGGCCCCAGCCGAGAACCGGTGCCCCCCATCCGGCCACAGCAGTGGGACCGGCAACGCTACCAGAAACGACGGAGGGTCCTGAGACAGATCCGGTAACGAGAGCACCGCCGTCAACGGCTCCGGAGATTCGTGCTGGTCCAACGGCCGGTCCGGCGACAGCCGCTGCGCCCAAAACTGGCCCGCCGACAGTAGCTGATCCCAGAACAGGTCCGCCGAGACTAACGCCAGCGGCGTGACCGGCCCAGAATCCGGAGGGAGCTGCGGTCACGACGGACAGAGCAGCCACCGCTATCAAAATCGTGGACTTCAAAGTGTTCATCGTTGAGATGGATTTTACTTTTTCTGCGACGATACTATTCCCAGTTGCGATAGCTTTGTGGACGGTGCGATGTGTGTAAGGTAGCCGGACAGCTCCAGGTTTTATACGCTACTCGTCGCGTACGTCGTCCTACGTCGACCTCGCGGTACACGAGGCGCGGCCAAAGATGATTGTGAAAGGGGACACTAGCATTCTCTGATTTATCGACTCGACTTATCAGTAACAATAAAACGCGGGGAAAGAGAGTAAGAGGTGACACGCGTACAGAGAGACGGATTCGCGCGCACGGTAAGGCGCGAGCGAGGACCGAGCAGAAGCGATCAATTATGTGTTAGACCCACAAACTTGACGAGTCTCAGAAAAGGACCCAGCTGTTTTACGTGGTGAAAGAGCTCATCGGTTGATCATCGATGCTACTCTGTTTTGATCGGTTGCATATGCTATCCTTCTAATTCGTTGGTCTGCTATCGAATTGAACTTCGAGCAGAATTCTAGCATCTTCTGCTGCACACTGCCAACAAATAGGCTGTAAGGCTTACAAAGTGAAAAATCGACTCCTCAGAAAGCAGTTTCGACATTTCGCTGAGAAAAGGTCTCCGAAAACGATGGGTCAAATACATGTAATTAGCTGACTATGACCGTGTTTGGCCAAACTACGTGCGTAGTAAGCTTAGTAAGCTATTCAGCAGAAATGTAAGACAGAAATACCGGCGTCATGACACAAGTTGCTCGGTATCTATGAAGTGTCCCGACCGAAAACTTAGCTCGGTATGCTTAGTAACTTACTAAGTTTACTAAGCACTTAGTTGGGCCGAACTCGCCCAATCACAGCTGATAGAGTTTACTGTGAATGAAGCTAGATTCGCGCGAACTGGAGCACGGGAAAAATCGATAGCACGTAGGAATATTGCTGTGCATGTGGATGAACATGCAAATTCAGTCCGTTGAGACGAGTGCTGCCATCGAGGCAACCGAGATCGGATGCTTCGATTTTAGGCAGCTGCCTGCTTCTGTGCGCAACAATAATCGCGGCCGATCCACAATTATCGTGGAACATGCTTGAAAAAATTGAAGGAGTACGGATCACGCGGATAGTTCGAGCTTTAAAGCTTGGATAGTTGACGGGAAGCAGGGAAATACGGGGCGAAGGAGAGCCGGAGGGTGGATGGACGTTTTTGGTGGATCTATTTCGCTATCTTTACGGAATTTGTCCTCGTCTCGTAGGCGTGGAATTCCGCGCACCCGTACATCTAGAGGCGCGTCCACGTCCTTGGTCCGGAGACAAAGCAAAGGCCGCGAAAGAAAGATGAAATTCTTTCCACGCGCACCCGTTTGGGCGAGGCACGCGACAAAGCTGAGGTGACACGCCCGCGACCCTCACGCTCGTGAACGATCGGGCGTGTGCCTCGAATATACCGTACAGTATTGTAGCCTGCATACCTGTCGGCGACGCGTGTCTCTCTCGCCCCGGGTAACCCCACCTCGCACCCGCGAAACGGATGTCGTACGAGGTAGGGAGGCAATGATAAACCGGCGGGGAGATCAAAGGTTGACATGGATCGACGCGTATGATAACCATTCCGAGCGTCAGATACACCGGGGGTTGGACAAATTCGTTACCCTCGAAAACAATCCATCATTCCATTGGCCATATCGCGTAGAGCTGCTCGTCTCGTTATTCCGACGAGTGGAACGAAACAGACTTGGAACAAGCGAATTTTTCTTCGATCGTTCCCGAATCCGGATTCTTCCAAGTCTATTGGAATTTACGTTAATTTGAAAAATCGCGAGTGGACTTCTGTTCACCGGCAATACACGGAGTGCCAAAATAGCTGGAACAGTGTACCGCACTGCGCAGCTTTCGTTCAGCAACGCCGTGACCTTCGGCCGTGCGGAAGCTCATCGAGCGAAATTTGTCAACCAGTTATGAGCGGAGCACCAGATGAAGTCCAGCATCGGGAAGGAATTCTGTGCTAGCTGCAGGCGTTCGAGTATCACGACTAGAGAACCATTTCGGCGACGACAAAAAGCCGTGTATCGGTAATTGTAATTGCGAGGCGCAAATAATCGAGCGTGCTCGTGACGTGTGGGTACTTGAAATCGGTGAAATGCGGCGTTCAGCCGAGCCGCATATAACGATGCGGCGCTCGACTTGGTAGTGGCATAACAGGCATAGATAATTGGACACGATAAGCACACTGCCATCTCGCATATAGCGGTTGCGAAAAATCGAGTGAGACTAAAAATTATTTAGTCGACGATTTGCCGGAATCAGGAAACGTCATCATGGCGATTACTTTTTCAGTGCTCGTTCGCTACTCGTGGATTAATTTTTAATTGGCACGCGTGAAAGCCAAGTATGCGGGTCGCTCGATGCACGGGATGCAAAGTTATGGGTCGACGCGTGAATAATACCACGTAGGCGATAATTCGCGCACACTGATTGGCGGTCGGGATGGGAAAAGGGGGCGCAGGCTTCCGATGCAACGAACGTGGAGCCAGGTCCAAGTACGGAGTTCGCTAATGACTCCCTCGACAAAGAACAGATTGCTTCTCTAGCTAATATGATGATAGCTCGATAATTGAGCGATGCGATCGATCGATTCTTCATCCGCGACTGAATCGGGGTCGGATGAGTGGAAGTATATGGTCAAAAACTGATTACGTGCAGAGTCAGAAAATTCTAGCTTCATAGCAATTGAATTGATCTCGAAATGCCACAACCGTACGCTGCTGATGATTAGCTGTCGGGTGTTGGTTTCTTAACTGAAAATTGCCAGAGATAAACCCACGTCTAGATGCAGGGGTCTAGAGAAATGATTGTCAAACGTGGAAGCTGAATTTGTAATCTACAATATCCGTGCAGCACGGACTTCTATGGGAGCAAGACGATCAAGCTCGACGGCTTAAAGAAGTTTCACATCAGAAATTTCGGCGATGATTTTTCTACCATACGGGATTACGAAGCCTGGAGTTTGGGTTTCCCTATTTTCTCAATTCCTCTCTCTTTTTTGACTCACTGTCAGTAGAAATGTGATGAAACGAGTCGCGCGAGAGGTCGGATCGGATAGCTCCGGTGCGAGACTGTGAGAAGCGAGCGAGCTTTTTGTTTTCAATCTCTTGCGAATCGCGGCGCGCTCACTCGAAACATATCCGTTGATTGGATGGGCGCAGTCTGAACAGATTTCAGGATCTCGCCATCATTTCCGTCACTCACGATATTACTCTTGATTAATCTCAAGATATTAATCAGGGTAGTACTAACCTGATTATCGCGAGTCGTAGCACATGCCACAGCACATGAAACAGGCAGCAGAGAGCGAAGAGAGAGGAAATATGGTGAATCGATACTCGAACAAAAACGTGAATAGGATAAATGAATTGTTTTTATTTTGTCGACGCAGTCATTTCCAGAGCTTCTTACAATATCTACGGACGCGAAACGTATCGCGAGTGTTGTAGTTTGTACTTCGGCCAAATTATTGTACTCCGGATGCGTTCTGATATCGGGTCGTCAGGGGGCTGAATACGAGTCGGGAACGACGAGAGTCTTCCGTCCAGACCTACGCATTCTTCATTCGTTTTTACCAGTGTCCGTGTCCGGTGTGAACACCGGCGCCCCAACCGGCACCGTGAGTCGAGATGCTACCGGATGGTCCAGTGATAACCGCTGATCCGGCATGCGGTCCGGAAACAGCGGATGGTCCGGCATGAGGACCGGAGATGACAGCTCCGTGACCCACGGGTCCAGCTACCACTGCACCGTGAGCTCCGTGTCCCGCGAGAACAGCTCCGTGTCCCCCGAGAACAGCTCCGTGGCCAGCACCAAGTCCGTAACCTGGGGAAACGCAATAACAATCAGGCGGTGTGTATCGGTTGAACTGGGCTTTAGGAACGAGGAAGGCAATCGATCGAATTAGGACGAGCAGAGGAGGCAGCTTACCGCCAGCCCATCCAGCAACACCACCCCAAGCTCCGTTCCAGACTCCAGCCGGAGCTCCGTGCCAGGCGCCTCCCCAAGCTCCGTCCCAGCCGCCGTCAACGACAGTTGGTCCCGCAACCGATCCAGAAACGACCGACGGAGCGGCAACAGACCCGGAAACGTGAGCCGGGCCCGCAACAGCGCCGGAAACGCGAACTGGACCGGTGACGGGTCCTGAGAGTGCGGCAGCTCCTACGACAGGCCCTGCGACACCTGCTGGTCCAAGAACGGGACCAGCGAGTCCAACTGCGCCCAGTCCGTGCGCGCCTAGTGCCAGGCCATGATGAGCACCCCAAAGACTGCGACGCTCCCGAGCCGGAACCCCAGCAGCGACGGCTACGACGGCGACGACCAAAGTGATCTGTGGAAATAGAGCGTCAGTACTACGGACACTGTCACTATAATCGACTGTAACTCACGAAGGCTTTCATGGTGCTGGAGAATCGTAGATTGGATACTTCGATGCAGCGAATTCGGATCTTATATACTAATGTCGAGACCGCGCCCTCATCCCCACTGTAATAACGAATCCCTTCGAATCATTTTCCAACAGCTGTTTTGTCCGAAGGTTCGTCGGAAGGCTACACTTTAGTGCCACACCCGTTTGCCGTGATTGTCGCGGGCGCGGTGGTGTCGCGGCGCGGAGGGACACGAAGTCAACAACAAAAGAAACCTGGCGAGGTAGAAGAAAAGTTGCGAGAGAATAGGAAGGAAAACGAACTGGTGGACCGCAGCACTAGAGAGACCCGAGTGGGCTCAGGGTCACGGGTGCATCATAGCGCACAATCGACGACAGTAGTCTACCATATAAGCGCACTAGTGCCGCGCGGCGTCCTGCCAGTCATAGAATAACTTTGGTATCGAACGGTTCTTCGCCGGACCGAAGACCAAGAGTGTAGTCGTCGAGGGATCGGAGCAAATATTGCGAATCCATTGGCTGTTCTCTCATCTCCGCAGGCTCGCGTTCCTCGCGGGTAGGTAGGTACCTCTGGACACATTTCATCACTCCGTACCGCACAGTTTCCATGTTCGTTCTCGTGATACTTCACGGATGGAGACACGCGGAAACGCTCGCGAACGTGGTGGCAGAGAGGGACGCGAGCCTCTCGCATCGTCCGCGAAACCATATTCTCTCGTAGTCCCTTGAGCGGAAAACAATCTACGAGAGTTTCTTCGGACTTGGAGATACGGTATTTTCCCCCGCATTTCGCTGTCAGATCCGGAAACAATACGTCCAATTTCCTCCGCCACCTCGCGCATACGTTGTCATTCGCACGCTCGATCGACCCATCGACTCGGGGATTAGCCGATCGATTTCTTCGGTCGGGAAGCTGCTACTTTCCGATGCTCGTAAACTGACGTTCTCGCGAATCGCGCTCCTCCGCTGACCTTTCGTCACTCCTCTTCGATGTGAACGGTCGGGGAGTAGACAAAGCGCCGCGGCATACTCGTGCGAATCTTCGATCATGGCGCGATTGTATGTTTACGATTTCATTCGTACGCGGCTTACAGCTCGTGTCTTGCACCGTGCGAGCGGAGGTATCGTCTCGACCCCCCGACATGGGATCACGGCGTAGACTCGGGATGCATGGTAATCGTGCGGAGCGGTAGGAGTAGAATGGTATCTCGATCGGCGGAGGATGTAACGCACGATCAACGCTGACATTTCCATTCGTGTTTGTCGATGAAAACGGAACGGATTATCGGAGACGGTGGTAGCGACGGTAGGCGTTCGTTGCACCTCGTTTTTTCCTCCACCCTGTTCCAGATTCGTTCTTTGTCCGTTGTTTGTAGGTTGTGCCGAGGCGGAGACCCGGAGGTAGCTTCGCCTCGGTAATTCAAATCGTTAGACGTAGTCGCAATAATAAACTAGTCGTTACCATCGTCTCTGTTTCCCAGGATGCCTGGTATCATTCTCCGACTGCGATATTTCCACTCGATTGTTAGTTTCTCAAACTCGATCGCTATCCCGACAGCTGCTGTAACGTTTCAAATCATTCGACTTCTTTGTACTCGCTCGACATCTTCCTCACTCGCACGTACGATTCCTTTCATCACAATTTTTTTCATACGCATGCATCCTCTTTCCAATATTAACAAATCATCCGACCAAAAAAATCTAGCTTAACAGTGTATTTATTGAGTCCAACAACTTTTATATTTAATACCTATCATAGCAACGACAACAAAATTCTTGAAAATTGCTTTTTTTACCGTGCATCCAAAGTTGATTAGCTCGTTAATAATCCTGATTACCTTAAATATTTGTTCAGAAGCTAAAAATTCATGTTCATCCTTAATTACAATATATAATTACGATAATTATTTATTCTCAACACGACACGAAAGTACCGATAACTCGCCTCTCAATCAGCTTACTTTTTCCCTTTTTTGCGAACGTCCCTAACACTTTGGCTACCTCTTTAATTGTGGCAATTATGTGCTTTCACTGAGTTGTGAACCAGCATCATCAATTATTTAGTTGATTGCGGAGATAATACTACTTTTATGGCTATTATTGTACAAAAGTTTCGAACTACATACGATGAAAAGCCCTATTGCCATAGAGATATTACAGTAATATCTCTATGCCTATTGCTCGTGAAATTAGAATCGAATGCGGAACCGAGGTGGCGATGGCCGAGTAGCGTGGGTAGCTGTCACAGCGTGCAACAATCAACCAGAGTACAACTTCACTTTCAAGGTCAAGACTTTTCCGCGTAGCGACCTTGGTGGAAAGTGCAACTACTGGTAGATCGAGATAACGTCGTAGAATATACCGGCTGATCGAGCGAGAGGAATTCTATTGACGCCTACGCGACCTTGAGGCTGAGCAGACGCACGGGAAGAAAAATGACGGGGGTCAACGTTTTCGAAATTCGACCAACGATTCGGGCGCTGGTCAACGATTGTTGCTGAAAACTCACAGATCTCGTAGGACCACTTGCCTCTGGCAGCTCGTTCAAATTTATAGATGGGGAATGAACGAGAGCTACTCGCGCGAGGATATAAATCCGAAGAGGTTCGAAGTATCCTTGGTACACACCTGAAGACTCTTAAAATTTCACTCTCGTCGAAGCACCAGGATGCGGTGGGCTGTAAAATATTCCACCTCGCATACGTGCGCGATTTCCTATTTCTCGTTGCTTCCGCTCCTCTGCCTCCTCTATTCTCGTGATCCTCCACTCTTACGTATTCCTCCTCCTGTCGGCGACATAATAACCTATTGGCAAGCTGTTGCTTCCGATCGATACGGTCCATCCAAGTTTCGATTCGTAATCGAACGAAGGGTTCGCGTCTTCCCGGAGGTAGAACGTCCCTAAGCCTCGCTGATGAGCCGAGTTTCCTCGGAAACTATTCCTCCGTAAATCCGACTACCCGACAATTGAAACGTTCTTTTTTCACTCGCGTCAAGCTTCCCTACCCAGTCGAAACTTCCCCGGCATATCGACTTTGCAAAAAACTACGCGACTTCGTCGAAAGATACGTAAACAGTTTGATTAACTTCGAGCGTCGTCGAGGTGAGACAAAAAGCTGTCTGTCGCCACTGCGTTTCCCCATCTCGGGACTGAGCAACCCTTCGAGCCAGTGAAAGCATCAAATAGCAGAGGGGGTTGCTCTAATAAGGTGAATAGCTGGTGGGGAAGTTCCGCTGGAATTCCAAGTGAAATACGAGCAGCGCGGTACGGATAAAGAGAAAGTTATAATGGCAAGTGATTTCCTGTATATTACTATCAATTACCAGAACAACGACTAGCCAGCCATTTTGCAGCCAGTTGAGATGAGATGTTGGAATAATTATTATTATTTTTCACTTCGCCTCAGATTCCCTGCAGCTTCGGTGCACTCCCTGCACCGGACGGTGTTTCTGACATGTGCTCGGGTCGACTCCCCGCGCGCCAGTTATCAGCCGGTTTACGAGTGCGGTGTGTTATCATTAACGGCATGTCACGAGAGCTAGTATTCTACGAAGTTGCAGCGCACAATCATACCGCATTTGCATCCACGTTACGTCGGTATCACCTCTGTCCGTGGCACCTGGATAATACGCGTAGTTGATGTCTGCTTCCATCGCACCGCGCGACTCTCATTCAGCTTCTTCACCATAACGAGCCGAATCTTTCGCGACGAGGGTCCAACTTTTTCCAATCAACGATGCTCCGACATTTTTATTCTTCGGTCATGCTATTTTCACGGATATTAATGATATTCGTGATAATGTATTAAACCGCTAATTAGAATTGAGACGTGAGGTGTATCCGCAGCTTGTGTGTTTCTTTTCAGCAACAAGGAGTCCAAAACAAATCTGGCAAACATTTTGTTTCGTATGCTGTTTCGCTTATCGCACATCAAATAGACTGGTGCGGTGAGGGCGCGTTTATATTATCCCCACTCTGCGGTGATCAAGTACCGTTCTTACAAATACACCGTTTTCTCGACGAAGAAGCCAGAGGTTCGACTATCCTGGGACCAGATAGAATGGAACTATCGCGGGCACGCGACGCGATTTGCTGACAGTTTTTCGCGTATACGCGAATGGCAGAAACGAGGTGGAATGCCCTATTCGAGTCATATACGCGCGATGCTTTATTGCACCGCCCGTGCTATCATTATGCTGGCTAGAAATTGTGCGGAGTAGTAATCACCATGCTTTCCGTAATAATATAATTAACTTTTCATCGCTGCTCTAATGTGCATTCGCGACTCGCGCTGTGCACTCAGCGTACCGCGCATTAACTGTAATGATGCTCGAGAGATACGCGGCGGGGTCATTTCTGCAGGAGAGATAATAAATAGGTAGTGGAAACGAATTATGATGATAAATTGAAAAAGCTTGTTTGCAGCCACGAGCGTAGAGCGTAAATACTCGCGAGTATATTAATACGACTGGAAGTGGACTTTGATTTCCTCGTAGCTAAAACCTTTGAGATTTTCAGCGAGCTTTCGTTTGGATTGTTCTTCGGAACTTGGAGCACGGTTGCGCGCGGTCACGTTGGTGTTCCACTGGAACGAGAAGTGAGCTGGTCGTTCGGATTCTCGGCGAGTATGCGAAAAAGTTTGAGGTAGAGGGTATGATTCGAAAGAGAAGAGAGGGATGTTTGAGTTTTAAATACTGATGCTTTATTTTATATAAAGTATTGTATAAATGTATAAACGCTATAAATACGTGGTATCTATCTAGGGTGGTGTGGTGGTGGTGGTGGGGTGCTAGTCGTGATCGCAAAAAACGAGGGTGAGACGAGGGCGAGGGTCAGGCGGTATCGGGGGCCGGCGGCGAAAGGTGACGCGCTTTCTATATACATTCTGTCGTTCACGGGAACGGCTGACCAATCATAGTTCACCGGCTGCTCGGTCGAACGATCGTTGTCGATGCATCGTATACCTTGGTCCGTACGATTATATAAAACGTGGGGTGTGTGTATTGCAACAAAAGGGAAAAAAATATATGGTAATATGTATGTATGTATATATATTACGTATACACGCGCATATATATAAATATATACATGTAGATATATATACGTATACATATGCTTGGTGCGGCAGTGAGTATAACAACGTCGAAGAATACGATTGACAAAGGATATTCTTCGTTGGGAGATACGAATATATAATGATACGTTGATTCGTTGTCGTTGGCGGTTGGATGTTGGTTGGTTCCATGAGATGCTGGATGAGCGGGTGAGAGTGGAGGAAAGAGGCGGAAGAGTTGGTAGAGAAGGTAGAGAGGAGAAACGAGAGATGGGAAGAGAGTGAGAGAAAGAGTCAAAGACAGAGATTGACAGAGAGAAGAGGAGAGAGAGAGTGAGAGAGTGAGTGAGAGAGAGTAAGAGATAGAAAAAGAGCGAGAGAAAATCGCAGAGGAGAGCAAGAGACAGCAGCAGAGAAAAAATGAGAGTGAGGAATCGAGAGCAGCTGATGCTGACGAGAATGAGTACAGATGTGGGTAGAGTGGATGGGTGATCGTTGAAAACGACGAAGAACCGTGGATCGTTGTTCAGAAAACAGAACGGGATCGGGTTGGACGGGTTTTGAAATCATCGATGCTCCTTCCGCTCGCCTGAGCTCGCGGAACACCTCTGCACGCTCTCTCCTCTCGCCGTCCGGGGAGTCGTTGAGTCGAGAATTGGTTTTGGATCGCGAGTTGCCGATAGTCGCATTGATTGTTTCCGACGTCGTCGTAGTCGCCGTCGTCGTCGTCGTCGCAGCTGTTGTTTATCGTCTTCGTCGAATGAATTTGACTAAATTTCGATCAACAGCCACGGCACGATCGCTTCACCGTTTCTCGTCCGGATGCTTCTCTTTCCTTTCGCTCCTTCGACGCACTCGAGCCACTCCTCTTACGCCGCGCTCGCTTCTTTCATCATCTCCGTCCCAATGTTCGTCCCTCGACTCCTGTTCCTCTCTTTTTTCGTCCTTCCATTCCCCTCGACTCCTCATCCTTCTCCTCCTCCTCCTCCTCCTCGTCCTCCTCCTCCTCCTCGTCCTCCTCCTCCTCCTCCTCCTCGTCCCCCTTCTCATCCTCATCCGACACCTTCCGCTGCGATCTCCGATAATCTACGAGACTTGCTTCCATGGTGAACCAAGATTTTGTTGGGGAAGAAACCATTGAGCGCGCGATGTGATTATATATGTATAAATGAGCCGGTAGTACTGTGATGGTTGTGCCGCCGTCGCCGAGCCGAAATCGCGAGATCTTTTATCGTCTACCACTTTCCGTGACCGATGGAAACTGGAGCTGGGATGATAGCTCCGTGAGAGCCGAGACCGGCGTGGATGGCACCGGATGGTCCGTTGATCACGGCAACACCGGCATCGTGTCCACCGATACCACCGGCGATTCCTGGGCCTCCTCCGATGACAGCGATGGCACCGGGTCCACCGTATCCACCACCGAAACCGGCGGCTCCACCGAAACCGGCACCTCCACCGATAGCGAAACCTGTAAGAAAAAATACCAAATCCGAACCGTAACGACGAGAGTCTACTGCCACCCCAGCAGGTGGGGGGTGGGCAACGAGTCGGTGGTAAACGGGGGTCGGTACGAGGCCAATCGGTGGATCGAGATGCGAACAGGTGTGACAGGGCCATGCGGGGGGGGGGGGGGGGGGGGGGGGCAGGGGTTGGGTAGAAAGGATTTGATCAATAGTTACACTGACCAGCACCGGCACCTCCACCGGGAGCAGCGGCAGCAGCGGAGCCGGAGCTACCGTCGTCACCGTTGATTCCACCGGAACCGGCGTAGAAAGCGACTCCACCGTAGCTGGGTCCGACGAGGTTAGCGGTAGCCTGGGATGGTCCTACGAGGGTGGCGGTTCCCTGGGATGGTCCTACGAGGGTGGATGGTCCTGCGGCGGGTCCAACAAGGCTGGATGGTCCGGTACGTGGTCCACCGATGGACTTGGCTCCTTCTTGGGGTCCTACGAGGTCGGATGGTCCGCTCTGGGGTCCTACGTTAGCCTTGGGTCCTTCCGCGGGTCCAATGTCGGATCTACCACCGGTTACACCTGCGACAAGCGTATCGTGAGACAAGCCCCCCATTGTCGTCTCCATGCGTCGTCGAGCCGAGCGGAACCCTTACCACCGGAGACGATCTGTTGAACTCCCGCTGCGCCAGCAGCTGCGGCAGCACCAGCGGCGTAGCTGGCACCAAGACCACCGGATCCCAAGCTGGAAGCTCCACCCTGGAGGGAAGCCGCGGTACCAGCGCCAGCCGCGAGTCCACCGCTGAGTCCAGCTCCGCCGTAGCCTCCACCGTATCCTCCACCGTATCCTCCACCAAGGCCTCCTCCGTGTCCGCCGCCGACCAGGGCGACACCGGCGCCACCGCCGTGTCCGTGACCGGCGTAAGAGACGACCGGTCCGTGGGCGATACCGGCACGTGCCGTCGCCACTGCTAGACAGGCGAACACAATCTGCGAGGAAGAGGAGAAAAAAGCGCGTCAGTCGGGGCTCCTGCCAAATAGGAGCGCGCTTTCACTGGGAAGTAGCCGTTGCATCCGCCGCAGCATCGTCACCGGTGCCGTAACGTTTGCGTAATTGGAGCGACTGTGCGTAGATCGGACGCGTTTTTGCACCTTGCAACGGCACGACTACGATCGAGCGTTCGCCACGCCCGAGTCTCGGGAGCCGTATTAGGATGCAAGTTCTCGAAGTGGTAACAGGCTCGAGGTGAACTGGCGAGCTAGTTAACCCGCTGCTTCGTCGATAAAAAGTTCACGTACCGACTACGATTCTCGGGAGTTACGAGAGATCTGGTGCGATTGGCGTAATAGGGCCGTTGTTGATCCACCGCGATTACGACGCGCGATCGCGACGTCGCGTTGCTCGAACGGAATGATTTTTCCACGGCGCGAATGAATCACGGCTAGCTGTTCGCAACGATTGTAAACTCGTTGCACCGTGAAACGGGGTAATAGGGTGTGCCCGGGCAGTTGGAGTCGTAAAGAGCAGCGCGGCGAGAAAGGCGCGCGCGGAGGGACTCTCGCGATCGAGTCGGAGCCGCGGCGTGGCGAGTCGAGCGCATCGAAGCTGGTAATAAAGACACGATGAGATGCAGGCGAATTAGTAACTCGGTTATTATCGTGCCTACGAGAGAAGTCGCGTTTAGAAAGGAAAAGACCTCCTCTCGGGGACGCGCGTGTAAAACGGTATCTCGCTTCCGGGTTTCCCGCGAGCAGCGAGTGTCGCGTCCGCGGTGCAAAATGATCGCGGCTCGAGTGTCGCGGATAGGTTGATATTATTATGCGGAGAAATAACTGTACCGCGTACTTTCACGTCCTTTCGCTAGAAACGAGCGTAAATAGTGGAAAACGTCTAATTATTTTCAATAAACGAACGAGAAAACGTAGAGGCAGGCGAGCGCGATCAACTTTATACCGTGTTCCGAGTCGCTAGAACGATGGCGAACCTCGGTTGTAAACGCGTCGCGTTTGCAAAGTAGCCGAACCGAATTTGGTGCACGAGATTCGTGAGCTTTTTCGTTGACGTTGTCGTTGTGGTTGCAATTTTGAAAACTCTTATCGGACGACAGAGTCACCGCGGATGGAATCGTTGGTGGAAATATGATTTCCTTGGGCTAGACAAATTCACCCTTCGAATACTCACAAAGGCCTTCATGTTGGTTCTTGTGTGGTGGTAGATGGGCTGCTAGTCCGGTGAATGACTGACTTGGGCTGGGTTCGTAGGCCTTATATACTCCCGAGCCAACGCCTGCCACGCTCCACAATCACCATCCTTTCGAAAGCCTTACTCTACTCCACCCCCTCCGTGCCCTTCCCAAGAAATCGTACCGGCTGTAATCCGCCATAGACATAGAATTGGTTATCCACCGAAGAGGTGGTGGGTTGCCCGATTGCCCGTGTTCCTAGCGTCAAACGGTTCCCTCCCGCCGCCACTTCGCCTCCCGCCGTCCTCCGAGGATCACCAATTTCTCGTTGCCTACCGTACGTCGCCTCTTGTCGCGCTCGAACGGCGAACCGGCTACGGAAATACCGGTGCAGGCGTGGCATCGGGGCTCAGAAAAGTCCAGGCACTTCTCATAACGCGCGGAGGATATGTCGCCGATCCTCGAACGGTAAATCGGACCGCGTTTTTTTCAAAACTTCTGGCCATCGTTTCCTGGCGTTAGCGATCATCTCTACGCGCCTTTGCGGAGCATACATACATACTCAACCATATTTATATTCTCGACGCATCTGCATACGGCCTCCGCGAAGGACCCTGCTCTTGACATTACGAAGACTCGATGTGCCGTGCCGCGTCATCGCGTACGATTGTTCCCAGATAGATCCGTCGCGACAGTCGATGCCAGGCAAAAAAAGCGATATTGCTGTAAAACGAGATGACTCGTCCGCAGATTTTTCATAGATGGACGAACATTTCGCACGGGCCTGATTCCCGCTCGGTAACGGAACACACGCATACGGGAATGCCACGCGCATTCTGAAAATCCGCCAAATTCGAAAAATGATTTACAAGAAATCGAAATCTCTGTTCGAAACGTTCTCACTTCTCTTCGTTTTCTCCTCGCAAATCTGTAGAGTTTTTTAGCGTCATTCTATCTCCAATTGTGAGATTGAAATTACTTTCGAGTCGACACAGAAGGAACTCCGGAGCAACGCCGTTACACTTTTGTCCCATTCAATTCAGAAACAATACGTTCAATCAAAGAAATGATGAAATTCACCGCTTTTTTCCGCACCGTGACGGATCACGCGAACGGAAATTCGACGCCTTTTTTCCCCAATTTACCAGACGACAATTCATCGAATTTCGTTCGCTGTACTCGCATCGCGATAATCTGCATGCTCGAATACGAGAAAATCGGTACCAGTAAATCAGGCGTCTTGGGAGACAATGTCTGCGGGACGAGAGACAGAATCGAAAAGCCGGTGTATTTTTCGGCGCGAACGAAGCTGATGCAATTTACTTCGTTACGCGTGCGTCGCTTATTCGCAGATGGCACGAGCTTGTGTTGGTACTCGGATATTGAATAAACGAGAAGTTGCAATGATAGCAACGTTTGCCTTTTCCAAGATGGCCAACAATATGTTACCTTGGCACCGATAAACTACCAATCACGCTTCAAACTACACGGTGCACGGCAGCGTTGCATAAGCGGTGCATAAAAACTTTGAAACTCAATTAGTCGAGAGTGGAAAAAAAGAAAAATCTCCGCCGAGCAGCCTCGCAGAAAAGTTCGCCGGTATTTTCTCCAGCACGCGGCGTGTCTCTGCTTCCGACACAGAAACGACCATCGCATGAATATTACGATAATACGTTTACTTGACTGACGTTAGAAAGCAGCGCGTACCCGGCAAAACAGAGCACAGCGAACGAGAGCCGAGGAAAGCCGTATCATCCAATCCCTACGGACCCTTCGTTGCAATATCAGTCCTTCGGATTAATCCTCGATACGCGCCTTCGGGGTCGTTCTCCCAAAGAGCGGAGCAGCTTACTAATTAGTCGCGTGGTCGTCAACTCTGCTGAACGCGTCCCAAAACTCTCCGTGCTTTGACAAGTATATATCTAAATCATCCGAGCCGAGATCTTCTACCGAAGCTTAATTATCTTGGCCAAAGCTCTCCGCAGACGCGCCGAAAAATAAAAGAACTCAGATTCGATCCGTCTCACATCCTAAACCCGATATTTTTATGCCCTAGCCAGCTAGGCTAGCGAGCACAGGGCTCAGACAAGTAGACAACCCACAACAACATACGATACAATTTGGTGAGACAATTTTTTTTTCAAGGCTGATCGACTCCCCCAAGAACATCGAAGCACCTAGAGCCATTTCGTCCAGGTCAGAATCGTTGGAATGAGCTTTCTGGCCCAAACGGACACTACTTCCTATTTCCACCTAGAGCTTTTTCAGGAACAACGATTCTACCGACGCAGCTTTTCCAGCTGTCGTCAACTCGGTCCACGTGTTTTGTGCGCTGCTCCGAAAACTCCCGGAAGGCCCCACTGTTCTTTCCAGGCAGGGAGCTTCGTCATCGCGTAATCATCCTCGTCGCAGGATCCGACGAGTTTTCGAGTTCGAGCGACGACGCGTCTCGCGGCGTCGGGAGCACGAAGCGGGTGACTAACCGACCGACAAACCGAATCAACTACCTGTTGCGCCCCGAGTCTTTTCGTGCCCCGACCCGAGCTTCGGCATGTTCTGAAATGCAAGAAAAAATTAACACTTTCCGCTGCGTTACGTCAACGTGATTTACGAGTCCATAGTCGGACCAGTCTTACGAGAATGTTATCTGACCAAATTTGGATCCAAGCTACGATCTATGCCGCGAACGCCCGGCACACCGATCGAAATTCGCGGAACGAGCCACGAGCTTTTCGAATTTCACCTCGAAGTCGTCTCGCTCGTTGGCATTGACATCGGATGAAAACGCTACGTGGGGACGCTACTCCCGTCTCATCAGTCAGCCTTTCTCTCCACGCGAGACGCCGGCGAGCTAGCTGCTGTAACTCATCGCGGATAGCCCATTGCTGATCGTTCTCAGCTCTAAAGCTCGCGAAACCAGTAGACTCGACCGAATCATTCTAACGCTGTAGGGACAAATATTTTGCCCACCTCCGTACCAGAGAAACATCCAGAAGTAATGCGCGCTTCCATATATCCGACCGATTTCATGAATAAAATTTCTCCGGTTTCACATCCTCGTGTTACGTAAAAATCGGAGCAAAAGTGCATTACCGCCTGCATTATTCCTATTGCCATGTTCTTTCGCTCCGTTTCCATAATCACTTCGCCGAGTATCTATTTGTTTTCACACGCAAATACATTCCTACGAATGACGCGTCCTCGGATCTGTCAATGCGTAAAAAATCAGGACACTTTGGTTAGGCTATCGATAGTTTCTCCCCGTTGGGCGAAATCTTCTCTTCCAACATGTAAATGAATTCGAGTTTCCACTTTTTTCCGCTCTTTCTCTTGATTCAATTGCGGTCGGTTGGATATCTTAATCAGCGAAACGGTTTTCTACGCTGCTAGAAAATTGCTCGCGACGACAGCGTCGAGATACTTGGCTGAATACCTCTAGATCTTGAAAATCCGGTAATCCAGTGACTTCTGGATGTTGGTAAGAAACAGTTATTACAATAATTGCTTATCGGTCATCGAATGCTGTAGATATATTTCAACATTCGCGAGAAGAAGAAAAAAGCTGCTTGCGAAATAAATTCCTCTCGATTCAGAGTTCTTCCAGAGCACGATGACAAATGTAGGAAGATTCGACGTGGGATATTTGGGAAATTTTGATTGCGGTGAAAAACTGATTTCGCGGCGAGGGAAAAAGCTGAGAATTGAAATTGGATGCGATCTTGGGTGCGAAAAAATTCGCGGATCGGCGGATTAATTTGCGTTCGTCGTAAATTGCGTCGCGTGCCGCTGCGTGGAGACCAGAGGCAACGGCAAGTGCGCGTCGAGAATCGCGGTGGTTGGCAACTCGAAAGTCCGTTATGCAATAGATCGTCGAGTTGCGACTTGGTCCGAGAAAACTAGATTGCGGCGTGGGCTACCGCTGTCCGCGGACCGACGCTTCCGCGTTACTTAGGGGCGAGATCGGCCGATTCGGCGTGTTATCCAGACGTAGCTGTACGCGATCCTTGCGACGGCGAAGCGTACAAGAACGAGACGTACTCCTTGGACGGATGATGCTGCGTGGGCGAAGAACCAGAATAGCTGCGATCCTCTAATTGCAAGATCGAAAAGTGGGCTTTGCGCTTCACCGACTCACGATTCCGCTCGATGAGGCGCGCCCATCGACAAGTGGAGCGATCGTGGCCATAAACAAACGCGATTTTTGACCAGTCAAGTCCAGCATCCGGGTCTTGAGATAGCGGAATCAAAAATGGCGCGGTAGGTCCATTCGTTTATTGCTTCTCACTCTGCTCGCAGGATCGCGGGACCAAATCGCCAACACGCTTAATTGTCATGGATACATTCGCCAAAAAATTGGCCCATTTTCGGCATTATCCCTCAAGCCACTCGACTCTATACGAGCAGGATGCATCGCTTCGAAATCGCCTTTTTTTTAGACGAGGAGCGTGATAGAATTTTTGTCGCAAAACAAGGAGAAACAAAGGTCTAATTTTTTTGCCATTTTTCGGCTTGTTGTTTCGGAGCCGCGAAACGACGGAAAGATTTCTCCCGATTCGCTACGATCGTGCGGAGAAAAGATCTGACAATAGTCAGGATCCTTCGATTTGATCATTTTTGATCTCGTTTAATTTACGAGCGTTTAACGATCGCAGAGAAACTAGCGTCATTGTTCGAAGCTCAGGCGTCGTGACATTACAGTGGGCGAGAGAAACTTGGAAATCTGGGTACTCGTTATCGGCGCGAGGAGTATCCTTCGCGCGAGAGTCGCTTATCATTCTTATCACCGCGTCACCCGGATACACGGACCAACGGGCGAGCTCCACGTCGACAACGGGATCTCACCTCTCGACAGACGACGCTCGCGCGTGTGCGTATTCGCGATTTTTCCGGAAATCGGTGAACCGAGCGCGTGGAACGCTCAATGTAGGAACGGGATTACGGGGCGAGGCGCATATATAAGCTGATCGTGTTCGCCTACATCGGAGACAGTTCGGTCGCAACCGTCGCGAAACTAGCTGCGTTGCGAGAACTGTCTCTTTGCCACGTATATTCTACACGAATCCTCGCCTCCTGCGTCTCGCATGCATCGTCCATGCGGAGAAACGAGTAACGACGAGATTTACCGAGCAGCCTGACGACTATCCACGCGTTCAGGTCAAAGTTCCTCTGAAAAGATCGAATCGTTCCCGTGGGATCGCGTACCAATTCCATTCCGTAACTCCGACCGAACGAGAAAAACGTTTATCCGCATCTACGAGCAGAGAGAGAGAGAGAGAGAGAGAGAGAGAGAGAGAGAGAGAGAGAGAGAGATGGAGACCGTGCGATCGTAGACGTACCTACCTACCTGTCGCGAACGCGTTGCGTTTGCGAAAGGTTCGATAAATTTCTATAGGTGGTACGGCTTTCGCTTTTCCAATTCTTCGGAACGTAATGACCGTGCATATGCATACAATAGAGCTACTCTACGACGTAGGCCTTCGACGATCTTACAAATCCGTTTGATAACATCTGATTAATTCCGACTTATTAAGTTTCTCTCCATTCGACGCGAATCGAAACAAAATTTGCCGCGTTCCCCTTACATCATTTACATCAGCTCCAGATCATTACAGAGTATCGCACAAACGCACGATCTTCGTTGTCGTTAAATCTTTGCTATACCCAAAGCAAAATTATCAAACGCTCGTATCCCGAAAACTCATCGAATTTGGGGACTCCTTAAGATTTAGGCCCAATAATTGTAATCTCATTCAGAGCCTCTTTCCACATTTTCCCTGCTATCTTCATCAACCGAGTAGCCATATCATTTTCATCGACGTTGTCCAAAAACGGACATCGGCTCGAATTTACCGATTTTTTCTAGTTGTACAAGTATCTAGTTGTTTTGTAGGGTGAATTTGGTTTCTAATTTCTTGCCGCACATTTATGTATTTTAATAAAATAAGGTATTAATATTATTATTATTATTAGGTACTATTATATTATTATTTTGTCAGGATTTTAATGTCAGAAATGCTTCGTCTCGTTTTTCGTTTGCAAATCGCGATGGTTCGTTTTTCATTGCTCTGCAGTGGATGGGATATTTTTTGTTTTTGTTTCATCCGTCAAGTCGTTTTTATCGTGCTGGAGAATAATCGGTTCTCTGGATGATGAATGGGAATTGGGGCGATGGGAAATGCAGAGTTTCTGGATAACCGTGCATTTAATGCGGCTGCTCCGCGCAAACGATTCGGAATTATGTCTGAATTACGAAGTAGAAGAAATTTGGCTCGCAGTTGTACAGATAAGCCGTAACGCCCTTAAAGTGCTCGACCGTGTCTATCTACGCCGGGCATCTGTGCATTTACCGCGGCAGGTATAGTCACGCATGCATGCTGCAAATTCTTGCCACGACTCGGTGCGCGTAGTGGAAGGTCGATTCGTTGCATTGAATTGGAAAGAAAAAAAAAATAGTTCTCGCAAACATTTCGAAAGTCCTGTGCGACGTCGGAATGAAAGACCATTAAGGAGCGTGGAATTCAGAGTTCTGGCTGATCGAAATCGTCGTCTGTTCGCTTACCACCGATAATTGCAAGCGCCAATTCGAAGGGAGAAGCCGAAGATACGAAATTGATATCGCGGAATTGAAATTCCCAGAATAAAATTTACAACAACAAATTATCCTTTCGCGAATTTTCATGCCTGTTTGTTCGTTCGCGGAATTTCGATGCGACCTTTTTTCATTTTTTTCCCCCAAGAAGTTGGGAAATTTCTCATAACTTTTATTGTATAGAATATACAATTAGATTAGCGAGGTCCGTTCGATTAGGCGACTCTCTGCGATGGAAAATTTTGACCCAGATGAATTTTCCTTTTGCGACCGAAGCTAGTTTCTCCACCCACGATTCGCTCGAACGTGTCACAATCTCGTTATAGATTTGCCTCCGTTGGCCTGCAACAGTCCGGAGAATACCACGAGAGTTCTCTCGTGCCGCTAGAAACAGACACGCCTAGTTTTGCAGCGAGGTTAGAGCGCCGCATTCGCGTGGAATGTAGCAAATAGATTGGGTCCATGCTTACTGTTAGATAGGTTATTAGTGCAGCCTGCAATCGCGTGTATCGGAGCGCCTAAGCGCCTACTCGTAGGCCTAGAAAACGCGCGCGCGAATATTGCTCGCGCGCACCTACGGATCAAGTCACGACGACGCGTGCATACTGAACCAAGCTGCTACGAGGAATAAAAAAGTTCCTCCGTTCAGCTTGCCTCCGATTTTGACGTTGTCGTCTCAAAATTTGGGATTTGAGAGCGGATCGACGATTTTTCTCATGAAATTCGCGGATCTGTCGCGAAGGTGTGTCTGTTTGATACTTAAAGCAGCTGTTTCCCCAAAGGTCCACGGGAAATGACGAGTTTGCTGGTCGAAAAAACTGTCTGTACGCGGACAATCACGCGGCAATTGCAATCGCTTGCAGTCGTAGCTGTAAAAACGAAACGACGCGTTTCTTGACTTGAATCATGTACCCGATGGCCAACGAACGGACAACCGTTGGCGTGTTCGTAAAACGCTTCCATGGCATTCGCAAACCACAGCAACGCTGTTCGATCGGGTCGGTCTCGAAACTAGAGACTCGTAGATACCGACTACCGACGTTTAATACCGACCGTCAAGTGTAGCTTCCACACAAAGTTGGCCGGATCTGAAATAATCGAGCGTGCTGAAGCAGGCTGCCAGCAAATTCTAACGCGAGGATCTCCAGCAGGTCGAGTTTGGTGCACAGCTGTTTTCGGAAGAATTGTTCACAAACTTCAACAAAAAAAATAATGTACACAAACAACAACAGAAATCTGTGATCCGATCTTAACTTTATCAATTCGCAAGATAGTTTTTGCTGCTTCGAGAAGGCTTTCCCGGCTTTCGAGGTTTCGAACCCGAAAACGACGAGGAACTGTGAGAGGACGAGGAGCCTTTGCGCGAAGAGACTCGAAGACGTGAAGAGGCTGAAGAAGAAAGAAGGAAGATTTGGAAGAAAATTGTAGAGGGCGAAGAAGTGGCTGATGTCCATTTCTATATTTTTTATTTCCCTCGACTCGCGTAGAATTTCCAGAGGTTTTCGCGAACTCTGTCTGGCTTTTCATTCCCGACAGATGAAGACGATACAGAAGTGAATAAATACACCGTACAACGACGTTGACAGCCGTTGTTTGCATCTCGGTAATTAATCGTCTTTTGGTCGCGCGACGACACGGGATTTTCGGGGGCAATCGCGGCGCCAGACACTTTTTATCCCGACACATTAGGGCTCGCGGGTAGTTATCTGAGAGACGAATAGCCGTGCGTCGGCGACATAACTCCGCGGAGACACGCGGTCGCCCGGAGTTGTATCAATTCGGTAAGTGGTTACAGCGTGGAAAGTTTTCGAGCTGAATTAGTCGTTGAAACGTACTTATATGGTAAAACCCTGTTGAACAATGAAGGGTGAGATTAACGACGGAAGTCTCGTCTGAATATCATTAGTCTGAAAGTTAAGCCGTGCCGAATACAAAGCGCGACGTTGAAATCTCACCGCGAATATTTATCAACGGGTGACTTTTAAAAGGCGCGACGAAGACGAAGATCCGAAGACAATTGTTAGTTTTTCTCAGTCGTTCTCTTCGCTGCAAAAATATTTGTGCGAAAAGAGGATCGGAAGTTCATGATTACGATGTTGAGGAAATATTGAGAAGATATCGAGGCATCTTCGCGTACGCTAACGAAGACGACGAGGAACGAGTCGTTTGATACGAGAGCCAATAGACAGCTTTGTCCTTTTTATCGACGACCGCCCGTGTGAAACATCAGTTTACTCGTTGTTGCAGCACCGATATCGCATTATCCGCCGATACTGGCGGCTCGTTGAACCAAGAAAAACCGATATTTACTGCCTGTGAGATTCTCACCGCCGAGAACATTGTTTCGTGCCGTATCGCAACAATCGCAACATCGATTCGCCAGCTTTGAACGGCGACGTGCCCGAGAACTTTCGATGGACTCGTAGGTACCACTGCGTATCGAGGGTTACGCGCTCGTGCGTTTTCCTCTTGCCCCGCGATGAGCGAAAGAGCTTCCGCGATATTTCCTTGCTGATCGAAACTTTCAACGATCAGCTTCGACGCGTAGACACGTTTTCCGAGCAACAAATGCGCACACTATCTATACATTTATCCGATACGTGAGAAAATGCTCGTAAACTCTACGTGACTCCAAACGATTTTCTATCACGTCCGCGCGATCTGCAAAATGATGGAATTCCTAACGAGTCGACGGACCAGATATATCGAGTTGACGCACTCCGATTCTTCGATTCTGTACCAATTTTCACTTCACTTTCTTTTTTACAACGCTCGTACGCCGAGGAAAGTTATTGCGAGTTGTAGGA
Source organism: Arge pagana (assembly GCA_963969455.1). NCBI lineage: Eukaryota > Metazoa > Arthropoda > Insecta > Hymenoptera > Argidae > Arge > Arge pagana. The sequence continues at coordinate 1,960,106 of OZ018312.1, read as the reverse complement.
ATTCACTTGGTGATTAACCTTTCAGTACTCGCGTGGGTCATAATGACCCCAAACTCTGTGGGTGAACCCTTCAGTACTCGCCGAGTCATACTGATCTCAGCCTCCATGTGGTAACCCTTCAGTTTTCGTGTAGGTCGTTATGACGACTCACGCTTCTGTGCGTCCACCGGTCACTACTTGTGTGTGGCACAGTGATCCAAGCCTCTATGTGTTAACCCTTCAGTACTCGCGTGGGTCATAATGATCCGAGCCTCCATGTGTTAACTCTTCAGTACTCGCCTGGGTCGTGATGACCCGAGCCTCTCTACGTGATAGCCCTTTGGTACATGCGTGGGTCATAATGACCTGAACCACTACGTGTTAAGATGACGCGAGTACTGATGAGTGCGCAGGTGTGACGTACGATTATCTAGAGTATTGGTTCGTCCGAGGATGGTCGAAGACGTGTCGGTTCGCGCTGATTCTTACTATATGCGTGCTGATGCACGATTGATGGTGCGATCTGATCGCAGGTGGCGGCCGGTGACAGACTACAAAATGAGTTGTCGCTCTGTATTACGTTTCATTGAACGAGAGAAAGGAGGACGCGTGTATCGTAGAGTGGCCATGATACCGCGTATATTGTCTCGCGTCCATGTACGGAGAAAGCTCTGTAGAAACGAGGGAAGCTCTCGCCGGAAATCGAATCTGAATTTAGTCCCTTAGCCTGTTAAACCCCCTCAGGATTTGCGAGAGACAAACCAGTTTCCGGGACGCTGTCGGATTCGTACGAACACGACGCGCGCCTTCCGCTGGGCAAGGGCGAAAAATATCTCAAGGAAGCGCTACGCCGCGCAGCTTTGGCTCATCCGCTTCCATCTACCAACCAAGAAGCATCAAAATTCAAGGGACGTCAACGAAATCGGAAGAAGGATTATCGAAAAACATTGTTTACACTTCCACCGTTTTATGTCACGACTCTGCACGATAATTCCAATTATTGTTCACCGCAACGATGTTCTCGCGCGATGTGTTATAAAAAATTGTCATTATGGATGAAGTTCAACGCGACGATGTATGATTCAGTGAAAAAATGAGCGAAACGCGAATCCGGATTTTTTTGGCATCTGATATTATCTGTGGCTCTCGAAATCTCCGGATTTGCGTCGAGTCGCTGAGAATTTTTCGCATGTTAAAAATAGTATCGACGGGTGATAAAACCTGTCGCAGATCCGTTCACTTACCAACCGCATTTCTGATCCCTGCATCGTATTAATATTAATATTAATACAATATCACGCAACTATTAGTTGTTATTGCGCTACCCGCGTGGTGCTTCGTTTCCTTGGCTGATCGAGTTGGAAAGAAACGATCTCGCCGACTTCACCTTCGTATTGCGTTGCGAAACGCGTGGAATTTATTCGATTCTGCGTACATTGTCCTTTGCTTCTCGCCATAATTCTCTCGCGCTATCGTATCGCGAAGCTCGTTTATTTTTGTCGATCGTACACGAAGCTTTCCAGTTCGTCGATGCGAACTCTGCGGCTTGTTTCCTTCAGTATCGTTCGTCTCGATAGGAAACTTTTTCACGTATCGTCGCGCGAGCTCCGAACTCTGCAGCGTGCCCAACTCTTCTTTTCATTACTCAGCGATCTCATCAACGATATGAATATTGTCCACTTTTTATTCCATCTCAAGTATTTTTCCAGTGTTATACAGAAAAAATCGACAAATTTAACTTTGACCTTGAATAACTATCGAACAAATGAATTTAGAGAAAAACACTAAAACACCTTTTTTGTAGAGCGTTCTATTTTCTACAAAAACCTGTCTAGAAACTTTCTTTATCACGCACCGTTGACTCGTTATAAAAATCCGAGGAGCAAGACAAATTTTTCCTGCGTTATTCTTGTGGAAAATAGAAAAGTGCGATGCGGACTATCTTTGGAGGAGATTTTTTTTTTTGAATCACGTTAGTACGTAGACAGGGTACGCGTCGTCGAAATTTATGAGGGGGCGCGAGATTCGTCGCAAATAATATACGAGAAAGAGATGAAAAAACGATGAAAAAATTCCAATCGTAGCGATATATCACTCGTCGTGCGGCAATTATCGCGATAAGCGACAAAAAATGTTGTCAGGTGATTTGTTACGCGAGTGAGAATGAAAAGCCACGCGGTTGGGACCCGAATATGCTTCTACCGATCGATAAATATTCCGTTCGTCGAACAATCTATGTGATAACAGTTGATGATAATTAATTGACGTATCGCGCAGTTACCATGTTGGAGGGTGACTGCGGCGCGTTGAATGAAAAACGCGCTGTTATGATTGTGATCTGTGGATAATCGGAGGTTTTTCTTATCGCTAATATTTCTATAAGTACATTCTGATAGAATGATAAACGATGGTAGCTATTTTTTTGTTATCCCAAATGAAAAGATGATTATCACGTCGAGGGGAGACGAGTTCTTTGGCACGTCAAAGGCCGAATAACAGCTGCTTTCCCATGCCAAGATCGATCATTATCGAGCCCCGCGAAAATTCTACCTACGCGCGAATCAGCTTTCATCGTTTTCCCAAAACAATTTTTCCCAGAAAACGTAATACCTGCCGAACGCAATTTTCTCGCCGCTGCGAACTTTTGCAAATATAATGCGATGGCGGCAGCTAATTAACCGTCAGTCATCCCGCCGTAATCGACACGTAAATCGGAGGATGGAGAGTTTCAGTCGAAAATTAATCCAAATCCGAAAACCTGCAATCTCGGTGATAACTGGAAACGAAAATTCCTATCGCCATGAAATCGGCGTCACGCCACGCGAATCGGAGATACGAGCTCATCGCTCTTTAGGTTTCACAAGAGCCGAGCTTTCCTCTGCAAAACCGTATTTTCAAGCTTCCTGTGCACAGCTTTTAATTTTTTTTTGCCAGAGTTATCGACCAACATGAACGAAGTTCTCGTCTCGTTGCCCGTTTCTGACTGGAAGGCTCGCTGAAAAATGACGATCGCGATGCTTCCCGTTTTTGTCCCCAACATTTGCAAGTTCTATTTGGCTGAGTGAGATTTTAAGACGCGGTAAACACCTACTAAAAATCGAACAGTCTTGTCCGCTGGTCCGTTCGTTTGTCATTTTGTATTCGATGCAACGATCGAGGAGATGCGAATCGCGCGTTACCGTGCCATAAAATTGCATTGATAGCGTTGCGAATCTCAATTGTACGTTTCCTGAGTACCATTCGGTGCGATTCCAACGGCAACATCAAGGCAGCTGCTTTAATGGAGCGCGCTATACGACCGTTACCGTGCATCAGCGAATACAACTATCCATTGCGCTTATCACAAAGAATCCGATCATTAAATTCCGAAAGATTTATCCCCATAATCACCTCCTACCTTTCATTTCCACAACGCCGCTCGGATTTTTCCATAGAGCTCCCAATTTTTTTTTGTTCGTCTACTTTTTATTTGCCCGAAGATTTTCAAAATTCGCGACAATTTTAATGCGAAAATTCCAGTGGGCGCGAAAATTCGTGACGGCGGGGAGGATAATCTTCATGAATTCGTCGAAAATACTGCGGAGCAAAAACAACAGTCGGAAATTTCACTGAAATGCGATGAAACGTGGCACCCGTAGACTGCTGTGCTCGCATCTCTGCGTGGAAATTGGCGAATGGAGCGCGTGCGTAGCGACGCGTAACTCAAACTGGACTATCAGCTTTCTAACAAGAATCCTTGACTCCGGTAGACTGCAACTTTGAATTTCACCTAATAAATCAAACGTTACATATGCAGCCCAGTTCTGCCGATAAATTCTGCAAATACTCGAAGACCATTCTTCGCCCGCTTCCGCTCTTCGGTTCCCACATTTCGATTTTACGATTAATTCCACAATCCACGTTGTTTCTCTCCTTTTTCTGCTATGCAACGTGAAAGTATTTTTTTATCGTCGATGCAAGCTCCCAGTTATCCGATCTTACTCGTCTACCAACTTTACATTTTACATCTCACATTTCACATTTTACATTTTACATTTTACATTTTATATTTTACATTTTACATTTTACATTTTACATTTTACATTTTACATTTTACATTTTACATTTTACATTTTACATTTTACATTTTACATTTTACATTTTACATTTTACATTTTATATTTTATATTTTATATTTTATATTTTATATTTTATATTTTATATTTTATATTTTATATTTTATATTTTATATTTTATATTTTATATTTTATATTTTATATTTTATATTTTTTTGTTTGTATATTTTTTTTTTTAGCTATTCTTTATTTTAGATTACGCGAGTATCTCTCGGTGTATGGTCGTTTCGCTATTCTTCGACGCTCTTTACTTGGGAATTCATCGCCGGTGCCAAATTTACGCGCAGTAAACATTTTTTATTAGAGGTATTCCGTCAGATTTGATGGAGTTGGAGGTTGAGTTTACTTCGGCGAGGCTGGTTTACGATACTTTGATGGTTTCTTTTCGTCCGGGAGAGGGAATTCCGAAAGAGCAACGGTTGTTTCTTTTGTCCGGTACAATTCTCGGCTGTGGCATTGAGACTTGACGCGACTTGAGAAATAATCAGGTGAACCGAAATGGCAGTGCGATACGAAGCGGGCGCGCTGGTGTGGTGGGACGTTGGCTGCTAACGCGAATGGAATCATCCATGCATGGTATTGGGACCTCCATGAGAGGCGATCCGATGGGATTTCTAATGGGCGCGTAGCGAATCGCAACTGACGTAACGCGATTCCAACGCGTTCCTAACCGACTAATATATTTACTTGACAATTTCGAGGCGAGATTTTTACTTGTTTTCCCTCCGTAGAAAAATGAGCCGCTCGTTTCTCACATTTCACGAGGAGACGCGATAAATATCAAACGCGAGGAGGCGACTTGATACGCGATTAATTCTTCAACCGTCGTCAATTTCGATACCACGGCGCGATAAATCTTTTCAGCTTGAAACACGACGGTTTTAAATTCCTGTCTTTTTGTCTCTCGTATTTTCATTTTTCGCTCGTAGTTTTCAGCATTTTTCGTTGATTGATGGATTTATTATTTAAAATTGGTAAACGCGTCTCTCTATTTATTTTATCGTACGAGTATTGTGGAAATAATCTGTAAGGATAATCTTAATTACACGTTGAAAATAATTATAAAATGTGCGGCTCTCATCTCGTTACGGAAATTACAGCATCCAGATTAGCGACCACCAGTTTTTTTTTAGGACAGACCTGCCAATTTTTAGTCTGATCGTTTTTTCGGAAAGTTAAGAGAGCTTTTCGATTAATTTTCGGTTGGCATAGCGGAAATGTGTTCAGGCGAGCAATAGTATCAACGCGAGTCGAGTACATAGATTCTAGAGCTTTCTTCGCGAAGCATCACCTGCACTCTCGTTGACAGTCTCGTTAGCCGGAAGGCTGGCTCGTCCGAGCGTGACTGAAAACGAGTCTGATATCCCGTTGCCAAAGCCACGTGACTCGTTTCCACCTTTCGAGAACGGGATGGAGAACACGTAGCTATGAGACGAGGCGAGGAAAAAATGACGTCGCGCAACACGTGACGTTTTTGCAATAGCTTCTGGTCCTGGGTCGAAGAAACGATCGGTGAACCGAGGATCCGTTATTTGGGAATTGGACAGCACTATAGAATTCTGGTGCGCCGCACAGTGGCGATTTTGGATTCGGTCGGTTTTAAGCTCGCTGAAATGCAATTCTCGAGCTAGGTCACAACAGGCGACCAAAGTAGTTATTCTGACGAGTTTTGCTAATATTGGTTCCACGAACAAGACATACGAAAATCGTTCTGTGAGGTCCTTTTTTATGGTCCAGTCAACCGTTTAGCCGAAGCTCACTATTTTCTAATTTCGGAATTATTCGAATTGAAAATTTGAGTTTTACTCGTAGGGCGAAAGGAGGTTTGTATTTTGGTTGCTGAAACGATCGCGATATCTGTGGAGGAGAGTTTCCGTTGAAATTCGTTGATTCCGTCGAATACTTGCAATTCGCGAACCAAACCGCGTGCTATTCTATGCAAAACTGGAAGAAATGATGAACTTCACGCGGATGAAATCAGTGGGTCCAGAATAGGCGAAGCTTGTGGCTCAAGTAGAGAGATACCTGGTGTAGTAAGCTGTGAGTCTTGGGAAACGAGCCCAGAAGCGAGAGACGTTTCTCGGCTCATCACCTTCGAGGCTGGTGCACGCGCCAGTGCAGATAACGACGATCCGTAGCAAGTGACCAGAGATCTCGGAAATACAGGAGCAGTGGTAAGAGCTAGAAAGACCAAGCGGAGCAACGGTCCGTGACGACGGAGCGAGTCGCGCGAACGACTAGTAGCATACGATATTGCGATATACTTGTACTCTGATGGGTTCCGGAGGCGGAGGACAAAACGTAGTGGTCGCTAATTTTTTGCCGTTGTTTTTCCTCCGAGTAAAACCATCAGGCGGGCGAGTATTTAGGTGGGAAGGCAGGAGTGTTCGCAGGTAAGGGAACGTTCGATAAGTTCTGCTGGTGGTAAGCTTTTAGGGTCGGTTCCACGCGTTGGAGGAGGGAAACGGCACGCGATGATTACGGGTACGGAAGCGTTTCGGTTTCAGCTTGCATTTTTTGCGCGGTAGCGTTTCCACAAAGAGAAAGGTGTAATCTAACATCCGGATGCGTATTATCTGGAGCCAAGGTTTATCGTATTTTTCTCCCACACCCTTGATAAATCTTCGTACTTTCGCGTGGGTCCCGGATCGATGTCTCCGACGGAAACGAAATAACGAAACACCCTCTCATCAGGCCCCTTTCATTGTCTTATTCGATTGACGCCCACGTCGCGATACGAAGTGGCACAACTCGCTGGTAAAATGAGTTACGCCAGCCTAAAAAAAAGTCTATTGAAGTCTCGACTCGGATCTTTCAAATAACGTTGACCTCGTTAGGCTCGATTCTCTTCTTCGCTCCGCGAATTACTTTGAAGTTGGCAATTATTTTTTCCCCTTTTTTTTCTTCTTTTTTCGCAAATTACTGTCCCCGCCGACTGGCATGGCTGGAAGAAAAGTCATCGCCACGCGATTTCGAGGAAAACCTTCTCCATGTGTGAAATTTTATTTTCCACTTACCGTTCGCATTCTCTGATCAATTTTCGTGACGTCAGCTCGACTTCCAGTTGCGCGACAGACGGCCGAAGCGATTTTGCATTTATGTCCTCGGAGCTACCCTTTGAATCTAAAAACACCAACGAATTGGAAGAAAAATTGTAGAGCAACGAAACTCACCCTGTTCGAACGTCCAGAGTTTCAACGTTAATTTCATCCATTTAGCACCGTCCTAACTTAATTTTCCACCGAGTTATGCCACTTTCAATCAAGGTTCCGCAGATTTTGGAAAGCTAACGAATCCAATAAAACATTTCTCAGACTTTTCTGCCCGACTTCGTCTCCCCTGCGCGAAGATCTTGCAAAGCTTGGAAGGGAGCTTTTACAGACTTTTTCTCCTATCGTCATGAAATTTTTTCTAATTGAATTTCATTCCCAATTGGCTCGAGTTTTGCACCGATCTAATTTCCAATTTCGCTGCGAATCATCGCTGAAAAATACTCATCCTCGTCACAAGAGCGAACGTTTTTGCGACGAAGCTCGTTTCTTCGGCGACAAATTCTACAAAATCGGGATTTCGCGCATCTCCTCACATTTTTTTGCTCGTCCCATCGAGAAGAACGTCGAACAAACCTCGCAAAACCCGAAATTTTCGGTTGCCTAAGTTTTCGTTTGCGCCTGAGAAATTTCAGAAGCGGAATACAACTTCGAGGTCTCGTGTCCCTCGAGTTTCGCGTGACAAAAGAATCGTGAATTTCGTTTACAATCGGCGAAAAAGTTCGGCTAACGAGATAAAGCGAGGGCGACGGTGATCAACGGTGATAAGCGAACGTAGTTGGTTCCAGTGTTCGGTTTCAGGCGCGAAGAGCTTTTATTTCTACGAACATCTTCTAAAAGACAGACCAATTAAGGATACGAGAATCGTCGACCCTTGTAATCAACGTCTGGTCCCCGACTAACGTGGAGGACTCCGGCGTTAATTTCACCTCGTTTCGTTACCCGCGCGGAGCAGACCCCGTACGAGAGCATCGAAGAGTCGTCCGCGCGATTTTCCAAAAAAATTCGAAACGCAGTCGAACAGCGGAGCAACGATATTTATGCCATTTTTATAGACATTCCGTGGCGAGTAATTTCGCTGAAGTAACGTTCTTCGAGGGTATTTAATTGTTATTACCTCCACGTTTATTACAATACGAATTTCCATTCACCGCTTCTTTCGCTCATTCTAATCGCTGCGCTGCGCCGCGTCGCATGCAGCCGAACACGCACATGCATATCTCTACTCCACTTTCCGCCGCCTCCCCTACCTTTGCATAACGCTTTCGCGTCCATACGTAACTCCTATACCCGATACGCTTCGAGTGTTGGAAACTTTCACCGTCTTTCAGCACCACCATCGACGTCGCGTCAGCACGCATCGCCACCACGAAACGACGAACCATGGCAAAATCTCGATGATCCTGAAAAGTCTGAAACTCTTATTAATGCACATCGCATTGCTGCTGAATGTTTTTTTTTTTGGCTTACACTAATTCGAGGCAACGGAGCAGAGGAGCGGCGTCTTTGAACCTGCGGAAACGACGGCATAGATATTGCTGAAACGCTTCTTATCGCGATACCTACTCGCCTGGAAATTCTGTGCGTCGATCGCTTCCAGAGAAGGGAATCTCTCGGAGAGTTACGCAACAACGGTAACGAGAGAATCGAAAATGATTTTCGAGGAATCTAATTAGAGCTTGACTCGTCAGCATGGAAAGTTCAAAGTTCCCTCGCCGCGTTTCAGCTCGCGAGAGCACAACTTCGAGGCTAATTTCTGCGACTTGGAAATGAAACATTAGCAACCTACGCAAAGCTTAGCTCGAGCCCGTTTCGTCTCCACGTCTTTGCGCGCGCATCGTTCAACATATTTTCGAAACTTACGATGGGAAATAATTCGAGGCTTATTTACTACTTATTTACGAGAATGTTTGCCCGGTGCAAATCTGTACTTTGAAATAACGCGTAACCTTGCAGCTAGGGCGTATGCAACGCCTTTGCCGCTACGCTCTACTGACTCGCCGTTACGCCGCGCAAATGTATAATGATACGAGGTCCGACGTGCATGTAAAATCTGCGAGCATACGAGTACGTTCTTTCCATACAATAACGGTAAAACGTGACTGGTAAGTCTTGGACCGTGAAGATAACACGACCAAGCTGATTGTGAGACTGACACAAATTCAGGATTCACCGTGTTACCATTACCGTTATTATCATCGTCATATTTACGGCGATCGAGATCTTCGGTGAGCCATACCTTCGCGAGCCATCGCTGCTTACGATCATTTCGATCGTTCGGTGCTTAAAGAAAATTACCTCAGCAATTTATCCGGTGTCGAGGAATATTTTGCAAATAGTTAAAGCTTCGCGAATACTATTCGGATCATTGGAATCCTTCGAGGCCGCAATGTTTTCCGCAGAGATTTGCCAAGAGTTTACGTTTCTTGAATATTTTGAGCGAACATTGGATTGCTACTCGCGATCGACGTTTAGTCCGTGAAATTCTGCGAGGCTCGTCATAACGACTGGAGGTGCGCGCATGCGACGTGTATTATAATATGTAGCGACAGGTAATTGAAATAGATGACGGTCGGGTTGCTGTACGTTCTGATGGAATACGAAAAGCTCCTCGCATCGATTGGCGCCCTCCCTTGAATGGAGTCTTCGCAAAGCACTTAAAAATTCTGTCGTGGTGCAAAATGCCCCAAAGTATGATATTTCACTAGGCGACGTAACGTCGCCGTAGCAGATGCAATACGCGATGAGAAATAGGATCTGACCCGAGGTGTTCGAATTTGGGTAAGCAGAAATCTCACAACAAAGTTTGTCATCGCACACTTTTACTCGCCAGTCGAGAGCATTCGTTTTACGGAGTTGCATCGATGTGAAGCGCAGTCGAATCGCAACTCGGACAAGCAATCGATGGTCTTGTATACAGATACCGTGGGATAATAGGTGCGTATTAAATAGTTGGTCTGAAAAACGAGATAGGTAGGCTTGGGTCGTTCTTTGGGGAACGCGGCTCGCACGCGCTTCTAAAGCTGATACAGACGAACCGCGGCGATACGTACACCGCGTATCTCCGATGCCAACGAAGCGATCCCCAACGCTAATGGTTCCGGCTGTTACGAATCATTACGAGATATTGATATTAGTTTGCCCGTGGTAAGCGTCGGAGTCGTTATTCCTCGTGAAATATGTCAGAACTGCAATAAACCAGAGACCCGCCCGGCTGGGATCCAGGATATGATATCCCGCGTCCGTTTCTACTTACGACCGTCCCGCTTATCCCTAATATACCTCTACTTCCACGGTTCGTCGACACGAGCGACGATGATTCGCCGATCCGTTCCTATATCGTGATCGAAGCGCCGTATCGAACAATCGCGATCGACGGTGATTTCAACGTCGATCGTGATTTTGCATCTCACTGGGATACCCTCCGGCTCTCCACCGAGGACTAGCCACGACGGAAACTTTTTTTCGACCGCGTTCCCTCGAGCCGAAGCGCTTTTTCCTGCCAACGTTATTAATGAGAATGCTGACGAGTTGTCGGGAAGATGACGGGAAGTGTGTCGCTCGGCGAGGTTGTCGAGCGTCACTTCCCAGCCACTCGCCAGACCTCGAGCTCTGGGCTCCCAGCGAATCTTTCATCGCCGTTACCTCGAGACCTTCCACGTGACTCGCGACGTCAGCCACGTGCGAAAGGAAAACCTTACGTTTCCGCGATACGCGACGAACTGTACTTACTCCGTTACTAACAAGCTTGCGTGCCCTCGCGAGGCTAATTTTTCTCACACCTCTAGCTCGCATGAATTCACCAATCTCGTCGAGTAAGTCAAGCTCGACGTTCCGACCATCGTCGTGGTGAAAAATCACGACTCAACGCTTCGTCTACACGATGGGTCATCTTGACCCCGCCATCGACTTTCACCGAAAATGCGTTCAGCCGTTTAAAAAAAAGGCCGCACTATGACCTTTTCTCCAAGCTTGCACTCCTCACCAAAAAAAAAGTTTTTTCGTGAATTTTTGAAGCGTGTTAAAAAAATCCAAGACACTTCTAGTACTTCAAAAGTACTTTAACACTATTCAAATTATGTGCCTCAATTTTGTTGACTGAAAAGGTTCGGTAGCTCCGAAGTTATAGATGGTCGAAATGTAAGCGGGGTCAAATTGACCCAAAGCTTAGGAGATGTTCGAAAAATAGGTGTGTACTCGGGGGTTAATGACAAAACGAAGAACGCTACAACTCATCTACGGATATTATTTTCCAGAAAGGACGAGGATGATCGACGGTCTATTTGGTTTCAGCACAGGTACTCGAAACGATCTGTTATCGGAGTTCTGAAACACTTTGGATTACCTACCCAGCAATCGGTTGTTATTAAATGTTGTAGTTGGTAGTTATTTACCGTCGTGATTTATCACTCTGTATTCTGGCATCGGAACCCTCGTGACTCGCGCAGCAACGTTAATTCGCATTTAGGTCGAGCTCGTAGCGAGGCTTCATCCTCGAGCAATGAGTTACCGTTCCACAAAGATACTTGATCTTCGGGTATCCGTTATTGAGGTCGGTAATTTCCATGTAGGCAGGCAGCTATTGAATATATACACCTATATATACATATATCGCTCGCACGCGTCAGCGAGGCTGACAGAATTGAACCGTTTGCGGAAGAGAGCTGCCGCGCGCTCGACGTCCCATAACCCATTATTCTATAAACTGACCGTAGGACGTTATTTTGTCACGTATGCTCGTCCTACATACTCGCGTTTCTCGTCTTTATCCTCGCCTGTCGCGTCTCCTGCTACTTTTTCCAGCGAAAATCCAGCAACCGAGATCTAGACGTTGGACAACCGCTGAGCCTGACCCGGAGAACACTTTCTGGATCTCGATAACGGAAGAGTGACATTTTTTAGCCGAGATACAGCCTTGGACGTTGTAGTGGAAACTGTTTGGCACAATTCCAAAGTTCACGAAGCTCCGATCGATATGGGAGAACTTACAGAACTCGAGGAACACGCGTGAGACTCTGGACTAACCGAAGGTTAATGAGTGAGAATATTCATCGAATTTTGCCTCCACTCGTAGAATTTTACTGCCCAGGGAGTAGAAATTTATACCCTGCGAGTTTATCGCGATGATTCGACGAAGTTTCCGATAATTTCCAGTCTTTCTCATCCCAATGCCAGGATTGTGAATAGCTCCAATGTATCAGGAACAAATTTTTAAATAGTCCTTCCTGCATAAAAATTCTGTATTTCGCGAATTTGCGCGTATAACGGACGTATACGTCGATGATAACCAATTGAAACGCCTAGCGTCTCTTCGATTAAGAGCGGAAACGCGAGTTAGTCGACAGAAACGAACGCTAAGGTCGCCTGTGGTCGCGGAGGATCAAGGGATGGGCGGGAGGCTACTACTTCCGGTCCGTTACCCCGCGACTCCGAGTCCCGACTTTCGTCGTTCACTCGGGTATTTTTACTCGCGACTCTCAGTAACAAACGAAGGTGGACAGAGAGTAGAGCGAGAGAGAGGAAGGGAAAGAGATCGATGCGCAGGGGATTGGAATAGCGGTGGGATTTTCGACTCGATCGATCAGTCCTGTCTTTGAAAAGATGTAGTCTGCCTACAGAGATGCGTGTATCCCACTTCGCTATACTATCAGCGATTCGCCCACTATTCAGATGTTCAATCGAATCGATACAATTTGCCTCGCTCACGTGTATATCCATAGGATCTGAACTACACTAGGTATCGTCTGTGGAATAAAATCGCCTTAATATCGCGTATTTTACGGATGGCAAACACTGAAATTCAAATCTCGACATCGATGTTGAATTTCCACCAACAGAATTGCCAATTTACCGACTCGCGAGATTTCAGTCGAGCTGCAGTTCTCCGTGCCAGCATAACGAGATATCTTGCAATGGTTTTATCGAAGTTCTTATACTCCTCTTACTTCTACTTCTCCACTTCTTATTTCAATTCACCGTCCTTTCTTTACCCATTCTCTCTATTTTGGCACATTCTTCATCGATGTCTCACGTTTCTTTTATGGATCGTTCACCGATATTTGTACGTTTGTCTCGACGGCGAACGGATGCAATTCCCATCACTGTCTGAAACATATTTGCCCCTACGCAGCTACGCAGCTAACAATTCTCTACAATTACGGAACGATTGTGACCAGTTTCATAGTCGATTATAACGCTGACGAACAGCCCCACTCAGGTGCGCGCAAAGTACATCCCGTTATGCAAATATACCTGCACGCGTGTTATACGATCTACCATACGGTTATTCCATCGGCCAGGCACACGCGAATAGTATCACGTAATATCGCCTGGCCCGCGTTGCGTCAACTTGCCAGGATTTCCACAAACATCGCACCAACGCCAAAGTCACAAGCGTTTCGACCCCTACAATCGGAGTGACAGCTTTACTCGCAATATAAAATACTCTTTAGGATTTCTGGGTCGTAATTTCGGCAGCGGAATAACAATTTTCGAGGAACGACGCGTGATTGAAGCTTCTGTCAAGAGTGCGTCAGCTGTTCTCGATTTGCACTCGACATGTAAAAATTTCCAGAGTGTTCGAGTTGCCTATTATGGGTCGCAGCTGGATTCATAGCAGCGACGTGGATACTTGTTACGTGTGCGTGGCGCATTGCAAATTTATTGAAAAGATTCCGTTACAGTCATACAAAATAAATATGTAACGAGCCATCGAGTGTCGCTTCGTTATTGAAAGCTTAATTGAAAAGCTTAATGAGTTCAGCGCTGCGTAGTAGAGGTATTGAGTTATTCGCAACTCTTTTCCTCCAAACTTACTCCTTCGCCGGTCAAGTGATCCTGAATTTTTCTTCTCCTCAACGACAGAACAAAGGACTCTGCGAGGAAGGGAATCTGGCGAGTAGTCACGCGTCGAGGGTTATGTTTATCGCGTTTCCATTCACATAAACGAGGCTCTTGTTCCCTTCGCGTCTGGGTCTCGTTCAAGTGATCATGCATTGTCGCGGAGTTTTGGCGCGTGGCTGCTGACGCCAGTTGTTTCCGGCGATATCCTCGCGTAGAACCGCGATTCGAACGAGATGTCGCGTCAAGGTGCGAGATCTCGTCGAATACGCCACGCAGAGTTCGTAGCCCGTTCTGCGAAACAGGGAACTCGCCAGATACGGTACGCGAGCTCTCGAGCTCGATAACGTCGAGATCGCGGAGTCGTCGGTGGATCGAATATTTTTCAAGTCCTGGGTCTATATACGTACGCATATATATGCTTACGCGTGGATGTATGAGTGCGGAGGGAGACGACGGATCGTGTCCATCCGAAGAACGGAAGGATATTGGCGTCTAGCGGTCGCCGATGCCCACTAACCCGGAATCGGAACGGCGTCGAGTTCGAACGCGTAGTTTGGGCGCGCACGCGGGGTAAGAACACCCCCGACGCCTGGCGTCGTTGCGCTCGTGTTGGTGATTCGAGGCATCAGTGCCCGCGCGTCGTCCGCGACCGAAGGAACGCGTGTGTTTGAAAAACAAGATAAGGGAAGTGGGAACGTCGAGTCGGATGTTACGAGGAAGGGAAATTTCATTGGAGAACAAACTAACTAAAGAAAAAAACACCTGTTCGTTGATTGCTCGTCAATTTATTTAGCGTTTGGAATTTCCGAGAAAAAGTGAGCGAGGTCTTGTTGATGTGAAGGAAACTAGTTCTTCGGTGGCGGGACCGTTGATAAAATGTGTTGATGCGTCGAGGAGAAGTGCTCGAGAACTTGACCGCAGCCGAAGTACGTAAATTTCAGTGCAAATCTTTGCTGTTGTTTGTCCATAAGATTCCGCTCTAAAAAAAAGGGAATCTTCGCGAAACAAATCATCATCATCGTCCTCGTAATAATAATAAGATTGCCGGTATGAAAAACTAAGTTACTCGGTAATATGTAAAAATATTCATATCGATAATTGGAAATAGCCCGTGGGATGAATTGCTTTATGGATAGAAAAATAACAGTATCGATACGAATGTACATCTTAATACGAATACAATAAAGGGAAAAAGTATGCCATTTTACCGTCAATCGAATACTTGACGCAAAATGAGGTGAACCGAAAATAAATAGTCGTACGAATCGGATGGTGTTCAAAAAAATGATGTGTATATCTATAATGGATTCGTATGAGACTTTCATTGATAGAAATTAAAATACAACGAATGAGACGTGGTTGGCAAAATTGACGATAACAAAAGTACCTCAATCGTGATAGATAGTTGACACCATTTTTGAGTAATGTGTGATGTTGCAATGCTGGTTATCTTATGATTCCCGCTGAGATAGGTGGTTCGATAAAGAGACAGTGTTACTACAACGAGGGAGTTGAACCTTTCAGATTCAAAAAAATTATAAAATTTGAAAAATAGAAGCCAATTGTTGATATTCGGAATGCAATCAGTCATATTAGATGTCTCGTATCCTAGACAAAGTTGATGGGCCTTAGATATACTCAGCCAACTGTGCTTTTCAGTAACTGTGAGGCGATAAAAAACGCACCAAGTGATTTCCTATAAATCGAAGTCTGATAAAGTGCACTCGACGATCGAAACAAACCAAATAACAAACGAGCATCGAACCGAAATATGAAAAAAAACGAGACTTGGAATGTTGGCAAGAAAATTGAATACAGTTCTCTAGTCAGAAAGGGACGCTAAAAAAATGAGCAGTTTCCCGAAAATTGAACTGAGAATGTCTCGGAATTTAAAAACCGTTCTACCAACCTCAAATTTTCTGCCAAGAATTCATGCGAGAAAGGAAATTGATATTTTCGTACCGCGAACAAGCGCGTTGCCTCCGAAATCCTTTCGAGAAAACTTCGGTTTTGCGAGAGGAAAATCGTTTGATCATTCACAATTTCGAGCCGAGTCCCGCGACACCGGTGACCGTCGAGATTAGACCTCGCGACAATATTTCGATATTGGAAACTGCGAGGCGTCGTGAAAAAAGCCACGAACGAGGGAGAGACGCGTCTTCCGTTCACTTGTCAAAATCCAAACGAATGGATGTCAAATCTCCCGACTTACGACTCCCAAACCCGAATCACGTGTACCTTGCTCGAGTCACGTTGCGGCTGTTGCTCGAATTTACACGTGTCCGGCGTAAACGCCAAACTGCGAGACTCGGGGAAAACTTAGACCCCCGTTCGTTTTTCCCCGAACCAGCTTTCTCTCTACTCCTCGATTCGGGCGGTGAATATTTCCACTTCGTTTTTCCATCGAATGAGAAGCAGACGCGGACGAGCGCGGTGTCGCCAACGTGGAGCCGCGCTTCGCGCAGTAGTAAAAGACGATCATTGTCAGCCGTCTCGAGTGTAAGCGTGCCGAAATTCATCCAAGAAATCTAATTTCTCACTAACAATCTACGATTATAATTATCAACTGCGTTCTCATGAATATTCACTCCAAATCTGATTGTTTCAATTTTAAACTTGTACGCTTTTTATTTTAAGATGTTTAGATATTTTATTTAAAGAATAGTTTCATATAAAACGGTATAAACGTCTTCTGACCAATTTTAGACACAAAAATGTTTTACCTTAAAATATATAAAAGGTTTTAATAAAATGAAACATTCAGTCGTTTTAAACTGAAACAGTAGAATTTACAGTGTTGTTGCTTCCTTCGCGCACTCTTCTCTAAGGTAATAAGTTAAAAACGATACGATATTGCCCGTCGTAGCTGAAAGTCATGCCGAGGTGGACGACGGTCCACGCTCGCTTCTGAAGCTTTCGGAGCTTTTCGCGCAGGACGGGAACGATTCGTCGCGGGGCGGCGTGTCACGGGACGGATACTGTTAACGGGTTCCTTTGTAAACGTTTACAACCCCGGCGTATTAATGGTAAGCGCCATCCATCACATCTGACAGAATTTCGTATCCCCAGTTCACTCGAGAGGTCGAGACTCTTAAATTCCTCTCGCTCGCATCTCGTCACTCGTTGACATTCCAAATCCGTGGAAATTCACTTATTCGGATTCACGTCGCAGCTGCCTACTCTCGCATCTGCACACCCCAATAGTAGTACATTACACTGCTCATTTATAAGTCTTTCGAGAATTACCATCCAATAAATTCTTCCCACGTTTTTGGATCTCCCAATATTTTTTATCCGCGTCAGCTTAATTTCTCCGAAAATAATACAACCGCGTACCTCAAACTTCATTGACTAATGGTCAAACTAGCGTGGAGATGTTTTCACTCCAGCAAAAAATACCGCCCAGAGAAAAAATTACAGCCCAGATTTTTTCTCCAGAAACGAGCTTCTCACTCAACGGTGATGGATTTTATCGAGGAGTGGAATTACTTTGGTACCGAGCCTGGTTCTCAGCGTTGCTCTATTTCGCGGGCATTCGTGGATTTAGATAAATGAGCCAGAGATTGTATCGAGTAGGCCGCAAAGTTTGGGGTCTCGCATCCTACCGATAGATTATCTACGACTTGGCTCGAGAGTCGTCCGTCGGTTTGCCCGACACAGGTACCTGTTGAGGATGAAAGAAACGGCAGATTTTTTTTTTATCTCTTCCCCTTTCTCCTCCCAGGCAATTTATTTCTCGGTACTTTGACGCGGCGACAAAGAGTTGCAGGAAAAATCGAGGTCAGGTAATTAACCGGTTTCGCGATTCGATTAAAACTTGAGCGATCGTCCGGCGAAAGTTTGAGCGCAACGAACGAAAAAATAAATAAAGTTTCGTAGCTTGGAAATAAAAGTGCGTAAGCAGGAGTCGCCAATTGGTATTTGGGGACGGCGTATTCCTATATCTACGCCAGTTTCCTCGGCGGTGGACGACGCCTGCTGGTCTTGCGGCAGGCTACATGCCGCTCACGCCCCCGCTATTAGAGTTCCCGTAAAGGGATTTCAACTAACCCAATTTAGTAGCGAGTAACTTTGCCCGCTGTTTGTTTGTTGTTCGATTCGCTGTTTTAAGCGACTCGCTTGATTACTCGTATGACTATTGACCCTCTTGCCTTATCTTTCCCTATCTTTTCCCAGCAACGTCTTGCCCGACTAACTTCGGAATCATCGTTGCTCAGCGTGACGTTTATATTATCGTTGCCTAAATAAAAAAAAAAAAAAACTGCCCCGACTTTTTTACTACCCTGCCCGACAAGAAATTGAGACACCGATCACGATTTCCTCGAAGCCGCGGTCGGAATAAAATTTTGTCAGGATTTAACGTTGGTGTGGGGAAAAAAAGGGGAAGAACTAAACGAAAAGACGGAGACGGTGAGGCAGAGACGAGGGAAATATGCAGTTTTCGTTTAACTATTTGCGGGGTAGAATTTCATTTTGGGTGGGAAAAAGTAGACGCAGGGACACGGAAGCCTGACCGAAAATAAACGGGATTTGATTTGCATGCGAGCGTATCCGGCTTTACGTTGCTCGGACACGAATTAACGAACGCTAAAAGTGTCGTAAATAAATAAAATTGACAAAACCCAGGGAGTAGAGTGAACGAAATATTGATTATCTTCTCGGATGTATTCGACCCCGCCCAAAAACTGGCGCGATAATTTCGCCCGGAGATTTATGAATAGCTTTTCCCTCGGCATACCAAACTTCCCCGATGAGCAGCGCAATACGAACAAATAACTCAGCCGGACGGTCGACGGGTCAATTCGATTAAAAATCCGCAAAACGTTGATCTAACCGTTCGCAAATGAATCCTCGTCACCTATTCTGGCGGTAATTAATGAGCAGTTTTCACTTCCAGCGTCGAGTGTGCATATTAATCAAATCGTTGGAAAAGTTCGATTGAAATCACGCGGTCATTTGCGTGCCAAGTATTTGCTTTCGACATTGTGGAAACTTATTACCAGAATAAAAGGTATAACTACCTTCCAGATCGGCGAGGGCAATTAGTACATTAGATCGACGTTTAGTAACTCTGCTGTCGACTGCAGTCGCTACGATGCGCACGGACGCCGTCAAATGTACTACCCCTATCAACTACCCATTTTTTTTCTACGTCTCTGGAAATTCAGTGAAAATTCTACACTCTGGATGGACTCTCTGCGAATTTTTTTCCAAATTTTTTAGAGCCTCGACGCCGAAGTTACATGTCTGCTAACACTTTTCATCTGGATACTTTTTTTTTGTAAAAAATTTTGTAGGTTGATTTACGTGACAAATAGAATTGTTCCAGTTAAACAAGGAGTAAGCTCCAGAGAAAATAAATCGTACCGAATTTTTTCCAACTGGTCATCGATATCAAATTTTTTTATAGGTCCTCGATGCTTTCTGGCTCCAAAACAATTTCTTTTAAAATAGTTGTTGGTTTTATAATCCTATAATGATTAAAAAAAAATAACCAAAAATGGTTTTGGAGTCAGAAAATGTCGAGGATTCGTCAAAAACTTTCGCAATGCAATGCATCCAATTTCAGAAAATTTGGACAGAGTCTATTTAACAGGTAGCAGAGTATACATTTTTTCCAGAACTTTCGGAGACATTGGAATGAATTGGTGGGTGAATGGAGGACTGGATCGTGCTTGTTATAGGTATTGAAAAAATTCATTTTTTTGAAAAAGAGCGTAGATTCGCGTTGGAACAGGGGATGGGGCATGTTTCTTCTGGCGGGTCACGCGTTATATTCCAGAATTCAGGCGAAAGATATCGAAGCCAGCGCCAAGTCTGGCATAGGGCGTCGTATTCATAGCTTTGGGCCACGATCTCACGTGGAAAACGTATGAAAACTGCACGCGAGACGTGCTCAGCTAACCTGATCCACCTCGGCGTTATGCCCACGTAGCGAAAGATTTACGGATAGCAAAAGAACTGCCGCGTTTCTCGGTAGACCTGCTGGAGGAGAATTTTCATAGGAGAATTATAGCACAAAAGTTCGACTGGCCACTGCATAAAAAAAGTAGTATTACGAAAAAAGTACCGCATCTCGATGATTTGGGACTACGATTGATAATTGTCCGAATTGTTTCAGACAAAATCGGAACTTGGATCTGCTCGGTGCTGGAAATCGAAGGTCACGAAGAGGAATATAGAAGGAAACAATGCCGAGTGACGTTGCCTGGATTTGTGCGCTGTTCAGGAGAGGAATGTCTTCTAGTCACGGTTAAAACATGTGCCCCTCGAAATTCAAGTGCAGTTCGTGACGTCGTGTTCGTTTGCTTTCGTTTTCGTTTCGGTTGATCTCCGACCGCGAGATCCGGATCTCGTCGCGCGATTATATTTCCGCAGAGTGATCGCCGATCGATAAATCTCAGCGTCCACGATGCCGGAGCGACGGTAGCGCGCGAGTGACAGTGAAGGTGATCTCGGTCTCGTCAGAAAAAAATGGCCCTACGGTTCGTCTTCGTTGTCATTTTAGCGACAACCGCCGTGTCGCTGCCTCCAGTCATCAGAATAGGTAAGCTCTCGTAAGAAGCTAACGAGCCCACTCGGATCTCTCGTTCGCCTCGAATCGATTTATTTTATTCATTTCATTATTTGTTATTTCAATGTTGTTATTGATTACTAGTCCTAATTTAATTAGTATTTTGTTAGGATGAGATGGATTGGGGTTAGTATCTTATTGCTTAGTAATTTATTATCAAAATATCAAATCATTTAATTCACGTATATTGACAGTTTTATCGAACCGGGTTGGTGACGTGTTTTTATTAATTTCAATCGCTTGATTATTTAATTTTGGCGCGCGTCCATGATTACGCGAATCTACATTTGGGCTTAATCGTAAGTCTGTTTCTAGAACTCTTTAAGCACAGAGTGTACAGCCCGAAGGTTGACGTAGATTGTATTTACATCTCACTTGGAACCTTCAAAGTGTTCGGGACTCGCCTCGTACCTCCATTACTTCCGTCACGTTTGCAAAGTCGTTACGTCTTCGAATTAGGTGCAAACTACTTTACGTTTCGTCGACAGACGTTTCTCCCGCACGTCTCCAGTACCGGCAAGAATTCCATCTCGCGAGTTCGCGAACTGCTTCCTCGTTGCAGACTCATCTTCGCAAAGCGTCGACGTAGCTCGATGTAATTTACAATATCAACGATTGATTCGCATCTGCCGTTGCCGCGTCATTCGGCATCTGTTTTCACCGCGGAGACTCGAGTGATGGGCGTATTAACTCTAGTTACGATGTTGCGAACGTACCGTCGATGACGGCATGAGAATAGAATCGTGATTATGATCGAACGCTGCGAGGACTCGTCCAGGAAGCGTGTTTGGATGAAAACGTAACAAGAGAAAGTTCGCAGTCCGTTGGGCGCGAAGCTTTCGGATTCGGAAACTGGCGTGACTTATGGAGGCTCGATTGATGCGCTACGGGACAACTCGAAGTAGTTCTACCACGTTGATTGAGATGTTCGCCAACTTACAGCGATCCCCACCTCCCCGATGACGCGTTACGGAGAAAAGTACCGCTACCGTGGTTATTACCGTACGTTAATACAATTTCCCCAACCTTTCAGACTACAGATGTTGAGTTTCTTTAATATTCAAGGAAAAAGTTTTAAACGGTCTTGAAATTCTACGCGTACCTGGGGCCTCTTGGTCCTGCCTGTCGAGAATCGGAGTTTCGGCGTGCAAAATTGAAGAGCTTGCATGTTTTAAGGCGAAACCTTGCGCAGCCTTCGAGCTCCCGAGCACGATTTCTGAGACCGTGAAATTTGAGACGCGGGAATTTTTTCTCGAAACTAGTTCTTCGGATTCTGATGTTGAATTCGATTTGCAAAAATGGGAAAATTACTTGCAGGCGGTGGTGAGAGTTGAACGATCAGGGTTTAACGATCTTTCCGCGGTGGTATCGTCGTAAAAATATTTATGGGAGAGTGCGAAGAAAGTTGGAAGATCACGACGTCGAGGCGGTTGAGTGTACGTATGCATGTACGTGTATCGATTGCGATAGAAATGACAGGGTGCTCAGGGCGGTTCGTTTGACGGTGGGCGAGCACCCGGGTGAAGGGTTACGGGAAGTCGAGATTAAAGGTCGGAAAAGCCGCTCGTCTCGAATTGACCAAACTATCTTGGTTGCGGCGTCGGTAGCGTAACTTTGAATTAACGTAATTAGGCCAATTTCAATTCGCGGTACGCCCATCCGACGCTGGTACCTACCCCGCCTGTTTCGCTGCCGGGAAAGTTGTACGTCGCGAGGGAGAGAGCGCACAAGTTTCGAACGAATAGCTACCTACCGTTACCCAGAGTTTCTTGGATCTTGGTGTGAAAATAATTCCGACGACGATCGTAGCGAACGGTGAGCGTATATATGCAACCCCGCGGAATAATGAGACGAGTCTCGCCGTTCCTCGTCGTCGGCGTCACCTTCGTTCGTATGCAGGGTTGCGGGGCGCAGCGTGTCTCTGATTGGTTAAATTACGTGTTGCCAGAACGCTGTCCGCTTCCGGAGGTGAGTCCTTCCGTGCGCCGTAATCATGTAAGATTCACGCTTCCAGATCGTATTGCGCCGCGCGAATAAACTCTATTGTCCGTTTAACGAACGACATTTATTGTCGGGGTAGAAGTTGCGGAGACACCGTCAACGTACAGCAGCGTTGAAGATCACGTCGATGCGCTGTGCGTCTTCGATCAAATACGAAGAATCGGCTGTAGGATTTCATTCACGCAACAAAACATACACAGCCACTAGTATTAGTAGGCTGAAACTACCGAGGACGAACTCTTAAATCTAGACTAGCACTACAGCATTTTACATGCTTGGATAATTTAAAAACCAAAAAGTAACCTTGGAGCAATGTGAAACTTTCAATTCGTTGCGTAGGAAATTGTACGGTAAAACAGCGTTATAAAATTGACGTCTGCCCTTTTGTTTTTTGTAACGCTGTGCTTTGTTCGAGTACATTGTAGTTGAAATGCAGTTCGCCCAAATTGTAATGTCGTTTGACAGACAGTGGCATACGTATAATTTTCAGTACTATACGATTTGTAGATTGGACAACATTTGCGGCGTAGATTTGATTGCACTTCCCCAAATTGAGATGGCTAAGATTATTAATTAATAATTAGTCGTCAGTGATCATCGCGAGTTGATTGTGATCTGGAGGTAGGGACGAGCTGCTGCTGTTCGCGTAGTCGTGTAAGTGGGGTAGCGCGAAATGTAGCTAATCACTAGCGAGGTAGCGAGCAGACTCGCTCAGGCAGTTACAGAGCCACGTTTTCAAGGATACGAGGGAGCGTAAACTCGCGAAATGAGGTGAGATAAGGAGTTCGAAAATGAAGAGATGGTAATTAAGACCGAGAACTGATACGACGAGGCTCCAACGTGGTGGTAATAAACAAGAACGTTACTTCAGACGAGTTTTACGAGACAGGAGTTTACATGCGTCGAAGAAGTGAAATGCGGAGCGACGCGTGAAAATCTACAATCCTAGATTGTGGACTGCCCGAGTGAGAATCGGAGCAGCGTTAGAATAAAATGAAAGGTGTGGTCCCAAGTGTTTGGGAAATTAAATTGTAAAGGCTCGATTAAGTTATACAGGTAGAGGAATCGCTTTGTAGTCTCTGGAATCCGTAGCTGTTGGTCAGCCAAGATCATCGGTTCATTCCGGAATCGAAGGACTGCATAAGCATCCACATCCACATCGAGCTTCTAGCCTGATCCAGCAGGTGATTCAGGGACTCGAGCGCAGAGGAAACAGAGGGCTCTTCCCAAAGGACTCGCCATCCCGATTCGGATCCAGGCAAACGTTATTCCATCGACAAATACGGAAACTGGCCGACGGTGGGTTCCAAATGTTGATTGTTGACGATCGATCGGTTGCGTTCTCGTCACGGTTTGTTAGGCTTCGGAGATCCAATATCGTTTCATCGGAAGGTCCAACGTTGTGCTTCCATCTTTTCTCTCGCCTGCGCGGATATCCTTCGTCTTTCTCTGCTTATCCCAAGACGCTTTCCACTTCGCTCTTCTCCGCCTATTTCGAGTACAACTGCACGAGCGACCAGGTGTGGAATGGCGGAGCGAAATATGGCCGAACGCTGAGCGGCATCCAGATTTTCTGGCGGAGGAGCCTCGACAAATATGGCAAGAACGTAGCAATGTACGCTCACGGCGTGTATCTTATTGATAGAGTAGCCCCGATTGTAGACGCGTACTAAGAACACCCGGCAAAGTATTTCGAGGACGAAGCAAAAGAAAGGATCCAGCTTATCGAGTCCTCGGACGGTGAGAGGCGAGTTCTTCGCGAGTAGATCTCGGGAGGAACGTCTTTGTTCCCCTTTACACATACTAACGGCATTAAAGTTTTATACCGCGACAACATGGACCAGAGAATTCTTTCACGCTTAGAAGCTCTAGAAGAGTGCGATGCGCTCTTCCCCGTGACCCTGCTTACCGCAAGGTGGCGATAAGTTCTCTAATACCCGTAACCTTCTCACACAATTCGATTGCCAATGAACAGTTTCCCGGAAATAGATAACAGAAAAAATTCATCACTCCATTCCCAATGAAACAGAATGGTATAAAATGTGTATTCAGAGGAAAGAGGAACAAACATGTGCTCGTGGAAGCGCGAAATATCGAATTCTTCTCTCGATTTACAAAATAATTTTCAATCATGTCGAATAAACGAATCTGTGAATTTGTGGAAAATTGTCTATTCATTAGACGTAACATAATTCACTGATAACCAATTCGTTAGCCGTTCCATTGTAAGCCCGGAGCAGACCATGAATACAAATTAGATTTTCGGTCGAGCTTTTCAATTTCGTTTTATTTAAAAATTCAAATGAAATAGCGGCACGATATCAATCGCGATGCAATAGAAGAGACTGCAAGCCGTTCTATCCCAACTCGCGTAGCTCCTTTTTTGCGGCATTATCCACCAACGATTCGATGGCACCAGGTTGTACGTGGCACGTGGTCGGCGTATTCTTAGAATAGAAATCAGGCTGAAGCCAAGATTCGCGTGTCGAGAACCGAATACGGTTCTTGCTCGCTGCGTGATGTTGTACAGAAAATAGGAAATCCGGGCTGTACGAAGTAACCGTTAATAACTCTGGGACAAAACGTGCTGGTATGTGCCCAATATTCTATGCATACAGTTTTTACCCTACGCTGAAGCAGGCGCGAGTGGGCGGAGTTCGCCAGAAAAAAATATTGTACGTAACTAAGTTACCCAGCAGACGTTGTCTTGTCTTAACTACGATGCTGCAAACACTTAGCGAGTGACCTTGAGATTTATTTGTCAATCTATCTATCTCCCTATTTTTCTATCTATCTATCTATCTACCTATCCATCTATCGCTCTGTCTATCTATCTATCTGTCTATCTGTATAAATAAATAAAATTTCTCTCAATCGCGCCGAATGTCAAACAACTGACAGTTGTGTCAAACGCCACAAGGTGACGTTAGAAAAGTTAATATGGTAGTCGAGTTTTCTTACAATTGTTAATGTTTCCGAGCGATTTATTACAAATCGATCAAGGTATTGATATTTTATTAAACTTGGACTTTCTTCTTGTTATACGAATCGATTTTGTCGCGATATCTTTGGGATCGGTAGTTACGTTTTTATTGTTTTGCTTGCAACAGTTTCGTCGATTCGCGGAATTCCGCGTGCATCGGTGGCTGTGTCGTTGAACGCGTGTAAAAAAGAGTCGAATAGGTATGCGTCGTATCGGTGAGCGGCATAGAAAAACCGGATGTCCGCGAGAATAACAATGGGAGACGAAAACGTTAGCGTAGATATCTCTCGTGATTGTTTGGTGGTACGATAGGCGGGAGTACGGTATTATTTTATCCACGTTTCGCAGTCCTGTACCTTTTTATTCGCTTTGCTCGGTTCACCGTTCGGTCAACGGCCTCGAGGCTAATACTGCTTCCCTTCATCCTCCGAGAAGATCCTTCTTTCGCAAAGACCGCCCAAACTGGTCAGCGGTAAACGAATAACGGTCAATTTCTGGAAAGGATTTTCTACACGGACGCGTGACGTTTGTTCGAGATCCCTTCGGATGGCCGAGTTCATCGCGTTTGTCACGTTTTCCACGCGCAACTTCTCGGCTCTTCTTCCTCGAGGGGCGACTTTGTATCGCTCCCGATCGCCGTGGCGACCCCCTAACGAAACAAAGATTACGCGAACACCAACGATCCGAGAAACGGTTATGGCGTGCGCGAAAGCTTCGTGCATCCTCACGACGCAACGTTATTCGCGCAACGAGACGCGTCTACTTTCCGCCGAATTGAATTTTACGACCTTACGCCAACGCGGCCGCCGCGTGACCTGCGAAACGCGATTCGACGAAGCACATTTTTCACATTTACATCGAAATAAACCGGCGAATTCCACCTCTCCGCGGTCCACTCTCTTCAGAAAGCGCGGAGAACGTACGCAAGCATTTTGCCAGTTGCCTACCACTCGGCAGGCTTATTCAAAGCTGATTTTTATCGGCCACGATTCGAATATGCGGACCGCGTTCATTTTTTAACCTCGACCAATTACCGTTTACCCGGAAAATCCGCGATGAAAGCTTCGTTATTCGAATTCTCTACGGACCATCCACAACGATTTTTTCAACCCTGAGACCAGCAGTGGCTCAAGTACCGCGTTTTTCGTTATGCCCACGCATTTTACTTGCCGGAGTCTCTGCTACTCGACCGCCGTGCCAAATCACTGCGCGAAATTTCAAACGCGACTCCTGGTCAGCGATTTCTATGCCCATCAACTTCTATAGCGACTCGTCGACGGCAGTGAGAGCTTTCGACGACGCGAGCTTCGTGGGTAATTTCTCTACGGCGAGGGTCAGCCATTTTGGTACACAAAACGAACGTCCGGATTCTGCATGGTGAAATTTCAAGTTTTCTTTTTCCAGTTTCGCGCCAAAAATGACAAGTTTGGTATATGATATACTACGATGCTCGGTTCGGACGACTTATTCTTGTTGTCGCTCCATAAACGAAGTGCTACTCCAAACGTATAAAAAAGAGTTCTCGCCAAACGCGAGCCCCCAATTTCACAGTTACAGATAACGAAAAAAAAGATTTACGCGTTAATCAAATGGGAAAATTTCAAATTCATTGAAACGAAGCACCGTAATATATATATATGCATGCATGCATAATGATGTACACGCGTGTATCATCGATGAAACGTATTAGGCTCTTTGGGGATATACAGCCACGCGAATCGTGCTTTCGCGACAGACGAATATTTTACCCACATCCAGACATCCTTCTTCGTTACCGGAGCTAGAATTACAATTGCAAAATATCAGTGACGGGAGGGGAATTATCGGAACATGCCCGGATTACGACGGGAGCTTTTGTCAGGAGGAAAGCTCGGCGAATGATGGCGCTGTGTACGCGTGTCAAACGCGTGTCATGATTACCAGTCTTCCTGTAAGCCGATGGGTATGACAGATAATCGTGGTGCAATGGTGGAATCTCGTCGATAATTCCAGCGAGGAACGAAGAATCGCTGGGAGCGCATGGAATGACTATGGAAAATGCTGGGCTATAGTTTCGTTGACGTCTCTATCTCTGTCTCCGGATTCAGCAAACCTTGGGGAAAACTCCGAGTTCGCGTTGGACATCGGGCGCATAAATTTTCGTCGAAACGGATCATCGTCATTGACTCACCCTACGCTATAATTTTGTAGAGGTTGCGCAGAGTAGCTGCGAATCGGGCTGGGAAGAGAAGGGCGGCTGCGAAGGCTGGGAAGAAAGGACATTTTTACCGCGAAATTTATAGCCGGTCATGGGATCGCGTGAGGAAAGATTCGGGCGAAGACGGGTTTTATTGTCTCGAATCGTTTATTCGTCGTTTAAATTTATTTCCGCATCGAGCTCCGAGCAGCGAGTCGTTTTGAATTATCTGCTCGTTTCCGAGGCGACTCCGAACATTTTTGAGCCCTCGAATCCGCTGCGAAATCAAGTGACAGGTTTTCGAGAGGAATACGCTTCGAGGAACCGAAAAATCGGTAGCAGCACTGAAAATATAAAACGTAGATAGATGCGGAATAAACGGGAAGCGGGGGGGTAAATATTTGCTGGAAGTAAAATAACGGAGTACTTTTCGAGTGGATAGAAGAATCGTTCGTGAATAAAGTTTCCTCTCGTCTCCAAGGAGTTTGGCGAAGAGACAAAGGGTAGTAGAGGCGAGCTACGTCGCCGCAAGGAACGAGATCGCGCGGTGCGATCCGAAGGTTCGGAAGGGAAACTGTCAGCCATTTTGTTCCCGGATCCGCTGAGAATTGTTAATCCGAGATAAAGCAAAATTATCGGCCATCTTTTCTCGCCCCGAGTACATCCTGACGCTCTCATCGCGTCGTGACCTTGAAATTTGTCGGCTCCGTTCCCGTCTACTTCGACTCGCCTAAAGAACACTTCCAAGCATCTTCGATCCAGCAGTCGCGGAGGCTTCCATTGTCGATCCCGAACGATCGAGAACGAAGCCTCCGTATCTATTGTTCGGTAAATAGATCCGGGTTCGCGGAGATTAGGCACGAGTCGACTGTTAACCGTTGCCTGGGAGCCACGGCTATTCATGCAGAGATCGGATTCTGCTGCGTTTTGTACCCGAACGGATATACGGAGAACGGCGGAGGCAGCGTTATATCGCGTATCCATCCCCGATACTCCGATGTCTCTGCAACCGAGTATTTCCGACTCGTAGGAGGTAACAATGAGCGAAGCTAACCTCCCGAGAATCGCCCGCTACACGATTCCTCGGAGAACCATACAACTCCGTATATCGCGCAGACTTCTTATGAGATCTACGTGATAAGGGATCCCCGCGTACCTGCGAGTCGAGAAGCACTTTGCCAAAGTATCATATCCGCCCCTTTGAGTAGACGCTGGAATATCGAAAGGATAAGAAAAATGTTTTGCTCAAAGACAGCTTCTCTCACGAGTCATCATTGGCCCTCCATCCTACTAATGCATTCTAACGTCACCGATATACCAAAGTTGCGTTTGTAGCTACTATTCAATGCCTCGGATAGTCCTACCCGGTGCGCTGCTATCAATTCTCCAGAGTAACCCGTATACAACCATGAATCTGCGGTGCTTCGATACACCTACGAAGATCTCGTAGCACAACCTGATTAGCCCGGTGTAAATTACAGTTGTAATCGAAACGCGTAGCCCACGGTTTTCTCGTATTTATGATACCCATGATTCGTTAGATCACGCGTCAAAGAATATACACGCGTAGGTATTCTCAGCGAATTGATGTCCGCGTCATGCCACAACCTTGCATGCTAATATTCGTACGTCGCGTATTATATCAGGCAAACTGCGCGCTGACGTTCGTTAGTTTCGATGCGTGTATCCATATTTTGATGTCGGTATCATGTAGCTTACAATTAATTTCGGTACCCGTATAGCGCGTGTCCTGTTATCGAGTATCCAAGGATCTAACAACCACGTCGAGCACATGATCGTTGTCGTACATCCCGGTATCGATTATACCAACATTAGTTTCTATCAACTGTAATAATTGGGCCGTTTGGTTTCTGGTAAAAATACCTCGCGTGCCGAACAGTCATTTTTTTTCTGGTATTTGGTATTTATTAATTTTGCCCCCTTCGCGAGGAAATTCGATGAAAGGTGAATGGTATTTCTTTCTCCGGCACTTGTATAAAAAATTCTCGGTTTCCACGCTGAATGAAACTTGTATCGTGGGAACGGCGAGAAAAGTTGTGAGAAACGTTTTATAAGACCTTTAATTCCCGCATTCCATTAACATAACGGTATCCGCGAAACTGTCCTCAAAGAAGCATAACTTTGTTAAAAATTGAGTCGAGACGATGCTGAAAGAAGTGGCTCGAAAATAAAAGTCTGCACTTTGAAATAGCGTGGCATTCGTTAGTTCGCAACTTCTTCGCGAGTCCGCATCTTACTTCGGATCTCGCATTGTTTTTTCTTCGAATAATTCTGCAGACCTATATACTTCCGGGTGAAATTGCTCGTTCGATCGGATTCTCCAGGTTTGAAAGTTCACTTTCAATTTACTTCCGTCACGTTGAGTCGATTTTGGCAGAATAATTTTACGAAGGGTAATTATCATATTTCGTCAATTTTCGTAGCAGCATGACTCTGCTAAAAATTGATCGGGAAATTCCGGTAAATTCTAGTCAAATGAATCAAATGTCCGAATGCTACACGCACGGATTACGTCTGGCAGATTAGACCGATCTTCTAGCAATACCGGTAAAGTTATCAGCAAACGTAATAGTTTTCCTGGAGAAACAGTTACGATACAGCTAAGATTACCGCAAACGATTATGCGGATTATTTCCCTACCCCCTCGAAAGTTCGCAGTAGTAAGACGTCGAAATGGTTCCACGAAGCTACATAGAAATAAGAAACTGGAGTCTTGGAATAGTTTTCATAGTACATTAGAGTTTGTCGCGACTGCATTATCATAGAAATTTCTCCTCCGCCACATATTTCCTCTCCCGTATTATAATGAATACGACCGGATAACGATGCGCGATTCGTTACCGCGTAACGATAATATCAACTCTCGCAGATGTTACGTAAAAATGCCTGCGTTGTGACGACGCGCGGAAAATTGTTACATAGTCCGATGAGTGAGATAAGTTTTTTTGAACAATATCCCGCGAACAAACGAAGTCCCCAGTCATTAGCGCGCTCGTTACACGACACTCGGGTTATTCGGTAACGCTGCGGAATTTGAATAAAAACAACAACAAAAAAGCCGATCCGGAAATCCTGTGCCGTGTACGCTTTTTCGCGTTATTCCGTCCGCACGTGTCGTCATTACGCTCGCGAAACGAGAGAAGGTCCCGATCATTTTTCATTTTCTGCCCATTTAATTCCGGACAGCGGTCGACACAAATCGATTTGGCATCGAGATTCGCGAAACGGGGACGCGAGTTGTCAGTTGTCGAACAGATTTCGACCATTCCGACGACAGTTACCGCCAAGGGTCATCGACCCGCGCAAGAAATTCCCTGTGGGAAGGGGTTGGAAAAGAATCCAAACCGACCAGTCGATAGACGTCGTCAAGCTCGTAACTTTCAACTTTTTCTTCGCGCAGCTTTCGGCTCTGTCTTCCTGCTTTATCTACCCATCGCGTTCCCCAAAATATACCATCGCGACCCTCGACGCGTATTCCTGCGCGCACCAGCCATTTCCCAGCATTTTTTCGTCACGTTCCATTTCCAAATCGATTTCCATTTCCTCAAAAACCGATCAGCTCGTTGACGAGCTTTTTGATGTTCGATGTTGAGAGCTTGCAGTTATCGAGGAGAGTTGCCGATTGAATGGCAATAAATGTACTAATCGTTGGGAAGATTCTCGAAAATATGGAACGAAGCGTTAGAAATGAGCGTTCGAATCACGGGAACATTTCTTATTTCTTCAGGAGCGTGTATACTTGTGGAAGTTGAGGCCGTTGGGAAACGGGTCGCTGTAAGCGATGACTGGAATTGATTCATAGAGCCACTTGCTCTCGGGACCGTTCAGCGGTGTCCATCTTTGCACGCCCCGACGACGCCACAATCAGAGAGGGAAGGACTCCTCGGGGTTTAACCGAGTATATAAATCTCTCGAACCCTTTCGGTTTCGCCCCGCGATATCAGCACGGTTTCGAAATACGCGAGCTACCCTCCTCCGTCCGATTGCGATTTGTCCGCCGAAACGAATAAAATTCGACGTACCGATCGCCGCGTTTTCGAACCTTTGTACTTTACGCATACTAAATAATCCCCATGATTGCATCGATCGCATCGCATCGCTGGGCGAATATCGGCGAGTAGAAATTCCAGAGAGTTCTCATCCGTACCGAATTTTCATTCGCAGCCATCGCCGCTTTCCAGCTACGATAGGAATGTCTTTTCCCGAAGGGAACGAGGCCAGGCGTTCGCGTAATAACCGTGAGTGGACAAAGATCGATTCGCGAAGATGCAGAGCCACTCGTTCACGGGAACAGGGTTAGCAGGCTGATATTGTCGGGCGGGGTGTGGTGGTGGGAATCATTTCGGCGATGAGATCAGCCTGTCGAACTCTGTTTCTCGCCTCCGACTACGTCGCCATTGACGCACGATACGAGCTACGAATAATTTCCCCCAAATCTCGAGGTCCGTCTATTTTTCACGTTCCCATTTCGATAAACCAACGATCACGTTTTTAATTACCACGGTTCAATTTACCCGCTTTATACATCAACCTTCGCCTGCCAATTTGAATATTTTCCGTAAAAATCACCAATCGCGTAAAATTACATTTTATTTTGTACATGTATATTTTGCCCGTCAGTCGATAGGCAGATCGAGGAAATGCAGCCGGGAAAATTTACCAACAGTGCTCATCCGCCGAAGAGAGTCGTGCTGTTGCGGGTGTAAAAAGCTCAAATCGATACAGCGTACATGCGAGGATGATGAACCGTTCTCCGGATAATTGTATTCGCTGCTCCGAATCACCTTTCCATTCTAACGACCTCTGTACTTCCGCGGAGCACCTGTTATCGCCATCATCGCATTATTAACTCCATTGTTGTCGCACGAGGG
This sequence comes from Arge pagana, assembly GCA_963969455.1. Classification (NCBI taxonomy): domain Eukaryota; kingdom Metazoa; phylum Arthropoda; class Insecta; order Hymenoptera; family Argidae; genus Arge; species Arge pagana. The sequence goes on along the minus strand of OZ018312.1, from coordinate 1,927,493 downwards.
ATTAACAAGATCGGCGTCATTATCAACGCCAATAATAGCTGCACGAGTTTCGTCCCAGAAGAAAACTCGTATCGCCTCTCCAGACGCATTGCCCTCCGTTATTCACGTAATTGGGTCAAGATAGCGCTGCACCAGCGACTTTTACCATCTCGAACGAAGTATCGACAAATTTTTTTCCGACACCCCGTCATTTTTCGGTGAACTTGGCCTCTTTCTTCAGTTTCTTCCGCCCTTATCTTAGCAAACTCGTGAAAAAGCTCGGGAGGTCTCACTTTCTCAGAGATGAAATTGTACGATCGGTGTGCGTCGCGGTATTCCGTCGCTCTGTTAACATCGCGAACCGTTTCTCGCGTATATATATATGTATCTGCACAAAGCTATATATTTTCGGAACGATTACATAACGCGTACAGACCTTTCTCGCTCCGTCTGTTACGGCAGCTCTCAATTAGACAATAATTTCCTGGAAGCTTCGTTTCCACTTTCCCAACGAGGAATAAAAGCTTCGTTAAAGTCTGCGATCGCGTAATAATTCCTTTTCTTCTTTCGCGCCGTCTTGACACAAGTGAAAATAATTCCCCTCGGTATTCGGATACTCGAAAATTTCATTTCGTGGTCGTTTGCAATTCACAGAGTGGGCAAGTAAGCTTTCAGCGCAAAATAAGACGAAAAACAATTCATTTCCGGAAATAATAATAATAATAAGCGCGAACCCCACGCATCTGGCCGGAAATAATATGGTAAAAAAAATTAGGCGCCGATACGATCGCGAATTACATTTACATATAATATTCTCCGGTAGAACGAATATGAAGATTGTTGAATACGAATGCGAATAATCGAACGAAGTAAGGCAGGGAAATAATAATTCAGCCAAAAAGTCAGGAATCTTCGACGAGCGCTGGCTGCTCCACGAAAGCACGTGGCCGTTGACTCGTACTACTTGACGGCGGCACAGTAGTAACGTGGCGTTTCCACCCGTCGTAAAGTTCTTCCGTAAGATTTTTAGCACTCTCGGTCGACTGCACTCCAAGTATTATTTTTTCATACCGCGTCGCTCGTTACTACTGATAACCGTGAGTTTGATGATCGAGCAGACTGGCGAGTACCGGAAATTGATCCCGTTCCAGCGAGTTTTTTACGATACGGAATCGAAGAGAAATTTTTATCGACACGAAGTTGGATTTTTAATGAAGAGTTGTCCATTCATTTTTATTTCGTCGTCGGAGAATTCGACTCGCTGGGCAAACGATGAGCCGGAAAACAATGAGCGACGGTAATCGCGAGCTTTGAATCGTGAGATTCGATTTTCGAGTCTCGCACGCCGATAAGCTGCAAATAGAACAACCGTTTCCAACTAATTCACTTGACTCGTCGCGTTCACCGTAATTAGAACGCAGCTCGAAATTGGTGGAGGCGATGAGAGGAGAGAGAGAGGGAGAGAGAGTAGCGCGGGAAAGAGCGAGCGTCCCTCTCGAATTTACCCCGTGTTCGGTCGTTGTTGAAGTTTCACTTGCGAGGTTACAGCTTCGCGGTTGATAAAGCTAACGTGGTTTGCTGTTAACAAATAGTCGAAATCTAAGGGGAGGACTCGCTCTATTATGGCAACGCGCACCGCAATTTCCGCATACCTAGTCAAATTTTTCGCCACTCGCGATGGTTTTTTCCCCTTCCCTTTTCGATGTACGAAAGTATTCAAGGTCGTTGAATCTCGACAACGATGTAAAGGGAACGCGAACCGATCGATCCCCAACCACGGGGTATGATAAACGAACGCTTTTCGACATCGCGACACGGTCTCATTTTTCTCTCGGTCCACGAGGGAGGAGGATGCTACGCTGTTTGTTGCGTCGTGTAAGACGTATAGTTTCGCGGAATATACACGATTCACGACGCTTCACCGCTGCGATTTGCATAATTTCTGGAGAAATGAAAAGAGCGAAGGGTGGAAAATTGTATGCGAGAAAATCAGGTCACCAGAGAGAGAGAAAGAGAGAGCGGGATGCGACTACCCTACACCCGAAAACTCTAACAGAGGGCGAGAATTCTGACTCATTCAAACTCCGCTGAATCTTCGGGTTATTTCCCGTAAATTCTTTATCTCCCAATCTGCATTTACGTAAAGTTTAACGTCGTATCTTTCGAATCCTGTAGAAATTCGATTTTGCATTCGATGGAAAGGCTCGTTCGGATCACAGGATTGTTCGTAGTAGGTTGGGATTAACGCGAGGGGAAGATCGATTTCACGTTCACTTTGTTACCTACGAACCGTACGAACCGACTCGCGTTGTAGTCAACTCGCTGGATTCGCTCGTGATCAAGCACCGCGTTCGAGAGGAGTGCGGTGCGAAGTTCGACGAGCGAGGCTTACGCTGCGTCGAATAATCAGGGTAGAAAAGTTCCAGCCGAAATTAGCTACCCGGAGCGAACGAGTCGAATCAGCTAGAATCGAGTCGTCGAAAGTTGGCGATTGAAACTCTGACGAGTGACACTTGGGTCCTCGTCGTTATCCTCGACGTAGAGCGTTGGCTCGCGTTCTCGCTGGTAGTTGATCGGACCGCGGATCTGCCTATCGCTGAATATACCTCGGTTAGCCGAAATCCGTCCGGACAACGCCGCGAAATGATCCGACCTACGACAGATCCATTCGGCGCTCCGAGGATAATATTTACTCGGGGAGCGCTGCGGACGGTACGTCTGCGTGTATTCGGAACGGAGGAAAGAGAACCGTTACGATCGTTGGTATTCGACGTTTGTGAATGGGCAATTCGGTAGGCTGGAGAAACATTCGCGAACTCGGTAACAATCTATTCGGCGAGCTACAGAAACGTTCCATGAAATCGGTAGCGTCGAATTCTCCCCGAGCTCCGAGGGGCTGCGGGACGCGGGGCAGAGGACTTTAACTCGGTTACGTGAAGCTGACTTGGCGTATAATGCGATCGAACGATGCCGGCGGCTGTTCGAACATCAAGCATCAAAGAACGTCGGAGGCAGAGAGAGGGAGCCAATGCCAATATTCAAGATATCCGGTTAAATCAGCCAAGCCCTACGTTTCAAATAATATATCGAACGTAAGACCCTCGACCTGGTTTGTCAAGCCTTGGGTTTGCCTATTTATCGAGCAGGCTCCATACATTCGAAAGAAGCATTCGAACGCCAACGTATATTATAATTTCTCCCAATTTCCAATAACTTTTTCGTTCACCTCTCTCGAACCCCATAAGTGTTCTGGCTTCATCGTATCGTTTTCCCCTCGAAAAACGAACGCGACACATCTAATAGCGAGCCTGTAGCCGATAGACGCGGATTAATTGGCATCGGGCTAAACGTGACCTTTTTTTTTCACTTCGCCAATCTGGTGAGATGTGGCTAAATCTAATCTCAATACCCAAATTCCATCACCCCCTGATCCGTTCTTTACGCCTTGAAGCCTCGTCGTGTTGGAGGAACTACTCGAAAACTCTCGTCCCGAAGTGGACCCCAAGTTTTGGCAAAAATATACCGGGGTAAACTGCGAGAGGAAAAAACAGGAGAAGAACCAATTCTTTTTTTTACTACTCCTAGAAGTTATGTCTTTGTGCACGATGAGATCGCAAAAATTACAAGAGTCGATTGCTATGAAATGCGATAGGCAATGAGTCGAATTTTTATCGAATACGAAGAGCGAAGGACCCGATGATTGATCGAGCCTAGTTCAGGCACGGGAATCAGTGACGCGATCGTTGCGTCGACTCGCCGCTGTTAATGATATTTCGCGCGACTGTGGGGCTTCGTTCCGAGGAGAGCTTTGATAACTCGAAGTTGGCGGTTGCAAGGAGAGGTTCCACATAAATTATACGCGTAACAGGTCCGAAGTGCTCGGATGTCGCGTCACCAATAGCATCTCCGTCGTGAATTAGGAGAAAAGCGACGAGGCGGAATGAAAGGACCGAAATGTAACGCGAGTAGAGGACGAGGACTAATCAAAGCCACCTGTTTCGAGCCGTAGGAAAATATCCGCGAGGAGAATGAAGGCTGCGGCAGGCCAGGGCGAGAGATGGGGAGAGATAAGCGCGGATTTCGCCGCGAGGAGAGGGAAAACACGGGTGTATCTGAATAAAAACAAGGAGGAGGAAGAAAATTAACAAAAAACAACTTTCCGGGAAGTTGGTGACCGGAGAAAATCTGTCGCGTAACTTTTGAAAGTTGTACGCAAAATAAAAAAAGATTCGAGAACAAATAGAGCGGAGACACGCGGAGAGGAGAGCGAGGTCGAGAGGCATGACGTCGAAAGTTGAGGAAAGTTTTGGAAGATCCTTAAAGATAATCGCGTATTAAACGATCGTGAAACAACGCCGGTCGAAGCTGAGAGAGTCGAGGTTAAAACTGTTTCGCGACACGTTTTACGAAGGATCCTTCGACTGCGGAGCTTCCACTCCGCATAATAAAATATCTATATGATCCAATTCTGCGCCGACCTATTTCTCCGATTCGCGCGCAGCGATAGATTTCGGAAAATTACGAAGCGAGTCGTCGTTTTGTCAATATTTTCGTCTAGTTGTTTGGCCTCTCTGACTTTAGCTCTACGCTAATCTTTCCTCCGCATCGTACCCTGCTGTTCCCCGGCCACCACCGCTCCTCGCCCTCTTTTCGCTCTCTCTCTCTCTCTCTCTGGCTCTCTCTCTCTGGCTCTCTCGCTCGCTTTCGTTCATCTCGAAAGCTCAGGCCTCCTGATTTCTTCGCGGCGACGCTATTTCCGTTGGACCCTCCTCCTTCGCTCTGAAATATCCCCGGTCCCGAGCCAATCGGAGTTCCAGGTCGCCTCAGTGGGTGTAAATTTAATATAACCTTCACTTTTATCTAAATGGCTTCAGCTTCGCGCTATCTTCAACGTCTCCCCTATTCCACTCGTTCCAAAACTAAAGCGAACATTCATTCGCTTCGACTACGCTATGCCCTATTTTCGCTCGCCTCTTCATCCTATTCTTCTTTGCTAGCACGCGCCTCTTTCTCGAATACGAATTCCAACTTCGCAGATACTCGTACGACGTACCTAGCCTCAACACGTTCCTGCCAAGCGAACGGATCTAAAGTTAAAAGCTCGCGCTTCTCCGTGAGCATCGACGCCTCTGAATAAAATACCTCGACAAGGTCCATTTTCCCGCGAAGCACATCCCACAGAATTGTCTCGCGCCGTACGTATAGTCGATTAGAGCGCTGGTGTCTTCGGGATCTTCCCTCGTCGCCCTCGCATTAACCAAGATTCTCAACTTTACCGAAATATAAGATTACCGTCTGAAAATCTCTTACTGAACGGTTATGTTTCAGACTTTCGCAACGACCTTGAGATATTTAACGCTGGAAACTTAAATTATTTCGCAGCCACGTACCCTTCCATGTACCCCTCTCTCTTTAATAACCTTTGCGCAACGTTCGTCTCATTTTCCACGCGTCGTGACACTTGGCAGGACGAGATCCGCGGATACCAGTCGTGCCGGTCACAGGATCACTTTATTCTCGTAAGAAAAATCACACCTTATCGCGCACATCAGCTACGCCAATATCCCTTCTCGCGCAGAGTTCGAAGTGTAACAGCTTCATCGTAGTCCACGCGCTCGTCTATCCACGAGTGTATCCGTCCGGTCAGACGCCATCCGACGAGCCAAAGTTCGCCTTTGTCTATGAAATGGCTTCGAGCCGTGAGCTTCCACGCGAAGCTATTGGATGTTCGCTAGGAAACGTGATTCCGATTATGGAGGCAACTTTGTTCGGCCGATACTTGAGAACGAGCGGATAGATTCGCGTTTCATGGACTCAAGGTCACCAAAATTTCCAGCGGAGTTTTTGGTAACTGAAAAGAATACTCGGCTTTGTTTTGAGCGAGTAGCTGATAGCGATGGATGCCAGTTAGATAGCTCAAAATATCCGAGACGGTGCAGATTTTCCTTCTATCTTCTTGCGTAGTCAACTGCTCGCCACCCTTCGCGACGGGGTAGGGATTCGCGAGTAATAAAAAAAAGTCCGAAGGGCGAGTCTACGAGGCGCGGCGAGGGAAAATAAGCTAGAAATCGGATGAAAAATGTTTTCTTCCGTCCTGACAGGGAAAAAACGACCTCCGAACCGAGCAGCTCGGGTTTGCCACGTTTTTTTTCCTCGGGTCTATAACGATACGTGTTCGTCGTCGACCGATGTTTGCGCGGATGAGTCAGAATTCCGCAGCTCGTATGCTTCGGTCTAAAGATCAATGGGAATCAAAACTGTTTTCGCGGACGAATGTTTCCAAAACTCCGGTGATCCTCGAACCTGTTTGCCTCTTTGTACGGAATAATTCCCTGCTTGTCTTTCGCCTCTCGGCGTTGCCAAAGGTTGAAGGTAATTACAGGTTTTTTTCCACCCGCTTTTAACGGAGTTGAACGAGACACGCGGTGAATACTTTGCAGGCCACCTACAACGCAAAGAGTGTTGTTAGAGAGTAACCAAGCGAGCCAACTTTGATCCTCGAGTAAGTCTCTTGTTAGTTGTTACACTCCTGGAAGCACGAGGAATCCCGAGTTGCCATCTTTGCAGCTGTATTTTCGCGAGACAAAAAAGCTCTCGAGCTACGCGAGACGGTTTTGAATATTTGTTTAGTTGGAATTAAAACGCTCGGATTGGAGTTCCAAGAACTGACGGAATCAATTCAGCGGTTTAATAAACAGGTGCGAACGTCCATTTTCAATACTCCACTCCCTCCCGAAGTGAGGCACCCGAAGCAACCTTTTCCCGAATCACCAATGAGAATTCCGATCCCATGCATCGCAGTTTATCGAGCTCGAAACGATCCGATGCGCTCGATAAATTTCGGGACCCTCGAAATTTCATCTAGGATCTGTTTGTCGAATACAATAAATTCGCCCCCCAGTTCTGCGCGAAAAATTGAATCGTAATTTTATCGACCCGCGAGCTATTTTTCTTTGAAGTTCCCGTTGCGAAATCCGAAGACAGAATTCCCGATGATAAAGGCCGGAGAAAGACCGAGAGGGCGAACGAGCACGTTCGTTAAAAGTTCGGGAACGAGGAAGAAGTCGAAGAGGTTGGAATTGAGAACGGGCAGCGGAGAAGGGTGAATAAGAAAGGGCGCGAAAGAGGGACGAGAGAGTCGAAGAGCTACCACTTTTCTAATTACGCTAATGAATTGTATCTACCAACGGATTCCTCCTTCGTCTCGAATTACTTTCAAATACGAATTTCCGACCAGCGACGTTTTCGCATCGCTACGCGTTACTCGTGAGCCAACTTTCAGGAGCTTTTCGACACTCCGGCTGCCGCTTTAGAACGAAAACAGAAATGATGCGGCGAATAAAGCAGAGCAAAACGGTCTCCTCAGCATCGGATTCCCCCAATTGCAATTTTTCAACAACAAAAAAAAACCAAAAAATGAAAAAACAGTCGTGCAGCGTAATTACATCGTGACCACGAAATATATTTAATGAATGTGTTGATGAATATATTAAACGGCCTCTCGCGGAGAGTCGGGGAGACGAGTGTCCCTGTTTCTTCTCACCCTCGACATCTGACATTGCCGTTTCCTTTCGCTTTCTCTCGGCGTCATTCGACCTCGATTCCCCACGGTTCTACTTCCTGTTGACTGCCTTTCCGACTTCCGTACAGTTTCCCGAGAAGTTCTCGGCTTCTTGTCGAAAACTTAATCCGTGACTAACGACGGCGAATTACGCGCATCGAAATGAATTGCCCGTTGAAACTCGCCTCGACGACGCATCGTTCCGAGCTCGCAAGGAATTTGATTAAGCATCGGTGACTAGTCGAATAGAAAAACAAGTCGTAATTTTTTTTTCACCTTCCCTCTTTCGATAAAATTCGAGAAAGATGATACCGCTGCGGAATGGTCCATAGAAATACCCGGTTAGGTGAGGGACGAATACGCGGGAGAGACGCGAACAGCGCGGCTGATGACAGGAAGTTCAAGGTTTTATGGACGCGTCGATGTCTAGCCGGCGCCAAAGAGACTGCCACAGCTTTAGCTCCGGCCGCAAGCTCGAGACGGATTCGACGAAATTTTCTCGATTCGGCTCCCCTAAACGCTCGACGTCCGCCGAATCCCGAATGTTTTCATTCGAGCACCCGTACCGTAGACGACCAAGCTAAGAATTCACGACGCGTCGTTCTTCAAAAATGCGCGACGCATATCGTATCGCGCAATCGATACACTTGCTAGTATCGTGGCAGCCCGAAAATTCATTCGCTCCCGCCTCGCGGATATTTTCCCTCTGTTCCTCGCCAAATATCCGAAAACGTTGGAACCACGTCGCGGAACATTCGAATTTCTTGCCTCCTCGAAATCGAGATGACCTTGAGCGCTTCCCATTTCACAGGAACAAGGAAATCGTCCCGAATTTTTTACTCGAGATGTTACTGTGCTGTTTGACCGTTTCACGCTTCATCGATTCGCAGGGAGTGACCAGAAATTTGCGAAAAATTAATTTCACGTTTATTTTACGGGAAAGTCATAATAAAAAATGATTCATGATCAGTCGTATTTTCGATCTCTTTATCTCGTGTGCGAATTTTTTCAAATTTTCAAAAAAGGTTTAGCGATGTTCAATTTGGTTTTCCTGGACGAGTAATTCGATACCTTTAACGTATTTTCATGTTGTATTCCCTGGTCGCTAGAAAATAGGTCGACCACAACAAAGTCCTTTTCGCGATCACTCCTCGAATCTTACGCCTGAGAGCCCACATTTCCATTCGCAGGGAAGGTATCCCAGTGAAAGAATATTGATAAAGGTGGAGAAACGTTTCATCCATCGACATACTCCATATCCGCAAAGAAGTCGCGTCGTGTTCTTTCGATAGACGTTAGAGGGATCATTTGAAATTCTTTTTCCCCCAGTTTTTGTATACCCTCGCGTTTGTCCCACGTTTGCGAAAAATTGGCAGAGGCACGCGTCGGTGTACGCGTAATATACGACTCGTATGACACGTATGGGAATGATATACATGGAACATAAATACGTGCGCGTGGAAATGTGTCAAAAACAGCGAGCGCGCGTATAGATATACGCGTAGAGGAAGACGGTGCCGCACTGGTGTGGCGTCGGACTTTATACGAACGAGGCGCACACCACGCAACCTCGACCAGCCACGTACACGCGAGTGCAATAAATATTCGTTATTTTTGTTAGCTTCGTACACGAGGCGCGAGGTGAGGTAAAGAGTCGGTGGACGCAGAGGAAATCTCTCGAGTAAGCGTGGCGTGGAGTGACACGACACGCGAGCGAGAAGGAGTGGATTCGCGATGTGTGGTGAAAAAAGTGGGGAAATCCTAAATTAAGCTGGCAGAGAAGAAAACCACGGGGGATGGATTGCACACGGGATGTTTGATAATTCTACTCTCTCTCGTTCTCTGCGCGCAAGCTCCATGGCAGCGGTCTCTCCTCGGTCCCATCTCTTCTCTAGATCACTGCCGATCGGATGGAATCAAATTTCCTATTATTCTAGAACTGCTAACCGAGTAAAGCCTTAATTAATGCAATGATGTAGCTCCGCGCTTCGGCTCGCCCGCGACGTACGGCGCGGATCGCGGAGTCCTGCCCTCGTAATCAAGTTGACGACGCTCTACCGTATATTTATAGTCTTCGAAACGAGAGAGATGAGAAAGAGAACGATCGAAGAGTTCGCTTAGTTTTACGATCGGCTTAATCGCGTGCCGAAGCAGCTTCCGTCTCGTTTCTTCTCCCCGGGAAAATGAGATCCTCGCAGAATTTGCAATTCTACTCGAACTCGGTCGAACTTTCCTGGAAAATCTGTCCGGTTCCAAAATTTGAACGAGGAAACGACTCGCGCGCCGCGCAGGTATGGCGACCATGCGAGGCAGTTTCCTAGCGAGAGAAAATTGTTCTTGCCTCTCTCTTCGCCTCTCTCATCGGGCGACAGGAGTTGTAAAATAATTTTGTAGACGGAGGTCGACGAGAGGACGGGGCGTCGCCATGTTAAAATTAGCCGTTGCATAACAACGTTACCCGTGGGAACCGCGTGGCAGAATTTTAGAGCAGACCCTCTAGAAAATTCACAGAAAATCTTCCGAATCATTCTCACCCCGCTTTTTAGTACCAAAAATCCATCCTCCTATATCCAGTCGATATTTCGGGGGGGTAATCGCAATTTTCGATCAGCGCAATTAACTATCGCGATGAGAAGTGAAAAATAGCGCTATTATCCGATGGTCCATTCTATCGTGAGAACGTCCAACAAACGTCGAACTATATCTCTACGGCGAGTCGATAATTCCATTATGAATATTGCACGCAGAGAAACGTGACCAAGGCTCATCCTGCTGGCTTCATGAGAATATGTTAACAAGCTCCGTATCGTCGAGGCACGGAAACGCAATAAATTCACCCGACCGATCGAATCTCCAACATTAACTCTAATTTCTCGTACCATGACGATTTCTAAAATTACCTCCATCTCTTCAAGGATTTACCCCTCTACTCTCAAATATTGCCAGTCCGTTCTTCGAGTCATCCCCTAAAAAGTGAGGGAAACTGTATTGAGAAAAATGTATTTTCAGGCTGATTATATACAAGAAAGGCAGGCAGCAGAAACAGGACGAAGCTGCAGTGCTTCCGAGCATTTGGATTCTTGTGGGAGACGAGTGATGCGGCGCGGAGGGGTTAAGAGCAGTTAAAACTGGAAATCGACGTCCCTTGGAGCGTCTGATTGCAATTTGGCAAACTGGCAAACTAACTGGAGAGATTTTCGACGATTACGTCACGAACATATATAATATACCGTATGTATACTTGCGTGCTCGCGTACACGCAACGTCGAGGGACCTTCTGGTCTTCGGCTTTGCCAGAAGTCGTTAAACACCGGCCTTGGCGGAAATACGCCGGAAGGGGAAAAAAAACTGTAGGAAAAATGGACCGAGGACTTTCTTGCTGCTATTCAACGGTCCCGTTTTTTCCTTTTCAACGCGCCTCGTATCAAATATCTGCCCACAGGGCAGCCGCAGAAGACACGGGACGCATTGCCGCCGGCAAAAGCGACGTAACGTGGTGAAAAAAGCAAAAAAAACAAAGAAGCGAGTATTACCTTTGATGACCGAAGCTTCTTTGCGTCAGACTTTAAGAGGACTCGTTTTTGGTAGCAGTGGAATTGCCGTTACGAAATAAATGAACTATCAGTCTGAGTGCCGATCAAGACGATTTATCCGCTCCTAATACAATTTTCTTTCGATAATGGAAAAAGAAAACTATTATTGTTGTACTCGCGTGGGCACTCTAATTCCATGCTTTCACGTAATAATAGCAGGTTACTTGATAAAATTAGTATTCGATGCGTAATCGTATTGAAGCAACTTCGATGCGAGTGCAGAGCTTGCGAAGTAACGAGCAATGTAATTATTGAGTTTGTAGTCAAATTAAATCATCGCAAAGGCAGATAGGACGATCTAATATACGACTGGTAATATTCTCTCTGCTGCCAATTTTGTTGAGGCTGCAGTTTTTGGAAAACTGACTTTCCTGATTTTTTGGTTCCCATTCGTTACGAGTTTCCGGCGCGCAGGTGTACTCGGTAGTGGATAAACGATGCTCGCGAGTCGGACGCTCGGAAGGCGATTGGAGAGCAGAGATGTGGAGATACCGAGGAAAAACGGTAAACGCCACGATTGCGCCGTTGCTTTCGCATAAAAACAACGCATTTTCGAATTTCAAACTCGGTCGTGCATGTATAACGACTGTAAGCGGTGGCTGCATCCACTCGGATTGAGTATCCACTTTGGAACTTTGAAATTGTCCCGACTCCGAAGCGCTACCACTACCATTTCGATACACGCTCGAATACCGCAATTTCTTCGAGTACCAGCAACAGCTGACTCGACTACGCGATCTTTTTTTCTTCCTGCCTGCTCGGAGACAAAACGGTTTGCGGTGGCAGCTGTTTTCCGATAAGCGGAATATCTCGGGGTAATATCGCGGACCTACCCACCGCGTCTCCGGCTCCTCGATTCGCGCGGACGTGGAGAACGTATAATTGTGAAGAACCAAACCGCGGAAACACATCTGTGCCGCGGGAAAAGTACCGTGGGAGGCGATTTAAGGGTGCGGAATAAAATGTCCGCGAATGGATTCCACGCCAGATATTGCCAACAAGTTGTGAAATTTTACGGCGAAAGGAGAACAACGCGTTTCGAGGGTTTGGAATATCGCGAAAATATCCGACGAAGACTAGACAGCGGGAAAATAATAGCTCGGAAGAAACGATTAGATACGAATTATAACAGAGATGTAAAAGGAAGAGGATTCGAGCGTAATATTATATATGTAAATTTCCGCGATAACGTCGCGAGGTTTTCCGCGTCGCGATTGGCGAGGCCGATGCAACGACTTTGCTAGTCACGCCGCGTTGGCGACTAGCAGGAAAGTTTTTCGCTTCTCGCCAACTTTGCGAGATTTTCCAAACGCATCGATAGTCCGAAGAGTTTTTACCCCCGCGCGATCAATAACGAATAACGCTCCAATTACGAAACGCGGAGGACGACGAGGGCGGTGAAAATCGTTGACCTCCTTCGCGAGAAATGAAATAAGACGCCGCGACGATTCGCGCGCGGACTTGAAACATAGTTCCTCTTTCCTATTTATTACCAACTATAAAACTGGCCGTTCTGTTTCGAGAAAGACAATTTATTTTTACGACCGAATACATCGGCTTGAAATTTACAAGTCGTTTGGAAAATGATGCGGGGATAAGGTTGCCAAAGGGAGAGAGAGACTTCTCCTTCTCCGCCAACAGCCCTCTTTCCGAAGTGATGCCCGCGAAAAAATCTCACGATCAATTTTTATGGACGAAGAATTTCCTCGAAACAGCCCAACCCAAATATATTTTGCCCGAGAAACTCGCGATATCCAAACACAGTAAAGAAATTTCCGCCAAATTGAACACAAAAATTTGTGCCAGCCACTTTTTTTATACGCGTAATTAGTACATTACATTTTTATTGAATGAATATTTCCGAATACTGCATACAGGAAATCCAATTTATTATCACGAACTCGTCGCTAATATACGAGAAATTTATTTATGTTTGCTAATTTTTAAATGAAATTTCCAATTTTTGTGATCATTATTAACTTGAGAGAAAAAATCATCGTGTTTATTGTACGCAAAATAAATAATACTAATTATACTAATTATACTGGAGGAGACTGGAATTTCCATTAGAGCAGCCAATCTTTGTTATCCTCTTGATCGATCTCTACTGATAACACCGGCCTACTTATAAACCTTCGCAGTTTTAGTAGCTATAGCTATTGGTGGTCCGAAAGACTCATCAAAACGGTGTTGAGAAACAGGATTTTGCGAAGAGAATATTCAAACCATGGTTTTCGACGTATTTTTATTCGATTTAGATTCAGCGTCTAAAAATACGTGGGAAAAAGTTGATCTGGTCTCTTTTCGTGGGCCTGTGTAATCATTCGTACGGAAGAACGACGCATGTGGGCACAGCCGTGCGAGTGTATCCGACGGATCTCCGTATGTCGAGGTCAGAATACTCGACCAGGAAACGCGACTCAATACCAGATGTGGGAGCAGTAGCAAAACTGTGGGGGGTAGTAAATCGTGTAGCGAACGGGGGGTAGCGTGGCTCGAGTTAATCTTGGCAACGGTTGTAGGTTCCTGATAAGCGCTCGTCGGTCGAGATAACTAACCTGACCCGTTAACACTCCACGTGCGATATTCCGGAAGCTCGGGAGTATTGAATGCTATGACAGGAGAGCTCCACCCCCCCAGTCCAATGCCCTCTCGCTCTCTCTCTCTCTATGCACCGAGACTCGATCATACGCGAGTGTGTAATTAGACGTTAGCTTTGTCTACCGTTCGCTGCAATTACGTCGAATCGGTACTAAATAACATCTACACACTTGCGTCTCCTACCACCCAGGGCGAACGGCAATTGATCCGAGCATCGTTGGAGAATCGGATAATCTCAAAGAGACGCGCGAGCCGAATCGACTCAAAAGTCCTACTGCGAGCCACGTGTTCGTCGAGCTGATAATTAGAGGTCTACATCATCGCCTATGCGGGGATAAATCACGAGCATTCGCACGATCTACTATCTATTCCGCTACCTATGTCGCGTCTCGCGCGTCCCCTGGTAGCCAGTTGCCGCGCGCGATTCGGAGACGCGAGGACGGTAACTCTCTGTCTAGAGGGTGCCGCAAACGACCGGGGTGGAAATCCTATCTACACGTTCGTTGAAGCCCCCCCCCCCCAATTCTTCATATTACACCTGAGACCCCGGCAAAGAAAAGCTCTATGGTGGCTTATCGGAGGCACGTCGCGCTTTTTTCTACAACCACAATCATCCTCCGCAAACGTCATTTTGGGTAGCAATTTTATCCCAAATTCTGGTCCAGTAATTGGAAAAACTCATCTGGTAGTCACGAGCGAATTCCGTAGTCACGACGCTCCGCGGGCGCGATCTTACCGTTGAGTAGATGAAGCAAGACAAGATCAGCCAGTTTGGCGTATCAACCAGCATTCCCCTCGGGACACACCTCGAAACGGTTTCCTCCGGCTCTTCGGATTTGTTCATCACTGTCGCGTCGTTATTTCCAGAATTTACAGAATTTACAGCACGGACATCCCTTCACAGGGCTGTCAAGAAGTCTAGCTCAACGCCGCACGGTCGGATAACGAGCTCGACGAAGATCCGTCGTTGAGTCGATATCGCGCGATATTCGTAGTCTATATTCGCGTTGAATCGCATAAATCGCGGGAGATCCCACAAAATTGTGGGAGATCCACGCCGATCGGTCGAGACGGTAGATAGCGATGGAAACGAGGAGTACAGTGCAGCAGAGTTGGGGTGGGCCTACCTGTACTCGCACCTGTGATTGCGCCAACTCATCGTGCATACGAGCAGCGTGGACCACTTAGTTACCTCGACGTCACCACCGTTAATTATATAGACCGTTCGGCGTCGGCGTCGGTCTGCTCGTCCGTTCGAGTGTTCGCTTCCTAGTTTACGGCTTGTTTAGGAGGTTTACGGTACGTTGATTCGTTATAGAGCCCTGGGGACTACTGACCTTCCCTGCTAGGATGAGCGTTCGAAATCTGTCCACTGATACTGGGTCTCGGTGCCCCCGTGTTTCTCTCTACATCGGTCGCTATTTGGAGGGTAAATTAACGACCCGTAGTCGAACGAAGGCTCGAGGCTGCGCTTTGCGACCGATTTTCAATCCGGAATACCCTACGGATGGTATAACGAACGTTTTCAATCGTTTCCGATGTCCCCGTAGCCGGTGACTCGCCGGGACTTGGCACGATTCCCACCGACCGTCGTTCCACTCATACGTGATGCAGAAAACGAAATCCGGATTGATGGGTCGCGGCGAAGAGCCCACAACTTTACAACCAATTTTCTCCGCTCCAGACGACACCGGAGCGTCGAGACCACCCAAAATATTTTATCGAACGAAAATCTAGTGGCATTGGTGCGAGTAACCGTCTTCGACGAAATCACTTCGGCACTCGTCACTTCATCTGACATCGATTTTTTCCAGCTCATCGTCCCAAGCATAACTAGAATCACGTGTGAGTCTTGAATACATGTGAGTCTCGAAATCGACCTGGTATAAATAATGTATACTTCCTTATACAGAATTCTGTATCAAATTGCAAAACCATGTATATTATATTTTTAAAACTGTGTATAATTCCTTATTTTTCGACACATTTTTGGGGACATCGAATTAATGATTTTTTGCCGAAAAATCCCTTCAAGGTCATGATATTATAAGCCATAGAATTCGTCTGAATATTTGAAAGACTTTGATTCCTGTTTGAAAAACCATAGATGACCTTGACAACGCGAAGTTTTCTTGTAACTCCGAAGGCAACGTCGATTTGTCTACCTTGTATATGATCTTTTTTTTCGAGCAACGGAATTGTCTGCGAGTTGAAGTGAATTCGCGTGTTCCTCGAACCAACAAATTCGTTTCCGAATATTCTGCGATGGTTGCGATGCCGTTTATAAAAAATGAAGAACATACATCGAGGCGTCGCCTATCTCGGTTCTTAACGACCAAGCCAAGCGAGTGGAATAACTTTCGAAAGAGGTGACATTGGCGGTTCTCTTTTTCGGCAAAAAATAGAAAGAATTACGGTATCGCGCGGGTTGGTGGTGATCTTTTGGCACGAAGCCCAAACTCTTAAGTCCTCGGGCCGCGAGCGAACTCCAGCGAAGTAGGGATGTTGACTTTGGAGGGGTGGTAAAACTGAGAAGGGGATTGGAAGAAATGTAATAAAGAGATTGCCGGCAATCTTTGCGTCCTAAAGATCGCTTTATTGTCACAATTAGTCGAGCTCCTCTCGTTCGTTCCTCCATCGGTCAATATCCTCGAAAAGTGAGCGCGAGAAGAGCCTCGGAAACTCTCGCAATATGTATTATAACGTCGTCCATGCTGGCAAACTCACAACTCGCCTTTTATCTCTGGAATTATTTGTCGGCGATACGACTTCGCCTCGCAGAGCTTTCCACAATTTTCTCACTCGCCAGCTGTATCAAAAAGCTCCCATTTTTGTCCACCGATTTTCCAAACATTCCTCTCCACAATCACACCAAATACAGAAATCAAAAAAAAAAAATCATTTCCTTTTCTACGTCACTTCCGTTCCCATCGTACACCTCAATATACGATGCAGATCTTTTACCGCATTTTTTATTAATTTTTTTTTGCTATATTCGGTCAAATCATTCTTACGCATACAACATATCGCACAAAACAACTATATCGCACTTCTCGCGGAAGTAAAAAATGATTTCGGATTAATAAATTTCACCCGCGCCGACGTTTCCTCCGCGGCTCGACAAACCTCTGCTACACTTGTTCGCCGTATAAAAAATACAATCTCTACGTACGTGCGCGGAAAACGATAGGCGAACGTATGCAGAGCGCACCACGACCGCAAATTCTACCCCACGTATTAACGCTACGCATACACGTCTCACGTGTACACCGCCACACCGAGGCGCATCGTAGTAGTGCAGAAAACCACGAGCGAGTGTTGAAATAACCCGCGGGACCAATGTGTCTTCGCCCAGACAGAAACAATTCTGTTTCGGTACCCCGCACCGCGCTCTTCCCCCTCTCGTCCCCCCTGTTTTCTTTTATCACTATTTATTTTACTTCTTCGTTCACAGAGATTTCCAGCCTTACGCTGGATTAGAACGGTCGTCTGAGGACCATCGCGACGAATGAGAATAAAACGATCAACGCTTTTATTTCCACGAAATCCGACGCTTCCCCAGATTTTTTTCTTTTTAGCAAAGCAAAGATTTTTTGTGTGCACAAAAAGGATAACGATCTTCGAGTTATTGATACCGTCAGACCACACATTTTTTTTCAACAAATTCGTTCTCCAACGAGTAGCGCATCGATAAATGCGATAATTCCACGAACATGGTTTTCGTCGATCTACAACGAAAGTATCAGAGCTGAACGTGCGACGCATATCGAGTATTATTTTTAAAAACATTTTGGCCAATTTCGACCAATAAATTCATTGAGTAATCGTAGTTCATTGCGTTGGGCGTCGTTTCTGGATTAAGCAAATATGCTCCACTGCGAGTTTTCTCGATTATCGGTAATGCGTTATTTTCGATTAAATATTTTCCCAACTCTGATTTGCGATAGACAAATAGTTCGGATACAGAGGCTTTGCGTTACCAGTGTTATATTACGCGAAAGCATTTTTATTCGATGAATAGGATGAACAGTGAAACTCGATAATGCATCAATGTACGTCGTTTCGAGTACAGCGATAAAATATTGATTACTTATCATCATTGTTATTATCATCCCTGGAGCCGATACTGCAACGAATATTTTGCTCGTAGAACAAATTTCACATTGTTGTTTAGTCTCTATAGATCCGTGATGAACGAGATCTCGTTATTGTCCGATGAATTTCAGTCAGTTTCGAAATTTCACGTTCGCGCGAAGAACAACTCGATGCGAGCAACGAGAGCGAAAAATGGTCCCATAAAAATGTGGGAAAAATGAATCGTAACGGGGGAAACGACGAAATGAGACGATTCGCTTCGTTGGCCACATTTTCTGCGCGTAAAATATAATGCTCGCGGTGAAACGGGGTAATGGAACGATTTCCAAAATTATTCGTCCGTGAAATATCGGCTATTTCGCGGAGCTCGAAGCAACAATATTTCGCAAGTGCAGTCCGCTGGGTTCGCGATGAAAAAAGCTCGTTGGTAAGCGTCTATTGATGGAGCAGTCGCGATCGTCGTGGTCGAATTTTCTCCGCGGCGTAAATAGAGCGCAAGAAAAAAACGTCTCTTATCATTATATATGAATTCGAACGTGGAAAAGGTCCGACATAACTCGGGTCGGAGGAAAAAACGAGCGGCGAGCTAGGAGGAAATGAGGGCGGAGGCAAGACCACTTCTGATTAAGACGTTGATTAATGTCCCCGTTTTATAGCTATACGGAGATTTGAGGCCCGAGGCGGACTACCGACTCTTTTCGCGACCGTTTCTCTTTTTCCTCTCCTCCTCTCTTTCTCTTCCCCCCGTTCCGAGTCAATTATTTTCAATCGTAACAAAGATTTCCCATTAATTGAACGACCGCAGTCCCTCAAGGCCACGGATCGCTACTATTTACTTCTGGACCATTAAATTATACGGCGGAAAAATTGCGCCACCAAATGCGCCGATTTCGTCACTCGCAGCCAACGACTCACCGTGTAACTGCACGCTGCAACGTGACCAGCATCCCGTCTCCGAATAAATTAGAACTGATCCGCGTATCTTTGCGCGTCGCGCATCGTGTGAAAAACTGTATCTTCTGAATTTTCACTACCGAATCTCACACCCGCATTTCTCTCTAAGGTTTCTTTGAAAGAGAATTTTTCCCCCCCAATGAATCACAATTACCAAACGCCTTGGTGAGAAAATCCGGAAAAATTACCGAAGCTCCGTTAACGCTGGTAGTATGAGAGAGAAATTCTTGCCAGCCGAGGTTAATATTTCATCTCTAAAAATGGCACAATTAAGAAATATAATATCAGTGCTGATCTGTCTATCTATCTATCTTTCATCTATCTGTTCGTCCAAGTATCTATCAATCTATCTACCTATCTGTAGATCCATTTATCTATTCATTCGAATGCCTATCTAGATAGATAGACAAGTGGATAGATGGATAGATAGATAGATAGATAGATAGATAGATAGATAGACTGTTTATTCGACCATACGTTAATTTGGTTTCATATTTACACAATATTATAGGAACTGCTGAGTTTTCTGTCTCAGATTTTCAACGCGTAAACGTCTATTCGCTCCACGAACAATGTTCAGCGAGGATGTAGCGTGGAAAACGCGCGGGCAGTGAAAAGCCCCGCAGTTACAGTTCTCGAGGTTTAATTTTCACATTATTCGCCTCCGTCCCACGTCTTTATTTCCGAATGGAGAAGATCTCCAAGATTCCGACCCTCGACCCTGCTATTCCTCGACCGAGTACCGTCTTACCATCAGCTACGTTTGACGTAGATTGATTCAAAGCTTAATTTCCTCCGCGTATGCACGTATCTGTCGAATAATTTTGTCAAGGTCAAATGACGAACGATCCGTTTTCGCGAACGTATTCATCGTGACTCCCGTCCACGGAGTGTAACCAGCTGGAAAATCCAATTTTCATTTCAATAAGCGTCCCAATGCGATTTCCATCGGCGAGAGTACATTTTTCGTCACCTTGCAATAAGATGCGACGTGTATCGGGATGAAAATGCAATCGAGCAGAGGGTTCGTTCGACGCGGTGGCGAATCACGCGCCGACACGTGGGCACGAGGATTAAGGGACGAGAAAGAAAGCATCGGAGCGTAGGACGCGTTCGCCGGAAGCGGAGGGAAAAACGTGTGGTAAAAAACCACCTACACTTTCTTCGTCGGCTGACGAATGTGAAAATAAACGACGAATCTTTTTGCAAAGCGTCGGTCCCGGATAATTGTTTTCTCCCCTGTCCTTCTCTCTCTCTGCGCCACTGTGTCTCTTCGCCTCCGCGCAGCTGGCGACTCTTTTTCGTCCTTCCGCATCATTTATATCTTCCCAACGTATCGCGACGCGAAACCAGTCCAACGAGGCCTGGTTTATAGCTCTCGCGACTACGCGACGTCGTTCCACCGACGAACACTCAACCGGACGTTGGGAACCACTGCGACTGTGTAGTGCTTCGCGAGACTATCGACGAAAGCTTAATATCCCCAGCTTTATAGGAACTCTGCTCGAGGAAAACAACGCAGCGCGACGACGGAATTGAATCGTTTGCAAAATCATTTCAATCCGTTTCTTTTCACTACAACTTCCCCGTTTCCGTTGTTTCGAGCGTCTACGCGTAGGAAGTGTACGCGGAAAATATCCAACGCACCTAGCATCGTCGTGCTACACGTTTACGACCTTCTTTTATTGCGACGACGAAGCGTGCAATAATATCGCGCGGTATTGGAAATCGGATCTAGTTTATCTATCGCGCTATCATCCGCCTAAAAAACGCGATCGAATGTCGATTCCGCGATCATCCCGCCATTCTCTGGGGGATGGAGGTATGAGAAGTCGGGGCGAAGAGCAGGACAGTACAGGAGGCGAATGGTAGCTAGGTACGAGAGAAAGAAACGCAGGCAGCAGGGTCCTTCGTTAGTCGTAGCAGCAACGACCTTGACACTCTTATGTATTATTCATCCAAGGATTACGACGATTCTACTTCGTATAAACGCGTAGCGGAGTATTTACATCATCCTTGACATTCGAGATCCGACGATCCTGCCGGAGCAAAGATTCCGGGACGACCGACGAACTCGTCGCTCGTTCTCCTGCCGAGAAAATGGAGAACGCGAAGAGAGACGGACAGTTCTTTGGTTGGGAGCCGTAAGAAATCGAATCGTCGGTTGGCCGAAAGAACCGAAGGTATTAACGAATACAGATGATTCTCCCGGCTGTCCGCGAAGCATTAGCGGAGAACGTATCATCGCCCGTATCTTTGCGATGCTGGTAGCGCGATTCGGAGTTGGATCTGTGCGATGGAGTTATCGAACTATGAGCCATTAGTTCCCGACTTATTTTTCGTTCCCTCAAATTTCCCTACTTCTCGTTTCCTTCCCTCCCATTTTTCTCTCGCGGCTTCTTTGTGCATCCGTGTGTCAACAAAAAAAAAATACCGCACGTTTTTTTGTTGTCTCTGTGTCTCACTGCCTCGCTTGTTTTGAGATTTTGGAATTTAAATATTCGTTGCAGGGTCGGAGGAGACTCTTTGTTCGGAAACGAGCGATCGATCGATTACTGCGGAGCCGGAGTAACGGAGGGCTTTTATCACCGAGTGGGACGTTTTAGCGATGTAACGATTCGCGTATCTCGTATATAGATTTCGACGTATAGGAATCGCGAACTGCGGACCATGGAAGGACGAGGATGTATACTTGGGCTATGCGGCAGGAAGTCCACCGAGGACCCGGTGCCATTAGTCGTTTCGTAATTAAATTCTCCCGACACAAATATCACACTCTTCGACGGGTCGCGATTGCGCTCCGAGCATCGGAAGACCTCGCCCTTTTGTTCCTCCCACGCTCCCTTCCCAATCTCGATTTCCCGTTTCGGCGACTAATTCGAAAATTGACCGAAAGTAAGGGACGTAATAGCGTCGCCGAAGAGTTTCGATTGAACGGGTTTCGCAGCTTCGGGACGTACATCTACGGCAGGGGAAGAAACGGACAATAAGAAGCCAGAGGGAGACAAGACAACGAGATACGAAGGGACGAGGACGAAAAAAACAGATGAGATGTCGAAACAGATGAGAATATTTAGGACGTCGTTTCACCGAACACACTCAGATCTGGACCGTTTTTCCTGCGTTATTCTACCACGATATTGCTCCACATTTTTACGGGATTTAGCTACGAGTAATGAAAAATTCAAGCATCTGGATCGGATTTTAACGTTACGTCGAGCTATCCGAAAGCTAAGTTGTTCGTTTGTTTTGTAAAATTAGTCAATGGGATGAGAATATTTCTAGCTGAAAAGCAACGACGGAAATATATTTTTGAGCCCAGTTCGTTGACCAACGGGCAGGGAAGTGTTGGGCAGAGTGTTGGCAGAGCTCGGACGAATGGGCGGCTACAGTGGAAGCAACGTTCTCGTGACTTGTGCTAAATATCGTTGAAATAATAGGCGCTTATACTCGCGAGGAGCCCGAGCATTTTGCGTAATACCGTGGCGGTGGGCGAGTCAGGGGCACCCCAGCCGTGGTCGTGAGCGTAAACTTGAGCATAACGGAGTAACGTGGTCAGCCCAAGGGTTGTGTAGGGCCTCCCGCTTCTGACGCCTCTCATCATACGCGCATTAATCCTTACCTTAATTGAAGCATTTAGGCCTGACCACAGGCGCACTCCGAGGGAAGCTATTAACGCGGGGCCATTCGTGACGATTTCGCGTCGCTCCGGGCTGCTCCATATTTTTTCATGATATTCCAGAGACCTCGGCATGGTAACGACGAGATGTGCGCGAGGACGTAAGGGAGATCGTAATTCCGTATAAATAGCACCTCTAATGCGGTGTGCGGAGGCGCGGAGCACTTCCGCGCGCTTCGAGTGTAATCGGCATTTGAAAGCGCGAGATATTCGGAAACATATCAGCGTCGGGGTGTGATTCGGGCGGAGTGGAAGCTGGCGAAAGAGAGGAATGGGCCACCGATGGAGCACGGGACAAAGATTCGAGGGATGATACGTTCCTGCGTGGAAATACCTACCCGCTGATCGGAGTAGGCATGCCGTTGAAAATTCGATGTGGCTGATTTCACGATTCGATTCGGGCGCATAGCTGAAATACCGATTACACCGCCACGCCTCGCTTAAAAATCGATGAACGCAACCCTCCTGGTCGTAATACCGCAGAAAAAAACCCCAAATATATATTTCTCGGTCGGCTGATTTATTTCTTCGATAATGTCGAATGTAAAGTTCAATTTGAGCGAACTTTATAGAAAAAAACTCATAATTTTTAGACTCTTAATTCAGGCCGCGTGTGATGCCTATACTTTGTTTCTCCACGCACTATTATCCTAGTACGTTTGGCAGTTTCTCTGTGAAGGAACTGTCGAATAATTCAAATCGGTCTTTCGCCAATTCTTCCGCGATTCGCAACATCGCGGAAGCTGCGAGACTGCGAATCGTCCATTTGCAAGTTCTCGAATGGAATTCTCCAAGATTTTCGCTTATTGAAAACCCGAGGACTACTTCGCAGTGCCGCGCGAGCTCACGTTCGGAAACTCCATCGACCTCGTCCCGCAGGATTCATCCGCGAGTCGGGACCCTTCGGTCGTCCGTAACGTCGGCTACGTGACCGGCATGTTCCGGGCACGTGTCCTGCCCATGTCACCGTTCGCTGCCCGTTTGACCACGGACTACAGCCGTGTTTATGTCTCCAAGTGCGACGGCATTCCCACCGGCTGGTCATCGTCCATCGCCAAGTCTGCGAATCGACTTTCTCGCGACATCATCTGCGCGGCGACGCGATCTCTGTGCTCGGAACAGTAAGACCCATCTCATCTCGACTAAACGTATGTACGAGCGCGCGAACCCGGCGTCTCCTCATCGATGAACGACGTGGTTTTCGTCAACCTGAATAATGCATACCAACCGCATCGAATCGACGTCTTTTTATCCAACATTCTCGCGCGACTCTCGCCTCTCATGTTTCCAAACTACCGGCGACGCGCTTCCGTCAATTCATTTTGCCACGCATCGTCGCATAGACAAGAATTACCATGCTAATAATTTACGGAAAACACGCGACAGCGCGCAAAAAAGCTGCGAGTAATGCTCGCTTTGCATTTTAACTTTCGCGCATTCGGTATTCGAGACCCAGCGAATTCCGAGACTCTGGAGTACCTAGATCCGCTGAATCGATCGATCGATGTCAGCTTGAAAAATGTCTTTGTTTTCGAATCCTTCGCGTTTTTAGAGCCACGTTTAGACGCACGAATTTTTGTTGCCACCGAAGTTCCAGCCATTTGTCGTTTCCCATTTTGATGCCTCTTTGAGACATCCGAGTCTTCGGTAGATTCTTCTTTTACAACCTATAAAACTCTCCTCATCTCCGGTAAATGCGCGTCACGTGGCGTATACTTACTTACGTGGAAGACGTAATCATTTCATAAATAGGGCCGGGGAATTCTCGAGGGGGATGGAATATTTTTTGCGGCGCGGGACGTGGCGAGATTATTGAGGATCTAATTAGGCCCAACTTCCATCGCGAGGCTTCGACCAGCACCGAGAACGCCGGACGCTCCTGGGCGGAAGGAAACGCACCGTCGAAATCTTCACGTCCTAATCTGCGTAGGAATTCGGGATTCGAACTAGAGCCGAACGCACGAATTTGATACCTCCAGGTCGTCCCGACAGGCTGGAAAAGCCTAGCGTGCAGATGGGGATACCTACATGCCGCGGGGATAGAGACACAAACGGAACGAAGGGTCGCAGACGAGCGAAGCCAGCAGCGGAGAAGCCCTTCGACGTCGCGCTTAGTTAAGCTCGGCGGCCACCTAAATATACAAGGTGACGCCGGATCACATTTCACTCGTCGCTCTTCGTGCACCGATGATAGAACAATAATTAGATAACAATAATGCGAATGACCGAGTCTAGCAAAAAATCTTCCACCGTTACTTTCGCGAGCCCCTCGTTTTTCTTTCCTCGGCCAAATATCGACGTCAACAGGGTGAATCCTTCGTGCGAGTAGATTTGAGTAATCGTCTCCGAGAAAAGATCTGTCTTCGCAAACGTACTCCGTCACACTCCGTCACTTATTGTTAGTAATCCCTTATACTATAAACGTCTGAATACTGTTCGTGTCATGCCATTTCAGGTCTTATTGGCGACCGGTACGGAAGATCGAGTACACAAATTTCTCGTATGCAACAAACAGTAAAGCATTTATCGAATCGAACTGAAAGCATCGCTAGCTACGAATTTATCCCGTGAGAAAATTGAGCTAGAAAATTAATCGACCACCTTCAAGATACGCGGAACCAAATTCCTTCAGATGTCTTACGTAAGACCGGTATTAAAAAGGTTGTTTACGTAGACGATGAACGCGAATGAGGATAGACGCGTTCTCGAGGTTTTATTTGATTCATTTAAATACTTATTTCTACATCTATTTCCTGTTTATTCCATCGTCTCGTTTAGTTATCGTTGCGATGAGGACACACTTGGTTTCTCTCCCAAACAAGTTAGGTGCCATTCGGGGAGTTTCCAAAATTTGAACAAACCAGCACAATTTCGGGTGCAAACGTGACGAGTGTTGATAAATTAGCGATCGCGTTCGCCATGCACGCAGCAGGTATTCGAGCTCCTTGTCGCGCGCCCGACTCGAAAGCTCGCTGTTTATTTGAAGAGCAAGCGAGGAGAGTTGAAATCAAGGTCGCGCGAGAAATGGAGAACGGACGCGGAGAGCTTCTTACCGTTCCTTCGCAGCTTTTTCGAAGGAGATTATATTCCGCATCCCGCGCGTTTGGCCCTCGTCGCGCGCGATAAAGATCGCCGTAAAAAGAGGACGACCTGAGACATTGAAAGGAAAAAGTTCTGCAGCGTAATTGTGCTTTGGAGAGACTGAGAAAAGAGAGAGAGAGAGAGAGAGAGAGAGAGAGAGAGAGAGAGAGAGAGAGAGGCCTAAGCAAAGTTTGACGATAATCCGAACGTGTAGGGTTATGGTCCATTGAAATCTGTGAACGGCGAGCAGCAACCCTCGCGGGAGCTGCGAGGGATAATGGAAAAGCATCGAGGTTGCAGCTTCGATTTTATAACTCGCCCTTTTCTCTATTCCCGACGAGCTTCGGCGCAGCGAGGAGAAGGGACTACGAGCAGTAAAAAGGTGAAATCGACGAAAGAGACGAGTGAATTATAATTTACTTCGGCGGGGATCGAGATTCGAATTGGCAGAGAGTAGATCGCATGGGAAAACGGAGTTGATCTCGTCAAGTAGCGCGAGGGTGGTGAAAAGTGGAAACGCGGACGAAGCGACTGACAAGCGCACGAGAACGAGGCCAGAACTTAATACGGCATCGAGTCGATCGAGAGGGATGAAATCTCTCGGTGATCGTAATCCGATGAGAAGAGGGAAACGGAAGACGTTGCGAGGTACTCTTCGTAATTTCGAGTTTACTCGAGTCCTTTTGTAAAAGGGTTGTAAATTCTGTTCACGATAGAATAATCAACCCTCATTTTTATCGACAATAATTTATTCGTCTCCGTTCTCGTTTTCGTGCCAGCAGAAGAAGAGTTCCTCGCGCAATTATAGGACAGCAAATTTCAGGGAAACGCTGATAACACGTTTACTATTTGCGGGCGAGAAAAATGTAAACTCGGATCGAGAATAACGACACGACAAGTAGGTACGAGTTAGATAACATTTTATCGTGAGAAGGATCTCGCGATAAAAGATCCTGTTTCCTATATTCTTCCGCTCGAAGGCCTTGGAAAACCAAATATGAAATGGCGTAAATTATCCTACGTGTTTATGATGTTTTTTCGTTTTTAGCCGCTTTTAACCGAGATATCTGACAGCGATAACTCTCCAAGACGTGAGAACTGACGCTCGAGGACTACGCTCTCGAGGGTCGTTGGAGCCATTCCATTATGTATATTCCGATGGCAGAGAAATTAGAGGACAAGAGCGTGGAAAGGAGGTAGTTGGAAGTTTCATTGAGAGAGAAAAGCAGTGGACGAGACAAACGGGCCGTCTTCGTGGTATTTAAATGTTTCCACCGAACTAAGAGGAAGTAGCATCCCGAAGACGAGACACCGGAGGAATGTATTTCATTAGCGGTGCGACGGCCGTAGACGCGCGAAGGGATCGACGGAAGGAAAGAGGTAGACGGAAAGACGTTATAATCGAGTCGCAATTAATTTTATCATCGGGCATCTCAGTCCCCTCCAGCCTCCCTCGTCGCGACGAAGATTCCGCTGAAATAAAGTTTGCGCGAAGTCGAGTTACAAAAGCTCTATCGGATGACTATTCATAACTTCGGTGAGGACGATTCGCCCGACTTTTTCCTCCGCGTTCCACTGGCCCTCGTTTCAGGCTGGCAGTTGGACCCTATTTCCATAATTTCGAACATTCTGGAATATTATTTTCGTGGAGGCAAATAATCGCGACTCTGGGATAGGCGAACGCATCGTCTCGTTGCGTCTCCCGAACTCGTGACTCCTCGCCACAAATACTGGCTTATCATATAAATCGAGGAAATTATCGTCGGACGAGGGAAATTTGTCAGCTGGGAATCACGGGTCGAGAGACTCGCTGGCGATACGGAGAGTTTCGTATTTTGCTCTCGTGACCGAACGAGGCCAGCAACGAGGCATAATTAATCGTCGGAAAATCGGAAATCTCGCGACGTAAGTCACGTCAGTAGAGACGGGGCGGACTCTAGAGTGAGTCGAAAAACAAGCGTTCGTTTGAAAACCGAGGGCCGTAAATCCGTTGCTTCTGACAGAAGCTCTCCGTGCGCGGTGAACTTCTCATCAGGCTGAAACGCTACTCAGCGTCCTGAACCGCCGCTGTTACCCGACCACCCCGAGCTATAAGAGCCTATGCATCAACGAAATCTTGCCCACACGCAACGTCACGGTGGATGCGAGCGAGCAGATATTTAGTGGAGCGTGAAGACAAAGCTCGGATATTATCTTCGGCAAGCTGAGCTCTTCCTTCAGTCGCGAGACCCAACTCTTGGTTTTCCCTCTTTCGAAGCGCCAGGTCAGATCACCTGCACCGTAATTATTACGCGAACCGCGAACCTGTCACGCATCGTCTGCCTGACTTCTGCTCTTTGATAAAACGCAGTCTCCAAATTTTTCATGCTCCCCAATTTTTCGGTGCACATCTAATTGCAAATCTGGAAATACTCGCTGCTCGGAGCTACGGAGCTCGTTTTCTGCACCGGCATCGCTGAAACGATCTATGCACACGCAGTAACGAAATTTCCGGCAAGGTCAACACGAAAATTTGTGTCAACGACTTTTTTTTTGCATAAAATGTTAGATATTCTACACACAAATCTGTACGCTTCGCACAACGGCGGAAAATTTTCGACTGCGCAGTGGGTTGCCAAATTATTAAAAATGGTACACAGATTTTTGGAGTCGTCTAGTTCAAATTAATCATTCCAGATTGAAAATTCTAATTGCAATTACTTCTTCATTTTTTAAGAACAAGTAAAGAGCTTAGAACTCGTTGATTATCGTTTTGTTATCTCGATTAGATGCTGTTTTATATGAAAAATACCAACAAAACGTTGCATCAATTACTGGAAACAGAAAAAAATATACAGTTTAACTAGACAATACAACGATCTCTATGCTGTCCTTAATAATTTGGTAACTTACCGCACAGTCGAGTTTCGCGTGAAAGGTTTCAGCTACGGTCAAAGATACGATAACCACGTTACCGAGTCGCTTCTTTCGAATCGTCGTCAGAGTCAGGCAATGAAACGACGTCGACTGGGCTTTCTCAAACGCACAATCACCCTCATAACCGATATAGCCGCCGGCTCTGGCTCTGGCTAAAGTTACAAACGCAATAACTTCGTTTCGTCTTTATTGTACGTCCGGAAGCTACGAAATGGCTGAGAGATGGATCTTCGTCCGCGAACCGACGCGTCCTAATTGATATATCGTTGCCCTCCCTCTGCCCGTCACCGTCGTCGACGTATCGGCGCCGCGCGAAGCTTTTGAAAACAACCTACCGTCATTTTTTATCTCCCATCCGTCGAATTCGGCGGCCGCCCCTGTTGTCCTTTTTTTCGCGTCCGCCTTCGCCACTGACGAAAAATGCGAAAATTCCTCGAGCTCTACGAGCATCCATCCCCTTTGTATTCTACGAACGTTTAAGAATTTCTCCGACATCTCGTGCTCGCGCGCGAGACGTCGATCTCATCGATCGGAGATCCGCTCGCGGGAATACTATATTCGCCCTCGGATGAGCTTTTCGCGAAAGCTCGGCACATCGAACAATACGCGTCGTCCACTATTTTTTCACCCTCGTTAATCTTCTCCTCCGCATTCCACGACTCCATTAAATGGAGGAATCTTCTCGCATGCGGCCGTTTCTCGCACCCTTAAACCTTTCTCTCGATCGTTCCGTCACCCGTCTCGCAACGGCGAAGAGTATATAACGAGAGGCATGCCGATGCCGACGACGAATTGGTAACAAGATAGAGCACAGAACGAGATGTCGGGGATTAGGCAGGATTGAATTTCCGAGTAAAACTCGATCATGGATTGAAAATCTTCCGAGAAACGCGAGCACTCCAATACCTGTGCTGTAATTTCGAATCGCGGGTAAACCGCGGTCACATCAAATATTTCCATCAACGATCCAGTTACCCGTCTTCGCCGCAGCCCATGCAAATCCTACCTTTATTCTTCGTTGTCATGACTACCAGAAAAAATTACTCCGCTAGATAAATATAATTTCTCGAACTCGCCTGCCGGTCTTCGTTGTCTCGACTCCACATTCGAGCTCTGCCTCCTTCGTCGTAGACACATTTTCGTACGAAGCTACCCACACGGTCGAGTAAATTAATTTCGGCAATATCAAATCATCACGGCTGAGTTGAGACTTCCTCTTCATATTCTTCGAACGAATGGGAAGTAAAATACGAGTATTTTAACGACCCCCTTTGAGTTTCCACTTCAGAGACGAGTATCTTCCTCAAATCGATTCATCCAACCTCTAACGATGTTTTTCCCTTTAATATATCGACTCCCTCATCTGCGAACGGAAGTTTTGCAGTTGAAACTTCAATCGGCAACGAGCATCCTTGACATTCCGTGCTCGACACAGAGATTCTTGACAAATATTTTCAATCGCGAAATTCCAAATCGTTCGTCCTCAATTTTTCAATATCCCTGCAATTTTGTATTCTACTAAACTTGAAATCGAGTCGATATTCCAATTATTTACATACGTCCGTTTCTCTCGTCGGAAAGGCGAACGAACGCGAACAAAGTTCGAGCTTTTGCTGAAATGGCAGCAAGTTATTCTTCACTAATCGACAAATATGTCGAGGACTCGTCCTCCATTTTTGCGATGAAAAACACGCACCAGAAAATTCTGCAGCGTAGATATGTACGATCTGGACGTGACGGCATTTTTTGTCGCGTGACAAACGATTACCGATCCACTGAATTGTGCTCAGTTAGTATATTCCTCTTGCCAGCGCATACGACTTCCGATATGTTATCGCCGCGTATAATTGGGAGCTTAAAGCTCGACGCTACAATCCGTTTTCGTAGAGCATCCCCGCAGAAAGGGATGTCATCGCGCTCCACCTGTATTAAATAATTATATACGGGGTATTCCACGCCAAGTCTGACAGTTTGAATAATTTGAATGTTCGATGTCCTTCATTTTTTTATACTTCCAATCCAAAAACTCTTTCTGGTGAACGACGCACTTTTCCGGACTTCTTCGTTCGAACCTCCTTAAAAATGGTCCGAATTTAAACGTGTTATTACGAAAAAATTTATTTTCCTGGAAAGTTTTTTTTATAGAGAAATACAAAAAAAAATTATTCAAAGTGTTTTCGTAGGCGATTTTTGTGTTTGGACGATAAATTCTAAGATCGTCGTTTTTTTGGTCGAAGAGCAGATTTGTTACCGACCGGAAATAGGAATACGAGCCTATTGAATATTTAGAGCATTGGGCGGCGGAGTATCGATAAATTTGCCGGAGGCGCGACGATTTCTGAAAATCGCGCGTCAAGTTCTCCGTATTCGAGGGTCGGTGAGCACCAATCATCCGAGTTGCTGGCCGAATTGAATGCAGCGCTTTCCGAAAGCAGGAAGACCTTTGACACCGGTGAATCGCGAAGCTAGCTGTACGCATAAAAATGAAGTCGTAATCTTGGCAGAGTCGCTCTGAGCGTTCTGTTGGAAGCTTCCGTGGGAAGAAACGAGGTCAACGCTCTCGAAAGGTTTCAATAACAGCCCCGGCATCCGAAGCGCTGAAAGCGCACGCGAAGACGTTAATTGGACGGGTCTTATAATGCCGGTTTGTCACTTATTACGGATTGAAACGTTCATCGCCGTATCGCGACGGACCGGAGAAACGGACGCCGACTATTATTATTATCGTTGTATCCGCGAAGCTTCGTCTCGTCCGGGAATCCAATTGCGCCGATAATAATTATCGCTGCGCTCCTGTCATCGCGAAAAGCTCCGCCATCGACTTCGAATTATTCGCGTTACCGAATAGTTCTGCATTTTAGAGCCTCGCATCGAATAATAACGAAGTTATTCGTTATCCCTTCTCGATACTAATTCGCCTACACGTCGAAAAACGAACGGATTGTTACCATATCACGCGACCAGGTCGTTGAACATTCGCTCGAGCGTATTATCAAACTCGCATGGATGCTCTTATTCGCTCGACGC
This sequence comes from Arge pagana, assembly GCA_963969455.1. Classification (NCBI taxonomy): domain Eukaryota; kingdom Metazoa; phylum Arthropoda; class Insecta; order Hymenoptera; family Argidae; genus Arge; species Arge pagana. The sequence continues at coordinate 1,896,007 of OZ018312.1, read as the reverse complement.
GCGAAGCTAATCGAAATACATTTGCGCTTTCTACGTCAATTCGCCAACGACGTGGCCACTAGAATTTTTCGGTCCCGGTGAAATCTCAGCTATCCGTCGTTTTCGGTGAGACTGGATTCTGACAAAGATGTGCACCACGCTTCCAACGAATCGCTCCCTCGCTGGTGAATATTCAATCAGGATATCGGTTACTCGCGGCAGCACATCATCGCGAGCTCGGTGCAATTTTTCTTTTCGCAATGAACACGTCCGCCATCGCTATTTTGAAAGTTTCGCCACTCGCTCTGTAAGCGTGGTCTCCTCGACGACTTCCAATTGGCAGAGCAATTTATTAAATTATTATTCAGCCGCGGTTGACGACGGCTCATCGTTTGAGGTTCTTGAAACTCGGTAGACAGTACTTCACCGAGTATTAACGACTGTCGAATATTGGTTTTTCAACATTCGACCGTCACAAGATCACTCTGCATCATCCGATCTCTTGCTTTGAATAATTTCAGCCTCTCCCGCTCGTCAGATAATATGAACACGTGCTCAAAAAAGCTCTCCGAGATTACGAGTTATCGAAAAAAAAGTAGGTTCCGTGGGCTGTAGCCGATAATGCGCAGATTTTCGACCATACATGAATAAATGCACCGGACGAAGATGACCAGGAATAAAAACACCACACACACATCTTGTAAACAACTCTTGAGGCCACATTTTGAATATGTAAAAATACGAATTATTACGGCGAATACTAATTAGTATGATTGTTGATTCCGGGTTTATGCGATTGGAGTGAATAATTTGTTTTTCCTGACGAGGTTTTTGGTAGATCAGGAAAAATTGAAAAATATCGAGGTGCATTGAATTTTCAACGCGGTGATTCTTGAGGATCGGTGGATCCGAATGCGAGATTTATATTCGAAGGATCAGAAAGGAGGACGCGACTTCGGGAGAAAAATGCGAGAGGTATATCGGATTTTCGCGAGTGCATGCCACAGCGGAGCAAGGAAGGAGTCTTCGAGTCATAAGCTCGGCTGAACCGGCTCGCTTGCCTAATCCTCGGCTCGTCCATCTCCTTCGGAGAGTTTCCGGACGCTTATCAGCGCGGCAGCACCTCTCGGGCAATAAAAGTCGAGTGGTAGTGAAACAATAGGATTATTTGAAACGACTCAGCGAACTGCATGTCGCATGCAGTGGCTCGTCTGGGAATAATTCAACCGGACGCTGGACCCTTTCAATCCTCGCTTTCCCCGTTCACCACAGCTTCGCGGACAGAGTTGTCAGCAGCCCTGACGCGTTTCAGAGATCGTTTCCGGGGCTCGGGAGGTCGGAGTTGAAACCTAATTCTCCCTGCCGATCGTTACTCTCGAGCGATCCGAGCGGAAATAAATTTGCGAGCACGGACAAACGACAACGATCATCTCTTCTACGGTTGCAAAAGCCGCCTGAAATCTATTCCCACCTCCCACGGAATACTCAACCACGGAAATAATCACCGAGCTGTAATTCACCGTAATTAACGTATTCGATTCGCCGCGTTACTCGATCTCTTCCGACGTTGCTATCAACGATTCGATTACAACGTCGCGATCAATAGCTATCGAGCTCCCGCTCGACTTCTCCAATTTTTTTCCACGCTCCTCCTTCCCCGCGCACGATACACGGAATTTCGCAGAAATTCGCCTACATGCTAGCCACGAAATTCCCAAGGAGTTCTCCCCCTTTAGGATGGGAACAGCCCCTTACCGGTGGAGGAATAAGTAGTATAGATCAATGTCCAGTGAAACAGTAATTACAAAACACGTTACCCTTTCCGAAAACAAGCCTACAACCATACCATCCACAAAGTTGGATGGCACAAAAGAGTTTTTGAACCGGTAGATCGGGTCAGACGCAAGACCATGACTCCCGTTCATCTCTCTTGCTAATCTTACTAACATATGCACAATAAACCGCGTGGACGCTTGAAGTTAAAAATTTTAAACTAAAGTTTTTCAAGGCTCGTCTGGACGAAGGTATTCTTCTGATAGTATTCTTGAATAACAACTTCCTTTCCATTTAGATATACTATTCTCGATTTGATGGGATTGACCTGCATTTAGGCACTTTCCCTGTCTACCTTTTAGTCTTCTGTTCGGTGTGAAGAAATATCTGTACGTCCCTCGCCTTTGAATATTCAAATTGCCCGATTTTGTTTGTTTTTTTGTTGTTGTTGGCAATCTTATTCTTTCCCATTTCATCTTTATATTTATTTTTATTTTTATTTTTCACGTTGCCATTATCTCGCAATTTTTTATTTTCAATAGTTTTGTTCAATTGTTTGTTCTGCCATTCGATTTTACGGATGCTATGGTTCGAGGCTTCATTTTTGATAGGGAACGTTTTGCAATTACCGTCTCACTGGACATTGATCTAAACTACTTATTCCTCGCCCAGCGAGGGATCGTTTCCACTCGCTTGCCTTACGGCTATAGGGGAAAAGTGCTTGGGAATTTTATCAGGAGCTGTGAAATGTACGAATTTCAGCATAATTGACGACGTAGCACGACTTCCGTGTATCGTGCGCGTGATCGTTTTTTGTGCGCACCAGTATTTTTCTTTCATTCAACTTCCCTCGATAAAACAGTCGACCTTGACGTATCTGCTTTACGGGCGTAGATTCGAGAATTCTACAGCTTTATACCGCGTAATATGACCCCCACTCGTCTATTTTAATATACGAGATCGTTCGTGTTCACCGTAAGAAGATTCTCTCGTATGGGATCGAAATGAACGTGGATCGTCGATGGAATTGGATGAGAAATTACGGACGGTCGAGAGGGTATGCAGCAAAATGGGGAAATAAGCTCGTTTGAGAGATGTGGAACGCGTATTTCGAGAATCGAGTAGGGAGACGATGTCAGCATATTTGCAAGTGATATTTGTTTCGCGGTGAATTTTTGGCTAGAGGCTGATGCGCGCAGCTCGTTGCCGCGTCACAATCGAGGGAGGTAACCAGCGCTGCGAGGGGACGCGGAATGTCGGAGTGCCGAGACCCTTGGGAACAGTTTCTACGAATTCGGGGCTGAAGCTGTCCCGTTTTCAATAAGTAACACTCCAACGGCGACGCGAGAACCAAAACGGTCCGTTACAAGTCGAACGTCGACGCGAATGAATAGCAACGATGACGCGGATGCGATTCTAGCGACGCTGCGTCTCTCCCCGATTTACCCGATGCACGGGTTTTCAAAGAAAATTTCCCGTGCACGGACTTTCCTGAATATAAATCTACTATCCTGAGTTTTCCTCCAGCGAGAGCGAAGAGCTGAAATATCTCGGGAAGGATCAGCGTCTCTATTTTTCCCCCCAGCGCCTGGAAAATAAACGACCTGGGGGAAAATTTCAGCGTCAAAGGAACGCGATAATTACCGTTGCACGTCGTCATAGCCGCCGCGAAGATCCGGAAGACTCGTCGATGCCTGCGGCTCCAACGATTAATCGCTGGTTGCACGTCGCTCGCTACTTCGCCGATGGGGTAGCAAAAATGTGAACGTGTAAACTGGGACCTCGTTTGCAGGCTGCGATCGCACCCAAGGCTCTGTGGAATTATGCTCCGCAAACCTCGTTCCAGTCCTGCGATACACCACGACGCACTCCCCTTCGGTGTGGCAAGGTCATTCGCCCGCGACGAGAGCTTCTGGTATTTCATTTGCGATACTGCACCGACAGAAAGTCCAAGCTAGGCCAACTAGTCGGAAGGTAGTTGAGATCATCCCCGACTTTTTTACCCGGTCAGAATTGTGAAGGACAATTTGCCAAGAATTGTAGTCAAGGACGATTGAAACTATGTTACCTAGTCATCGATAGCAGATAGCTCGAATCGGTTGCAGTCGACGCCCGTGGTTGGTTAGGGGTGAAATATGGATGGGTGTGTATGCTCGTAGTCGTTAATGTGATAGCGATGAACCATGCTCGATAACGACCAAGTGCAATTTCATGGTAATCGCATTAATGAACCCAATAAACGCTCATCGGTCGGAAACGTGACTTGGTTACGTTCGGCCCAAACACCGTTCTCCGTGGACTCGAAAGAATTCCGAACTTGAGAGCACGTTTTCCGCTGTGGGTAACGATGATTGTGGAGGTGGATGGCGAGTGTCGGGTGAAGTCGAGCGAAAAAGGTTCCCACGAGACGTTTTAACTATATCGAAACATTCAATGGTATTCCAAGTCGATTTCGTCCCCTTCTCCTGAGCCCCGTCGAATCATCGAGCGAGAAAACGAGGTTCCCAACATTTTTCGCCAGTCTCTTTCTCGAATTACGGTCTCCTACGAGAATTTCGCATCAACGGACATTATCGTGTCCGTATAGCCTGTAAATACCAGCAACACCGTTCGAATATGCGAACACCACCGTTACCTAATTCGATCGCGCGCTTGTGAGCTAGTCCCGTTTCTTCAGCATCAGCTTTCGCGACTCAATGGAAAACCATCTCGCGTAAGTAGAAAAAAAAGCACCGTAGACATTTTCTTTTGTCGAAGATACGTTGTATCTATTTATATTAATACAGACTATTATTTTATTTCTATTTTAATAGAATTTTTTTTAAAAAAACATTAAAATGTAGGATTTCATTTCAGTGATCACAGAATTTTCGTTTGGACACACCGTCACCTGTATCTACTAAATGCGACTGCTGTACTACTTCTGAACAGAATTTTGGACCCACTACTACAAACATTAACACTTTCATAAAAGATGTTCGTAAAAAAATTATTTCGCAAGAAAGAGGATGAAAATATTTATTGGCGGAAGAAATGTAGAGAGATAGAGCGAGCGGTAAGAAATCGATTTTCACGAATAAAAGCGTGGATCCTCGCCTTGTCGGAATATTGAAAGATTGCGCGTCTGCACTGCACCTTTCATATCGTACTTCTGTAGCTGCATATTTTTCCCATAAAATTGCGCCTCTCGACACGGTTCTACGTTAGTTTCCAGTCGAAGTGCATCCTCGTAACTTTTTCCGTTACAACATATCGATTTAACTAGGAAGCGCGATTCGACCTTGAAAAAGCGATTGCCGAACATGCGAAGAATTCGGGTAGCATCGTTACAGTTTTACTCTGATATTGGGCTCCACGTTGGGAAACGTTTGGCTATCGTTGGTGAGACAGGTCGAGATGAACGGTGACTAGTGCGAGTGTATTCCAAAAATGACGCGTGCCCAGAGCTATTCGTAGCGCGATAGAGACGAGATCGATGGAATACCGCTACATTTCCAATCCCGTAAATCGAAGAACAGTGAATCAAAGCCGGAAGCGCCGCAGCGTTCACCACCGAGCGACTGACAGATTGATGAAACGTACGTAGTACCTTTCGTGGTCGCGGTTAACCCCTCGGGCAAACAGTTTCGATAGCATACGCTTACACCAACGAGTCACCCGCGATTCCGCAAATCCCAGCGACGCGAGAAAATCTGCCCCGACGAACGGTAAAGCAACGACGTATCACGGCGCGTACCTCGATATCGTTGCGGAGAAGCGCGATACCCTTTTCTCGCTATCAGCTTTGTCTCCCGGGAATCCCCGGGCAGGGAGAGTCGCGCTTATTCTTCCTTACTGGTTACAGCCCCTATGTACTTAGCGCGGGGTAAGTACCAAATTTAGACTCGTGTGTCTGAGTTTTCTTACCGGTTGTTCAAAGACCCTCCTTGGTTCGTTTTGATTTCTGCTCGTGCGCGATCTACGGATTCCTCGTCTGGCTTGCTCGCGCTCTTTGTTAGTTACACAGCAAGACCCCACGACACAGAGTCGAGCCAGAGACCAGGTCTGTACAGAGTAGAATGTTGGTGCGGCAATTTCGAGTTATATAAACGGTGTCGTACGTCGTACGCGTTCGACACGTTTCTACCCCGTGGGGTGCAGGATCCGGTAGGGAGAGCAGGTATCAAGCGTTCTCCAAACGTACGTAAGCGAACGAGCATCGCATTATGGCAAAAACCAATTGGATAAAAGCTTTGCCCCTTCCACAAAAGGTAAATACCGTTGTCCTCTATATTTATAACGTGGGCTGCGAGCCGCGCTAATTTTCCATGGAACTGCTTGCATTTCGTCGTTGTATGGAGCTGCGGCTGGAGATCTACGCGAGTCAAAAAGCGAGCACTTTGAAAGATGCCTATTCAATTCCCGCTCGTCCCTATTTTCTAGATTTCCATTTTATACGCCACTTTCGAGCGATGCCACTTCTCCACCCTTCAGCATCATAACAACGCATCTTTTCGCCCGTCGCAACCTCCGAGAAATTTCAATAAACGAATAATCTACGGGCTTGCCGAGGAAATATCGCGCGAGATGGAGCGCACGCGGGGACTTTCCTCACCGCCCAACGGACGGGGCGACGAAACGGGCGAGAAAAACCTCGAGTGCAAATCCGTGGATTGAAAATCGAATGCGGAAGATGAGAAGGCGGAGACGCGTAGTTGTGTGTGGCGAGAGCTGGGAAGAGCGAGCGAAATTCAGCGAGGACCAGTTATATCCATGAGTCGAATCCAACAGGATATTCGAACAGGACGGAACGAAGGAGCCGCGTCGCTGGTAGATGACAGCGATGCTGAGCATGATTGCCGGCAATAATAACGCGAACGCGATGACGAGCGAGGAGGCGAGGCGGAGGAATAGGGAATAGCTGCGAAGGGTCAACGAGGAGAAGAGGACCTTCCCGACGGTAGCATCGCCGTTTCGACGTTCCTAATTGCAAGGAAATTTCCGTCAGACGAGAAGGACACCGACGTCGAGGTTTACCGTTGAAAATTAATCGAACCTCGTTCTTTGCCATGCGGCAAAGATACGAAGGGGAAACGAAAAGAGCAGCTAATTTTTTTTTGTGTTCTCCAATTTTGACAAGTTGACAGTTTAGCGCGTACAGCTATGAAAAGTAATTCGAGAGAAAGCGCGGCGATGATCCCCTCGGAATGATCAGTCGTGTTCGGAGCAAGTCGAATCGATTGGGCTCGAGGAATTATGTGGGTTCGACCTTATTGATGGGAAAGTTGTAATGCGTGTAGGTGAAATTTGGATTAAGCGAATTTAAGCTGAGTTAAAATTGTGGCCGATATTCTGGTACTTTCCGCATAGCAGTAAATAAATTGTAATGAAAGGCGAGAATTGAAGCGCCTCGAAGCTGCGGAGCACACGGCTGCGTATTGCAATTTAGGAAAAAGCAATTCAAACGCAGGGGATGACTATTGTTACGTGAATTTAATCTCGACGATTTCCTAGCTCGCCTGAAAACAAACGAGCCAACGCGAAGAGTCGTGGCGCATAGTTCGACGTTGATGGGTCGTAATGAAATCGCGTATAACGGTGTTTGATAGGATAATCTAACGGAGTGTAATTTCATATTACAGGAGCGATATTCACCGAGGATCAAAAGGACAGCCCGTCCGAGTTGGCATTCAAATTCGCCGTGTACAGAATAAACAAGGACAAGAGTCTCCTGCCGACTACGACTCTCATCTATGACATCCAATACGTACCGAGAGACGACAGTTTTCGAACCAGCAAAAAAGGTAAAGTGAAATATACAAAAAATATATATTTTTTTTAAATCTCAAACTTCGAAAACTCATATCTCTGAATTAAAAACAAACCTTGTTAAATTATCCAAGACCTTTCCAGACCACTTAGAGGCAATTTAAGAAAAAAATCAACCAGGAATTTAACTTCGAACTTTGATTTTCACGAAGTTTGAAATTTCAAAATTCCGCAAACTTTTTATTTTACGAATTTTTTGTCGAAATATTTTTTTTTCATAGCTCCGAGTATCGTCTTCAAAACGAAACTAGAACCATCCTTGTAACTATGATAGTTTTGGAGATATTGGACAAATAAACTTGAAAAATGCGGGAAACGGTGAGATTTTGCATGACTTGCGATAAAAAATGTGTTCTTTGGCAGAACTTCGTCACACGGTGAAAGAAAAGCTCTGGCCCAAATCCGTCCAAATCAAAAGGGGTCGACTGCAATCATTGGTCAAAAGTGACATGGAATGACCGATATTTATATATGCTGAGAATATATCAAAAAAATATGTATATATGTGGGAGTATAGAGATGTAGTTGTACCTATTTATATATGTACACACGTGTATGCATATATTTCCAATCTCGACTGGCTTGGGCATCGAGAGCCGCGAGGAATTTCCCCGATTCGTCGAAAACTTCGAATGAATTGCGACAGCTTTGGTCGCCATGGAACGTGGCTGCTCGTGAGAGCAGATTCAACGCGTACGAATCCTTCGGAAAGTTCATCGAGCCGAACAGAATCGCGTTCGGTGATGTGCATAGATATCGCCCGTGCATTCGCAACGCATACATCGGAATATCGATACCCTGTTCTTCTTCGGGAGCTTTCGTTACGATACGACGTGACCCGTCGAGACGACCGGACTTTATTGTCCACGGATCAAGGGAAGGCTAGCGGGCGAGTCTGAGAAGGAAAACGGGATATGAAAGGGAAAAGGGTTCGTCGACTCCGCAGACTCGGTAGGTCCTGGCGGATGATGAACCCTCCGAAACCGAGGCTTCCGTAATCCAAATCCAAGCCGAGAAATACAGTTCAAAACAATCTGACCGCGCAAGAAACGACCGGAAGTCGAAATGGGAACGGGAACGGAGCTTGAGCTTGATTAATTGCTATCTCGACGAGGTCCGCGGATGGAATATAAATCTGAGCTCTAATTCGTGCCGACGGTCAGCACGTTTTCACCCTCGTTTGGCACACTTCACCTTTTCATTCCACAAAGCCGACTAATTCTACGTCTCGACGCATCGTACCGAGCTTTATTCTCGTCCAACCAACGAGATCCGATGGCCACGCGAGAGGATCCAAAAAACTTTTTTATCGCGAACCTCTGTCGTCGGCCATCCGTTTCGCCACCTATCGAGACAGGAACAGTTACGACGAGTGGCGATTAACAGGATTCCGAATTTTCGAAATTCCGTTTTATATGCGTACATCAGTAGGCTACAGCCATTACATCAGGAAGCTCGTGTAACCGATACGTAATACGAAAAATCGAGCGTATTTTATTGGATGTTCGGAACAGCTGCGACCCTGTTGGCAGCTTCCGTCGTCGCTGGTCCACGTGCCAAGTGAAACAGAAAGAGTCTCGTCAGCTAATTGCCATCCATAGAAGGACGACGGAGGGCTGAAAGCTCGCAAACGTAGCTTGCCGCTACGTTACACCGACAATTACGCCATTTTCGATCCTCGTATTTTCTCACGGAGACGCTTCGCCCAATCGAATTAATCCTCCGCGCCTCGGTCAGCGGCGAAGAAGTGTAGAGCGGTGGAAAATTTCTATCCGCAAGCTCTGAAGATTCTGTAAGAGCTTCCGGTAAGTCGAGCACGGAATACTTGAAATCTGTTTATTCCGCAACGACCTTCGCCTCCACGGCTCCCAATGCCTCTTTTGTCGACGCCAACGAGAGTCTTTGGCACGCGAAAAGCGATAGAACACGAAACATCCTCCTCGACTCACTTTTCGTCTGCTGACGCGAAATAGCCTGCTGCTATCACGATTATTATTTGATGCCTCTGCGAACGAAGAAGAAAAGGATCGCGAAGAGAATGACGCTACTCGCCGAATTATTTACGAAGCGCGAAAATCGGTGCAGCGAATCGCTTTGACGGACGAATATTTGTCGTCGGGGTGGAGAGATGTCGGGAGGGGGGAAAAAACTCGTCGGCTACACGTTCGCCGATGTGACGCGAATAACGTCGATATTTTTGCTCGAAACCTCACGCCCGCGAATCCGTAGATTTTTATTCAATACGAAGATTGGAGCCTTTCAAAAAAGTCTGAAAAGCGTCTTGTCGGACTTCCACTCTTCTTATTTGATTAAAGTTTCGTCGGTTTTCGGCTTTCACGCTCGCGTTTTTGCGAATAAAACGTTTGTCGACTTTCGAGGCTTCGTCGACGGAGCTGGAGTGTCGGTGACATTTGGCAAACATTGTCGCTCGTTTCGTCCCCATGTGCTTGCCGGAAAAAAGCTCACGGGACTCTTGTATCAGGGGTGTGCGAATAATTCGCGCATTTCCAAATTATTCCTATCGAATCAAATATTATCACTCGATCCTACATTCGAATAATAATAAATTGAAAAAAATAAATTGAAAACAAGAAATAAGCGAAATTCTACGTGAGTATTGATTGTACTCAGAGAACCGAAAATTATTTGATCGTACAACGAATTCATAAATTATTCGAAAGTTTCGATTCAGGAGCATATCGCTTCGCCACTATCTTGTATAGATATATCTGTCGCGCGAAACGAAGAGACAGTGCTTCAGAATGGCATCCCCGGCTCCGTTTCTGTTCTCCAGCTCGCCGTTGTCTGTACCATCCGAGTATTTTTTTGCAAACTCAATCTTACTTTCGAACGGAGAGCTCACTTCAACGAGGAGAATCCCTTTTGATGTTTTAATTTGATGTACTCCTAATACCGATACGGGACCTCGCGTCGTTTGATGCGTGCTCCGTTTCAACGCGAGATACCTCCTACAAGATCCCGTGTATCCTTTTAACGAGCGCACGGAGCCGTATCTTTTCCGAAATCTTAAAAAGATCGAAATCTCGACTCGACGTTGGTAGACAACCGCATCTCGTAATTGCGCGGGGTCCTCTGCGTTTCGCCTCGTCACTCTTTGTTAATCGAACTCGAGTCAACATCTTTTACCGCGAATCGCTCTCGACTGGTCGGTTCGTTCCACTCTAATTTCTGACTCGCGCATCGAGGCTCTACCCGTAAATTTGCAAATTTGCACAATTAAAAAAGTGACAAGGGATATTTTTGAAATTAACAATCTGTTAATGTTCCGTTGGAAATATAATATCACGTTTTTGTGGCGTTAAATGCGACTTTCTTGGTAGGAAAAACGCGAAAAATCGGACTAAACACGAAATTGCTGTCTAACCTGAACGTGATTCGCAAAACGTAGAAGCAACTGCACGCTAACGAAGTTCGCGTCTTTTGAAAAGTTCAGCTTTTTACCGTCAATTCGCTTCTTTTAGCGTCGGAGTAACTCAATTTTCAACGGAATTATTCCACTCTGAATCGAGTCGTACAGATTTTTCCACGTTAATCGAATGACGAAATTGAAAGTCCGATGAGAGGACTCCTAGACTCTTTTCATTACGAATACCAGATTTCATTTCGCGAACGAATTGAACGAATTTTTTTTTTTTTTTTTTTTTTGGCGAGCTCTTTGATCGATCCCGTTCGAACGTCATCCGACGTCTTTCCTCGTCTTCCCCATCTTCTACGCGCAAAGTGCGCGACGGGATTGTCGCGCAATATTCAGATTTCCAAGAGCATAACCTAGGATCTTCGCTCCTGCGAGCGAGCAGAGAATTTTGCTCGGTCACCACGGGGAAGTAAAATTTTAACACCGAGCTGGATGCTCAAATGAGATTGATTTCGCGCGAGCGCGAGGCTCGCCCGGACTTTGGATCTTTTTCATCCCGGCGGCGAATTTCCGCGATTTATTTCCTCACCGAGGAAAAAAACCAGGCGCGAACCAAAACGCGCTAACGAGACTCAACGCCGCATCGACCAACTCTCTGTATGACAAAGTCCTTTTCCCATTCCCGCACGCGTATAAACAAACGGCTACCCGTTTGACGAGTCGTCAGATTTTACTTGGCAATCAAACCCAGGGCGTGGGAAACCGGTGAGCGTGAAATTTCAATTCGTTTTTAAAATTACAGATCCATCTCGCCGTACAGACAACGCGCGAGCGAGAAGTTTGAACAATATGCGACGATTCCTCTTCGCGACGATCCTACCATATAACGTGTGAATTTGTAATTATTGTGCGTATCAAAATCGGTCGACTATTATCTGTCAGACGATCCCGTCTAGTGACACCTGACTGGCATTCTTATACCGCATAAAAGACGAGAGATAGAACCATTCCATCTTGTAACACATCGACCATGTAAGACATACATTACTATTGTCCATCCAGTGAATTCTGTCTTTCCTTCTCTGCCGAGGAGATTGTTTATATCGTATGATTACTCCGCGACCCGGCAGCAGTGACTTGTCGTGTTGGGTGAACACTATCTGATAATTTCCGTACCAAGAAAAAATTTCTGTCTCAGAATAATAGGAAAAATCGTTGGATCTATAAGTAGGTAGGAATGTCGAGAGAGTTGAACACAAATCGAGCTTCACGTTGAGGCAAATCTATAACGGAGTTGTTCAGCAATAGGTAATTGTTCCTCGCTGCATTGTGCGACGAGCGATGCAACGGATAATCCATTACGAATTTCTTCGCATCATTTCTCAATTGTTATTTTCGCCACGGAGATGTAAGCTGTAGAAATATGGCGACGCATTAATTAAACGCCATCGGAAACCCGAACAAGACGGCGCCGTCTCTCGCAGCTTCTGCGGTACACGTAGACGCTAAAAAAGTAGTAGTAATCGCTGCGCGTGGTAAGACTAGTAGGCGCTCGGCTGTAACGAGAGCCCGCGAAGGGAACGAGAGAAGATGGGTGCCGCGAGATAAACCACTGAAAATCACAAGTGAGTTGTCGTAAAAGAGGAACGGTGCGATATCGCGCGCGGCTTTTTACTCGTCAGCATAAACCAACGAATAGTCAAGCACGCGATCTCTATACTCGCCATCACTTCCCAGCATCGACCTCGATTTTCGTCGATATTTTCCCTCCGATATTGGGAAAAATACTCGCGCGAGGAATTTCTCGATTCGCGTGTCGACTACAATCGACCTACAACTTCGTGATGGGAAAAAAAATTCGAGAGCGTTGAAAAAAGCTGGCAGATGACGTGGCGCCGACTTTCCCTCGTTTGCGCGCAACAGCCTCGTTCTTTCGCTTTTCGACGCGAGTTTACGCGCGACGGGACTTGACAGAATTCAAAATTGACGAAGCTCTTCGTCAGCTGCGAGTTACGAGAAGAGAATAGAGAGGAAAATAACGGCGAATAGGGACGATTCGTAGAGGTACGAAATATTTTCCGAAGCCCTTCGAAAATCTTATCAAGTACAATAATCGGAGGAGAAAAAAATACGGGTGACCCAAAATGACGATATCTGCGAGGACCAAATTTTGTTTTCGCACTTCGCGTTCTCGCACATCGGAGCTTTCACGCTCGATCAGTGGTGCTAAATTGTTTCCATTTGTCCACGTTTCTTCGGAATGAAACGAACGCTTCGACCCATGTCAGAGGCGAGGCGACCGCGTCTGCCGAGCCGCGCGTTCTACTCCTACGCAGTCTTATTTCGGGATATGGAAATGACCGTATGTATTATTCCACTCGAGCTTTCGCGACCCAGCAAAAAAACAAAAGTCTCCCGACATTCGGCGTATCAAGGGATATTTCGACATTCAATTCTCATTCTTCTTACCATTCCGTCGTACTTTTATTCCACTCGTCTCCTCGGACCTCGGCAGTAGAATAGCAAAACAAATCGTACGTCATAAGTATTCTCGAGACGTCTTGGCAATCTAGGAGATTCTCTTCATTCCCGTATAATTAACACGTATCACATATTTATAAATTTTATATTTACGTATAAATAATTTATAATTTATACATAGATCAGAAGCGTGCAGTTGAATCTGTATAATGAATAATTTGCCACAGGCAAAAATGAGGCTCGTGATTGGGAGCAGATCGCGTTGTTCGAAAAATTGAAATCAGTCGCGTCGAGCCACGTTAATAGTCGGGAATAAATATGCTCGTGAAGATCGACGGCTCGACGTATGTTAAAACTCGCGTAGAGAATCTTTTGAACGAGCTGAAAGAAAGGTGACTAAATGTATTCAATTGATTTATGAATGGAACGAACTTTGTATGGAGCACGTATGAATGTTTTGCTGTTTAGTGGCGTCATCGGGAGATGATGCTAATGGGCGCATCGCATTCGACAACGAATCGCTGCATAATTGTACTTGGTACGAATAGAAGCGGGGGATGAAAAAACTGAAGGAGTAGAAGTAGAAAAAGTCTTTCAACAGATAGGAGATAATAGCAGCAGATCTCGAATGTGTACCTATTTATACGACGAGCGAATGGCTCCCAAATTTGCTCGTTTTTGGTCGAAATGAAGACGAATAATTGTTTTTTGTTAGGCACGGAAATATATATGTATATAGTTATATAGTGTCGAGAAAGCTGGAAGTTTCTGGGCACGGGGAAATAATTCATAGCACGTAGATAATAAGGTTTTCTCGCGCTTGGACTACGCCGAAGGTCGCGAAGGCATTTAAGATGGGGAGATCCGATACCCTTCGAAATTTCGGCAGACCTTAGCCTAATCGCGGACTGGTAATCCTAGGGTTGTAACGGGTGATCCGATTTCCCGAGCGGATTGAAATTACCTCCGCGAACGAAATCGGTGGGTCGTGATGGGAAGATGAAAAAACGAAATCTCTCATAACTTGAATGGGAGAAACTGGTTCGGCGACATACTTCCCCGATCGTCGAACGCACGGGAACGAGGGATTTCACGAGCCCGATGATAAAAAGCATCGTGAACCGATGAATATAACGATATTGAATCGTATCGATTCGTCGTTTCGTTAGGTCGTATTATGGAATTATGCGACTCTCGGAGGGAATGTATTTTTGGAAGAGAAATAAACAACGAAAGTAACGAGGGTTGAATGATGCGGTATGAAAAAAGCCGCCGGGTCAAAATCTATCGATGTTATATCGATTCCAGACTCAGCAATAAATCGGAAAGCAATTTATTTCGCCAACTCGACCAGAAAAAAAACTCCCCTTAATTAATACTGCGGCGACAGTACGCAGCCCTTAGCCACGACGTGCAATTTTCTTTTTCTATCTCTACCTACCGCAGTTATCATTATTATTTCTGGGGAAAAACTGCTACGGATAGCGTGTTTTGCGCTGCCGCGGACTCGATCACTCTCGCTCTCTCTCTCTCTCTCTCTCTCTCTCTCTCTCTCTCTCTCTCTCTCTCTCTCTCTCTCTCTCTCTCTCTCTCTCTCTCTCTCTGGCTTTTCGCAAAACCGACAAAGTCGAGGGGCGGAAGGGCGAGAGGGGAGGCAGAGCGGGAGAAAGAAATGAAGGAGGCTTTCCGAGTCATAGGTTCACGGTGGAGACCCTAGAAGGCATTTCTCTCGAGCTTTAATAAATTGTTTTACCGGAAGGAGCAACCGACTGGTCGAGCGCGGGGTAACTAAGTCTTGCCCACTTGCCCACGACAATTACATCCGCTAAGCCTTGGACTTTACGACTATAATAAGAAATACGTAATAACTGCACTGGTCAAGCGGTACCTACTTTCACCCCGTCCAATTACGCACCACCTCGTCCGTGCATCCCGCACGAGAGGAAGTAGGGAAAAAAACAACTTTTCTCTCGGGAAAGTAAACTCGCAGTCGAGAAGAAGATTTAGAAAAGAAGAATTCAGGTTTATTCGAGTTCGCTTTTATTTGAGACGCGATCGTGATGCTCAGTTGAAACTCTAGTGCCAGCTATTCAATCCTATCATCGTTTTTACCTACATTTTTTGTTATCAAACTCAGGATAATTGACAGGAGCAGAACGAAGTAGAAAGTATTGCAGATCGCGTTGAGAGTTTCGTTATACTCGACGTTCTCGTCGCGTAGAAGCTTCCGGTCCGCGTGCGTCAAATATTTAAGCGAAAGCTCGGGATCCGCAGGACTAGTGGATGCGAATACGCGGAAGCCTGGTGATATGTTTGCTTACGCGCCGATGAACGATGGGTAAAAGCGTGGGAGAGGGCGCTTAACGAGAAACGTTTGCTTTTCAGCTTGCAAGCAGCTCTCGAGGTCCGTTCAGGGTATCTTCGGTCCGTCCGATCCTCTCCTGGGGGCCCACATTCAGAGCATATGCGAAGCTCTGGACGTTCCACACCTCGAGGCACGAGTTGACTTCGAGCCGGCCTTCAAGGAGTTCAGCATCAATTTGTATCCGGCGCAAGACCACCTGAACAGGGCATTCAAAGATCTCATGTCGTTCCTGAATTGGACGAGGGTTGCCATTATATACGAGGATGATTACGGCAAGTATATTTCACCCCTCGACCTTGCATTACAGTAATTAGAGGCGCGATGAAACGAAGGAAGCTCGTATCTATCAACGCCGATCCCCCACGGGCCTACCGAAACATTCCGAGCGTCGTGACTGCGAAATCCCACGATACTGTCGCGTATCGTCTGAATACTCGCCTGGGAATCTCCCGCGCGCCAGAGCGAGAAACCAAGAGATTCCCTCGCACTTTATGATTTTAATAAACGTCGGGCTTGAAATTTTTACAACCACATCCCGACCCTTCCACCTTACAGACCCGTAACTCCACTTTTCGCCAGAACAAATCACCGAGGCTCGCGGAATTATGATCGCGAGAGTCGAAAACGTTCTTTTTTTCGGATAATGAAAAAATCCTATTTAAATCCTCCTCGTGGGGAAATGAATGAACGGAGGAGAGAGAGATTTCCATAACTGTATATCCCTTGACGCGGAATTTTCAGTCGTAAGTAAACGGGTCGTGAAATATTACTGGAAAAAATATGACTGTATTACTCGACGCCGTTATACTTGCCGCGATGTCTAGCACCAACACTGAAAAGTCTCTTCTCTCACCTCCATTTCACGCCTCGTGTACGGTATGCTCGGGCCCGACTTTGCCGAATACACTCGACCCATCTCGAGCTACGGGATGAAAATCTTCGCCAGGAAAAATAGGCGAAATTTGAAACCGCTTGACTCCGTGAACGATGTTCGTAGGGAGTCCAGTAAAAATGTGTTTAGAAGCCCAAAACTTCTCCATCCGATCACCAGTAGTCGATATTTTTTTCGTTCCCTTTCGCGGTAGCTATAAAATCCAGGAATACAATGATGTTAAAATTTAAAAAAAATTGCGCGACTTTGACGGACTGTACCGCGTGAACAAAGAATCGTAGCTCGTCGATCTTGGCATCGGCAAAAAGCATGATCTTTTTTCTTCAAAATGCCGTTTTGTCCATTGTCGTGGGATTTTTATTGACCGAATTACGTGGCTTTGAATGAAAGATCGCATTTCTCGCTTCGATCGCACTACAAAATCTGTCATCTCTCATTTTGAGAAATTGATGGCATTTGATTTCGATGATATTTTTTCTGCCGTATTGATTTTCCTTAGATTCGCACTGGGCGCATTTCTCTTGCTCCGGTTGTCGCTATACTTAAGCATTTTACGGACAGCCAAAGCTTCATCCTATCATCCTCATCTTTTTGTCCATCCCTTTACTTCGTTTTGCCGAGGACGAATGGTTTTCTCACCCGTCACCGGCACTATCGACTGTCTATCTGAAATAATCCCGACGACGCGATATCTCGGTAGAAAATCGGGAGGCAAGACGGATAATAAAAAGAAAAATAGGCGGGTCGCGAGGGAAGGCGAGTCGGACAACAGTCTGATCGTTGTAACTAGTAGTAAAGCCCGGCAAGCCGTGTGACGTGACAGAGAAATCTGGCAGGATCGTGACTCGATTTTCAAGCGGCGTTTTCATCTTCCATTTTATTATCTCTCCTCCACGCTCCTATCGCCATACGCCGTCGCGCTACGAGTATCGTATTCTCGCGAGCCTTTTTCTTCTACCTTCTCGAAGTTTCGGCCTATCGATAAAACCTGAACGCGATATTCGACGAGCAGTTAATTAGGATGATAAAGCTGGAATGTCTCGTTCCCGTCAACCTCCGCCGAATTACACCCTCGGGATTTCATTTCAGGACTCTTCAAGCTTCAGGACCTCGTCAAGTCGCCACCCTCGGCGAGAACGGAGATGTATATTCGACAAGCCGGTCCCACGTCCTACAGACAAGTTCTCAGAGAGGTGCGTCACAAGGAGATCTACAAGCTGATCGTCGACACCGATCCTGCCCACATACAACAATTCTTCCGAGCCGTGAGTATCTATTATTCCACATCTAATACCAATTCCGCAGTTTAAACAACATTTTCGTCAAACTTGGTGAACGCCCACAAGTCCCGTGAACAGGGAAATATTCGAGATACTTAAGCCTACAGTCGACAAATGTCTGTACGCGAGCGTTATTTGGTGTCTCAGAAATCCTGGGTCTACTATAATCTACAGCTGAAATGCTCATTTCGTCCACTTTGAGGATAAAAACACAAGATTCAGCCTAGTCTCACATCAGTCCACCTTATGGACGCGAAAGGGAAAGCTCGACGAGTATCTACCGAGCAATTCGCATCCAAGTTAGATTTTCTCGCTTGCGTTTTACGATTCGATCGCGATAACAAAGACTTTTGGACTCGTTTCCGTGGAGGCAGATTTTTTCGTTGGATTTGTGCCTATCGCGTTCGTTTAATTTGTGTTCCGAGTATGGTAAACCGAATTTGCGGCGGAAACCGCCGACGCGAATCGATGGTCGAATTTTTGGGCGTTTTATCTGCTTCATCCTACAAGATCGCGCGGTTCGTCCTCGCGCGCGTCTTTGACCTTCGCTGAAATCTCTCGCCTCGTGACGCGCTTCCAAGAGATGCTTTCTTATTCAATCGTCAAAGTGAATTTTCTTTCGTAAGACGAGGAATCAATACGCTTCAATATTGTAACGAAGCGTCAGATCCTCTCGCTTCTTTCTCTTACATCATCCATCGGCTGTCCTCGACCCTCGTTTTTCATCCTTTGTTCCCACCTTTTTCCATGTTTCGCGGCGTCTTCGCAACAAACCACAAAAATACTCGATGCTTCTCGCGCGTGGCCGAAAAACGCGTCTGTTCGCCAACAGTCGCGACGTAATATTTTTTACTCCGCCCAGAAACCAGTCGATTTTCGTGCCGTTATCACGATGATTCGCCCCCAGTTGGAATTATCTCGGATCCGGCGAGCGGACGTTTCGCGGGGATCGCGATCGTTGGTATCCACCCATTTTTGTTCTTCTTGCTTCTACCACCCCGAATTAATTTACTCCGGCTTTTGTTTACTCCTTTTTTCACTCCCTCCCTCGACTACATCCAGCCCCATTTTTATTCCACGCGCCGGAATACCCTACGTTTCATCTCTCGCGCTCGCAACAATTATTACTCCCGATTTCCCAAAAATTTTCGAACGAAATTACACGACCACGAATCGCTCGGCGCCCCAGCTGCGAGTGCAAACGAAAAGAGGCACGATACATCAATGATCTTATTCTCTCTCGATTTTCAGATTTTGCAACTCCAGATGAACGACTACAGATACCATTACATGTTCACGACTTTCGTAAGTATAATTTTCACTATCAAACTCTCGGTTCTACTGAAATAAATCCCCTTGTCTTTTTCCAAAGCCATCGCGTTTGCCAAGTCCTTCGTACGACGTTGTAGCCCTGTGGCCATAAGTTGGATCTCAGTCACGATTTTTTTCCAACAATCATTTTATTCAAGACAAAATTCAGCGCCTAAGGATTTTCGCCCCCGCTGATTACGAAACCGCTGTCAAAATTGCAGAATCGGCGACCTCGAGAACCCCTATCCACCATACCTCAGAAAAACTTACCGCATTTCCAATTTTTTATCGGCCATGTTGAATCCGCCATCTTGTCGTTAAAAACTTGACAGTGGATTCGTTATCAGTGAGCACAAAAGGCATTGTGTACCAAATTCCAGTAAGAATGACCATATTCCAACGCATTCATCGGCCATATGGAATCCGCCATTTTGAATTTGAAAAATTTGCCACTGTACCCATGATTAGCGACTTCAGAGACTACTGTATACAAATTTCCACATAGGTAATATTAACTCTTATTTCGTCTTGATACGAATGCGTTCGGAGAATTCTGCCTTTTTTTAATACTAATGTGCTTTAAGCGATAATTGCTTTAAATAGTTTTGCAATATTGTTATTTTTTAAAATACTTATTGGATTCTTGGGCAGGTGGGGGCGAAAAATCGGAACGAAATTGATGACGAGCTGCTCGCGAAGGGTGAAAGTCGATAGTGTCTAGTTGGAAGACTGGAACGAAAGGGTAAACTTGCCGGACGAAACTCGGCGGCGAAAGCTCGTGGCTAGCCATGGAAAATTACAGGGTCGATTCCCGACGTCTTACATCTCGAGATGCGAGACGGCAAAATAGCAACACACCGGCAACCACCGGCGCGTTTCGTTACTTACGTTTATCTTCTCGATTTCGCGTGGATGCAGCCGAGAAATCGGTGAAAACTTCCATCCTCGAGATAATTTGCCTTCATTTTCTGTTTCACCTTGTTTGTTCTCGCTTCTCCGACGAGGCGCGCGAAAGTCTCGGTAATTAATTTGATTCTTTGATGCGGAGATCGCCTAATTTGAATCGCCGACTACTCTCGCGCCCTTCGCTGAATACCGACGCGCGTGTTCTCCGTTAAACGCAACCGTGTTATCCACTCCGATACTCGTATTACATCGCCTTTGCGAGGAAAAATTCACAAAGAAATCGCGTATCCCGTATCAATGAATGCATCGATGTAAAATAATTAAATTTCCCCATGCATCGACAATCGCTTTGTTGTTCGCGCCGGAGAGGAAATTATTTTTTTTTACCGCCATTTTTTTTGTAATCGCGATATCAGATTCCCGTTTATTTATCCCATCCGACCATCATGCCCGCGGACCAACGGTCGATTCGCGGTATCTTTTATTCCAATTTACGGCGAAACCAACGAGAGTTTCAAAGCTTCTCGATATTCCGCAAAAATATTTCAATTCTGCTCTCTGAGCGCGATTTTTCCAATCGATTCGTCTCCACCGAGAGCCACTTTATACGCGATGAACTAACTTTTACTCTCGAGGATTCCAATTAACGATTCCAATATTCAACGTGAAAAGATCTTACCAACAGGGATTATGAGAAGTATCCCCGTCAGCCAGAAATTAACTTCTCGTCGATATCTACAGCTCGTTTCCTGTAAACTATCCGAGTCTTGGCATTTCGCAATTTCTCGAACTGTCGATGAATCCGGACATTGTTTGTTCGCTGCCATATTCCCTCTCATCGACGTTTTCACACCGGTTTCGTACGATTTTCAGGACATCGAAACCTTCGATCTGGAAGACTTCAAGTACAACAGCGTCAACATGACCGCGTTCCGACTAGTCGACGTCGAAGAACCGAGAGTCTCCGACGTACTGAAGCAAATGGAAAAATTTCAACCGGTTGGCCACGCCATTCTCAACAGAACGGGAATTATACAGGTTGGTTCTCCAACCCTCGCCTAACTGCTTTTGGGCAAACATGTTTTTCAAATCGCGTTCAGCCGATTTAAAAAAGCTCGTTTCCAGCGAAAAACACGTTTACAGATTTAACAGTGAGCATCTGTCAGTTCAGCTGAATCGCAGCTCACCGGAAATCCAACACTTTTTTCTGAAATCGACGAACGTAAATCTTTTATTGAACGTGGATGGCATTTTTCTCTCGACTATTCGCTGTAGAATCGCGAAGTCGTGGAATCGAAACAGGCGGATCATCCGGTCGACGATCTAGACGTCGGGGGCCGAGGTTCCGTCCGGCCCTCCTTCTGTCACGGCTCAATAATCCACCCTTTGTCCGCCTCGCGGTAATTAAGCTTCCCCACCAGACGGATCCTCGCCCCTCGCGCCGTCGGAGGTTTCCTCGAGCCTTCCGTTTCCGGGCCGAGCATGCGGTCCGCACCGCACCGAGACGCGATAAAGTCGTTCGACAATTTTCACAGACCCTTCGAAACGCGAATCGTCCCTCGTTACGCGAATCGTTTCCTACGTACTCGCGGTCTCCACGTTCGCCAGGATACCACTTCGTGATTCGATCGGTCGTTACCGATCTCGGTCTCGACGACCACCGCTCTATTCCAGCGACAACCGGCGCATTCCAATCACGTAATCGTCTCCGGCTGCTCTAACTGTCCTCAACCAACTGCCAAATTCACTTTCGGGAACACCCCTCGCCAAATAACCGATCGCCGATCGTGCCAGAACTCAAATCGCAGTGAATATGCCCGCAACGTATGTAACTACGTATAACACTTCGCCGATCGGACCCAATTTTCCACCACCAGTTCCCTTCCACTGTCAATTATTACGCCATGCTCGTTCGTTCTCCAAACTTTGTCGCCTCCGCGCCAACTTTGCCCGCAACTTTCCAAACTCGCGCCACGATCTGTCCTTCCTTGCAATGTTTGCGGAAAAATTACCTAGCAGTGAAAAATCCACAAAGTAGAATCGCCTTTACACCGTATCGATTCTATTATTAGGTCGATTTTCTTATTTAAAAGCGAAAACTCCGCGCAGTGCGATCGAAAGACGTTGGACTATTTTCTCAACTACGGAAATCACAGTTATGTTTGAAACAAAAATTCGTTTAATCGAGTACACGTGAAGCTGAACGCTTTCGGATGTATGTTCCAGGCAGAACCGGCCCTCGTCTACGACAGCGTACAAGTGTTCGCTCACGGATTG
Organism: Arge pagana; assembly: GCA_963969455.1. Classification (NCBI taxonomy): domain Eukaryota; kingdom Metazoa; phylum Arthropoda; class Insecta; order Hymenoptera; family Argidae; genus Arge; species Arge pagana. Next base: position 1,873,559 of record OZ018312.1, on the reverse strand, counting down.
GCCGCGTTGGACCGGAGCCACGTGTTACGACCAGCAAACTTGTCCTGCGACAAGGAGGAACCGTGGGACGACGGATTATCGCTCTACAATTACATAAATGCCGTACGTACACGTCGAAAGTACACGCGTCGTAGTACGTAGTTGGCGACGAAAGATCGATCGAGCCGAGCGTAATCGACGATCAATTTCGTCGAGTCAAATTTCCAATTATCCGCCACTAAATTAGAGTCGAGGCTTCAAAGGGCTGGCATTTTCCATGGGTGAGCACAATTACGCGCGAGTCTGCGAATCGGTTTAAAAGCGTCGTTATAGATCGTAAATTTCCTTCGTAAAGCCGACGATTAATCCGGAAAATGGGCTCGATGCGGTCGACTTCGGAGCTTTTCCAGGCTCCAGGTTTGATTTTCACGAAGACGCGTACCCGCGGCCCCGTTATTTACGTTCGTTTCTTCGTTTTCCACGGAAGAGTCGAGCGTTGACGAGTCGCCATCGTCAACACTTTGATCTTCTGTGACCCCGAGAAAAATCCACCCCGGGGAACTCCATCCACCTCGCAAGTTTGCCGACAAACTTGGTTCGTTGCGCTCGTTTCAACGAGACGCGTCACGTTTCACTCGTTCGCTGGCCCTCCCAGCCAGCAGCTACGTTTCCGCGGAACATCGTTATCTCTGCCAGAGTCATATTTTTCGCAACATATCATTCCACTTCGGCGCCCCCTCTCGTCCGCGTCGCGACAGAAAAGACGCGAGGAAGCTTCCTTCTTCGTGGAAACGGAAAAAAACAGGCACACAGCCCAGGCAGGGAAAACCGGAACGAAAATCGCGATCGCTATCGATACCTCGTCTCTCCAACGACCCGAGCTTTTTTACAGCTGTGGAAAAAATCGTATCTTTTTCGGCACGCATGTATCAAAATTCGATCCCTAGGATTGCCGCTCAATTTTAAATTCGGTAAATAGATGCGTCGAATCCACCCTTCGATGTGTGATTTCGTCCACGAGAGGAAAAATATTATTTCACGCAAATATTCCGCATCCTCGCTATTTTTTTTTATATCTACCCAACGCGAGAAAAAAAATCTGTTCTCGGTGCATCACTACTAGCTTCTTTGATATGCATTTTTTTTTTCAAAATATTTAAATCTCAGGATTTTTTGAATTTGTTTTTGCACAAACATTGAAAACGGTGTATATATATATCTATATATGTAGATATATATTCAATACAAAATTGGTTTAGCGAGTAGTATATCGTCATAATGAGAAAAATTGACTGCTACTTTCGTAACTTGCGACTGCAAAAGCATTTTTCACTAAAAAGCTTAAACCACAGTATTTTTTATCTTTTTTGTAGGTATCGCTACTTTGATAATGTCGTTTTTCGATTTAGTGAATATATTAAAAATTTGAAGTCTATGCGCTGTATTTATTCCCATGTTAAATTCCGCGCTTAGAACACCAAATATAATGTAAATAACGAGGAGAAGAATAAATTTTATTCGCAGACCAGAGTTGGGCAACGGAGCGGAATATTTTCACCGGGAATTTTTAGCTTGCGCTCTGTCCATGCTGGATGCGTATTTGTTCGGAAGTTCGATCAAATTTGATCGATAGCTGCGCGCAAAATCGACGCGTTCCAGAAATAAGTATACCGGACGTTTTTTTAACGTATTTTTCACCTACGTTAAAAATAATACGAGCCAATATTACGTAAATATGAGATTTAACGGTGATAGAAAAGTGACAATGCGATTAATAGCGCCGCGTCATCGATGCCCTCGCGCGCAGCAACCCTTAAGCTCTGCATACAACGAGCCTCCGCCGCAGCCGGGCGAAAAATATGCTCGCGCGCGTTTTTTTATCGAAAAATACGTTCGCGCGAATTTTTCTCGTCGAGCCGAGCGAATTCGCAATTAAAACGCAGCTGTTTAGAGAACATTTTATCTGCTTGCACGGGAAATACGGACGTTTAAATCGAACGCGGACGAAATTGCGAGGCGGACAGAAACGAACGGCCTCGCGCGATCGCTATTAAGGGTTGGCAAAGCGGCGAGTAGCGAGTACGTGGAATATATCCGGACAGTTTCTCGGTTCACCGCGAATGCAGATGTCCGGCTGGATAATTCGGGGCGACGGGTATGCGCGAGCTTACCAGTGGCGACATGATCTGGTGACTCCAGGAATCGGAAGCCCGAGTCCCCAGAGGTCATCGATCCGACACAATCGAAGCTCGCGTCAGCGAGAAGACGTCTTCGCGCCAAACGATACGAGCAAAACGAGCGTTTCTCTTTGTATAGCTGCCAAAAGTCTTCGACGCTCGGCGAAAAGACGCGTCCGGTCCACATAATCGAGGCTAGAGAGGCGTCATACGACTCTCGACACTCGTGTTTTCGGAGGGTAGGGAAAAATGGTCTGAAAAACACGCCTCACTCGAGGTAACGAAAACACGTTGGTAAAAAACTTTTCTCGTTTCCAACCGCCGTGGAAAAGCTCTCGCCGACGATCGTTTCCCTCGAATTTAATCTACTCCCCAAGGCGAGAATAATTTTTCCGAAAGCGTGAACCGCGCGCGGCAAAAAGCTCGCCGCTCGCCCAAAAATACGAAGCAGCAAGTAATTATCGCGACGGGTTAAATGTTTGCGGAACAGTCGATCGCAAAACGAGTGGTAGAAGTGTAAATAAGCATACCTACCGAGGTAAATACCGATCAACGATCCATTTATACTCGATCCATGCGAACGGACGTGGTCAATTAGCCGGAGCCTACCCACCATGGGAACTCGCAAGCTCGAGCTTTTTTTTCAACCAACGGAGGGGAAAAGGATACGCGCGCGTTGTCGGCGCAAAGAAAGTTTGCCAGTCGCAAACGGTGGCGTATCGTTGCCAAAAAAGTTTGCGGCGTCTCCGTGTCTCCTCCATGCTGTTTCTCATTTCCTGTTGATGGCAGCTCGAGAGCGCAGTGCGCGTCGTGTAAAAGGCACGTTTCCGGCGCATTCCGCTCTTAGCTCGGTAATTAAACAAAGATTTGCACAGCGAGCGTATCTGGACGCGATGCGGTCCGTATATTTACGGTTGACGCGAGATGATACGACCCCTCTCCCCAGACTGGCGTGACGTCCTCGTATCACCTCGGCTCGCCATGCTGCCTGCAACTCCTTGCAAAACTCCTCGCAGGACCCAACTTTCGCCCACCCGTGCACACATCGTTTGTATACACGCTGCCGGTGCTACGGTTTGGCTAATCAGCCTGCCAGTCCCTTCGCCCTCGTACCGAGCATCGTCCCTCGTTGCCCCCAACCACAGCGGCGAATTTACCGACGCCCCAGACTTATTTGCCAAACATGCCGTTTAATTATTCAACTCTCCGCGGCATCGTCTTTGTCTCTGTCGAAAAGCTCGGCTTTCGCGACTCGTCCCCGCAACTTCGCGCGAAACTCTCATAATCGCATCTTCCTCCAGCCACGCGGCTTTACTTCCTTCATCGCCGTCCTTCGCGAGCCATGAATCCCGAAACGATGCGTCCAATTATTCTCGAGCCGGATTTCTCGTTACTTTTTTACGCCCTACCCTCAAATCTACCGACTAGAAAACTACCGACTAGAAAAATTTCACCCCCAACTTCGCTCGCGCAACGCAGACGTCTCCGTCGAATCCGACGAGGTCGAGTCGTTAATAATCATTATTACGAACGATATGGCCATTGACGACTCAGCGTTTTCGATCCTAGCGTATTTCCGCCCATCAACCATTTTACACTCGGACGAAGTGTTCCGGCAAATTTCGTTTTAATTGCACCCCCCGTTTTTTCCCACTTTTTTTCGCAAACTTCCAACTCCAAATGGAAAATCGCCCCACGCAACGTTTTAACCCCTCGTTGGCTTTCACCCACCTGCATTCGCTGCACCGTTTCAGAACTACTATATCTTACGGTGCATTCGCGTTTCTTTGGATCAAAACGGTCTCGCTCGTCGAGTTTTCGAAACTAAATTCTGCTATTAGCGATCTCTGGAACTTCATCGTTCCTCGTTGAACCTAGTTAGCTGTAAAGAGCTTACACCGTCGATGCAGCTCTCAGAATTAAATCTACCCACGCACTTCGCAGCGGCTGTAACGATGCATAAAATTGCATCGACGATGCAGCGCAAGGATTACTCTCGGAAACGTAGCTGTTGGAGTGCCTAAACTTGTTACCGATCTTTCATCTCGAAAACATTCCAATCGAGGAGACTTTTTCAGGAAAATAAAATAGAACCGAAAAAATCCGACCTTTTTGTTATCGTTTACTCGAGAATAATTATTTTATAATTTTTTACCACTGATTTGACCGATATTTTAGAAACTTATGTTACAAAATTTTGTACGTGAAGGAGCCTCCGTAAATTCGGGGACAGAGAAATAGTCGTGATCGTCAAATCAGTGGGGAAATGAGGACCAAAGCGGCGGCACAGGGAATCTTTGGAAAAACACAGCAATTAGAATTAGCGCTGTTCTAGCGGATTTCAGGCACCTTCTCGCGGTTTTTTCGCTAACGATGCCCGTATTTCGCGCGAAGCTCTCGAGTCTGTTTGTACTTATAACGATGAACCGGCGAAGGGGGAAATAAAAGGTGAACGATTCGAGTTTCAGGCAGGTTTTCACGGGCTGACGGGCCGCGTGGAATTCAACGAGGGTAAAAGGGACAACTTCAAGCTCGACCTTCTGAAACTGAAGCGCGAGGAGCTAGTCAAGGTCGGCGAATGGAAGCCCGGAAGCGGAGTGAACGTGACGGACGTCGGGGCATTTTACGAAACTACCGCTGCGAACATAACGCTCGTGGTGATGACGAGAGAGGTAAGCCGGAGCGAACCGCGGATAAAGATCGTACGAAATCGCTGCGAATCGACGAGAAATACGAAATTCGAGGTCCTGGCGATTTTTTCGAGCGTTGCTATCCAAAAAAAAAAATGTATCGCTTCGATCTTGGTGCTGAGACGACGAGTACAGCGACGTGAAACGGAGACATCGTCCGATAGCGAGTCGCTGGTAACGAAGGATCACCAAAGATCCGGTAGAAATTGTCGGCGAGCTGGTCGAACCTCGCATCCATCGGTCAGGATTTCCGTTCGTATATTTGTTTCGCGATAATCGAATAATTCCGATCCATCGCTCTAATCCGCTGGAGAAATGCGAGCTCGGATTAGCGCGATTTTCACATTGTTCCACCTCATAAATGATTGTTCTCGTTAAAGTCTGATTATTCAATATTTCAAGCCGCGTTACGCTCCATTAGACTACGAAATCACCACGTAAAATTTGACACGTTAATTCGCCTCGTAGATCGATATTATTTTCCTCCCCCGACTGTTTTTTTATTATCTTCATAATCCTCGCACATTTCTGCTCGAGGATGTTCGATTCTTCTCCTCGATCTACAGCTTTCCGTTATCTCGACAGCGAAACGAGAATCGTTTTACGTGCTTTTCGTTACGAACAAATGCCGAAAGCAAAATATTTAATGGTAATTGATCGCTGAAAGCACGTAGAATCGTGTCCAAATCATAACTTTGGGTTTTCGAAATTTGCACGCAACTTTTTTAAACCACGCACCCATGTTTCAACATTGTATCGCTACCAGACTCGTTTTTCCACTGGAATCGGAGACGCAGAATTTCGCGACACCGAGAGAACGTCCAGCGACAACCTTCGTCGCGTGGGCGCAAAGTTGAAATTTGATTTCGGATTCACACGTCTCGGCGTGTCAACGCGTTGTCCGCGTACGCGCGATCGGGAAACGGAGCTTTCATTCTACTCTGATAAAACGCACCGAGCTATTTCGATGCCGATGCTGAAAGTGACGCGGTCGAGAGGTGAGAAGTGAGAGCTCTCGAGCACTCCGCGCTGCAATTCGACGTTGTCGCGTCCCCCATTCACCGCTGCGAATCGCGGAATGAAGTTTATCAGCTCGACGGTGAAATGGATTCGAGTAGTACGAATCGTTGAGCGCGGAGACAAAGTCGCGTTCTCTAGACTATTCTAGTCTAGAGAACGCGCGTAAAAGAAATGAAAAATTCACGCTGCAGTCCTACACGGTGAAAAAAGATCAAATTCGCAGCACGAATACGGGTAGCGCGACGTGTTGCCTGTTTTACTCGCTAGCTCGGTGAAAACAGCAACTAGCGCGTTTAGCAAGTACTGGGAATTAAAATCAGGAGCTCATCTTTGGTGAGAATTTTTTTACGCGTACAGAGTAACGTTTTGTCAGTGAGGAAAAAAAGAGACGTTTAGAAAACGTACGCGCATTAATGTATTCGTCCTCGTCGCTCCCAATCATTTCTCATGGTCGGCTGACGTTTTTGGGCAAATCCAGGATAGAAATGCTAAAAGCAGCTTTTAGAAGGTAACTCTGCACTGCTAGGTATTCCCGTAGTCGTCGAATCGAGGTGGAAACGGAACTGAGCATAACGCGACCCCGGAACTCGCGCGAGGTAGGAACATACGGAGATAACGAATCGGCCGAAACGGCGGGGACAACAATACCACCTCGTAATCTCCCAAATTCTATGTTGACCCAAATATATTTCACCTAGTTCCACTGAAAATTTACTTCGCCTCCGGTTCACGACTTATTTTAACCACGCGCATATCTTCCAAATTAGATCCGTCTCGCCAACTTGGAAAACGGACGCGAAAAGCGCATATAACTAGTGAAATAACCCAGCAACGGAACGTCCAGCATTTCATGTACGCTTTTTTATATTAAACGTATATTACGTCAAAGGATTGCGATCCGACACCAATTTCCATCCGAACGAATTCCTGACGACCCGGCTGCGCCGGTCAAATCAGATATAATTTGCTTTTCCATCCTGAAATCAGCTACATAACAGGCATTCCATTGAGCGTATATCGCAATTGTTTTTTTTTTTAAATTGCATAAAAAAGCCCGCAGCAAATACGCGAGAAAAATTATTTACTATAAATATTATTGTTTTTTCGAACCTTGGGCAGCCTATGACTCAAAAAGGATGTTCCACTTGGAAGTTTGTTCCAAACAAGACGGACTATCATTTCAAGAAGTTACAGAATTTTCCCACGTACTTGCTGCGAAATCCGTTGTTTCCTATGAAATAAACTTTATTCAACAAGCAATTTCCAATTAACGATAAAGATGTAGCTTTCATTTTTTTTTACTCCCACAATTTTGGCATGATCCCGTGCTAACAATTAGTCGAGAAGCTCGTGTAGGCGTTACCGGCGGGTGAGCGTCCCAGCAGTGTAGAATAGTCGTTCGGTCAATGGTACAAAATAGGTCATATCGCAAGTACTAGCAGCGTGGGTATACAATGGCGCGATTATTTCTCCAAGAAATTGGCCTGTGTGTATTTTGATGTCAGATCCGGTTTTTCGGACTGCACTTGTTAGTTACGCTCTTCTGGTTCTCAATTTTCGTAAAAGAAATTCGCGAGGAAAAATGTCACGAGGAGCAGGATGGCGCCAGGCATCTGCGTCCTTGGATTTTCTGTCGCTCCGGTCCTCGCGGAAACAGGGAATGGCAAAGCGGTGCGTTGAAAAAAGGAGCATCGTTGTAATGAAATTTCCACGACGTTTTAGGAGAAGCCGTACGTTATGGTGAAGGACGACAAGAATTTAACGGGAAACGCGAGATTCGAAGGCTTCTGCATAGACCTGCTGAAGTGGATCGCCGGACAAGTCGGTTTCCAATACGCTATTCGTCTGGTTCCCGACCACATGTACGGCGTGTACGATCCTGAGACGAAGGAATGGAACGGCATAGTTCGCGAGCTGATGGAAAAGGTGAGCAGTAGACGGTAGCAGTGTCCTACGGTCGCGGTATCGCAAATTTTGCCATGCTAATCGATCGATGCCCCCGCCGCTGTAAGCGTGAATTAATCTTCTCGTTATACGAGCAGGAAAATTCGTCGAATTTATTCCTCGCGGGTCACCCGCCGCCTATATTATATTATATATTCCCTTGGTAAAAATACGAGCGCAGCCGGGATCCGCTCGGCCTATTAACTTTTCGCTCGTTTCAATTCCAAGATTTCGCATTTCCGACCAGTTTTTACCACAGATTTATTGGTTCGGTATTACAACCGATGCGAACGACTCGGATTCATTGCGGCTAGTTTACAAATGTCGCCCTCCTCCGCCTCTCGCTCCCTTCATTTGAATTGTATAAAAGCTGGTCTTTTGTATTAAATTACATCCAACCGCCACACCTGCCACGAACAAATTACGCGTCCCTCACCTCGTCTCCCTGTATTTTCTCCCCTCCTCGTCTTCTTTTTCCCAACTTCGTCTCTTTTTTTTAATTTCTTTTTTTCAATATCATTTTCAATAATCATTTTTTTTCAATATCATTTTTTTTTCAATATCATTTTTTTCATATACTTTCGCCATATCCCCCCGTAGCCAGCCGCGACCCTCCTCGAGAGAAAGCCAACTTTTCCAGATATTGCGAGCAAATAAATATTTCACGTACATATTATTTTTTCTTCGAATAATTCTCGATCCGATTCTATTTTTCTACCTCCCCGTTCCCGAGGGATCGAGCAGGCTTCCACCTACTCTACGTATCCATACTTCGCGTTCACGAATATTTTCCCCCCTCGTTGGATTCTACCCAAAAATTCGCCCTTCTTATTCTACCAAAAATTCCTACGTCGAATAACATTAATTTCTTCTTCGATCAAGATTCGCTCGATTTTTTACTCGATACCATTCTCATTTCGTTCGAATCTGTCCCAATTTGTGTAGTCAGCCGAATTTATTGCAGGTAAACTGATAGAAAAATCCATCAAAAAACGAGCCTGTGGTGTTGGACGATCTACAAAAAATTCAAAGTATCATTTTTCTGTGTAAAAACGATAATTTGAGGAAGACGAGCTTCAATGGTTATGAGAAATTGTGACTTGGATCGTTTTATATGTAGGTACGTTTCTTCGACCCACCCAGTCAATTTGCAGCGCAAACGAAGGGGCAAATGAAGTTCGACCGCGACTATATTTATCCAAGAATCGTAGCGACCTGCGAAATTGATAGTTTTTGTTCTATATTCATTTCCATCAGCGGAAGCTAGAAAATGCAAATGGAGAAACTCGAGGGTGAAAGAAATCTTGATTGCGAAAGGAAAAAAACATTTCGTAGCCGATAGCGATTCCGATGGTCCGATGGAAATGGTTGGGGCGAGTTTATTTCGCGCTTTTCCGAAGTCTCGCGAGATATTCCTCGTCGGAACGAACGTAACGCAAAGATAACATTTATCCTCCGACTCGCAGAACGAGAGTCGAAGTTTTTCTAATTGAAATTAAAACGTCAAGCGTCTGCTGTGCGATAATCCGAATCACTCGACGCGACTTTTCGTCGATTAATCGCGCGCAATCACCCGATCGCGAGATATTTTTTCCATCAGCCCCGTGATTAGCGACTTTGCCCAATATTTATCGAAAGCTCTTCCCGCCCCGGCGGGGGTTAACTATCGAAGTGCCTCGATGGGACGACGAGCTCCCGAGGAGCTCTTCGTTCAAACAGTTTCTCTCCATTACGTACTTTCGCCGAACTTTCAACCGGATTCGATGAAAGACTACGTAGCGTCCGGGAAATTCGCGTCCTTCGCCGATATACCCACCAGTCGCCCTGTGTATGCTCACCACTCGAGGCAGACCGAGATCAAAGACCGAAAATGAGTAGCTTCGTCTTTTTTCCTCCGTCCCTCTTTTTTTCACCCCGCCAAGGTAAAAAAAATTCAAACGAAGTCGACGAAAAAAGAAGGGGATTAAAATAGCCACTTGTCCGGAAAATTGGAGTGGAATCCCCGTCCCACGGAGTTCAAGACTCGATGGATGTAGAGGCGTCGTCGCTTTATTCTTCGACTTCCCACCTGCTGGTCGCCAAAAATTATGCGACATGTCGAGAACATCGCGAATATAAAGTTACTCTCAACCCCGCCATTCGCGTTTGCTTCCTCGATGAATTCTAGCCAGTCTTCGATAATCGTGATCCATCCGTCCTGACAGATACGTCGCGTACGCCGACGAGCACCGCGGAACCCGCGCGATACAAAACGGAGGAAAAAGTTACCGAAACGTGATAAAATATACAGCCGGGGAGGAGGATCATCTGCGAATAATTCCAACCCCTCGCGGTGCGTATTACGCATAACTCATCTATTTCCGCTCAGGTTGCGAATAAACGAAGGTATAGAGTCGTTTTTCTCGATCGCGAAACGATCGAGCCCCGGATTTCCAGCCTCCATCGAAAAGAAAACTCATGAATTTATGAATGTATGAATTTATCTCATTTTCGACAGAGTACCACCCAGCCGCTTCCCATTTCTATCGTAGAGTTTCGTCGATGTTTGAATATATGGAATGACTTTCGCCTCGCACGTATGCCAACTTCTCGAGACCCACCTTGAAAAAAAAACAGGAGAAAAAGTAAACTACGCCACTCAGCCACCATCTTTTCAACGTCCAACTCGCAACTTGCTCGAAAGAAATTAAACTTTTCGTCTCGACGGCATCTTTTTTTTTCCCACCGACCGATTTTTAAAAATACGTAGGTATATTATCAGCGGCGGAGAACAGCTGCGAAATAATTTGGGTAACTCTCAGGAAAACCCTGCGATTGACTTGATTTAACCCCCTCAGCGTGAATAATTTTTATATTTTTACATTCAGGCATACGAATGCTTTCATAGAATACGAACAATTGAATATCGATAAAATGCATCTAATTATCTTTAGTTACCACGGATTTTGACCAAGAAATTTTTACCAACAATCTCGTCGTTTTTATTGTCGTTTTGGAAGAGAATGAGGGAAAAGGTTACGACGCAGCGAGCTTTCTGCATAATATTAACCGTTCCAATTTACGCGTGCTCGTGGAGAATGACGTAGCTGATGTAATACACGTTTCCATAAGCTTCTCACGTCTCTGTGTTTGATGTAAATCCTCGCGACCCTTTCTTCTCGCAAACCTATGAACTCTGTTTTGTTGCAGCGAGCAGATTTGGCTGTCGCCTCCATGACTATAAACTACGCTCGCGAGAGTGTCATAGACTTTACGAAGCCGTTCATGAATCTTGGCATTGGAATATTATTCAAGGTGAGTCACGTAGCCTCTTCGTACCCGGACGCGAATTTATACAAGTTGTTACGTGGAAATTACCGTTGGCGATTGCCGAACGAAATTGCACTTCGTCGATGCGTCGTCGAATATTTCAGTCGAGCTTTTCGCCGATAAACAGTCGCCAAATCATATCGGAGTCGCGTTCGCTTTTTACCGCGACCGGTTTTAATTAAACAGATTAATTGACCCGGCTCGGGGGAAAAAAATAACGAATTTCGTCGACAACGTGGAAAAAGGCGCAGGGAGGTACGCAGCGAGGATATTTCGATGGATCGTAAAATCGTTCCGCATTTTACTTTCACGAGGACGATTTCTCGTTTCGTGGCCCGAACACGGCACGATCGTTGAAAATATTATCCTTGAGAATACCAGCAAAAAAAAAATGTTACTCGTCGTGTAGGAATTGCCGATCGACTCGACGATGAACGAAAGATCCAAAATCCGACTTTCATCCAAATTTTTCTCCAAAATCGACGCATAGTAAAAATTCGAGAATTTTTCAGCGGCTTCTGACAAACGCGATTTTTTCTCCAAACCATTTTTCTGGTTTACATGAGTGAAACGATCTGTTGGAAATCGGGTAGATACTGGAAGAACAAATTTGCGAAATGGTATTCGTTCGACGAAAAGTATTTTTTTGGGGAAAAACCAAAGTGAAAATAATTTTTGAGAGGAATTTATCGCGGTATGCAGAGGCGTTGAGTTGATCTCTGAATTCAGTCCGGATCTAGGTATTTTATTCGGACTTCTTTAAAATGCCAATATTCGACGGATTTATTCGACTGCCCGTTGTAAGCTGCTTGGAAACACTGGCAACAGTCGATATGTGCGTGAAAAACCCAATAGCCTCGCTATCAAAGGAGCAGAGTCGAGCAGATAAAGGAATGTCGACGAGATAAAAGATTTTTGGGCACTTTGCGCGCAGCTTTCGAGGCGTTAATCCATTACCGAACGAATCAAAAGAACCGTAAGTATATCTGACGCGAGATTCCCCATTTTTTTTGTTTTTTTAAACCACAAACAATTTCGCGCAAATTCGTCGGGACAGCTCGGATGACACGATAATCCACCTTGCCGTGAATTTCGCCGGTCGGCCGATTCGCAGAAATATTTTTATCCGCATCCGTGATATTTCAGAGGAACGTCGGAGCTTATTTTATTTCTTGGTGAAACGGGCGTTGGCCGAGTCGCGAGACATCGGCGATTCCTACGCGCGAGTTCGCGAAACGGGTTCGGGTCGCGCGGGGAAAAATGGGGAATAGACGAGGATGCGAGGAAAATTGGGTTTGTGGGAAATAAGCGCACGACGTTCAAGGTACCAACCAGTCAACCGACTCGGCTATTCTCGTTTATGAATCCGTTGGCCGTGGAGATATGGCTCTACGTACTCGCCGCGTACATGCTCGTCAGTTTCACCCTCTTTGTCATGGCGAGGTTCAGCCCCTACGAATGGAACAATCCCCATCCTTGTCTAGCGGAGAGCGACGTCGTCGAGAATCAGTTTAGCGTGAGCAACAGTTTCTGGTTCATCACCGGCACCTTTCTCAGGCAGGGAAGCGGCCTCAACCCGAAGGTACACGGCGACCGGTGCAACGCACGTGCAGCGAGAGTAAGAAAAACAAGGATACGAGAGAACAAAACATGATAATTCGAGATAATTGCTTGTCGGAGAAAAATCGAGCTCGATTTCCGCACTGGCAAAAAAAGCTTACCTGAACATTTCAACCGACCTGTCTTTACTGAAAAGCGATAACTTGTCTCACGGATGTTCTACACTTTACACAATGACGGATTTTTTTTTACCGCGTAGTGCATGCGTGCTGTATACATATATAGAGCGTTTGGCTTGATAAGCTCGAGTCGGGCGCGCGCGCAGTACATTTTGATGAATAGTCCCATCTACAGCCAACGTTACTGATGAAATCAATGCAGTCGAGTTAGGCTTTTCCAGGGAAAAGCTCCCTATTACGGCCACCGTATCTATCCTAGACTCGAATCAGAATTTTCTATAAATAATTTCGTCGCGATTTTCTCAGGCGTGACCGCAGGCGCGGTGTACATAATACAGTGACGGACGTACGAATGTAAAGACGATATATATATGTGTGTGTGTGTATATATATACCGTCTGCGAGAGCTTCTCGAGGGTTGTTTGCATAACGCGCGGTTACGTCGTCAATATTTGATGTACGAGTTCGAGGGTCGGATTTGCGGAGACGGCCTCGAATCTTCTCTGGTTATCAGAATTTCTGCGAGGGCATCGAGGGGGTTAAGAGAGCGAGACAAACGGAATAAGGAACCGGTGTCTCGCGACCGCACCTCGCGGCGACAAAGGGTGATAAAGGGGCCGGGGGGGATGGCGGTCGAAGCGCGAGGCCGTCCGCTCGGACAAAGGGATCGATGAATCGAGAAACAAGAACGACGAACGGAGAGTTAGAAACAGATAACCGAATTGCTTCAGGTCTCAGGACGCATACCGTCGCGCCTCTTCTCGTTCATGAACCCACTCGCGGTGGAAATATGGCTGTCGATGCTAGGAGCTTACGTGATCGTGTCCTTGACCATATGGATAGTGGCCAGATTTTCACCCTACGAATGGGTCGAGCCGGCACCTTGTCCAAGCTGCAGGTGTCCCCTACAGGTAGGCGAAGGATCCTACTAATCGGTTGACTGGTATCGTATCATGCCTGTACACCAACAAAAACCGTGCCAATCCTGGTATTGCGTCATATACGTCGAAACTCGAATAACTTTCTCAACTTCAACCAATTTGGACCATCATTTCCATATTGCTGTCTTTTGCATTCGCTCTATTCGACTAACTGATCAGATTTGTAAAATTCAGAATTCTAACCTCATAATAATAATAATCATTATTATCATCATTCTACACTGTTTGACGTACACACTTTTCAATTGATCGTATGATTGTAAAATTTTCACTTCGACGTTTTTTGGATTGATAATTATGAATATGCTATGCAAGGCAGAAGCTGAGCTTTGAAATGGAACCTGCACCCGAAAACTCCCTGCAACAGATTTTCGCCTATTTTAGTAAAGGATAATGCTTCTATCAGTTTTGGCACGAAAACTCGATAATCTCCGCCAGTCAGCCGGTTAACGAGGCAACATGTACGGCTGTTATGTATCAGAAAGTCCTTTGCCCTGTCTTACGATGTCGCGTTGCGACGTCTCCTCCCAAAAATGTGTCTTTCTTTCCAAACATAACCGATGTACCATCAAATATTTCTGCGCCGAGGCTAACTTTTCCTGAAATCCATAAAATATTAGACGGAATACACCCAAAAAATATCTCAATTTCCGGTGAGGGATCATTTTTCTTACTTTCTTTTAATTTCATTTTTGCGTAGAAAAATTTGCCGCGCGAATCTAAAATTCCGCGAATTACGAGATTGAAATGTATAGAATGTCATTTCAATCGTCGATATAGCTACAGTTCTTCGAGCACTCGATTTTTATCGCGCTTTTTATCCCGTTCGCGAGGCGATTCCACGATTAAACGACACCCGTGTCTATTATTTACAACGTTGATCGGTAGCTTTTTCGGAAGCAGCGTGAAAAGTATGAAAATCGAAAGGACTCTTCGTTTTCTTCGTTACCTCGCGAGATAACGATGCGAGGTGCGAAAAAAGTCTGCGCTCGCCGTATATTTCGAAAAATACAATTTATTTTAACAGTATATATACCCACGTATTTTCGCGCCTCGCATCCGCCCGCGGAGCACGATTGGAAAAAGACAAGGGGGAAAAGTTTCCGTATTTGTGAAATCGGTACGTGTTCCCGACGCTGCTCCCTTCATATCTGTCTCTCTTTTTTCATCGCCTCCCCGTACACCTACTCGAGCTTTACGCCCTATCTCTCCGTCTTCTTTCTCTCTTCCTCTTCCTCTTCATGTTTTAGGTCACGTGCTCGTGTTTTCCTCCGTTTCTTCTCGGCTTGCTCTTTCTCGCTCGGTTGCTCATCGTTGCTGTTTTGCTTCGTTAAAACTTTCTCGACAATTACGGTAGTAGAACGCCGCCGCGTTGGACCCTCCGTCGAGAACGGGAGGGACAGAGAGAAAGGGAGAGAGAAAGAGAGAGAGATCGGGCCACATGCCGTCTATATTCCGCTCAACTCCCAGCTCGACGATTGGCGAACGCGAGTGAAAAAGCGAGGGATAAATAAAAACTTTTTTTATTCATCGCTCGAGGTGACAGCGTCGTGAAAACGAAGGAACCGTCGGTCAGAATTAAATATCGGGCTGGTTCGACAGGAATTGATTTATTTTGCGGAACGCACACGCATTTAATTTTTCAAAAATTGGTATATCATTTCAACTATTTGGAGTGGACCAACCTGATGTGAATTTTAGACCGTACAAAAATCGGATCGTCACCAGAAAACGAAGATCTGAATTTTAATCGCCTCCGTTGGATACGAAAGATCGATAAAAATCGAGCACGCGCATCGCGAAAGGTATAATTTGTCGCGATATCGGGAAATGGAATCGTAGTCTCTCGTTGCCTGGTGGCGCGAGCCGAGCGTACGGCCCGCATATATTACAAGAGATACTGCACTGATAAACATTAGGGCGGTCACGTGAGCGCATTGGAACCGGACAGCGACGACATCCCGTTGCCTCGTACCGTGAACGACTTCACTTTGGCCAACAGCTTCTGGTTTACCGTCGGCACACTCATGCAACAGGGGAGCGACCTCAACCCGAAGGTAAAAGCACAATCGCTCGAGGAGTCGACGAGCTTTTTTTCACTACCTACCACGAAATTCTACTTCCACCGATCAGGAGCCCGCTCGTTTCGCGATCTCTGTCCCAGAAATCCCCTCGACGATATGAAGAGAAGAACCGCGATAATGCGCGAAACGTAGCGTCAAGGGTGAATCGAAAGCTCGGGAGGGGGAGGCTGAAAATGAAAGTGGAATAACAACCGAAGTCGATTGAAAGGCGAGTCAACTTGAAAACTCTCGCGAAATTCCCTCGGGTAGTGCGATTAGTACGTCGGCGCGAGATTCGCGAATTTGGATTTCGTAGCCCCGATTTTTTTTGGCCGAATAGAAATTAAAATTGTTTCGCAATCGGATTGTAATTTGCAAAACAAATGGCAATCGCGATTCTAATCGTCATTCGAGTTCTAAACACTTCGAGCGTTTGCGAATTCTCACGCTATTTGGAAAAAATCTTGGGAAATTCGGAAAACAGCCAACACTCTTTTATAGCTACGACAATTTTTATTCGAGGATGCGCCATGAGACTCTTCGATGTTACGGAGCATATAAAATGAAATGATCTGGGATATCGCGGAAGCAGCGGGGTGAAATGAAGAAAATTTCCTCGCCAACAAAGAACCGCGATGCACGTATGAAGCTCGCAATATAATACCCATCGCAAGTTTATGCACCTTTGTACCCGATCGTATACTCGACTCGTTCTACGTCTACTTCAACGCGCCGCGCGTACACCTGTATGCAAAACGCGTCGCCTCGATGCGCCTGCCTCCGAACTTTGCGGTTTTCGATTCGCCTCCGGGTCTCGACTTTCCTTTTCTTTCCAAGTTGGCCAAAAATAAAACAACTCGATGCCCGAACTTTCCGGAATTCCTGTTTCTCATCTCACAAATAACGAACAATCACACCAAACATTTCCGAATTTTCCTCTCCCGCGCGAGATCTCTTCTCAGCCTCCCTTTTTTCTCGGCGAAAAATGATAGACGCTCCGCGAGTGAACAACGTCGTCTTTCGTTCATTCGTTTTAAACGCGAGATCCGAATTCATTCCACGCCTCGAACTTTCCAGACAATTACGCGCTCCGAGCTTCACCATCGCTTTTTTCGCACCATTTACCTAACGATTCGTATTATTCACGCAACAAGCATTTATTTAATTAATCAATCGATGTATATGGCAATCAGGCCACTCTCTTACCCGAAGATCATCGGCTACGTGGCAACATTTGCGTGAAACTTTCCGAGTTACCAATTTTCCTTAGCACTTGTAGGTAAAACATCGTAAAATAAATCGATCGAATTTCGAATGAAATTTCACTACCTGCGGAAAATGTGCTGCGAAATGTGCAGAAAAATCGTCGAATCGGGGTCTGCGTGATACTCGCATTTTTTCTTACATAAAAAATGAGAAATGTCACCACGACTGCGTTTGTAGGTACGTTTAACTGGAACATGGGGCAATATATTTCGACCCTTGCACAGTCATCACTGTGCGTAACTCGGATGTTATTCGGTGTGATAAAAGCTATCGCCTTACCCCGCGTCACATTTTTTATTCGGAATGCTGGAATTGCGTTGATCTATGAACTGGATGTGGTTCGATATCAGGGGGATGGATGGTTTTTTTTTTTTTTTGGCACATAAAATCTGAATCTTTCGGAAGGATCCCGTGGAATTATTTCGCTGAGGCGGCAGTAGTAATAAAAAGAAAGCTCGCGCCCTTCTTTCTCGTTGGTTCACATCTATCACGAAGATTCAGGTCGCATCGTGCACGTAGTGTGGAAAGTTTCTGGGAGAGGCGCGTGCAGCGGAAGAGGCGAGAGACAGACGAGGCCAATTAAACTCGAATCTGTGCTCATTATCCGCTCGAACTTTTGGAAAGTCAAATAAAAATGAGTAATTGAATCTCCGATGATCAGTTAATTCGGTCGTTTAAATCTCACACCCGCGACATTGTTACGCGGCGACGAGTATGGGGATGAAATAATGTCGTTCGCAGTCTACATCCTCGTTGTACTTCCACGCGAGTCGTAAATTTCACTTTCCCTCGCTCTTTTCTCTCTGCTCTTCTCCTTCCGCGACGATTTCGTTATCGTGTACCTAACATTTCTTTTCCGTCGCGGAAAACGCGCCACGTGAGATCGTTAGCGAGGCGCGAACAGGAAAAAGGGGCTGCGAAGCCTGTGAGCGTCAAACTTTTATTGACATTCCACAGCGCTTCGAGTATTTCGAATTGCTTTGCTGGTTCTAATATCAATCGTTCGTCTCTTTTCGATTGATCGACGCGGTGAACCGATGAGCATCGGATTCACCCTTCCTTCACTTTTTTCTTCCATATCCCGAGGACCGAACTCGAGATGCGCGAATCGCGGAATGCGCCTAGCTATCGAATGGACCGTCAGAAAATTATGAATTAATGACTAATATAAGCCACGAAGTATCTATTTTCAGGAACTATAACGTTCATTCGGTTGTGATCGTTATTTTTCAAGTTTTCGGACTTTAACGCCAGGCGTGCTAAATTTGTCGAATATACTTCCAAATTCGAAGCTTCGCCGGGAAGCGAAAAAATTTTTTTCACCCACGTGGAATTAACAGTACGTAGAGAATTCAATTTCCTTCAAAACGAGTACTCTAACTTTTGCGTGGGATTTTTTTCGACCGAGTTACGAGGTTCTCGAGAAAAAAACTTTTTTTTCAATTCGATTCGGAACTCAGATTCGCTCGTTTTCTTGATGCGGCGGAGGTTCGACGTTGTGTGTATGATATGAAACAGTTGGGAAATCGATGTGGGTGGAATGATTTTGTTTAGCAGGGGATAGAGGAGTATTATTAGGTCTATTCGTAAGTCTACTACGCGAGTCCACGATTGTTATCGAGTTTCTAAATAAAAATAACGAAACTTTAGGAATCGAGGGTTTTCCGTTGATTGCGCGGTCTACGCCACTCGCGAACTCTTTCGTATTATTTTCGAAACTAGAAACGATGGGAAAAACTAATAGAGAAATCCGAGAACTTTGATAATAAGAAAGTCTGGAATTTTTTTCCACCACTCGTAAGGAATATATCGCAACAATTTGCTTCTCGCGAATCTTTCTCTCTTCGTATCGTTGTTTCTCTACTTCTTGTCTGACCCTCCGACCATTACGCGTGGTTTTCTCTTACTAATTCCATTCGTTCTTTTCCACACGTACCTCGCGAATACCTCAGGCTACGAGCACTCGCATCGTTGGTGGGATTTGGTGGTTTTTTACCTTGATCATCATCTCGTCTTACACGGCGAACCTTGCGGCGTTTCTGACCGTCGAGAGAATGATAACGCCGATCGAGAACGCCGCCGACCTCGCCGAACAGACCGAAATCTCTTACGGTACTCTGGAAGGTGGAAGCACGATGACTTTTTTCAGGGTAAACATAAACAATCGCCGAACAGCTCTTTACTAATAAACTTGACGTATCACATGCAGGAAAATGTATTACCTCGTTCGATTTTTTCGCAGGACTCGAAGATCGGAATTTACCAGAAAATGTGGCGATTTATGGAATCGAAGAGACCAGCAGTGTTCGTGTCGACTTACGAAGAGGGCGTGAAACGCGTCCTCGACGGCGACTATGCCTTCCTCATGGAATCTACGATGCTCGATTACGCGGTGCAACGTGACTGCAATCTCACGCAGATCGGAGGACTCCTCGACAGCAAAGGATACGGCATCGCGACACCGAAGGGTGAGACTTCGTTCGGGATTCGACGCGTCGTTGGAGTCTGTGTTTCCATACAAATTCTCACCTCGACTCCCATTTCTCATCCATTCATCCGTTCGTTTGTGCTTTCGTAAAACAGGTTCACCGTGGCGCGACAAAATATCCTTAGCCATTCTGGAACTGCAGGAAAAAGGGGTCATACAGATCCTCTATGACAAGTGGTGGAAGAACACCGGTGACGTTTGCAATCGCGACGAGAAGAGCAAAGAATCAAAAGCCAACGCGCTGGGAGTAGAGAATATCGGTGAGAGACTTTTTCTCGTATATTTCATGCTATTTTCCCAGCCGACCCGAGTATTCGAGTCGTCCGTACCTCACATTTTGTCCCCGTCCAGCTTGCTTCTCGTACTTTGTCTCGTCAAATGGAGTATAATCTTCGTTCCTCCCACTCTCTATTAATATTTCTCTGTCATTTTCTTCGTAACTCCGAGGGCAACGGAAATACTTGGGCTGGTCCTAATTGACGGAGAAATTACGTCGCAAGCTTCGGCACTTTCTCCAATTTTCTTGCTCGTATCCTCGTCGAATGCAACGCAGAAACGAGAATCTTATTCGTCGTCATTTTTGCACGTCTCGAAACTTTCGAGGTCGGCGATGCGCGCGCGCGTGTATGTGAAGAGAGAGGCGTGCAGTTTCGGGGATAAGGAGATATCTCGAGCGGAGCAGGCCACGCCGGTGCCGGAAATGAAAGTTTCTACTTCCGTTGTCAGGCATCACGTAAATCACAACGTCCCGAGGCTATGCAAATCCCTGTCCCCACCATCCTTTTGCATCCCGCTACTCGCGACGACCTTTGCCACGCCTCGAGCTTTTATCAACCCATCGAAATCTTTATCTCAACGAGCAACGACCCCGAGACGCCGATGTCTCGCGTACTCAAATACCCAGCCGCGACGGACCTCGGTGAAAATAACCTCGAAGCAACAATCGCTTATTTCCGAGATGGTCCACCAAGAATAATAACAATATCGATTCACCGCTCGAGCCACGCTCCGAGCATAGAGATGTGGTCTTTCGAAGAGGGTGGGCAGACGAACGCGACGAGAGTCTCGCGGACGCTGGAAAAATGGGAACTTTTTGATAAACTCGCCAGTCACCTCCGACCATGAATACATAGTAGGGCGCCCCGCGTTCTTCTTGCTGCGTTTCCACCGCGGGAAATAATCCGATGTTTGCAAATCGCGAGATCGTGGTCGTTCGACGAACGCGCAACTTTCGCGCGAACGGTTTTTTTCCATTTTTTTTTTTCAAATGGTAGCTAAACCAGGCAGAATCGACCGTTCGAAGGCATCGCAAACATCCGGCATTACGCGCGAATTGGCAAGGTTTTGGAAAGTTTGAGTTCGCGAAATGTTCTAAAACAAACTTGGAATAAGTTTATCCTTTCGTTGAAAAGTCTGATTGTTTTGGGCACCCAGGTAACGTAATTTGCTGCAATTTTCCTTTCTCTTCGCCTTGAAAAACAGAAGGCTATTTCCACCGCGAGTTCCTCCTTTCTCTCCGAATGTTCACGCGATATTTTGTCATTTTTAATTTTCGCCTCCGCTTTCATCATCTACGAAAACGAAAAATCGTGTTTGGTGTTTGGTTTTTCCTCCATGTACGCCCAAGCTACGGACAGTCGTATTTCCTGAGTTTGACGAAAGCTCGTTCGAGGATGATGCTCGACCGCGCTGGAACCTCTGGCGCGATAAATTTTCTATCTCCGGCAATTCTCAAGAAACGACCGTGAATTTTACAGAAAACGTTCCCAAAGCCTTTGAAGGCGTACGAAATCTCGACAACGTTCTTATTTCCAAAAATTTCGAATCACATCGCTGTCTCGACATTTTTGACCAGGGAAAATGTTCTCATCCGATTTACACCAAAATCAATAAACCCAGACTCAACGTTTCCCACAAACGTTTCACTCTCAATACGAAGATCCATTTCGAAAACAAATATATGAATTTTAAAAAATCAAGGTCAAAGCGTAAAAAATTCGAGGTACGTTCGTGCGCGCGTTATAAACGCGAAGGCCTGGTAGGTATTATGCTAACTTCCAAAGTCCCGGGTATTCACCGACGAATATTACGACGGGGTCACGTTTAGCTGTACCCATCGCGACCAACATCCACCTCGGAACCACAATTTTCACGGACGATTGAAGCGAATGCGACTCGTCGCCGACGAGTACCGCCAACGAAGTCGAATCTTGGAAATACTCAATATCTCGTCTCTAACTTGTTATCCATTCCTCTCTCGTCTCTCTTCTCGTTCTTTTCGCTCCGCACCATTCCTCGTTTCATTTATATACATGTCACGCCGCGTCGCGAAGGAGTCCAACCGAATTCGCGAATTTTCGTATCTAGCGCGGAGACCCTCCAGCTCGCCGATAACTGTATAAGATTCGGCGTACCGCCTTATTTTACAGCTCCAACTTAGCTGAACCACGAAACGCGAGCCACCTGATTTACTCTTCTTACGAAACGTGTTCGTCTCGCATGTCCCGTAAAAACGATACCGGGACCCATTTTTTTCATCGCTCTCACTTCCCAAGCGAGTCAATTCATCGGAGCCTCGAAGCCCACCCGAACATTCTCATGTTCGTGAAATTATCTCGTCATAAGGCTAAAAACAAGTCGATGCGGTTTCAAGGTCATCGCTCAATTTCACGCTCCGAACAGATCGGTATCCAGCGTGTTCGCGGGTCGGCGCGTCGGGTTCGAAATGTTCGTTGTTTTCTGAACAAGAGAAAAGTTGAATACGAGCATCGCGGAAGAGGAATCTGTGGGGAAGAGCGCGCGTAGAGAAGCTGACAGCGGCAAGCACTCGCCGGATAACTCGATTCGCCGGAGCATCTTCCTTTTTCCAAGGGAGCGCAAAGCTTTCTCCTCGGTTCACGCGTCGAATGAGAAAAATATAGGCGAGAAGCTTTTCATAATTATCATCGAAGGCCCCGGCACCGCGAAAAGATTTCTCTTTTCCTTTTCGTTCGCAGTTGGATTCTCCGCGCGACGTTACGGTTCCCTGCGATCGCGAGACGCATGAAAGACGAGGAGCACGTGCCGCTGAATGTCGGGGCTACCTCGCCGCAGCGGTTTTCCCGGGATGTGAAACAACATTTCTGATCCGATTACGAAGTCGGTTCGGGTAGGCTTTACACCGTACTACGGCTACATCTCCGATGTGACGTAGGATTCGATGAATCGACGTCCTCGTCGCTTCATCAAGCTTAACGCATCGACGACGCCCCTTTCCCCAAACGCGGTGCTACATGCTGCGAGTATATTAAATGAAAATTGAATCGTATATCACGGAGGCGAGCGAATGCTACGCGACCTGACAAAGGGTTAACCAGATTCGGTTTCAAATTACACGCGACGAAGAACCGACCGAATCTCGTCCTGGGTGGTCGTAAGAGTAGCTACACGGCTGCGTACGACTCACCACGACGAGCAAATCTCTACAATGGAATTTACAGTGGAAACGGTTATTTGAATGCAAATGCCTACCGTCCGAATGTCTTTGTAAATTGTGACGAATGGCCCGACTCGCCGGAAAGTATCCAGTTTAGATAGTAGTATAATCTACCAACGCAGCGCCCGATCCCTTTTCCACTTCACCCTTTTGGCCAAAGGTGCGCTCGCTACCAACGTTGCCAAGGAGCTCCGAACGTCGTTAACCAAATTCCCTTTTTCTCGTATCTTCAACGTAATACGACATTCCATGAGGGATCATCCTACCTTGAACTCCCGAAAAAGGCTAATTTTTACAATCTCTTTTTCCCTTACGTTACTATGACAGATATTAACATGATATAATACCTCTCTTGCGAATAAATATGAAGTATAACCGATAAAAAAATGTTTTAATATATTGTAAAATCGTATTTGTTTAGCCTGGCAACTTTTATATCGATATCCATCATAGCTAGGCCAAAAAAAATGGTAGAAAGAGCTTTTTTTGCTCCCAGATACGTTTCGAGCTGCGAACAGTCTGCGGGCTCTGAGAAACGCGTTTAGGATAAACGGATGGCGGTAGAATTTGCGCGGATTCCAAAACGGGTGTATGTCGTGAGAGTGACGCGTGTTAGTTGCGTTGGAGATGAAGCGAGATGTGTGAAATTTGGCTCGGTTCGCTGCGAACTACTAGAGCTTAGTGACTTTACTTAGGCGTGAGAATTCAGTACGATTGAATTACGACGCTCTCGTTTCAGGTGGAGTCTTCGTTGTGCTACTTTGCGGCTTGGCACTGGCGATACTCGTCGCGATCCTAGAATTCTGCTGGAACTCGAAGAAGCACGCTCAATCGGATCGGGTGAGTAGTAAGAGGATCATAATTTACGAGAAGCACGCCCACGATTCTACCGCATCGTTCGCCTTTCATCGACCCGTCTGGGTTCCCTTCCGACTGAGTTCCCTTCATTTTCTCGATTCCTTCCCCCGACTTTCTCGCTTTCAACTAGCATCAGGCCTAAACGCATTAGAGATAGAAAATTTTAGCCGACGAAACCGACTTCGATGCGTTCATCGACGGACGAAACACCCTCGACGAAGCCAAACAACTTCCTTGCGCCGGCCTCGCTACCCTCGATGGCCTCTCGTCCGTGACTGCGAATCGGTGACCCGACGACCAAACGACCCTATCTTCGAAATGCCACGACGAACCAACGCGACAAGAGACCATGTTCCCTTACGAACACGTACGCGACACGCTAACACCAGCAGACGAGTCACGGTCGAGATTAGATTCGCAACCCATGACCAACCTGCCCAAAATCCTAATTTCTTCGATACCAATTGTGCGTACGACTGCTCGCTCATAAAAATGCGCCCCATTTTTGCCAATATTTCACTTCATAACCGTACAGAGCTTCGCTCGGTGTCGCACAGTCGCCGATGCTGAATTCTCTCGCAATAAATTCGACCGACTCCACAAATTTAGACCGATCTCAACGATGCCTTTTTTAAAACACTCGTCAATACTTCTAGTATTCACAAACATTGCAACTTTTTGGTCTCAATGAGTCAAAACCTCGAAAAAATAATAATTTTTAGAATGATATTCAAATAACAATTTTGGTCAACCTGTTACAATAATCGAAAAGCTTGAAGTTGAACAAACAGAGATATTGTTTTTTTTTCTCGACTTTGCCCTGATTTTTAAGTAGCAAAAGAAACTCTAAAAAAATGTCCAGATCATTTTATACATAACTTCTCCGGTAGAGTTGAATGTAGCATTTTATTTATCGATTTTTATAATTTATTTAATTAATTTTTTCACGAAAATTCAAAACGGCTAAAGGAAAATACGAGTACGTTTTTTTTGATCTCACTTTTTATTACAATAGTTAATTTGATGCTGCCTATAGCCTGCATTCGGTACATGCTTCGAGATCTGCCTACCAACGACGATTATCGACGGGCATCGACGTTCTCCGAAGTTTTGACTGCTCTAAACCGGAAAGTTGCAATATTGGGGAATAGCAGAAGTATTCACGAGTGTTTTAGAAGAAGGATCGTTCGAATCCGTCTAAATTTGCGTAGTCAGTCGAGTTAATTGTAATTGAATTGTATTGTCGTTGCTAGTCTCATCATATCAATCGGTGTCTCTGTGTCCGTTTATTGTGCATTATTCATCCGCACGATTGTTTCGCTGCACGTGGACGTACCGAGACTATAGACCAGTCCAGAATTCGGACGATTAGCTAGACCGAATCCTACGTTCGCCATTTTCAAATTCGCCGCGACATTTGACAGCCGATGCAAAATCAGTAATTAGGAATTGCGAAGCATGAAGCAGCAAAGTTATGCTTTTCGGACAGATTTGTGCGAAAGATCTGAAATTTGGTAGTCAAGCATGAGACACATTTGATTTCGTGGCTTTCGACTAGTCTATATGCTCGACCAATTCGCGTGTATCTATGTGCATTTACGTCGTGGTTGTTACGTGTGATTTGCCATTTGTCGCGTGCGATCCGCCGCTGTTATATGTGCTCATCTTCGCCTCGATGTCGCCACCGAAAGTCTTTGTGTGCCGAAATGGCGTCCGAGTTGAGGTTTGCGGTGAGATGCGGTTCTCGACAGCGTCCAGCAACCAAACAGAGAATGACGCGAGACGGAGGTACCCTGCCGTGTCCGAGATGTAGTCCAGGAGCATCGATCAGGAGAGGAAGATACTGCAGCCACGAGGAGACAACCTACGTGCCAAGCATCGAGTTACCTCGCTTAAATGGTGTAAGTCGCGTCCTGCCCGATGGTTTTAAAGGTATCCTCCGATCCACAGATACCGCCCCTCGATCCGTAGCTCCCTTCACCCTGTTCCTCCTCTCGCTCCCGACGAGGGAGCTGTGGCCAAACTTGCAAGACCAAAGGACCACCGACCAACGCAGGTGACAAATTATTCTACGCCAACTTCTTCCAATTCTGAATGTGTACCGTCGATGTTTAGTCGTTGATCGATTCATTGTAACGTTATTGTCTCTGTTCCTTTGTCTTCGCACGGAAGATAAGACGAGACGACGACGATGAACAATAGGGTCTAGTTGAACGGAGGCCGCGATATTCGATCCTCTATCACGTCTAGCAGACACTCTAGTTAAAAATCGAATCATTCGATCAGCTGCAGCCCTCTTCGACGTGCTTCAGTCGTAAGTCACCCGGAAGGATCGTTAATTGGCTTCGAGTCGCGATACCTACATCTGATACTCTTTTCCTCGAACATCCGGAAATTCATGACGCACACGCGAGACTTCCAATGGGATACGCGAATAACGAGGGAAGTTTGGCGAACGGTGACAAACAAGCTGAATCGGAGGGTACAAGAGGGCTGTTGCTGTTGCTGAATAATCGTCGTCGCCTCGTCGAGCGGTGAAAAGTGTGAAAAACAAACGACTCGGTTAATTGGCATGCGTTGATGCATTCTTCGTGGTTGTACGTGTCGTCTGCGTAGCTCTGTCCGCTTTCTTTTTTGGTTTTCATTCTCGTGCGAATCTTGAATGAAAAGTGAGGGGAATACGAGTAATTCAAATGTACCGATCGATGGGGAGTCTCGAATGAATTTGAAAAATAAACGTTTACGTCGGAGCTTAGAGTCGGTGAAGTGAAATAAATCTCGATGCTATTAGGAAACGCTTTGTCAGCCTCGAAACAGTCTGCAGCGTCGACGGATTCTCGCGACTTGGGAAACCTCGTCGAATTCACTCGGAATTCCAACGTTTCTATCTCTCAATCTCACCGACCCTCCTCCATCTCGTCGCGTTTCCCTCGGCTGTCCGCGAACTCCCCTCTCGCGAATGAACGTGTAAGCGAACCAGGAAACGGACAATATCTGCGAAGTGTAGCCGACGTTGGGCTATAACGAGTAGGAGGCCGAAATTAACGTTTTTCCACCCCGCAAAATCTTCGCTCCAAGTACAACGGCGACGAGAGGAAAATCGAGGGAAATTCCATCCGGTAAGAAAAAGCACTCGATCCGCGAGTCTTCGTCGCTCGAGTTAGCTATTAAACGTTATCAAGTTCCAATATGAACGGCTCTCCCCGAGGACACCTTCCGCCGGCTTCCAGAAAATCTTCGTACCTTCATCGTCGTCCGTACGTCAGCCAGAATGTGAGCTGCGACCAGCGAGAACGTTTGATACGGGTCTCGTGCCATTTTATACTATATACCATACCCTCGATACAGACGAGCCCATCAAACTCCCGCGAGACTCGCGTGAAATGGGGTTTCCCCCGAATTTATTTCAGCCGACAGCGATAATTTCCAAAATTTGAAATCGGAGCTTCGGTTTTACGGTTGTCCCTTGAAATTGGTGTTACAATTTTTCTCCCCAAAATTTGGAAAAATCATCGTCTACCGAGAGTGAGGCGAGAAACGGGACAAAACTTTGGAGTAGAGGAGTTCGCGGAAAGTGACGGAGATCCCGCGATGTCCCGGGAGCGGGGGGACGAGAACTGGGAGAGATAGAGATGGGAATTCGCCTGTTTCTGCGCGCAGAGTCCGCGCGGATTATCGATGACCGGTGTCGAGACGGCGAACTGTTTTCGAGAAGGCTAACACGTTGAATGATTCCCAGCAGGAGGCTGGGGCGTTGCCGATGACGGAGATGAAGAAATCATTGAGCTTCGAGGTGGCCTGCAGGGGGACAGTTGGCCGCGAAGGGACAACCTAGCACAGGCTTCCTTCCTGCCTCCAGACTCTGCAACCACCGCCCTGCAGAACTCCGACGCACACGCGCTCCCACGCTCATCCCCCTCACCCCCCACACCTCCCTCACCCCCATCATCCGTCACACGTACACGGGCATACGCACGCGCACGCCCGATCACACGCGCACAAGCATCATCCGCAGCCGTTGCCACCACCGAGGCTCAGGCGGGAGTCTTCCGGCATCGCCTTGGCTCAAGGTGAGTGAATCTCCAGACTCTCGAACCCCCGATTAATCGCGTTACGGATGAATTCCAACCAACAGATCAACCTTCTCTCGACGAAATTGGGGTGACCACCAAAATTAGCCCACCCTATTTTTCTTCTCTCCACATTTTGTCAATTTTCCTTTTTTTTCTCATTTATTTTACTCCGATTACTGCATAATAGTTATGCAGTAATTATTACTGTACTGTCAAATATGGTTATGGACGTTACAAATACTATCTATCTATCTATCCGTTTCTCTCTCTTGATTCATCCGTTCGTGCCACGCTACGTGAATAGCCCCAATGAATAGCAAGTGCTTGACATTCGTCTGTGAACGCGGAAAAAGCACATGCTATTTTTGCTCTTGGAAAAGATGAGTCACGAATTACGACGGTTTTTGACACGGAAAAACAAGTCAATTCGACCTGGCGAAAATCCTGCGGTCGAACCGCGCCGCATGGAATGAGAGTGCCCTCGAAGGTTGCTCGGCTTTTGTTCGGACCGGCGTTTCTGTTTCCAGGAGGTGACCACCCTGAGAGCATTCTCTGGAGGTTCGACTGCGACCTGCCGGGTGAACCTGACGTTGTGATATCGCCGCCGCCACCCCCGCCGCCGCCACCGCCGTCGGCAGCGGTATCAAGGACGACGACCCTCTGACCAATACTCGAGGAGGTGCCGACCGGTGTGCCGGTCGGGAAAAGCACCTCATCGTCGCTTCTCG
The DNA here is from genome assembly GCA_963969455.1 of Arge pagana. Taxonomy (NCBI): domain Eukaryota; kingdom Metazoa; phylum Arthropoda; class Insecta; order Hymenoptera; family Argidae; genus Arge; species Arge pagana. The sequence continues at coordinate 1,844,809 of OZ018312.1, read as the reverse complement.
CGAGCGACACGGACCAAAGAGAGACTTGTTTGTAGCAGTCGACGTAAGGGACGACCCAACGGAGCTCGTTCCGCGACGAGTAGAGTTTCGTGTAGTGTGTCGCAAAGATTTTAACGAGACGTGCGAAAAATAGTCGCGAAATGGAGCGAAGACGTTTGTAAATAACAAATCAGCGAGTTCTCGCGCGTGAATTTCAGCTTTATCGGCAACAAAAGCTGGAACTAGGAACTTGGGTCAATAAAGTTTGATATTAACGGAGGATTTTTAAACCTGTAACATATAGTGCCAAAATTGTAGCGAACGGAGAGAAAACAACGAGTTTCGAACAGGACGATGTATAAATGTAACAACGACGACGACGACGACGACGACGTGTATCATAGTAGCGAAGAGTCGCGAGTAACATAATTATTAGCTAGTCGAATTTATTAGCCGTTCTCCCGAGATTCCGCACCAACGAGGACGAACACGAAGAAGAAAGGTGTAGAAAAAATGCCACGACCGATGACTATCGCGCGACCATTGTTTTTTCTCGTTTCCTTTGCTTTATTTATTTTTTTCCACCGACCGAAAACATTCCATCGCATCGATATGTTTGTCAGCGACTTGACATCAAAATAAAGTCCCAATTATTTTGCGAGAGTAATTCCATGAGAGAAATTCCGGAGGCTGAACTGTCATTCGTCAGATCATGAATATGAATTCAGCTTGATTAGGGATAAAATTGAGTCGAGTAGTATTAATCAACGAATCTGCGAAACGACGTTCTCGGTCGTGTCAAAAAAAAAACAGCGATTACGATGCTGATGGGAGTGGTAGCGGTACGAATAATAATTGTCGGACGAGGGTTGCATATCGGTGAAGCGCTGGGAAACGGAGTCGAAGATGAAGGAGAAGAGGCGAATCAGATTTAATTTGATTGCTTGTAAATGTATAAAGCTGAAGTCGAGGCGTGTAACGACCGGCTGGGGCGAACGGCAGCAGAGTCGAGGGTAAAGTAGTCGAGGCAGGAGAGTTGGCTCAAAATCAAAAGTTGTAAATTCGGACGACCTCGGTCCCCACAGTCGTTGAACGATATTGTGATATGTACACGGGATGTTCCATTCTCGACGGAAAGCTCGAACATCTCGGAAAGCGCGGATCCCAAGAAGAGAGCTTTGGCAGCAATTGTCAAAGAAACTCCGTGGTAGCTTATTTGTGCGCTGCGGAGAGATGCGAGGTAAAATCAACGAAAAAACGTTTTCGTTTACGACGAAACGACCGTCGAGTATGGAATGACCCGTGGATGTACGAAAAAACATTTATACTACACGATATATGAAATATGTTAGCTGAAGTTGAAGGTAAGAGAATTATTGATTAGCCAAAATGTTTAGAAACGTAAGAATCCTTGTAATTCGTATTTTGACACAATGGAGAACATGATATTAGTTATTGTTAAAGAAATAATTGTCACAAAGAAATGGTCTAAAATCTATATATGGTCTCTGATGATAAACTTGTTGTTACATATATCGTAGGCGTAGAGTGAATGAGAGAGTGTACGAATTCGTGAGAAGTACGTTCGATAACGCCAATTACGATCAACGCGAGGAGAAATAATCTTGGCGAACCGAAAGTCACATCGTGTCGTATATTTATTTGTCGATGCATTGCTGTAAATTACTCTGGACTGTCCACGCGAGTTGACGTATCTTTTTTGAGACGATCGAGTCGTAGCTGCTACATTTTCAGTGGAAAATGATTTTCACACGTTGGATATGTTGGATCACGATGATTTCCCGTTCACTTCTCGCACAGCCGATTACGATGTCGACTGTTTCAGCAACGTTTCATGCTCCAGATCTTTCTCTTCATATTTTGTCACCCCATTTTTTTAGCGGCTGCATTCTCGTTGGGGAAAAGCGCAGTTGGCGATCACGTTTCTTCGACGAAGTTTCCTGTCGGGGCGAGAAATAATCGCAACGGTTTTTGCTGGCGCGACGTTAACGAACCATGTATAGGAGTTAGGGAGTAAAATGAGAAAAAAGAGACGTGTTTGCGAGAGCGTCGAAATGTTCGCCGAAAATTCCGGAGAGCCTGGATACACACCTACTTTGTCTATATACCGAAATAAACCATTTCAACGCGCGAGATGCGCGAGATTGGATACGAAAAAAAAATCGGCGAGATTGCTCATTGCCCGTCCTTCCTGTCCTCGCGGATATTTTCCCCTCGCCCTTATTTTCTCTCGACCGGAAAAGAGCGACGCGAGAGGAAGAACGCGGAAAACACCGAAGGGACGACGCGACGCCAAACTTTCCTTTCCATTTATCCCACCGAACGGACGGGGCAGCGCAACCCTCTCTCGAGGGACGAAATCTGATCATCCGCGACTCCGGTTGCCGAAACTTGGGCAAAATTTTCACGCATCCTGACGCGCGATACGTCAATTACGATTGAAAAGACAAAACTCGTGACGAAATGGCCGAGAACGCAGGGCGAAAAAAAATCTACCCCTGTTTTTTATTTATTCTTTTGTTTCGTTCGCGAGAATTCGATTTGCCCCGGATAACGAAAGCGAAGGAGTGGGAAATTATTTCGCGACTGGCGTTACTTTTGGAAATTAACACGCTCCTATCAGCTCCGACTGATATTTCGACCTACTTCCAAACGGCGAATTCAATTGACACTTTGAACGATGACACTACAGTAACGTGAGCCAAAGAAGGTTGGAGAATTGGAAAAAACGCTGGAGATTTATTTTCCTCGTGAACTTTCCATCCTTTGCGACACTCGCGCGTGAAATTGTCAGCATTTTGGGAATCGACTCTTCCGTGGTATTGATTCGTAACGAATAATTTTTTCGAACTTCACCAGACAATTTCCGCCAGTCATTATCATTCTTCGCGTCGGTGGTGAAAGAGAAACTCGCGGCGTGCGCGCGAACCCGTATTTGATGGTCCACTTTGTCGAATATTTTATGGAAAAGAGCAAAAGATCTCTTTTCCACTTTGGCCAAAAGTACTCGTAATTCCATGCTAATTGAAATTTGATGGCGCCCTAATTGCCAAATTACGCATCGGAACTTGGGCAAAGTGAAAAGGGGACGACAGACGTCAAGATGAGGACAAAGAATTGGCGAAGAAAGGCAGAGGAAAGGAGGAAATTTTTTTAAACTCAACTCCTAACGACCCATTGACGCGGTTTTCCACGGTGTAAAGCCTTTCCGTTGAAATTTGGCTTATCAGTTATTTGCGAGTAAATTAAATTTCTACCAATAAATCGATTTCCTTGCATTTCTTTACAGCGAACAGCGTATTTTTCTCTCCGCGTCGATCGCAACGCTATCGATAACGGGTCTCGTATCAGAAGAGACAGAAAAGACCATTGACTTCCGTGTTTCACGAGTAACAGCAGCGGCGTCAATGATCGGGGTCGAGGGGAAAAATGACGATAGACGTAAACGGAGGATCGAAGCTCGTCTGTCAGGTCTGAGAAGTAAACTGATGAAAGAAGAACGACGGGCGCGAAATATTACGAGAGTGAGGAAAGAGGACAGTTTACTTTGTCACGACACCAGAGATTTCATCAATCACGAATACGCGATGGATATTAACGCGCCTGCGCTGCTCTCGCGAGACAGTCAATCATACCTACCTCGAGATTGCTGCGCATCTTAACCAATTTTCTCCACACTTTTGTCCCTAATTGCAACGAGATCCAGCTTCTCGTCTTGTTTCGTCGCAGAAACGTTACGTTGTTTCGCCTTATCACGCGCTATCCAACGAACCGCGATCAAGCTTTCGACCCTGTACTGCCCAACGTACAACGCGGGGAGATATACGCCGGCGCCAGCCTGAAATTTAATTTATAATTCAAGACGAACGGTAAAAGCGGTGCTTCGGAAGAACTCCCCCGTTTATTTTGGTTCTACACCTCCCACGAAAGTATCCAACTTCCGCTTAGGATATATTAATTCGGTGCCGGAAGAAAAAGTCCGCGCATCGTGAAGAACTTCGATGTTTCTAGTCGCTTCATTCCGAATCGAAGAAACTGCGGAGCCATTTTCTACTCACGAATGCTTCTCCTCGCGATGTTCAAAATTGCCATTTTTTTTTAACAACTTCAGTGGTATTGTGACATATATGTCCAAATTTAAATACCTTCCTTCGACTTCCACCAACCTGCACCAAATTTCGTATGCGAACATTTATTAATATGCTCTCCCGGAATATTTCACGAGACCGGGCAAATTCAAGATGGCGGCACCAAAATAGCAGCAGCAACTTTCTCGATTTTCTAATAACTTTATCCAATTTGCGTTTCTCATCTTTCAACTCTATATTTAGGCGTAACTTTTGTTACTCCGAGGTTTTCGGGGTCGCTGAGCGGAAATCTGGCATCAGATTTCTCAAATTCCAAGATGGCGACCCGTTGGCCTGGTTTTCCTACTGCGCATCTGGTCGCCATGTTGAAATTTGAGAAATCCGACAGCAGATTTGTGATCAGCGACCCCAGAAATCTCCGGGTACTGAGTTTCTGTGTATCTCAGGGTCCAGCTGCCTGGTACCACTGATGGCACAAAACTTGGAAAAGAGCTTGCCACTTGAGTGGTTGATAGAGGAAGATTCGAGGAAATTCACGTGTCGATTTGGTGTCCAGAAAAGCTCGGGAATCAAAGTATTCGTGGAATGAGATGGCGATAGAAATATCAATCGCGTTATTCGCTACAGTCGAGTGTGGTGCGGTAAATGCAACAGGTGCTCGACCCTCGAATAATTGAACATGCTAAATAATAATGACACTCGCGAGATTTCAGAGATCGACGTTGCTACAGCATCGTTGCTTGTTTCTGACTATGTACCACCCGGAAATTTCCTCGCGCGACTCGCGTGCGCGTTTAATAATCGTCGAAGTAGGATTAGCTTACGAAGACGACTCAAGGTCACGCGAGTCGAGATAGTCGTCGACAGCTGCCGCATCATTTTCCGACTGATACGAATATCTCCGAGCTGTTCGTCCGCGAAAACTGGCAGGATTTCCCCTCGAAGCGTGATTCTGGCAGCGACGTGAGAGGCGCTTGACAGGAGCTTCGATAAATAGGAATGTCCCGTCACGTCGCAACGTCGTTGAAATTATTAAAATGATCCGTGATGGATTACGCAGCGACGAGGAGCCAGGGCTATTAATAATTCATAAATCAACGGAATCGAGAACGGTTTTCCCGCGTATGCTATATCTATACGTCACATTTCCTAATATAATAACGAGCCTAACGGGAGAACTTGGAGAACAATTTATAGCAAGCGGATTCGTGGGGAGAGTCGCATGGATTACGGCGCAAGAGATCCGAAAGCTCGTGGCGAATGCAGTTGGCGATTTTTTACCCGTGTTTTCTACTTGTTACGAATTATTCGCGGAGAACGAGCGCGCATACGTGGTCGAGCTATCCGCGAAGCTGCGTCGTTGATGGAATCCCCTCGTAAGATAAGAGGGTATATCTTTGCGAACCGGAGGATCCGCTCTATATTACGGAAAATAAGCTTCTTACCGTCGAAAATACCACGACATAAACCATAAAAGTTATACCAAGACGTTATACCGCGACGGGTCGGTTCCTCCTGCGGGCCGAGGACATACAATCAGATATCTTTTCCGCTGGCTTCCCATTTTTATTTATACACGTTAGAACAGGGACACGCTATTTCACACGACGGCGATCCTCGCAAAATAATCATTCGCTTTGCTGTAAGACTCTTCTCAGCACCGATGATCAATCGCTTGCTAAGCAAACCATAAAATCCAATACTCGATTATACACAAAAATCGAAACGCGAACTCGAAGAGACCGAGAGGAATTGCCCGTCTCGCTTTATGGCTCGATCGCGAGTAGAGCGTCGAATTTCTGTACTTCGAGGGAAATTAATTTCATCCGTTTTAATTACCGTACACCAATATTTTGAGAGGGTGGATTTAATCAGCGATGGTCTCGTTTGCCAGCTCGAAACTTTTTCCCAGCAACTCGCGCTATCGAGTTGCGAGCAAAGGAATGTTTCCGAGGCGTCGAATTATCAAAATTATTAATCGTCGTTAGGATTCGTTCGATCACCGAGTTTCGGAGGGATAAGATTGACGTGAATGTCGCGCTACGATACCTCGATGAAACGACGAAACGTATTCCGACAGCGCGAAATTTCGCCACTATCGCCGGAAATCCAATAATAACCAGTCACCGCGTCAGTCGCAGGTCTCGCAGCTATTAGCAAGATGCGAATAGAAACGAATCCTCGGTTTTCCATTCCGACTTCGCGAAATATTCGCTCCGGAGCAGATGCTTCGCGACGATCACACTTCACCATTTTCGACTATATCGCGGCGGGGTAGAGCCGAAGACACTTGACTGCATACTCTATCGAAGCGTTTTTGCACGACGAATCCGAATCGGTGCAGGTTGAAGGGTCTATCTCTGATAGGAAAGAAGTTATGGCCAAAAAAACCAACTCAGGACGTCAAAAACGACCATTTTGGACCATTTTTGACTATATCGCGGCGCGGTAGAGCCGAAAATACTTGACTATATACTCTATCGAAGCGTTTTTTCACGAGGAATCCGAATCGGTGCAGGTTGAAGGGTCTATCTCTGATAGGAAAGAAGTTATGGCCAAAAAAACCAACTCAGGACGTCAAAAACGACCATTTTCGACCATTTTTGACTATATCGCGGCGCGGTAGAGCCGAAGATACTTGACTATATACTCTATCGAAGCGTTTTTGCACGAGGAATCCGAATCGGTGCAGGTTGAAGGGTCTATCTCTGATAGGAAAGAAGTTATGGCCAAAAAAACCAACTCAGGACGTCAAAAACGACCATTTTTGACCATTTTTGACTATATCGCGGCGCGGTAGAGCCGAAAATACTTGACTATATACTCTATCGAAGCGTTTTTTCACGAGGAATCCGAATCGGTGCAGGTTGAAGGGTCTATCTCTGATAGGAAAGAAGTTATGGCCAAAAAAACCAACTCAGGACGTCAAAAACGACCATTTTGGACCATTTTTGACTATATCGCGGCGCGGTAGAGCCGAAAATACTTGACTATATACTCTATCGAAGCGTTTTTTCACGAGGAATCCGAATCGGTGCAGGTTGAAGGGTCTATCTCTGATAGGAAAGAAGTTATGGCCAAAAAAACCAACTCAGGACGTCAAAAACGACCATTTTCGACCATTTTTGACTATATCGCGGCGCGGTAGAGCCGAAGATACTTGACTATATACTCTATCGAAGCGTTTTTGCACGAGGAATCCGAATCGGTGCAGGTTGAAGGGTCTATCTCTGATAGGAAAGAAGTTATGGCCAAAAAAACCAACTCAGGACGTCAAAAACGACCATTTTTGACCATTTTTGACTATATCGCGGCGCGGTAGAGCCGAAAATACTTGACTATATACTCTATCGAAGCGTTTTTTCACGAGGAATCCGAATCGGTGCAGGTTGAAGGGTCTATCTCTGATAGGAAAGAAGTTATGGCCAAAAAAACCAACTCAGGACGTCAAAAACGACCATTTTGGACCATTTTTGACTATATCGCGGCGCGGTAGAGCCGAAAATACTTGACTATATACTCTATCGAAGCGTTTTTTCACGAGGAATCCGAATCGGTGCAGGTTGAAGGGTCTATCTCTGATAGGAAAGAAGTTATGGCCAAAAAAACCAACTCAGGACGTCAAAAACGACCATTTTCGACCATTTTTGACTATATCGCGGCGCGGTAGAGCCGAAGATACTTGACTATATACTCTATCGAAGCGTTTTTGCACGAGGAATCCGAATCGGTGCAGGTTGAAGGGTCTATCTCTGATAGGAAAGAAGTTATGGCCAAAAAAACCAACTCAGGACGTCAAAAACGACCATTTTTGACCATTTTTGACTATATCGCGGCGCGGTAGAGCCGAAAATACTTGACTATATACTCTATCGAAGCGTTTTTGCACGAGGAATCCGAATCAGTGCAGGTTGAAGGGTCTATCTCTGATAGGAAAGAAGTTATGGCCAAAAAACCAACTCAGGACGTCAAAAACGACCATTTTCGACCATTTTTGACTATATCGCGGCGCGGTAGAGCCGAAGATACTTGACTATATACTCTATCGAAGCGTTTTTGCACGAGGAATCCGAATCGGTGCAGGTTGAAGGGTCTATCTCTGATAGGAAAGAAGTTATGGCCAAAAAAACCAACTCAGGACGTCAAAAACGACCATTTTCGACCATTTTTGACTATATCGCGGCGCGGTAGAGCCGAAGATACTTGACTATATACTCTATCGAAGCGTTTTTGCACGAGGAATCCGAATCGGTGCAGGTTGAAGGGTCTATCTCTGATAGGAAAGAAGTTATGGCCAAAAAAACCAACTCAGGACGTCAAAAACGACCATTTTCGACCATTTTTGACTATATCGCGGCGCGGTAGAGCCGAAGATACTTGACTATATACTCTATCGAAGCGTTTTTTCACGAGGAATCCGAATCGGTGCAGGTTGAAGGGTCTATCTCTGATAGGAAAGAAGTTATGGCCAAAAAAACCAACTCAGGACGTCAAAAACGACCATTTTCGACCATTTTTGACTATATCGCGGCGCGGTAGAGCCGAAGATACTTGACTATATACTCTATCGAAGCGTTTTTGCACGAGGAATCCGAATCGGTGCAGGTTGAAGGGTCTATCTCTGATAGGAAAGAAGTTATGGCCAAAAAAACCAACTCAGGACGTCAAAAACGACCATTTTTGACCATTTTTGACTATATCGCGGCGCGGTAGAGCCGAAAATACTTGACTATATACTCTATCGAAGCGTTTTTGCACGAGGAATCCGAATCGGTGCAGGTTGAAGGGTCTATCTCTGATAGGAAAGAAGTTATGGCCAAAAAAACCAACTCAGGACGTCAAAAACGACCATTTTCGACCATTTTTGACTATATCGCGGCGCGGTAGAGCCGAAAATACTTGACTATATACTCTATCGAAGCGTTTTTTCACGAGGAATCCGAATCGGTGCAGGTTGAAGGGTCTATCTCTGATAGGAAAGAAGTTATGGCCAAAAAAACCAACTCAGGACGTCAAAAACGACCATTTTGGACCATTTTTGACTATATCGCGGCGCGGTAGAGCCGAAAATACTTGACTATATACTCTATCGAAGCGTTTTTTCACGAGGAATCCGAATCGGTGCAGGTTGAAGGGTCTATCTCTGATAGGAAAGAAGTTATGGCCAAAAAAACCAACTCAGGACGTCAAAAACGACCATTTTCGACCATTTTTGACTATATCGCGGCGCGGTAGAGCCGAAGATACTTGACTATATACTCTATCGAAGCGTTTTTGCACGAGGAATCCGAATCGGTGCAGGTTGAAGGGTCTATCTCTGATAGGAAAGAAGTTATGGCCAAAAAAACCAACTCAGGACGTCAAAAACGACCATTTTCGACCATTTTTGACTATATCGCGGCGCGGTAGAGCCGAAGATACTTGACTATATACTCTATCGAAGCGTTTTTGCACGAGGAATCCGAATCGGTGCAGGTTGAAGGGTCTATCTCTGATAGGAAAGAAGTTATGGCCAAAAAAACCAACTCAGGACGTCAAAAACGACCATTTTTGACCATTTTTGACTATATCGCGGCGCGGTAGAGCCGAAAATACTTGACTATATACTCTATCGAAGCGTTTTTGCACGAGGAATCCGAATCGGTGCAGGTTGAAGGGTCTATCTCTGATAGGAAAGAAGTTATGGCCAAAAAAACCAACTCAGGACGTCAAAAACGACCATTTTCGACCATTTTTGACTATATCGCGGCGCGGTAGAGCCGAAGATACTTGACTATATACTCTATCGAAGCGTTTTTTCACGAGGAATCCGAATCGGTGCAGGTTGAAGGGTCTATCTCTGATAGGAAAGAAGTTATGGCCAAAAAAACCAACTCAGGACGTCAAAAACGACCATTTTCGACCATTTTTGACTATATCGCGGCGCGGTAGAGCCGAAGATACTTGACTATATACTCTATCGAAGCGTTTTTGCACGAGGAATCCGAATCGGTGCAGGTTGAAGGGTCTATCTCTGATAGGAAAGAAGTTATGGCCAAAAAAACCAACTCAGGACGTCAAAAACGACCATTTTTGACCATTTTTGACTATATCGCGGCGCGGTAGAGCCGAAAATACTTGACTATATACTCTATCGAAGCGTTTTTGCACGAGGAATCCGAATCGGTGCAGGTTGAAGGGTCTATCTCTGATAGGAAAGAAGTTATGGCCAAAAAAACCAACTCAGGACGTCAAAAACGACCATTTTCGACCATTTTCGACTATATCGCGGCGCGGTAGAGCCGAAGATACTTGACTATATACTCTATCGAAGCGTTTTTGCACGAGGAATCCGAATCGGTGCAGGTTGAAGGGTCTATCTCTGATAGGAAAGAAGTTATGGCCAAAAAAACCAACTCAGGACGTCAAAAACGACCATTTTTGACCATTTTTGACTATATCGCGGCGCGGTAGAGCCGAAAATACTTGACTATATACTCTATCGAAGCGTTTTTGCACGAGGAATCCGAATCGGTGCAGGTTGAAGGGTCTATCTCTGATAGGAAAGAAGTTATGGCCAAAAAAACCAACTCAGGACGTCAAAAACGACCATTTTCGACCATTTTTGACTATATCGCGGCGCGGTAGAGCCGAAGATACTTGACTATATACTCTATCGAAGCGTTTTTGCACGAGGAATCCGAATCGGTGCAGGTTGAAGGGTCTATCTCTGATAGGAAAGAAGTTATGGCCAAAAAAACCAACTCAGGACGTCAAAAACGACCATTTTCGACCATTTTTGACTATATCGCGGCGCGGTAGAGCCGAAGATACTTGACTATATACTCTATCGAAGCGTTTTTGCACGAGGAATCCGAATCGGTGCAGGTTGAAGGGTCTATCTCTGATAGGAAAGAAGTTATGGCCAAAAAAACCAACTCAGGACGTCAAAAACGACCATTTTCGACCATTTTTGACTATATCGCGGCGCGGTAGAGCCGAAGATACTTGACTATATACTCTATCGAAGCGTTTTTGCACGAGGAATCCGAATCGGTGCAGGTTGAAGGGTCTATCTCTGATAGGAAAGAAGTTATGGCCAAAAAAACCAACTCAGGACGTCAAAAACGACCATTTTGGACCATTTTTGACTATATCGCGGCGCGGTAGAGCCGAAAATACTTGACTATATACTCTATCGAAGCGTTTTTTCACGAGGAATCCGAATCGGTGCAGGTTGAAAGGTCTATCTCTGATAGGAAAGAAGTTATGGCCAAAAAACCGACGATGCCAAACACCTTGTTACGATACTTTTCGAACGTTTCATTCCGATGCTCTTTATTGTTGGCTCCTTAGCGAATAAAACAGCAGCCAGAATACCCGACTTTCGCTCTCTTCCTCGCACCTCCAACAACCGTTATCCCAATATTTTTTTTTCTACCAAAACTCACGATTCCTCATCTCCAACGACGATTCCAAATTTTTGGTCGTGTTGCCCCAACGCGTCAGAAATTTTCCGCCAATCGAGAGATAATTATCCGCATTTTTACGGCTCGAACAATACGATTAGCTATAACGCGTTGATTATCAATACTAATTGTAATAATAGTAATTATCATTATTGTTAATTAATTCATTATTTATTGATAGAAAAAAATACAATTTCCAAAATAAGTCCATTCACTTCGGGAGTATCTATTTTACAGAGATGACTGCTCGTCGGTACAGCAGTCCGTTTTGGATGAGTCGATTCGTGGCCGATGATAGAGTAGATTCGCCGGGTATTTGGACCAATAATTCGGCTTCAGCATCCGTCGTCGATAAAGTGGTTCACCGCTGCAAAACCAAATTTTCTCGTACTCCAACGAACGCATGTTTGTTGCATTTTATGCCAGCACAAAGCGAAACTAAGTTTCTTTCACGCACAATGTACGTTATTGCTAAGTTGACCTGGGGATTTAAAAAAAAATCTTTAGAGCAGCTCGATTTGCGAGTAGGAAGAAATAAGCGTTGGTCGGTTAACATCAAACGATGATAGCTCGGAGGACGGTATTACAGCGGGGAACGCGTACATACGCGATCGTTGGACTTTATTCGACACACAAAGTGACGAGCGTGTAAATAGTCGAAATCTATTTTCACATTCGCTCGACCGACTAATCGCTCCTCGAACGAACGGTAAATACGACAAAACCATAGTTCATCGATTACATTCGGCACGTAAACGTAGTTAGGAGAAAAACAAAGCTTGTTATTGGTAACGCGGCTGGAAAGGTCTGATAATACGATTATTCATCGGACGAACAACACAAATTTGACCCTACCCATTTTAAGCCAAGACTTACCTCCGATAAGACGTTTCAGCTCTCTCATATAACTCTGCACGACCTCTATTCGGGTGCAACGATCTACTCCAACGCCTCTTTGGAGCTGGATAAACCATCTTTGTCCGGTCGACTAGCTCGAGGTGCATGGATTTCTGGAAGAAATTCAAATCTTATTCGATCGTCGTCGTCGTTTCTGCGAATTCACTGGGCAAAACCTACCCGTGCTCGCAGAGTAGCGTGGAGGATGAATGCGTGATATCTCGTCCCGTGCCCAGGTATTATTGGAAGTACCGCCGTTGTTCGTTGTTGTATTTTGAAATTATCACTCCAATATTCTGATATTCCGAGACGATCGAAGTACTTTTCTCGCGGGTGTCGATCAGGCGCGAAAGCTCGTACACGAGCGTCAACGATCATCGAAAATCTCAACACCCACGCATTTTTTTTCACCAGAAGCAACGTCTACGGCGAGAGTGTTCCGTGAAAATCCGAAATTTACGAGACTTTCCTTGATATTGAGATTCATTCAATTTTCGTTGATATCCCCGCAACAAGTAGGATGTCTCATCCGTTTATCTCCGATCTAACAGAGTAAAAAAATAATGCGCGTGCTACTCGACGGCAGACACTGTTTTCTGTCGAAGATACAATACAATTATTTATATTGACACGGACGAGTCATTTTATTTTTATCTTGACGGAACTATTTTTATTTTAAACACTACAATGTATGATCTCATTTCAGTAATCGCAAACTTTGCATTGGGACATACCGTCAGCCGTATCTATTAAATGTAACGTGGTGTATTACTTCCAGACACAAAAATGTGAATCTCGACAAAGAATTCTCCAAGAAGCTGGATTTTCGACCGATTTATGTTATCTCATCCTCGTGTGGGATTCCGTTCGCCGGGTTTCGCGTATAAACGTTTCATCTCAATGGCAAGTTATCGTTGCGCAATTTTTAAACACAGATAACGAGACACTTGTGCTAAAATAAGACAGAATCACTGGGGTGACGCCTCGCGAAATCAGCACTTGGTAAAAGGTTGATTTTCACAAAAGCTCGTTTTTTTCAGCCAATCATATCTATATTTTTTCGATCGATGAATAAAAATCGAAAACAGTAGATATTAAAAAAAAAATGATTTCCGCGACCATTGGTCTTTTGTTCTCGATACTGCGTCTTTCGTTACGCGTGCCAAAGTCGATTTCGTTATAATGACCGTGAAAAGATGACTCGTGATAACGAATTGTTAAAATGCGTTAATGCTTCGTGATTACGCCCATTTTTATTGCACCGCTAACATAAACTATCGTCGAGGTTACATCCGATTACGCTGTATCAAGGCGTTCACACGCGGGAGGTATCAGCATAGATTTCGCGGCGAACTCCGAAGCTTTTGGAAAGTTGTGCAAAGTTGTGAAAGTAGAAACATCATGTGCGCGTCAAATTTTAGAATTACAATTTCGTTTTTCCCTCGAGTCAAGTTGCACCTTCGATGCGCCAAAAGACCAAGAACTTGTGATCCCATATATCACCTCAAGTGAGAGGAGCTTGTATGTATTTTGCAACTCTTCCAAAGCACAGTGAATTTCGTCAGATTTTCCTCGGTGAAATTGCGGTGGGTAGACGTTACGATTTGTTGCGATTTCTTACGACTACTTCAAAAAAATCGGCGATACCAATCGAGAAAGACTGAGAGACTCCTCGGATGTTTTGGGCGTCATTTTTTAGACAGTTTTTCGCAAACGTCAACGGTAACGAAAGTTTGCCGTACGTCATCAACATTATCTTAAACAACTAGCGAAGTTATCGAAGAAATATCGAGCCATCCGTGTCACAGATCTAACAACACGTTATTCGAGATCGTTGAAATTTGATATCGTTGCGAAAATATGCGCAGCAGATTATGACACTCGTACGCAAACGCGCGATTGGCAATAACGGAAGAAGTTGCGCGTACGTCGTCGATTCGATTCGTCTCGCGACTGCACTTACAGCTGTTCGAATGTCCATACCGGTTCCTGATCCTCCGATGCACCCTGCGATGGTAAACCAGACACGAGTCGTCGAGTCGCGATACTTAATAACCTTCAACCGGTGACCGCGCGTCGAAACGGATAAAGAGCAGCTTAAAAGGCACGAGGGCTCCGTCGGTTTGCCAGTAATAGGAGTACCGTCGTCCACTCGACTTCGCGTCTCCATCGGTGAATCATCTACGCGTTTCCAACATTCAACACATAAAAACATACAGCCAAATTTCGATCCATCATGTTCAAATTCTTCATCGCAGCGTCGCTGGTAGCCCTGGCTTTGGGAGAGCATAAAGTCACTCTCGTACAAGTGGTGAGTGAAAACGAACAGCTCGTGATACCAGCGTTTATCCTTTTTTTTATTCCACTCCGACACCGTCGGAGTTTCAAAAATTTGTCCTAGACTCGTGTGATAGGTATAAAGGCTTGTAAAGGAGGCACATTTTATCTTTGTCGGTTGCCAATACTTTTTTGAAATCTGTCGACAATTTCACTGATAATTCGTAACTTGCAACAGTTATTCAGACACGGTGACCGAACGCCGCTGCTCCAGGAGGGATATCCAACCGATCCTTATAAGGATTCCACTTACGAGCCGTGGGGACATGCTCAGCTCTCCAACGTAAGTATTACAGTTTGCACGTAGCGACCGCGAACGCAAATTCCCCTTCGAGTTATTCGGAAGAAAAAATAAAAAAGAAACTGAACTGATGCGAGGAAAATGATCGAAATTAGTTGAAAGACAAGTTTTTGTCACGTCTAACCGGGAAATTTCAGATCGGTAAGATGAGGGAATGGCTGATAGGAAATTTGTTGAGGAATCGTTACAACGAGTTTCTCGGGCCCAACTATGACCCGAGATCCGTCCTTGCCGTGAGCTCCAACACCGATCGTACGAAAGCGTCTCTTCAGCTAGTGCTAGCCGGTTTGTATCCATCTCCAACCAACCAAAGGTGGCATCCCGAATACTCGTGGCAACCAATCCCGACCCATTACACTCCGCTAGCACTGGACATGTTGTTCCAGCCTCATATGTGCCCCGAGTTAGTACAACGGTTTCACTTTTGACTACCAGCTCACGATAATCAAATGTTCAAATATTCAAACGCAACGAACGATTATTACAGGTATTCAGAAGTCCTCGCCAATTCGGTACAGGATGATGAAATGCAAAAAAAAATCGCCGCCCACTCCAAATTGTATCGATACCTGTCGACCAAGACGGGCACGGAGGTGACGGGGAGTAAATCGGTTTACGAGATCTTCAACTTACTCACCGCTCAAGTAAGTACTTGCTCCGTTTTTTTCACCTTCCCATCCAATTCTCATGTCTTCGTCTCGCATCTGCCGAATCGTGATTTTTTTTTCTCGAGTTCTTAAAACTAAAATTACAAAATCCACCAGATTAAAAACACCCCGATCTCCGCGCGTTCACTCCAATAAAATGAATTAGTAGCAAATGTGATGACAATTCTGGAACGGAATACTTTAAGGAGCTATACCAGTGTAAGCGCTGAAAATTTGGCTGATTTTAACGAAACACCATTGATTTCAGAGAGCCTTGAACCTGACGATGCCGGAATGGTTGACCGAAGAGGTTTACGAAGAAATGAGTGAGATCACCACCATCGAGTACGAGAGACTTACACGCAACACCGAATTGAAACGGCGCAGCGGTGGTATGCTGCTCCGCAGATTCATCGAGAACATGAATGCGACGAGGGTGCCTCAGAGCCTTAGGAAAATTTACTTGTACAGTGGTCACGAGACCAACATCGCCTTTTTCACGCGAGCTCATGGTATCCAAGAGCCGAAAATACCGAATTACGGATCAGCCGTGATCGTAGAGAAGTTGCAAGACGAAGAGAATCACATCTTCGTTCGGGTAAGCTTTCGTCCCTGCTTATTCGCAGCCGCAGCTTGCGTTGCCCTCGAATTTGAAAAAAAAATTGCCACGTTCGTGGAAAATTCATCGCTGATCGAAAAAAGCGATTTTCGACATCGCGGATTGATACGCTTAACATTGACCCGACAGTGAGACCAACGAGTCCGATGCGTGAACTCCGATGATCCAAGGGTTCCGGTCACGTGATGTCGAAAGTCGACGCACATCTGACACAGCGATGTCGCAACGGCGATTAGCTTATCATTCGTCTCGGGTGATTCTAGTAATCTCTAGTTTCCGTATCACTTTCCAGTTATTTTTCTGGACCGGAGTCAGCCGAGAATTAGTACCGCTGCGAGTACCAGGCTGCGATGAGATCTGCGCGATCGAGAAGTATTTGGAATTGACGAACGACGTCGTGCCATCGGATCACGAAACCGCCTGTCACTGGCGTCACATATCGCCGGAGAAATTGTACAAGATGTTCGACGACACGTTGATTCGCGAGTAAATTGACGTTCGAGTCTCACCATGCCACGCTCGAGGAACATGACAAAAAACTGAACGAACGACCGTTAAAAGCAACGGATGGCGTAATTCTTACTTATTATCTTTGCAGGTCCCACGATTACGCTTGTATCTGTTTATAATCCAGAATTCTTACGCGGGATCGTGCTATCTGAGATTTTTTTTTACTCTCTTTCTTCCAAACTATCATCAACAACGAGAAGTAACTAATTTAAGATCTCTATTCATTTTTTCACGTAACAAACTCGTAAGTATTTATTAATGGCGCGCAATCGGCATTATCTACGGGTTTGTAAAACCCCAACGAAAATATCGTTCCATCTCTCGCTTCTGTCAGCCTTCTCGTTTAAAAATTTACGATCAATTCTCGTCGTAAAAAGCAAAATTACGCAACCCCACGCGTCTCATTACGAGTCGTTCAGAAATCCACGTACGAGCTCCGCGATCGACACGTGCTACTTGATATCCGAAGATAAAGTGCAACGCGCGACTATATTAACAGGCAGTAGTCACACTCCAGTGTCGGTAAGCCGCTGGCGGCGCGCGGCGCCTAGCTGGTATGCAACCCGACATACATGCGTGTAAACGACGTGCTGATTTCTGGCGCAACAGATCGAACGAAAATGATCGACGAAAGAAAATTATGGCGCGACCGATGCGTTTCTCAAACGGAATCAATTTATTACTGATTCTTCGCATTACTCTGATTACAACCTGATACCAGATCGTTGTACCTACCGGTGAAAACAACGATGTCGAGAGATTAGTCAGGGTTCGTCGAGTCGCACACGTGACGTTCACCTTCATAATAGCTGCATTGTATACAGATGAATGTCGTTTACTGATTCGAATCGCCCGTGTTTCGCAAACAGGAGACACTCGATGCAAGTGAGACTCTGTTGCTTCTTGCCTATAATTGATACATATTCGACGAGTCAGAAATGTGTTCCAAAGTCTAAATATGTACGACAACCGGGAATGAAATTAGTCCAAGCAGCGTCGAGATCGCGATAAGAAGCCAGTCGACGTCACGATTTTCCTGATAAGGTAATTTTTCGTTGCTTTTCCTTCGATTAATCGAGCCCCGGGACTGGATCTACCGGTTTTACGTACACTTTTACGCAACGACGTGTTCGCGACGCGTGATCCGTAAACCTGAACAGCAGTTCAGCTGATACGTCTATTAAACGAAAGATAAATAATCAAGCTCTTGCCATACGACCGTAATACCTGACAGCCTCATCGAGTTCGCCAAAGAAATTAATAGACCGTCTGCTGCGCGATTCGCGAAAATAATGGAATCTCGAACTACGAAATTCTGGACTCGAAAACCAGAAAAAATCAGAAATAAAAAAACCCTATTTCGAAGGCGCGAGACCGAGGATCGACGGAATTTATGGCAAATACCATCTGGTAAAATTCCAAAAATAAAGATCAGCCCGCGCGAGGCTCAAATTTTATTTTACAAACCGCATTTTGCGCATCGCGGCTTGAAATTACGTAACCTTCGAGACTAATTTATACCGCGGAACGTGTCTTACGTGACTTTGCATAGATTCTTTAATGTTCAAACTCGTTTTCGTTTCGTCTCGCCTCGCTGATGTATTTCAGCCACGTCCTCTCGAAGTTGGAGTATCGCTCAATTTTTTACAGATAAAGCGAAGCTAGTTTGCGATAATAGTCCTGGGTAGGTAACAGCTTGGAAAAAATCTCCGTAGACGAGGACTTCTCGCATTTATTGACGAAGGATTCTTCCTCGCTGCACAATGATTCGTAACGATGAAATAAATAATTAAAATCTGCTGGGAATGCATATGCGTCAACATACGCGCGTTAAGTACAATCGAAGCCTTCGTTTGCTTTGTATTCGCACAATTTTTATAGGCCAACGAAGCCTCGACCGATCATTTTCTCTTTTCAAGGAACCTTGCCAATGCTACATTGTCCCGCGTCTTTTGTCACGGTTTCACCTCGGACCTTTAGAAATCTGATCGTAGAGCGAAACGGAATATCCAACGAGTAGTCGTAATCGGCCGGCGATTGTCGCGACTCGTAGATACATTCGTAGACAACGGTAACGTTTACGATTTGTTATGCGATAATTAAAACCAGGAAATGGAAATATTGCGATGATAACGTTAACCGCAGATCGACGGTTCTTGGTTTTACGAGGCTTGCTTGTTCAACGCGTCGAATATGTTTCCAAAAACGCCTTGAGGTGGCGTAGTCTTTGGCTTCTGGCAGTTGAGATCCTCGTCGCTCGGCACTCGCGGGCTCAACAATCTAATGAATTTATCCAGCGGGCAAAGTTCCGGGCAGCCGGGTATTTTATTGGGAACTATCGCTGGCGGCATACCTTTATACCAAAATACCTGCGAAAACGTATAATTCATCGAATGCTTACGAAAATAAACGCTGGCTGAATTCGATCCGATCCAACGAAAATTCTTGAACCTCGTCGAAATACGAACCTTGACGAAATGTCGTCCTTCATATTCGTGAAGCTCGGTGATTACTGCACTAGAATACGCCGGAACGTGGGGAACGTAGACGCCGAGTGCTTGCTGAAGAGCAGCCACGTTCGTCTCGTGTCCGCTGTATAGAAACATTTTTCTACCCCCCTCCAGCGTTCCTCTCTTCACTCCCATCATGTCTTCCAAAATTTTTCTCAAAAGCATACCTGCAACGAAAAATAGTCCGCGTGACGATTTTTCCAACGAGCTTCGTCTTCGTTCAATATGGTATTTTCGGAAAAATTACACGCGAATAGTCCAACGAAATTAACATCATTAGCAAACGTGAGATTTTTCCACACTAAAATGCACCTCTAAAATGACAATGCGCACAATTTGGAAATAGAATCTCTAGGACGCGTGGTTTTCGATCGGTAAGACTCGTCAGGTGCGAGTGCTGACTCAGACAGATAAAAACCTGTGCTACGTGTAAATTACACGTTTCGCGGTAGGATCTGCTGTGCATAACAATTCGAGATAGGTACACGTGGGGAGTGTGTCCGCTCGCGTAGAGAATATAGGATGTAGAATCGCCGCGCGAAGGCTCAGCGTTGTCCTGATCGTGAGAAAAGAAACCAGCATCGCCTAAGAAATTTGTTTCAGGGATACAAACGGTAATACGTCGTATGGTAATCAGGTGACTATACCACACCTGGATCATACCTCCGTTCAACCTCTTCAATTTATCGTTGTACGAAATGATTTCATACTCCAGGTTAGTGCCCTCCGTCAATTTGCCATCCGGAAATATTTCGTTCGCCCATTCCGGTAGCGAAAGATTCATCGAAGTCTCTGCCATGAAGGTGTGATAGAGGTAGTACAAATCCGTCGTACTATTTATGTTTTTACCACTATGCTGCGACGCGAATTTCATCAAGCGATCGAATTTCGCCACCTTCGCGCGAACCTCCTCGCTGTTCTTCACGCGCTCGTACTCTTCCAAGTATCTGCAATCACCGAACAATTTTTTCAACTCCGTTTCATCTCGATCTATCACGAGGCTTTCTACTTCGTCGAACAGCCCACCAAAATCTGGGCGGTTTTTATTTTTTTTAAAAGCATTTTTCGTTTGCTCGTTGTTTTTTATTCCTGTTTCCACTTTCGCCGACGAATTTAACCGTTCGTGGGATATAACTGTCCGGTCCACGCGCGGGGAAACAAGGTCGAGGTGTTCGTAGGTAACGGATAATGCTGCTATACTCGCTTGTTGTGCACCTACTTTGGGCATTCCTCCGGCACCAATAAGACATCTTCGTTCGATGGTTTGAACGTGAACGGTATCGGCTGCCAATCGAGTCCTGCGTTCCATTTTTGACTATGTACCGGTGGATAAAGTCCGGCCAGCACCAACTGCAGGGACATTTTTGTGCGGTCGTAGTCGGTGCTCCGAGCCACCAACGCCCAAGGCTCGTAGACTGATCCCAGGAAATCGCCGTAACGTTGCCGCAGCACTTCGCCGAGCATAAATTCGCGTCGTTTTCCAGTCTGAAATTATCGCAAACGAATCTTGTATTATCATCGTCTACTCGCATAAGTAAACACTTATGAACGAGCGAACGCAACGGAAGAAGAATCGTGATGAACGACCATTGCGCGACGATTTCTATCAACTCCAATAAATCTACAACCGGACACATCGCTTGCAAGAACAAGATTCTTCGATAATTACGTCTCGTCACAATTACGCGGATGAAAATGCAAACTAACGATCAGAATACTCGAATCTCTTCGGAACACCGAGTTTTTCTCTTTTCATCTATCACATCGCGACACAGACCTTCGACGTTATTAAAGACTTCGCACACTACAAATGCATCTCTGGAGCGAGTTCGACGAAAGTATCCTATTCGAAACAGGCTACTTTTAACAATACAACGAAATCTCGCTGGAAACAGAATTCGTTTTGCTTCTTCACTGTTTGAAAATACACATACCTAGCGGATTTCTTGAACGATGAAATTCATCGAACGATTCGATATTTTTTATCACGCTGTCGATGAGATATCGAACTCGGATGAATTTTTAACATGCTTCTCAGACAGCTACGCCGTGTACGTAGAGTTATAAGACATATCGTGTGTAAATTTGGCGGCAGATTAACGATCTTTCGATCGATCGTATCCGGAAGGTCGCTGTTCGTCTTTGTTTTATTACAGCGTTGGAAGATCAATGCATACTTGTGAACTAACAGCGAACAGAGAGATTTCTCATCGACGAAACGTTACTCACATTTGTCAAGCCACCGAGTCCCATGGGATAAAAGGTGTTATTCAAATGCGGATCTGTCGGATACATCTCCAAGCCGTTGCTGTCCGGTGCGCGATCGCCGTGCCTGAATACCTGTCGGAGAAAAACATTCGTTGATTGATGATTCTTGGAATAAGAAAATTCATAGTTTTACACTCACGACGTTGACGAGTTTCAGCTCGGGCTGATCGCAGATAACGTTGGCAACGAAGCCGATCAGAACACCAACGAAAACCCACCGAGAGTCGCCATTTGAGTTCTTCATTTTCGACGGTTACCTGAAAATCGATAAAATTAACAATAATCGTCCTCGCTGATAGCAAAATACCGCTTTTAGTCCAACGAATCGTATTCTCGTATCTTTGTATATATTCGACGTTATCTCTGCCTTTGTTCGTTAGAATAGAATTGTACCTTACTGCAATTCAACGGCAGAACAGCGACGACAACGAACTAACCGAATCGACGACGAGGCTTTTTGTTCGATTGAGAAAAAATTCCGTAAATGGTTACTCGAAGCGATGACACATTCTTCGTAGTTTCTATAATGATACCGGCAAATGAGTACACAATACTTAGCCGTATAATGGTCATGGAAACGAGCAACCGAACAAACGAGATTGCACAAAGTTTTTCCAGCGATTATTCTGCATCGCCCGCATTATGCAGACAGGTGTACGGAGCACGATTGGCTCAGCATAGTCGATCATTTCACCTCGAAGTAAATAAAATAATACAGACGTGCGTTTTCAACGCATCTAGATTTCCTATACGCAGTCAACACATTTTGCAACACATTTCAATATTTTTCACGAAATCATCGCAATTTACCGCTCACCTATCATTGATAGAACGTCATGATCGCATTCGCAGGAATATTTGCGCCAAAAACACAAAAGCCCGAATCTAAGGGATTAGCGAGACTTGATGTCCTACTAAGACTAGAGATAATTTTTAATCTCTTTTACGACCAGAGCTATTTTCATGGCTGTACGAATGAGAAAATAACTGGAAACAATTGAAATATCACTGTCACGCGTTTTACAGCAAATATCAATGGAGCTGCACTCACTTTTTCTAATTATTCGACGATAAGCGGCGAAACTGTCGTTAAAAATTTAACATGCAACGACGGAATATTTCAATAGAACGATGAAAACAGAACTGCGGTGTACTGGTCGGTTGTCGAGCTCCGTTTTCATATTCATACTCGAAGTGACACAAATATTATAAAAATATTGCTGTACGAGGAAAAACAACTCTGTGACATTACAACAATGCGAGTGCATTCGACAGATTCGACGAGAAGAAACACAATTTTCTTACCGTTTGCTCCGGACGAGTTTCTAACATTATAGAAATGTGACTGCGAGGGGAGAAACAATTCTGTGAGGGTGCAAATATGATAAACAACATTTTCATCGATCCAATCAATTTTATTTGGATCAACAAAATATCTAGTTGTTGTCTGAGAGGCATTTGACAATAATTACTTCGAACTACTACAATCGGATCTTTGCTTTTGGACTGCATTTGCTTCTGCTTTTTCTCGCGCTTGCCTCCGAGCTTTTGTCGTCTTTTTTCTTTTATCTGTTTCACCTTTGCGCTCTTTTTTGACTCGTATATAATTCTCGCGTAACCTTTTCCAAAGCTCAGATCCAACGGGGTATTTGCCATCGTCGTACAACCTGATCTTGACCAAAAAATCGAGTAATCTGTCCCAGAATAATATTTCAACTTGGCGCACAAGTGTACGACGCGCGACGCGCGTGTTGTTAGCATGATTGTCGCGACTCGCTAATTTCGTAATTCGCGCTGTCACGCGTTAGACTGCACATCTCGATACAATTAAGGTCTCGCGCGTCGTTATTCGATTTTTAATTATCCTCCCCGATTATCGATCATCGTCGTCGCAACGATACACTCGCGTGAACGTATTTTTTCGTTTTTGTTTTAATTCTCTTCCCTTTTACATCGTGACATCCCTATTATCAACGTGGAAACTGATGAGAGCGTTTACCAAAAAATTTCATTTCACATCACATGCGAGTAACGAGAAAAACGGACGCGTTGACGAACCTGAATGTTTGACGCTTCTTCGTTGACACTTCTCTTCTTGCCCGCGCCGAGTTTTCGCAAATTTGAACGACGAGCGGTAATTTTGTCTCGGCGAAAAATCGGCACGAGATGACTGCTATCACCGCGCACACCTCGTCGTTCGCCGCTCCGGAACAGATGCCGACGCGTCAACCGCTCGCTGTCTTACGATTCGGCGAGGCTCGTTGCCTTCGGTGTTATACCCAGCGTTATCAACACCCGCGGACGTTCAGAGGCCGTTTAACAAACAGACAACCAGATTTTGACGCGTACACGACCCTCGATCCCCACTCGATCGTTTCAGGTGAAATGTCATCGGGCACCGTCTTGCGCCTCCCTAATCGACGATCGAAACGACTCGCGATCGGGCCTCCCTGATTTCATTTGCTCGCATCTTTCTCAAATTTTCTCTCCAACTCCCTCATTTTTACCCACTACTTTTCTCACTGCTCCTAATTTTTTCACGCCATCATCCGCCTCCCATTTTTATTTCTTGTTCCCTCAAAATTTCGGAGGTTCTTTTTCCTTCACCACCATACTTTGTTTTCGAGTCTTCCCAGATTCCACTTCCGAACATTTTTCTCCCAATTACTATAATCATCTTGACTCTTTCCCCTTCTCCTGATTTTAACGCGTTATACTCCTAATCCTCGAAATGCAAACTCGTTTCGATATTGCTCCGGCGTATTTTTTTTCCAAATTCTTTGCTCTCTGTACTTCTTTAATTTTCAAAGCTCTCCCATTTTTCTTCGCATTTTTGGTTCACTTTTCTTTCCCAGTTTCGTGCTGCTTCGAAGAATTTTTATCTCTTTTCAAACGCTTGTTTTTCTACGTGACTCACGTCAGACGTAAATATGCGATTATAGGTATATTATCGTTGCGTTGTGTGTCTCACTATTTAATTGTACGATATTTGTCGAATTACGTTGAATTACGTTCGTTATATCACATCCATCATTACGCGTGCATTTTTCTTTCAATAATTTTCCATGTCTACCCCGTCATACGTGAAAATTCCACTGCACGTCAGCGGTATTATTATATTTAATAGATATTATATTCTGTGATCAGATCACGATCGAACTCCACGCTAAAACGTGGGAATAACACGCGATTGGGAAATGTGTATGATCCGAGCGCTGACACAACGTAGGTCGCGATACACTCGTTTACCGATAACTGAAGATAAAAGTACGCGTCTATTAAAAAACAATTAATACCGGATTTCCTTTCATCACGAGTCGTGGCATTTCGACGCGTTATCAATTCGGGCCAGAACAACCCGTACCGAACGTGATTGTCTCGGTATTTCGACCCTCGTCCTGATTACTCGTCGCCTGCGATTTTCGTAAACAGTATTCCCACCGGGAAACAAATATGTATCTTCGTATTGGCAAACGCGTCGGTGAGGCAACGCAGGAAATGCGTTGTTTTCGACCGCGCGATAAAACTGTCGTTAAAGATGTCGTACCGATCTCTCCGAATCTTCGAGCTACTATTTTTATTCGTTTGTGAAAAACTCGAACCTCGTACCTTCTCGAGCGTAGCGTAAGTGGGACATCTACCTTACGTGCTCGTTACGCGTGCGTATTTTACCGCGAAACTGATACCAAGCTACTAGATTTCATCTGCCCTAAAAAACGAAGTCACATTCCATCTATCAAGCTACGCGACGAAGACTTCCCCAACAGAATGAAGGCGCATTCGTTCCACGTATTCGAAAATTTTAGAGGACGTTAAAGGAATGCCGCACTTTTGGGACGACATTGCCAACTTTTATTATCAAGTTCCACGACGCTTTAAAATGAGACTTACGAACGGAGGAATTGATCCGAGAGAATATCAATTTCACACCAAATTTATCATTTTTATTCAATGAATTTCCATGGATGCAATCGGTATTCGAGCTGGTATATTCGATAGATCGTTAGTGAATTGACGCTGCTGGTTTTCAAATGTAGGATATGACGACTATTTCCAAATCCTCGAACTATGCGTATCGTTCATAAATTGTATATACACTGTAATTTTGGACCGTATAATATCGCAATTCGTGATGTAATCGGTTTCGTAAATGCGAGCAAAAAATGATCTCCTCGCAATATTCCGAATATAATTTGAACAAAGTTTCGAGATGTACGAGTGATTATAACTGTAAATAAGCCGGTTTTGCTCGCTTCGATTCGGTCTCAGCTCGACGAGCGCCTCATCTCTGCAGTCGAATGGTAAAAAGTCAGTAGACAACGAGTTTTTTTTCTTCAATTTTACATAATCAGTGAACGCATGCTGCTTATTATCGCTGCTAATTACGTAGCTGATAGATTATTATTCATGTTGTACAGCGAATAAACCGGAGGAATATTTACGGCGCTTCCGTATCTTTTCGCGTATAAATGTTTTTTCCGATGGATAGATCGCTGGATTCCCTAATTTCCTAGTTCCACGCATCGCTGAAGACGGTTTGGAAAATTAATAGCTGCGACTACGCGAAAGTGAAGCAGATTCACGTCTGATCTATGCGCTACAATAACTCCCAAGTCCGTTTCGCGAGAGCGACGAAGCTCTGCCAAAAATATTCATTTCGCTGGTCGATTTCGATCGACGACACGGATCGCGTGGCGAATATTTGTTTCGCGAGGCGAATTATGTTTCAAGAACACCTCGAGGACGGTAGGCCTTCGATTTTTTCCTTTTTCACTCGCGCTATGCAGAAATCAATCGGAAACGCTGCCGCGACAACGCGCAGGCGAGCGAGAGATTTTTACACGCTTCGGAAAAGAACGAGAAGATGTAATCGGAATTCCAATCGAAACGAGAAATGAAATAATAATAAAACATTAATAACGCGGAAACGCGTTGGAACTTCGAGACGCACGTGACGAACACGTGTCATCCGGAAATTGACCGTGAAACCGAGCTCCATGGTCGCGGAACGCGAGCATGGAAATTTTTATTGCGTCATGTTCGCCGAATCCCTCGCATCAATCTCCGCGTGATTCTCTCCAAGCTCGAAGCGCGCCCGTGACAATTACGCGCCTGGCGAACGCGCGCCGCGACACTGGCGTAGCTGCTGTTGCATAACTCCAGGCGCTCGACGCACCGGAATACCGGCGTCGAGCAACTTACTCGCGGGGATCGGATCTCATCGCGAATTCGGGTCAACCTATTGATACTCATATTTCTGGCAACGAAAATTCAGAATACTGGTTATTCGATAATTTATCGACGGTTAATTCGAAAAAAATGGTTTCTCTCTACTCGAGGTGAAGAATCACGCCAAAATTCGTTGTATAATAACTATGCTTGTAAATTTAAGATAAGAATAATTCAAGCAACAATTAGACAAGGAACACACGTTTAAAGCACTTCGAGCCTCATAATTCTTTCGAGGCGCATTCGCTGCAATAAAAAACTTTTTTTTTAACGAGGAGTACACATTTGGCACAGTCCATATTTTCCACGGAACGCATATCGCACGAAAAAAATTAAATTCGCCTCGAGGTAATGAGAAAATTGTATACCTGTCGCGAATTGGTAGACACAATTGATACGTTGGAGTTGACTTCGGAGAAAAATAATGGCGCAATTTTTCACTTTCACGTGAAATCTTATCGTTAAACGTTTTGCTATCAGACTTTGACTCCGGGAATCAAGGTAATGCCTTGAAAATAAACTCGTGTCAACATTTTCATCGGGCATACGTGCAGACGACATTTTATTTGCATTTCAATAAATAATTTCGACGAGATAATACGAAAAATCGGTCCTTGTTTCTCGCGAGAACAATCCAGAAAAGTTCACGTTTTCATTCGAGATTTTTATCCGATACTTTTACTTTCTTCAGGAGAGTCCACAGAATTTTTTTGCGGAACGAGCGTCGATCCAGGACGACTTGCCAGACGAAGTTGCCGCGATCAACGGTATAACGATCATTTTTGAATTTGTAGCTTGAATTTCAACGGTGTTCAAAGTTTTTTTTTTATTTGTCAGTCCAATACATTCGGATGGTGCACTTATCACTGGTTTTAGTGGTTTCAGCTTCGGTGAGCTTTTAGATTTCAGTGTCGATCACACGAGTAAGACTGAAGAGTCAGGAAAATATCTAAATTGCTTTACTATTGATACACCAACAAGGGCGAAAATTGTTAGCATTATCGCGGAACGATAACGCGCGCCACGTAAAGTATAACTGAAGAACGCAGCAAAAACGTGCGAAATTCGACGAGTCGATGAAATGGCGTATTACCTGCAACTTCGAGTCAAAATTTCTCCACGTCGCGAATAAAGGTACCCGTATAAACAAAATCTGCATCGGTAACACGCGAGAATAGACTAATTTACTGCACAAGCTATGATAAAACGTCGAATTAATTAACGAATTCTTGACAACGAATTCTTGGTATTATTCGCTCTCCGCTCTCTGATAAGCTCTTACGTTTAGAGCTTCCAAAAATACCGAGAAAAGTACTGATATAGGGGGATAAAATGATTAATTACAAAAATTCCGAGGCGCTCAATAAGCTCGACAAAAAGTTGTAATACTGCGATTACGCGACTGCAATACCTTGGGGGATATTCTTGTTGCACGTAACGACTCGCGTTGTCTGTGAAAAGCAACAAAGCCTCGCAGGAAAGTGAAGGCTGATCGCCTTGAAAAAATGCCCATCGCAAAAAATATTCTCAGTATTTTACAGAGAATTGCACAAGAATTCGTCACAAGTACAAATGGCTCGGATATAGACAGAGAACGTTGAAAGCTCGCGAAAGCAGTGGACATGTTCCGACATAGAAGCTTTGAAACGACGCTATTTTCAATAAAGCATAAAAAATACAAGCAACAACTTATTTTTTTTTCAAGAGTTATTTGAAGCTTCATTTTTACTGGTTACGTTCATTTTTTCTAAATATCCCTGGAGACAATGTTGTAGCCCGCGACAAAGATGGGGAGTCGGATTCTGCGAAGGTGTTGAGTAATGGAAAATAAATAAATAGACGCAGTAGATCAAAGAGTCTTACGGCATAGAATTAACTCTCATTAGCACTGATCGTTTCAAAGAAAGAAGGTCATGTGACTCGTTTCGCAACGAACACTGGAAAACTTAATGCTCTCCTCGTAAGAGAAGAATTGGCGATTGGAAAACACTGCGATTAGTGGGGTAATCGTTCTACTCGTGTTGAACCGATTCTGGGGAGAGAAAAATCTCGAGGTGTTGGGAATAGAAGTTCGACGTGCAACTCGTGACTCGCGCATCACCTTCGTCTATCTTATCACGACGAGCTGCGGCAAAATCACGTTATTTTCACGTGCGCGCTTTACAGACTCTGCGGGACAAAGTATGTAAGGTAATCTTCTAAAACACGCGCTCCTCGTCTCAGTCTCGGGTGACGCGTCGAAAAGCACGAATACAAGGAGTGAAAGAGCTTTTGCAAGTTTTCCCTCGTGCCACGCGATCGTACAACTTTTGCCGCAAAAGAGCAACGAAGATGTACTTATCAGCACTCGGAAACTAGCAACATTCGCAGGAAATCAACGCGCACGTTGCAAAATACTCGCTCGAGTATTCTTTATTCGGAATCATCAGACGCCTCGTGAGAATTTTTGTTTACTCAATTTTTTTCAATCGTTGAATGATAAAAAAAACGATCTGGCGCGAGTCATGCAACCGAGGAGAAGTAAAAATATCGAGACCGGTGACTCCGGTGAACGCTCTTGTCATTTCTGTCGATCTGGCAATAAATTTCTTGCGCATTCATCGGAAACATATTCTCCCCTTGTATCGAACTCGATTTCGCACCCGAATAAGCTCGTTGGCTGGCCAAAGAAATTTCGCCGGTCATTCCGCGAAAGAAGGTTCAGTAAGCTATTCGCTGTCTGGAAATGAGCCAAACACTGCTGTTCGAATTGATAAAACGAGACTTTAGTCAAAATCATTCCTCGTCTCTACCTTCTTTGTGAACGAAGCTGCCTATACAATTTCCTAAACGTCGAGTAACGATCTTTCTGATCGTCGCAGTTCGATAATCTTCGGTGATCGTAGCTCGTATGAACGTCGCTCGTCGATAGGTATTATCGACTATTACTGTAATTATTCGATGTATTCTCGATACGATACTCGCAGCACGCTTGTTCTGAGAAACGAGACATCCTAATAACGCGTTCGCGAGTTTCAAACAAACAATGATAAGAAATACGTATCTGCATTTTAAATTTACGTTGAAAATATTGTTCCAACCGGTTCCTGTCTACTTCATTTTTACTACTACTTTATTTGCATTTACTAAAAATGGTTCGCGAAAGTCCCCGACATTCACTCGCAAAATTGTAATGAAAAATAGTTTTCTATCAAGCTAGATCGTTACTTTACGAGCCATAGATACGTAGATGCATATTCTCGACACGTATCAATGATCGTTAACGACTGCGAGAATTTTGTCCGTCTGCTCTCCACGGTGAGGTTGGATTTTCGCGCACCACTCGCAATTTTTTGTACGAACGATTTTCGCAGTTGCGTGGTCGAACCAAGTCGAGGAACGTGGAACAACCGTGTTGATTTTTCGTCTAACGAGTCATCGCCAATAGATAAGAGTTTCGTCGCGTCAGACGATAACTTCATTAGGGTATTTATTTATGAGTCGTCACGTAATTTGCATATAGGTAGCAACAGAGGGGGGGCTGTTCGCGTCGGAGCTTCGGCACAACGATGACAATCCAGAGACTTCAAATTAGTTCGCACCTCGCTCGGCAACTCCGTAAGATAATTATCGATCGATGGGTAGATGATCTTGGCGAGGTTGAAGCAATTAACGATTGGTATTATTATTATTATTACTGCTATGTACACCGAGAACAGTAGTCTCCGAGTGTTATCTCGTGCAATTTTTGACAACGTTACGTAACATCCCAGTTATATTCCGAGGGTAGTTATCGCTAGCGGGGTAAGAAACAACCATCGAGAACACTTCGCCACTCTCTCTTCCGTGATCGGTGTGCTATCGCGAGTGCGCGTACCTACGTGTCGTCGATGTACGTGATGCTGTTTCGTGGCCGAAGGCAAAGGTTGTAAAGCTCGTTTATATTCGGACTACGAATCTTTACGCAACTTCTATCGATCATCGTCAATGATGGTCATCGCGGCGGGGAATCGGCGCGATCCTCGGGACCTCGTAGCTATTCGCGACCTTCGTGCCAAGGCGAATGAGGATTCGGTCACGAACAAACTAATATAAGCGTCCTAACAACTCCACCTGATTAACCTGATTACTTTAGAAACTTTAATTACCTGGTTCGTCGGTCCATTGGATTGTTGTCCGCGGTGAATAAAGTCGCCAACATTGATCCGAGATCGAATCCAATGCGATGGTAATAAATATTTTCTAGCCGATTTCCTCGGACTCGCAAAGACATTCCCGGCGATTTTCACGTCTCACCTCGCTAATATGGTCCGGAGATGTTTGGTGATATTCGCCTTGATCGTCGTCGCCGATCGAACGCGGAGCGTCGATCCGACCGAATTAAAACTAATTCACGTCGTGAGTATCATTTTGTTCAACTGCGATCGCTTCGTTATCTCGCGCATTATTTTTACAAACGATATTACTTTGTTTAGCTCGTCGCACACGCCTTCGACCATCCGCAAGATCTGCGTTTCGCGACGCTGGAACGTCTCGCCATCGACCCGAGCAACTATGCTGCGACAAATTCTCTCTACTTCGAGGACATGACCAACGTGAGTCTGCGCACGACTCGGTTTACTTCTTTTCTTCGGTACCTCGTGCGATACTTTTGAACATTCTGATTTTTCGTTCAAGCGACGAGTCCATCTCGCCTGTCAATAATTAACGACGTTTAAGTGAAAGCTATTAAACTCTTGCTCCGGAGAAATAGCACTGACATGATTCGTCGATAAACGTCGATTATTGATGTTTAGGAAGAAAAACTACTCACCTATCAACTGGGACTCCGATTACGCGACAGATATAACGAGTTTCTCGGTGACATTTACAACAACGAAGTAACCAAGACTCGTACAACTGAACAAGATTTTTCCATAATATCAGCTCTGTTGGTGAACGCCGCACTTTGGCAACCAGCTGCCAGCCAAAGATGGCTCGACGATTTGAATTGGCAACCAATTCCTCTCGGTGAGTCGTCGAAAAGCTGCCGGTCTGGATTTCAATGTTGAAACCATGCAACTCGCGTGATTAGCCAAAATTACGAAAAAATGCTGCAAAGTCAAAATATCAGGAATACGGTTATTCGCAGTACAGCTCGCCACTGTTCTCTTAACCCTTCGAGTAATCACCTATTTTTTCGGACGACTCCTACGATCTGGGTCAATTTGACCCCGTCACCTTTTTGACCGTGTATAACTTCGCAACTACTGAACCTGTTAACTTAAAAAAATACGCGAAATTTGTTTTCTATTTTTGTGACAAAAGAGAAGTTAATAGAAATTTAATTTTCACGGCCAGTGGCGATAAATCGTGAATTGCAATGGTGAAACATTGACTTACAGATTCACCAGACTAATCGTGCGTAACGAATCATTTGGTAAGATCGTGTTAACGAATTTCTCGTTCTCGGATAAGATTACGTCGGTGCGGAGAGGGATATAATGATGATGGGACGGCTCTGCCCGAGGTATGAAAATGCTACCAATGCGGTGAGAGATTTGCCAGAGATACGATCTATGATGAGGCACCATCGTAAATTATTCGCATACATTAGAAACGAGTCTGGTCTCGATGTACGTGATTCTCGAGATATTGCCCATCTCTATCAAAGCTTACAAGCTCGCGTAAGTCACTTGTTGATCAATCAACTATGCACGTTATACAACCGCTGAATATCGACGACGCTGATCATCGCTAAAATTCTTTCCGCCCATTTTTTATGCGTCCATCAAATCGACGAACCTACAGAATAATAGAACCAAAATACTCGACACAAAAAGTATAACCGAAAACGAGCTATTCACGAATAAAAGCGGGGAAACGTTTCTCCTTCGATTAAAAGCACCGAAAAATGTTTCCCACGAATAAAACAGCACCAAACTCAATTCTATCGAGTAAACTAACAACAAAAAATGGTTGTACTTTGTTCTACCTTTGAGCACATGTTTCAATATTGAAGTACATCTTACAAGCATATTTTTGTATTGAAATATCTTTATATAAACTCACGATATAATGATGTGAGTTTTTTTCGTCAAATATAACATAGGCTCAGTAATTTTTTCTCGCTACATACTTGGAATATGAACGCGTGGTAAGTCCATTGGATCGAATGAAACTGCACGTAGGTATGTTCTATTGCAGGAGAACCGTAATTTGAAATTACCAGCCTGGTCGGAAGGCCTATTTCCTTACGGCGAAATACTGAATGTAACTCTTTTGGAGTACGACATTCTCTCGTGGACGAATATCCAAAAACGACTGAACGGCGGAGTACTGATCAGGAAGATCCTGGAAGATTGCGCAGCCTGCGTTGACAAATATCTGGCAAACGAGCGAAGGAGCATCGTATACAGCGTCGACGTGAATCTCTTCGTCGGCGTTCTTCGCGCTCTGAATACATGGTATCCCCACGTGCCGAATGTCGGTGCTGCCCTGATTTTCGAGCTGCGTCGTGACAACCAGACCGATGATTATCGCGTGAAGGTGAGCGACCTCCTGCAACTGCACTTTCGAACCGATCAGATACCTAATCGTCCGTGAATCGTCGTTTTTCCTAGATTTTGTACGACATCGGCGAACAAAACATCACCATTCCCTTGGAGATTCCCGGATGCAGAGGCGTCGAGACTTCCGGTGGCTGCGAGTTCTTCAAGTTCGTTCACCTGTTGCGAAACGTTTTACCATACAACGAATTCGTTACGTGCGGCAGACCAATCGAGCCGATCGACACCAATGAAGACTTCCAATCATCATCTTTTCTGAACCACGCGCCAAAATCGTCCGCATCTCACACCGTCATCCCGACTTTAATCGCCTTTCCAATCTTCTCCATAATCCATCAGATACTCCGCGCCGGATGAATACAATTTTCCCCATCAACCGAACTCCACGATGAAACAATCCAAATTTTTGTCCCGTCTCGTCGACCCAACCCAAAAAAGTCTCATTTGCATTTCTACATTCGCGCAACGCTATCATCGAGGTTGAGCAACGTGCTTCGAATTCTTACCAAGTGATGTCAGATCGTTGCGACCAAACAGCTGAATAACCTCGTCGTATACTCGATAGCCGTGATATTTCGGCTATTTTTGCGTTGCTCGTCTACATTCAATTAATTCGTACATTTGGCATCAATAAATGTACGATAGATGCGAAAAACGAAATGTATCTCAACATATTCCAAACGGAATCCTGTCACAGACTTTATATTTCTCTCATCCAACGTAACGCCCCACGTGTTAATCACCGCGAAACTCGATACTATCCATTCCACTGGATCTTGCCATTTATTCGAGTTTTTAAAACACGACTGGATTCCTACATTTCTGGTACATCCATCGAATTGTGCGGGATAAGCGGAAACATGTTACATTCCAAAGACGAGAAGCCATGATTCGAGTTGACGGTTTTTCACGACGGTAAGTTTATTCACATATCGCACTCGCATTGGACGCTATAGCGTTTCGAATATTCAACGCGGGAATATTATTCGTATGATAAAAAACCGGTTCCAGATATATATCCGATGTGGGACGATGTCGCGATGTGGGAGCAAAAACTGCTTTCGCGAAATAACGAATCGATAGGGGCAGATGATGTTCAGCGTGATTTAAGATAACCGAAATTCGTGACGCTGGATAGTTGTTTCCCACATCGTGCAGCGGATGGATCCGATCTTTGTCGACTATTTAATCGCGTGATCATCGTTTTCACGCAGAAAAGTGGTCTCACCTTGCTCTGCTATTACGAGTGTATAAAAACGCATAGTTCATTGTGCGATATTTTCACAACCGATAAGTTCTCCTCCGCGAAGTAGTAAGTAGATATCTTGGAAGACCTCCGCGATTTCAGAGAAAAATTGCAGACAGTTTTGCCTATTGTTCGTAGTTCTCCGCGATAATTCATCGAAGACAAACGCAACCATCGCTATCGACCATCTGGGAAAATATTTTTCAACTTCTACCAGGATATTTTCCAAGCAATTACGCGGAACGGTATAGTCGTACTTTGAATATAAATATTCGATGTTTTTATACTTGATAAATGGACATATGCAGACACGTCACCTTGTTCTCCAAATAAATGTATTTTCAGTAATTTCTACGCGACTCAGCTGGCGCTGCGTGCCGTTAAGAACCAGAATATATATGAAAAATGATGACACTAGTTTTTTTAAACAACGAGAACAGAAAGTGACCGACAATTGTCCGCAGAACTGGATTGAACCATCATTTATCGTCGTTTTTTCGAAAACAACAGTTTCGTCTCATTCTCGGATATCCGAAGCGCAATTTCTATACAAGAATTTACCATTCTAATACTTTAAAAGGAAAACTCCATCGGGAGCCTCTTCGGTATTTCTATCATCGCATCGAATTGAATTCGTAGCAGCGTTGAAACCCCGATCCTTGTACATTTGAGCCAGCGATACGTTGAGTTGTTTTGATAAGCGTGTCATGCTTCGTTTGCCACTTGTTAAATGACCGGTGCAGCGATAAACAGGTGCGGTACGCGCCGCACATTCGATCGAGCGCCGAGAGTAGACTTACCATTTCTTGCTCTAGCTCGATCGAAGCGTGGACGATTCCGTCGTGGTCGAACAAACGCGTACAAGTACGCCATATCTAGTCATTGGTAAGAAAATCCATCCGCGTATTTTATCGAACACCTGTCCTTTGTTAATAGGTACCGATTTCTCCGCGTGACCGGTAAACGCTCGTAGATCCTGCCTCGTTCATTCGCGAGTTTCACGTCGCGATCGACTGCCACGCGATGATAGCCACGGGAAGACACTTCCTCGTTGCGATCCTCATTTCCGCAACGATCGACCAGCTGCTGGCCAGCGACGACGAATTGCGGATGGTCCACGTCGTGAGTACCAATTCTCATCCCGTCGAATCATAATAACACTAATAGCAGAACGTTTGGTCGAGATCGCTAATAAGACAGCTGATTGCTTTCACCGCAGATTTTTCGACACGGTCATCGAGCACCGAGCAACCGATATGCCGAGGGCAGGTATCCGAAAGATCCGTACGCGAACAAGTCCTATTTTCCCGAGGGTCACAGTGGACTGACGAACGTGAGTACGTTTTTATCGGATGTGTGTTTCGTTGTATTTTCGGATGTTACGTCTGCGTAGGATGGAAAGCTCGTGATGTACGAACTTGGGGTACAGCTACGCCAGCGTTACGATCGTTTCTTGGGCGATGTTTACACACCTGATATCACGAGAGTACGATCGACCGCGTCTACCAGAACAATCATGTCTGCTCAGCTCGTGAATGCTGGACTGTGGCCACCGGCGAAGATCCAACAATGGAACCCGCGTCTTTTGTGGCAACCCGTTGACTTGGGTACGCGAAAGAAAGTATTACACCGGCGAAATGACGTACAACTTATTTCTGTACCGAATAAGTGTGCGGGCAATTTTATCCGGTATTGAGCTTGATTCTCTCAATTTAGAAACCGGTCCGAAAGAAAGCGACAGTTTAATGCTCTCTTACAACTGTCCCACCTACATCAAGGAATACGAAAGAATTCTGAACAGCGACGAAGCGCGTGAAATAGTGGATTCTCATCGTCAATTCTTCGATTACGTGAGCGAACATGCAGGAAATCGCATGAAAACACCGTACGATGTATTTTGGATATATCAACTACTGTCAGCCGAGGTAATGCCGAATGTGGCGTCGTATCTATTCTCATTTGGAACAACTAACCGTGACGCGGACGTTCGTATCTTTCAGCTCAATTACAATCTCACTCTGCCGAACTGGACAAAGGGTTACTATCCGTGGGGTAAAATGTACGAAGTGACTATGCTGCAGTACCAGATTGCAAACTGGAATACCCTCATGAAAAAACTCAATGGTGGTGCGTTGTTGCGCGAGATTATACAAAATTATGAACTTTTTGTTCAAAAAGACAAAACGATGAGGCGTAGAAAGTTAACGCTGTACAGCGGTCACGAGTTCAACGTCTGCAATGTTCTCCAAGCTTTGGGTTTGTGGCAGCCACACGTTCCAGCTTACGGTTCCGCGGTGATTTTCGAGTTTCGTGAAAACACAACCACGCACGAATTTGGAATCCAGGTACGATGATACCGTAGGTATGAATTCTTCGACCATAATATTGTACCCTGCTTTCTTGTTGATCGACAGGTACTCTACCGCACTGGGAACGGGACGGAAATCGTTCCAATGACGATGCGAGGCTGCGAACGAGTCTGTCCCATGCAGAAATTCATTGGTTTACTCTCGGACATTATTCCGGAAGACGTTGATGAGCTCTGTGGATTACGAGCGAATTCCCATGATAAAATGGATCAGGATGAAAAAAACTCCGCGAATGTTTTTACCTTACCCGGCTCGACTTACTGCTTTTCATTAGCCTTTCTCCGTTTGATTTGGTTGTTAATTTTCAAGTATTGAACAAATATTCCTTCACTTCAGACATCTGACGAGCCTGAGAACTAATAATTGGCAAATTATTGGCGAATGGTTATCTAGATGTGATTCGACTGGCAACGATGTGAAAGACGATCACTTGTAGTGTCACGACTACGGAAATTGTAAAGCAAACTTGAAATCCTGTGATATGTGATACGCACAAGAAAGCTCCGTAAATAATATCACGCGATGTGTTTAAACGCGTGAAAAAATAGAGACATCAGAATGTAGGTGACTCGAGTGATTCAATTCTGTGATCTAAAACTGTGGAAAGTTTCCACCAGGAAGTGAACTTTGAATAGAAAGGGTATTAAAAATGTAAGAGGACGAGGATTTGAACTCTCTCATTTCAGTGTTTATTGACAAAAACAGTTTTGTATTCTGGCTTAATTATTAATCAATGATTCTGTAACATACAGCAAACTTCATTTGGATTTATTTTCAATCGATGCCCGTCGATTTGGAACAGTGAGTGTGGTCCGAGGAAGTTTTTAGGACCGAGAGACACTGCCAACTCATTATAGCAATTTGAGGGCAATTATTAGAGGTAACGGCGACCAGTTTTTCTAGTATTTTTGTCCAAGTCTCCTCCTGATCTTCCGGGCTCGGGGAACTCTCTACGAATATATCAGGTTCTTTCTGATCGCCCTTCCAAAGCCTTTTCCACGATTCTGTAATATCCGGTACGTCCCTTTGTGGATTATCAACTTCCGGAATATCATCGGAAGCTCTAATGGCAACTTTGTACTTTCGCAATGCGATGTCCAGAGAATGAAGAAAAATGTAAGATTTCTCGATTGTTTCGCAATATTCTATCCGATTACCCTGACTCGTCTCTGTCATCACGTCGATGAGTTTTTGCAGAATTGAAAACAAGAAGTTGACTATCTCCTTGCAGATAGATAAAGCGTTGCAGAGTTCGAGAAGCATGGACGTATGATGTTCCCATATCAGCGTCTAAAACAAACCGATTAATACATCCCAGCGAGAACGATTGTAGTTCTTGTTAAATACAATAGTCTTGTTACCTTATCGAGTTCATCGCTGTTAAAAATCT
Organism: Arge pagana; assembly: GCA_963969455.1. NCBI lineage: Eukaryota > Metazoa > Arthropoda > Insecta > Hymenoptera > Argidae > Arge > Arge pagana. The sequence continues at coordinate 1,806,423 of OZ018312.1, read as the reverse complement.
TAACAAGAACTCGCTGAATCATTCGAATAACTTCCCGTTTGCACCAGTCGGGGCGTCCATTCTTCGCCTGCTGATCGATGATGTTGAGTACCGCGGTGATAGCCTCTTTATGGACAAATCCATGCCACCGATGAAAACTGGCTGAAACTTTCGCATTCTTGACGACTTTCAAAATTGCTTTGACATGCTTCAGCAAGCGTTGATCAGTCTCGGAGCTTCGTGTAATATAATTGAAGGTAGCCGATGATATCGACAGTTTTGCTTTTTTACCATGAACCGACGTCGCTTCGGCGAGAATTTTTTTCCGCTTTAATCTGTCGCTTTGATCATCGATGATTGTTGCTACATTCGTTCGAATTCTCCTTACTTGGTCATGGCTGTCGCGTGATGGAAAATCACTCGTTACGCCTGTATTTTTCTCAATCGTTGCTCGACACCTCGATGCTTTATTGAAACAGGCGGCTTCGTCTGAATTTCCTCGGTGCTGAAATCTCACCGTTTTCACACGCTCATCGTCATGATAATTTTTCAGTCTGTCATTTGCCCGTTTCATTATCGATTTCTTAGATTTTGGTCTATCGCGCTCGCTCTCTTCGACAAAACCAATCTGAGAATCTATTTTTTCAGAATTAAAACCGCTATCCATCGTAGCAGTGTACGTAATCTCGGATGTCAGAAGCTTGCTAGATGGTCGTAGATCAATATTTTTATTGCAAATCATTGTTTGACTCGAGCGTGATGGGTCTTCCTCCGATTCTAGTATAACTTGATCGGCGTTGGCCACCTTATCAAAGACTGCAATTCCCATCTCTTTGGCTAAATCAACGCTATCGGTCACATTAGCAAACGGTATGGACTTTAGTGGAAATTCTGGCTCTGAATCGGAAGCAATTGTTATCTCCTTCGTGAAAGTTGGACAACTCGTCACAGTATGGGAACAGCTGTTGTGCGTTTTCGGGACTTTCTTGAGCCACTTTCCATCTCGACGATGATTGCCATTTTCAAACTGATAATCATTTTCCAATTTGGAAGAAGAATCACTGCGTGATGCTTGTTTCGTACAATCTGATGATTTGAGTGAAATTATAGCTCGTATGAAGTCTAAATCAGTTTCTCGCGGTTTTCCATGTTTGTCATCATCAACCGTAGTATCGGACATATCGGATGGCATTATGGAAGCAGATCCCACCGAAGTATCATCTAGCTCAGGCTGGAAATTTTGTGTTGTAAATCGTTGCGAAATATCAAACGCTTCATTCTCTTCAGCCTCGTTCAATCCTGAGATGGTATTCGAATCTAGACAGAAAAGTTGAATTTGAACGAAGATTTTCATGTGGAAATTTATCTTCGAACAATATGTAAAAACTGCGCTGAGTTTTTATATTCTTCGTGAGGTTTACCGCATCGTGAATGTTTTAATACATGTTTTCTGTTTAAAATAATATCAAATACCTTCATCTTCCATTTGTTGTTCTCGCCGTAGGGAACTCCATAATTCATCTTGTCGTGCTCCGGGACAGTTTTCCTCTACCTACAACAAATAACAACGTTAACAGTTTGATTTACCTCGCAAACACCCGATACCCTTCTGATATCAAACGCTTGATTGATATCATTGTCAGTTGTACATACCCAAAAATGCTTCCTGCTATCTGAAATGTTTCTCCACGAGCCACTATTATCCTTACCAATTATTATCATCTGCTGATCCCAATTTCTAACTGAAATTAAAAAAAAAAAAAAATTACAAATTTATGAAAAATGAGACGATAAATCATCATACTCACCGTTAGTGACTCTCGGTTTAGCATTCTCCATGTCAGACTGTTGAGAAGTTGCAGGTAAATTGAGGTAAATGTTTGCATGTCAAGTTACGCTGCACGTGAAACAAAAGACGATCGAACAGTTTTAAATTGTAACATCGATATGCGTGATCGAATCGATTCTCCAAAGTCCGACTTCACGTGCTTCCGTCTTCGAGTTTCCGGTCTCTTTAATTCATAGACCGCTCGTGCTGGCATAATTTCGTAACGTTATATATATACATATATATATATATTAAATTAACGAATATAACGTGATGGAGTCGTTAGAAACAGGAAATTTAACCGGCATCCAAAAAGAGGAACTTATAGAGCAAGTTAAACAGCAAATAGCCGTCGCAAACGCCCAAGAATTACTGACGGTAAATTTCATCGGTCGAACACTTCGCGTCACGTAACTTTGTTGGCTGAAATTTCACATGTCCGCTTATCTATTTTGCAGAAAATGACCGAGAAATGCTTTAAAAAGTGTGTTCTCAAGCCTGGAACTTCGCTTGATAGTTCGGAACAGGTAAATACGAAAGATAACCGGTAACATAACCTCGCTTTCTTGTTTCTGTGATGGCATAACTCTGATGAGAATGCGCGTGTCTTAAAACCAACGTAACTAATTCCAAGCCTATGAGTTTGCATCGTATCGAATTTTAAGGGAAGACTCAAGGTGAAAAAAAGGCTGTCACCATTTCTGAATATTGCATCATTGATCGTTGTGTAGCCGATAGTCGCTATGATTTTTGTTTTTCATTTTGATGTTGGGGAAGAATGTTTCTTATGTATTTATCATTGGCTCGTTTATTTTCCAGAAATGTGTGGCTATGTGTATGGATCGTTACATGGATGCTTGGAATTTAGTATCCAAAGCATACACCAACAGGCTGCAAAGGGAACGTAACAGAATGTAAAATTGATCCATCGATAGACCGATCAAATGAAGAATTGTGGCTCAAAGCCATGTAGCCCGCTAGTCTGTAAAAAAATAAACGATACAAGCTACGCGTCGAATGAAGAACGAAGAAATAACGCTGATCTCAGCTACTTACGCGAAGCTTAGTAAATTGCCAATGCTCGTCGAGAGTTGTTTGTTAGATTGGAAATTTATACAGCATATTCTTAGCCATCGTGATGTGTTGAGATGTTTATTTCTTCTACTGAATAAAAATCACAGACACCAGATCCGCGTTACCATTGATGTAGAGGGATCCTAACAATGTGTAAACTCGAATCTGTGTAAATACATTTTTTTATTTCGACTGTTGCAATTTCTAATTATAAATTACCTCAGCAGGTTACATTATAGGAACAGCAATATTAGATAGTTAATCCCCAACGTACGAAGATCTAATTTAATTAGCAGCGGCATAGTTTGTGAAGGAAGAGCGCTGGTCGTGTTTTTGTATTTTTACAAATATCCTCGAAGTCCCTTTGAAGGATAAGGGATATTTTAGTTTTTGATTCGACATAAATCCGCGGTACAAATGACATTCATATTTAAGGACTATGGAACATTTCGGAGTAGTCGTAATAAATTGCTGTACACCAGCACTCACCCTCTCGATACACTTTATTTTTTATAATCTACCCTTGGCTATTTTATATCATGTTTATCAAACTGTGATAAAAAAAATTCAACCAACTGAAAACGATTACTTCACGAAAGAACATTTAAATAGTATTCCAATTCGCATATTTGATTGAACGGTGTATGGACGATGTAGTTTAATTTCCAATTTGATTAGTTACCTGAGTTAAACATCATTCGGAGGACAAAAAGTTATCCAAACATTTCGAGATGAAAATGGAAATAAAATCAGGAACGTACCAAATAATGTCTGACCAAATGATTTTCTGGATAACAGTTAATTGTTGAGGTGGTACCAGTAACCTCGATGCTACGAAATGAAATGAATATCGTAAAATAAAATACAACAATTAATTGCAAAAGAGAAAATTCTTTATAAAATAAATAACAAATACATGAATATTGTTACATCGTAATTCGTAGTAAATCATAAATAAGTAGCTCAAGTGTCGCTAAAAAAAAACCCCACAATTCCACAGTGTTTATTTGCATTGATTGATTATTAATATTATTACTATTAGCCGTACACGCTAAAAGGCACGATATAGCCACCAATTTGTCAGCGTGGTTACTTTGCGATTACCTTCTGTGGAGTATGGAAAAATATCATTGAATATATTTTAATACTTGCTCTGTTCGAATTTAGTCTATAAATCACTAGTAACAATTAACGCATCTGTCAACAATTATAGTATTGAGTTTATGCTGTCCTCTTAAAAATATATAACCAGAAGTTTGTTCCCCCTTGGATTTTTTCGATTTCTCGTTTTTGTCAGTGAATGGCGTGATACCAGGGTATATCGAACGTGTAGATATTTATCGGAAAGGTGTAATAGTTGTTCAGAAGCAAACCCATTGACGAAGCAGTCGATATCAACAAAGGGAGAAAGATAAGCGATGAAAAATATATACCAGATAACATTACATACAACTATTTTCAAAGAACTTACGAACTAATTATTCTGAAAAATATTTCGTCAATATTATCGCTTCCTAGATCTAGCCAATTAAATTACAAGACCAACCCTAAAAAAAATGGAATGTGTTATTGCCTACATCCTATGAAGTGTGGGAATGTTACGCGCAGTCCTGGATTTTTTTTTTTCTTTATGCTTTGATTGTTATACGTTATGTGAAGGAAACACGTTGTAACCACGCTGATTGGTCAGGAACACACCTGTTTTTCTTTTTTCATTCCCTGGTCACTCAGCATACAATACGACACCAAGCGACGCTCATTTCTAGCATCTCTAGTATAGTTTTGGGAATTATGTCGCGTAACAGTCTACGCGTTTCGTATCTTATAGTTCGACTCGTCAGGAGATACCCTTTGGAGAGAGAAAAAACGATGGTGCACGTTAATTTCTCCAATAGGATGTCCCGTTTTTCGAGCGTCCGATTGATCCACCTTGTATTGTACTTAGTTATTGCAGCTTAGTCAGGGCGCAGTATACACATGAATTATTCTCGTTAATTTTTGTAATTAATAGTAACGGATTGCCATTAAATCATGTCGCTTGTTTTTCATTTTCAATAATTTCGAATACCATGCCGAGTAAAAGCGAGCAAACTCACAAAGACCTAACTTCAATATATTAACGATTAGCAATAACATTTCCGCCAACGTTAGCACCATCATCTTTGCAAAATGTTTTCTTTGATTTTCCAGGCAATCCATAATTAGACGGATAATTTTTTTCAGATATCCGGTACACAGTTTGCACAGATATCCCACAGTAACTTGAGTTAAGCGAGGTAACACACGATATTCAGTCACGAAGATAAATATGAGATTCAAGTCGTCTGTTGCGACTTGAATCGACTACAAATAATTATTTTTTTTCAAAATTTTCGTCAGCTTGCCTCTGCATCATCAATGCACGTCAGCATTCGATCTAGATCAAAAATATTCGTATCCTAGATTCTAATTCGACAAATTAGTGATTATTTTAATAATAATAGTAATACCAAGTGATCTAATGGAACAAGGATGATATTCAAGATGGACATGATCACCTTACGAATATTGAAATATGAATTCGTTTGGCTATCGTCATCAAATTTTCCTTACAAGAAATGGAGAAATATTCATCAACTCACGATTCCATTTCATTGAAATGTCTTCGTTGCTTAGCGCAATTCGCAAGTATTGAGCTACCCTGAGTGTCGTCTCACGTGTCAAAGTAGCAGAGTCAGAATCACACGATCAGCTGATAGAAAAATAGTTTTTGAAATATATGTTAACGATAAACGCGTACCATGGATCAACGTTAGACCTCCTCGATATAATCTGCAACGACGCCGGGCGTTACGTTTGATATGGTTTTGATGGGTGCAACATCATCCAGCTGTAAACAGACGTAATACAACCATGACGTAACTAGCACCCGCGAAAGAGTCAATGTATCATGCTGCTGACGTTAAGATACTTACGCAAGATGTACTATTAAGAATTTCCTCCATACCCTCAATTTCTTCGCTTATATCGTCGCTTCGAATACTTTGTGACACTACCATTGCTTCGTCGTCTTTCTTGAAGCAGCTCTTCTGAGGGCTGTTGCGATCATCTGGACTTTTGGCTGGACTCTGTTCATTGGCACTACCAGATGCCGATGAAACAAAATCCTCCTCGTAATTGTCAATTTCTTCATTACCTGAACATCACAGGATGCGTAAAGAAAAGGTAACAATTTGACGAGGTAACAATAACCAACCTACCTAGCCCTATATCCATCAATTCCTTTAAATCGTTTATATCCGTTTTTTTCGCATTCAACGATGGTAGATCTCCAAATATAGAGGTGGCCTTTGTGGTCAACGGTGGTAGATCCCCAAGAAAAGAAGTATCGCTGCAATTGACTGGACGAACTTTTTCTTTCTTACCATCAATAATAATTTCGTCAAAATACAGAGTTTTTCCCAACTTTTTATCGACACCCATCTGTTTCTTGTTTTGTACATTATTTGCATTTTGTAGTTCGGCATTGTTCATACTATTTTGTTTGGTATTTTCTTCGTTTATATTTGCTTCTCGCCCTATGCCGTCGATCATCGACTCGTCAAATCTGATCAATGGCTCGGTTTTATTCAATATGTGATTCGTCTGATCTATTTCTTGTACCTCTCTCACCGGAGTTTCACGTTCTGCATCTTTTTCCTCGGAGCTTGCGGGTAACTTACCCAACCACGTATTACTGTTCTCCGAATGAGCATCGTCATCTGAATTGAGGTCATCGTTTCCAGGAGAAGAATACGTTTCGCGTTGACAACTAGATACGTTCTCGGGAAGGTTGCGCGAGGCTTCGTTTGTCCTCTTCTTATCAGTTATGGTAACATTTATGGGAATTTTCAAATCTGGTTCCGATACGCTATCTATTTTCTCCGAACTATCATTGTCATTTGAAAGCGAGACAGAGTCTTTACGTGGAACTGTAGGATGGATATCCTCAAAGTTTTTCTTACAAGCATCGCTCTCTATTTGCTGGGTCTCCATTGTTCCGTTACCATTGCTGTCGTTGCCATTTTCTCGCTGCGAAGTATGGAAAAACCAATTTATATCACTGGTGTTTCACATCCTGTGAAAAATCCCAATGTCGAGTTACGATAAATACCTTGGATAAATCCTGGAACGCACCGCGCAATGTATTTCTCAAAATTGCGCCGAGTAACGGCTCATCAGACGCGATGCCCAATTCTTCGCACAATTTATTTCTACCAACATAACTGTACTCCTTTCCAGAATAAGTTTCCGGATCATAAACCGATATAGTGTAATCCAGGCCGAAATATTCTAAAAATTCTTTAACTAAAGAGAACAGTAATTTTCCCTCGGAATTGGCCAAGTATTGCTTTACAGTTTTGTTGAGAAGCGGCTCTGTATTCTGCAATAGATTATTTGAAAAAAGTATGAAAAGAACAAACCAGATCAAGGCAATTATTTACAATACAGGGGAGCATATATACGAAAATTTGTGTTTCAAAACATTGCTCCAAAAATATCCAGACTCAGAGCCAAAGATCACAAAAGCTCTAAGACGGAGGACGTAAACAGGAAGCTGTTTTGTAGTTTCTTTTTATTTTATTGGTGAACGTAATTATAACTCACCATTACAGATTCTTGTTCCTCGAGGGCGAGAAAAACACTGGCCCTAAGTTCTGCCTGAAAATGCGATACCGTTATATTATATGAAAACGATACTTTTTACGATATTTCGATACCTAGAACCGTATAACCTTTGACAAAAAATCAAACATGTAACAACCGTTGCAACATTTCATTGAATAGCTTACTCGAACTTTTGCTAAAACTCCGTTATTCTCTAACGTTTGAGCGACCAGATCCCGCAGCTCCGTGTCCTCCTCCATAGAAATATTTCCGTCTGTCATTATTACAAATAAAAAATTACTTTCGCAAAGACTCAAAAAATGTAAATATTTACGCTTCCCATCGCGTGCTTTCTTTCCGTATTTCCCATCTTTTCGCAGATCTCGGCTGGCCCGAGTCCACCGTTCCGTCAATTTCTGTCGGTCAATCGGTGCCGCGTTATTACAATATACTATACAGCATACCGAGGTATACCCGAATAGAGTATACTGAAGTATACTGTGAGCATGTGATCATGCATAGAGGCAGGCCATAAGCGTAGCGAGGGCACGGTTCCTCGACTTGAAACAGTTGAAGATCACCGTTCAACTTTTATAATCATGGTTTTTATGTTAATCGAATGAATACCAAGCACAACTATGAGTTCCGTATCAGTAATATAACGAAATGCCGGATTTTATAATCCTTATTTCAATGAATATTGTATTGTTTTTTCGCTGATATTGAAAACACCAATAACACTATACTATGAAAACAAAAACTTAGACTATTTTGGCAACGATACGTATATATAAAATCCGATTGAAATTTTACGTAAAATCGTGCCTTTGAGGCATTTTGACACGATCTGTTAATCGACATTCATCCTAGGTAAACACAAGGAATTGCATGGGATGGTTTGCATATGCAACAGCAAGACGTTGATGTTAATAAAGAAGCAAAAATGGAATTCCTATGTTAAGTTTGAACATTTCTACATGTACATGACGAAATGACGTTATCGGGATGAATGAAAAATGCATCTCTAATTTGATATAAAGCCTTTATCTGTTTCAATTGCTGCATCAAAATCAAAATTTGAAAAGCACCAAAATTCGTTGGCCAGGTTATTTTTGTGGCGAGGTTCAAAACTGCATTTTTTCACTCCCAGAAGCCTTGTTGCAAGATCTGACATGACCGCACCTTGGAAAGAAATAATAAACCGTTAGGGATATTCATAGAACATGATATCTGTACACGATACAGTTTCATTCACGATACCTGTTGAGAGTAGAATATCTTGCTTTGCCAGAAATTTAATCGTTATTGCAGTTTTCGTCAAACATTCCTCTGATAAAAATGGAGGGTCGGCTACAACGATATCGAATTGATTTGCCAAATCTTTTTCAATATCCAACGGTGATTTATAGTCGTAAAATATGAAATCTGATCCGTGTGTCGCGAATCGTTTGTCATATTCAAACAGCTTGACTGAAATAATAAGGATATGCCTTATCACAGAAATAAATAATTTAGTTTGTGCAATTAGTTCCAAATTGCATGAACACAAACCTTCCCTGGGGCCTGCCTCTGCTTTTAACCTTTTATAGAGCGTAGGGCACGAGATAAGAGCAATCCTTCCTGTTGACTCAGTTGATTTTACTATTCCCTTTACAAACGTATCAACGGTCCATTCGTCGTACCAAAACTGGCTGAGTTGCTGAAATCATCTGTACTGTATTATGGGAACTACTGTTAAGGTATTATATAAAGTTTCAATGTTCAAAGGTTCAAATCTCGCGCCATTGTTCAGCGTACAGTGTTTACGCTGAACTCTACCTGTTAACCTACCCAATTTTCTTCGAATGTAACATCGCTAACGCCGTTCAATGGCTTGGCTCTCTCGTTATAAAATTCCTGAAGAGCTGCCAATGTTGTCGCAGATAATTGTACGTCGTCGTCATCACTATCATGATCAGACATTTTCTAATCGGTAATTTAAAAAGAAATAAATAAATAGATACGCTACGAGCTAGTGATGGTTCACGTGGTACTTCTAGGTACTTTCCATCCCCAGCGCCATCTACATCCTCCGTCAACCTCGTTTTCGCCGCGAAATATTAAGTTTATCAAATCAAGTCTAATAGCTGACATTCTGGACGAAGATGATATGTATTGGAATTGTAATATACAATTCCATAGCAGATTGATTGACGGTGAAAAATTCCCGTTTTTTTTTCGATAACCCTTGAAGAGTATAATAATCGAGAAGGAAATATTGCTATTATAGGCTGCTTAATTTTTTCAACGTTACTTTATTACCTGCGAATTATTATTCGAAGTGAATTCTAATGGAAACTTCTTAATTTGTTTTGATAAAGTAGTTACATTTTATTAAAGCATATAAACTCGCCTTTGAATGCATTTCTTTCTTTAGTACAATTCATCATCGATATAATATTTTTCGACCACATACACGTTGTTAACGTTCTCTGATATGCCTCGCTCAATATTTACAAGATTCCGATCAACATATTTCTATATCTGTACACATAACTACGCGTAACATTCCCTGTACTTTCAGTTCCTAGGCACATTCAATTACATCTCATACAAGCTGGGATTAAACTCAAAATATAACAAATCTCTTCTCTTTGTTAGGGAATTCCCACTCGAGTCTTTTTCCTTTCTGTTTAAGAAATGATTCAATATAGCAAGTTTTGATTCAGTATGAATTCGCACCAAATAATTTTGGTCCCAACCTTGGACAAACGTAAGTTGTGCAATACAAGTCAATTCTATACATTATCTTCATTCATTCGCTACAAATGAATCGCAGACTAAGCATGTAACGACACATTCATCATCTAGCCACAGTAATGAATGTAATTTAGCGAGGAAAGATTTTGTCGCAACGAAGACAGAAATGTGGAAAGTCAAAATCTGAACGCGTTAAAATAACACAAATTACTGTGAATCACATAACAGTATAAAACTCTCAATATGAAGATAAATTCTATCCACGAACGTTCTTTTCGATTGTTACAGTGAGAAAAGTCCAGAGAATCACTTATCGCTTACCGTCCGTATTGTATGTAATATATGTATGTGCATGTGTATGTTAAATATAATTGAGTGAGTATTATTGTTAGATTACTAGTCTTTTCGAAGCCAGCAGTTCATTTATTAATGTCACTTTTTAAATTTTCGGTAAAATAGTCGATAATTAGAATGAATGAATGAATTCTTCAGCAGAATATAAGATCAAATAACTCTAAAGATCGTTTTTGCCCAAATATTAGCTCGAAGAAGCAAACTTTCATGGTCCTCAAAATAATATAATGGGTAATTTGGTACAGTTGCTTGAATAGTGACAGTTTATTTTTCTAACTAATAGCAACAGAGATAATTTCTAGTTCAACAAAATAAACTTCACCATTCAATCGTGCAACAACATATAAAACTTTATAAACTGTATAAACTTTAAGCAGTGCAACATGTTCGTGGAATGAAGCAATACATACACAGAAATTATCTCAAATACACAGTGATTTGTCTTAAGGCATCCTATGCGATGATACCAGCCATTTGATCCTTCGAATCCAGATGGACTCTGCATTAACCATCAACGTTACATTAGTTCACTACACTTTTGGTTATTCAAGCTACGTTCAGCAATGTTTTAGAATAATTGGTTCGATAATCTCGAAATGATTGCAACGCTCTAATTTTTATAGTTTATCGAATACATATTCGATACATTTTCCAAAAAATATCTATACATTTTTTTTCAACATTATTAAATATCATGACCCTACTCTTTACATAGCATAGCTACATGTTTATCGCACTCGAATTGAAATTCAATCACTCTCTCTCTCTCTCATATATTGCCAATACAGAAGCAATTCAGTTGTCAATAATTTATCAGCTACTACTTCTCCAATCGCCGGTTTCCTTTAGTGCTCTGTCAGTCAGTCTTTCTATCTCTGTTATCAATTGCTCTGTTTCTACATCAACACACTCTATATCAGCTTCAACTGGATCCCATTCCAAGCTATTCGGCGTTGAAACCCTTGACCAGGGTGAAGCGGTCAAACTCGATGGCTGACTATTGTGAGCTGTTGGATAAGAAAGGGAAACGTCGGATATATCTTGCTGTGGATCATTCGCAGCAGGCATCGTTAATCCTGGAACAATAAAACGTGCAGAACATCCGTATTTCAAACATTTGAAAACGCTTCGTGGTAAGGATTTCTTCGGCTGTAAATCTGTCAAAATACCTTCATGCTCCCATTCGAGATCCAACGATGACGGTGGCGTTGACACGCATCCTTGTTTCAATAAACTCCTAGCATCAAGTGTTCGAAGCGATGTGTCTAATCCGGAACTGAAGACAATTGTTGCCTTACAGTTCATCTCGGTTGATGATTACATTTCTGTACCAATATTAGGATAGCTGACTTACCTGAGAGAAGTACCACATTTGGTATGTAACCTGGCATATTTACTTCCACTTGCCGTCCACCCGCTATCCTCGGCCAATTCCAATGATATAGGAACATGGCGTTTTTTCTATAAATCATTTACAAGATATACTACCCCACAAATAATGATATCGAGAAAAGATGTAATTTCGAGTAGAATTGAGTACCTATGACTATTCAAGATCGATATGAGCGGCGAAAATTTACCTTGAAACGTTTCAGTGACAGAAACGACAACAAACTGTCCAGTGAGCGTAAGAAACAAAATTATGACTAATTATCAAAATTCGTTAACCAACGAGCCTACCGACAATTCAGTCACTTACGATTTGGGTCTCGCAACTGATTCTCTACCCTCATCTTCGTCTACGTACCGACTAAACTGTGAATAAGAAATCTTATTTCAATGTTATTGATAACGCATATCATATTTTTTATTTCTTAGAATCCCATCCATTCTATCGAATCTAGAGGTAAGTTTCATAAATGTTACCTCAATTCGTTCGTCATCTTGAAAACCCATACCAGAATGGCTACGGTATGATCTGAAATAAAACAAACCACATTCTTATTAATGATCATAGATCGAAAAATTTCGATCATCTCCTCTATAAAACTACGAAAAAATATCTGAAATTAGAATGAACTGAAATTCAATTTAAAGAAAAATATTATTGTGTGAAAGAAAAATTATGGTGTTTGATCAAATTTCGTCTCTCTCTCACTCTCACTGTTGACAAGATGTTACATGCAGCAGCTGAGTCATCAGGTAACTAGTTTTTGCAGAAATAACACTCAACACTGAGATGAATCGAGGAAATTCATCGTCTACTCGTATTTAACGGTTTTAAAGCAATGTCGAAGAAAAGTTGCGATAAAGACTTAGTCCTAACCTGACAGCGGAGGGATCGGTGGCATTAGCAAAACAACGGCCGAGACAGGCCCCCATGACCCGTGCTCCTGCGTGGCCCTCTGCCTCTTTGCCGTCATCTATTACGTGCAACTTTTTTCCGTTTTCGCTCAAATTTCATAAAACTGTTCACTTCAAATTCTCAATGAATTCGTAATGATTTATTTAGCACAACGTCATGTTTTATCTCCAAACGCACATCTCATCGGCAGGCTTTGTTTATGCATTATTCCATTGAGAATCCAGTTTACCAGTCACTCGAAGTAGCGACCGTGATCACTCGACACGAAGAACCACGTAGAACTGTAGAATCCCGATACCTCGACATCGCGACTTCGACTCAACGTATCAAATATTTTGAAACATAAGCGATTCAAAATTTTATTTTTACGATAAAATACTACATCATGTGTACGCATGGCCGTGTGTTCTTATTGTTAAGTACGACGTTGATTGTGCGTGACCTCGACTTCTACGGGAATTCTCAATAAATTGCAACCCTAAACAAAATACCCCTGAATATATATAATTTCCACCTCCGCCTTTTGTCTGACATTTTCGATTTTTCACACGAGATGTCGGAAAGCTCGCCGAGCCTTACGTGAAGTAGTATCGCGTATCTGCTTGTGTACAGAGACAGACAGACAGAGAGAGTGTACCGTTTAACGTACACAGAGAGTGACAGAGCAAGTGCATGTCCTATGTGTCCTCTACGAGGTACTGACATGAGGATATTGGGCATGATCGCATGATGATGACAAACCGTCACGACCGGCCGTTTACTATGTGGTGTTGTTGCTACGTGATACCTGCTACTTATTGTTAGTCGTTCGTAAACGGTTTTCAAGATTGGACCGTTTGTCGAGGCTCGCTAGAAGTTCTTTGCGATGGGAATCTTAACCTTGCTCATTTTACTGTCGGTGCTGTTTAATTATGGAATAAATGTCGGGCTATCGAAATCTCAACACGAAAGACTGCTGGTGGTGTCGTACGATGCTTTCAGGTGATAAATGATTTTTGTTATCTATTACAAAGCCTACATGTTTCATTCAAAGATTCTCATTTGTATGTAGTATCTGGATTTGATTACTTCAACATATTTTTTTCAGATACGATTACTTCGATAGAAAGTTGACACCGTTTATGGACCAATTACGTCGGAACAATACTTACACCGAATATATGCAAAACGTGTTTGTAACTAAAACATTTCCTAATCACCATTCCATGGCGACCGGTCTATTCGTGGAAAATCATGGAGTCGTGGGGAACACAGTCTTCGATCCTCGTTTCAATAAAACGGTGACCTATTCCCGCGAATTATATAACTATGACAGCCGAACTCTGCCTATTTGGGTAATCACTCCTTCAATTCATCTCAAGAAATTGCTGTGCGATTTTACTTTTGAGCCGTTTTCTTCTCTAATCTTAGACCGTAAATGAAAAAGCAGGCGACGGTAGACACAGCGGTTGTATAATGTGGCCGGGTTCTGAGTTTCCATATCACGGAATCACACCAACGTTCGCACAGGTAAATAAGCTGATCCTCGTTTAGAAAAAAATACAGATTGACATTTTTTTTCCAGCTGTACAATGCGTCTATGCCATGGAGTGATAGGATGGACAAAATAATATCTTGGTACAAGCATCCCCTAACGCCTATAAATCTTGCAATGTTATATATCGAGGAACCCGATATCCATGGTCATGCTCTGGGAATCAATTCCAAGGATTTCAACAAGGTTCTAAAGGATTTAGACGTCTTTACGAAGTATCTTCGTGATGCTCTATATTCAAATGGATTGGAAGATGTGAACGTGATTCATTTGAGCGATCATGGAATGAAGAGTGTCACGATAAATAACATTATTAATTTAACGAATTTAGTTAATACTAGTGATTTCGAGGCTGTTGACTCTTCTCCTGGTCGTCACATCTTTCCCAAGCCAGGTATATTCACATTTCACCTTTAGTTTCAATTAATTTTATTCCGTTTTTTTATTAAACATTATTATTCATTGCGTTGTGTTTGATGTAGGGAAGTTCCAATCGGTGTATGAACAGCTGAAACGAGCAGCATGGAAAAACAAACACTTTGACGTTTACAGAAAAGAGGAAATACCAGAGAAATACCATTACGGTAATAATCCAAGAATCGGTCCGATATTCATTCTAGCCAATTTGGGATTTGTTTTCGATGATATTTATACAAATATCGCCTATTATGAAAAGACTTATAATTTTACAGGTAATTTACAATAAATTACAACAAATAATTTACAATGATATATCGTTTTACGATTTGTTGTTGTCACGATATCATTTGTTCTGAAAATTAATTTGATTCTTTATTTTGTATAGCAACGAATGAAACAGAATTTGGAATACACGGTTATGACAATAGTCTGCCAGAGATGCGGCCAATGTTTTTTGCATATGGTCCGCTCTTCAGAACATCTTATAAAATTGCACCTTTCAACAATGTTGATTTGTATCCATTGTTCTGTGAAGTTCTTCAATTAGAGTGCCCAACAACTAACGGTACATTGCATGATGTACAAAGTTGTCTGAAATCTCACAACAGTTTATTAGGACAGGAATTGAATGTGATATGTAAGTATCTTAATCTTTCCCGCAATGAACGCGTCCAGTTTGGTATCCACGAAGTGGCTAGCCATCCCATGAACCGATTTTTACCATTTGACCAGTCATGTTGTGTAGTTCATCTCTACTTGGGTAGTGATTTTTTACCGATACCTTTGTGAACTTTCAAATTAAACTATCCAATTCCAGGTCGCTGCATTAGTATAAATTGAAGTTTGAACATATTTGTTTTATTGTTTCTGGCGAAGGTATTGTCTTGTTTGAACTTTGTCATTTACAATTGCCAGTATGAGTGGGATTTTATGGATTAATTTTATAGATTAGTAACTGCATGTTATAGATAATTTTGGGCTAAGGAAAGTCGATTCACTTACATATTTCAATTGTCTGAATTACAATTCGATTAGAAAAATTACAAGATCGATAACAATCTAGAACAAGGTGAATCAAATACTACACAAATGCATTGCCCATAAGGGTTGAGTATTCTACATCATGCTGTAGTAAATCGTATGGTTTTGTACTTATTGACTCTTTCCACTGAACAATGCGCGCGCTCGTGTGTGAGACACCAGAATGTACACAAACAAAAAATACTGATCGGGTTGTGAAACGATTCACCTACAAAAATTTCTATGCAAACAAATGTTTTGCCAGTCAGTTTCCCAATCATAGAAATTTATTCGAAATAATTTTATTTATTCCTTTTTTGATTTACTCATCATTTTTGCAGTTATCGTCGTATTGGTGTTAATCGGAATAATGATTGGAATAATCATATTTATCATCAAACGACGAAGGAATAAGAAAATGACACAGTATAGGTAAATCTGAAAAAGCAACAAATTTAATTGTGCTTTGTTTCGTTGTCTTTAAGTTTATATTTCAATTGAACATGTTTTGTGATTTTATGTTGACCAACGAATTGTTCGTAACTGTCCTATCCTTATGTCATTCCTGTTCATAACTAATTAATGTATTATTTTATTATTATGTAATTAATTTATTACATTATGCATTTTAGCTTTATGTCTAACCCATGTTTCATCGTACTAGCTCACACTTTCATTGGACGTTCAGTCCCGCATGTAATTGTGTTTTACTCTTATTCTCGTTAAGTGAAGTTGCTCAAATATTTGTTCCGCTATTAATGTTGTAAAATTAAAGATACTCGGAATGTTTATTATTATTCAACAGGATTTTATCATGCAACGCTGACACAGATTATCATTGGGTTGAAGATGAAGATAACGTAGCTTAAAGTTACCTGAATAACATCATTAAAAAAACCTGGTTTATATGTGTTGGGTTGAAATGCCTGAATGTGAAGTATGGAATTAAGTTAATGTTAGCAATGTGGTAGTATCAGCCTCTATTGGGTTGATGTGGTCCTAGGGGAACATATTTTTCATGCACGTTATGGAAATACGTATCGGTATCCTTATTGTTGTCGACCTGTCCTGGATTTTGAATGTAATCCAACATAAATTCGTGTAGATGGACAGCTCACGAAATACTGGAACCGAATAGTCAAGGAAAAAAGGAAGCCCTACTGCGAATATAAGATATAAACAATGGTTTTGTCGCCAAACATCCAAGTGATGGAAATCTATATTTGATTTCCAACGTATTCATATATTTGTGATTATCAATAATTTATTGTTTTGAATCTGATTCTTCAAATATAATTGTCATTTACACCAAACGCTCTGTTTTATTATATTTATTATTATCGATATTACCGATATTACCTTATTAATAATGCTGTCATTGCATCAACATGACATCAGATAAACCTCATCCTGCGTAATAATTCGCTATTCACAATTACTTGAAATGTAAACATCAACATGAGAATCGAATCACTTCGAAACCTTCATGTAACTCGCACCAGTATTATTGTTTCGGAATGGTTTCAAACGTACGAGATGGCAGCATCATAGATCGCGCAGGCGTCGCGGCAGCACCGGAGGTGGGGGAGATTTCAGTAGTTCGCGATTACCAGTAGCAAACAAACGTCGCTCACGTAGATGTATATGTTTCTGATTAATAATTTATTTGTTATTCAAATTTCTACTCCGTTGGATTAGCTAAATATAAGCTACTGGAATTTCGAATCCTTAAATGTGAGTACATATTTTGTTTCTAATACAGATGAGATCACAAGTTATTGTTTTGTTTTCATGGGTGGCCGTCATTGGTGTTGATCTCTGCGACAGCAGAAGGCTGTTTTGTTGTATGTCACGCAGGTCACGCACACAAAATATTCATTCCACCTGACATTCAAATTTTTAATTTTTCACGTGTCATGAAATGACGTAAGACGCGTAACGGAATACGCAATACATCTACCTAATTTATGATCCATGGTTGTTCGTAAAGAATTGGTAACCCCGAAGAAAACAGAATATCGTAACCTATTTTCTTTGTCATTACGTTATTACGTTTCTCATAAATTATTTCGTGCACCATTATCATGAGACAATTATAAGCATACGTCGTTCTCATTGAATTCTTATAGTTATTGTCTGTCCAAATCGAGAACTCTTGTGTTTTCTCTCATTCATTCCATAATCATACTACATCTCCGAGGATTTCTCGTGGCTCAATGGAAATTTTTATAACTGGAGTTAATTTACGTATATGTCTATAGGTGCATGGAATGGTTCGAAAGAAAAATCAACAATGCAGCCCCAGATAGCGGTGTCACCTGGAAAAGTTCCACTTTTCATATTTCCTCCAAGTATTACCTTTTTCCTAGATGATCAATCTACGCACAAGCAAGTCTTGACTCTGTACAATCCTTATGACATACCCATTAAATTTAAAGGTGCGTTGCGATCGAATATCCATAACATTCGTAAACTCATACCATTTCATTTATTAACAGTATTAAGCACGGCTCCAAACAAATACAAAGTTGTTGATCCAGAAGGAATAATAAATGCGCATTGCTTCGTTGACATAGTTGTGAGACATACCGCGCTAACTTTAGCTAATTGCAATGTCGTTGACAAATTTAGAATAAAAATGCAAGAACATCCGACAAAGCAGGTAATTATTCTTGATTTCCCCAAGATCTTCACGTTCGAATGGCAAATAACAGTTTACTTTCTACTCTGGAGCAGGGAATCGGCAAACGTGATGTAGAGGCAAGATTACTGAGTGGTACGATGGAAGCTACTGACCGGTCGATGTTAGATCAGGATATGTTTCAACAGCTACCATTAAATGAAAACAGGCAACAACACTCGTATGCTCTGGGAGCTCCGACCAGACCCGTTGAAAGTAAGCCATTTGAAAGAACGAATAGTAATGATTCAATGCAATAATCACTTCAAATTCTTGCCTAGGAGGAACAAACTTTGTTGCTTTGATCGCTGGCATCGTTTGTATAGCTGCTTTATTATTACCGACCGAAGGGGAACAAAACCCGAAAATTCCCGACTACTTGCATCTCTCAGTCAACTTTAAATTAATATTTTCATTCGTATTAGGTGAGTAATGAAGGGTGTTTGTCGTCTCGTCACTATTGAAATTCAATACGTTTCAGGTATGGTTACGATTATTGTCCTGAGGCTATAATTACGATTCTTGAAAAAATATTGGAGTCATTCGTCATGATGGAACCAACATTATCTGTACTTCATAAGCAAGATTAATTCAATGTCTTGGTATCTACGACTTTTGATAATAGATGTCGAACCATTTGTTTGTTTCATCTAGTTTCGAACAAGTATACCTGACACTAGTCTATAAATTTAAGTTTCCCAATTATGCTGCTCCGGTAACTCATATTTATTTGTACACATGTAATATGAACTTCTTCGTTATTTTTTTACTGTACATATCTAAGTACATTGTTTAGTCGATAAAATGATTGAACATTTTATATAAGATTGCTTCATTGCCGCTCTACGCGATCGAAATATTAGAAGTCTTCACAGATGATATAATTCTTCCCTAGACGCTTGTATATTTTTTCAAACGAAAATTTCTTTCAACAAATGATTAGCAGGGAGACCGCTTATTTACACGTGGATCTCGTACACCTCTTGCGATGATGGAGCGGTGTTTTCTATTCATATTTTAATAACTGACGGTAATTGGATAAACCATTCAAAAATACTGGTTTTTTACTACGTTATAGTATAGTAATATAATCATATGAAATATGTAGTATGCATAAGTGTATACATGATCTCAATTGTAAAGAACACTTAAAAGTCATCTCACATTGCATGATCATACGAATATTGACGAAGTCTCATTGCTTGCAGAATAATATATGACATAAGAGTCATATAGTCAGATATTGGAACTACGCATAGATGATTTCGTTGTTATTCTTGTTCACCGTATTTTATACAAATTTTAGTTACGTCGCGTCCTCAATCACGATTTATTAACTGCATTTTCCACTGTCCATGCTTGGATGCAGCGTGTTTATAACCTGATTGAGCATCGCATTTTATACATGTGCATGTGTAAACAAATAAATATTTATACAACTGAGAATGGATGAGATTGGTATCCAAAATTCATTGGACAAATGGTTATCTGAGTATACATGTGATAGTGTAGATCGGATTGTAACGCTAGTATATACGAATGGTAAAAGATCCCATTAGTAAACTAGTATAAGGTAAAAGATTCATAACACTAAACATAAAAATATACTTAAGCGCATTTCGTGAGTCCATTATTTAAAACTTTCAAACCAAATCATCCAAGAAATCATGGATATCAGTACAGAGCCGGGATAAATGATTGAGAATTACCCGAATGCGCATTTCAAATTTGATCAACGTGAGAAACTCATATGATACACGGAACAATGGACAATTGCCAAATTTTCAAAAATTTATATTATACATTGACAGATCAACAGAACCACTCTAAATTGTTTTCTAGACAATGAATAATAAATAAATTCGCTTGATTTTTTATTATTGTGGCAACACCCATCGTGCGCCGACTATAAATGTTTTCAGCGTTACCTTATCAAAATCACTGGTTGGGCGCAGCACAATTATCCATTGATAATCATGACATGATTTCTCTGCTTTTTCAGTTTTGAACCATGGTAGAAGGAAATATACTGTAGGGCGTGATTACATGGTAAACGAACGTATCATGTATGTAATTTGACGAACTAATTAAAATTTATTTCAGATATAAACAAAATAATTGTATGAGAATACCATTTACTTTTGCCATTTATGAGCAAGTATCAGCTTTTTTCGTTTGACAAGTGGGAAATCAAATATATGTGGATGGGTTGTTAAGGGGGTGGAAACGATTATCATTTCCTTCTGCATTCTGCACAGTATTATCGAACTTGCAAAAATTGACGTAAAGATGGAGAGATAATATCAATTATGCATTAGAGTAACAGAGTTTTTTGACGTTGATGGCGTTCTTTTTTATTGAATGTCATAGATTTGATCACGCCCCACTAAGCACAAAAATCTTTAACGAACGTTAACTTCAGAATGTTATCAGTCAATGATGTTGGTGTTGCGGTATCATATTAAGGTACCTGAAAATAATTTTAAAATGATGGAAACAAACAAATGCGAATGAAGTATGATATTGTGGATAAAAATCACGGGTATTCACCAATTCATACTTACTTGAGGCTATCGTTGTGAGTTTTGTACTCCAGAGAGGCACTGGCAGGAAGATATAACACACGCCTCAACGTATCTCTAATTCTAGCTGTTGTCGCACCATCCGAGGCCGTTTTATTCCATACGCAAATAATGTCTTCCTGTAAGTATCATGGACGTAAAAGTACAGATTCATTCTACCAGAGATGAATGAAAAATAATTATACAAATTTTACTTGAAATCTTATAGATACAACTGCGCCGCATATTTCTTCGCCGACCATAAACTGCTCTCCTAACATCGCCATGATAAGATTTTCCCAGCAACGCCCAACCAATCCTTTTCTTAATCGCAATATCCATTTCCCACCTCTTTGATTTGCTTCGTCCTTTGAAACACAAAAATTTCCATTAGGAAAACAGTTTGTTCTCTGTATATTTATCAGAAATATTTGAACTGAATGTCTGCTTACTTCCCACATGGGTTTGATACCAGCTTTGAACAAATGGAAGTCTGTGTGTGTCGTTAATTCGGATGGTCTGACTAAATGGCTGTAGAGACCCCAAAATTGTTCTACACTTGCAAACCTACCAACTAATTTTAAATTCTGATCGTAACTTTGAATATTTGTCTGTTTCCCTGGGTTACGTCTACTGTACCATAAACAATAAGCATATTGTAGTTTGTGCTCATTTTGACGTATGGTCAATGGAGGCTGCAAAAAAAGCAAACAAACAATGATTTCCATCGCGATCCAGATGCGAATACATATACGTCTACATACATATATACATACTAAAGTATCTTTGTCAGCCCTTCGATTATCTTTCGACTGAGAGTCATCATCTCCACTATCGTCGCTCGTTTTCAACCTGAAAAAGCAAGATATCATTCGTCGTTAGATTGATGTGGATTTCTTGTCAGGAAGAATTAGCTATTTGGAACGCTTGTCACGCGAATAACCTGAGATTAAATTGGCTGTTGTAACATCATCTATAATATATAATATCAACAAGGTTCATAAATTGAAATTCAATATTGTACACTTTTTGACAGTAGATGTTAGATTACAGAGAAATGTTAGGAATTTAATTCAATCAAACATTAATCCAATGGCAAATAACCATTTGAATAGTCTTGCCATTTTTTCCAGAAAGTTACTCATAACATAACCTTTAATTTGCATATGGTTTCGACAGAGGAACATTCGTAATCATGAGATTAGTAAAAGCAATGTACTTACGCGTCAAATTTGTTAGACATGCTGTGTGTGGTTTTTTTTAATTATAAATGTATTTAAAAGTATATACGTGTATATGTATGTAGAAATATATATGAAGATGTATATTTTTAATGTGATTATGATGTTATGAACAGGATGCTTGGACGCGTTTGATTAAAAATTTAAAAGATTCACTTTCCCTTATTATTACTGAGTTATTCCCGTGTATGTACTCTTCATGTGCGATGTTATGTTACTTAGTTCTATGGGTTGGTATCATTGCTCTGCTTAACAGTACGATACGAAATTGGCCGTTTGAAAGTGCTGCCAGCGAAATAATACTATGAATAAGTAAGTTTTGAAAAATGTACGGAATTTCGTATGCCATAAATACGTCGCGAGTGTTCGAATTCGAAAGAGAACATCTATTTTTCCCAATAATATTCGACAACTCCGTGTCACAGAAGGGGAATCATGATTTCTCACGGATAAACATGAGACGTATAACTGGTTGCCTACTGGCAGTGTCTAGGTAGTACATTCGTTAATTCATCAATGACGAAGTATCACGAGTTTTCTTCGCCGTACGAGCGATTAGATACTTTCCGATCAGTCTCAGATGATTCGGTTTGGAAATCGTAGGTTATTAATCTCTCATTCCAAATGAAGATCCACCGAAACTATGATCAGCTGTTGCATAAGTAATATTCAGCAAAGAGGTCCTCGGAACAGCTACGGAACATTCTTTCAATTATGAACCCTATTTTCGCCGAATATTACATAATACTTCATACTTTGCGGCCATGCTCCCGTTATTATTGAAATTCATCTTTCCGAATTGCACGTAATTAATCTATCCTCGATATACTTCCGAATGTCTCCATGGTAAGGTGAGCATAAGCAACGTTCGTGATTACATAATCATGTGAGATAAAATCGTATAAGTAGATAAAATCTTACCATCATTTTCAACTACGCTTATCAATTGTCACGTATTCAATGGTAAATTTGAAATTAGTCGAGACTCGGCGTAAAAATATTCAGGTCGAAATTTTCTGTCAAATGATCGCGTGATCGAAATAATTCGTCACATGAGGACGTTGCGAACTCGTAAATTGAAGTTGGTTTTGCGATGTGTCAAATTCGCGGCAACTATTGATATGATATTTTATTTGTTAACGATTTACATTACAATTTTTTTAACAGTTTACAATATTTACGTGGTCGTACTTTTATTCGTGTGGAATATGTTTTACGAACGACAGATGACTGCGATATTACCATAAAGATCGGAGATGAATACATTCGAAACACGGAATAAAGGCAGATATCCAAAATTGACTGGTGTCGCGAGAGCAGAAATCGCTGAAATTGAAGAAGTTCTCTCCACTTTCGCTTGTCAGATTTTCAAGTACCGATACTCTGGCAACGCGAAATTTTGTTTTCATAACACAATGTTGTTCGGCTTTTCGTTTAGCAAAGGTGCTATTCCTCGTCTAATTTGAAATGAAATTTGTCTAATTAATTAACGTTAAAAAAGATCGAAAAAAACGAACTTCAAAATCAACAAACCTATTTTGATCCTGTTTCGTCTATCGCAAGCACGTCACATTCAAGATACAAAAATCGCGGACATCTATTGAAGCCCCATTCTCACCTTCAAGATACAAAACTCGCCAACATCTTTTGAAGCTCCGTTCGTTATCCAAGCACAGGCATCAGCATGAGTAAGTAGCAGTAATGTTATCTATTTGGGGTCAGATCTAGATCAATTGAAAACGACTAAAAATTTTCTCCTGATTCGGCCAATAATATTTATTAATAAAATTGTACAAATATATAAACGTGCATAACTATAAAATATGTTTAAAATTGTACTTCTAGTAAAATACAGTCAAGATTTCGCTAACAATTCGAACAAATCTGTTCGGTCAATTCGATATATAAAGAAGTAAACTGTATGATCTTCATAATCTTCATATCATCGCTTATCCTGCGTATAATATGAGGTTTTGTACATTATTGAATGATTGAGATTTCCATAGATCAACTTATATAAAAATCGCTTATAACGACTGCTAAATATAGCACATATTCATCAAAATCTATCGTTTCATAGCGCGTAAGAAATGTTTAACACATCACTGGACGGAATGTGGTTTCGTGCTGTATTATTTTATACATGCTGCGGTTAGGAATGGCTAAGTTTTTTTTTTATATAAATCAACTATAATTTCAGATCTAGACTTGAGATACGTAAATAAACGACGTGATTTCATAATCAAAGTATTCAGTCACAACATATGTCAGATTAAAATTCAGTTTTAAGAAAATAGTAAATTACTATGATACGTGGACTGTAGACATCGTAAAAACTTCCAACTTTTGTTAGCCTCGTTAACACTATGGACGGTATATTTCTTAACATTACGTAAATCTAATGCTATTATTAATGGATGGAAAAGTTAATGAATCTCAATGGTTTTAAAGATAACGCGGCAGTTATCTGTGATGTATCCTATAGAATATACCCAGTACGGTTAGTACCAATAGCCAACTGGCTTGAACGGAAGCTGCGCCTGCTAAACGGCATTTGAACATGTCGTATCTGTAACAAATAACAATGTAATAGGTAGGGCCTCTATTTGAGTTCAATTATTATTATTTCTAATAGAAATTCAGTGGTGTCTTTACTTCGTTTCTTTGTCGTTAACAATATTATTGAATTCGGCTTCCACTAGCTGCCCATCGTAGTAAGTAATCAGATCTTCAAATGGATACTCAAATCCTTGTTTACACTCGCATTTGTAACCCCCAGTTTCGAAACCTCTACCTAATATTGGGACGCACTGGAATGAAAACAAGATTATGAATGTCAGAACATTTGGGACTTTCTGTTCGAAGGTCAATCGAATAGTTACTAATAAGTATATGGAATTTTTGATATCTTACGTAAGAGGATTTCTTCTCGCACTTGTGTGTACCTTTGAAAGCATTTGGTACATAATATTCATCCGCGCATTGGTTGATGTCCAGCTGAAGCAAGTTCGTGGACACGGCAACGACACCCCTGTAAGTGTCTTAAAGTTAAATATGATCTCCTCTTCCTTGGTTCACATCTATTATCAAACTGGTTTCCTCCCCGAACTATCTCACACTCGTTTCACATGTAAGAGGGCAAGCTCTGTAGGTATATACCGATACAAGCTCATACTCACTTGAATTCCAGGTTCTTTTTCAAGCTGTCCCAGCCGAAAAATGGGGATGCATAGGTAATTAGCCATTTCTTCACTTTACCGTTACAATCAAAGTAAGGAGCAGTCCAGTGGCCATGTTTCAGGTTTGCTGCCCTGCGAATCACACAGATATGCCCCCCCTCCACTCCATCAATACTTACATACGAGAATAAATTATATATCACGTGAGATAAAGTTCCCCCTTCTGAGGTACATCTTCCGAATCTTCGTACATCATTCAGTTTAGGAAATTCAGTCGACTTACAGGTCCAATTATTTCAGTATCTATGGTTTCGATTCACTATGTTCCTAGTGTTAGAATCAACGTTTCGTGATCGTGTGATCATTGTTATTACGTTTCTCGTATCTGTTATACGCGTTGAGGGAAAGATATCCGTCAAAAGACTTTGAAACACAACTCAAGAAACTCCAATAAATTTCGTATACGGCATATCGAAACATTCAACAATCAGGTAAATGACACGTTCTTCTACGTACCCCTCCAATAAAAATACGCTGCGCAAGTATGAAAAGGAATAGCTTTGCCCGAAGTCTTTACCTGTAAAAGTTGGGATAGTGTTCGTATTTCTTCATGTATTCCCCAGTTTCGTTGTATCGAATCTTAATCTCCATAAAATACTTTTCCAACTCTTCAAAATTCGTGGCCCATCGTTGTTTGAGAAATTTAAACCATTCCTTATTCGTGTATACTTCATCTGTGGGTTGAGAATAAAGGTTTCAGCAACCATTCTTGCTGCGAACTAATTCGTTTGCTTCGCAAATATTTTTTATGAATACCTGTCTCGTTCAAGCGCGCCAAATCTTCAACTTTGAACTTTCTTGTATATAGCTCGGTTTTGTAAGCGTACGGTGCAAAAAATGTACGATTCGTGAATTTACTACGCTCCCAGTAGGTACCCGCTGACCAAATTTTTGTATCTCCTAGTACCAGGGCCAATGTTTCTCCGATCATTTGATCTTCTGTCAATGGTTGATCCGCAACTCGTTTCCCTGAATAAACTTCTTTGGGATTGGATACTTGCAGAAAAGCACTAATAAAATTCGCCAATCTGACAGCCATTTTCGCCTCGTTTTCAAAAAATTCTTCCGCTTTGAAACTTATATCTCCGTGCAGAACTAAGTCTTGAGGATCGTATCTGTCGGATGAAGAAAAAATTTGGCGTTTTCATTTGAGTTCGAACATTTTACCTCCTAGTTAGATGATCTACACATACTGCTTGCAAGTTTTTGGAGTAACTCCCAAAATAAATTTCAATGCTTGATCGATATTCATTTTTTCTGTGTGCAGAGATGAAGGGCCGGTCGAATAATTTCGGTACTCGTGGAATTTCTCCAGATACTTCTCCTTGATGTATGGCGTGGCTTTTTTCCATAGCACAGGCATTTTTTGCACCCCTAAGTGAATACTTTGTCAAATAATCATCCACGTCTTATGATTTAATCGCGTTGATCGTTTACTTACATCCGATTTTGCTGCAGTCAAATCCATTATAATATTGTTCCGCGCTAGCTCTTTCCACGATTTCACCAAGATAAGGTCTTCTAACTACAGTTGGCAATCTGTAACCCGGTTTGCACCGACATTGGTAACCACCTCTTCTAAAACCCCACCCATACAACGGTTCACACTAAAAATAATACAAATGAATTATTTTCTTTGTAACATTCGTGGTTGAATTGTGATCATCGCAAATTTTTACTTCTGTAGTGTCCGTTTTACATCGCGCTGTCCCAGCAAACTTATTTGGACCATTATTACCCGGCCCTTTTGGACATTGATTAATGTCAATCCTGTCGAAATCCATTTCAAGGACTGCAATAGCTGTATATCTGATAAATTCAGCAAAAATTAGGAATCAGTTTTACAGTGATTGAGGAAAAACTATCGCAAGACTGATTGAATCCTTACGTCGGATATTCAATGTGCCTAAAGTTTGTATGTCTCGGATAGATATCAGCTATAGGGACAACCGCGGATACAAGCCATCGATTAGATCGTCCACAGTCAAAATACGGCCGAGTCCATGCCACAGGACCAGGTTTTTCATCAGCACCTAACATTCATTACGTATAGTAAATTCACGAATCGAACGTTTAGTAATTGAGATTTGTACAATGTATCGCTATATTTTCTTACCTGGAGGGCCATGGAACGTGAAAGTTTCATTTGTATTGTTCGCATATCTAATTTCCACTTGATACGTAGTTTTGGTATCGTGTCTT
Source organism: Arge pagana (assembly GCA_963969455.1). NCBI lineage: Eukaryota > Metazoa > Arthropoda > Insecta > Hymenoptera > Argidae > Arge > Arge pagana. Next base: position 1,778,621 of record OZ018312.1, on the reverse strand, counting down.
CGCCTCACGTTATCAGGCAGCCATTGTCTATACCTGGAAAAAAGAAACAGGTCGATTATCTGTTTGCTGCGAATTGACTGAAATGTTGAAAACTTGAGCTCGTACCATTCGTTTATACGATAATAATCCGTTGTGTAATCCAAACTTAAGCTGCTCGCCGGAAATGCTCCGAGATCTTGCACGGTGAATGTATTTCTGGTAGATATTTTTTCCAAATGTATCGCTTTGTTAAAATCATCGGCTCGAAACGTTCTTGGGGCGAATCGAGGCATAGTTTTGTTGAAAAAGCCACGATACGACGGGGAGTAAGACATGTTTGGCGAGAAATAAATAGCCGAAGCGTTGATGTGTGGGTTGGAAGATACGTCAGCGACGGTTGACAGGAAATAATACATCATTCCAGGATCATACGTATCGTTGATAGCTGGTCTGATGAATCGCGACTGTAGAATATAACTCCAGAAAAAGGATCTACTCAGAGCCATGTTATGCAGGTGTAAGAGGGCCGTTCTGTTCGGAAATACGGGATTTACGTTGATATCTTTGATGTCCGGTAAATGCGAGACGGCATCCTTCGGCAAGTATAAATCGCCAAGATGCTGTATAGGGCAATTATCGCTCGTGACTTGATCCATTCGTCGCCGTATTTCGTCAAAATTATCTCGCGCTTGCCATTCGTATTGCCCGACAACGCCCAACCACAAACACGCGACGAGCAATACTATCCAACCGATTGGGAACGACATGGCCTACGTTTAATCGTGACCGCTAACAAAGCTTCGTTTCTTCACTCAACTTCTTTTGTTTTACTTAGCATATCTTTTACGAGATTATATATAACATCACTTCGATAATTTTCTCAACATTTGTACGAATGCATCGTTCCCATAAACGTCACGCCCAAAATATAAACCGTCGGACGAACGACGAAGCTACGAAATACAGTCGCGCCGACGCTACTTCGATACTCTCGAACCGACTAACAGTAGTACAATCAGTACATGCAACCACACGGCTCGCGCCCCTCCCACCAAGTAATGCTACACGCGTTGGCATCAGCATTTGAGAAATGAATGACTAGGTGACTAGTGATTTTACATGATTCACATTTGATCAAGCATTCCTAAGTCCCACAAATACAGGACTAACTGTGGTTTTTCATGAACCTAACCAAGATAATTCGGTGTCCGGTCTCGAGCGAGGTTTGCGTTACCGCAGTAACACGGTGTCGCTACACGAAAGCAACAAGTGCGGTATTCTATTTCCATTCACGAAAAAGTAGATTAGGACTGTCATTTTACTATAACGTGGGAAAACATCCGATAACTTATCACGAAAATGTATGTACAGTCCAGATACGATGGTCGTATCAAAGTTTGTTGAATATTCTGAATTTGCATTTGCGATCGTTTGCAAAAGCGTGTTCGATTCCGTGTCGTATTAGATTCATATGTTATCTATCCACGACGGTAAAATTTGTCGTTTAGCTTCACTGAACCGAGAAATGTTGCGCATAATGGTGATCTCGCTCGCGAAGCGACGCCTGTAGAGTTGATGTATGGTTCGATTACGGGTGTGATTCACATGCACGGTCGGATGACTCACGGCGGGTAGGCAACCACTCGTACAGAAGCGTAAGACTGGTCTTGGTATATTGGTGCGAGTACGCGGATACTTAATTGCGTCATTAACGCGTTGTTATCAATATTTACTTCAATGCATTTTTTTATAAATCTTCATTATCTTATCTGTTCGTAACCGTTTGCTCTTGAGAACAGCCCGTCGCTCCGGTGGCGTAAAAAAGTTTTCATACGTACAACCCGTGGAGCATAGGTTTTTTGCGAGTACTCGGTACCTATTTATACTGAATTTGAATAACTTACACCAGACGCGCAACAGCTGCTGGCAGATAACAATGCACAATCGTCATCTGTGCCCGCCACAGCGTCCGGTATTCGAGAATTCGCACGGTAATATTCGCCATAGACGGTTCTTGACATTGCAAAAATAATCATCAATCAATCGAAACTATTTTTTTGCCGATTAAAATTATTACGCATTTTTGCCTTTCGCCATGATTCCAACATTTCATTTGTATCTCGGTAGGTTTATTTCTAGTCGCCTCTCTTGCCTGTCATTTTACAAGTCTGTAGTAAAATGTTAGACAACGTTTTCAATTTTCGAAACTTCATTCACAATATTCTCGTTCTTTTAAACGTAACGTATGAATAAAATTCGAACGAGATCGTAGCATAAATTCAAAAAATCTCACGTACATTTGACGCGGAATACGCGCGTGTATTATGTAAATCGTTGTACGTTTACACCTATCGTGCGATAAATATCTGACATGCTGAGATAATTGTACGGGAATTGATCGAGACGTGCTGCAGGAAAGGTGTCAACGGAATCTTCGGTATCAAAATGAAAACAAAGCTGTAACCTAATGGGACATTACATTTAAGTTGGCATTGTTATGGTAATATACCATATAGCGCCCAGCCGGGGAGTTAGTCGTCAGACCCCCTGCGGCTTTGGTTCCCCTAAGCTCACACAGGCATTATTGTCGCCCCACAGGTTCACCCCTGTTTACTCGTGAAAAAAGAAGGTTTTCTCATACCGGGACAAGTTTTCGAATAAGGAACCACGGCTGCTGGGGGTCTACGGTGCGATATTTCGTCCCCTGTTCCACAAGGAAAACCGTACATGCATACTATAGTAGCGACGCATGGACATCGGGCATATAGCACGAATCTGCATTTATATATGCGCGATACGGGAATATCTTATGGTATAACTTGTACGTGGGAAACTGAACGTGTGATTGTCTTTCCTTCTGTACCTATATGTAAATGTCACGTCGGTGTCCGCGGTCGTGTGAATCGTCGGAAGCGTATGATATATTTATAAATTATTAACGTGGCTCTGTAAAATTCGTCCACGATTCCACGCATCGTTGAATACCGATGTCATGGTATGCGGGTAAAAAAGCAACAAACAAAGAATTATTTTCGACGATTGTCCGGTTCGTTGTTTACTTCGCCCGGCATAAAAAAGTCGCTCGAACTGTTTAGTGCGCGCATGTAAAATGCATGCGGTGCTATAGCGAAAGATATTGTTATTGCAATCGCGATGATGTTTGCGCAAAAAGTTCATGGCCCCGAGTGTATGCGTGCGTCGAGGTCCTTACCGTTGAACCGATGGTCATTTACTCTTGTATGTATCCCACGGTCGACGTTGTCGATCGCTCTCCATGTTGGAGAGATCGTCTGTTGCGAAGGAATTCGATCGGATCGTCGAATCAGGCCGCGACGACGCCATGTTCGGCACATGTAGCCGAAATATTGAAATGTATAATACCGAGAACCAGGATTTTTCGCAATTCAGTTGTCGTAAACACATTCCGAAACGATACAGCACCGGCATCGCCGTCAAAAATCTGTAACGAAACCCGTAGCAGATTAGGAAAATGCGCATACGAAAGTCTGCGTAACGATAAGCGGCGAGCGTGCGGTACCGCTGTACCTACATATCATAACAGCGAACGATTCGATGGCCGTCCAGTTAACGGGGAAATAATAAAATAAAATTACTCACGACGAAACGATATCGCGTTGCGTAGTTTTATCGGATATTTCAAACTCCCACGACAATGCGAAACTCGTCGTACGGTCGGGGTGTCGAGAAAAAAATGCATTGTCCCGAATGAAGCAGACGTACGAATGTTCAAACGGAAAGCCTGAATAATTCATGTTCGTGTGCAATTTTTCGAAGATGCGTAGACGGAGAAGCGATGGAGGAATTACATTTGGATACGAATTTGATAGGACATCTGGCGAAATTTCGCATGAAGATAATTGTTAGGAAAGTGTATTCAGAAAAGTTTGGCGAAACAGGTTTCTGCGAGGTACGAGACTATCGTCTCGACCCGTTCTGTTCGCGACGCGGGTGCTGCATCACATGTACCCGGCGAGGAGCAGACAGCGGTTGCACTCCATATCACGCATGACTCACACACGCGTATCGCGTACTCCGGAATCGACGTGTGTGCGTATGTACGTAGCGATACATACAAGCACGTGCATAATCGAGCTCTCTACAGAGTTAAGGCGGGGCTCCGATATATGCTATACCGCGAACTGCGAAGCAAGACGAGGCAAGGCAAGCGGTCGAATCGGATTGGCGCGCGAGGAAGCAAACTGGTTTGGTTTTGTAGGGCTTGCACCATTGCACCGCTCTCTTGGAGACGGCAGTCCAATTTATGCATTACGGCTATGTAGGCACTACACGATATCAAAACGCTGTGCCCGGACCATAATCATTGCAATATTGTAACATTAAAGTGCCTACACTAAATTAAATGCTGGCGTAATTAAATTATTAATCATCGATTAAACGAGACGTAAACGAGGAGGATGAATAAAATTAAGTTTTCTTCCATGAAAATTGATAAACGAATCTAAAATAACGTTTACAGGGATGAAGAATTGAAATAAACATTGAATAAAACGAAACAACGGTGAAATAATAATGATAAATTAAGTAAACAGTGCGAATTAAGGCAGATGTTTACATAATAAAAGCTCATACAAAATTCGCGACAAAATTACATCTGCACGCTTTTGGCGAAGATAAAGAAGAGCAGAGAAGACGGATAAATAAGCAAATTCTAAAAGAAATAAAGAGAGAGAAAGAGAGAAAAACGTCGAGAAACCGAATCAAAAATAAGATACCATTATTGTGATACTCTGTGTTTCATTATATTATTCGATTTTGCAAATTGTTTGTTTTGAAGAGTTTAATAAGGGAAGAGGTACGAATTATTTTTATTCCATCGGTATCTCATTGTATCGCATATCAATTCTCGTGTTTTTTTGCCGAACGACTCGTCGCAGCTTTGTAATGGTGACCTTGCTTTCTTGTTTTTGTTAGTTCACCGAGTGCATACTGCATAGCTATAAACTTTTTATTCTTAGTTTTCGCACGGACCAATCAGAATTCGCAATTTTGATGAAAAGAAAATGGCCAGCCGGGGCCGCTGGGTTTGAGGGTATCTTAACTTTGCGCGTCGTTTTGTGAACCCCGGAGTACGCGATCACGTTGACGTCTGCCGCCATCCGCCATTTCCTCACAGGAGGATTCCGTTCGGTTATTTTCTAAGGTAACAGAACGTTGCGAAACGACCAAAACGCGAGCAAATATTTCGAACGGTTTTTTATACTAGTTTTTCGACTCGTTCAATTATCGATTCGGTCCCTGGTAGGTAGGTGCAAGTGACGTGTTCAGTGCAGAAAGTGCATCGCATTCTCGCGAGACGTACGGGATGCAATCCGTTGCCGGCCGGCGGCTACGTTTCGCAATTCGCAACTTCATTTTTCCCAACGGTGCTCAACGGTCGGCGATGGAGTAAATTTTTACGAAAAAAATCTGTCAGACGAGTGATACACGCGACCGGTGCATCTGTTTAGACGATAAGTGTGTAGTCTATCCGTGTTCTCCGTGGGTACATATATAAGAAATATGTACGCATATCGCACACACGCGTACATATACATCACACGCTCTCATCCGTGCAAGTATGCCAGGCGAACGCGCGCATGTACACCGACACGGTTGGGTTTTTTGTCTTCCGAATATCACCTGCCTCCCGCGCGACGGACGTACTGTCATCGGCGCGGTATTTTTCGTAATCGTGTACAGCATAAATCCCCGGCGTCGACGTTAGTCGTTCATTTGTTTTTTCATTATCACGGCTCGTATATTGTTGAACGATTGATATTCTTCTGTTATTCTCCACCTAGTGCATAGTGCTGGAAGATTGTCTCACGTGAAGCGATAATTATATATCGCTGTCTCGTTGAATCTCGGAAGAAAAAAAACTCGCTGGTCGTGTAATAGCGCGGGAATCTTTTGTTGTAGCTATGGCAGAGGAGAATGGGGAAATAAAAATGGAGGAAAAGCAATCAAAGGAGGTGATGGAATTCGTCGAGAGAACGGATGACTATGCAAAACTTGTTCAGTATGGGTTAGATGAAAAAGTGGCGGCAAAACTCGATGAAATTTACAAAACTGGAAAATTAGCTCATGTCGATCTCGACGAGAGAGCCTTGGATGCGCTTAAGGAGTTTCCTGTTGACGGCGCGCTGAATGTTCTCACCCAATTTCTTGAATCCAATTTGGAGCACGTATCCAACAAGTCAGCGTACTTATGCGGCGTCATGAAAACCTATAGACAAAAGAGCCGGGCCGGCCAAGGAGCAGGAGCAAGTACGACACCAAAAGCACCGGACGAGGATAAAATCAAGGTTAGTACTCGAATCCTACTGTTTATTTATAATTTCACAAGAACCCATCGAAACGAATAGCTCTCGTGTATCAAATATTTTAGTGCACCGAGAATTGTGCTTTTGTTTTCTGCTTTACGTACTATTTATTGGTTTGTTTACGCAATGTCCCACTTTGCATCCCATATAATCAACACCTCTTTTTCGTGCAAAATGTTGACGATACGAATGAAATTTTCATATGCGAAGCTTATGAAAATTGGCAAAAATGTTTCATTCGCAGGTTCTGGTATTAAACTATGCATTCTTTGCTTTTACAGATGATACTAGATCGAACTGGATACTCCTTAGACGTAACTACGGGACAAAGGAAGTATGGTGGACCACCTCCGGGCTGGGATAGTCCGACGCCGGGAAATGGTTGCGAAGTATGGGTTTACCAAATTTATTCAACTACTGAATCTGATATAACCGTAGTCAATATTCATAAATTTAAATGTTTCACAATTTCTGTTTTTCACAAAGAACGCTTCGAAGGAAAAATAGAATTGACCCAGCGACGAATGATTTATTTATAGAATATGGAATTGAGTTATCATTATTGATGTTCTATGTTTTCAGGTATTTTGTGGAAAAATTCCAAAAGATATGTTCGAGGATGAATTAATTCCATTATTTGAAAAATGTGGAATGATTTGGGATTTAAGGCTGATGATGGATCCCATGACAGGTTCCAATCGAGGATATGCATTTATCACATTCACGAATAGGGACGCAGCCCAACAGGCAGTCAGAGAGGTATGTGTCTGCTCTTATTCTCCACCCATGTAGATTGATCCTGAACTTGTACGAACTGACTCATATTTTGTTACTCCATAGTTAACACCATGCCGCTACGGAACCATTGAATAAATTTATTTATTTATTATTTACAAAATTTTTTCAAATGTTACAAAATTGTTATTGCTACCAAAAAATGAACTTGTTCAAAATGTTTTCCGTACGTAAATTTCAAATTCTTTCGCATACTATTTTGTTGGCACAGATCTTCTTTACGAAACACCTTCCATTACAAAATGTACAAGTATTCCGTTTGCAGTGTATAATTTTTGTGTTGGGCGGCGACATTTGGCGAATGATTTACGGTTCGTTATCCCTTGACACGAAGAAAAAAAACCAAACGAAATCATGAAACATTTTGGACAAGCATCATTTAACTTTGTATGTGGCTTGTTCCATATTCGTTCCTATTTGCTTTTATTCCTCAAGTAGTACTTATATCACATTTATCACATAGTTTTCTAGACTAGGATTTAAAATGGACTTGAAGTTTAATACCTCTTTTGTTTTATCTACGAACAATCCACATATCTACTACTCTTACGACGTATATGTCCCTGACCATTTATTCATTTACATATATTTTATTGAATTGAAATCCAATTAGTCCCAACAGTGCAATGTAAATTAATCATGTTCTATGGATGAAGTTTCTCTTTTCCAGCTCTCCTCTTTGCTCAGTGGGCAAAATTGGGAGTGGCGATTCTTAGGGAAATGAAAAAGAAAAACGAAAGACCGATGTATCTTGTGCAGTTTAATTGGTTAGGGGTATATTGGAAAATAATTGGTTGTAAATTATTGGGCAGTGACAATTTTTGTAACAAAATTTAAAAATTGGTTAGGCTAAAAATTTCTTTACAGGACACATGATACGCGAATGCCGGTTTCCTATTATTGTGAAGACTCGAGCAACGAAAAGCGCATGCCCCGCTTCTAGCCTCGGTATGGCGAACTATGCCATGCCAATGATTACATTCCGGTTTCCAGTTTCTTTTTAAAATTTAGTCTTTTAGTTTTATTTTATTTTATTTTATTTTTTGTCGGTTACTTGTGTTTGGAAAATTTCTAGGAAAAGATCCATAGAGAGGACAAAAAATCAGAACAAATAGTGTTGCGTGAACGGTTTGACGTGCAAATTTTCTTGCGTTTATTCGTCGAGTCATGATTGCTTTTATGTTCCATTTTATTTGAACCATTTTCGAACAATTTTCGAAATTCGCTAAATTTTGTTGTTTATTTTATGAATTCGACGAAGCTATATGGAGGAATTCTTTGAAACAAAATTAGGCATGTGTGTGTTTTTCTTCATCCCACAGCTCGATAATCACGAAATAAAACCCGGCAAGAGTCTGAAAGTAAACATTAGCGTTCCTAATCTACGACTTTTCGTGGGGAACATACCAAAGTCAAAAGGCAAAGAGGAGATCTTGGACGAATTTCGTAAATTAACAGGTAAAGTGAATAATTCGAGGCGTGTGTAACTACCTACCTAACTACCTACCTGTCTACCTGTACTGTCACATAAGAGTTTGGTAGCTTTAAGTAGTAGTGGTTGTAGATGGTATGGAACTGTGAAACATCCAATCGATTCCGCCAGTCGAATGATCAGTGATACTTTCGATTCTGGTCAGTCTCCTTGCCTCTTGGTTTATTAGTGAACAGTAACACCTCTCTGGTCCAAGTCTTCGTTTCCTCTCATATTTAGGTTGAGTTATAAGTTACATATATGCTTCCTTCTATGCTCTTTTATTTTCGATCACAATTACATATTTTCGTTCTCTATTTCTACCTTCTCGTTTTTTCTTTTTATCTATCGTTATTCACTTTTCATGCTGTCCCTTCGTTTTCCTCGTCGTAAATACCCCACTGATACCCCAATTACTCCAGTCAGATCGAACAAGATTATGTCTTGTACATTATATTTACCTATATTTATATAGAAACAAACGACATGTATCTGTTGTATCTTTGTACCGTTGGTTCGGGTTTGGCTGGCATTTAATATTCAATGCGTTAGGATCGATCTGACGACAGTTAACACGTCCATCTCCGTTGTACTTTTCATACGTGAAAATGTGATTCATGACTAAGCCTCAAGCATGGGGGTTATGGGAGACATGCGTGGACCGCTGGGGCGTGTGGCTCGCTAAGAAACGGACAGGCACTCCCATCCATCCTCGAACGTAATCCTGACGAGTCAAAGGCGTCTCCTCACCGTGTTCTCCACTGATCTATCCAGAATTTCTTCCACTTCCCCTCTCACCATCTCTCTCTCTGTCTCTCTCTCTTTCTCTCTCTGTCTCTCTCTCTCACTCTCTCACTCTCTCTTTCTCCCTCTCACTCTCTCTCTCTCTTCCTCTCTCTCTCTCTCTCTCTCTCTCACGCCTCATTTTGTCCACTTCGCAACAAGGCGAATCTCCAATCCTTGCAACGTCATTCCTCACATTCAATCTTTGCTCTGTCAGCCAATAAGCAGGCGAAATCACTAGAGGCAAGCTTAATTGGCTCTCTCCTTCCACATTATTCTTACAGCTAAATGATTATGAGATTCGGAAAGGCAAAAAGATTGGTGTTACCGTATCTTATAACAATCACCGCTTGTTTGTGGGAAATATTCCAAAGAATCGAGACCGAGATGACTTGTTCGAAGAGTTTACAAAGCACGCACGTAAGTTGACAATTGCCCTTAAATCAACAGGCCGTGGTTAAAAGGATGTTCAGTCGGGAGAAAAAGATATCTAAATTAAACGGTCGGTCGATGCAGTTGCTAGGCAAGAGGTGCTGTGAGGTGGGTTTAAAAATTGAAGAAAACAAAAATACAAAAAACGTTGAGAAAAAAAAATAACTAATGACAAAGTTTACAACCATCTCCGCATCGTACAATTGCTCTACCTACAATTCATTGATCTACCATGTTGCTAAATTATACAGATGAAATTTTACAAATTTTGTACTAAATTTAATTACATACACTGGTATTTCAGTTGTGAAAAGCTTGTATAACAAAATTTTTTGGAAAGAGGACCTGCCCACGTTTCTTCACGAGCGAATGTATGATTACTATTCGTTAACCAACTCATTATGTTCATTATAAATACAATTTATAGGCAACAATCGAACGCCGTACTGTTTTGCTGCGATACGTTCTTGAAACTTGTTTTGCAAACTTCAACAACGTTCAAATGTAACAGCTATGAATACGAAGTGCGCGAAGATTTTTTGCAAATCTTAACCACGTCATGCGGTTCGTTCGATTGCGTGATCATTTCATTGAATGTGTGACTTACTCTTTCGATTGAATGTGTATAAGCGATGATTTATCAAATTTCTCGCACCAACTTTTACAATATGGACACAGAGAGGAAGGGCCAACGACACACAAAAATTGAACAGTTAATTAAAGAAAGTATAATTATAAAAATGATTCTTATGTGCCAGACCTCCAATACGGATAACTCAAGGTTTAGTATTTAACAGAAGCTTAGGAGTAACGTGTTGGATGAATCGTTCTCGAACTGATTATATAAGAATGATATTTGAACAACGAATTGCTTTCAAATCCTTGCCTTCAAAACCTTGATATCGCAAATTATGGAATTTTATCGAAACTATGTAAACTGAGAGGAAGGAGAAGTGAACCATACTTAATTATATCATGGTAGTTTGTCGGACAGTCCAATTTGAACATCGAGTTACTTCTACGGTAGCAGATGTAGAAACGATGCAACTACCGTTGGCCTTGATTGAAATGAAAAGTATTCTTATCGTCATTTTTCTCGTTAGGGTCGTTAGATATCCAATCAAATATAGCCCTTTGGCACTCTAGGGATTTTTTATCAGATAATATACAGCTTAAAATAACGCTCGAATATGTCGAGTTTGTCTTTGATCCTCGTTGTTCATATCACCCCGTATACACACATGCATATACACGCAGAGAGACATACTCACCTCATACGTAGATTATCTACCGAGATTTGGTCATGATCACTGACAAGCCTTTCAGAATTTTTGTCTTATTTACAATTTTATTATCTAGCTTATTGTTCTGTTATCAATTGTTTGAATAATACAGGTGTTATGCTTTCACGGTTTGTTGGCTGATCGATATTTGTTCTTCGTTAGGGAGAAACTCATTTTTGCGACGAGACTCCGAAGGGAGATTTTCTCGTTAGCAAACGTTGATCGTGAGATGAGTTTCTTTCAAAAATTTTCATCAACCTCCGACGCAACAATTCAATGTATCATTTCAATTTTATGCCTTTCATTTTCAATCAAAGTGAGAGCGATCCTTATATTTTTCACTCTTTCTTTTGAATGATTTTCACGTATTCGCCGATTGAGTTGTCCTTGCATTTTTTCACTATCTATAGTCGTTTTTCACGACAGTTGAAACTCATAGTTATCTTTTGCGCTTCATACTTTTTGCAACAGCGTGATATTATCATTTCCAAGTAACTCGTGGTTTGTATGTAAATCATGTTTTTTCTGTTCCTTCTCTCATATCTTTTGCAGCCGTGAAGAAATTAATTATCGAAATCTGTACGTTATATTTTTTTTTCTTCTTTTTTTGGATTGCGAAGCAGCACAGTCTTACTTTCAGTATTATTCGAATTCTTTGAGACTAGATTTTTGTAAATAGAGAATGAAACGTTGAGTTTCGTAGCTTCGCTTTCGTTGCGTTGAATTCGTTTCAAATTCTCCTTTCCATTTCGTTCGCGGAACGTACAAGATGAGAGTTGATAATTATTCTCACGTACATCCATAGTAATTCATTGGATATTTTTTATGTTTGAACTATTTTCACGAAAGGAACGAGAAAATTGTTGGAGATGTAAATGAAAAATAACGGGAAAATTGTATGATTTCTTTAGTTCTATCCTATTGTTTGTTTATTATTGCAAATTTTCTATTTCGTTCCTGTAGTTCTTTTTAATTAGTTCATTTATTTTCCGTTCGATCTGTTGAAATTAACCTTACCTACGTTTTCTATGATTTTCCATGATACAGCTGGCCTGACAGAGGTGATTATCTACAGCTCACCCGATGACAAGAAGAAGAACAGGGGATTCTGCTTCCTCGAGTACGAGTCTCACAAAGCTGCCTCGCTGGCCAAGAGAAGGCTGGGAACAGGTCGCATTAAGGTTTGGGGCTGTGACATCATCGTTGACTGGGCCGATCCTCAGGAAGAACCCGACGAGCAAACCATGTCGAAAGTATGCCGACGAGCCATACCAACGATCTTATCGTAACGTTTTGGTGAGCAACAATTTAATCATTAACGTTTACATTTTTCTATGTTTTCTCTAAAGGTACGAGTTCTATATGTAAGGAATTTAACGCAAGACTGCTCAGAGGAAAAACTGAAGGAAGCTTTCGAACAATATGGGAAAATTGAGAGGGTCAAGAAAATTAAAGACTACGCGTTTATACATTTCGAGGATAGGGATAACGCCGTCAAGGTAAACTTGAAACGTTTAGTCCTCCGCGTTGATTTTGCTTCACCTCTGTGCCTCTTTCGGCGACGTGTTACCAATGTTATCGGACTTGTTTCAGGCGATGCGTGAGTTGAACGGGAAAGAGATGGGCGGGTCCCATATAGAAGTTTCTCTCGCAAAGCCGCCATCAGACAAGAGAAAGAAAGAAGAAATCCTGCGAGCCAGGGAACGTAGAATGATGCAAATGATGCAAGTTCGTGGCGGGTGAGCTATTTACTGCACGGTTGCTCGATAGTCTACCAAAACCAATTCCTTCTCCGTCAACAAACATCAGTAAATAACAAAAGTTATGAAATTTCATTGAGAAATATGCGAATGATTTTCAGTGGGTCACCTTCCCATCCGAGCATGATGGTAGGACCAATGCCAGTTCGCGGACCCGCAGGCCAAGGACCTCGAGGAACCGGTGCTGGAATGCGTGGACCAATGGGGCGTGGCGATTATGGTAAGCGAGATTTTGTCTGCAATGAAAAGGATTATTTTAAAAAATTTCGATCGCATTATTCAACCTACACGTTGCTATTAGTCCGCGTTTCTTCGAAACAGACCAAAGTCTTCGCAAAAGATAGATTCAAAAGTCGACGTAATTTGGGCAAAAATGTCAAGTTCCTTCATCTGTTAGATCGAACTAGAATTCGGTTACTTTGAGAAAACGAATGTAATTTCAATCTAAATATTTCAATGTACGCGTATCGAAGCCAAATGGGAATAGCAAGGTACGGTTGCCACGCGTAGGTCGTAATGCGAATCTATTCGGAAGTACTAAACACAGCCTATGAAAGAATTAACAAATTGTTAGCCATGACTTATATGTACTAATCAAGTGCTGCGTGTACTTTGAGATTAACACTGCTTTTTTCTCAATAAATGACGAATCTACGCGGATGAAGATATTTGAGAAACGATTATCCTTCAAGTCCATTTCATGGTTTCGGATTACTATTAAATTCATTGCAAATCTTGAACTCTTGAACGTTTTACAACCGAACCGTTAATAGGTTTTGTTTCTCCTTTTCTTCGAGTCTCAAATTGCTCTCTACATTCATCGACTCATTCTGTGTTCGCCAACGATTTATGAACATTTATATTAACTTTTCCCGAGTTTTCAGACATTGAACATTTTGGTAAAGTTTATCCAACACAACGAATTATCCCGCATGCTTTTGGGAATTTTTCACTATATCTCACCACACATACCTTGGCTTACGCGCATGATAGGTAACAGAAATATTCGAAAGTGTGATAAAGAAATTCTGAGAAAATTTAGAAACTATCGTAATATGATATTATCGAATTTGAATACTTACCACGTCCACTGTTTAACACAATTCCATTTTCCTCTCGTTCCCAACTGCGTTCGTTACCAACGACGTACAGACAGAAGATAAAAGAAGAAACAATTTATCAACTTTTTCAGAATCATACCTTTCAAAGTCATGACCGGTGAGAAAAGTCAATACCAAACCTAAGACGCGTGCAATGATTTGATAAAAAAATTCCAGGAGACGAACGACCTCGTCGCAAAAGCTCTAGAATCTTCCATGTCCAATCTTTTCACCAGCGATACTCAACATTTTGTCTTTAGTTTTCTACAAATTCGTTCGTCTATTGCAAGTTACGTGAATCGCTATTGTCGCATTTGGACTAGGGAACAATAAATGTTCCCAGTCGCGCAACGATAAAGTGTACGATGTTGTTTTTGTCTGCAAACGAACATCACTACTCGTCACCCTACCGCAACCACTCCCTGAAACAAACCTTGTTCCAGCCAATTGACAAAAGCATGCATGCGTATTATTTGTCTTGTAACTTACGTTTGTGGTGACTTAGTGGTACTTAAACGATCGGCTGTGTAAATATCAACACGTTGCCAGGGGAAAGTGTGATTGTTTATCATAATTTGACAAAAAAAAAAAAGAAAAAAAAAGTTTGTGCGAGCATCATCAACAATTGAAAAATCTGATTACAGCTGTCAAGGAAATAGGTAAGCTGCGACATTGACGTTGACTGTAATATCGTAGCTCGTAGTTTTAGATTCTTCGTTTCTTCATATTGTTTGTTATATATATATATTTTTTTTACTCGTTGTTATTCTCTCAACAACTCCGTACGACAGTATTGTATCGCGACGTTTTCAACTCACGATCATCCTAATGGACAAGCATCGTGGATAAAGAGTATCTGAAAACAAGACCAAGTCGCTATCCGAATATTCGTATGCAATACTTTAAAAACGACCAAAGTAATATGGAATATTACCGTTTTTTGTTGTTGTTGTTTTTTTTAATCTGCGCATGCAGATAACGAAAGTTTCACGAAGTGGCGGCGGTTGGGTTTTTAGTCTCGGGTACAATCGACACGCGGTACCGTCGTCGTCGTCGTTTTTTTTTCCTCCGGTTCTCGGATCTTCGGGTCATGTTGGTCGTTCGATCGACTTTGGTCGTGTAAATGAGTTGTTCGGTTGTATAATTTGTTGTTTCTTGAAAACCTACCTGACATCTTATAATTGGCATATGAAATACATCTTTTCCCGGCATGCCTTTAATATGTATTATTTGAATAAGTTGCCAATTGGATATATCGTGGCTAAACTTGGGTCTATTTGTAATGTGTGTTTTTATAGATTATGATTACGACTATTACGGTTATGGGGATTATCGAGGCGGCTACAGTGATCCATATTACGATGACTATTATCGATACGAAGATTACTATTTCGATTATGTGCCGCCTCCGCCACCTGCCAGAGGGAGAGGCAGGCAGCCTCAACCGGTGGGTCGCCTTTTATAATGGTTTTAAAGTCGTTTTCCGTTCTTTTTTCCAATCATATTACTATGATATATCGGCGGTAGTTTGATCGTGGCACAGTGTTCGCGAATTTTCTAATTATCACTCGTACGTATTATCTCCAACTGACTATTCCCCACGAAGAAGTCCCTCCTCCGAACCCGGGATCTGCCACCACAGTCAATTCCAACGCTACCACCAGCACCCACCACAACCGCAACTATTGCCAGCGCCACAACCACTCTCGACCGTCCAATCCAAGATCCGTGATGAAAAGCCTGTCTGTGTACTATTAACAAATTCGCCTATATAATTAATTGTGCCAGCTTTTGTAATTACTAACGCAGGGATGTTGCGACGTTTCTCACTAACGTTATATACCAATGTTTCTATTCTATTCGAAAATGCAATCACTTCACGTTACGACGCACGAGCATCGCACCCGTCAGTTTTTAATAATGGTACAGATTTTTTTTCTCATACTTCTCACTTCCATTTCTCATACTCGCAAGAAATGTCCGATCGAGCGGCGACTAGAACAACAACAACAGCAACAGCAACAACGACCACGGCGTACGCTTTCCATCCCGGCTGATCCGTTCCTTTAAAAATTAATTCTCCGCAGATACACGTATTACTAATTCGTCCTTGTTCGAACACGTTGCCACTTTCAAATTGCTTGCAAATCATATCTGAGCCATAGTAGACCCATTTTTCCAAATTACAGCCAAAGTGAAGCCGGGAAAAGCAATAAAAGGTTCGCGCGACGGAAATTAATCGCTGATTCAGCATACTTCATTGTCGGGGAACGCGTCACAATCTTTCTCGCGGCGTTTCGTGTCTTTTTTACAGGATCGCAGGGCCTGATCTTCTATCGCGTGCGGCTACACCAGGAGAATACGTGATCTCTCTGTAAACGGAGATCGCAGCGTACGAGGGGCTTGTGTTACTTCGTGCACCGATTCCCGTGCCCAGCCTCGCCTTTTCATCCCCCGTCTCGTACCCTCCACACGATACCACACGTGAATGCTTACTATTCCCTTCCCATCATTATCTATCTGACGTTGCGTCTCGTGGCTCGGATATGATATGTTGTTTTATGTCAAGTTGCAGGGTTTCCTTAGTATCCAGGGAACAACGGGCACCCTGCGAACTTCGAACATACGAAGCGCCGGCGTCGTTGGCATTTTTTTTCTCCATTTTTTTCCTTTTTTTTTGTTGCGAATTCGAATTTCCTAAATACATTTTTTTTTTTCATGTTCATTTTGTTTTTACAAACTGACACGTCGCGCGTGAATTCGCGATGAACTTTCGCAATCTCCCGAACTCCCCGTGTCTTCGTTTCTGTTTGTCGCGTGTTGCGAAGAATTTCTCGTTCAAACCAGAAACTCCGACGTCGGGAGAAAAAGTTGATCGCGAGAGCGAAAAGATAGAAAGAGAAAAAAACGAAAAGAAAAAAAAACAAAAAACAAAAAACAAACAAGAACAGATAGAGAAACCGTTCACGTTAAGGACAGTCGGAGAACGTTGAGACCGACAAAACTACGTTATATATTGTGAAAGAAAGTTGTAATATCGAGTTGATTTATCGCTTACGTAGGTCTAGGACAGTCTATGGACAGAGAAGGGAATGAGATGAGATATACCAAAGAAAATAACTGGTACTAATCGCAGACACGTCTAACCGCTCTCGCTTGCTTCAGCATTGTTACGCTATCCGCTTACGCTTTGATTTATAGCTATAACCCTGTGCTTACGTTTGATTAACATTTACGATAGAGCCAGTGCAGTAGTTGTGTCGCTTACAACTCCCCTCACCCGTTTCCGATCTGCTTTTCGTTCCATTTTTGGATAACTTCGCTGTCGCTGGTATGCAAATTATGATTTCATATTATAGGTGAATTCCTAACAAAATGTTGGCTCTTGCAGCTTTACCATTCTGTACATAAAATTATTCGTGTCACCAGATTATTTACGTACAAGGTCAATCGTCGTTCGCAATTGTTCAGAAAACGATACCGCAAACAGGACAACCAGAGACGAATCTGTCGAGCGAACGGCAAATTTTATCGTAGAAATATCCCGTCTCTCGCGTATACTTTTTTTTAATTATTTTTAATTTTTAATTATTTTTATTATTTTTGTTGTACCTTGCGATTTAACTTTGTTTTACCTTACGATTTAACTTTGTTTTACCTTACGATTTAACTTTGTTTTACCTTACGATTTATCTTTGTTTTCAAACGATCTACGCCAACGCGTTCAATTCATGTATTAAAATGTTTATGAAATTAGTGAGACGTTGCGAGGTTCTAAGAAGAACAAAAATTGGACTCTTACAAAGTTGTAATTAATTGTTAACGGTGTACACAGCGTCGTCTTGTCTTCTTGAATGCGGAATAGCGTTGTTCGAAATAGTAATAACGATTCATCTTGTTTATACGCATACATATTTATATATTCATGTACATATAAAACATAAATCATATGTTTATATATATGTATTATATTTATATATACATACATACATACATGCATATCGCCATTGGCATATTCAGATGTTTATGGAATGAGAAGAATGTTGTGCGTAAGTTAATTAAACAGAGCGGAAGTGTTTTTTTTTTAATTTTGTTTTTTTGGGGGGGAAAACTGTAGGACGACGAGTGTCTGTCGGTGTGTGAGATAAAAGATGGACTGTTTGCGGGGAGAGATTCGAGGCAGAGCTTCGGAGTGAAAAAAAAGCACAGAGAGCATAAAAATGGGAGAGAATTTGTACTAATAACAAAGTGAGAATGATAGAAAGTTATGGTATAAAGTGTAAGAGCAAGCAGCAGAGGGGTAACAATTGGGTGTGTGTTGTTTGGTCAGGCTGGTCGTGGGCGTGGAGTAGTGGCACGTGGCCGAGTCGGTGGCCTCCAAGCCCGTGGACCGGTCAGGGGGGCACGCAACCCCGCAACCTCAGGGGTCCGTGGGGCCCAGCGGCCAGCCGCTCGTGGGGGGGTCCGCGCCAAGGGAAGTTTACCAGGTGAGGATGGTCTGTATCTCCACAACGAAACCAAATTTTATCGTATTATTAATTTTTTCACTAGGTCTTAACAATACTGACAAAGTTTCGCTAAACGTCCGATGCTCGTCGTTATGATTTGCGAACTTTGCTCCGAGGAAATCGTAGCGTAAAAGTCATATCATCACGTTTTCGTTTCCACCCCGTTCACGTTTTATTTTTCCCTATTTTTTTGTTGCCCATCGTATCGTCATCGGCGAACACGGCGATCCCATTGTCCGTTACGTTATCTTGTCTTTTAGTCGCAATTTTCGCATCTTTCCGTTCACAAAAAAAATAAAAATCAATCGGCATTTCAAACGACGACTCGTCGCTGGACAGGGAAAATATGATGAATGATTCATCTTACGTAACGGGTTCGAGTTAATGCCGCTCATACGCCAAAAGTGAGATACTGTCGAGCACAATTTTCTTGAGAAAAACAATTTTCATCCGTAACGATAAATACGCGCGACGTATCAGCGTTGACGTGAGAGTTGCGTGACGATGAATATTTAACGACGGTACAAGCTGCAAACGTACGAATCGACGTGCACATTTTCATCGCTTCTTAACATACACTTACATATTCGCTCGTATCTTGCTTTTAGTAAATGACAAGCGAGAATAAAACGGCAGTTATTTCTTCAAATTATTCCGCGGACTGCTAACCGTGCAGCTGATACATGTAACGACGCGTTTTTTCTCGCTAGTCATGCGGAGGGCATTAACGGCTTAATAATATATACATATATATATAATTTTTTTTTTTACAGTTACGCAATGTCATAACACTTCAGTAGTGTTGGCTTGATTCTTCTTCCTGCACTTCAAACCTTTAGTACGATACTTGAAACTCTCTTATCCTCACTCTCCTTACTTTCTTCTGTCGCAATAACAGCACCTCTTGCTATCCGTTGGAAGATGTACGTAATTTTTCGACTTCATTTATTACAATTTATCCAGCGTTCTACCGATACGGGAGTGTTAAGAAATGTCTGATATTTACCGACCTGCTGGGATAATTAATAATCTATCGACCGGAATTTCCAATCGAGTCGCATGTTTTTACGCGATTCGCGACATTACGCTTCGCGAATGCGAACAACGCTGCACTCCGGCGAGACTGTCCTCCGCGAGCAAGAGGTGCTTCCCGAAATATCAACGTTCTCCCATATTATTTGCATCGACGTGAATAATCACTCGTATCCCTTCCTTCCAAACTACCCTTGACCTACCCAAACGATACTAATGATAAGACGAGTAGATATCGATTACCGAACGTAGTGGTACGATTCAAAACGTGGTTAAAAATACAAACATAGTTGACGATAGAAAAATGTTGGTAGGACGAATTGGTTAACCAAAACACCGAGTCGCGGTAGTATATTTTTATTGTTTGAAATTTTAACCACGGATTCCGTATCGTTGATCGTATTTTTTCCGTAGATTAAAGAAAATCAAAAATATAAACGACAATTGATAGATGTATGCATATATATATATATATATAGATCGTAGTGAAACGCGTGTGCTGGTCGGTCGGCAATTTTCTCATGTAAATAACATTTTCACAGCAGGTAAGCGAAAGTTTGACGGGGGTCACCAGAACCAGGGGGAATCTAAACGTCGCTTCCAGAGCAGCTGGGGAAACCAGCCCCTCGCCCAACAACCACTGGGGAATACGTACGGACTGGCGAGTGTGAATGGCGGTGGCGGTGGCGGCAGCGTCGTCGGTGCCGGTTTTGGTGATCGAACAACGGTAGGCGATGGCTCCGGCGACGATCACCAATGGTACCAAGACTCCTATCAATCCTGGAGCTAACTTGAGCTAACCATATTATCGAGTGAGCGAGAAACCGAAACGTATCCGTACTATTTTTACCGATCCAACAACTGTAAATTAAGAGAGACAAAGAGAGAGAGCGAGAGACAGAGAGAGAGAAAAGAAAAACAAACGAAATGGGATAACGAGAATGAAGATCGAGCCAATATCGTCGAGAATTGGATCTCGCTCTTGCTGCGCGCCACCGTCGTTGTCGCCCGCTGCTATTGTGATTTAAGTACAGTGACGTGCCACTGAGACTATGTTAAGTTGGAGTGATTACCCACCCACCCACCCCGTACTATTATTATATTATTATAATACTATTATAAGTACCATTACTCCTACTACTGCTACTAGTACTACTATCACCACTACTACGAATACTACTACTACCACCAACACTGCAACTACACTGCTACCGCTACTACTACGAATACTACTACAACTACTACTACTACTACTACTACTACTACTACTACTACTACTACTACTACTACTACTACTACTACTACTACAACAACAACTACTACTACTACTACTACTACTACTACTACTACTACCACTACTACTACTACTACTACTACAACTACTACTACAACTACTACTGCTACTGCTACCACTACCATTACCACCACCCATCGTCACATTGTTTACTGCCAAGCAAAAAAAACATAGAAACAAAAGCGACAAAAAAAATAACAAACAAAACAATCAACAAGATAAGGATAAACTGTTGGAAAAACATAACAAAAAACGAAAAGAAACGGAAATTGATCCGCGATGTTGACTTTCGGATTGTGATGGTTCGTATTGAGCAGGAAGAGGACTCGTTGAAGCTTGCACGTTATTATTATATACGCGTTGTGGTAGTTTTCGCGAGGAAACTACGTGGTAGAGAGTGTGCGAAAGGAAGAGAGAGAAAGAGAGGGAGAGAGAGAGAGAGAGAGAGAGAGAGAGAGAGAGACGGCGAGCATGGAATGGTAATAGATGTAAACATCCGAAATGAAGGAACGAAGAGTAAAAGGTTGCGTGTAGTGTCATCGTATGCGTGTGTGCGAGCGTGTGTATACGCGCGTTTGTGTGTGTATGTGTGTAACGCGCGTGTGTGAAGCACGCCAAGCGCTGCTTTAGACCCTGTATTGTGGGTCTATAATGTGTACAGTCAGTGAAACTATTATTATTAAGTATCAGATAGGCAGATAACTGTGGTGAGCGACGGAGATTGAGTCGATGGCGGTGTTATTTGTTGGATTAAGGAAAGTTAGGATAATGATAGAGCGAGCGAGTTGTTTGAAGAATGGAAACTCAAATCTCTCTCAGAGATTTGCTGTAATTAGGATCAAGGCGAAGAATGGTATTATGTCGAAGTGACGGTAAACGTGTGCGATAATAATTGAGAGATTTTAGCTCGATGGAGAAAAAGAAATGTGAAAAGGAAAAGCTACGCTTGTACGTTTAATCTTTCGACAAACCTGTTCAGGCTACTATAAAAATACGTGTCTAAATTATTTTTTTATTTATTTTATTGCGACGATAGAGCGAGAGAGAGAGAGATAGGGAAGAGAAGAGAATCGTGTTTTCTAGAAAAGAAATGAGAAAAAGACAAGAAATATGTCGACGACGTTGAGGAGGGAAAAAAACGAGAAATGAAGGAATAATTAAACTAAATTGATACTAAATTTAGAGATTTTAAAATTTAACGTACGTAACTTTTAGAAATTAAGGAATTCGCTAGGCGAATGCGATGTGACGACCATTCGTGATGATAATTTTAAAACATGATTAATTTTAATGGATAAAAGTAATCGAATATTTGAGGAAATCGAGAAATGGAATTTGATACATTTTATAAAATCGATAATAAGGTATTATTCGGAATTATCTTTCGAGCCCAAAAGTCAAACTGCGTATTTTTCCTGCGGTAGAGGTTGTTTCTTTTGTTTGTTTTTTTTTAAATTTAATTTTTTTAATTTATTATCTTTCAATGAACGAAGGTTAAAACCGGTGAGCAAACGGACGAGATGGAACGATTATCAAGCGCGTAACGATGGAAAACGATTGGAAACTGACAATTGATAATGATAGTCACAGATGATAAATATAACTTTTTCGCCAATTGAACACGCAGTTCATACAAATGCACGAACACATACAGCACACACGTCGAGTGTTGACCTGTTGTTATTGTTAGCCTGTTAGTTAATTAGTAAGAGTTGTAAGTGCGGGCTATAAATATAGTTGGTCCCCTTCCCTGGCGCCCAGACTCACCCCCTGTTCTGGAGATTATTCGAGAATGAACGTGGAGAACGATAGGAAGTGAGAGAGAGCGCGAAAGTGAGTGTGAAAGAGGATAAATAAAAACGAAGTAGCGAGAAAAACACCCCCCAAAAACGAAAAGAAAAAATGAAAAAAATCAACAACAAAAAAAAAACCAAACAAAAACCAAGAACCAAACACAAAAAACGCACGATCAGTTCATAACGTAACGTACGAAACAATTTCTGCGCGTCGAGAAAAGAAAAGCTCCTCGAACGGAACGTGACCGAAATAATCGAAACGAAAAAGTGGTATCGAACAGAACAAACAACAACAACAACAAAAAAAACTACAGAAATTTGTACCAGGTGTCGGAAGTTCCCCGCTCACGCCCCCGGTCTCTGCAAACATCCGAATATCGCGGGCTTACCTTCGCGTAATATTTGTTGAATACTTTGTAATTTCGCGAAAACGCAATCCAGCAAGAAACGACGAACATGCGATGCGTTGAATAAGCGAGATACAGGAGAGAAAAACAAACTACCATTACTAGAATACTATGAAAATAAGCGACAAACTAGAAAGGCATCGTTCACTCCGTGCAACGATACGTAAATAAACGAAGTGAGGACACATGATAAACACGACAAGAAGATTGAGAGGAAAAAGCCAACAAATTGACAATATTCACAAGAAAACTCACACCCTGACACCACACCGATCAATTCTTCGATCATACACTGATACGAAAATCATGATATCACAAACACAAGGAAACACGTTAACGACAAATAAACAACAATAATAATAGTAACGATAATCGAATGAAGAAGAAGAAAAAACCCAAAAAATTAATAAAATTGAAAAAATTGCAAAAAAAAACACAATCCGGATGACAGATGATGAGGTTTCGCGTCGTGGACTACACGGATATCACCCTAACAGATAGTAATACGATATTGATTATAGTAATAATAATGATAATAGTAATAACGAAGAATAATAATAGTAAATAAATCCGCGAAGAAGGAATACGAAACACTAAAGAGCAATCAAATGTGAAAAAGGGAAAGGGAATATGTAACGAACAACAGGAAGGACAAAAATCAATCAAACACGCAGGAAAGGGAAAAAACATCGGTCTCCGTGATATACATGCGCTCATCACTCGCGAATGCCCCCTCTACTCTTATTTACGAGCATCTTGGTAATCATTTCTTTTTTTTTTTAATTTTTTTTTTTACCCGAACTATTATTCGTATTCTACTGTATTTCTAAATCCCCGATTCGCCCGTGTTCATCCTTCATCGCATTTACACACCTCGTCTCGTTCAATTGATAACAACGACTGTGCCTCGGTAGAGATACGTTTATACAATAACTATACGCGAGAAATCGAGAGAAGAAACAAAAGAGACCCTTTTTGATGAAAAGGATAAATCTTACGTGAAGCTGCACCACCCCCGCCCCCCCCCCCCCTGTCCTCGGCTCCTCGTCTTTTTTACCCCAAAACCCGAACCTCAGCCCTCCGCCCCCGTTCCTGTTCCGCAAAGTCGCACGTATCCTATCCTATCCTAGCCACACTTGGAAACATCTATTTATAAAAAGCATAATAATTGAGGATACGATACTACTAATATTAACAGTATAATAAGAATGATATTTGCTAATCATACGTGAGTGGGTTTCTACAACATGATAATAATTCATATAAATTCTTCTGGTCTTTGTCAAAACGAATTTTCTGTTTTCCATTATTAAAAAAAACAAACAAAACAAGTAAACAACAATAAAACGTTCCATTCTTAAACAAACGACAAAACTGAGAGTCACGAGAATTATGGTACGAGGTTCGGCTTTCGAGGGGCAGGAAGGGGAGCGTGACGGTCAAGGCGGAGGCAGCTCGCGGACGACGAGACTTTAGACTGATCTAGGTACTAGCGTTACGATACGATTGGCCTCCTCCTAGTTTTTCTTGTTTTTTTTTTTTACCCCCTTATCAAACGGACATGCCAAACTTTCACTTCTATCTTATCTACGGCGATCGGTGGCAGCTGGGATGTCTTTATAAAAACGGGACGAGGTCATATTTAGGATAATGCATCAATCGTCGCGGCTAGCAATGCCGGAGTCACGCGCCCTTCGTCGTCGTTTATCCCCGAACGGCGATCGAAGAAAATTGCCCCTCGCCGAATAAATTTGGAAAAAGTTTGGCTAAAATTTTCGAGAACTTCAAAAAACAACAGTTTCTCACTTTTATTTCCCCGTAAATTTTAATATCACTTAGGAATAACAAATTCCTATCAAAAACGGACACGCGCACGCGTCAAAAGACACCCGTCGGGTGAAATCGACGATTCGCTCTCGCACATTGTTCTTCGTTGAACGAACGAACGAACGAACCAACGAGAGAAAGATCGAGAGAAAGAAATCCGACGAGGCGATTAATTTTACCCAGAGGACGTGTTTTTCCTTATTATTATTTTTTTTTTAATTTTTTTTATTAATTAAATTAGATTCAAAATATCATATATACATTATATTCCTGCGAATATATATTTTTTTTCTTGCATTTTGTGACGTGATCTTATTTAGCGATAATAAAAATGGAGGAGAAACAATGACTATCGTTCGCTCAACCATGTTCAACGTGAAGTTTCACCAAGTAAACTGTCACAGCTCCGCGCTAAAGTTTAAAATTATTACAGCTAAATTTTCTCACATATTCGCTAATTGTGTTTTCAAATTTTTATTATTCAGCTACCCGATTGCTTTGCTTTTTTATTTCCCGCAATTTTAAAATGAGTTGCCCCTAATTTTAGTGTGAGTAGTTAAACATAATGATTATATAATGATGAATTTAAAACAATGTTAAACGTATGGTTCCTTTTTCGGGCTAGGAGCTTGATTTTTGAAGTGTCAAAGATTTTTGTGTATGACCAGATGTATTCTACATGTCTCAATAAACAGTTGTATGTGAATTACCTTTCTTAATCGAGGCTATTCTTCTTCTTTATCGTTCCTCGCCCTCGAAACACTTCCCTGCCAAAGAGAAAACGGATCGATGTACTCGTTAATTCGTTAACGCAACTCCGTCAAATTCACGTCGAAAAACGCCGTGGAAAGCGAAACATATTGGTTACGCGATTTCTCACGCAACTCCCCTTTTTTAATAAAGGGACGAGTTTCCGTGAAAATTGGGACCGGTGACAAATCCTGACACGCTGGAAAAATCGACGAGCCACGTGACGAGGTTCGACGAAATCTGTGAAAGTCGAATTTCAATCTCGAAGATTTCACGAGATTGCAAAGTAATTTATCACCTTGGGAGGCGATCGAACGACAATTTCGCGTTATTCGAAAGGCGAATAAAACGAATTCATTTGCTCTCGTCTTTCATCTCCGCTCGTTCTAAATACGACTATAGTTTTTTGTTTTTAGAACTTTGGTGAATTTTTAGCGGATCCGATGCTTGAGCGAAATTCTGCCCATGTGATGCTTGTAAAAAAAAATCGGCGACGCGATTGACGAATGACTCGAGGAATGGACGAAGGATCGTAGGATCGAGCAACATCTTCAGGAAATAAATGACTGTAATTAAAAAGGAAGCCTTATATACTTTCTGTATAACAAGCTCTCCAGAGGCTCTAAGGCGGGGCGTGTCGCCGACGTTAAATCGTGAGTTGGGGTTGAGTTGGGGTTTTAGAACGAGGCGACATACGAAAGGGAGGCGCTAAGGGTTGAAAAAGCTCGCGCGCATATCTGTTCCTCAGGGATGTACGCGAGGAATGTTTCCTGACAAACTACCTCCCATAATTCGGGAATCAAATTTCTCGCCTAACTTGTCTCCTACCGTATCCTTGTGTCAAGACTACTCGCGAGAGATTCGAGTACACGGAATATTAATGAAACAAATTTTAGTCTCGTCGGACAATTATCCGAGAAAAGATTCTCCTCGAGCCGGTAACATCGCAAATGTAAATACGTTGCAGAGGTTTTTTTTCCTCTGTAAAATTGCAGTCCTTTCGCAGATAATGCGCTGAAATTCAGAATCGCGGGGTAATAACTCGGGATAAATACGCGACTGAGGAACTCTCGTGAGTCGAGATACTCGAAGCGCCGTCGGTGAACTTTCGTGGAATTTCGCGGTACGGTATCTGCCGCCACCTACCTACCTACAACCACCTACAACCTTCGTCCCCAGCCTCCCGCTTCCCGGTTTTGCCCCCAGCAACCTCTATCGTCAGTTGGGGCGTGTTGAGGTGGATGGTTGGAGCTGGACGACCGTTCGACAACGCGTTATTCGTGACAGTGATGGTGCATCGGTTTCACGGCAACCACGTTAATAACCGCATGTTCGTGCGAACGTTAAACGAAACGGCATCGTCCCCAACAAAAATCCGCAACAATAAATTCGAGAAAACTGCTAACAATGATAGTAGCTTCGATCGCGAGGCAGCAACAATAATGACAATTAACAACAACCAGTGACAGGTTTATTAACATCCCCCGTGAAAACCGCCTGTATAATATGCTCTGAGCCGAACGCGTATCAATCGTCTTCGCGTCGCTGCTCGGACAAACGTAGCTAAACTAACGTTAGCAATCACGTCGATGGCCGAGGAAGGCACGACGAGTCCGACCGAGATTAAAATATGACGATGAAACCGAAAAGTACGTTCGCGTTCGATTCGAAATTGCAATTGCAGGTCGCTACTTGCTGGCGACTGACGTTGGATATCGCAAACTGAGAGGACACAAAGGAATTTTGCTGGGCATCGCGTTTTTTTACATACTCGCGTCCTGGATAACGTATAGCTCGCGGAGAGTCCGCGAGAAATTTGTGAAAACCGTGCTACGATGATTCGCGCATGATGCGACGATTTGGAGGCCGATGCTCGTAAGAATTGAAGAAGAGAAAACTCGTCTCGTCGTTCCAACGATACTAATGATAATCCTGTGCACGGAATCATGAAGATAAAATGTCAATGGTGAGTGATATTTTACTCGACGTGTTATTATATTTCGAAGAGCAGTGCCTCCATCGTAATTATTTCGCACAGGACCTCGGGTCTCGCTTCCTCTGCGATCCTGCTACTATAATATCGATCGCCTACATTTTGTTTGCTTTTCCCTTTTCCTACGGTGCTGAAAGTGAACCATATTTTATAGCGAGCAACGTTCCCTCGATCATAATCGTTGCGATCGCTAATGCATCTCCTAATAATCGGTGACGGTCGAGCGAAGTGTCATCGTTCAACGTCGCGCGGGAGACCAACTATTGACCATCAGATTCTCCCCGTTACTTCAGTCACCTACCAGCCGAGCGCATGGGCGCGGTTCGCGTTTCTCACAGTTCTCTGTCTAATACCCCGCCCTTGGTTCTTGTCTGACTCGTTACTGCTTCTACTACTGCTCCGCTGCCGCTACCGCTGCCGTGCTGCTGCTACTCCTGCTGCTGCTGCTACCGCTGTCGCTCTGATGTGATGGTTGTTGCCTACGCGGAGGCGTTCTCATAAGTTTTACGTTTTTTAACCCTCGACTATCGCTCTCGAAGGACGCGGTTATTCCCGCCTACGCGCCACGGAGTCTCACCCGATAAATCCATCAACCCCATATATACATGCGATAAGGGTGTGAAAATCCCAATTGACAACACACCAATTTCTCACTTGCGACTTTCGTGCGCCGCGACTATTCGCCTCAGGTTTCTTCTCCCGTCAGGTGATATCGTAAATCCTTATACCTTATACTCTCTTTCTCTCTCTCTCTCTCTCTCTCGCTCGCTCTCCATCGTCGCTATTTCGCATCTATAGAGACATTTCGGTGCGCGAAGATCTCGTTCGGTTGTGCAAGGGCGTGGCAAGTTTATTAATCGTCGAGAAAATTAAGGGGATATTTATTTCCAGCGAGAACGAAACTCACATTCGAAGAGTCGTAGCTTTGAAAAAAATGTCAAATTTTCTTGCGTGCAATACTTCTGAACAAGGTTCCACGCATGGTTTCCGAGTTCAAAAGTCTATTGATATTCGAACAGTTTTTGACTGGGAATAATGTTTTTCGTTCGTTGGAAAATCAGAAAATATTTATTTCTTGTAAACCAGAGTGTAGCTCCTCGAGATTAATTGAGATATTCGCACGAGTCTATTTTTGAAGTCCAAACTTATTCAGAAAAATATTCTAGCCTAAAAAAAACCGTCCATTGTTTTTTTGTCGCACAAAGTTTTGGAAATAACCAATTCGTTAATGATTTATAGCGTTATAACAAGTGAACGGTGGTTTATCGAGTTTCAAAAATACTCTCAGCGATTTGTATGATTTCGGTTTCTATTTCGCTTAAAATAATCTTCGTTGTTTCTTGTAGCCTAAAATTATCGGATTTCTCACCTCCGCCGCACCTTTCTCGTCGCGAAACGGTCGATGTCTTTCAAATTCCAACGTTACCACGTACCTTCGCGTGTTATTATGCTCGTAAAATTTTCAAATCAAAGGCTTTTTTTGTGGTACGACCAGCAGCGGGATAATTTTATTCGCATAAAATTTAAATTTCGTGTAAGATTAATATTTATAGCGGCGGCAGCCGTGCATATTTGGGCAGAAATTTGAGAAGAGTCAACGAATTCTCGTCAAACCAATTCCTATTAAAATGAATTTTCCCTCGTTGAAATTCATTCCCTCCGTCTTACACGTGTGACGCATCATTACGCGCCTTGTTACGTTCGAATGAATCGCGAAGTGACTTTAACGCGAACGCGGAATACAATCGCATGCGATTCGTCGGAGTAATTCGGTTAAATTTAAACTGCGGAGAGATTGATCTGTTCGTCTGACCAATAGCTAACCGCGACTACTCGCCACCACTCGACGACTGCAGCGAGACTCGTTAACCAGTTTTAAGGGTCGCTTAATTTCTGTTTATCGACATGCCGACGCTTGACGAACGACGATAATGACGAGGATCAAATTCCTACCGGATTATCCAGTTTATTTGTCAACGATCAAATGACAAATATTCAATATTAATGGCTTCTCGCGTTACGACAAACTGATGGCCCGCGTATACAACGAAACAATGCTCGATCTACTCGCACAATCTTCACGGAAAATGCCGGTGTGGTAGAAATTCTGCAATGCGGAGTCATCGACTATCGCCCCTACACGCGACTACCCGCGACTAGACGCGACTACACGCTCGTCCGTTGAAATTAAGAACATATATGCTGGTCTATGGTAGCGCACCGTCTGTTTTCTCCGGACAAGATTTTCCCCCGACTTTTTTCATCGCGATTCTTGCACCCCCTGCCATTTCCACGTCAATCGCAGCTTTACTGGTGCATCGCTCGTCTTATAGATTCGCACGACAACGACGACGACGACGACGACGCTGCACTGAATATGAAACGATTCCTTTGAAACATAGAACTCGTCGGTCATCCCCTACACGCTCGTTATCGACCAAGTCGTTCGTATTTCTCGTCTCTTTTACTTCCCGTTCATCCCTGTTTTGACTGTTCTCTGCTAACTCTTATGCCGGCGAATCGCTACTTTTTTCTCCTGTTACAGATGATCTGCCGGATCTACTTTCCTCGCTCTTTCTATGCCTGGAACAGACACTGACGATATGGTGAGTAAAATATGGAGGACGATTGATGAACGCAAACAAAATATTCACGCCAATTATACGTTTTCAGGACACAGTATGGCCTCAGTACTCCGGCAAGCCTCTGGGAGTAGTTTGGTTTTATCCGCCTTCCTACTGCTGCTCTGTCCGCGTGCTACTACAGGTGAGCATGGATGCAATTAACGGGCTAGTTTTTCTCATTGTCACTGCATTTATCCATGTATCGTATCAAGCGTTGATACTTGCCAACGAGTTCGTCGATGACGATACGTGCCATCGTCACCTTCATCCATAATGTACCTACTGATATCACTCACGATTAATCGGCTATGGTATGTTCCCGGTGGCGGTGGATCTTTTCCGGTCGACCCGAATCCGATATCAGCCCGCGAGGTAATCGACGTACCACTGCCACAGCAAGACCACGTTCCTTCGCTGCCTCCGCCACCGGGACCATTTACTACTGCCAAAGTACCAAGTATGTGTCTCTGATAGTTGTTCGATCGTTTGATTTTTCCACAAATTTTATCCGCTAACTCGCCGCAGTTTCTCGAGTTCGCGAGATGCAGAGGACTTTCATGAAAGTTTGCTCGACGGAAACAATTCATTTTCAGAGTGTGACCAGACGTTCTCCAGTCTCCCCGATGGCCCGCAAGACGGAACGTTTACCGCCCCGACTTTGATCAATCCCGAGAACGAGCCTCGGCAGTGCGTTTACACTTTTCTTGCCGGACCGGAGCAACGCGTTGAGGTCGTCTTCACGTCGTTCGGCCTTCGTGGCATGCCTCCCGAGTAAGCGCGATGAATTTCTAACCAGCAACAGTAGAACCCCTCGATAATGGATTACATCGGTACTAAACCTCCCAATTTCTTTTCGCAGTGGCGCAGCCGTCGGCGAATTACCAACGTAAGTGAGCTTCCATGAATCCGGTGACGCGAAAAATGCTGTTGGTTATAATAAATGCTGTTATTGTCACGTTACGTTACGTTTCAGATGCGTTCACGAGTACATGGATGTCTACACGGAGGTACAATCGGGTAATCACAGCCAGCTGATAGAGTCGCCGTTCGGGGGAAGATACTGTGGTCCCATCCCTCCGCGAAGACGAGTCTCCTTGTATCGTGGTATCGCGCTTAGTTTTTATACCGACAAGAACATCACGTTGCCCGAGGTATTCGGTGGTCGATACAGCTTTATCAACGACTGTAAGCCCCAACTATTAATCAATTCCACGCATAATTCGTAGATCGCGAGAGATGTGATATTTATTTCCTTGTCTCATAGCCGAGTACGAAGTGGGAACTCCGGCGCCGAGTACACCGTGCACATTCACCGTCGATGCTAACATTAAACGTACCGGTAATATTCTGTCGCCCACTTATCCCGGTGCTTACCCCAAAGATCTGGTCTGCAGTTACCAATTCGTCGGGAAGTCTACTCAACGAGTTCGCCTGGAGTTTCGGGATTTTGATCTGTTTTTCGGCGGACCTCAGTAAGTCTGATCGTCGAGCTTCCACGTTTGATAGATTCTGGCAAATATTCCCGCAGGGTTGATCGTTCTCGTGTGATGATTTTTGTTGCAGCTGCCCTTTCGATTACGTAAAAGTTTACGACGGTATCGACAACACTTCGGCTGTAATTGGCACGTATTGCGGTCAGCAGCGTAACCTGGTGCTATATTCGTCCGAATCGAGTCTTTTTGTAATATTCGTTACGTTGCAACGCACAGCGAACTCTCAGAATCGTGGATTTAAGGGTATCTTCGAATTTTCCGAAAGTTTTGTTAAGCTAGGTGAGTCGACCTTGAAACGTAAGGGAGGAGAGTCCGTGGTGACGAGGTAAATTTTTTGTTCCTTTCACAGATTTCATCAAACACGACGGAGAACACATTCGCGGCTCTGAATGCGATCAGAAAATTCTCAGCAAGAAGGAATCGTCCGGCTTTGTATATAGTCCAAACTACCCGTATCCATACATACCAAAAATCGTTTGCCGTTACTTCATTTATGGAATGCAAGACTCGCAGCATTTGGAAAGAGTTCGACTCGAGTTTGGGAAGTTCGATATTCCGAAGGGAGAAGCGAAGGGAGAGTAAGTGTTACGCGTATGTATTCCCGTTTTTCTCGAACTTCATCATCTTCATTGCAGCTCGGTTTGCACCGACGGATACTTGAAAATTTATCTGAAGGGACAAGAAGCGACGGATTCCTACGACAAATTCGACCACGAGCTTTGCGGAAGCGAAAACAAAACTGGTCACGTCGTCAGCGATGGGCCACGCCTCGTCATGGTCTTCAGCAGTGGAGAAGTTCAAGGTCTCGGATTTAAAGCGGAGTGAGTGCCTGAAAACCGATTCCTCATTTTACGCGGAGACCAGTTTGCAGTTTTGTAATAAAATCATTCATTTTCAGATACAAATTCGAAACGGAGTATCGAATACCAGGGACTGCCGCGCCAGACGGATCTTGCTCTTTCACGTATCGCAGTTCTTCGCGGAAAAAAGGAGAATTCAACTCTCCAAGATATCCCAGCAATTATCCCAGCGATACGAACTGCACTTACATGTTTTTGGCGACGCCCAACGAACAAGTGACGTTAGTGTTCGATCACTTCAAAGTTAGGGCGGACAACGCCAACTCGTCCGTCGGATATTACGGGTAAAAATCGTCTCATCGAACACAACGACTCGTCACTTTCTCTGTCGATTCTCATACGCTGGAGACTAACATTGCCTACTTTTTTTAACGGCAAATAGAGTTCAAACCTGCCAGGAAGATTGGTTGGAAATTTACAACATGTATCGAGACAACACGGAAAAGTTGATCGGTCGTTACTGCGGTAAGACGTCTCCTGGTCCCGTCGAGTCGAATCTGGGTGCTCTAGGATTGAAAGTGATTCTGCACTCGGATGTGGAAAAAGTATACAGCGGATTTCAAGCTCGCTACACGTTCGACGTAGCAAAATCAATATTCGGCGGTAAATCCTTCGCTCAGCGTGATTTTAGCGCGCATCTCGAACTTGAAAGTATACCAAACGCGATCTTGTTCTTGCTTCTCAGATTGTGGATCGAACATCAGCAGTCTGGATTACGGTACGATCACTAGTCCCAATTTTCCAAACAAGTACGACGGACCAGCGCGGAATTTGGCGAGCAAAACGTGCAACTGGTTCATAAGCGTCCGCCCCAAACATCGGATACTCTTAAACTTCGAATTATTTTCCGTCGAGGGCGAGCAATCAGGTGATTGCCGATGAAAATAAACCACGCGAAGTCTTGATCCCAAAATCGGTACATCTGACTTTACGTTTCGCAAATTTCAGAGCGAGGCTGCCCAGCTGCTGTTTTGCGGATTTGGCACACTCTGTCGACTCCGCCGCTCGAATTGTGCGGCTTGAAACTCCCCGAAGCGAAATGGACTTACGTTTCGGAGGACAACAACATGCGTTTAAGGTTCGACTATCTGACAATAAATATCGTAGCTCGATGTTTCATCGACTCGTCGTTAAAATGTCCGCCGTTTCACAGTTTCATTTCGGCGGACAAAGCTGTAGGTCAGCAAGGTTTTCGAGCTGTCTGGACAGAGGTGGCGACGGAAAGCGATTGTTCCAGTCAATTTTTATGCTCGGCGAGTAAATATTGCATCGCGAAAACTCTTCGATGCAACGAAGTGAACAACTGTGGACCAGACGATTCGTCGGACGAAAAAAACTGTGAGTATGAAACGAAAATGTGGAAACTTTCGCCTCCTACGATTATTGATATTATCCTTATATCGATGTTCGTTACTTTGCTTCCTTTTTCTATAACGTTCAATTATATTCACATAGAACTCGTGCCCTGAGATACTACATCGTACGTTATACTGTCGCTAGGTGTCTTTCATTTGGACTGTTTGGTACGAATTTTTCTATCTGTGTGGAGTTTTGAACAACCGTATGAGCTATGGTTTCTCTAAAATTTCATTTGTTCACGGCAATTTCTTTCATTCGATGATATCTCGTCTATACTGTCGCAATACTTCATATACTATGTCTCTCACCCCACCAATTTAAAAACTCATCTACTCAGCATGCTTATGCCTAAGTGAACTGTGCCATTTTCTCTCGAGAACTAGCGTCGATCGTAGATTGTTGCTACTGAGCAATTTAAACATAACGAGCTTCAAGAAAATAGCACCTCACATACACGGTGTCCTAGAACTACTGAAAAACCAACGTACACTTGTAGTTCCTTTAAGTAAAACTGAGACGACTACCAATATAATTCGACATCCGGAGACCCCGATTGTTTCATGCAACAAAAACGAGTCGAGTCCAATATCTCGCCTTCTCCCGCGACACATCTGTGTACATACATATACAAGCTTGTGACGCGTATCCCTCGAGTATAATCGATCGATCGGAAATCGAATAATCCATGGGATTTCGATGTGTTGCGTGAACCAACAGTAAAAGTTCGAGTTTCAGTTTCACGCAAGGAACCAGTTTTATCGAGTCTCTCCGTAGTCTTGTCGATGCCTCGTGTATACTATACATGCACATTTATATCTCTACCCCTGACACTTTGTTCGATACGTTGCACAATTTTTTCGCATAAGCATCAATATCAAAGAGTGTACAGCGTTATAATCGGTCATTTCAAACGTTCGGGATGCGGGTGGGAAATCAGTCGCGTTTGTTCGATCAATGTCAAACTTTTCCTCGTACCCTATGTACATAGCAAACGAGACATTCCGGTGCTTGGATTTCCGTAGAGAAAGCATTGCCGCGTTTAATAGTGTAAATAAATAGACAAGTAGCGAGGGTCGAATTGAACCGAGAAATACTCACGAATGGCACTTCGATGGTTGAAACATATAGAAAATTACCATTTTTTAGGTAAGTAGTACGTACAAGTGAGAGAGTGGTGGGATTGGGTGGGTGAATGGTGTGTGGTGTCGCAGGTGCAGCGTCAGCTCCCTCGGAGCCAGCACTGGCTGGAGGCTCTGCCATGCTTCTTCTCTCTCTGTGCTTTGTGTTCGTGGCCACCTGAGCCCAACACGTGGCTTCCGACGGGCCGGCATGTTATGATCTCCCTTATCACGTGAGTCCACGCACCACTTTCCACACGTCATAATGCGTCGCGACGCACGACGATGCTACAACATTTTCTTTCTTCCGTATTTCAACGTAAATCATACTCCGCGAGCGCCACCTTAAATTTCACTCCTGCGAATCGCATCGGGATTCCGCCGAATTGTAACGACAATTTTCCTCGAAAACGCGTCTCTTGCCCGCGAACGTGTATCAAACGGATGATTTCCATAAGAATTACCCGTAGCCGTATAAATGTTCTCCGCAACATTTCTCAACTATCCTAAGATAATGCATGATATGACGTATAGCGTTGAATGCCATTCGACATGCTTTTAAAAACATTCGAAATCGCATGCGTTTCTTTTTATCTTTCCATGCGTGATTCTGTTTCTTGTTCCTACAGCCCTAAACTAAACTCGTATCGCCTCTCTTACAATCTAGTAGACTTCTTATGACATAATTAAATCGACCCAAATCAGAATACATATATCGATTTTGCAAAGAACACACGTCCACGAGTTGGATTCGGAGCCAAGATGAAAATGAAGAACGGTGTTGTTATCGCATCCGTTAAAAACCAAGGAATAACGATTTTGTTGGCAAAAGTTGCGTAGTTTTTTTTTTTTTTTTTTTTTTTTTTGGCAACCCCGGTGTCGTAGATCCTGACGAGGAAACATTTCGGGGGATGATTGCAGGCGCCGTAGTCGTACCGCCGGACAGTTGGGCCGTGCCGGCAGGAAGCGCGGCCGGTGTTTTCCTGTTAACGCTACTCCTCTGTCTTCTGTGTCGTCGGAAATTGAAGAGACGCGGTCAAGAAGTCCACATCGACGATTTGCAACAACGAGTCGACGAGCAGCATCATTGTCATCGGCATCACCGACTCTTGCATCACCACCAGAGCCACAGTCACAGCCACAGCCATAGTCACAGCTTCGATCAGCATCATTTCCCCCAACCGGCGGCGAGCCCTCTGAACAGCGAGAGCGAAGCGGAGCACGTCTGCGAGGACGAAGCGAGTAGCCCGGACAGCGTGTGACCGTGGATGCTCGCAGCGTGGTTGAGGTTGTCGCGTCAGCCAGGACCCCCTACGTTGCTCCCAGGGCCGTTCCTAATATGTAACTACTTGTTGTTGTTGTTGTTGTTGTTGTTACTGTTGCCCGAAGAGGATAGGCTGATCGGTGCCGTCAAGAAGATTAATCAACGCGCGCGTCGGTCTTCCTCGAGTCTAAATCATCCGACGAACCGGCGATCGCAATAGCCTGCAGACCGATCGCGAAGGTCCGGGACCGGGTTTCGCCCGAAACATCGTTTCCACCTCTCGATTCGACGTGGCTGCTGCATCTTTCCGCCCGCGACTCGACACCGCCGCGTAACTCGCATCGCAACGAAGTACCGAGGTACTACAAGTAACAGCACCGTAGCATCGTGACGAAGTTTTTGTTTTTGCGGCGTGCATCGAGTCGTCTTCGTTACCGCCGAATCAATTTGCTACTTGTCGGATCATTTTGACGTCGTGTTCGTCGTTCTTGTTGTTGATTTTCCGATGGCAATGCCCTCGGGAGACGATAGAGAGGGAGAGATAGAGAACGAGCGAGAGAGAGAGGGAGGATTTTATCGGATCGAGATCGCGCTATCCTTGAAATTGGGAGCCACGCGATACTCCGAGGCCGGTAAGCTGGAATGACGTTAACTGCTCGTTGGCGATGTATCATCGTTGCATTCGGCGCGTTTCGTGGATTCCCTCCTTTTCGACTCGCACGGAGCGCGACTCAAACGAGTACGGTCGATCCGGTGAGATTTACGGATTGCTCCGGTGACGTCACCGGCGACACATTCCGGAGGAAGTAATCGCATAACGGTCGAGAGTAAATCGCAAATAAATCAGATCATCGACTAACTAGTTGTTAAGCACGTGTGTTGGTATAAATATAGGTAAGAAAGATGGTAGAGACGAAAACGGGGAGTAAAAGTATATGAAACGTGAAAACGAAGGTCTACCAAAGCGCGTAACGCGTAATTCGCTACTTACGTAATAAGAGACGTAATGATATGACGAGTATATGATAAAAATAAATGGTAAGAAGATCGAATAAGCAACTAAATATTTGGCTTCGTCCCGGCGTAAAAATAATTAAAAAAAAAAAGAGATTCATTAATTTTAAGCGCAGCACACGATACTCGAGAACGGAATGATAAGTCTGAGTCACGAATGTATGAAAGTTATTATTGCTTGTTAATATATTTCGGTGCATGTATCGAATCAATAGAATTTATTACATCTTCGTGTTACAATAAAACGAGAAATAAATGAATTTTATTACTTTTACATGAAACGCGTATCGTTAGAAACAAAACACATTACGCCAAAATCTCAATATATACATAAATATACGTAAAAGACTTCTTCCATAACATTTTTCACGAAGGAAAATAGAGAAAATGACAAATTGTAAAACACTTTCTCAGCCATCGAACACGTCGCCGTTAAGAGTTGAAAATGAAATATTGAAAAACAGAGACGCGATCGCAAAACGTTCAGAAAAATAGAAATCACGTGGATAATCTCAGCTTTTTCGATCGATTCAATGATACGCAGATCACAGCCAAACACGTTGCGATCAAAGAATTTCGTTGGAAGAATTTCTTCGTCGTTACGATCCACGCATTCCATAATATGATATAGTATAGTATAAAATAATATAACATAATATAATATCTGTGACGGGTCGTTCAGCTTTACACGTAAAGGCGCGTGAATACTGAACTTTTTAAACGAATGCCAATCGCCACGATTCTTTAAAACGCGTAAATAAATAAATAAGATGTTTAGAATTCGATATAGTTGATACGACACGTAAAATATATATTTCCCAAGAAACGCTGCCATTGGAGCTATACCAAAGAATATTCTAAACTATTATAAATAAATAAATTGCAAAGACACGTGTACATACACTGGATGTAAAGTGGAGTATAAAGATTGACGAAGGACGAGTAGAGAAAAAATAAAAAGCCAAAAAAACAACACAAATATTGTAGAAGATAGATGAAATTAAAAAACGCGGCTCGAGTGGCCCGATGCGAGAGCAGAGCATACATACTTAAATTACGGGTAGGCGAGGAAATATCGCGGGGGACACATTTTCTCTGCTCGATGGATTTTCCACGTGCGAACAGAGGGGAGAGAGAGAGAGAGAGAGAGAGAGAGAGAGAGAGAATGTGCGAGTGCGTGAGAGACGGAGCCGGATGAAAGGAAAGTTGCACGCGAGTCGATTGATCGAGACGTGCAATTTTTGCCGCGGACAGCGTTTCGTTCGCGAAAGAAACGCGAACGATATTGAGAATAATTTTTATACTTTTAAGAATTTTATTATTCAGGTCCGTACGAACGCTGGTGTTTATCAGGCCTGGTAATATAATAAATTACCGCTTTATTTCCAGCACCAACGATGAACTCGAAGCTTCAAACGAACATGGACGATTCATTTGAAACGTGGAGATTTGTAATTAGAAATAGTACGTCATTAAATAATTTGTAAATGCCTACTAGGAACGCCGCACAAACGATCACCTCACACGTTTTTTTTTTTAGAACAACAATACTTCTACGAATAATAATCATAGTTTCACTCACGTCGTCGTCACAATCCGAACACGAATAATTAAAGGGTGACCTTGAATTTTTATCGAAATAATATCCGAACGAACCACGATCGCCGAGTTGATTTGGCCAAAATTAGGATCACGATTGAATTTAAATACGATAGATCGTAATACGAACGTGCAAAACTTAGCGTGCAATTTTTTTTTGCCATTACTTTTGAATTACAGATGTTTTTTGGAATTTGCGAAATTACGATCGAGCAATGAGAACGAGATTGGGTTTGGTTATTATAGACTGCGAATTTCGTTTCTTGATTGCTGATCTTTAACGAAAATTTCATACGAAAAGTATTATTAACGCTACAGCGTATCCAATCGTATCGAACACAGCATCCCGTATCCATCCTTAGAATAGTTGAAAACGTTTTGGAATATAAATCGATGACACGTCTGGCGCGCGTACGACTAATAACAAGAGAAAGGAAAAAAACGGAAACAACTGTGAAAATTGCATCCGACTGCTTAAGACCAATGAAAATTATTCCATCACCGAGCCAAGTCTGGGATGATTTTTAGGTTGACATAAAAAACGCGCTCAATGCGCTGATATCGAGAAATTATTCTGTCTCGACGAAAACGTGCAATTAATTGTTAATGCTCTTTGAATTATTTTTTTTTGGTACAAAATCGATGGAATGAAAATTTAGAGATTTTTCAAAATTACAGAGGACTGTCAGCATGCTTGCAAGTTTAGCGCGTGCGGATATAAACGCGTGGTGCGAGCCATTAATTAAAAATGTTCAAACCAGTTGTCGGGCTTGTACATATCAAGCGATTGCAAACAAATTTGCCTTCGATAGAACCAGTCGATTGTTTTGTTGGGGGAAATTCGTTCGCTGTTAATTAAATTTGGAGCTTCGACGAGCTTGACGTGTCCCAGGCTCGGTCCGCGTTTTTGAAACGCACGAGACGCGAAGGAATACATTTTTGCATCGCTGTAGAACTGCGATACGACGATGCGATTTACGAGAAGTTAACGACGAATGACGCGCATTGCCTTTGTCGTCCAACGAAGAGCGAAATGCAAATCGATTCGTAAGAGCGGAAAATGATGAAAAACACACACCGAAAACGCGCTACATAACATTATTATTGTAAGAATAATGTAACTAATGTAAGTAATAGTTATAGCATTTACATTGTTAACCAACTTAGAGACCATAACACGCGAATTGTCATTGTGGTGTCTATGAACCGAGTTCTC
The DNA here is from genome assembly GCA_963969455.1 of Arge pagana. Classification (NCBI taxonomy): domain Eukaryota; kingdom Metazoa; phylum Arthropoda; class Insecta; order Hymenoptera; family Argidae; genus Arge; species Arge pagana. The sequence goes on along the minus strand of OZ018312.1, from coordinate 1,738,520 downwards.
AATAACGAGACTAATACATTTTTTTAATCAAACGAAAACACTCCCCATTATTCTGTGTCCCCTTTCTGCCCGTCGTTCTCGATACGCTCGCTCCTTCGCGTGACATTCGGCTAGGAAACAGGGTTTTTTTCACAAGAACCACACCGACATCTCAATATCAAATTGTCTATTAATAAAATATCTTGTTATATACAGCTCTATTAATTTTACAGTTTAGTCACCGCTGGGATTAGGATGATCTATACAAAAGGCCAATTTTCCACTTTTCTCTCCGGGGATCTGCGAGATTGGAAACCAAAAGCTTTTCATGGCGATAAAAAAATATATAAATATCGTCGTTTCGACAACGAGAGAAAAGCAAGCCCTGAGAGCAGCCATGAGAAATTGCCAAGTTTAGATTTTTATCAACGTTGTTTCCAATTTGTATATTTTGTCCACTAGATTTTAATTTTTCGACGCATCACCGAAACAGATCAAAATTTATCTTACATTTTTTTTCTCCTCCACGTGTCGTCGATTAGTACGTCGTAATTTTTTTTGATTTGCTATCTAGATAAGCGATTTGATCATAAATACATATATCCCTTTCCATTTCTTTCATCGTGTATGTATATTTTATCGCACTTCTACGCGAGTTGCATCAGCTCAACGATCGAGGTGACGATGATTCGCTATGAATTTTCGAAACGTAGAAATTATTTGCTAGCGATTTCTTCATCCGTTCCTTTGTCAACCGACGTACGATCATATTTTTATTGCACAAATATATAGATGCATTCCTCGATTCGATGCGGGATAGCAATAAAATACAAGAAACTTGAACAATTTACTCTAAATAGGTACGCATCGTTTGCTTTATACTTTCATATATCAAATGTTTTTCAGTTTCGGCCGATCGTTTCTAAATATATCGCCTAACTTACCATCGGAGTGAATAGATAATAATATGACAGACACCATAATTTTTTTTTTACACTATAAATAAATACTTGAAGACAATTTCATCAATATTGATATCTTACTCGTGTACAAGTTCTGTGGATCCGCGAATTTTAAGCGATGTGTGATGGAATGGCATAAAGATGTATTCAGTCGTATTATGCGTTTTCATTTATAAAAATATTTTTATCGATAATTAATCTTGACGAGCCTTAAAATTTATCGTTACTTAATGTCATGAGGAGAGAGAAACGATTAGTCTATGAAATTGAACGTAATGACAACTTTGACGATAATAGATGAGAAGAATCATATTATTGGCAGCGTAGGTTGCGAAGAGAATCCAAAGACAAAGAACGTTGATGATCAACGCTATAATTATAACGAGCATCGAATCAAAAGAATCGGGACAGTTTCATCGAAGATTCCGATCGAAAGTTGCCAAGAGGTCACTTCAATTCCTATCAATAACAGACCAGCTGATACTCAATGCCAGTAATAAATATAATCTCGTGAACGATTTAATAATGATAATATCTTCAAGGAATTCTTTGACGAACGACTCGCGATTATCATTCATACGTTCTAAGCGCGAATTGTGCTATGATCGGTTTTTTTCCTCATCGAGAAATACGCGAGAAAGACGCATCAGATTCTGTAGGTTTGTAACGTGAAGAGATTGCTCTTTCTAGAAATATATTATGTATATATATATGTGTGTGTGTATATATATATATATATGAAGAAAAAAAAACTTTGATTGAGAATAATGAATTTGACACGCACCGGAGATTTAGGGAGACCTGCTCGTCAATCATTTGAGAAATAGCATTTGTGACGAAAATATTCGGAGATATAGTATACGCCGAAGTGATTTCTTCCTGGCATAATTCCAACACCGTCTTATAATAGTGAAAGTAACTAAGTTATATACAGTTGAAATAAATTATAAGCGAATACTACAAAATTACCGAATGGTAATAGTCGCTTTTTACACGAATTTTACGCTCGTTATCATTCGCTAATTACATAGCTATCTGGGACTACGACGCAAATATCGTGCAATCAATGTGACTTGATGTAACCAGCTGCGCGAGGTTGTGGCTCGTTGTTACAGTTCCTACGGTGCTTTTATGTTACAAACAAAATTATCTGATAAAGCATTTTTCAACTTGTCAGCCACGGTCAAGCACTGTTATAAATCGCACGAGCGTCGCTCTCGCTCGTCGAGTTCTGGACGGCATTAATGTGGTCGCGTCGTGTGGTTAAGCGCGGTCATAAATGAGAAGTATTTCTATCGAATTACGTCCGTTCCGTTTCCGTTAGGCTGTTATGTGGGCACAGAATCGAAAAAAACACGAACTTCGTTTGCAAAGATCGTGCCGCTCTCCAAGGCATGATACTAATAGCTATTCGATATTAATTTCCAGTGATGTTCCATAATCGACGAAGAAGTCATCGATATCCATCGAACTATGGACAACCTTTCTAGGTAGTACAAAACCGAGATGTTACGAATATTTGGTCTTGAAGGGAGAGAATCCTTTTGCTTGATTTTTTTAACAGACTTGATTCCTATCATTTCAAGTTCACCATACATCGAAGGCAGTTTCTTGTTCTATCGATACCGATGACTTCTTTGTCGGGTCATGGAAGTTTTGCAAGAATTAGCATTAGTTTGCGATTCGTGCAAACATTCACATCACCTTCAAACTTGGATGTATTGTTCGTCGTCGGTATCACCGTCGGTCGGGTGATCTCGCCCGTGATTCAATTCTATTTTTTCATAATCTGGATCCACGTGATTTTTCTTCCTGACTCTTTCGTAGTCGCCCACGTCGGATGGGTTTTTGTAATTATTTACTTGTTCGTAAGGCGGATCCTCGTCTTTCGATACGGACATGTATTTAACACTCTCGTAATTCGGATCGCTGTGGCTTACCGACTCGTAATTCGGGTCCGTGTCACTGTCACCTGCGCCTGGACGACACACGGAGGCGTAATTCGGTTCACCGGAATCATGCGGCATGCTCTCATAATTTGGTTCGGAATCCGTGTCTTCTGGTTCGATCCTCCGCCGCGTTCTTACTCTCTCGTAGCCGGGGTCTTCGCTGCTTGCGTTGCTTACCTGCCTATGTTTGAAGGGCGAGGAATAAACGGGTGGCGCGTCAACGCTGTTCCGTTGACTAGTCGTAGTTTGATGATTATCTATCGCGAACTGTGGACGAAGGACTTCGTAGTTGGGATCACTATCCGACACGGTTCTCACGATCGAATTGTTTTTTCTACTAGTATCAACAGCTTCGTAACCAGGATCCGCTTCGGAACCGTTAACATCGGTCGTAGGTTTTTTGGACGAAGCTTTGGCCAAAAATTTCGCTGAACTAGTTTCAGTTTCGTTATGGAAACCAGAAAAACTTGACGGATCCGATTCCTTTTTCTGGATTTCCATCGAATCGTGACTCGACCACGAAGAACGACTGGTCTCGACGAGACTATGTTTCCGATTCGAGATTGCAATTTCCGGATGATAACTATTGCCGACAACAGCTTCGAAAGCTTCGTCGTCTGCCTCGCGTTTTTTCTTAACTACTTTGGCATACATATCTTCCAAGGATTTTCCCGATGTAACGCTGGCTCGTGACCTTTCATCCCGACTGACGCGTTTCTCTACGGATGCGTAAGCGTCGCCAACCGCCTCGGGTGGCGGTGGTAGTGGAGAGTTAGCTTGCCGTTTTTCAGGTTTTGGAGAGCCGAGATTCGCTACGGAACTCGTTGCACTTGACGAAGATGCTGAAATGATTGGTAAAAATTATCGGTCAATGGATCGATCCAGTGGCACGAACTCATCTTCTGTCAAGCATACCTTGTCTTGAGTGAGCATGAGCAACGTGCCGAAGACTGTCAACGCTCGGAGGTTGCGGAGCAGACGAATGCGCTTCATCCGCATGTACGAGTTGCGGGGTATATATTTGTTCGTTTTGTGACTGCCTCGCCGGCTCTATCGTCATGGGTTGTATTTGGGCGTAAGTTTCGCTTCCGCTTGTGTAAACTTTTTCTTGTTCGTCGATTGCAGCGTACATCTCATCTGTAGGTAAACGTCATGCGACAATCAGAAATGTGAACCAAACATTTTGGAGGCGTATAAAATAAATTAATATCATTAGCGCGTCGTTGTTGAAATCGACGTACCAGAATCGTCTGATACGGTGGCGTAATGAGGATCGGTCAAAGCTCGTTGCTGCTGCCTTTGTTGTTGCGCTGCTTTGGTTTGTGCGATTATATTGGCCAAGGGTTCTCTCACGCTTATACTTGTGTATCCTTCTACGAAGTGAAACGAAAGATCAATAAAATGAAACGATAATAGAGGCATAAAATCATTTCGATAACTTTTCATACAATTCCAAGACTTAAAGAACGTACTAGAATCGTGCGAATCTCCACTGAAATGCTGCTGAGCACCCTCAGGCTGGTTCAGACGAGGTGGTTCAGGAAGTGGCATGGATATAGGTGGTGTCATGTAAGGTAAGTCTTGGTTAGCTTGAACTCCGCCCGTGATAGCATTTGCTGCTTGGATATCTGGTATCGTTTCTGTCGCTAGCAATGAATTGTGCGATGACGATTTCCGGGATCTTGGAGGAGCTACGGGATTGTTTGTATGATTGGAAGATGAAGATGGAACGCTAGCATCTACCAAATGACCAATAGTATTCCTGCAATGACAACGTTGATTCCGCTCAAATATTATTTTCTATGAATTCCAGCATCGTATGTGATATCGACGTTTACACTACCTGTTTTGCTGAGATATCTCGTTCCTTTGCACATTTTGAACTTGAGCATAAGGATGCTCCTCTGCAACAAACAATGTAATGAATTCACGACATAATAATGTTACGTTTACTTAAGAAGAAGAACATCTTTGCTATTCTCATTACCAGTTTTAGAGTTGAGATTTTTTAGTCTTGCATACGGAGACACCGTTTCACTTTCGTCAAGGGTACTTTGATGTGAAATTCCTTGTACATCTCTGTCGGAGTTTCGGGCAGTAGCTAAAAATTTTAAATCAGCGATGATCATCTGAATTCATGAAAGAGGCATACTAGTAGGTTTCAGATCAGTTACATACATTGTCTCGAGTTTTTATCTTCGACCGTCGCGTAGAGTTCGGAAGGATCGCAGATGACTTCGTTCGTTTCATAAATAATATCTCGAGCTAGAGATACCGTTCGATTACTTTCGATCATACTTCCATCTTTCGGAATATCTGGCAAACTTCTGTTTGCGCTAGTTCTGAAGCAGAGATATTTATTAACATTTATACGTATAATACGAGAATTTAATTCGAATTTATCTTATGATAAATCTAGTAAATTATGACAGTAGTATTGGTTATTAAATGTTATGCATGAAAGTGTTAGTAATATTAAAAATCCAAAAACCTGAAAATTTTAGTAAACATAGCTTCTAGCATCGATATACTATATTTCACTACATGGAAAATGGACGAAGCTTTTTCAATAATTGACAAATCAATGACAGCGAAACGAAACTTCAAATTATCTGAACATTTTTTCAATGGTAAAATATAGCACTTCAATCGCCGATTATTGTACGGGTTTACAGGGAACAATATTATTAGGAAAGCCGTACAAAGTAAAGCCATAAAATATCATATCTGCGTAACGAGTGTTAATTACATTAATTAAAAGCAAAGTAGAGTTCGACCTAGTGAAATTACGAATAAAAAAAATACCATGGGAACGAGTCCTTGTTATTAGATTAAGAAAACTATTTGGCTATTGTTATAAATAGGAAACAGGTTGTTATAAGCATCCGCATCCATGGTACGCTGAAAATAGAAAAAAGAAGTCAAGAGTGCTTCAGCTGTCATTTCGATCTATCTATAAGCTTAGGCATCGTTGGTTAAGCCAAAACATCGGTGAGTTTGAAAAGAAAGAATAGTATATGTTATTGATGATTCCACGCATTTCTATGATGCTAAAACGCTCTTGACAAAATATTAGAATGTTTATCGGAGATTTGATTATTAGCTGGATGAATCCGCCATGCAGCCATGCCAGGGCAGGGGTCAGAACTCGAATGAAACCTTTTTCCAGCATCAGTCGTATCCTGGCCAATAGGATGAGGGCCGTCCGATGTAGGTAGTCTGTTGAAACCATCGTTGTCAGGATGCGTGATCGTTACCATGCCCGCAAGCCCCCCAAACTCGTTCCTGTTGTAATACAGCCGATATTGTTTGCGTACGACAATGAACGAGTACAATTCCAAATATGTATACAGCAATATTATACCTATCGATTACTTTCGAACCCCCATAGCACGATATCCCATCGTGACGTTCTTTGAATCATTGGCAATTACGGATTTTTGTTGACAATCATAATAAAAAAGTCGTCGAATGTGACGCTACTTATTGTAATGATAAAGAAGTGCAACTAACTTGTTTTCGCTACGGCGACAACCACATACGCAGCTCGCGACGAAACCGACCAAGGAAAGCATAGCTCCGATTAAGATGACCCAAGGGTACCACGCTGCTTCGTGCCAGTAAAGGTATACCATTTTACGAGATTCCAATCAAACTTTAGTCTTTCATTGCCCGAAGAAGAGTAGCAATGTCGTTCATGACTGCGTTACTGTACATAACCTCTTCGTGCAAGTCGTACGCACTCATCGGGATACACGAACGCGTATGCTTGTATCCGAATACGAACATTCACGCATTCGCGTGGCGTAACACCCATCCAGGGTTATAAAACGCTTCTTTCAAGTCATTTTATGGATATCACGATAAAATATTGAGGTCCAAACGTTGGCTCACATATCAATCGTTGAATCACCAATTTACGACAGCTTTATCCTAAAAACACTCCTAGATTCCCTAGTATTAAACATTCCAATTGTTGAAAGTTCACAATGTTATTGTTTGTCGGTAGATATCGATACTCCTATGTTAGCGCAACTATTAAAACACAAATATTTTCGTCGTCTCTCGCGCGCACGATTATTATACGGTGCCGTGCCCACGAACTGGAAGGGTCATACCTCTGTCATACCTCATACCAGTGATACGAGTCACTCGCGCGCCGTACGATAATACCAACCATGTCATCCTGTTGAGTAAATCGCGTTTTGCGGTTAAGGAAAAAATGCAGACTGTCGGAAACGATCAACAGTTCCACAAAGTGTTCATGTGACGAGTCATAAGCAATTCAGATGTGGTAAAATATAGAATACCATCGTCCAAGAAGACTGCCTAATTTGCGAAAGCACAGAAAAACCGGCGAGAGTACGAAAAATTATTATTTATGTGGATAAATTCTATACCTAAATCGTAACGCCTGAAACGTAAGTGGCAGGCAAAACAACGTACATTAGCGTATCATTGCGTGGCGGCACGATGTCATTCCGAATCATGAATCATATGACCCGGTTTTCATCCTAGTGTTTTTATAATCGAATCATACTATCCCTAATGTTGAATTCGTTGAATTCGTTGAATTTCAATAGCCAAGTATTGAACGCCCGAATGAAAGGCAACCCAAGTTACACTCATTGTTAGTCATGCCGTCACCATTCTGCGTTGTGATTGGATAACGCTAGAAACCCTATATAGGAGGGGTTGCCATCTGCCATGCATACTCCACAGTTATGAGCCTTGGTTATTAGCTTTTATGATCCAAAGTCACATGAGCGTTTAAGAACTTAAAAGTAAAGCTTTTTTCTATAAAATTCAATTGAAAACTTATGATAACTCAAACAAACGCTTCGCCAATGTCAAGTTCTAGAATCTAATGATATCATTAAATGTGATTATGCCAGAAGCCTGACGTATTGAAAACATAACCTATGACATGTAACACGATATTTGTTTATAGAGCTTCCAGAGAATTCAGAACCTTGGTCAATATGTCACTCGCAAACAAGAAAAAAGTGACGCAAAATGATTTGAGACGTGTCATGAACGAGCATAAGAAAAAGTTATCTACCGTTCAAAGGATCGATTCGCCAATTGCAAAATATCCTTTACTATTTCTTAGGTCTTCAAGCTATCGCGTCTCATAGAAGGGGTGAATTTTTCAATGATCGTAAACTTCTCACTTAATTTCCTTAGCTATGAACACGTATACAGATTCTGGTCAACTGATATGCATTTTGTGCAAGTCTATAATTCGCAACGAAGCTGTATGGAATGTTCATTTGAATTCCAAGACGCATAAGGAAAACATTGCCTTGGCCAAACAGGGACACGTCGAACCAACAAAGATCTTGCCAACAGCTTCACCCAGCTTCAAAAGGCCATCTTCGCCCACAACCACAGAACCAAACAATAAAAAGATCAAGGGTATATTGAAAAACAGTCAATCGGCACTACCGCCAGATTTTTTTGATAAGACGAGCGGCACAGTAGCGAGCGAGGCAAAGGAGATTCAGAAAGAGTCAGATAAAGAAGCTACTGTGCACGATGTAATGGAAATGGAAGAAAACGTGGAAGAAAAGGACAGTTCTCAAGTTCCGTTACCCGAAGGATTCTTTGATGATCCAATTATGGATGCAAAGGTAGCGTGAAATACTGATTATTTTGACACGAGGCTAATTGTGATTTTATTTTAGGCTCGGAACGTCGAATACAAAGATCCCATAGAAGAAGAATGGGACAAGTTTCAGAAAGAAATTAGAGAAGAAGCGGCTCAGTCGGCGCAAATTATTGCGGATGATCAAGAGGAAGCAACGACCGAACGCCAGTTGGATGAAATTGAGGAACAAATGCGACACTGGTCTAGGTGAGCGCTCATCGACGAGCTTGCAAATTGACCTACCTCCATGTCACTGTAAGAAGATGCATTACGTAACATTTTTCACAGAGTTGTGGAACTGGAAAGACGCAGGGAGCGGATGCAAGAACAAGTAGAAAGAAAGAGCATAACGCTAAAGGAAGAAGTATCCAGCGGGGATGAAGCAGATTTCGACGAGTTTTTGGATTGGCGGGCTAAGAAATCGTATAAATGAATGTTATCTCATTGAAATAGTGGAACAAAATATGTTGCATGTAAATATGAAATGAGGGCTTTATATTTTTTGGATACCATCTCCGACACTTGATATACGGTATTAGATGCTTTGGCAGACAGCAAATAATCTGCGACGTGGAACAATACATTTTTTTCATCAAAACAAACATCGACTTTTCATTTAACATACCACAAATCAATCGATTTTTCACATCCTGTGATATTTCGGAATTCTAACGAAGGATACAGGTCTCAGCATCGCTGTCTCGACACACACGACTCCACGTTAATAAGAGCATGGAACTGATACTCATCTGCATAACTTTATTTCCGATCGAGCTATCTGTTCGATTCAGAATCGAAGGGATGGGGATGGGAAAGAAATAACATGGTCCTCGAGTATATTATGATTTTATTAAAATGGATTCAAAGGATTATAATCAACGAGATTTTGGCTATAGTAGTTGTAAGCTAAATATGAAATATACGTTATAAAGACTATGAGATAGATTTATCCTAGCATTAGTCGCTTAACATAGACAATATATTATAAAGAACGAGCGACGATTGATAATTGTCAAATAGATATTAACGTTATAAAATATTAAGAGTGAAAAAAGAATGATTCGCTACCTGCACTCATCCACGCTTTTTAATCAGTATATATTCATATACCTGATCGATAGTTATACTTGTACGATAGAGTATATTTTTACCATAATTTCATATACTTATATACTGGCATTAATTGATCTATGTCGTGTGATTGTAAGCGTTTTGCTATTCTCGGAACGATACGATGTAATATCAACCCTAATAGCATCCTCGTGTATTTAGATTTTATACGTATGATCAGCAAGTATCATACGTTATTCGATTAAGATAATCCCATGTACGCGTCATTTCCAAGCCACGTTACTTATCTCCGTGCGATACGGAAACAACGAGACGCGCGTTGGACCATGAGAGGAAAAAAATCTACAGTTTTACCATCATACGAAATAGTCTACCGTAATACCGTAGTGATGACTGATATTATTTTATTCGTGAAAATTTGTGGACATTGCAAAGTGCGTTACGAAATTCGACTACCAAGTAATGTATATACGAATTTATAAAAGATTTATGTCAATCGATAATAATCGAAACGATTTGCGCGTAGCTGTCGTGCGAAATGATCGCGATTATATTCCGCGTTTTTCTACACTCTCGTCATCACCGTCGTCGATCATCGGCCAAAAATGATTACAAATCGTTGCTATGGAACACGCCCATATCGTATCCACACGAGTCTCTATCCAGATACCTTTAATACATGATTGAATCGTTAATTAATGATTGAATGAATTTCAAGCGCGGATTTTTCGATCACGTGAATTATTGATTTATCATTCATGTCAATCACAGACATATTGAACTAGAAGTTGCTAAGCGTTGAAAATATAAATCTAACAGTTCTACGTAGCTACGGAAACGAAACGAGAGAATTGTCAAGTATCTTACGAATAAATATACATCCAACGTTATGTTTTTTTTTTTTTAATTAAGATTGTTACGCGGAGCAAAATCCGTCGATATTAATTAGGATTTGAATATTAATTAATTGGTCAGGTCGCCCGAACACTTCCCCATGAACGGGCGACCCATTGACTTACATAGATACAGGATTTCTTTAAAAATGCGACGAATATCAGCACGATACTCGCGATTGTTTTTAAACATACGCGTAATATTACAGATGTTGCGTTATATTTACTTTGTTTAATTTATTCTTTTTTTTCACTTTTCTTCTTCGTTTCTTATTCCTAGTGGTTTATTACGTTATATAAATATTCACAGTATAGCTTGTAATGGTTTTTGAGCAGCGAAACTGGAGGGTACGTCCGATCAGGAGACTCTGTTGTACGTATCTAAGGCCGAGAGCGCAATTGCGTGGTTTTTTTCGTTTTTTTTTCCTTCAAACAGAAACGGTCGTGATCTGGGCACGCGAAGTTCTATGTGCAGATAATACGATCACGATGCGAGCTAAGACAAGGGAAACCAAATAAATCTCGACTTAAGATTTTCGTCTCGCTTCATCGCCACGGTCTGTCCCCCAGGCCTTCGCGAGTGGAATAATTTCCAATTCCCGTTTGTATTTTGATTTCTTTCGTATTGTTTTCTGTTCTTTCAGGATCTGGGGACGATCGACGCTTAAGAAACGAGATCGTGCGTCGTCAAAATATTCGGTTGGTCCCTACGCTGTCCGAGTATTCGAAAATTCTTATCATAGCTTTTGTAAGTTCTAAGCTACCGTTACGACTTATTGTCAGTAGCTACGGATAATAAATAAGCTAAGTTCCGATGTCCCTGATACCAAAACACGACTCAATTATATCTCATCGTTGTTGAATCGGACACGCTATTTGTTGCCAGAAAATTACCCACGCAGCGTTTGTCTACAAGAATATGATTTGCTTACTGCGCTATAGATTTTTGTTCTTTGTTATGTTTTTTCTGTTTTTTTTTTAAATTTTTCTTTTTTTAATTTCCCTAATACGTTTGTTCTATTAGCCGCGATGCTATAAATTTTGTTCACAGCACGTAGACGTAACGACGAGGCATCAATTAGACATATCCAACGTCGAAGTGGAAATCTTCCCCGAATTTCCACTTGCAGTTGGAAATATCGTAGGAGCCGTGATTAAAAAAAAATGCGAATTTCGCTGTACGCGTTCTTTTGAAGAAGTTTGCTAATCAACCGGTAAAGATTTCGCTAAGCTCCGTCCAACATTCGTTATTACAAGAATTAGCAGGCAACGTTACGTTACGTTAATCGTACAATATTCTATTATATCATATAAATTCATATAGAACTACTCTCTAGTACTCTGCTTGATTAAACGAGCAAATATTCGTTGCTACTTTCATCGATGCTGCTGGCGTTTTTTTTTCTTTCGCCCAACGATTCTACACCCAGTAGTCGTATGATGCATGAGAAACGAACGATTCGACTGTGAATCGAAATCCTTAAAAGATAATCTCGGAAATGCTAAGTTTAGGGTGAGATTTCGAGGCGAGTTTTATATCATGTACGCAGCGATACTTTTTTTTTATTTCACATAGCGTCTCTTTGCGATAATCACAGTAAAATACCCTAGCATAGAATTATACTACGTCGTGTACGGGTGTTGTAATAAATAGTCGAGCTAATCTTTACTGCCTGTCAGCAGTGTATGTAACGGGCAATAAAATAGGCGAGAGCGCGTATCCCGGAAACCCGAGGGCGACGCTACGGCGTTTAGGTAGTAAAATTACGTTAAACGATGAAAATAATTATCAACCAGCTAGCAGTAGGTGGTAGTTATGCATCAAAAGGAATACCGATGGCTTTCGAGAAAGCAGCATCGTGACCGAAAGAAGCTCTATTTCGGAATGTTTAATACGAAGATGACGATAAAAATATTTCCTCTACGCCAATTATCATCGCAATGAAATTTCGTGTTCAAGTATTTCTATACGGTGTAAATATCTTACTTCGAGATATAAATATCCTGTGCATAAGCTTACTATTGCTGATAAACGTGTTACTCTAATGAATACGCGCGAGCGCGTGATTGTATATTAATATAATTAACGTTTAGCAAATTTCGTATCATTCGTAACGCATCGGCTCTATGTTATAGGCTCGTACGTTGTATATATTGGCTTCGCGTTTAATTAAATCAGTTTGTTTTTCACGTCGAAGAGGAGCATTTTTTTTTATTTCAATTTTTTTTCTTACAACTCGCGAGTGTGATCCATGCAGCTGAAAGAACTATATCACTCGACTTTTTGACAATTCGAATCGATCTAATCGATTTGTTCCGCGGAAATGAATTATTCAACGACCACCGAGTAATAGATATTTTGTCGGTGTCAAGAGAATATTCACTTCGTTGTTATTCAGCGGGATTTTTGGAGATTTCGCGTAAAACTCGGGATCGACTTCGCTTCGAAATTTCACCCGACTCGTTCCTTCGGCTGCATAATACTCGATATCCCGACGCTCGTAGCGATGTTTGGCGATACTGTAGACTTTTTAAAGCGGTACACGACTACCATCCCTATTATTATCTCCCTCTTAATATAATCGTTTGTAGATATATCGTTAACTTATCATGCATTTCATACCGTATGAATCGGCTCAAAAGCAACTCGACTACTACGCCCCTGCAGTCACATTTATCCGTGATTAACCGAGGATTGGTGAACTTTTCATCTCTTTGAAGTATTAAAAAGTACACTACAATAAACTGGAATCATTAATTTCCCTCTAATTTACTTTCAGCCGACCGTTCGTCGGTCGATTATCAAACCGTTTGAAAGATCCACTCTATGCCAATTTGCGAGAAGCAGGAAACTCTCTTCTATCGCGTGCACATAAATCAATTTCGTTTCATCCAACGATTTTCCATTTCTTCCATTCTCTGTGTAAACGAAATTTAGATTTTTGTCAAATAGCACCAAAACAGCATCGACATCTCTCCAAATATCCGTGTCATCTTGCATGTTCGATATAGAAAACATTCCGAATAGGACGCGAATAGTTGTGCGAATGATACCATCAAATCGTTTCTGCAACTCAAACCGACCTGAAATTTACCTCGAGACGCAAACGGATCTTTCGAGCAGAGCGGACTCGCGTCGATGCTGCTCGGCTGCTACTACTTATACGTTCGTCGTTCGATCGAGCACGAATGTTACTACTGCGGCGTATGCATGCGGTCTCCCTCGCGTTTCAGTTGATCCGCATACCAATAAAAAAGCACAAAGATATATTTCCCGTTTGGTTGATCGTCCAAGTATGCGACAAGATAAATATTTATCGTATGCGACCGAACGCGAATCGCTCATTGCCCAATTCTGTCTGATAACGGCCGCAATGATTGGGACAACGGTGCGTATGAGCTGCATCATACGGTATATACTTCCAGGATGTCGGTAGTTAAACAGTTTCGTCTGGTCCCTTGCGAAAAGTTTCTGCAAACCAATCAGTTATTTTCATCGATATTAATATTCACGATGTAGTTCACTAGTAATAATAGTTTGCAAGCCATTTTTTAAATGCAAATTGGTGTGACAAAGATTGCTTGAAATATTGCGAAAAAAAATATTATTTCTTTTTAAGATTGCGTGACAAACCTGGTTTGGACGTTAATCATTTCTTTCATTTCCTTAATCACGGTCGAATTCATTTCAAATTCGTCGAATTGTCAACGCGTCGGGAGACCATCGTCTGTCTTTCCAGTACAGTTATATGGATAAACAACCAAATATCACCGGGTGTGATTGTATCGTAAATAAATTGACGACTGCGTTCGTCGATCGAAAATTATTATGACAATTGGCTTCCCGATGGAAACATAATAACGTTCCGTCGGTAAGCCGATCTTCGGTGTGCTTACAAAACAGAACGAGGAAAACTATCGTGCAATTGATTGAAATTCTCGGTGCGTTCGGGTTTTCTATTCGTTTTTCTCATTCATTTCTCATTCTCGAATGTGATTTTCAAGATGCCGATTTCCTAATGAAACGAAGAAAAAAAAACTACGTGGTCGATCCCATCGAAACTAAATATCGGAACGTTCGATCAATTGCGCTTCTGTTCGCTAAAGATTCGTCATTCAATGGTAAAAGTTCGAAAATACTAGAAAAAAAAACAAAAACATACGTTCAGTCATACATATCGATCGATGTTTATGCATATGTATATATGAATATGTATGTAGATGCTTTTACGTCTGTACAGAATCTGAAATTTCTACTGTAACGTTATTCGGTTGAGCAGGTGGCGATTTATTGGATCTCGTTGACGTTGCCGAAGCATTTCCGCTACTTCCACGACTTCCACGACGTGACCCTGTACGAGATCCTGACAACAAACGCTTAACTATTAACGATGTAGCAGTTAGATCTATTCCAGTGTATTTCAGGCCGAATAACATTGAATCAAATAATCATTTTTATTCGAGTGACGTAATTGAAAACGAGTGCCTTGTATAAAAAGTGACTTATCGAAAAATTCCAATCAACTCGTGTGAAATATTATCAATTGATCGATAAAAATTGTGAATTTGCATACACTGACGATAAAAATGGATAGCTCTGTATTTTTATTTCATATCAGCCTTTTTTACTTGATCTTCGTTCAGACAAAATTCGGAAAGTCTTCTTTTGCGTGCAATATACTTGCTATTGGATATTATATATTATAATTAATTGGTTAGATTTGAAAGGTGAAAGTTGAATCCAAGCAGAAATATATAAACATACATATATGTATGCGCGTATACATACATATGTATATGTATATCAGAGGGCATGCGAAACGTGCAGAGATTTTACTACAGCAAGCAACTATAGTCAGACTTTATTGAAATTGGAAGCTACGAGTCACTCGAGAGAGTTTACGGTAGTCACAGATTCGTTAGTGAAAATACGAGTTGAGAAATATAATCCAGAAGTCGACTTCATCGTCCAATTATGGTAGATATTTGATATAGAGATTGAAGAAAAAAACACGTATGCCTTTCGAAGAACAATTTTTTTTTTAATTTGTGCGCCTTGGCTTACCCGACAAACAACGTCAACTCGGTGTTTCATTGAAAGTTTTGAAACCAAAGTAAAAAAGTTGTTCCGTAGTTTTTTGAATTATTGACGCGATGGTTACAGATAGGTAATATATAGAACGATAAGAAAGATGCACTTTATTCAACGATAACGATCGGTAATGCCGAATCAAGCTGACGTATCTTCGTCAAATCCGGGCTACGAATAAATTGCGATCGCAATCGAAAGAGACTACGGGAATAAACTTCACCGAAAGGAATTCGGCGAAGGGAACTAAGATCAGTAAATGATATCAACGTTACGTCCGACCCTGACTCTGGGTCGGACGCGTATCTGGACACGCGTCTCGAGATCTTTCGACGATGTCCGATTATTGGATACCTGGATCGATTCTATAACTAAGTATAGGAATGTTTGAACGTACGTAGAGCGTAAGACAGGCTAATATCGAATTCCTACTGTCAGTAATTGCAGGATAGTTGATAGTCTCACTCTAGGAGAATTGGGTTAGAGTTGCTTGCTTAGTAAATAAATGAATAAAAACCCGTACGGTTTACTCGTTGAGAATGTTTCGCACCTTGCGAGGCCGAAGGTGAATGAGCCCGCAGCGATGCGACGGAGGGTTGACGCGACGGCCCTCGCACGCTACCCCGAGAGCCGCGCCTCTCTTGACCGTGCAAGAGTTTGCTGTCCCTCAGCAACGAGACGTTCATCAACCGCGGGTTCGGCGTATTGAAGATCGTGCGATTCTCCCTCCATCGTGCCCTGCAACGCAGCGTCGAGAAAAAAGCAGTGTTAAGGGTGACGCTTTATCGGCAAATAAAATCCTTATCCGATGAGGATCGCTTTAATTTTGCCGTAGCGATGATTTATTGGCGGCCGGTAAAATTGAGTGGCATAAAACGTTGCTCGTGCTTTGGTAATTGCTTCGCCGGAGGCTAGAGCTCTCGGTCGCGACGGTTATTGCGGCCACGTTTATTTGACGAGAGTAGATTAATCGAGATTCCATATGTTGGCTGTCTCGCCTGAAATGCCGCCCGCCCCTTTGGGAAATTTCAACGCGATTCTCGTGTTTTCATAATTCAAACGAATTCTCAAAGCTGAGAGCCTCGTTTGCTAATACATGAACATCGGACCGAGATTAAGCCGACTCTGCGTCGGGCGCGTATCATCGTCGCTCTGTACCGAGCTTTCGCGAAGCGATCCAACAATTAGCCGATACAACGACGGCGCAGAGGAAACGACCATTTTTTTCCTCACGAGTTACGAAAGCCGCGATAAACTCTCCTGACTACGACGAATCGCGATGTTGGAGGTGCGCTCGAGCTCGTAATATCAAAGCTCCGCGATATCTCCGACATTTTTAACTCGATTTCATCTCTGCTGTCCATTTATTAGCTCCAACTTTTCTACGTTCTTCCACCAGCCTGGGATCTACTTCGCCTCGAGATCAGCGTACGTCATTATGCGCGGTACGATCGTGATAGGATGATTGTCTTACCGTACGAATTTTCTATGCCAGTTAAAAGGTGAGATAGAATTTTATTACGGCGAGGAATTCAATTCGGAAATAGTAAAAGGTTTATTTTCACGGACAAACTAGTTTTACTTACTTGCTGAAAAGTCGGAGAACGACGCACAATATAATGAACATCAGTGCCATGCCTACGAGAACTCCGATCATAGCCGGATCGACGTACTGTAAGCTCGGTGCATCTTTGTGCTCGGCTGGAAGGATAAAGTTTGGAAAGAATTAGGAAGTTCGCGAGGTTGTTGATATTCGACGAAGGTGACAGCGGTAAACGGGTGATAAATAAAAAGAAACGGGCGAGATGCTCGCGATGAATGGATATTTTATCGAGGACGGGACCAGTTCAGCCTGTCGTTAGGCAACGCGGTTTACACGGGGGCACGGTGATTTCCCTGCGGGCCGGCGACGCGGTCGCAATTTGTCAATATTAAAACAGCGACCTCGCCTGAATTCAGGCAACTCATCACGCACCGCGGTACGGCGGTCACGTCTACGAGCAGGCGACAATTATTTGCGACGGCCAAAGAACGTACTCCGAATGTCCGACGGCAAAAATTCTCAACGACTCTAATTACTAACACGATTATCTCCCGTAAATCTTCCGCGACGTCCGAGCGAACGACATATCGCGTCGTCGTTTCACGGATAAACTCACCGATACACTCGATGAAACCATTCGGCTTCGTCACCGGTACCATCTCGAAGATGCAGATGCACCGACCATCGCGACATTCCGTTTGCTCGACCACAGCTTCGCATTGTTCCGTAAAAAAGCAAGATTCGTTGACGTTAGCCTCTGAAAAATGGAAAAACGGTTGAATCCCTGGCGAAAATTAGCTTTTTATTCAACACTATTTCATGCTGCTTTTACATTTTACAATTTGTTTGTTCCTTTCTCTTGGGTTTCGTAACGAATTTCAAACTCACTGATTCCACATTTGTCGAGGTGATTAGTCGCCGGAAATTCTTCTCTGCAGCCACATTTCTTTATCGCCGGGTCGCAAAATGATCCGGGAAAGCCGCAGTCTTTGTCATTCGTACACGGGTCATAATACTTGAAAGTTCCGGGTGCTGAAACAATTATAATCAGAGGGTATCGATGAAGATATTTGATCGGACAGATTCGATGGAATATATCATATTTTAATCAATTTGTCTACATTTGTATATATAAATATACAATTTGTACGGTTCTCGCGATTTCGTAGCGCCGCTCGTCAATGTCTAACCGGTTTTTCAACGGCACGAGCGACAGTGCCACAAAAAAAATTGCGAATCCTGTAAAGACATTTGGCTTTTCTCAAAATGTGATCTCGCAATAATCGCATCGAGAAAAGAAGAGAGGACTCACGTTCAACCGAATCGAGACACCACCGTCGATCGAACGATGCAATAATTCATATCTAACGAACGCTGACTAATGTATTTTTCACTGACAAGCAGCCTTACGTTTTCACGACGACACGAATAGGGTTACGATGAAAGCTTAGCGCGATCTCGTTACCTACGATTCATTACGTCGTCGTATCGAATGGAAGCACGTGGATCGCTGAAACGATAAACAACGAATCGCAAATTGATCGAGATGGAAAAGCGAAGGCTCATCGATCGTTACCGCGCTAATGGTGTCGCTGCTAGCAATAACGAAAGCAATGATAATAACGTCGATAGCATGGATCGCATAACTTCGATCGAAATAATTCAGGTCGCTCGTTGCGTACTCGTGGAATCCCGCTTCGCGATCGCGCGATGATCAGCGAGAAGAAATGAGAATTCCCGAAACCGAATGTAATTAGGCGGGATTGACAATGTTGGGTTCTCGAGTTCGTCGAAACGCGACGTCAAGTTTGCGAATATATTGGCGACGTCGGTAATTAAAAAGTGTCACTGCTTTCGAGAGACAGACTGATTAAAGTTCTTCCGAAATGCATAGGTGGGGCATTAACAAACGAAATAAAAAGTGAATTGCGTGCCACGTCAACGTTGCGATATTAATGTAAGATTTGGAAGTCGCGTCACGCAAGTCTGGAGCGTTAACATGTTGCATTTTCTGCCATTATCATTATCATACTTCCGCCTATTTCGACCTACTCTCCCTCGTTCGTCGACACTTTCCCAGCGAATGGTGAAACAATGAAACAACGGATCTCCGCGAAAAACGCTCCATTTGCATTACCAAACAAGCTGCAATCTCTCTCGCGCGTACGGCCTACCTTCCGGAATTCCAGCGTATCTTAAGTTTACTAAACGCGCGCGATGTTTCGAGTACCAAAACATGCCAAAAAAGTTTTCATTAAACACAAAAAAATGCCGCGTCAGCGTTGCTCGACGAAACGTCGAAAATTAGGTCGGATTATTTGGGAAAAGCTTAATTACTGAAAATTTCACCTACCCGAAGGGTAAAACTCGTTACGCGAATTCGCGAACGTGTCACGTCTGTCGTTGACGGGAGATCAAAAATCGAGGGCAAACGCGTCGTACGGTTAATAAGAGCGTGCCGCAAGCTCGCGTCGCAGAATGGAATATCAAGCAGCATCTGGCAGGGAATTCGAAGAACGCGAAGACAACGAAGCCAGTTCATTCTGCATCGCATATAGCAGAATTCATTTTTCGACTTCTAATGCATGGAATATCCAATGTGTCGGTAAAAAACTTCAAACGACCCTTTTTCAAAATGTAGACATTGCGAACTAAAACTACCACTTAATTGAACGAAATCCAGAGTGGATCGAATCGACTCGTCTGGGAAAGTTGGTTCGTCGGTGATAATAAAACCTGTTCGTACTTTTTTGCTCCAAGTATCCTCATTTTTATTGGTAATGATAAATCGTGCCGAGTTCAAGGTCGTGCGAAAGTCGAGAGGTCAAGCCACTCGTCGGAAAGCTGAAAGAAGGGAGAAGTATTACGACACGAGCGGGGGGCCACGGATTCGAGTCGTCATAAAAGCCCGGAGTATTTAAGTACTTGGGATCGATGAACCGAGGGGAATGAGAATCAAGATCGAAAGCGAACGAGTCGCTTCGACGAAAATTTGAAGAACGAAGATTCTTCAACTCCTTCAGTCGCGTTAACTATTCTAATTCGATAAAAAGCCGAACAAAGGAATACGAACGACACTAGACTCGACATTAGTAGTAGTAGTCTTTATAGAAAGAAGAAAATATATGAAGGAAACTGATAGGGACATTTTGGCATTTTGACATTCATATCACAAAGTGTCGAATTTCTCCAATTATTTCGTGAGAATAACCCGATGAATACGAATTGTGCGAATAGAATCGCGTTCAGTAGGATAAAAATTATTAACGCGAGGCGGTTGCAAATCAGAAAAATCGATTCGCGCTGTAATTCGATCGTTTCAATCGTCGGGCGATACGAAAAGACGTGAATCTTGCGCTAAAAATAGAATTCTGTAGAAAAAAAATGTGTATCGCGTCGCTAGCGAAATCCAGGATGTTGTATGATTTTTCAGGTACATCGTGAATTTTATACCGTGAAGGGAAAATCGTAATGTATGTTTCGAGGTAAAAAGGTGATGTACACTTCGTTATTATGTAGAGAAATAGTGAGTGTTATGGGTGTGACGTTACGAAATTGCTCGATCGCGTCGTGAAAGATATCCGGGCATTATTTAACTCGAGAAGCGATAAGTCTGGACTAGGAAAATTGTGAAATATTATTTTTCAGCCGAGCTACGTTTTTTTTCTTCTTACAGAAACGAGCGTCGAAATATCACGGTGTCGATAAAGGATAGCAAGAAATACGTAACGTGAAATGATTCCGACTCGTAAAAGCGATCAATACCAAGTCTGCTGCATCTTTCTGCGGTCCTCCGTTCGAAACGGTCGTATTCCCGATAAACGGGTATCACGTGTCCGCGGAAACGTCGAGGCTCAACGTTTTCGGCACCAGGCTTCGCGAAAAATAATATCTCACGATTCGTGCTCGTAGAAATTCGCCGAAGAGGAATAAAGTCGACGAATGGAGCTCCAATTATCGGGCACAAAAAAGGCGGCAGTATTGTTCAATTAGCCTCAACGCGGACGTGACTCGATACCCGATTCGATATTTCGATGAACGTCCCACCGATAATAACACATTTCCAGCTTTATTGGAATTGCTCGAATAAATCGCGTTCCTCGATGATGAAACGAAATTCTAATACGGGCACATTCTCGTTACCTGGTAAATTGAAAAATGTCTCCCCCTTCAAAAAATACACCTAACACTGCGACCAGACCTTTTTATTAATAATTGTCTACCGCATCGTGTAACCTGTGCGAAAATATTTCTAGCTCCGAACATAATTCTGCGCACGAACTGAAAAAAGGAACGTCGTGCGCGGACACCGTTAACTTTTTTTCTCCTCTCGGATAAAATTTGCGTACGACCTTATTTAAACGAACGCGAAAATGCCGGCCCTCCCGTTCGCGATCAGCGAGGTATTATCAACCACAACGATTGATCCGCGGAACGGAAACGAGATCGCCTTTAATTTGCCGCTGGTAATCCCTTTTTCCTTTCGCCAACCTTTATTGCTCTTTACCCGACAATTTTCCCCCACGGATTAAGATTTTGTTTAATTTATAGATTTGAAAGATATTTTATTCATCTCGCATTCAATAATTTCTCGTAGCATGAAACGTGATCTTGGGGTAAATATTTTAATTGTAAGCTGAAAACCAAGACGAGTAGACAGCTTTTATTCTCCATTGATTCGAGAAAAAATCGTGCCTCTACTTGGTTCTTACATTTCGGAAAAAGTAAGACGCAACGTGACATCGATAATTGGGAGAATAATTTCACGTGGTTAATTATTTTCGATCGCGATGTATAAAAACATGGCTGCCACGTAACACGCGCGATCGGGGCTCGAACGGTCATATGTAGGGGTGAGAAAATTAGTACGACGGAACAATGTGCCGCATAACCTGCAGTGCAGGTAAATGTGCCACCGCGAATAATAAGCTGTAAGGATTCTTCAACGCAGTTACCGCGGTGCTTTTGTTTTGGTGGAACTCTCCGTACATATTATTGTATCGTACAAGAACAGGGTATTGATGGCGAATGGTTGATAAGAAAATCGACCACGCTGGTGAAATATAGGAACAAAGTTCGGTCGCGCAATCATCGAAGTCGGAATACACGAATGTAAGCCTCGAGAACCGAGTGAAAAACACTCGCGGTATTTCAAATTTTTATAAACATCCGCGTATCTGGCTGTGTTCTTACCAGGGTTTTATTTTCTACGAAAAAAAGGAATTAAAGTTGACGTGTCTCCTAGGAATAAAATCGTAAAGCCACAGATTCGTACGGCTCTAGCGCGATTAATTAGGATAATGGTGGTCACTTATACACGCCTCTAATTACAGCATTTTCATCCAAATTTTGCATCTCCCGATATATAACAATCTGAAATTCAGATCCTACGATCTGCCCGCGACCTCATTCCGACGAATGCGCGGATAACGAAGCATTTCAATCGCGACGTGGGAAGGAAAAAAGCACGAAAGGACATACTTAAACGGAATATAAAAGCGTACCACTGCACCCGTGTCACGGAAAATCGAGGCACACACGCGTATGTCGTGCAGCATCGTTGGAATATCATACGACTTAGGTATACATATTGCATGTACGCGCGCTGCGTGATACGAGGTCAAACCTTTTCTCGTTGCAGAAGCGTCTGCGTGTACAAGTGTGTTTAAATAAAGTAAATACGTACACGTACACCGTTTCGCGTATCGAGCGTCCCGGGTGCCGGGTAACTTTTTTGCTCCGGCTACCTGTGTGTCCGCGCCACCGACAACGCAGGTGGGCTTCGAACGCGAGTTTTCCAACGCCAACTTTCCCCGCGTGTTGTAATATCGGTGCGTCAGCCTTCGCGTATTTGCCACGTAGATGTATCTACCGCGCGTGTTGCTCTCGCAAATATGCGAGTTCTGAGAAACCTCTGACCGACGCTGCCAATTTTCACTCGGTTGTTGGTATACTTCTCCCAGGGTTGAATTTAAGCGTACCTAAACTGTATACAAGCCGAGCCTCGGGATCCATCGGCAAAAAAATCCCCGCGCAGCGCCACTCAGGATTATGAAACATTGAAATAAATGATCCTCCGCTGATTCGCCATAAATTGTGGTGTAGCGTTTGCTCGAAAATTGTTCGTGGTACATGGGCAAACGCGAGACGGCTGATATTGGCCGTAAAAAAACTTTCGCGCGTCATCGGGTCAAATTTTTCATCAAATCTGTCAAACTATCTCGATGAGACCTGAGAAATCGGTCGTGCGAATAGAAAGTGATAAGTTCGCGTCGAGGAGATGTTTTTTTTCGCTTTGAAACTGTCACCGCAGATTTTCGAGCTTATCGGTTTTGAATGAAAGTTGGACGTTGAAATGTATCGTATCAATATAAATTCCTCGCCATTTCCATTCGAGCGAGAGCACCGGTGCGATTGAACGGGCCTACAGTTTCTGCCGAATTTCGAGATACGATGAAACAAATGTGACGCTTCAGGAGACGTCAATTATTCGAAATCCCGAGCTTTTGCGGATTATGAAATGCTGTTATCGATATACACGCTTCGCCGAATAGTTAGTTACCGATCGATTCGACGCGTCCGTGTTATCTTTAATTACACGCGAAATGCATCGCGCGATACTCGACAACGATGCTTGGAGTATGCTGTCCACTTGATTCCGATATTCCAAACATTGAAAATAAGTGAAAAGTAGTTCAAGTATCATCGGAGAATGCCGCGTCAGTGATATCGACAATTCCCACGGAGGGAAAAATCTTCAAACACGTGTAAATTCGTCCAGCAGCGTAACACTGTAGTCACACGGCGTTTTGCTGCTACAAATTCTTTTCCAAGCACCTTCGGCGAAAAATGAATTAGCCCGCAGATTTAGACTTAGTCCAGCGTTCGTTGCGGTCAGACCAATCTGTTGGCGACGCGTTCTGTTTGTTCGTTCCAAAGATACGGTTGAAAAATTGTAAGCACCCTCCGATCAACGATCGAGTAGATATACTTATTCCGCATGCTCCGCCGCAACGCGTCGATAAATCGGGTCTTTTAGATTTTGAAAAATGACAAGATCGCATCGATCTTATCTGTCTGCTCTTGTCACAGTTTAGCGCGTGTTTCGATGATAAATCGTGTATTCGAGTTGGACAGGTGAGCTTAAGCGAGAGGAATCTCCTGCGTTGGAATTGAAGTGAAAACCGGGCTCGCTCGTGTGCTCTGGAAACTGATGTCCAAAGTTTATTTCACGTGCAAATTTAGCGAGTCTGACGAGGGATACAGCAATTATCCCTTGTCATTCGAGATAAGCAAATGAGCTTTTATTTTACGACTATCTCGAGGTAAGTAAAGTATCATGTCCAGTCGGTTTTGTTGACCGCAAACTCGTACAAGTATCATAATCGTTATGCAACGCTTCAGGCTCTATAAATATTTCCTGCGATAACGATCCTCGTATAATCACTCTGGTGAAATGATTAATTGGAAATATATATATATGTATAAACACATACACGCCAACGCAAATGAACAAAAGTTGTATCCGATACGCTGCCGAGTAATTATCAATCAAACTGATTAAGCGATCGTTTCCCCCGTAACAGGTGATTAAACATGACTAGTGTCGCTTATACTTCAATCTCGTACCTCTTTTTTTGCCGTGCGACAAACTCTGCTTTTCTCACACCGCAATACCAATGGGTTGCATTTTTCCCTGCGATTCGCAACAAAATGCTACCGATTCTAAAAAAATGTTAACCTATCTATTATTAGTATTATTATTATTTTATTATTTCATCACTCAGTTTGTTTAGACCGTGTTCGTACGTCTTACGATTTATAGAAAACCATTTTTAGCTGAAATACGACTGCTTTCGCGATAGCACAAAGGATGCTCAGAAGTAAACGAAGGAATCCTGCGTTAACGTAATTACAGGTTCCACGATCGCGCCTCGACGCCTGAAATCAGGCAACCCAACGTACGGCGCTGTAGCGCGAAGCTACCGTGTACAGGCGAATTAATAATTTCGAATCGGATTAATCGGGGTGTTTCACCGAACCGAAACGTTTACCGTATCGTCGCCGGTATTTACTCGAACGGTTAATTACGTAGTGTAAAAGCTTTTCTAGGCTTGAAAGCTTGGTGAGCTAATCACTATTATTTTTCCGAGTCAATCGCTTTCCGTTCCCGACGCGGAGCCTGCGAACGTTTCATTTTACGACCAACGATTCAAGCCTCGATGGCTATCAACCGCGCGATACCTATTTGTTGCTCTGTTCATTTGCATTTTTATCGATCATTCGGTCGCTAAAACGAAAGATATAATTTTCTTCTTCCGCCAGTTTTTTTCATTCCATTCGTTTCGTCTTATTTCGATCGGCTCCATTTCCATTTCTCCTCGATGTTAACCTCGATGACACTCGTCGAAGACAAAAATTTGACACTTTCATTTCCCGGTTTAACGAGGGTGACGATACAATAGGGATGACCTAACAATAGCGAAGAGGACTCGGCGTTCGACCTGCCGCGTCAGCGAATACATCGAAACTATCGCGACGAAATTTGAATCACCCGTTGGTGAAATATAATTGGAAAGGTCTAATTAAAACGGAAAAAGGCTGGCACGTGCAAAAAAATAATATTCAACTCCGATGGTATTTTTGCATCACGCGGAATATCCAGCCACGTTGCTTGCCACAGGTCAGGAGTTGTATTGTCTTTCCGCTGTCTCATTTGTCTTGACTCTCGCGAGGCTGTTGTGCGGGCCAACCAGCAATCAGTCACCTCGGGTCGCATATTTTCCTCTCTATTCAACTTCTGCATCATTTCTTCATCGCACTCGCGCGTCGTCAAAGAATTCTTTCTCCCGTTATTCAACGTTTCCGCGCCAAAATACTTTTTCCAGCGCGAGGTTTTTCCTCTCGCAGTTTTCGTGTAACGTTGCAAATGCTAATGGAAGGCCGAGTGATTACAACGCACATTAACACGCAACCGTCACAGACAATTTTCGTAACAATTCATGTTCGTCCTCGTTGTAACCTTAATTTATTTCATACGCAGACTCACGATGATTGTGAAATGAACGAACAAATATAATAAAACAATTGATATATATGTATATACAGGGCCTCCCATTCTAGACACGTCAGGTGATACACCCTGTATCGTCAGTTTATTCGATCGGCGAAATAATCGTTCAAAGTTTTAAAACGGGTAATAAGAGCGTGGCAAGTTTTATCGTGACTGGCTCGAAAGTTCGTCGAATCTGTCGGGCATTACGAACGTTTGGTGAACTATTGCGTGATGGCAATCGTCTGTCTCCTTTTACCACCGCAACTTTCGATCATAAATTGTCGTTCCTCATTTTTCATTCGAAATTCGTTGGTTCGAGAGCAAAATAATTGTACCTGCGAGTTTCGTCGTCCTTTATTATTCTCGTCCCGCTGACAAAACGCACGCCATTTCAAACTTTTCGAAATTCGTTCGAGCGCGGTTACCCCGAGGGATCCGCGTGCTTGCTCGTATCGCCGAGAAAGCGCGTTTGTCTGAAAAAATAGTCACGTTCATATTTTCCTCGATCTCGCGTAGCAGAAACAAAGATATAACGCGATGTATAAAAAATTCGTATCATCTTACGACGACTCGGTACAGCACGAGGTCGTTCTTACAGCGATCCGATCGCAGCTCCCCGCCATTTCCAGAGAATGAGACATACATTTTCCAGCCGACCCACATTTTGGCGATACATGTTTTTCAGTTCGACGTAAAACGTAACGCGAGCGGATTCTCAGTGAGTAAGTCGGCGTTGCGTCAGCCTCATAAATTAGTTGGCAGAAAAATTATAGTCCAATTCACAAGTTTTCAACCGAGGGTAGATGTAGATCGCGTTTCATGCGTGAGATAAGGCGGTCTTAGTGCGTGGGCCGGTCTTGAAGGTTAGTCAGAGTAATTCGCATATATCTCGACGGCACGAGATTAAATTAGCCGGGATAAGACCGTAGAACCTCTGGTTCGAGAACGATTGTCTCGACGATTGAGGAAACGGTTTCGCCACGATGACTACTCTCTCTAACTTCGCAGTTCGAAGTTACCGATAAGACCCGTACCAAATCGGGTCATCACCGCGATCCCATGATAAGCACCGTGCGGTGGTGTCTCGCGGCAATTCAACGTACCATAATCGCTCATCGTGATTTCTTCTTCCCCGCACCGTTACCCATCCCATCAGCCTTTTTTCCATCTATTTTTTGCCAGAAACTTCTCAATTCGACAAAAATTTCCCCCGACTCGAGATGATTTGGTAGTAAAATTCAATCGCCTCGTTCTCAACCGAAACAAAATCCTCGAACGTATCTTGATTCGGAATCGTTCGCTCGTATGCAAATCGCACATGTCCCACGGAGTAGGAGCTACGACCCACGTCAGTCGCCTGGCGTCAGGTAAGGCCGTTCAACAACCCGGTTACCGCGGCAACAGACTATTGTCCGATCACACAATGGGATGAGATAGCCATGTACACGACAGGAAATATACGTATCGATATATACGTAGCGTCCGATGATTAACCACCAAAACGCTCGCAGATACCGCTGTGATTATAACGCCTTTACCCGGTTTTTCCAATCCCTGGATTCAAACTCGACAGCAAAATAACGAAGCTACTTTAGCTAACGCGCTACTACTATGAAATTTCACCACCATGGAACAACTTCCCACAATGACTGTAAATCTGTAAGCACATTCAAAATTGCAAAGTATGTAACGAATCGTTGGTTAAACGTCAGTTTATTCCTCCCGTAAGGTAAGTATAAATGTTTCATGCAAAAAAAAGCAGAGGACGTCAATAGCGCACTGTCCCGAAGAGTGTCAAGGTCTAATAATTTCGATAAGAACAGGCTCGTTCTTAGCTTTCTTTTCTACCCATCTGCGTAGCTGATCGAATTTTCCTTCGAAATCTACTCAAAATCTTGAGTATCAGATTTTTGTGCGCCTGCCGATAGGCAACGCGATCGTGAGTTCGGCGCGCGGGTTGCATAACGACAGGCGCCGAGTTTATTTCGCAAACTACCGGTGACCGTGTCTCGGCTTTCAGAAACCGCGGAAATTAGTAAATTGCACGACGGTGTCTTGATGTTGCGGTGTAAATTGCGTTCAGTTGGATGAACAGAGCACGTCTCACGATTTAGCCACGTTGTTATTGGTTTATTTTCGTCAAAATCGTTATGTTCGATGAATTATGGGAAAAAAGGAACGTTTACGATGCCTCGTTGGGTTTTTATTGGGTACATCAGGCCGACCAGCGAAGGAGCGTTACTACTGATTTATCTAACGCCGGACGTAATACGCTTGGTTACTATTCAAACGCGTTCCCGCGAATTCTACGCGACGTTCCTTTGCAAATAACGACGTCGCACGTTTCTCAACCTCTTCCACTGCATCTTCAAAGCTCGCAGGCACGATCTCCATTGGTTCCAGTAAAATTTGTTGAAAAACACGTCGATTGATAAATCTAACATTCGGTGGAACGGAATTGATTGGGAGTCGTCATGATTATATTTGTCGAATACTTCGCGCCCGTAAGATAATTGAACGTTTGCGGTAAACAACGCCGGAAGAACCGGAAAATCGTATCGTCGCCGGACTCTCGCGACGGGTTGTTATTTCATTATTTAATACTTCCCCCGGATCTAATTTAATCTCCGATGCTTCTCTCTAATTTCAACCACTCGGCACACATCTAATTAATTATGTCGCACGCATCCTTTCCGAGTCATATCACACACACGACACCGTCGCCTCGCGGCTTCGTTCGCAACACCGCACGTTCGGACTGGAGATAACCGCAAATATTATTAATTTCGTGCTTCTAAAAGACTAAAAAATATATCCAAATATTCTCACGGCGACTACGCATCGGAGCGGCTGAAAACGCCTCGCGCCGAATTTGTGACGACTAGCGATGGCTACACGGGATAGAATCGGCGATTTCAAAAATAGGATATGCGTAAAATTGGGAGTCGCCGTTTCACAAACAATTTGCTCGTGCACGTAACTCTGTATTTGCTGTACGTATAGAGTTTCGTACGCGACGCTGCGAACGTCGTCGCCGGGGATTGTATCGAACGAGTTGAAACGTAGCAGCTGGCTGCGGGTGAATCGGGGTTTATAGAGCTAGTGGGTCAACCGTTGTTACTCCCCCACGTCGAGGCAGCGGGTATGAATTGCGTGGCTCGAATCGAGGGACCCGGGCGAGACTTGTCGGGTCTCTTTGATCAGCAACCTCCGAAAACGCGACGACATTACACGAACATCATTCGCGTGCCGCGGAAGATCAAGCGTCACGCCCGAAAATTTGCAATTCCGTGGATTGAAAATATCGATGATCGAGCGGAGGAGATATTCGCCGTAGAGAGATGCTGTAGAGAGATGATGGGAACTTGAAATATAAGAATATTCGTTACGGACATATTTTCCATTTCGGCCAGGATCGATGGCGAGAAATGCAAAATCAATGATCCGCGAGGGAGCAAAGAAACGTTGAGACGATCTCTCGCCGATTTGACTGAATCTGGGCTCTAGTCACCGGAAAGCCGGTACCGTGTCAAGTAACGCCCATTAGGGAACGTGCAACGATCGACGCTCCCATTACTATACGCTATAGCCTCGATATATCAATTATTTCCATCATTACAGAGCAGACACGACCACGATACTCGGTACTCGATTTTTTTTCCCTCGGAATTTTTCAGCATTTTCATTTTCCAACCTACAAACATTTTCATTTTAAACTCGAGCTCGAACAAAGGCACGAATCTTCGTTAAATCCAAAGGAATTTTACACCTCAGTGCATTTTTTCAGCGAGAACAAAAAATATCCCTGACAATTGACTCGAGGGCGCCCAACTCTTCGCGTGTGCTCGCAATGATTTACGTGTATACGCAAAGGAAAGCTTGGTTTTATTCTCATCGACCATGCAAACGTTCGCAATCGTAGCTCACTAGTGACCCGTTAAAAAAAAATGTAGAACAGCGAAATGACGCGGGGTAGAAATGCGCGTTATGCTGCCAAATTTCACTCCTCGTTCTTCTCGTTGTCTCTAACCTTGGGATACTAGAATTTTCGGGAAAGTCGCGTAGATGGAAAATTTGGCTGATAAAGCAAATTCTATCCAGGAATCACCGCGGCGAACCATAGCAGCGACCGCTGGACTGGACGATCCACGATTAAGTGAATCAAATGATCCGTGAAAAGAGCTCAACGATAACAGCCGATAGCTGTCCTGGCCGTGTCCCCAAGCGGGACCTACGATGCTAACGAGAATCAACCGATCCCATTTTATCGCACTATCAACGCTTTCGGAGAACATATTGTTCACTTTGGAGCCTCGGCGATATCGACAAAAATTAACGCGATTCGTAAAAAAAAATGTTCTCCAAACTCGGATTTCACTGTCAATAACGTGGAATAATTACCGAAACAAATGAACCGCTCGTTCAATTCGATGGATAGAAAAATTGTAGAAAACAGCGCAAAAATGAACGTCGATATGACCGTTCAACCGTTCGAATGATTATACCGCATAAGCGAGCCACGTGCCGCAGTAGTAGCAACCCTCTCTTACTTGTTAGTCGGACGACGAAGGTTCCAGGCACGAATCACGCGATATCATGATAGACGAAGACTCTAACGTGCAATATATTTATTTTACCCGACTGCGAGCCACGCCACGAATTACCGAGAGCGGTTCGGAATCGGAAAAACAATGCTTACAATTACAATGTAGGTATTACAACGTAGGTACACGTGGTGATGGCAGGATCGTGCGATTCGTAGAGTCGTATTCGGACGGAGACGCGACGGTTCAGAGAATGTCACCCGACTACGCGGGAGCTCGACTCCTAGTCCAAAAATTTTTCAGGCAAGCTTTTTGCAAAACTGGGTTAATTAGAATCAAATAATGAGACGATAAATTCGTAGCCCGCCGGCGAGGCCTGCAACATTTATAGGTATTCGAACGTATGACGACCCTGCCAATCTCGCGAGCTACCTGATAAATGCAACGGCATCGATTATACGTATGACGCGCGTGAGCTTTCACAGCATAACACCTATTCCAAGGTACGCGAAGCTTTTTTCGCTAGGTAAAATCTATTGTCACAATGGTCTTGCACGTGCAACCTCTTCAACGTCTTATCGCTATTTTTCAACGGGAAAAATAAATGTTATTCCTAAATTAATTGAAATCACATGTAAAATGTTTATTTAGTCAATCAAAAATAGTAAAACAATTTTTCTGAATAATAATGTAATAATTTCGGTAGTATCTGTTTTTGCGTCCGATACTATGTTGGTGTTCTGAAAAATTGGGACGTCGTGCTTTTTACGATGCCACACGCGAGAGAGTATTTCCGATGAGGGGAGAAATTAGAATAGTCGAATGCAGAAATTTGCGAGCGTTGTCTCTGATTACGGAGACAACAGGACTCCATCGTCCATCAGGCGATGACTCTCCGTGTAGCACCTACCGGTTAAGTCTTTTGCCAATAATACCTAACCGGAGGAGGTGGTCTTGTAGGTACTACGGAGGAAAATGAACGCGTCGATAATTGGGTCCTGGCAGGAATTGAAGGAAACGTTTCGCGAGCCGCGTGACGAAAATCTTTAAGAATTCACAATTCCTGTGAATTTCTTCTCGAGATGATATTGATTCGATACCCTTCATTTCGAACCGCTGATTCAGCAAAAATCGCTTTTTCGTCAAAATATCGCTTCTTCGTGGAAACTACAATTCATTTTCTACGTTTTACTCGAGTATCGACGTTGGATTTAATGTAACGTAAAATTTGTATCCTAATTGTTCGTTAAATTTATGGTATCCGGTAAAGCTTTATTTTCGCTACACCATCGATGAGAAAAATTGGAAAACTTGCCATTTTTATTTGTTATCTACGCGTTTTCCGTTTCGTGTTCGCTGATCAACGGAACGAACGGAGAACGGAAGGTGAGAAATGCCTTCTTCGCGACTATGCGACACGTTTATACGCACAGCATTATTAAAGACGCGTGTATCGATTACGGCTACTCACGAGGTGCGCTAGGGTCGACGGAAAGTCAAGCGGTGATGGATTCGCGTAAACAAGAGGCAAAAACCGCCCGGAAAACGAACGACGACGTTCGTGAGAAATGATGTCATCTCGAGACGGTAAAAAGCATGGGGTAAAAAAAAATTCACGAATATCAATCAATTTCGAAGTTGTCGTCGAATCTTTAAAGATTCGTTAACACAGCTGTGAAAATCTTCTTGACGACGACACTTCCGCTGATAAAAAAAACCTACACTCGGGAGGGAAATGGAAAATGGAATTGGGATTGGAAAATGTGCTGGAAGCGGAGAAGACGAGTCGAGAATTGAAACGAAATTAACAACGAATCGTCATCGGTGTAAAAAATTGGCAGCCCTTCGGTTCTTTCCTCGCGAGATCAATAATTTTTCAGGTCATCTCGAATTTCCTCGTAATTTTGGAAATGCAAATTTCGCGAGAATTTTATCAGACTTGGTGAATTTGGGGGCAGAAGAACGGGGATGATTCGGTGGATCGATGGTAAAAATCTGAGGTGACGGTACCTTGCGGTGTTTGAGATTCGACCGGATTTGGTGCTCCGAAAATTGTTTGTAAGAAGAACAGCGACCAGCAGCTGACCCCGATGACCCTACGGGTGCAGCTTTTCGGAGACGACGTAGTCATCGTACGTAAAACGGCGAAAAAGCTCACATTTTCTGCAATATTATTATTATTAGCGGACACGAATAAAACTCGCGCGAGTTTCCCAATCGCGTCGATTTTTAATCACGTCATCTTGTCATAATGCGAGCGGCACGTTCTTTGTTTACGCGACGCGACGCCACAGAGAAACGACGAATTCGATTTCGTCGTACCACGTTGCGCGGAAAGCTCCTGCGGCTTTTTCTACTTTTTATTTCTTATCCTCGTTCTCTTTCTAGCGACGAGATTCCCGAAAATCCGGTGACCCCGACGAACGTCGACACGCGATCCTCGATAATATTGTCGGGAACGAACAACGCCGCGCGAATAACGTCGAACGTCGACTCTCTCTCTCTCTCGCCGCAAGCTCAGTTCTATACCGCGACAGAATTCGGCGCCGGCGCTCAACGCGCGCGCCCGCGACCACGACTTTGCACCGGGGATCTTTTTTTCCTCCTTTTTCTTAATAATACAACCACCCGTACCTTCGCGTCCAAGGAACGACCGTTCGCCTTCATTTACGACCTCGTCGACGAAAACCCGGCCGAAAGATTCCCGGCAATTTTATCCGACGATACGACGAACATTTCCCCAAAATCGAACCCGGAGGAGCAGCAGCGGGGGGCATTTGGCCTCGCCATGCCGAACGTCGAATCGGATCTCCTGGAATACGAATGATCGTTACACGACGATTCGTAACTCTTGTTTTCACGTTCTACGAAGGAATTATCGCTATTACCGAGCTCTCGACGCGGTGTTCAATTGAGATGCAGGATGTGAGTCAGTTCGTCCTCAAGGTCATCAATTGGTACGACGATTCGCTTCAACGAATTCATAAATCTAATCCAACGACCGATGAAAACCGTTCACCGTTCCTCTCTCCTTAGTTTTTTATTTTGATCACCTGTCTGTTCGCAAATCACAGGAAGGTGTCTCGTAGATTCGTCGTCGCGAAGTAGTCAAAAGCTCGCATCGTTTTCTGACCATTAGAAAATCGTCGAGTCGATGCAAACGTGGATTTCTGTATTCCCATCCACCGAGTTCTTCCCCTTCGTTGCCGAATGATATTGACAAAAGGGTCATGACATTCGACGGCTCGAATGGAATGGAGATGAAATTTGCACGTTTCTAACGTGGATCAGTTGTTTAGTCGGTGTAATCGAACGTGAGCGGTGTCACTTCAACGAAACGAACAGCGAAGCTTGCGCCTCGATAATCGACTGGGTCGGCTGAAATTGACGAACGAAATCTGACGGAGATGATCGGTGCGCAAAAAAATCTTGGATTCCGGTACACGCGAAATTGTAATTTGAGTGCGTATTCCCGACGCTACGTTCTCCACGCCGACGATATACCGCTTTATCGGGGGGGAAAAAATTCAAATTCCTACAGAAGCAACGCTGGCGTCGTTATATTCGTGAAACTCCGACGACGAACGAACTTTTTGCGAGGGTGGTCAATTCCGATAGGTATACGAGAACACGCCTTTGTAGGTATTACAGTGTTGACCGACTTACGAAGGCGACGTTGATTGCCTTCGTTTGTTGGCTCTACGTTTATACAAAATTATCGGACAAATAACGCTCGGCGTCGCGACCACGATTCATCGACTCGGTTCTCTGCTCAAAATAACGAAAATCACCGCCAACAAGTCCCTCGTTATAATCA
This sequence comes from Arge pagana, assembly GCA_963969455.1. Classification (NCBI taxonomy): domain Eukaryota; kingdom Metazoa; phylum Arthropoda; class Insecta; order Hymenoptera; family Argidae; genus Arge; species Arge pagana. The sequence goes on along the minus strand of OZ018312.1, from coordinate 1,703,968 downwards.
GCTTGCGCCTCTTCCAGGTTCGAGAGAACAAGTTGATCCGCTATTCGACCTAAAAAATATCCATTTCATCCTCGAACGACGCTTTTTCTTCGTTCTCCCTCCAGATTACATTTTATTCGTACATTTCGATTTCTGATTCGTTATCCCAGCTTTGTTATTCCGCCTCCAATGACATTCTACATTCTCATTCGAGCCTTTCCTGCCTTTCTTTCAGGCGCATTCTTTTTATTACATATTCGCGTTTTAATTTTATTTTCTGCTTCTCGAAATGACCAACGTCGAGCTGCCTATATAAGGGTGTGACGAGATCGGCTCTTTCCTCCGTAAAAAAAATTAGAATGGCTCGAAAAACTGGGGATATTGAAGAGGTAGGAGTGGTAAATCGACGTGATATTGACCTTGCGCGTAGGCGACCCTGCCTCAATCAATTCGATCCAGCTAGAAATGTGAATAGCTCGTCTTTCTCTGTTCGTTCGGCGGAGAACTCTACACCAACAATCCTCCAGTCGAGTTGGTTCAAGAAATAAATTTCATTCGATCGCGTTACACAAGACGCGGTAAGCTTTGCGTAACGCGACACGAACCACAATCATGAACGCGTCAAACTAGAGATAAGAAGAATATTTAGGTCAAAAATCGCACCGAATCGCTAGTTTTCGTTGCTGTGCGTTTTTATTTTATTTTTTTTTTGTAAAAAATACTCCCGAAGTTTCAGCATATTTTTTACGCGACGCTGACGCCGTTTTATCAGCCTCCAGGACTTTCGCCCCGAAGTTACCTCGGCATCGATCTGCGACGCGGTACCTGGCAAGTCCTTATGTATTCAACGGTCTCTTTGTCGAGCAAATATTTTGAGACGACGTTTGCGAATCAACAGATGAATGACCACATTCATCGCTTGTCTCGTCCATTCCATAATTCGAATTTCGAATTATTATGCGGCATTCGTAAACGAAATGTTACATCGCGTGTTCGACTATTCGTCAGGGTAAACAGATAGCACGAGATACAATCTAACGTAAAATCGAAACGGGGACTCAAGTTTTTTTTTTTTCTTTTGAACGAGAGGAATTCCTAATCCATTAGACGGATTAGATTGATCGGAAGCAAACGAGTCGCGGTTGGTAGATAGCGTATTAGCGTGCGTCCCTCGAGTATTCTCAAGAAACATTCTGCCTTCGTCGCATTCGAAACCTGTAAAGCATAAACGCAGCTTCGACAATACTCAAATCAGTCTATAAATAGTTGCTTTTTTAACCACCCATCGACTCTTCTCCCCAATGCAGTACTTGCGTACATCGTGACCGACATTCGAGTAGAAATACGTTACGCGATGCGCGGTTACGCGCTGCATTGCAATTGCTTCGAGAACAAGGATTCCTCGAAGAGCTTTTTAATCCTATTTTATTGACGTTATTTCTCGACACCAGAAGAGGAGAAAAATTCTCTTCTATAAGAGGAGAAAAACCGAGCTTAGATACCGCGATGAGACGATCCTGTTTTAAATCGGTTTCATAAAACTCTACGATTTCATAATCATTCGGAAATTGTAAATGGAATACAAAGAGTTGCAAATTTTACAGCGAAAAGTGAAATCGGAGTGATCGTAAAAATGTAATCGAGACGCTCGGGATAATTGAACGTCAACGTTCAGCAAGCAGGTAGCTTTCAGCTGAGACGAGGAATATCCAACTTCAATGATCCTCGTTTACGCAATTTATTTCCAATTTTTAATTATTCGCAAATGATGCGACGAAGGCTACATCGTCGTACAAATCAATACATAGATGCGTCAAAAATATGTTTATGCTTGTAACAAATGCGGATGATTATACTTCGTTTGATTATATTTTTAGTCGAATTTGTAAGCTTAAAGGGAGATTCATAATACGGTTGCACTAGAGATAAATTTTGATCGTTTCGTTCAAAATAGTTCACTTTCAATGCGAATCGATGGGTGAATTAATCGTTGGGATTTTCGATGAAACGAAGAAAGGCAAGCCTATTTGCCCAAATTCGGATGAGATGGATTTCCAGGAAGTCTCCAGTCGGCCCAGAATGTTCCGTAATCCTTCAGGACCGTACCTCTGCAATGAAACATACTTTAAATCTCCCGACCACCACGGGATCCGTACGCTGAGGCAATCGAGAGAATTCCGATTCGCGCGAGGAACAAGAAAAAGCATTTAGGATTCTTCCACGCTGCGAACAAACACTCGGTATATACGCGACGTACAAAGTCAATAACGCAGATTAACGTCGCGCCTGCAATACGGCTACCCGCAACGCGTCGGCGACAGCTTAGTTAGGAAAAAACGCGACGTCTTCCTCGACAACGATGGATGTCCGACGCGTCACGTTTCGTCGGTTCGGTTTTCCTACGCCTTGAAAATTCCGCGTAGCACTGCTCGGAGCGTGAGATCTTTACTACAAGCGAAATCTCAACGATATCGAGCGCGGATCGACGTCGCTGGAACTCGTGATGAAATACGTGAAAGATTGCTCCCCGTGAGCAATCGGCATTCCACGAGTACCTTAACATTAATCGTCGAAGGATATATTCCCGCATGTACGCGTAGTAGTACTCGTCAGGCGAGCAATTCTGTTGATCGATTTCTACGTCGACGAGGTGCGCACATTTGAGATCTCATGGGAACCACTCGATCACTGCAAATGCTTAATAGTTAAACGCGTATAATACGAAAATACACACGCGTGTATGCCGACGTTCAACGCCATCGAGGTGACCAGGAGCAGAATTATTATGAAATCGTTATATCGAATAAATCATTGAGGAGAGAAAAATTTTCATACAAATATACGAGTACCGAAGGGACGAGAAAATGTGACATGGAAATGAAGCATTGGATGTAATACTTCTTTTTATTTACGAAGAATGTAGGAAATCGAGATATTTGGGAGAATCGGAATTAAAAATTGGAGAATTTGGACACAACTGTAGAAGAAGATCTAAAAACACCCCGAGACAATATATGTTCTGTTATTTTATTCCTTTCAACTTCGTGACTCGTTATACTCTGAACTTTATTCAAATCGGTACGCGTTTTTATATCGCGAGTCGACGTCAAAGAATACGCATCGATCTGATATTTTTTGTCACGATAATTCGAACTTTGACTACTATTTCCATTTCCACAATCGCGTAACAAGACGTTGCTTTCGTTGCACGGTTATCTTATAATAAGAATAGTCGGTGGAGCAATCATCGAAGAATACCGCGCACGTTCGTTGCCCCGTTACCTTTCACTTTACGTACCGAACTTGTTTCATTTGTCAGTGACAAAATAATTACACGGAGAAGATCTGGGTTGTTCGAGTCTAACGCTATTTCTAAAACGAGCTGATGCAATCGCAATTTCAACCGCGCGCGGGGTAGTCGTGTAATTAGTTCGTTCGCATCCTCAGCTTTGAGACGAGTATATGCCTATTCACGAAATAGAAAAAGGAGGGGGCGGGTAAAGAAAGAGTAACGAAAAAGTGAAGGAAAAGAAAAAGAGTGGGAAGTTCGAAAGTAGTTCGCGCGCACAAAGGGAACAAGACTTTATTTTGCCTCGGGGGACTTTCAAAGAATAATGAAGTGCTGTCTATGTATGTCACAGCATCCGAGTTGACAAAACTATATGTATACCGCGGTAGTTAACGTTCCACGTAGGTCCTCAAACTTTTTGCGGAACTTTGCGCATGTATATACGTAATTGTACTTACGTGAAGTAGACTTGACCCCGGGCGTCGTGCGGCGCGTTCCAGATCAACGTTACCTGACGTTTGTCCTTAGGATCGGCGTGCGTCACTGCACTGCATTCGGGATGCGTGTTCGTATTCGGGGTCTGAGCCCAGGAACCGATCCAGCTGTCCGTCCGAGCGTCCCTCGCCTGGACGAAAAATCCCTTGAACGAGTCTCCACCGATCGTCACTGGAACGATAAAAATCAAGCGTTGTTAGCCAATTGCAACATCGGCGCAGCAACCTGTGAGCATCATCGTATCTGGGAATTGAACGGCGCAGGACCAGTTCGCGTCTCCTTTGTTTGAACTTGCTTGAAAAAGAATTATTGTACTTTTTTTACGATTTTGTATAAATATACATTCACATATGCGTACACGTGAATACATATGAATATACTTGATTGTTGAGAAAAAATTGTAAGTTTTATGATCAGTCCTCCCAAAATATGTAATACGTCAAAATGTGCAAGTTCGAGGGTATGTGGTAAATTTCGTGGAAATTGGTCGACTATTTCACCGACGTAGGTGATCAAATCATTCGTTTGGATGAGAAGACGTTACCTGTTATCTGTGATCCTGGACCATATTCCGCGGATGTTGCCGTGATCGTATAGGGATTCGAGTCGTGTGGCTGAGCTCTCGCTTGGCCGTGGTAGGGTTGATTAGGTCTTGGTTTGACACACGCGTCAACGGGCGCACCATCCGGAAATCCGAAGGCCTTGAAAATTCCGAGGAGAAAAAGGACGAATACGATGAAGGAAGCTTTAGCCATCTTCTCCGATGTCTAATCTGCGATTCCTCGTCGATGTCTCCAATCAAAATCCGAGGTTTCGACGGTCGAACTTGAAAGAAAAAAAAACTCGATGGTGTTTCGTACAAATTCAAATTACGAAGACGATTTGTTGCCTTGACAATGCACCACTGAACGGCTCGAATAGGACCACCTGTTGACTACGCTTTTCAAAAGCCTCTCAACGAAAATAAGATCGTTGTTGAATCTTTCGCCACCGTTTTTATCGGTGAAAGTATCGATCTCGGTTAGTTCTATTTATTTTCTTCTGTTAGTCGTTAATTCGATCTATTCCTAAAGCCTCCGGCTATGGTAGGTCAACACATCTAACGTAATTGATTACGAATCTCCGCTCGGTGAGTGGAAACTCTCCTTTTTCGATTTTACTCTCGTATTCGTGGTTACCGTTATCATAAATGGTATCACAAAAACAACGCTGACGAATAAGAATCAATAGTAACGTAAGGGATGTCATCTTCCTTTAACGAATCGGTGATTAGAATTAGTTTTCCAAAATAAACAAGAGAATTCTAGTACAATTAACGTTAGTTAGGTTGAAAAAGTTGTTGACAATTTTCACGTTCGTTGAAATTACAAAATTCCTACTTAAACCTGCTCGCCAAGACAACGAATAGAGGTGTGATTGCAGGAAATCTATCAGTACCCGCGAAAAACTGTTTTGCACTACGGGAAAGATGGAGATAAATATTCTCAAATCGCTCTGAATAATGTGATAAAATTGATGACCACGTCGACTGTGTAAAATGATATCTGTTTCCATTACGATTTGGACAGTAGGGTGAAAAAAGTATTTTAAGCTTGCGTCATCCGCACTATGGTCCGGTTTGATCGAAGACGCCTTAAATTGAAACAGCAACTTACGGTTCTAACGGCGTGGTGATGGTCGTTGTTTTTGTTTTTTCCCTATAATGAACGTTGTGTTGCAGTGAAAGACTGGACGTGTCAATGGCAAAGCTGTTCTGAACAAACTGTAAGCTGATTTAAAAAATATTAGCTCGGGAGGTCGCGATTTGCCGCTAACCCTCCTAGACCACGATCGCGTTCAGCCATAAATATTCAGTCATTCACTTTAGGTTTGCTTTGAAGATTAGCCAAGGGAGGGGGAGAAATGGACAAGCACCGGTAACTGGACGCAATTCACTTTTGTTGATTGTTACTTTCACTCGAGGTGCAGATATCCTCCGCGTCTCCACTCGGCGACCGGATCGCATTCCATCACCTTATCTCTGCCGAAGTTGTACTCTCGATACGGACAAGAGACCGAACCATTCGTAACAGTTACGTCGTTATTAGGAAATCAACGATTCGTACAACTCCAATGATTCTGGTTGCGCGTTTTTTATTCCTTTCCTGAAATTATCGGAACGTTTGTCAAATATAAATATTTCCATCTGCCGATTCTTAATTGTACGTGAGACCACATGTCAACTTCCGTCCTGTGTCATAAATATATATAAAAAAGGAAATATCTTCATAAAAAATTATGATATCCAATACACATATATATATGTGTGTAGGAGGAAACCTTACAATAATAATGACTATAAATACGTCGGGCGCGCGATATTCATAGATGAACGCTCATCTTCGTGTTCCAATACACGACGCGTGTTTCTATCGAAACCAAGTATTTAACATAATATTACAAAAGTAGTACGAAATGCACGGTTACCGGTGGAATGAAAATCAGATGTACACTGGATACGGTATACAAACAAGGCCTTCTCGAAATTGCTCGATGCAAATTACCGAATACCACTCGAAAAATTCGTGGGCAAACTGATGGGATGAACGGAGGAGCGACTTTATAGTACAACATTTCTCGGAATTTGTCCGAGGAAGTCGAGTTCACGCCACATTCGTCTATGTGTTCGACATTCAACTTTGCTAATGAGAATAATAAGTCACGAACTCAATCTCGCTTCAATGATCGTAGATATTGACCACCGACGATTTCCACTGCACATGTTCGCGGGAACCAGCCACGAACGCGATTTGGTTTACAATCGCCTCTTCCATCCTGTTCCTTTTCTCCAAATAACCAATATCTGCAAATCGTCGAACATCGAGCTATAATTATCGCCGAATGAATTTCCAGAAAAATAGAATTCAAAATCTTCAATTCAAATCGCACCATCAGATATGGATATGATGGGAAAAATAGACACCGTCTGAATTTTCAGACAACGGGGGAATCGATAAGGTTACTCACGTCCGCCATCTGGTAACCAAGACTACGTCATCTACGTCAAGCTTGATACGAGGTTCGTCTGTACAAGGAGGATGACAAACGACGCAAGATCCTTGGCTAATTGGTATCCATGATCCGGAGACCGCAGAAATTATTCTGTATCTCTGCGTGCGCCTGCGCTTCTCTTGTTTCTGGGATAATTGTTCCCGCTATAAAATCGATTAATGAGGACGGTTTTTGAGGCGACCAAAATACCCATACCACGTAGCAAGCGATGTACGATTCGGCCGACTTTGCACCCGAACGCCTGGCGATAGGCAACTCGACGTGATGTTTATACGCTCGGTTGCCTATCGTCAGGCGCTGGAATTTATTATAATACCGTACAAGAGTGATTGCCGTGAAATTTGATATACACGCGCCGTTTCTCGCATCAACGACAATAACGGGGAAAATATATTGTACGGAGTAGTGCGTAGTCGCACGAAGCAGCACTTACGGTCAGAGTGTACTGATCGCACCCTTCGACCACTGGCCACACAATGCCATCGCCTTCGGGAGAACAATGCCATGAGAGAACGTCTCTCGCATCAATGAGCCACCCGCGGGAATACGGATGTACGAATACTTCGGCTGTTCCCTGCCTACGGAACTGCGCCTTTTCAATTATCCAATCTTCTATTCCCGTTCGATTTTTGAAGATGGCTCTAAGCTAACGTGCAAATTAAACTTAGATCAGGGGAGTTATCGACGAACTGAGTACGAAAATGAGCTCGACTCACCTGAAAATAAAGAAGCATTCCTACCGCGAGCGCAACGCCGATCGACAATCCAATCGTAAACACGACCAGAATTAATACAATAAGGGAAGGCGGATGAAACGTAAGCATTCGATACGAGAGAACTCTCATCAGCCAAGAAACTAGAGTGAAGGTGGACATGCAACAACCGGCGACGGCACTGGCAAGAAAAGCTGTGAAATGTCCGTGATTGAAATGTCCAACGCAGTTGTTAATCCACGGACAATGATGGTCCATCTTCAACACGCATCGTCCACCTAATTTCCGTCAACGACCTTATATATTTGATCAAATCTGCCAAGCCGCGATGAAATTTGAAATTGGAATAGTAAATACCTTACATTTTCTACAATGATGCGATCGCGGCGCTTTGTATCCTTCGCAAATGGTGCAATATTGCAGAAATTCAATGTCTGACTGTTGCGCCTGATGGGAATTGATACAAGTTAGATATAAATCGAACGAATCGAGTAATTCTACGTACCGGCATCCATTTCAAGGGTAAAAAACCTGGTCCTTCGTAAGCAGCGTTAATAAAATGATACAACGTCGAACCGCTGAGACTAAAAAATAGGAGAAAATACATAGCAGCAGAAAAGGATTCGCCAGGAGGCCAGCACTGTCTGCTGCAGTGAATCGCCATCAGCGTAATAATTTTAATGATCCCTGCAAAAGTGAAATTTTGAGATAATACACAAAGTTACATCGACGAATGATTTGCTTTTTTTTATAGTCTTGAGATACTAACCGAGCGTCGTTAACGGTCCCCAATGACATATTCTCCTGAGAGGCCCCATATCTATGTTTCTCTCATATTACGGCTAGATTACGATGATTGTGGCGATAATATTCAATTTACCGGATTATTGTCCAAGTTAACCTCAAAATTGACATGTATCTTGTCTACTAACGCAGTTACGACACTACTGCACACCATGACACCGGCGTTGACAGCGCGCGTTTGATTGGCTGTCATTTTGCAGGTGCCACGTTACGTAAGCCGCTCTGGAAATCCAGCAATTTGATTGGTCCCACATCGCTACGAACTTACCACGATTACGACACTCATGAGGATGCTTTTCACATTTTCACCTGTGTGAGGTATCAGATCATATGAGATCGTACATTATTAAATTATCCCATCAGTGCAGGCACTTTCGAATGTAGGATAGATTTAATACATAGCCAAAGCTCAACCTTCGCACGAATACGAAAGCATGAAAAGAACTATATGTACCTCGTGCTCACATTTGTATTTGTGCATTGGTAATATGTCAGATCTATTTATGGGCTAACCGTTGACGAATTTTGATGGAATTTGTTAAACGTCAAATAGATCACAAACCCACTGGATAGAACTAAAAAATCATTCATTCTCCAATTTTTGCAGCAATTGATCGGCGTTGCGTAAAATGGAAATAATCTATTCAACTGATGATCACGATGAGTGAATCCGATGAAGCTGTGAGTATAGGGAAATAACTGCTCGCTACCTAATCAGGCTTATTATACGTCGCGTTGCGACAGGGCGAAGAATCATGCTATATTCTCTTTTTACAGGTAGACATTGGATCGATTAACAGGCCAACAGGCCCGCGGAAACGGGCACCCTTACCTCGAATGCACAGCCCGGAACAAAACACAGAGATGCCTAAAAACAGATCAAATAGCCACTATGGGCAAACCAATTCCACGGTTCTGAAAAGAAATTCACCTGAAAAGAGTCCTTCCCAAAAAACAGATCAATTAAGTGATGACCGTAAATTATCTGACGAGGATACTCTAAATAGATCACAGGATTCTGTGACTCGTTCGGAGAGCTCGTGGAATTCGAGTTCGTGCAATACCAGTTCCTCCAGTTCTACCACGCCTAACTACTCCTATGTAAAATCAAAAAAGGATTACAAAACCACCACGATATTGGTCAAACGTAATCGACCTATAGAAAACCAAAATGCCCGCACTAAACAAGCACTGTATAAAACTGAATCACACTCCCATTTTTATTGGATAGCCTTAGCTCTATTACCATTGATAACAGCTGCGACGTACTCCATATGGAAGGAAACTGACGACTCTAATCCAAAATCGATCAATTACGATATGACACATGTCACGTCGGAAATAAATCGATTACGATCAGACTTCCCGTCTCAAGATGAAAATACGTGGGTAGACTTTTTGTCTGGCATGAATGATATCATCAGCGGAGATGGTCCATCTCTATTTCTGTTACTTGCCATCGAAGAACAAACTGCAAATTGTTTGGCAAAGAATTTGGCAAAAGTTGCACAGAAATCTCTTAACGGCGAAGGAGAATTGATATTGAATGCAGAAAAACTTGGAAAGAATATCGAAGCCGTAATAAACCATACGGAGGATATAAAACGAAGCAAAGCTGTGGTAAATACTGATTACTCTATTATTCCAATAATAGTCTGCAGATAGTATCCGATTAATCCTTGAACACCTGACGTTGGAATTATATATTTTGCAGATATTCTAGTTAGCATTGGTTGCCATTGCTGCATTGATATAGAATTTCGAATAGAGAACATTTGCTTAGGATGGTCTAATAATAACTACCATTCAGATTTTATAATATACATTGTTTTTCATTACAGATCGTTTTGGATCTATTGAGTGTCGAACCAGAGGCGCTGAGAGGTCTTCACTGGCTATGCGATTCGGAACATCCAGCAGTGAAAGACGTTGCCTATTTCATGACGATGAAATCTGATCAATTCGACGAATCGACGAAGTCTCTAAATTATGCCGAACAGCAACTTACCAATACAATGTCAAATTTTATACACGAAGATGTGTTGGCACCGCTAGTAACGAGAATCACTGCTGGCATGGTAATACCAGTACGGCCAGAACAGTACTTGCCTTGTAGCCATCCGCGATACTGAAAAAATGGACTTGTCAGATATGAAACTGTTTATAGCACAGTAATGCAGCGTACGCATGATGAATAAATTTTTCAATTAAAAAAAAACTACACTCTTCATTTGAATAAACCATCCGCAGTTCCACCTGTATTTATCCCACATAATTCATGCTTTACTGCGCTTTGGTAGGTGAACATTTTTTTGCAAAATGGAAACATCGTTTTCCACTCGTGACGAATTATACTCTGATAAAACAGAGCGGGTAAGAGAGTACTATATTCGAAAGAAAATCAACTCCATTCAAATATGTGAACTCGTCATTACAAAATAATCTGCAATATCGTGAATAATTATTCAACTTCATTTTATTTGCGCCAAATGATCATACACAGAAAACACAATATTTTAAACAAATATCTCAAACCAATCTCAATCGAGATTCACCACGAACGTTTGATAAGATTCGAAAGCCAGTACATATTTGTGTTAAAATTGTGTTTATTGCTGAATTTTTTGATAGTTACAGTAATTCATCACGGTAATTCTAATATTACCGATTAAAATAACAAAAAAAAACATAAGACTTTTTGTCCAAGACCGAACTACTTTGTCCTAGTAGTTAGAGCTCCAATAAAATCTGAATAACGAACAAGATATCAAAGTAACGTTCTGTGTGTATGACATTGAATCATTGCGTTGGCATTGCGGAGTAGCAGTCAGCAGTCCTCGTACTGTTATAAATAACGTTATAAATCACATAGATTTTTCTTTCTCGTTGCCAATTTATAATGTATCGCAACATAAAATCATCTCTCCATCAATTTCAATACCGATAGCTTCTGTATTCTTTCAAATTCCATAAATTTTATTTACTGATTTCCATTATCTCGATCTGCGTCTCCCTAGCTCGGAGATAATTTTTCACAATACATTGTCAAATTAACTAGAGATGTCCCATACTTCATCGATTCGTTAGAAAATTCCCAATTCGAATAGGATTTGAGGGAAAAATCCAAATTCCGTTGTTGTGTTATCATAAATTAGCAACGGAGACTCGGAGTTGTATCGGACGCCAGATGTCGTAGAAATGTTGTACGTTGATCCACCAACGAACCGATATTGCTCGAGTAATTTGACAACGGTTTGAGTGTATCGTAATGATAGATGTCGGTAACTAAAAGTAGGTTCTATATATAGTTTTTGTATAATATAGTATGGTATCGTCGAACCTAAATAATAAATACATTTTATACAGTCACAGACCATTTATACAGAATGTCCGAAATTTAATCTGCTGTACAATTGCAAAATAAACAAGTGATTCCTGAATGGAATTTTATTCCGTTTCGTAGTTATTATTATTCCATATTCCTTTCCAGCAGCAAAAAGTAATCTCTGCGACTCGGTCGTTCAGTTTTTATTCCAAAAACCACCAACATACCGGAAATCTCAATTGTTTTCTTTCAATGATCGCGACTTGTGAGATGACATCTTCAATTCAGAATTCAAATGTCGATTTGGATGTTTCTAAAATCAGAACAGCAAGAAGCAGAGAAAGAATGAGAGAAATCCGTACATTGCGCGACAGAGATTTAAATAATCTGCACAAAAATCACATTATCGATAATGCATCATCGATCATCAAATATTCAAATTTGTTGCACCTCATGCCTGATAGTCATATTTTTCTTTTGTCTGGTAAGGGCAATCTGTATATAACGGCCTAATAATTACAAGATACGTATTTACAGTAAAAAACTTTAATTGGTCATGATCCTATCTAGTGCAATAGAGTTGAGTACCGCGTTTCGTAAGGTTGTCTGTATCGGCTACGTAGTCGCGTACTTCAGTCGTTTAGTATCTTGCGATATGCAAGTTTCCGTAAATTCTTAGTCAGTCGAGCGTCGCACGTCTCGCATGGTCCATTCGAGCCCCGAATGTTGCATCAATGATCACTTTCTTGGTCACATCATATTACTACATGATAATAAACGTTTTCTCATCCATTATCATTCGGATTTGCGGAATATACGAGAACAAAGTTGTATATACGTGTCTTCGTACATACACATGCATCATAGTACATATATACACAAATGTGTTACGTGTGAGAATACGATATAGCAATAACCGGTATTATGTGGAGCTGTCGAATTGGCATTACAACACGCCACGCGTTTTTTTTTTTTTATTACCCGCACCGAATAAGATTCGCACGGATAATTCGCGATCGGATATTTCGAGATAAAAAAACAGTACGCGCGATATGTTGTAAGCGCTATCGAAAAAAAACACAATTTAGAAAGAACAAACTAATAATAAAGGAATCGCGCAGTGGGAACCACGTTCCACGATTCTTGCGCAAAGATAGCGCTGGCCTTAGACTTTGACGAATGAATTCTACAGTGTGAAAATGAACTTCAACTGCGGAATTTTCTGAACTTCTTCTTTAGAGTGACATATACGTACATGTATATGTATAAAGTCATATTTATATAAGTTGGTGAATATACAGTGGTTTTTGTATAATTAGTTTCTCGATCAATTTCTCCTATGTCAACTTACAACCAGATTTAAAATTGCTACTAATCCGAGAAACGACGATCTCGAATCGAGCTAGGAAGAAAAAAAAATCCACTGCATACGGATGCACATACATATGTCTGTACATACTTCAGATTATACAGTGCATATGCTTTTTCTTTAAAAAAAAATTAAAAAAAATTAAAAAAAATGGAAACAGGTGGTGACACTCTCGTACAAAAGAGCGGTTTACTGTATCAAGTGTTGAATACTTGTTGAGTTGCTTGTTGCTATTTTTGGGAACGGCAAGCGATCCCTGAAACGGATGCGGAGACTAAATTTTGAATGAAAGACAAGTTGATATTTACGCCAACTGGAATCGGGGATAGGAGGGTAGGAATTAAAACTGGAAACCTTGAACCGGTAATTGAGAAGAATCCGGTGCGGTGAATTGGAATTGTTGCCCCTGAGCATCGACTTGGGGAGCAATCCTGACATCGTCTTCTTCCGAGCCGAAATAATGCTCGATTATATCGAACGCTTTCTTATATATGTCCATATTTTGATGCGACTGTAAAAATTCGATTTTGTCCAGACCTAAAAAGTAATGTACAAACATTATTAGAACCGTTTTAATCGTCCATCTTACCAGATCGTATAATTCTTACCATAGCATTCCTCGATGAGAACTGCATATGGATTAACTCCATTGTGCGTGCTCGCATCCTGCTCTCCCAATCGCAGAATATTTTCCAGCCCGTTTAGTGCTACCTGTACAATCTTTGCATCCATAACGGTTAGCAGGTCGCACAATGGTGGGATGCAACCTTGCCCTGCTAAATAACGAATTTGTTCCGCGGTGCCTCCGCTAGTCGCGTTAGTGATTGCCCATGCAGCTTCTTTTCGTGTTTTAAATTCAGCTTTACCAAGTATATCGATCAGCACTGGGAATATATTTGCCTCAATGACAGCCTGCAATCGGGGGATACATCGGGTTGAAGTATGATCTCGGCAATTTCAACTACAGATTCAATAAATATATCTTCACCTGAATTTGTTGCCGATTGCCTGCCGTGATATTAGATACCGTCCAACATGCTTCTTTGCGCACAGTTTCACGAGGTGAGCTTAACAAATGTAATAAACAATGTAATGCCGAGCAGTTAAGAACCACTTGTGTTTGCACGTCATCTCCAGTAACGATATTGCCCACGGCACGCAGAGCAGCGCTGACAACGTTATGTTGCTCGTGCCTAGAATACCACGTACGAAAATTGATGAAAAATGTGATTAAGTTTCTACAATATGTCGACACCACAGAGATGAACTCACATGAGAAGTTCGACGAGACGTCTGCAGACTCCAGCATCGATAACTGCCTGAATTTTATCATTCGGACCGTCGCTGAGATAAGACAATGCCCAACACGCATCAGCAAGAACGTCGTGATCTCCGTGAAACAACAGTCGAGCAAGTACCGGCAAGCACGGGGAAACCTTATGAAATGCCGGAGCAGGATTTTTACCTCGACAAAGATTGGATAGTGCCCAAACAGCGTTACGTGTCATTGAAAGTCGCGTTACTTTTGATAATAATCTGAAATTATGGTTTAAAACACGTGAGACATGAGACGCAAAAATGATCAAGAGTCAAATACTTACTGCAAAAGAGGAACAAGGATGCCACTGCTGAGAACTTCATCCCTGCACTCGGGACTGTCGCCAGCAATATTGCCCAAGGCCCAAACAGCTTGTTCTTGTACATCCTCGTAATCGGATTCCAATAATTTAATGAAAGTTGGCACTGCTCCGGTATTGATAACCATCCGAGTCTGCTGCGACGTACCGCTGGCAATATTCGTTAAAGCCCATGCAGCTTCGAACTAAAATTTTTTTCACTTTTTGTACATTCTTGAAATTTTCCTCAACATTATATACGATCGGATCAAAGGTTATCCAAGCATCAAAATCTCCTCGTTTTCAAGTGAACGGTTTGTTTCTTAGCAAACGAACCTGTAACGTAGCGTTTGTATCATTTTTCAGGAATTCCACAAATTTTGGAACAATACCGGTCTGTATGACTTCATCTATAGGTGGATTAGGTTCTCTAGATAACAATTTTCTGAATTTCTGTGTTGCCGTTAGCTGTTCTTCGACGTCAGCGCTGTATAAAGCTTTTATCATCTCCTCGGTAATAACTGGTGCTTGCTGAAAAAATATTGTAAAACGACATTATGTTGTTTGCGAGTAATAGAAAATTATTCAGTAATGATCAAATTACGGGTAACGGTGCTGGAACAGAATATTCATCTGTTACGGAAACTGAGTCGTCGTCAGTCACAATATTAGGGACATTACGTCTTTTCGAAAGCTGCTGTTCTCGCTTTTGTTTTCTTAGCTGTACACCTTCTTCTTCTCTTCGTCGTCGTAACTCCTGAGAGTCCAGGCCAACATTTTTGTAGCGATATTTGTGCGTTGGGCCAGATGACATCTGCGAAGTATTGGAATGCAACCGAGGATAAATTTCTTTCACATCACTCTCCGAACAAGTCATCCCGATATGCACAAATACTTTAACTATTCGATACTAAACGAATATTTGACAGATATCGAACTAAGCAATACATAGATATGCGACAGGTATTTATTTAGGAATAAATCTGCCAATTCTATCGGGTTGATATTATTGCGATTCTAAAGTACATACTTGATAAGCAAATATTAGCATGAAATTTTATAAATGTGTTAACGTTCAGTCGAAAAGCTGCATTCGCCGCGCATCAATGTCAAACAATAATCCACAAACAGCCGGTCTCTCGAGGTTAATTTTGTCAATTGTGTGACATTTGTCATCGACGTTTCGCCATAAAAATAAAGGTTGGCACATGAATGTTCCAGAATCAAGAGCATAAATTAGCATTAAGAAGCAGTGAACATCCGAACGAGAATGAAGAGAATAATTTTGATAGATACACATTTGATCGAATTGTAGAATAATTTTTTATTCTATTTTAAGATCTGTTAGATGAATGGTATTGAGTGTACGAGAGAGTAGGAGTGAGACAATAATACACTGCATTCTTTGGTCTAAATATGATTCGAGGGTGAATTTCCGTGAAAAACTAGCGAGAAATAGAGATTCGTCCGTGTCGAAAAGGTTGAAGTTTCGCAGCGAAACTTCCAAGCATCAAGTTTCAACTTATTCGCGGAATCATATACATTCCAACAAAGATAAGTAGCGGTTGACATTTCCCACGATAGAATTTTCTCGAGTATTCAATTCGTCGGGAGTTTGCGAACATTAATTGTGTGTCGGGATGAGCGCAGAGCGCGTGTAATGTGCACTTACGATGGATACTCGGCTGGGATCGTCGATCAAACGTAAAATATCATAAGAAAACTCTTTACAAACGCACTTTCGTTTCTCTTCGTCAATCGCGAGCGTGCGAGGTGAACGAGAACCAACGAGGAGCCTTGGCGTGACGAGCGAGCTGCAATATCTCACAATATCTGCTGATGGTGCCGCTACCCGCTACCCGCAACTTGCCGCAAGGAATCACGGGTTTGATTTCTGATAGGCTGATTCACACCGGATTCGAATCACCAATTCGCCATTCGACTCCACACTTCGAAATACGAGACGTCGGCGCGCGCATGCAGTAACGAACGATGACACAACTTTATTAACACGGCACAGCTCTACTTACCTACCATTCTCTACATCATTGGTTCTTTCTTCGTTCATATCCATTTCAATTCATTGTTTTTGAAAATAACGATACCGTTTCAATGATCAAAAGTAAGTTCCTCGTTCGTTTTCATTGTAGTACGATTTCATTGTATCCCATAAAAGTATGTCTCAAATAAGAATATATAGAAATAACGAGTTTCTTGTTATCAACAACGTCACTGATTTTCCGATCGTTCGTACTTACCGCGTTGTTTTTGTTTGTTAACAATCGTAAATATAGGAATCGATCCGATCTATCAGTTTTGGTTTCGTTGTTACGACAATCGAAGAAATTTCGCAGGGGTGCCTATGATTAATCACGAAGATTCGTAATATTAGAAATTCATAGCTTCGGAGGAATATGTTTTTTCGTTTGCAAAGCCGGAGATAAATTCACCTCGTCCCTCGGCCCTGTTTGTCCAACTACCATGACTGGTGAAATTGAAGACTGCATGTAAGATAGATGCGATATTGGATGCGTAATTTACAGTAATCAACTAGATATTTGAAGCGTAAAGTTTTGTACATTACAAATTCCAGCTGGGAGACTTTTGGTGAGACGTGACCACGTTGCATCAGAATATTTCATTTGTTTACGGGACCGTTGGTACCTAGTTGGTATCAAGTCTTCGTATCAGTTCATGTGAGTTCATATAACTCAAAATGGCCACCGCCAAGACTTCGGATTGTAGCGATTTTTTAGAATTTCAGGTATTTGTGAATGAAAATAACATATGAAGAGCCGAATAAGCGTATATTGTAATCAATTTGATTTCATTCTATGTATACATATAAAAAAAATCTCATTATGATCTACGTCAATTCAATTATCTCGTTAACGAGTGATGACCAAAGCCGGTAGTACGTGCCGAAGCTTACAAATTTATACGACGATGATATTATTTTGTCACGTTTCGTAATTTTTTCTATAATTTAACAAACTTTTAACCATTATCATCTGAAAAAGGGAACAGATCAACTGAAAATACGATTTTCCGGTTTTGAGAGAGTGAATGGTTGTACCTTCGACATTGATAATTTTGATTTTATAGGATACATTACAGAAAATGAGACTTCTTGATGATAAAATAATCTATACGTTGAACACGGCGATACCAACAGAGTCGTTCAAAGGACAAACAAATGCAATCGGCCAGTGTAAAGAGCTTTACGATCAAATTCAAACGGGTCACGCGCAACGGCAGGCTGCTATCCAGAAATGTGTTGATGCAGCAACGGAACGCGTTAAAAGATTGAAGGAACAAAGAGACGCAGGAGCGGACGAACCCACTGTTGTTAAAGCTTTAAGAAAAGAACAAAATACGTTACGTTTACTGCGGTCTGAGCTCAGCGTGGATGAAGTTTTAAAGCAACGCACTGCACGAGTGTACTCGGAACGATGCCGTTCCTACTACAAACCATCTAGTTCCGATTTTTGAAATAAATTGTACGATATATTTTTTCTACAAGTAGTTTTCTACCATCAATGCATCGATTGTGTCAAATATATACATCCCGTTGAATGTGATTGAAATTCAGGAGATACAAACTATTTTAATTGTAGGTATGCAAAGGTAATGCAAATAAACTGTGCTTAACAAAAGTCAATTTCGTGAGTAACTAGGTAACTATCTTATTTTATGTCAGTGCATACCAATAATGTTTTTCCTCCATCATTCATGTAAAAACGGATGTTGTATTGTTCCAACTTCTTTGGAACAATAGAAATTACAGTTGAAAACGGTTGAAAAATGAGTTTTTCTCTATATTTCAATAGTTGATAACATAGCTTGAAAATTTTATCAGGTTGTCAAGTAGATACCTTATCATCCTTTCGCGTGGTACCTGTATTACGATACTCACCAATCAACTCACTAATCCATACTTAGAAAATAATATTCCTTATACTTTCTACAATCACTTTAATCAACTCTATACATAGAAATCTTTAAGTCCACGGAATTTCACGAAGAGCAATGGAACTCAATAGAGTGCCATGTATATTTTATGAATATTTGCATTAACCCATTTAGATTCTTAATTTTCCAACCATCAGGTGTAGCAAATAGTTCATAAAGCAGAAGAAAAGTATGTTTCAACTGGAACATTTCCCATGAGTACTTAAAATATGAAAAAGAAACGACTGAAAGAATAAGTTAGATAGAAAATTAAACCTGACTTCACATTTTGAATACTCAAACAATATTTTTTGCTAATTGCAAATCGATGTTAGGATAATTCGTCTACAGCCAAATGAACCCAAAAATATGGATATGGTATAAAAAATAAGTTTTTGCTTGCACAAAATATTCTCATTTATAATACAGTATAACATCGCCGAGTTCACACGATATTTTCTTTTTCAAGTTCATCTCATTGTAGAAAGCTTTCATCTTTTTTTGCATTCTTGATACAATGCTCTTAGGACTAGTATTATATGATGGTTATAAATTATGTGACTCAGTTCAGAAAAATTGATCTATATAATAAATCAATATAATTTTCAGTGAATCAATACTGAGTATCACTGTATCAGTGTAATTACGTTCTACTATACAGTTTGATTTCGAAAATATAGAAGATCTAGTAGCTGCTCGACGAACAGCACTCGAAACCTGCATCAACAAGACTCTTATACTACAAAACAAAACAATTTCAGTAAAGTTTTACTTATGTGGCATGGTATCGACTGCATTTCGTTCAACATGAACAAGTTTGCCATAGGCTCAATTCAGTTCATTCCGTTTTGTTCGGTAGTTTTTCTTGACTCGCTCGATATTCTTCGTTGATTTTCTCATGCCATTGCATGTTTACTTTATGTAACGAATCACCTCGCTTGGCTCTAAATTTTCCATATGCAACGGCCCCTACGCAGGCGAGGGCAGATGCAACCATCATCCAAATGGAGAAGCGAACACGAGCCTTGCTACGAGCTTGATGTAGCATTTCTACCCTAGATTACAAACATATCACGTAGCAAATTGCAAGTTTTCAATTCTTAGATTAAACTTACGTTATTTGATCAGGAACCTCCTCGATCCTCTTAAATCTTTTTACCCATACTAAAATTTTCTTATCAAAATTTGTTGGCCGGTACATGAATTTATCTAGAGTAAGAGAGATAACCATTAATTTTGAGTTGCTTATTCCGCATCGGGTGCAAATTTTTACTCACTTATCTGATTGACCGGATTTTCAGCTGCCGCAGCAACTTCAGGTGGTGGCACGCGCGATACTTGATCCGGTTTAGCATCGCGTAGCACTTGTCGGCTAGTAAAAGATCTCTTCCATTGGTTCGTCCAGGTACAATTGCCGAATTTGAACGGAAACATCTTTCTGAAATTTCAATTAGCGTCAAAACACACCGACGACCTTGAAGCTGTGACCGGGTCAAGAGCATCAACTGCAGACAGTATATTTTATCATTAACATGCCACAATATGATATATTAGGTAGGTACTAGCTTTTTGCGAACGCACATGCAATATTAATAGCCAGATTGTTGTTTCGTTTGGTCAACATAGAGCAACTGTTCATGTACTCGTCCATCCCACAACCATCCCTCGAACAATCGAATGTTTCGTAAAATGTTGTAAAGTCACAATGCTTTACTCGCTTCTGATAATCGGCACTCGATATTTGACGAAATAATAAATTATGCAATGTTTTATATCTATAATTGCCTACACGTACGTTTGGGGCAAAATCAGCTGATATCGTTTGTATGTCCCTCGGTGTAGTCCGCGAAATGGAGTCTTTTTTTACGATAGCGAGAACACGGCTGCTTCCAAATCACTCCAGAAACAATTTTCATGAACGTTAACACACGTCAGTGACTTTTGACTGCCACTGACTGTTTGTTCGAGCCAAAATTAAACTGTCCGGTAATATACTCGATACCCTTCTCTCAGATGAATCTTCCCCCTCCTTGAAGCCGTCCAAACTGCAGAGATTGCGTGTCACGCGTCACGCCGCACGCGAGAGAACTCGTAGTGACTCGTAGCACTCACAGAAAGCAGAACGTGATGCAACGTGATGCATGCCAGGGCTCGTGTAGACCACAAGTAACGCCGTGCGCTTAGTCACGATGGTCACGATCGTCACGATTCGTAGATCACTTACCATGGAAGCGTGAGTCTCAGGAAAGGCCTGGGCGATAAAAAGCCCCGTGCGAATGTTTACGCCGAGAATCGAAACATATATTGTTATGCGATTCAAATCTCACTTATGACATGATTTTTGAAAAAATTGAAACTGCTTACAGTATCTGCGTTCTCTGATTCGTAATAAGTTTGGTACGCGGTTCTTTATTCGAGTAAAAAATTGGCCCAGTCTGATTAAACACCACTAAAAGTGTCTATTTGGATTTTGCGATCATTCTATTTCGAGTATGTTCGTATTCAGAAAGGTTCGTGACTGGCCCCATGTACAACTCGGACAGGTAGTATATATATCAGTGGTCCTTGCGCGCTCACAATTCAGTTCTGCGTCGCCACTCGAAGGATACGTATTACCGCGTTTATCTTCGTCGCGTGAAAACTAGTGTTCGAATATTCACGGTCGTCGGCGTAGATCTATTGCAAGGCACGTAGCGAACAATAAAGTCAACTGATTTGTACAATTTCGAATAAATTGTAAAGAACTTTTCCCGCATTTGTATTTACTGCGATCTCCGGCGATTATTTACGTTTTATTCGAGTTATACCGGCAAAGACGTAATATCGTCGACAGGCGAGTGATTTACCGGTGATTTAAACTTCATCTCTGCAGTTTTCTGCAGAAATTGTTCAATACTCAGTAAGTATTACTTCGAAGTGTCCAAAATTCATCAGATCTCGCCTCTTTTTTAATCGGAAGCATAAACGTGTTAAAATACTCCTGCAATACAAATTTCGATCGGAATTTTAATTCACAGTCGACATCTGCTGTTTCGTTGTGAAGGATTGTGTGAATATCATGGATTAAAGTTAACTGTAATTTTCTTCTTTGTTACAGAACATCAAGAAGTAGAAGAGATCTTACGTCAAAATGTCTAATGAGTGGAATGATACGGTGGTGTTTGAACGAGTAAGTCAGAGATTGAAACGAAAAGCAAAGGAAAGCCCTTTTGTCGTGGCTGGTATGTACCATGCACTGAATGAAATTACCTTGGACTTTGAACTTGTCTGCAATATTATATTTTTACTGAACTTTGCATAGGCCTGGCTGGTATGTTAGCTGTGTGCGGTCTTGGGGCTTACAAATACAAAACTAAGAGCAACGTATCAACCTCTGTTTTCCTGATGCAGCTCAGGGTCGCAGCCCAGGCAACTTTCATTGGCAGCCTAGTAGCTGGAGCAGCTACTCAAATGATACATGAACGGACCAAAGATTTGAAACTGTTGCAGAATTAAATACCACATAGTTTTTTATTCACATACTCACTTTACAGATCACATCAAATACATGTAAACACATGACGACATTTTTCATTATTCCAGAGGCATATTGTTATTTGGCACGCGATCCTCGATACTTTTGCAAAAGTTTCATTGTTATCTATTAGGTTTTATCCCCCTTCTGACAGGGTCAACATGCTACAGGGACTGTCGTGTACCTGTGTAATGTGATGAAATTCGTTGTATAATAGGATATAGAATTGTCTAGCATATTATTAATGTGGTACGAAAACTAAGTATAAGTAAATGGCAACTAAAACACGCGATACTTGTCGATCCAAGCATCGCAAATAAAAATGTTTCATCGGTAACCTCATCAGTCTATAAATTTGCGAATGTACTCTTTTTTTTTAATAAATGTTTTATTGTTGCATTCTTTTCATTGGATTGGTACAAATATATAAATACATAATACTTTGGATTATCATCCTATCACTCTTAATTATCCCGATCTGGTATTTACCTAATTTCCACGGAGAAAATATACTTTGACAATGATCCCGTGAAAGATATGAGATCCATAATATCGGTATATTCATATAGAACCGCCGTTCGTAGTTCATTTGTTTGCCGCAATAGCGTGGTCGGTGGTCACTGGCGTCGCTTCTAGTCCTAGCGTACCTGCGCAATCAAATGGTTCGATTTCAGACCGCACAGGTCCTCGAAAGAAAGACATCTTGGACCAATTTTTCTTCCCGACAATGCCACTACGCGTCGCTGCTATCGAGAAGTACGGTCTCCGCACGCCGGTGGAGTATATAGCCTACATCCATTTCGTTACACATACTTGTTTGGGCGCATCATGCCATCGACGTTGTTTGCGATCGTTGATCGAATTAATGAATGGCGGAAAAAATAAAAAGCTGTCGTAACCTCGGACTAAATTTTTCGGTTACCGTGCGTCGAAGGTAACTCCTCTGTCGAATGGATAGATTCAGCTTAATCCGTGAATATGGAGACCGAGGTATTCGTTAACATCATCTGTCCCTCGCCGGAACAATTGGGCGTAATAGTAAAAAGTGTACAATGCTCCGAATGCGGGTTAGTCTTCCAAAACGAACCACGTCTCCGACTTCACGATCTGAAGGTTCACAAGCAAGAGAATTTGGTTAAAAATGAGAAGAAAAATATTCAGTATCATTGTCCCGTCACCGCATGCGTGTACGCTCTGAAATCGCAGAGATTTTTTTCCTCTATGAAGTACTTGAAACAGGTTAGTATAGACTTTCCCTTGGCATGCAAAAAAAAAAAAACCAACGATACCAGCAGACATCATCTTCTACTTTTTTCGTCGGAACAGCACTACTTGAAAGTACACGCGGCCAAGATATTCACCTGCACCCAATGTTCCAAATGCTTTTCGACCGAAGCTGCGAAAGATGCTCACTTCAGAGTATGCGGAGTTCGATTTACCTGCGATTGCTCCAAGGTGTTCTCGACGTACGAGGCGCTACTGACCCATGCCAAACGTTTCAAACATGTAATTGACAACAAATACAAACTTTTATTGAAGCAAGTATCCGGATCATTTCGTTGAAACTTCATACGATTGAGCTCTACAATAACGACAATTGTTCATTGTGTTACAGGAGGACAAAGACGAAAAATATTCCAGCCGTGCAAACCAAAATTATCAACGTAATAAAGCCGGTTACTATATTGCCAAACGCCACCCATGGTTCGACTACTCATGCTTACAACGTGAATGGTAAGCTAAAAGTGACGTGTGATGCCTCCATGCAAACCGATGACGTGAAACGTCCGAAGAAAGTTTCGAGCCCTTCGAAGAGTAGTTCTGGAAAGCGCTGTAGAGTTTCGCAACAAACTCAGACTGGCATGCCTAAGACGGAAAAACGTCAAAGAACGTCGACAGAAACTCAAACCAGTTTCGATTATGAGATGAAAAAATGTCTGCAAGATTTCACATTACCCGTATCTAATGAATGGAGAGCGAAAAATAATGGAAATTCGCATAATCAGACGGAATCTGTTTTGAAAGAAGATCTGACCTTTGGCGATAATTTCGAAACGCAAAATCTCTTCACCAACAGTCCGTTGCCGCTTAGCCACGACGTTGGTTTGCAGGACTTGTGGGAAGTTAAAAATACCTCTGGCACTCAGACGAACGCAGACGATAGTTTTTTGGAAGATCTGAACGATAATGTTAACAGAAACGATCTGGAAATGTTTTACAATCACGAGGAGCCAACTTTGATGCATTGCGGCTCCCAAACGACGAATCTTAACAATATTCAGTACATGGAAGATAATTCCATCGGTAACGTGCTCTCCTTCGAAAGGATGCGTCATCAAAATCAATCAGATTCGTTGCTGATCGACAAAATATTCGACCATAAATGTAGCAGCACCGAAACTCAGACCGAACTGCGATCACTTCTCGATCCTGATGCGTCTTTTGCGTACAGTTCGGATACGGAAACCCAGACTACCGAAAGTTTTCGAGACATGGATGAACTTTTGTACAGCAATACCTGCACGCAAACGTCCGACGAGATTTTGTTGTCAGATTTGGGATTTTCGGATATACAAACTCAGACTGCCTGGCCAACGATTGTCGATGCTACTGTCTCCACAGAAACGCAAACAAACATCTCGAAATTTAATCGCACCGTTTCTCATAGCGGTAAATCTTGGCTCCACGCGCAGACTAATCACATGGAAACGCAAACTGAACTTTTGAATTTTTTTCAAGATCTCAGCTGAAAACTTATCGCGGATGACTTTTTGCAAGTACTTTTCGAGTTTAGTATTAAATAACTACAAAGATAACGTGTGTGGTTTCCCTAATTCATAATGTATTACATGTTCGTAATATTTATTTGCAATGCTTTTAAAAACAAACGTAAGACTTACCACTTTGTCGTTCTAACACTAATATCAGAACAATTGAAAATTTCACACGAACAAAAGCGGACGTAAGAATTTTCGCCTGACACGATCTCGAACATTTCAATGCAAAGAATAATTCAATTGATGTAATTCTATATAAATTGATGCATCTTCGATGTGTCCAGGGTTCTAAGGAAGGCTGTTATTTTTATGAAAGCTGTAGATCGGTCAACTTGAGATGATTAGACTGGCTAGGGCTCTCTCTTTCTCTTATTCTACCCTCCGCAGTGGTAAACGTGATCTTGCCGGGGAAAAAACCGCGCGTTTAGTTATTCAAGCGGATCTCAATTGGGAACTACGATTATTTGCCAGTAATATATTCGAGGGAGCTAGGTACGCGAGAATTGTTGCGGGTCAAAAAATTGTAAATGTTTACACTGTAAATGATATTGAAATATCGAATCCTTACTGAATAATGTATCAAAGCGGAGATGCCGAACTTTCGTACTTATGAATCTACAAGTCTTGTCTCGACAACTTGTCTATTTTCCTGCAAATGTGATTACATATATGTATATATATATATATATATATATATATATATATATATATATATATATATATATATATATATATATATATATGCGTGTATATGATGTCTACAAAAATGTGTAGAGTCACTTGTGGATAAATGAATTATCACATGTTATAGAAATAAAAATGGGAAATTCTTCGTCAAATGCGACTAGAATTATTAATTTTACGATTTGCACAAATTATGTCAACGCTCGTCAACGACATTGGAAATCATAGACTATTGAGATGTGCAGAGTAAAGATAGAATGACCTATCAACTATGATTTCTCACTGTCGTTGACAACGGTTTTTCTCATTAGTTCCATACGAATGGTGTATATATTTTTGATTTGTTGATACTTAGGAAATATATGTTGTGATTCAAGAATACCCTCGTATCGAAATTGATTAATTTTTCATAACTGATCGGTGAACGGTCACTCTGCGATTCCCAAATTCGCGTATGACAACCGTTATTCAGTTTCAGGTACGATATTCTATTCGTGAAACAATGCAGCCTGCTAAATCGAATTTGAATTTCTAAACAGTTGAACGAGCGCGAAACAAATGCCGGTGAACATTCCGTTGTACGGAAAACAATTGACGACGCTCGTTCCGGAGAAGCCATATTGCTGCACTTTCGTCAGAAAAGTTGATCCGCCGAATAGCTGCCGAATCCTGAGATACCCGACGTGTTCACACGTAACAAAAGTACGTGAGTAAACAAATACGATATACATTCATCCGTACACTGATAAAGTTCGGTTAAACTTCACGCGTGACAATAAATTGTCACAACTTTCTCCCCGCGATCTAATCGCACGAATGAGAAACAGCTATCTCACCGCACATCCGTTACGCGGCACGCTGTACAGCTTCGTCAATTCATTTTCCCGGATGAAACGAAAATTGTCCTGAAAACAACCCCTCGAGCATTTTATTATTTCTTACCGATGCATCGGGCGCCATGCGAAGTCGCTACGCGCTTGCGACCATCCCCGCTAGATGTCACTGTCGTCATTCCGCGAACTAGCGCCGCCACGTTCGAATTGCGAAACCCTTTGAATTTGTCGTGTGCCCCTGTAAAATTGCTGCGCGCAAAAGTGCGACAAGGAAGGGTGGTCGGCGGTGGTGGTGTCGGCGCGTTGGCCTAGGCATCTCTCTGCTTACCCCGCGTATCTCGTGACGTCACGTCACGAAATCGACCAATCAAAGGAGCCTGTAGCGCCAGTTATCCGGCTGCTAAAGTTGCGTGACGCCATATTGGTTCGAGGACGTTGTGTTTATATTCGACAGTTTCGTGAATTTCGCGTCGTTCGCGTTGGCATTGGCTTCGTTCTCTGACAGTGCGGGTGGCGCGTTTTAAATCTGCCATCGAACGCGTTCGCATCGGTTACGTAGTGTCGTTTACGTCGCGAGGAGAGTGTGCCGCTGTGAAAGGTTGTCGATAGGAAAGCCTGAGTGTAACGCGAGTGTTTGTACCCTGTCCGATAGTTCTCACCCCCCGCGTTAAACCGACCCCCACGGATTATTGGATCGTCGAGAATGCCCGTTCGTAAGCAAGGTGGTAAGACAGTTCTATTAAGCATAGGTTAAGAGCGATCCGCGGGTGTTTCCCAGTCCTCGAAACGTCGCGATTTCAAACAAATGTAACGAGGGAGGGGCTGACGTTGACGATCAGCTGTCACGCCGAATGTCATTCGAAGGCGATTCCAGTTTTTTTGTTTTTTTTTCTTCCTCTTCCGACTCGTATGCTCGCTCGTATGTCTAGCGACGAGGCGAATCACATCGACGCACGCGATTCCGACGTTAATCTCCGGTCTTCGATGAAACGAACGCTCGGAAAGAGCCCACGCAACTCGCGAAGACGAGAAAAATTAAGAACGTCGACTACGAGCCGAGAAACGATCGCGCAACGCGATGTACGAGTACATCGCGCTAAAATTGATCGATCGTTTCTCGCGAATTCGTCGCAGCCACCGATCGACGGTTAAAAATAAGGGTTGCCGTGCATCGCGCGATATAGAGGAAACTGTGTTAATCAATGTAGGCCAAGACGGTGTTGCAATAATCCATAGGTAGTCGACGAGATTTTGGAGTCGAGCCAGGAAAACGTAATATTATTCGGGTTCTGGCGAGGCAGGAACGTTTACCGTGCTCGGGCTCGCCACACGTACGACACAGTCCACGCCGCGATCTCGTGCGTGCGTATACTAAATCGTTTCTCGTCTTTGAAAGAGGAGGAAAAAAGTAGGGAAAAGCGAGAGAAAAAACACGAGAAAACGAGAAAACGAGTAATCCCCGACGACCACGAGGTTTTCGAAGGCCTCGAACGCGAAACAGCGTTGCTATTGTCGCGTTGCCCCGCGACGTCTTGGCTAGCCTCGCGCTACTATTTTTCTCCACTCTTCTTATATTATCCTACGCAAAGCTTTTGCCAACTTTTGTCGTGGATCATTTTTACTCGTAGGTAATACAATTTTTCCGCGATCGAAATACTTGTGCGGCAACCCAGTGAACGAGCGAGCTCTCTCCGGGGCGTTTCTTTCGCGTCACCGTTGCAGCAAATTGATATCAGCTAACTACAACTGGATAACGATATGTATCGATATCGCCGAAGCATTTGTCGGGTCGCGAGAATTATACGTACTCGGGATCTCGTTACCCGACCGGATATGATAATGCTCGCGAAAGAGACTCGAATGCGGGAAACGCGAATCGGCGTTGCAAATTGGACGCGATTCGCAAGCTCCGCGTGTCGCCCGAATCGTGTGCCGTGTCACGCCGTGATATTTGCGACCGAAAAAAATTGACGGTGAAATAATTCCCAAGCCATTTTTACATCGAGTCCGCGAAGGGAGGGTGAATGATTAACGTCTGTTTGTTACTTTTTTTAAATTCTTCTAACATTTTTTTAATTCTTTTGAAATCTGTATTATATTTTCCTACGTCTCCATCCGTTTTTTCATTTTATCACTCGATTGCTAAGAGTATTTCGCGTACAATTCGACTCACAGTCGAAATTGAACGTCGATGATGCTGAACAGAGGAAATTCGACGCAATTATGCCGATGCTTCGGATAACATTGACTTGGTGACGGCGCAGTTTCTCGTTTCGTTCAAAGCCTGAATCGCTCGCGAATTTCTTTGCAGAGTTGTTAGCTAGAACACTCGAGTCCCGATCGATTCGGATGTTGTCCGTACAAGTTCAAGGTAGTTCCGCGCTCCGTTAAAAATCGACTTACGTGGACAGTAGAAAAACTTGCGTTAGCTGTTATTTTCACAGATTTTTGGCTGGTAATAGAGCAAAGAAGACTAATTGTCAGAGAGACTGGGTCGTGTGAGGAGGTCAACGCTGTTTGAAAGATTATCGACGTAATTCGATTTGCAACCATTGAAGTTATGCAGATGTATATTATCTCTCTAGCGAACATCTGTGTATTCGGTGATCTCTTCACGCTCCATCGTAGATCGCGCAACACGTTTTACGCTTTTCGAGGTACGGTAACGCTCGTGCTCGGGAGAGAGAGAGAGAGAGAGAGAAAGAGGAACGAGGCCAGCATCTAGTTTATAGGTTGTTGGCCGTGACTTTTGAAAATGAAGCATGAAGAAACAATGATCTCGAAAGTTTCCAATAATAAAATAAAAGTCTACCTCGTAACATCGAGTTCCGAGGGACTTTAGCCAGTAGGTCAGTAGGTTATTTTAAAACTTGACCAGAACCGAATGCGGACGCGAGTGTAATTGCACGAAAGAGACGAACTCGAGTCGATTATTATACCGTCGGCGAATATTTGTCATCGACGTTTCGATAATTTTTAATGGAAAAATTCGCAGGAAACTAGCGAATATCGCTACGCGATACTGGTAGCGTTTTGCTAATCAGTTCCCGACGCGACTTTGTACGCGCGTATGTAGCAGATATCCTCGCCTCTGCCTCGTATAACCGGCGACGGATAGAGATAGTTTTCAATTTCACGATCGCAGCGTGTTTCGCTCCGACATCGGAGTCAGTCGAGGCTTCGACTCGCGAAGCATCATCGTATAATACATCAGTTCCACCACGTCAGTAGCGCTCTCTCCGACACGGCCATCGAAATTTGTGAAATACTACTTCCTCGATCCGAACCTCGTCATTTCCGGATTCCAATCGCCTCGCTCGCTACGTGCTCGCCAATCGTGACCCGACGCAACGTTTCGCATCCGAGATACGAATGAGAAATTCATCGTCGGTGTCGTTCACAATTTATCAAGCTGTAAACAACACGCGAGCGACAATCGACGGCACTTCTTAACTATCTATAAACAGGGCATTCCACGCCAAATCGGACGGTTTGAATAATTTGAATTTTTGATTTCCTTCGTTTTGTTATATGTTCAAGTACCCATCCAATAACTTTTTCCCGTGAAGTTTGACATTTTTTTCATCACCGGTTCAAAAGACGCTCTTTTGCCGTTTTTCGCTCGTAATTTCTTCAAAACTGATCCAAATTCAAATTTCTTGTCGTCGAAATTCTTGTTTTCTCGCATACTTTTTAGAAAAAAATACAACAAAACTATTCAAAGTATTTGTACGTACTTTTCGATTTATTTAATGATTTTGTATTTCCAACTTTCCTTCATTCTACAAATTTTAAGACCAAGTTGATAGTCGGCCTGTGATAATTACTGTTTTTTTTCTGTACAAGCAACTTTGCGATCGAGCGACGATTGTTTTTCCTCGTCCATCCCACGTGTCGCAGCGAATACTATCCGCCGCGTTCCTATCCGGATCGATAGAGTTTCGGTCAGCGCCGTGTTGTTTGGGTGTTCGCCACGTGCTACCGGTCCCGGAGACCACGATTGTCGTTATTTCTACCCTCCGGTAACTTCGCACGGCATCTGCAATCGTATGTTGCAGGAACCCTGAGCCGTTTCGGTTTTCGACGACGAAACGACGACACGCGTTCATTTTACAACTTACGTGCCACCTACAGATGAAACGAGCGATTGGGAGAATTCCAATAGTCCCAACTGCCCTGAAAAAAACGCCTGGATCGCGTAATTCGTTCGTCGCGTGAATTGTCGCACTCGCGTGCGACCCGGGTTGCGCGTGGACAGGCGCCCAACGTGATATCGTCGCGAAAGAGTAACACGCGTGTTGTCGCGCTACTCGCCGGTGTATCGAGAAGCAATACTCGCGCGATTTCATGGCTCGATTAAGACGTTCTTCCCGCCAGAGTTTCTACATATCGCTACAATGTTTGATTAGTAAAGTGGATTACGCTTACGACATTTCAGGGTCAGCTATCGGGGGAATAAGGGAGCTAAATGACGTTGAAATTCGGCGAAGACGAACTTTTTAACAACAGGGTTGCGGCACATTTGTCATTGTCAAAATTGTAATCGAATGTTTCTCATCTCGAACGATTTACGATTAACACAAGAAGCGCCGTATACGTAGTTTGAAATATCAGGGTTCTACGGATGACCAACAAAACTGGAGTTACCGGAAATCGGGAAGAAATATCCGACGATAAAGTACACCGCACGCGCGTCAATATCTGGCAGCACCGTTTGTTCGTCTAATTGATAATTACCGAGTACAATATTCGTATTGTATTCCAAACACGTTTATACTTCATACTCGCATCGGTTTAGCGATAATTACGCGTATAATCACAATTTTCCATTGGGCCCGTTTTTGGAGCCGCCGTAATACGCTCCTTAACCGATTCGACGATCGTCGACGCGCGATTCGTAAACGGAGGGAGCAACGACTCGAATAAAGAGATGATCGAAGATTACGCGTTATCCGAACATCGCGTCGCGTGTATAGTCGCCTTTCAATTTTTTTCCGACATTTTTTCCACGAGTAATGGCCACGACGTCTATCCGCAGCGTACTTCGTACTACTGACCTCACGCGATGCGGTAAAGAACGCCGGCGAGTAGTAGCACCTGGTCACGGGTCAGACGTGGCGCCGAGTGATTAAGCGGGCCGAACTCCTTCGCGTTTTCGGAGATTGATTTTGCTTTGTGGAAAATAAGAAGAGAGTAAAACCGGTCGTCCATTCGTGTATGATGTTTACCGAGCTGAAAACTCCTGAAAATTCTCAAATATCATGAAATCACACTTTGACGTAAAAAAAAGTCATGAACCGTTATGGAAAATTACCGGTCTATCTGCATTTTTTTTAAAAAGATCTCTGCGACTGTTCAGTCTTCGGTCTTCGGACTTTCGCGGGGAATTTTACCGAGCGCGTTTCTCCTAATCACAGTCGAGGGAGATTCTTATATTAGCTGTCGGGGAAAAAAAGCCTTGGAATTGAATTTCTATCGGATATGAACGCGTGTTACGCGTATGGTCACGCACCTCGTGATTTTGGGCGACCAGCTGTGAGCCAGACCGTACGAAATTAGCTCGTAAAAGCGTTCGGCTGCCAATGAGGATCAGACGATGTACAGGGTGTCGCGAACGAGGTTCGCCAAAATTTCAGGGTCGATGCTAGAGCGCCCGGACGAGGAAATAAAAGGATTACGAAGCGTTTCTCTCCATTTCCTGTCGCGATTCTCTGTCCCTTCGATCCCACGAAACGCAACGAATTACCGCGCAATTTCGATCATCCGCACAGCTTTTTTCTCCCATTTTACCCCATCGCTTGCGATTTTTTCCCCGTAGTTTGGCGCATTTAATTGGTTGTACGTTACCAGATAGAACTACCATGCTCACGAGACGCGATCTAGCCACAGCGTAAACAAGTTTTTTTTCCTCTCAATTACACGTCTGGAGAGCTAGAAAATGCGTGGAACAGTTTCCGTTAATTTTGCATTTTCTCGCACGAGAAATTCGGGAAAATCGGCTAGTTTGAAAAAAACTAATTTCCGATTTCCTCATTTTTTTTCTTCATATTTTCTTGTACCCGTCGAGAAAACTTTTCAGGTAAATTTTGAAATGTTTTGGGTCACGCGTTCGTAAGACGTGGAATCTCGGTTTTTCGAGGGCATCCGCAAGAAAATAGCAACAAATCGAGGGAGTAAAAAATAAACAATTTTCCAACTGTCCGATGTAGCGTGGAGTATAATCTCGAAAAGTTTCGAAAATCCGAGAGATCTCGTTGCCGAGAAAAATCGAAGCCACGGTTCCGCAAATTCGCTTCACCGAGTATATCTCTAGTACCTCGCAGTCTATCGCTAATAGCTTCGTTGCTCTCGAATCCGTGGCGAAGTAGGAAGCAAATCTGGGCTTCGGCGTCGATGCATCAATGAAGCGGGAAACGCGTAGTAGGTATACTTAGCATGTAGGGCGAACACCGTTCCGAGGCTCGTTCGCCGAGCCAGAAGCGAGCAGTTTCGAGCGATTCGCGTCTCCAAGAGTTCCGGCGTCGGCGTCGGTGCGAGTCTCTCGATCGCGCGCGTCTCGAGTGAAAAAAAGGGGGAAAAACGAAAACGGAGCAAGGAAATAAAAAGAAGGCGAAGTAACGGGAGCTCGCGTTACTCGCGGAAATTGGCGACTCCGCGCGTTTCGCGCGAACGACGAACGATCCGCGAATCTGTTCCGATCGTATCTATTCGCTCGGTCCAATTAAATCGCAATTGATTTCATACGCCGCAGTTGTTAGCGGTGGATCGGCCGGCGATCGTTTCATTCCCATGCCATCATGTGGATGCCAATTATCACGCTGGTCTGGTCGTTGTTCTACTACGCGAAGTACAGAAACCAATGGAAACACGCTACACCGAAACTTTCGGTTAACAATTCGAGAGGTAAAATTTTCTCACCCAACCGCGATTTATTTCGAACGATTAGTAAAATGGAAAAAGCTTTACCGAGCGTGAAATCGTTCCTCGGCCGTGATAAAAATTCCTCCGACGCTCGGGAAACACCTCGACGCCGCGCCGTACCGGATTTCAGTTTTGTTCTGCCAATTCCGCGCTTTTTACGGATAAATGCCGCCATCGAATCCGCGAGATCCCCTTTTACGACAACTTCGATTCTCGCTGCAACCGAATTCCCCGTCCTCGGCCGCGTTTCTCCACCGCCGCGGCGCGAAAACCGATAATTGAATAATCTTACGAACCGGAAGTCGTCCCACGACGACGCGTAACTTTTCCCAATTTCCCATTTTCCTACTAGTTCGCCGATCGAAAAGAGCCACGCGCAAACTATCGCGCTCCAACATCACCGAAACCCTTTTCCATCATCCCGACCACCTTGACGTTTCGTTTCCTCGCGAATATTCCTGTATTAAAAAAAAAAGTTGGATCAAACAAAAAATGCCCGCGTAATATTAAACGCGAAGATATGAAACTGCGGACGTTCTTCTTCGGAGGTAAAAAAAAAAATAGTCCAGGTATTAAATCGAAACTGAGATTATCCTCGCAACGTTTTTGCTTCTCTTCCCTTTATTTCCCACGATCAAACGAATTCGTTATTCGCGAGCGTAAAAAAATACCACGTGTCTCCGTGTATTTTCCGAGGCTGCGAAAATATTGTCGTTTTCATCCTTCGGCACGAGGTACGCTTCTATTTTATATTCCACCGAACGGATACGCAATTTTCGTGCAATTTTTTACAACTCGCGTTTCTGATAAAACGGGAAAAAATCAGCGATCGATTCGTTATTTTTCCTACTTTTTTGCCAGCGTAAAAGCGTTGTGATTTCGTGCGGCTGAAAGGCTGTACGTTTTTAGCGAGTTCCATGCTCGTCTCTCGTTCGCGTATCCATTTCTCGTTGCGCGTTTCGATATCCATACAGAGAATAACGAATGCTCGTTCTCCGCGGGAATAAAAGTGGAAATAAAAAATGTTAAAAATGGGAACAACGCCCGTGGAATTTCCAATATTGCGAAACGGGAACAAATTTGGTGGCGGGAAAATCGTTGTATCACTCTCTCTCTCTCTCTCTCTCTCGCGCATTTTTCCCGTAACAACGCAGAGAAATATCTGTAATCGGGCATTCGACGAATTGCTTCGACTTCTCTTCTACCTTCGTAGCCCTTATCGCCGAGAATGACACGCGACGGGGGTCGAACGCCGTAAAACGTGGACGCTGGCCACTGCTACCCTTTCGTTTCGCCCTCGACTTCTTTCGCCAACGTGCCTCGAATCCCGATGTCGAAATTTTAAGCACACCTACTCAAAGCGCGACTCGTAACTCGTCGCCGAGAAAATGAGAATGAAAAACGTCAAAGTCACGGTGGCCTGTTAATTTTTTTTCTGCAAGGGGTTGCGTTACCCGAGAGGCTGAGATGAGACTCGATTTTCATGATTTATTTGGAGCTAAAATAACGCATGTTTTTCATTTCTGTTTTCACACACCTTCGATGTAACATTTCAGCTTTGCAAACGCATTTTTTTTAATGTAAGAATGTCTATAGTTGTCGGGGATATACGCGCGTTAATATTTTGTGCGAAAACACGGGACGGCGATGAGAATTTCGTCGGGGAAAGAAGAAACGGGGAGTCGAAACGGAATCGATGAAATGGGGGGGGGGGGGGGGGAAACGAGAATCGATAGCCGATGAAACGAATAAACAAATGACGAATCGAAGGAGAGAGAGAAAGAGAACGAAGCGCGGCATGAAAAGTAGAGATAAGGATAAACGGCGAGGGAGAAAAAAGAGGAACAATGAAAGAGGAAGAGCTGCGACGGGATTCAATTTATTTCGCGTTGCTCGAGCGTAGGGCTCAGCTTTTTATAGAGTCATTGTTCCGATTGCAGTTCGATCCTTCGCGAAGTCGCGCCCACGGAACGTGGTTTGCGCGAAAAGCTTCGGAAAAAAAGCGAACGGAGCGAATCGCTTCCTCTTTCGTGGTCGAAATATGCTTGGAATATTTGTAAAAGTTTCGAGTCGCCCGCGTTTTAACGCGCTTTCTCCCGCGAGGAAATTAATGTCGTTGTAAAAAAGCGTGGGGCGCTTAACGTCGATCGTTATAAATGTAACCAACAAGCAATAAATAATGCGAAAACGATAAACTCGCGGTTTTTACAACGAAATTAATTTTATCCTTAATCACTTTATTCTCACGTTGAAGTTTATTTTTTCCATTGGAGTTCGGTTTACCGTTGAAGCGTATTTTTTAGTTTTTTTAAACCATAATTTTTCCTCCCACCTCCGCCGACGACGCGCCGCTCGATCGCAATCGCCCCTCCGCTCGCCCTTTTCCAATTTGGATCCACATCTCCGGATCCGAGGAAGCTATTATAAGCCTTTGGAAATCCTCCCTGGAACCTAATTGTCACGCATCCCGTTTCCCTCCGGGAAACAACAAAAAATTCCACCAGGCGTGATCCAGCCTTATCTAAATACCGTTTGATCGGAGAAAGTACATCGCGATCACGTTATTCGCCCGCTCGTGCCATCGACCGCCGGATGCGACTGATTACACGCTTGGGAGAGGGAATCTTGAATTAACCGTGTCGAAAACAAGCATTCGGCACCGTAATTCGAAAATATAGTAGTTCTCGCATTTTTCGAGCGGTAGCCATTTTGGTGTCAGTCTACGATCGACAATGTCGTTACCTACGACGTTGTTTTCGTTGTTCGTCGCAAAATGTCGGCGATTTCACGAGTAGCCGTGCGTAGTACGTTACAAGCTAGCAGTAACAGTCGCGTTATCGCGATACACGAACAATAACTAATAGAATCGAAGTAACATAACTAATAACTAATAACAGAAATATCGAAATTCGATTAATACTCGTCCGATTCTCAGTTTCGCGAATTCCAGCGAAAGCGAAGATTTTCTCGACGATTGGCGTGGCAAAAATGTATTGATTCCAAGCCGTTGAATCGGTGGAATTTGATCGGGAATCGACGAGAACTCGAGAACGAGCGGAAACGATACCGCTCGTTGTTGTTTTATTGGCACGAATAAATTCGTCGCGGGTGCCTTTTTCTTTTCACTCCTCCGCTCTTCTCGTTCGTCTTTTTTCCTTCGCGAGCTTAGCGAAGGCGACTTCGGTTTACGAGCCATTCGAAGTCGCGCGCCCCGGCTGGTTTTCCTCCTTTTTTTCCTACTTTCCCGCTTCCATCCGCGATTCTACATCGGCAGCCCCGTTGCCCCGTGCCGAGCGGAACGAGCGCCACCGTTCAATTTAATTTCCTCCGTTCGAGTTCTCCAAGACTTTTATCGGCAGCGACGAGAACGAGCGACGCTTCGGCGCGAAACGAAGCTTTGCCCGCGTATCGTGAGAAATAAACGATCCTCGCACATTTTTCACGTCCATTCGACGAAATATGATCCACGATTTCCTCCGTTTTCCCCCAATCCTAATCATTTTCGCGGTGCAAATTCGTACGATCCCACTAACATACGTTACACCTGCCCTTAAGAAGGGCATTCCCAAACATAATACGCATAAACATGTTGTTTTTTTTTCATTTGCCTATGAATGGCGTAAACACTTTTATCACGTTGGGTACTTGGAGTAGATAAACTTTCGTGAAATAAATCTTTCGATACGTCTAGTTCGTAGGAGCGTGTTACGGTGAGTACGAGGGGCCCGAGAACAGATAGTGATCGAAGTCGGTGCGGATCGATGCGAAATTAATCGTCGAACGCGGAGTACATCGCGACAATTCGCCGCACAGCTGATGATCTGTACTGTGACGTCGGGGCTTATTCCGGTCAGCAGGTGACGTTGGCGACTGATGCGAGGAAAAGCGTCCGAAAATAACCTTGACGCTGGGTATCCGGCGGTCCAACTATCACGGTCACGAGATGCTCGCGTTTCTGGTCCCGCGGCTCGTTTTAGTTCGCTGAATCGGGATCGGCAAAACGCGCCTGTAGTCGGATTTCTCGAGAGAAGGGAACGAAGATGGGATCTGCCAATTTTTTTCCATCGATGCTTTCCGACGCTCCTCGCCTCTTTTTTTCGCTCCCGAATTCCTCGTTCGCCCGCGCGACGCGAAGAGCTTTTTCACGCTCGGATCAGCGCCCAATCATCACGCTCGAACGCGAGGCGCGGAGATTTATACTTATCGGCTCGCCTCGCTCGAGGTACATTTTTGTCATCCCGGACTTAACGAGTGGCGCTAACGAACGGATTTTGCTTTTTATTAATAGCGCCTCGATCGTTCGACCAACTCGAATCGCCCCACCGAACTAACACGACGAGGATCGATTTTGCGTTGAATGGAAAGGGGCGAGTAGCTTTCCGCCCAAATCACCTGCCGATTCTGTAAGTCTTCCGCGGTCGCTCGTTTCGTTCGGATGAACGAGTAATTCCAATCGTCGGTGAATATTCCCGATACCCGTACAATACCGACGTTTCAAAATACCCAATCGCGTAGTACATAGCTCGGCTCGCAGGTATTCTCGACGTACGATTCGCGCATCGTTCGTCGATCGCGCTCAGAATTCTCAATTCTCGCGCAACGTTACGCGAGACCAGAGGCGAACAAAAGCTTTCTCGCGCTCCTAACGAAAATCCATCGGTACCCGCGCGTAATACTGTCCGCAAGCTCTGATCCTACATTTCCCAAACAACGAAAATCATTCGCAAAATTGATCCCCATTTGTCGCGTGTAGGAAACCGACGGAAAAAGCCGTGCAACAGAAGCTTATCCGTCAGATGAACCAAAGAATCTGCGGATAAAGCATATCTCCGGGGTAAACTAGATTCCCTCGGTAATATAACCCTTAGGAAAAAATCCATCTGTGAGGTAAAAAAAACACTCGCGGGGTAAAACGGACTAATGGAGGATAATGAGTTGATATTAGGTACACCGAACGTGGATGGTACAACAGTTTTTCGGGGCAAAACAAGAGTGTGGGGCAAACGGTTTGTGGGATAAACCGGAGCTTATGGAATCCAATCGATCGATATGCTAAATACCAAAAATTGGGGGCTGGGAAAATCGGTCTGCGTGTTAGCGGTACTCGCGCTAGATTTTTCCCCGCATTAGAGTAGGTATTAGCTCGTTATTATTCGTAGATTGTATGTATATTATAAGGTTGTAAATTACAGTGGAACGGTGCAGTAGATTGTATATTACGATGGAACGATGATGCGAAATTGGATTCTCGATGATGAAAGAGTAAATATCATTGTCGTCAGATTTCATTCGCGTTTGTTCGTTAAAGAAACCATTTCGCTTCGTTTCGGTACATCGCAGAGAAATTTTCAGCTGATGCTATCTCGCTGTAGAAAGGAATACTAGTTGACGATAGGTACGCGAGACGAAGCTGCCTTTGCTCTCTCGCTCTCTCTCTCTCTCGCCATCTCTTCTAATCGATACGAGCTTCCAATTTTGTTCGATTTAATTTTCGCAAAAATAATTCGACAGGAAATTGAAATTTTCGAGCAGGCTCCACGATTATAATCCGGACGCAACAAATTAAAGGAGCATCCCGCCCACCGTTCCTCTTCCCCGCGCTTCGTGCTCGCCGATCTGAAGAGCTTCGAATCAGTCACGGACGAGTTAATCTAACTACCTAACTAAAATGAGGAGACGGCCGAATCTCGTCACGTTTCGCTTTAACAACTCTCTTGTTTCCGGTAGTCTTACGTCCGGAGTAGCGCGCGTAAGATTCCCCATCGATTTTCCCTCGGCCATCTTCGCTGTTTCCGCGAACGCATGAAAACACGTCCTTTCGTATTGTACATCGATTCGTCGATCCTGCCCTTAAAACTTCAATTGCCGTCTCTTTTTCCACCCATTTTCCTCCCATCAATCTCGAACGATCGTTTGCGACATATCCCCGCGGAAAATCAACAGCGGAACACGCTCGTCTCTCGACGTTCGTTCGCCAATACTGAACTCCCTCAGCGTTACTCGTCGTTCACGCGTTGAATTTCTCTGTTGCAGGTGAGTTTTCGTGGCTGATCACCCGTTTTTTTCTACTCGGCCATTTTCTGTCCGACGCCTCCAAGTATCGGGAATGATTCTGCATCAAGGTAATTCTGCTCTTCAATTTCTGCCCTCCACCCAATTACCAAATTTCTCCCCGCCGAAAAAACTCGTTACTATTTTCAAAGCCCCACGTTTGAAATAAGTTTCGTTGGACTCCTCTGAAATTGTCGATCTGCCTCGCTTTTAATTTTCACTCCCATCTCACCAATTCCCGAGGATTTTAATCGCCGCCACCTATTTTGGCTGCCGCTCTTGGTTAAAAAAAAAAAGAAAAAAGTGAGGGAAATCAAAACAAATTTGGAACAAAAGAGGCGTGAAGTATTAAAGATCCGCGTCGGGGGCACCGGCTACGAGAACAACGCGGTATCGAGACACGGTACATTAATTTGAGCAGCTGTTAAGCGCGGAGGGAATGCTTGCCAAGTTACTTCCGTCTCGCGGCTCCCCCTGCGCGCAGGCAACTCGACATACGCCGCGCGCGAGTGCCTAACGACAGGCAACCCGTATCGCGCCGCGCGTGTGCTTTATTACGTTCGCCGCCGCCGTTCTTTTGCCTTCGAGATTGCCCGTGGATGAAGATGCGCGCCGTGGAATTGAGTTTTTCGCGGTGACGCCGATCATCGATTCTCCTCACCTTCCAGCGCGATAAGAATTTTCAAGGGCAATTCGTGCAGCTTTCTTACTCCGCAGTATACTTTTAGCATCGGTATATTCTTAATGGTATTTACAACGTTTATCGCAATAACGTAATTTCGCTGCGCGGATGTTCTTTATTGTAACTCAAAAATATTTTTTAATCAAATTACATTAAAAAAACTACACTCGTCAAAAATAATCTCATTTAAAATGAAAAATGCATTTTTATCAAACTATTCGCCTTGGCGTGGAATGCCCCGTATTCGACAGAAATTTTCTTCTTTTCCCCGCGTCGTATGCATATCGCACCGGGTTCGATCGGTTGTCGACCTCTCCTCGTACGTATATACCCTCGTGATACTCGAATTCTCGACGATCTACGGCCCGCTGACCACACTCCGCGTCGTCGTACACCACTTTTACGGCAGGTCGGTTAGCCTCTTAACTGAAATAGCAAGTGACTGATGAAGAATGGGGGTTGAAACGTCGTCCCCACGGGGATCCCATGTAAATCGCTGCGCCGGCTGTATCGGCAGGTGAAACACAAGGGTGGCCGGTGAGGACGAGGAGGATAGGACTCGGGAAACCTCGCCGTTTCCATCCTTGTTCCTGCACCGACCACTGATTTTTGTTTGAAGAAAAACGAAAAAAAAAACGGAAAAAAAACACAAAATTCTCACCTACCATCGACTCCGAAACGCTCGTCGCGTGATCCCAGATCGAGCGTCGACAAATTGACAGACTCGTGAGAAACGGCCGGACGAATGATGCACCCTTCCCGTCGTCCTTGTGGGAAGGACTAGAATAACGCGATGCGCTCCTCTCTTTACACTCCCAGCGTTTCCTTCGTCTCCTTCTCGTCGTCCCTTTTTTACCCCGGCTATTTCTGTACTCCGCCCCTCCGTTTAGGAGAGGGATGCCGGTCGAACGGACGGATGTTCTCGGCCTCGACCGGTCGGGATGTGCAATTTGCGAGCCGTGGGCTCCATTTATTTCGAAACAATTTCGACCCGGCCTCGTTTTTCCGCGGTATACGATTCCGCCGAGTCGGAGGATTCCTACCGCGTCACCGTCTCACTCGACCGCGGCGATGAGGCAAACTAACACACAATTCCGCGAATAAAATAAAACCGCGAACAAAGAAATAACCGAGGGGGATCGTCGAGGCAGAGTCGCGATGCGCAATTAACGCGCGTCGACGAAATTCACCTTCGACCCCGTTTGATCGGTCGTTACGTATTTACGGGTTTTTTGCTCCCACCGATGAAAAAAAGGCTCGTTAAACGTTCCGTGTTTGTGCGATCGCGTCGAAGCAATGATCGATGGGAATGAGATCAGAGATGAGGAAACCGGCGATTAAGAACGTGTACGAAAGAAAACGGCGACCGGTCGAGCTGGTTAGCGGCGCGGAATTCTACCTGCTCGACGATCAACAGGTGCTAATTGATACGTCGCTCGTTGAACCGCGAAAAAACCGAATTCGCAAGGTCGTTTGCCGGCGCGGCGGCGAAAAGGCAGGGTCGCGGAGGAAAAAGAACGCAGAAACGAGTATCTATTCGGAGCTCGCCGACGAACCTGATCGACTCGCCGGCGAAGAAGTTTGCCGGTGGGAAATCGAAGGAAAATATGGCGCCGTTTTTCGAAGAAAAAAGCCCCGCTCTTTTTCCCGAATTAAAAGTGTTGCCCGTGCCGCGCGATGGAGATGTTATCGGTCGGTCCGGAGCAAAATTCGCCGCCGCGAAGTACCTAACGACGATTCGAAAGCTCGTAAAGATATCTCGCTCGCTGCCACGTCCTCCTCGCACTTCGACGTCTGACTCGTAACGCGAGCGGAGTAGCGTCATCGATCGTCTTTTACGCCGAGCTTTTCGGGCTTCGTCTACCTCAGTCGCATAAAATTCTAGCACCGCACACCGCTAGCTTTCGAATTCCAGCATTTTACGCCACGCGAGAGTCGATCTGTAGTTCCATCGCAAAATAAATCCCTTCGGATCCAAATTGGCAAAAAAAAAAACATGTTCGACGAAGAGGCAACGCGCGAGACGCGGTTTCAAGCTTGTAAGCCTTCTTTTTGTCTCTTTTTTTTTTAGATCGGAGAAGAAAATCGTTGCACGTCTCGTACTCGGCTATTTATGTAGCTCGCCTCCCTGTCGCGGGGGTGTCGCCGCTTTTCCGTAAATTTTCACGACCTCGACGCTGTTTCACGCGGATGAAAACGTAGAATGAGGATTTGGCGCGCGCGAAGCGAATAACGCGCACGCGAGCTTTCGGGGCTGAGAGGTGATCGGTCGTTTATTCCACGTTGGAAATTTATCGAACAACTTCCCTCCGTTTATCACGGGCCAAAGAACCTCGAATACGCTGCGGTCGAGGTCCAGCCACCGCGACGTATCGATAACCCCGCGAACTCCTCGCCGCTCACCGATTGAAATATTCGACCTGATATCTGATCTACGACCACCGCGCCCACCGGCGCGTGATCGTGGTCGCGTTGCTCCACGCGCCATCAACGATCGCGTCTCCCACGCGTGGATCATAGCCGAGAGAGCTTTCGCATCCCCCGCGACCGGATTACGCGTCTCGCTCGGAACTTTTCTCGGAAAAGGGATACAAATAAACGAAGAAAGACTTACGACGAGTCGGATCTCCTATTTCGAGGTGACACTTCCGTTCCTTCGGTTTGGTACCCGGTTCAAAATTTCCAATGCAACGAATTCAGGCGCGACTCCGAAACGCAATATCTCCGTAAGGGCTCGACCCATCGGGATGATCCGCCTATTTTTGGGTAGCTTGTCCCCGAACGATTTCATTTACCGCCAAACGGAAGACCGAGAAGGTGGGGGCGGACGAGAGAGGCGGAAGTACGCGCGTACGTATCGCTTGCAAGCATTACATCTCGCGAAGGCGCATAGCTAGGATGTCGATCGAGCACTCGTTAGAAAGGGCATGAAAAGATCTCCCCGTACGACCAGAGATATTAGCTGTGAGAACAAAACTCGACGCTTTGGGAGCTTGCGGAAAACTCGCAAGCGCCCGTGAAATCCTTCGGTTCTGGCGCGCATACGCGCTACGTTGCTAGCTGTAGTAATCTGTGAATCTAGATATAGATTGCGAAGTAAATTGTACCGATGCTGACCACTGATATGTCGCTACTAAATATCCAAGAGGCAACAGCTTTGAACAGCGTAGCGATTTCGTATCACGTCGACTCGACGGCGCGGACGCTACTGAGCCCGCCCACTTTTTTTCTACCCCCGCGAATCGTAGCCGCAAATTTGATCGAAAAAAAAAAAATACAACGCTTCGAATAATCGTGGAGCGAATGGTCGTTCGGGTGGGGGAAAGAAATCAGCTATTCGTAAAACGGGTGTGCAAATGTTTGTCACGATGAAGCGGAGGTTGGGCAAATACATATTATTCCGTATAGGTATAAAGTCTTACCGATTAACGTCACGGCGGATCGTGTTTTGGATGATATCGGGAAACATTTTTCTTCGGCTTATTTGTTTTTCCTCGCGACAACGTGTTTGCTGCCCCCCTGTAAACTGGAACAACGACGGGAATATTCCGCGGATCGAGTGTTTGCTTTCGTTCGCGAATTGCTCTCCGCGTCAAATGGCGTGGAACAAACGAGCAATGTTTTTCGTGCGCAGATATTCCATACGGTCGCGGCTGATTGCTGAATTATTGATAATACCGCAGCTTTCGTTCTGGAACTTCTCGAAATTTCCACGGGCATCGGTCCGCCGCG
The DNA here is from genome assembly GCA_963969455.1 of Arge pagana. Classification (NCBI taxonomy): domain Eukaryota; kingdom Metazoa; phylum Arthropoda; class Insecta; order Hymenoptera; family Argidae; genus Arge; species Arge pagana. The sequence continues at coordinate 1,660,182 of OZ018312.1, read as the reverse complement.
ATCAACCCCGAACTTTCGCGTCCAACCTTCGTCTTCCGCGCGACAACCCTCCATCCTTCCTACCGCAATCATTTTTTACGACTTTTCTCGCGAGCTGACGGGACGCGGAAGGATTTTTTCGAATTTACCAAACGTCAATTCCCATTATCGCTTCCCTCGACTTCGACAGCACCGTCGATACCTACACGCCACGTTGACCCTCATTCACGAAACGAACCGTGATCTCCGCACGAATAGTTTCGAGCATTTGAACAATAACAAAAACAACCCGTAAAACGCGCTCTGCCGATTATTAATCCCCCCAGCAAGAAAAAATCTTCCCAATTTCCACGCGCGTTTAGTAATTTTTACCAAACTGCAAGGTACTAATTTCGGTTCTCGTAATTTTTACTTCCCTGGCTGTTAAAAATATATAGTTATATTCTGCGCCTAAATTGTTACCGTTCTCGCTAGCAATTTCTACTAGTCCGCTCGTTAAACTCGTGCCGCTCGGGCCTCGTCGGCTACAATCGTTGATGTAACGTCGCGCTGTCCAATATGGCGTACTGAATTTAAATCGTGTAAAAAATTTAAAACATGTAATTATATAGCTCGCACTAACTATTTGGATTCATTCGCGAGAATATGCGAAACAAGTTATATACCTCTCTAAATTAAAAAAAAAAAAAAGTAATAGGAAATATTACATTCGTGATTACACAATTTTCCCAATTGTGGGCAATTTTCAACTGACATCTATCTCACCGTTCTAGCATTGTACTTTTTATTTGGCGCTAGCGGTACTTTTTGTGCAGTTGCGTGTACACGAACGACAATTTTTACCGTTCAGCATTCGTGAAACGAGATTCCAGGTAATTTTTCCTGTTCGCGGCAATTATTTTTTACTTCTTTTCCCGCCGTTCCCGTCGAATATCTTTTCCTCGTTTGGATTATTTTCAGGTGACAACACAGCGGTGGTTTTGTAAGGCCCGCTTTTTTATTGCTGTCATTTTTTTAGGTCTGGTCCTCTTCGAAACTCGTCGAGAGCTACTCGTATTATCGAGGTGATCATTTTACTGGTCACTCTCGAACGAATCGGACTAGACACGACAAGTAACAACTTCAGTTTCAAATTCGCATGTATCATAAGTTTACATAAGCACGAATTTAATTAAAGCGCAACTGACGCGAACGATCACCAGAAATAAAACGTGCGACAACAATCTCCGGATTAATCTCGAATGCTCGTCAAGGCCAATCCATTCTGTCGTGAATGTCCCGTGCTATTTCTCAAAAATATTTTCAGCCTTCTCTTTTCATATGCAATTTATGTCACGTTTAAGAATAGAAAACTTCCTCGCATGATTTATTTAATAATTTGCTTTGCTTCTCCTGTTACTGAAATATCTTTATGGTATTTTTACCCGTTGATTATGCATTTTACAACAAGTACCGCAAATATTCTCCAAATTTGTTGGCCTGAGCATTCGTGATAGAATTCAGTTTAGTGATTTTTATTCGAGAAGAAAATGTTTGCTGCTTTCGTTCGTAGATAGCTCGTTTTCGGATGTACTTTTCGTACCGAGCGTTGAGTTCTTTGATTCTATTATTTGTTACAGCCGTTGGTTACATTTGGATAGAGTGAAAGATATTTTAGTAAGCATGTATGAAACGGTAGGTTGGTCGAGGCATTTCGGGAGGGGTTGAACCACCCTCCTCCCCCTCCTGCCTTCGGCTTTGCGAGGATCCGCAATTTTTCGAAATCGATTTCCCAAAAATCCGCGGAGGGAAAAAACGAGGCGAACCACATCGCGCTTATCGTATGGAAAATCGGGCAATATCAGGCGAGAGTTGCGCCTCGTGGGCAAATATCGCGGCACCACGCGCGTTGTTTACAGGAGCCGACTCGATAATATTGTTGCGTAGCTCTGTAAGTCATACGTTCGGTAAATGTTTGCCTTGTTAACGTCGTAACGTTGCGGGTCTTCGAAGACTTGTCCGATTATTTGTGAATTACGACGTACGTGATACGGAAAGTAGATACGACGCCGCGTGTTCGTAACATGTTGCGATTCCTCGGTGCCGAATTTACTGTACGTCGTATAACGAATATTAACCCGAGCGCAGAAATGCAGGCCCTCGGAATTAGGCGAAGAAAAAAATCCGCACCTGCGAGACGCGAGATCGAAAAAAAGTCGAATTATCGAGATATTGGCGAATGATTTACAGATTCACGGGGTGTTTGAATTTTTTTTCGGCGTAGAGAGCCTCGCGTCATTCGTATCGTCACCTCGGTCTGTTGTTGAGTTAAGAGACCTTATTAGTTTTTTTTTTTTTCATCGACGAATCGTTCGCCACTGTGCGCTATTCGGCGCCGAAGATTCGATTCGATTCGCTCTACCGAATCATACGCGTGGTTGGTCATTTTTTGCCATTTCGAATCCCGACTCGTAATTGGAGCGCGCAACTCGCCGCATCGTGCTCTTTTCTCCGGGGATTCGCGAACCGAATGGAATCACGTTGCCGTACAAAACTGACACCCCCGTTCCTCGGAGATTTATTACTCGTCGACGCGCGCGTGTTCGAATGGAAGAAAGTGAGAAAATTCGCAGGATCCGTTGCAGACGTGTATCTGCACCAGGGTACTTCGTTTCGGACGACTCCATTTTTTTTTCGCTCCCCTTACGGAATCGTACTCTAAACGTACAAAAACCAATTCGCTCTTGACGAGAGGAGCAAGAAATGATGAAAATTAGACTATTTTATTTTTCCCATCATTCGATGCGCAAGAGAACGCGGCGTCGCGAGCAAAAACAATCGACGAACCGAATCAATCGCGATGATGGCGAACGAACAAGATTACGATTCTCCGCCGGGGGCGGCTAGATATTCCGCGGAAATGTCCGTAACGATGCGAAGCACTCGTTGCGAAGAAAAAATCAAGAAAACATGCAAAAAGGCGACGAGGAAAGGGGAAAAACGACCGCGAAACATTCTCGAGTTTCCGGCGTTTTCCCTCCGTTCCTTTACCCCTCTCCACTCCCAAGTTTCCCTCCCAACCCTTATTCTTCCCCCGTTCCCGTCATCCTCCTCGTTTTCTTCTTCGGCGTCGCACAGTGGCCGATTCTGGATTCACTCGCAACGAATTCCAGTGTCTACACAAGGCGACATAATGAACTCTAAGAAAAAAATGTCGACAACATTTTAACCATACGTTTTGCCGTAGAGTTGATTGCTGCATTTTATTTATAGAAAAAAATGTTTACAAACCTTTTATAATTTATTTGCCGTTAAAAAAACAAATAGTAAGGGTGGAAATGAAATTGATCGTATTATTTTTCCATGCCGATTTTTTTTTCAACGAAAGCTGAATGCTGCTACGAGGCGAATTTCCGGCGTCGTTTGTCACGGACGCGGTGTCGAGATATAATAGACTAAATATACTATCAATCTACTAGGACGACGGTCCTATTTTCTTCGCCTCTCTCCGGTTACCCATCTACCTCGCGCTCTCCGTAGCTCTTCGATAATATAAATGACGCGAGACATTTTCACGCTGCGCTCTGTAAACGTCCGATCATCGCGACCGCGATCGTCGGATCGACGACCCGAAGGCAAGGTCAGCCAAGGCTACGGCGGATCTTCGATTCGGCCCAGAAACGGAATTTTCATCAAGGTCGCGCGAACTCGAACGACCGCGTCGTGCCACACCTCCGACCTGTCGGGAGAAGAAACAAATGGGACGAGAAAAAAGGCCGGAAAGAAAAAATGAACACCGGAGACCAGTCGTTTTGGGATCTGCGAATAAATCCCTGCAGGACGTCGACCAATTAAACTCCGCTGTCTTCCACCTCTCCGCCAAATGCCTGGCTCGCTTCCTCGCTGCATTGGAAAATTGGACGCTCCGAGTCCACCGCGACGGAGGGATTCGGTATTCGCAACGAAACGATGAAAGATTCGATTAAAAAAAACAGGAAACAAAAGCTACTCGTTGGCAGATTGGGAAAGCTTTTCGATTCGGGGCTGGAAAGATGTCCACCCGAATATTGGCTGGGGACAGTCGGGACGAGGCGTGGTGGCCGCGGAGAGCAACGTAAAGCTCGAGGAACGCGATATCTGCATACTTCTTCGCCATTCGATCCTCCTCGAGGCTATGGAGCCGGTAGCTTGTGACGAGTGCTCGATCCGGATAACAGTCTTGACTTGCACACGACACGCGTACCTCCGGGTCCGATATACCTGCTATGCGGCTCACGTATAGCTAGCCAAACGGAATAGCTGGCGAGTACAAATGCGCGCGAGGTACCTACGCAGAAATATATTCTCGTTCCAACGAACGATGCACGTGCGAATATCCTGTCTTCCCCGCTGCGAAACCAAATGCCACGATCCCGCGAAAAATGCTTAACCGTCGCGTAAATTCTACGAGATAAGAAGAAATGAGATGGCACGAGAACGGAAAAAATGGCGGGTCGTTATTTATAAACGAATACTTCTCACCATTAGGACAGCGGTATGCGTGGTTCATCCGTTAGCTGACGAGTAAACGCAACGACGCGCTGCGAAAATACACGAATGAATAGCATCGCCAAAATTACCTGGAATCGATTTTGGTTGACGCCAAATTCTAAGATAGTGCAGAAAAAAAATAGCGGAGGAGGACAAACGCGTGGGAGCAACTATCTCTCATCCGCGTGACGCGTTATACGAGAATTACTTACGCGGCTTAAGGGGCACACTTTTGGAAAATCAATTTCTTGCTGTTGGATTTCTCAGCGGTCTATACCTTAAAGAATAGGTATGAGCGTAGGGAGAATTTCAAGCGCGGATCTGGAACGGTTTTTGAGCTACAGCTTTCCGAAGAGCAGCAGCCGTCGGTCGGCCGAGGGGTCGAACCGAGTTATTATTCGGGTTCTTTCGGCACAGTGAATATAATAGTACGCTCGATCTCCGAGTAGATATACAAATGTCGTACAACGTTATCCGTCACGCGTATTCGCAACCACTCGACACAGGTGTCTTTTGTGATTTACGGGTGCTAGTACTCGGTGCTATACATCACGTCCGTTATACTTCCGCACACGCCGGTAGATGATTGTTCAATAAACTATTCCCATCGTTCATATCACTCCGCAGTGTTTGATTAACCATTCCCAACGACATCAGATATTTGAACGACTTACTCGGTTTTCTCGTAACCGTTCTACGGAGCACGTCGCAGTAAAGATAGGCGAAAAGCCGCAGTGTTCCAATCGTCAGGGCTCTCAAGTTCGTCCTACGCGTAGATTCACTTCGAAGAAACGCAAGTTCACCAGATATTAACACACGTCGGAGCAGTGCACCGCGAGTACCGGTACGTCCGCTGCGAATCTATTACGTGCCAACTACGAAACGGAGTAGATTAGCTCTTGGGTAGTAGAAGGACAGCTTCGACAAGCCTGCAGGTGCTAATTGCAGAAGAGGAAGGTGAATTGTGTGGGCTGGGAATAGCAGAATAATTCTGGATCCCATATTTATCGATTTCTAACAACGTAATCAATGCTTTTATCTCGAAACGACGTATCTCAAATTCGCTGCACTTCTAACTCGAATACAAATAATCCGATCGACTCGAACCTCGTTTTAGCGTATTGAGTACTTGCTTCTTGGTACACCGAACCTCCAGTTTTCCTATTGGATAAAAAATGTCACATTTTCTCTCTCATAATTCTGCTCGGGTGTACGGACAATACGTGGTGGTATAACGGTCTGTTTCTTTTTTTCTATTTTAACCGCTGCAATCGCTGGGACAGCGGGAGAACTTTTTGTCAGACTCGGGAGCAACGGCATAAGTCGCTGAACATTGAATATTTTTATCTGAAAAAATTACCTCGCATACATCGTTTATACACGCGTATATCCGCGAGATTTCGCAATATTCGATGCGATGATTTGCTTTTTTTCGATCATGGGATCGGAAAGAGTTGGGTCGCGATATCAACGACATTGTTTGCGAGCGGTCGATAATTTTAATGTATCCTCCGAAAGTCGCGGGCTCGTTGCGTCGCACGAGCGAGGACGGCGAGCGGTAATCTCACGCAACGCGAACCGTAATCGTCGTTTTCGACGGTTATTATATCGCCGCCGGTTTCCGTGGTATCGCCCCGTCGGGGTCAAAGGCGTTGTTTTCCTAATGGGGCACGATTTCTCTCTCTACGAGTAATGGACTGCCGAGGCGCGACTCGCTCACGTTTGTCGGGGAAACGTTCGGCAAACACCGCGAAATCCGACGAAGCTTTTACGACCGACGACACTCGAGCTTTCGTTACCTTTCCGCGACGAAACGTCGCGCGGTGGTCAGAAACGATAGAAAATACGCGAAGCCCTGGCTGCGACGGCATTTCTTGACAAAAGTTATTCACCCGATTTTTTCCGATAGGCCAACGTAAAAACAATGGAAGGGCGTTGCACTTTTTGAGCGCCCCGGTCGGAATTACAAGTTATTCGTTGGGTTGCGAACACCGCGCGTCGTGGAAACAACTATTTGCAATTCTTTGCGGACGCGGATTTCGATTACGAAACGAACACCGACGCTGCGAAACACAATGCGACCCCGATGGAGATGAGGTTATTGAGAGAGAAAAAAAAAGGAGAAAACAGAATGTTCCCTCGTTGGCAATAATTCGATGAGAATTTACGTGACGCGCGGTCGATAATTTTCTTCGTAAAATTTCCAAGTCCTCGGGAACGCGACCTCATTTTCGATTCCGATCCGTCGACAAACAAACACGAACATAAATTACGAAGCGCGGAGTGCGAGATGAAGTATGCGAAATACGGAGATACTTGGAAATCGAAAGTGTCCCGATCCTTCGAAGACTCGACGCGGCGCGAGGTTGACGTCGGGGAAAAAGGTCAGTCGCGAGACGTTCCTTGACCTGGAAACTGACGCGGGGTATTTCAAAAATCCCGAACCGTTTGGCGCGGGGAAAAACGAGGAACAGTCGAGCGGCCTGGTTTCGATTCGTCACCTTCGTTGCCTCCGAGAAACGTGACGAAATGCCATTCGACGGAATTCGCATCGATTGTTTGTCGCGGTTCGCCGAGATGATTCGCGTCGCTGGCGCGTTTTTTCTTCAAATCTGGCGCGAAGATAAGATAAGCCACGACGAGCGAGCATCGAGAACCACTCGACGTAATCCGCGTTTACTTACTTGGAGATCGATCGGTAGCGGCAATTTACGATGTAGATGTCCGCGAAAATCGCGAGTCTTTCCTTCGGACTCGCCGAACGTTGACATTTTTTCGCCATTTTTTCCGTTCGTCGCGTTTGTCTTGTCAGACTTGTCGTTTATTCTCTAGATAAATAACAAGCGAATAAATAACGAAGAGAAATTCAGGCGTCGAATTCGCGGAATTTTCGCTTCCATCGTTGCGAAATTTATTCCAATGCCTCGATCAAATTTATGGCCCGGAATCATCGGCTCGTGGGATCGGCAAAACGATCATATCTCAAACTAGCGAAAAACAAATCTCGTATTTTATTTCGATAACCTTCGGCTCCGCGTCCGTGATGATGCGACCGGGTCGTCGACGACGTCCGACTCCCGCGTTTGCTTCGTCAACAATGACGACGTGGATTTTTTACCACTCTTATTTTAATCCATCTCGCCTTACTCGCCTTACTCGAGTATCGCCTCGCGAAATCAGCTCCCTCGACCAAAGGCTTCGTGCCCACGACGAAGAGCGATGAAATCCTCTCGGAATTCGTAACGCGCAGCCGATTTTTTCCTGCTTCGCGACGAGCACCGCGCCCGAATTCTCCTGCAAGCTCGCCAACCGGTTATTCGGGTTCAACTGCGACCGACCTTCGGATCCCTACCTTCTCTATCCCTTCGCGCCGCTCTTCGCGTCGTCCGGCGCCTAACCTCTTACCTCCAACGTCATCGCGAGAGCAACGAAGGATTAGGGACAGGCAACGAGGAACGACGCTCCAGATCCAGCGAAACCCCGGGATCCCGTCGCGTGTGGAGAGTGACCACCGAGAGCAGAGTATCCCCGGTCAGTCGTTCGCTTCGCTCCGATCCACGACCTGGTCGTCCGCTCGTCCTACTTGCTCCGCAGCATAGCTTGAATTTCCCCCAGCGACTTACCCCTCGTTTCCGGCATCATCGTGAGCCCAAAAACGACCGGTAGCAGCATGACGAGAGCGTGAAGCCAGAAAACGTAAGCTTCGCCGAGCGCCTCGATCAACGGCTGATAGCTCTTCGTAGCCACGAAAGCGAACACCCCGCCGGAAAAGCTCCCGAGGCAAGCCGCGACGCTCTTCACGTTCGGCGCGAACAGCTCGCTCATGACGATGCTCGGTACCGGCGATAGGCCGATGAAGATGAACGTTTGAACGAGGATCACCGAGGCGAAGGGTAGCCACTGCAAATCTTCCGGGTCCCAGTCTCTCTCGAGTAGAGCAAAGTGCGTTCCCAGTCCCAGCATACCTAGAGCAACGCCGAGGCTCGACGCAACCAAGAGGACTCTGCGACCACACTTGTCAGCCAAGTACATGGCCACCCAGCCTGCCGGAATCGAAAACGCACCGGATACGATGACGGCCGTCGCTGGTGGCACGAACACCAGTCGTGCCCTGGTCAGAATGATCTCCATGTAAAACACTACGGTGTTCACGCCGCTGAACTGCATGAACGTGAAGAGAAGAACGATAACGAGGCTCGCCCTCTTGTTGCGCGATACCATCAGCTGGTGGACTTGACTCGGGAAGGAGAGCCTTGCCGAGCTGTTGACGAACACCTTCAACGCCTCGATCTCAGCCTTGGCATTCGCCTCTGGGTGGTACCTGGAATATTTTCGAGCTGTCAGGCTCCTTGCCGGGAATCAAGCTAGGATTCTCAACCGTACCTTCGCACGGACTCCTCGGCCTCCTCGAGCTTTTGCAACCCGACGAGACGACTCGGCGATTCGGGAATCGCGAGAAACACGGCTACGAAAGCCAAGTTCGGTACCAGGCTTACGTAAGAGAAGGTCGTCATCGAGACCAGAGCACCGATCACGCTACCAGCAAAACTACCGATGGGCAATCCCGTCGAGGCTAAAGTCACGAGGGCACCTCTCATCGCCGGATCGGTTATCTCGCCGAGGAACAGGGGAAAGCTACTGAAGGCCATGCCCATGCTGATACCGCAGGCGAACCGAGCGGCGTACAGCCACGCGGCGGAGTCGGCGACGATCACCGACACCCAACACGCGATCGTCGGGAAACCGATGAGGATCAGGGTGCGTTTCGCACCGCACAGCTGTACCGCGAGGGCGCCTATCACGGCACCGAAGAGTCTTCCGAAGTTGATCAGCGAAGCGATCCACGAAGCTTCCTGCGCCGTTACCGGCAACGGCGAATCCTTGGACGTCAACAGCGCCAGATAGGGCGAAGACCAGCCCAGCATCAGACCGATCACGAAGAGCATCAGCATAGCTGAGCACGCGTCATGTAATCATAAACACGGGTCAATCACGCGCGCGCACCGATCGTGAAGAGGCGAGATTTCATAAATGCAATCGACAACCTCCGATGGCACCCGTCCATTGCAGCCAAACGACGCAGGCTCTCTTTACCGCCAACATCTGGACCATCCGTCCGCGGGAAAATGAGGAAACAACGAAAACCACTCGAACTTGATTCGGCGGTAATGCCAACTCGACTGGATCGCGAGCGCGAAGCTGTGAGAATTTGATGGTTCTCTCGCGATACGGAGGAGATAAGAGATATTGACACAATTAAACTGTTTGGAACGCGTGTTTGTAATTTTACGCGGCGATGTATCTCTAAATCATTCTTTTCCGACCTTACGATCAGAAATACGAGGAGAACGCTTCTTCCGAACTCGTCGCATCTCTCGTGGTTCCCGCGTTAGACCTGCCTCCGCGAGATTCTCGTCGTCGTGTTTTTCACGGTATGATAATCGAGTTTGCGAAATTTCAATCCGAATGAATTAGCGATAACTTATCAGTTTCACGATCGTCGAACTGATCCCGCGCAACTCGACTTTAGTCGAGCTACCGTCTGTTTGTTCTGTTGCGAAACACGATTTATGGATTGTTTTTTACAAAAATTACGTGCCACGCGTTGGACAGCCTTATCTGTCGTGTCATTTTTTTTCTTCGCGACAAGGATCGGGCAACTTGAGGAGAAAGAGGGAGAGAGAGAGAGAGAGATTGATGGAAATCAATCGAATTTTATTTCTAACCTAACGTAATCGATTAGCCTAATTTTATCGGTATAAATTCAGCCTCGTATTATTTACAGATCAATAATCTTTCGACTACTCGTATTTTATCGCTTGTACTACGATCGCGGCTACGATTCAATCGATTAGCCCGATAACGACGATCGTGGCATCGTTATTCGCAATGCACAACAAAGAACCGCGCGCGTCGATCAGGCGCACGAAAATACCTCGACGGGGTAAAACGAGCTCGCCGAATCGTAGCGCTGCTGCAAATTTGATAACGGTCTCAGAAAGTCTCCGACATCCGGTTGGCGACGTAAATCATTTAAGACCGAATCGCGCGCCAACGTCGCACATCGCGCGAGGACAACAGCGGTGTAGCGCTGTCGTCGGCGGCCTCTGGCTATCTTCGCATTAGTTTCTCCTGAATCTCCTGGAGTGTTTTTCCCTTAGTTTCCGGTTGCCAGATCAGCGTGAAGGCGATCGCGAAGATCATCACCGCCGCTTGGATCCAGAATACCGACGATATGCCCAAACCGTCGACCAGCGGCTGATAACTCTTGCTCGAGGCGAATCCAGTCACGCCGGATGCTATGCTGGCCATGAAAGCTGCCATGCTCTTTATATTGGGCGCGAAGAGCTCGCTGAGGACCATGCTCGGCACCGGACATATGCCGAGGTAGGTGAAAAATTGGAATGCTGCCAAAGAAGCGATCGGCAGCCACTGAAGTGATTCCGCCTCGAAGTCAGCTAACAGCAGCGTGAAGTGAACTCCGAGGCCGATCATGGCCACTGCGTTTCCGGCGCAGGCGAGGATCAGCAGAACTTTACGACCGCACCGGTCAGCCACGCTCACTGCTAGCAGGCCAGCGGGAATGCTGAGAGAATTCACGATGATCACCATGGTCGAGGGTGCCACAACGGACAAACGAGCCTCCGTCAGGATGGTCTCCATGTAGAAAGTGATACTGTTGATGCCGGAGAACTGCATGAAGGTGTACAGCATGACGATGATGAGTCCGGCTCTTCTGTTCCGCGGAAGATTGAATTCGCGGAGTCGATCGGACAGGGTTAGCCTGTCGGCGCTGCTCACGAACGACCGCAGCGCTTCCACCTCGAGACTCGCGTTGGCGCTGGGGTTATACTTGAGAATCGACGATTTTGCCTGCTCGATTTTATTCTGCCTGACGAGATGATGCGGGGAATCGGGGAGATACGCGAAGAGCGCGATGAACGCGACGTTGGGCACGAGGCTGACGTACGAGAACTGAGCCATCGATATGTAAACCCCGATGACGTTGCCGACGAGAATGCCCAGGGGCAGCCCCGTCGTGGACAGGGTAACCAGGGCACCGCGTACCTTTGGACTCGATATTTCGCCAAGGTAGAGGGGAAAGCTCGCGAAAGCCATCCCAACGCTGATACCGCAGGCCAACCGCGCGACGTACAGCCACTCGACGGAGTCGGCGAAGATGACGCAGAGCCAGCAAACGATCAGTGGGAATCCGTCGAGAATCAGGGTCTTTCTACTGCCGATGTACTGTGCGCCGAGGGCGCCCAGGATGGCGCCGAACAATCGTCCGAAATTCAACAGCGATACCACCCAAGATGCCTCCGCGTTCGAGATCATCAACGGCGAGTCCGCGGCGGTGAGCTTTTCCAGGTACGGCGACGACCAGCCCATCATCAGTCCGGATACGAAGAGCATCAGCAGAGCTACAACACGATCAATTCTCGCTCAACACCCTTGGCTCCCCCACCGTTTTTCGCAGCGCGGCTTTTACCCACCTCCGAACCCCGCGATCCATTGGAACAGCAGACCGTCGGCGAACGCTTTGCATCCCAGTCGTAACGTCATCTCTCGGATGGCTCGGCTCTGCGTCGGGGATTTCGCGTCGATCGGATGAGATTCCGGGCGGAAAGCAGGCCCCGCGGTAATTGACACGGTCAAACTGAACGTTCGGCTCGTAAACACGAGTAGTCTTCGCAGTTCTTGGTCAACTGATAAGATAGACGTGACGCGTGTACACCGCGATAGCCGCCTCCCGCAGCGTGGTTATCGACGGACCCCACTACGATTAGCATTGCAAAAAATAATTATCTCGTAACGCGAGCAAAATCTTGGGGGGTCGACTCGCGCATCGATGAACTCGGACCCGGCGCGAAAAGCGATAGAGCCTTATTTTCAAATCCCCGCGGTAAACAACGCCGGCGATCCGCGAAGGCAAACCGGCTCGAAGATTAATGGAAGCAGCTCGGAAAAAAATCTGATACCGCGCGCACGGATAGAAGAATACAGCGGACGACGTTGGTCACGGGAGCGGAATAAAATTGAGGAAGGCAACGCCCCCCTTTCAAATGATGAAAAAATGCACTAAACCCCAACATTAACGGGGTTTCTTGAAAAAAATTATCCAAAAAATATCCTCCGACAGGTAAGCGTATAAAAAATCGAAAACCGTTGCACTTTCGGAGCGCCCCAGTCATTGCCCCGTTTCACGACCTCGACCGTGACTCGAATATCAACTAGCCTGAGTTGGTAATTTCTGATACGTATAGCGACTCGGTAGATGCTTTTTCATCGTAGAAAAAATGATAACAGATTGGTATTAATAGAGATCGTTTTCAATACTCTGTACTCGACGTGTAAACAAATCTTGTTATTGATATCGCGTAGAATCAAGTGCACGCATCGACACGTATATTTACATACATGTAATGTCAACGTAGGCAGCAGACGCGTACGTACGACGTATACTATGTAGATACCTAAAAATGTTATTGAATTGATAAAGGATAATAGCAGCGAGAGTGATATAGAATGGCGATTCGCGAGAAGCGATGTTGATGTTTTATATTGTTTATTGTTAATCATATTTGCTTATATCGTTCATACTTACAGATTGCGAGAATGCAAAGGCAGCTACAAATTTTTACAAAATCATCGATTGTCCCATGAAACGAATATTTATTTAAATTTCACTCGTGCATATTCAGCTAATATAAATAAATAAGTATCGTTCGTTTGTTTCTATATTTATTGCGTAGAAGCTATAAATCGTCTTATTTTACTCGTCTATGGTTCACAATAACAATTAACATTCAATTAAAGATAGGAAAAAATTACCAACTCGGACTAGTCGATAGTCAAGTCACGATCAGGGGTCGTAAAATGATGCAAAAGCGGAGGTTGCCGGCGCGGGGTTAACGCGGTTTTTCCATCATTTCCGACCACCGTGCGACGACTAGTCGTTTTTACGTACAGTGATCGATCGTGATCTCGGAGATTCGCATCTTTATCCGACCAAACGGCTCAGACTCGCAACGAGCGTTATCGATACGGGAATAACTTCATTATTGATCTAATACACGTTTGATACTAGGCTCGTAGAGTTCGAATAATCAGGAAATCTGTCATTGTTCGATTTGATTACTCGGCTCGCGCGTACAATTAACCGCGAGCGATCGGAAAACGGCACACTCTTAGAATCACTAGGTAGCTCGCGACGAGGCTGACACCTGGAATCTACCGGACGATCTTTCGTCTTTCGTAATCGTCGCATCTCGCGTCATCGAACAGTCGAGCAACGTCACAGTTTCGTACTGTAAATAGTCGGTGACGAAATCGTGAAGATAGCGTTGGGTTTCGACGCAGGTGACTCGGAGTTGCCTGGCAACTGTCGCACTACCGCCTCGCCCCGGGGCCGTTGACTACGTGCCACGATGTCGTCGTGGTCGTCGTCGTCGTCGTCGTCGTCGTCGTTGGTCCTCTCCGACTTCCTCGCGAGAAGCTTCTGGATCTCCTGCAAAGTTTTGCCCTTCGTTTCCGGCATCAGCGTGATGGAGAAGACGACCGAACATGCCATGACCAACGCGTGCAGCCAGAACAGCAGAGGAGCACCGATGGTGTCTATCAACGGCTGGTAGCTCTTCGTCGCGACGAACGAGAACAGGCCAGCCGTCAAGCTGGAGACGCAGGCTATGGAGCTTTTGATGTTCGGCGCGAACAGCTCGCTGAGCACCGTCGTTGGAATCGGGATGAGGCCGGCGCAGAGGAACATCTGGGACGTGACCATGGAGACCATCGGTAGCCACTGGAAGTTGGCCGGGTCGTAGCCAGCATCGAGCAGCGCGAAGTGAACTCCCAAGCCGATCATGGCTGCCCCGACACCGGCGCTCGAGGCTATCATCAGTATCCTTCGACCGCACTTGTCGCTCAAATACATCGACATCAGCCCCGCGGGGACGCCGAGTGCACCGATCACGATGACCATCGTGGCGGGCCGTACGACCGTGAGACGCGCGTTCTTCAGGACGATCTCCGAGTAGAACAAAACGCTGTTCAATCCGCTGAACTGCATGAAGAAGTGGAGTGCCAGCAGGATCATTCCGGCTCTTCTGTTCCGGGGCCGATTTATCTCCCTGAACAGATCCGTCAAGCTCACGGCCGGCGACGCGTCGACGAATTCCTTCAGCGACTGCGCCTCCGATTTCGCGTCCGCTCGCGGATTATACTTGGATATCGACTTCTTCGCGTCCTCCATCTTGTCCATGCGCGCGAAGTAGTGCGGGGATTCGGGGATCCAGAGGAATACCAGTATCAGGATCGTGTTCGGGACCAGGCTGATGTAGGCGAAGAGATCCATCGACACGTAGGCGCCCATCGCGTTGCCGGCGAAATTGCCCATGAACGAACCGAACATCGCCATGCTGACGAGGGCGCCGCGGATCGACGGATCGGCGATCTCGCCGAGGTAGAGCGGGAAACTGCTGAAAGCCATTCCCAAGCTTATTCCGCACGCCATCCGGGCCGCGTACAGCCAGAACACGGAGTTCGCCACGATCACGAATACCCAGCAGAAAAGCAAGGGGACACCGTTCGCGAGCAGGGTCTTCTTGCTGCCGAAGTATTGGACGCCGAAAGCTCCCAACGGCGCACCGGCCAGCCTTCCCAGATTCATGAGCGCCGCTACCCACGAGGCCTCGTCCGACGTTATCGGCAGCGGCGAATCCGCGGCCGTGAGCTTCGCCAGGTACGGAGACGACCATCCGGACATCAGGCCGGTCACGAACATGATGAGCATAGCTGCGAACACGGAGAACCACGTACATCGATACTCTTCCCCATTAACCGGACGCCCCCCGGTGCGTTGCTCTCTCTCTCTCTCTCTCTCTCTCACCTCCGAATCCGCCGATCCATTGCTGCCACAAAACGTTCTCCGGCCAAAACCTACCGATTTTCACGATCATATCTTCGCGGGAGCCGCCCAATATCCTCGGTGCAACCGTTTTATTCCAGATCTCGCACACCCGGTAGCTGTATGCCTACGACGTGAGAGAAACGTGAGAGCGCGGCGACTCGACGCGAACTGAAATCGCGACCCCCTCGCGACTAAACAGGTTCGAGTCGCGGATGAGCTCGAAATAAAATGGCCGATCGTCGATGGCAGTACAACGCATGTCGATTATTATACCTGCTGTGGTCGATCCTCTGACGACACCGTTACAATCCGACACAGTTACAGTCCACCAGTTTCGATGCGTACGTACCAGTCGAGCGAGCGTTTAAGCGTCGAACAGGTTGTCGGGATACGAGTTTTCGCGCGAGAATCGTTAAACCCGCGGCTGGAAAACGCGCGCGACTCGGATTCTCGTCGTTTTTCTCGCGGCTATTTTATTTCGGTCCGGATTTGAGGAAACGCGGCCGACGCGAGGGCCGCGTGCACTTTTCCCGAAGGACGACGCGTTGCTCGCTGCTGCTGCTGCTGCTGCTGGTGCACTCAGTCGTGGCTGACGCTGCGACTCCCCTGGGGCATCGAACCGGCACGGATGCCGTCTTCTACTTCGCGAACCGCGGTATTTCTCTCGCGAGCCGAACAACGACAAGTCCCGAGGATCCGAGGACGAGAGAAAACTGAAACGAACGTGCGGCGCACTGGTCGCGCGGATCGGCTCGTAGGGAATAACCTCCCTCCACCCGACGAAGATTACGCGCGTTCAAAATCTCACTTTCACGCATCGAGCTCGTTTGTGCTCGAGGTACTTATGGCCTCCGACGAGCGTAAATCCCCACCTTTCCGCTCGATCTGGAAATCTACCGCTCGATTCCAATTCTTGCACCCGCGCGACTAGCGCGGGCAAAGCTCGCGCGAAAAGCGACAAACGTGCGAAAAATCCACCAACCATCGATCCTCTGTCCACCTGCGAGTATACAGGATGGACAATTTAACGCGAGCAGCCCGCGTATCTCCGCTGTTATCGGAGTTACGAAGAAAATGTCGCGAGGTAATTTGGTGGAAGTTTAACGACCGATACGGTGGCCAGAAATTCACTACTTCAAGGTCACAGTTTTTGCGTTCTCAGGGTCATCGATAATTTTTCAAACGGGAACAGGCTTTTTTCCATCAAAATGAAAATGTCGCAGCTGGTATTCGGACGAACCCAACGACCTCTTAGATCATGACCTTGAAGGCATTTTTCACCAGAATACAGGTGTGAGAACCATTCATCCGACGTCTACGAAGATATGTCGAAATTATTGGCTATCACTTCGAACATCTGTTACAATAAAACTTGCAGCAAAAATTCAATTACTCAATGCAGGTGATTTATTGTCAACACCGTCACCATTTCTCGTTTTTACGCGTATATCTCAACGAAAAATCATTCCAAGGTGATAGTATTACAGGTCGTTTAATTTGCCCGCATATCAGCGGCAACATTTGGCTAAAAAAAAAAAAATACGTGCTCCCATTTGAAAAACCATCGATGACCTTGAGATCGCAAAAACTGTGACTCTGCCAGAAATGAATTTCTCACCACTGTATCAGCCCTTCGAAGTCAATTGAATTACATCTCGACGTGTTTTTCCTAACTCCGAAGGCAGCGGAGATCTTTGAGGTGGATCACGAGTAATCATGATCCACGCGATTCAACGCCGTTGCGTCTTCGCTCCGCGGCGGTAATTGATACGCGATAAATCGCGTAACGGTCGCGAGATCGGATGTCGTGTTGGACGTGATCATTTTTCGTAAGTGTGCTAATCGGCTACTCGTCTCGTACGAATAACTCACAGGCGCCGCGAACGCTAGCGTAATCGTTTCCGCGTCCGCGAAATTTTCGAGCAGGGCAACGGTTTCTGGCCCATACTTTTTGACAGCTGCCAGTGTCGGTCTCCGTTCTCCGAGTTTTTCGCTTTCTCGGTCGATCCTAGATCTGCGATTACGTTTCGCATAATTTCCAAAACTTACTGCATCTCTCGCGAATTTTTCTAGCCACGACTCCGAAGCAAAGAAGTTCGCTTCGATCCACTCGCCGATATTTTCATCGATGATTCCTCTTCGTTCTTACGTTCGGCTAGTTTCGTCGAACGATGGCTATTCGTAAAATTACCGAGAAACGCCGCGGACCTCGGATTTGCCGGAGCGGTGCGATCATTCGGGAATTTCGGGTTAACAACAAAACAAACAATATTTTCGTAAGAGATAACAGCGATAAGTCGCGCAAACAGACGGTCGACGATGGAGACGTAACTTATTCGACTCGATCCTCCTCCTCTCCTCCTCCTCCTCCTCTAATCGTTCACCGCTTCTCTTACCAATTCCTCGCTCGACTCGCCACATTTCTGGCGCCTTCTTCCTCAACTCTGCCAACACGAACACCGAATGTAGAATAAATACGTCTTATCGCGCGAATTTATCATCCACAACGTCAAATTTCACGATCGAAGTGGAATTATTGACGAACCGATTCGATTGACATTCACCTCACCTACTCAGTAAAAAAAGTTCGTCAAATTTAACACAAAAATGCGTGTTAACGACTTTTTTTTTCAACACAAATTTAGGGTCATTTCAACGCGCTCCGCGTCCAGTGGCGAGGTAACGCGAAGCAATGTTAAAGTAGCATTCAAAAAATGTTACCTTTGTGTCAAATACCATTTTTGTGTGCCGAAAAACGGACTGTGAGGACAGCACTGACGATCGTGTTAAGTCAACACGCTAAAATGTTAAATTTGTACACTTTACACAATGAAGGAATTTTTTTTACTGTGTACGCAGTTTCGTACCGCCCCGTTTGCCAAAATTACACATGTCGCCAGATTATTTCCACGAAAATATTTGGCCAGCTGTTTTCCCATTATTGATTTGGAATTACGTGTGTATTTTTTCGACACTTCGTGCGCGAGGCTCGATTGTACGCTGCGCAAATAGACGCATGCCGAAATAGAGCCGCTCGTTCGTCGTGACGAAAAATACTGCTAGACACTTTTGCGAGCAGCTGGTTTCCTCCTCGCGTGACTTTTTTACCCTCGCTTCGCTCGGGCGCAAATTTCCGCGCGAGGAGAAAATCAGTTTTTCGCACGATAGTGGAAACATACTGGTGTAATGTAATTAGGTAAGATCATTGCATACGCACGCGCGCGCATCTGTGCATTATACGTGAATTGACACGTATGTATGCCCATCTGTTATTGGTACCAGCGAAAGAATGCTCACGGGCACGAGTTTTATTTTCTCTTCGTTACAAAAAAATTAAACTACGGTACAGTAAATATACTATGTAGTACTTTAAAAGCTGTAAGGGAACTATAACACTTGTCTCGTGTGAAAAGGTTGATTGCGTCGTACAAGCTTACGGATTGCAGTAGACCTACGTCCTTGTAGGACACAATTATCACATCATTCGAGAGTACAACAATATTTGCTGCAAATTTTTTCGAAGCTCGCTAACGGGCATCCAGAGCATCAACCAAAAAAGTGAAAAATTCGGTTTTACCGCGATTTGAGGTGAACGGGGAAGGCCACGCGACGAAACTAGAAATTTTCTTATACCTCAGGTACCCCTCTATCGACTGAACCTGAAAAATTCAACAACAACGACAAATTAGCAAAATGGCGTCGAAGAAAGGTGAAATACATTGCTGATTTCCGTTTTGTCGACGCCATTTTGCTAATTTTTTGTTGTTGTTGAATTGTTATAGAGGGGCACGTAATGTACAAGAAAATTCATAGTTTCGTCGCGTGGCCTTTCCCGTTCGATTAGAACGAATCGATATGACTAGCGGAAAACGATATAGCGATGTTGCATCAACATCAACTACGATGCTGTTGATCGGCATATATCTTCGCGTAAATGGACTACTGCTCGCGACCTACCCTTGAGATACGAATGGAACCAGGTGCCCCGAACGTGTCAGAGCAAGTATTCCTTCTCGGGATCCGTAATACAGTAGATTGTTGGACAGTGTCGAAAGTATTTTTAGAATCAACGTGAGCGACGTGGCGGGGTGGGGGGAGGGAGAGAAAAAGAAAAAAGAGAGAGAGACAGCTATCCGATGACTGCAACCGATGACAGACGATTCATCACCCGATGCCACGACTCGCACCCCACTGGACGAGCCTCTCCCGAGATCACTTTATTTTCCACTGCCTCGAAGACGCGAAACGATTCGCTATCTTTCCTTCGTCCTCGTACACGACCCTCGTCCGAGTCTTCTTCTTGTTTCCTTCCGTCAAATTTACCGCGTCAAATGCGGAGACCAGATTGAGAATGATGGAGGAAACGCTACGACGCGCCGATTCGCCGTTCGTATTTCTCCTCGAGCACGCCGCCGACGCGACTCGCGACTCGTTTTTTCAAAAATGAACAAATAAATTTGGAAAATAAATAAACGAATAGCGCGAGTTCTCGCCGACTCGCGATACTGCCTCGAGATCAAATCGCCGTTTCGAGATGCCAGTCCATGAGCCAACTCCTAGCCAATGTTGCGCGAGAAAGTCTTTTGGTAGGATGTCACGCGGGTCGAAAGTCGATTTCATTTCACGATCAGCTGCACGCGGCAAAGTGCGGAGGAAAAGTATCCGACTATCGTCTCGAACGGTTGCCGTTCGCCAGTTCTCCGAGAGTCCATTTCTACCCGTTTTCGACCCTACAACAGACCGCGCTCGATGATCCTGCTTCGATCGCGAATTCGGCACGAAGTTACTCATCATCTCGCCAATTCTTTCTTACTCCTTTCCTTCCGTTTCTCTTTTTCTTACTCTCCTCTATCTGCCCCCGTACAAGGAACAATCCAATCCTTTCTGTACCATGAACGATAACCGACGATTCCTCGACAAAATCCACGCTGTTTGCTTGCTGCTCCTCGTCCGCGCTCCTCCTCGTATTTTTTTTTGTCCACTGATCCTGGACGTATTTCGCCGCGTCACATCGATTCCCACAGCCAGTCGCGACCTCACGCTTTATTTCTCTTTCACGAATTCCGACGACCCTGCCCAACGGAATTACAAATGCGACGAAACCGACGGAAAACAGTCGGCTGCTCGTCGAAAATCATCCGCAAACCGTAGCTATACAACGGAACGGTCGTGAAACGTTGTATTTGCGGCGGATGCAACGTCGAGACGCGAGTGAAATTTCCAATAGCCGTAAGAGCTTTCACATCTGACGTGCGTCACGCCTCTATTGCATTCATCCGAGGGCTACCGACGGAGCTGTATCTCATCGACGGCTGCAGACCCTCCTCTCAACATCACGCATGCTCCAACCCTCGAGATCGAACATCCCTCCGAGGGTCTTTCGCGGAGGAAAAAAAAATAAATATTGTTCCTATTTTTATATAGGAGAAATTTTTATGTAAGCATAAGGATGCATATCTATTTTTTATAGGTATATTTCCCGTATGTTGTAGGAATTTTCCCTATGTTTACATTAAAATAACTCCGATGTTATCAAAGCAGTTTTCCCTATATTCGTAATTTGAGTATAAATTCCCAAAAAGTATGGAAATAAATGCAGGATGTTATTTACGATTACACGAGCGTTAGGAGCGTGCAATTTTTGGATTTTACAACTTCCTTTATACCTTAAAAAAGTGAGAATTTTTTTTTCTGACTATAATTCAACTCGCCCAGAGCTTAATGGGCTCGTTTTATCCCAATGTAGCCGCTAAGCTCGTCCAGAACTTACATACGTTTGCAGAGATCGCCTAAGCTAAGTTTTTCCTCCACGTTACTTTTGTAACAACATAGGAATGGTACCTGTGCTTTACGTAGGGAAATGTTTCTATAATGACACAGGAGTAATTCCTATGTTATATATAATCCTTACGTTACATAGGTAATTGCCTATGTTAGTACTGCAATTTTTCCCACGTGAAAATAGGAAGAATATCCGTGTAACATGGGAATTATACCTATGTTTCTATTGAAATTGTTCCTATCTTAACATAGGATTTTTTCCCATGCGAAAATAGGGACAATACCTATTTCTTTTTCTTCGCGTGCGATGTACCTACCCAGCAACAAATTGCTATCAAAGTTTTTTTTACCAAAAAATTAGTACTTGGTCAACGGAATCCGTACTTCGCGACGAAGTAACGCAGTTTTATGTGAAAGTAACACGGATGAAGCGTTGCCTTGGTATCAAATAACATTTTGGCGTTGAACTACAATGTTAAACGTTCCGCACACAAAGTACAATTTGCACGACTACGGAAAATTGTTTACCGTGTAACTAACGCGATGCGAGCGAGCTTGCATGGGAGTTTGCGAGCTTCGACTTCGTAAACGTTTACGACCAGCGGATTATTGACCGCAAGCTACCGTCATGTCGGACTTTCCTCGAACGAAGCATCGCATGTTCGGGGGCAGCTTGAATCAAGCGCGAAACTGAAACGTAAAACAGGTTCGACTCGCTCGAACGTAACAAAACTCTTCGCCGCACGTACGTTCATTACTCCGCAGTCCATCGCGTATCCCGAATCGCAAGTGCGTCGTTGAGCACGCGCGATCCTCCGAATTTCGTACGTTTGTTTTTTCAAATCGTTGCAAACCACGCGACAATAAACATCGATGCCGAGTGACGCGCTACCGTTTACGGAACGATGGATTTCAGCTTTGTTTTCATCGTTTCCTCGTCCCACCACGCCGTGATCTACGTCTGACTCTTTCATTTTCGCGAAACCTGTTGCCACCTCAACGTCGTTGAATTCAAACGCGTAGATCTTTCTAGCCACGCGCGCCAATCATACGCCGACGATCGATCGGATACGTCTCCCCTGTCATTCTCTCCTCACTTTCATGGCTATTTATTTATCAGGCAAGAGCAAATTTCTGCACCTGTGTAATCCACGGTGCTTCGATCCCGACGTAATTCCAATCGATGCGGCGTGACGCGAATCGACGATGCTTCTGTTTTTGCCATATTTATCTTCATCGCGGACTCAACGGCGACGTGACGTTGTTTACGCGGTTCTATCTATTTTCGCAATCTATTCGATCTTTCGACTCAATATTCAACGACTCGTTCGCGGCGAGGATTCTTTCCGCGCCGCCTCGTGACCTGCACGCGAAGCAAAATGGAATTTTCGACGGAACGCATGTTTTTCTCGTAGGAATTTATTTGCAGCGACTAGCTGCGCGTTACCCACGAGTCCGACGTCTCGCTATGCCGTATCCCCCAGGGATAGGGTGATTTTTTTTACGTTCATCCCTCCCGTCCGGTTTACACTTTCACTCCGCGTACGCGGAGATGCGTACGCTGCGCGCGCTTCCAAAACGTCACAACTGTCCAAAGATGGTCGCCTTCTTGAAGTATTTCAGTCCCAAACAACTCAAAGTTTCTATCTGGATTGCGACTTCCTGAGTCGAGGCCTAAATTTACGAGAGGAAACTAAACAAAACTGGATAGAGATATCTGCGAAAATAATAGAGCTCGTCCCGTCGAAGATCAGACCTTGGTTCTTCCCACGCCCGTCACTTTCCCGCCAGCAGATACTGGATCTCCTGCAACGTCTTGCCCTTCGTCTCCAGCATGAAAGTCGTCGCGTAGAGGAAAGAGCAAGCCATGATCAACGCGTGCACCCAGAAGACGTAGGCCTCCCCGATCCAGTTCACCAACGGCTGGTAGCTCTTCGTCGCCGCGAAGGCGAGGGCCCCGATCGCGAGGCTCGAGAAGCAGGCGACCAGGCTCTTTATGTTGGGCGCGAACAACTCGCTGAGAACTGTGTTGGGGATCGGTACGATTCCCGCGCAGAGAAAGATTTGATAGACGATCAGCGACGCGCACGGGAGCCACTGCAGCCTATCGGCGTCGTAGCCAGCATCTACGAGCGCGAAGTGCGTTCCGAGAGCGACCATCGCCAGGGAAACGCCGGCGCTGGACGCGGCCATCAGCTTCTTGCGTCCGTATTTGTCGTTGAGGTAAATCGGCGCGAGACCCGCCGGGACCCCGATGGCACCGACGATCATCACCATCGTCGCCGGCGCGACCGCCGTCAACTGCGCGGACCTCAGGACCGTTTCCATGTAGAAGCAGAGGCTGTTGAGTCCGCTGAACTGCATGAAGAAGTGCAGGGTGAGCAGGATCATCGTTGCCTTTCTGTTCCGCGGCTGGCACAGCTCGCGGACGCGGTCCGCGAAGGTCAACGACGTGGCGGCAGCGGCGAAGCTCTTCACCGACTCCGCCTCCGACTCGACGTCGACCTTCGGGTTGTACCGCGATATCGCCAGCTTCGCCTCCTCTATGCGGTTCGCGCGGACGAGGTAGTGCGGCGATTCCGGCAGCCACAGAAATACCAACACGAAGACGATGTTCGGGACGAGGCTGACGTAGGCGAAGGTGTCCATGGCCAGGTAGGCGCCCATCGCGTTTCCCACCAGGTTCCCGATCATCATGCCGCTCATGGCGAGGCTCACCAACGCGCCCCGGATCTCCGGGCTGGATATCTCGCCGAGGTAGAGGGGGAAGCTGCTGAAGGCGATTCCCAGACTCACGCCGCACGAAATCCGAGCCGCGTACAACCAGATCACGGAGTCGGCGACGATCACGAATATCCAGCACAGTATCAAGGGGAAGCCAACGAGCAGCGTCGTCTTCTTGCTACCGAAGTATTGCGCCCCGATCGCCCCGATCGGAGCTCCGAAGATCCTACCGAAGCTGAGGTACGACGCCACCCAGGAGGCCTCCGCCGTCGTGATGGGTAGCGGCGAATCCGCTGCCGTCAGTCGAGCGAGGTACGGCGACGACCAGCCGACCATCAGCCCGTTCACGAACAGACTCAGCAAGGCTGCGAGACACGGAAAAAAAACATATCTCTGTACAAATTTCTCCTCGACCTCCGGTGCTACCTTCGACGCTCGCTACCACTTGCCACGTGGCACCGGTTGTGACCCGACTCGGAGACGAGAATGACGCCTCAAAATGGCGCCTCTGCCGGACCAGTTTTCGCGCCGACTCGAACCCGAACGATCATTCGGAAGGTCGCGCTCGTCCCCCGTTCCTACGAATAACAAAACTCGTTTCCGCAGTTAAATGGACCGTTCGATCACCGACTATCCCGTGTCGAGCACCGAAAAAAGATCTTCCCCGACTCTACGTAAGAAAAACGGCGACGATGGACGTCCACGAAAGAACCTAAAAATCCAGTTCCGTAACCCATATTTTCAATCAACGGATCTCGACTGTTCTTCGCGTCGCAGATCCGAGGAGAGTCCACGCCTCCTGTGTAAACGACCCCGTCTAATTCCCCAGCAGAGACGACGCGAGGATTATTACGTAGCGACATCGAGCGTTGATATTCGTAAAACCGGTTCCCCGCTCGAGGCTTGGCCAGAAAAATACGAAAACTTTCCACTCGTAATTGTATCTCGAGGACGAGGCGAATCGGCTGTTTTATCGGCAACGAAAACGGAACTTGAAGCGATGATTTTTTCCTCCTCGCGACGAGACTTCGCGAAAGTCCGGTCTCTGTCAAGAAAGTGAAACCGTACGCGCGCGCTCGCGTTTTCGCGCGACTTCAGCGAATTCGACGAACCAAAGGCGGCGAGTAGGTATACCTCGTCCTTGTTTTTTTGGGTACGAGACGAGATCGAGAAGAACCGTCGATACTGACCTCCGAGACCTCCGATCCATTGCACCCACAAAACGTCCTTGAACCAGAAACTTTCGCGGTAATTGAACAGCATCTCTCGACTGTGGCCGTACGAGCGTCGCGGTGTCGATGCTCCCGTAACGCGCACTGACCATCGGCGACGTTTTCGCCTTACGAATCGGCACTCGCGCGATCAACGATAGCGAACTTCGTCGATAAGATGATTAGAAGGCGAATAAAACAGATTACATTTACAACCGGATCGTTAATGACCTTGCAACGCACTGTTTTCGACTCGGCCGAGGGACTCGGCGGCGGAATTCCTCGCCTTTCTAAGCGTCGAACGACGACATTTCTAACGACGAATCGCTTAAACGCCCGATGGACAAACCCGCGGCACTGTTGCTTGTCGAAAGTCGATGAAATACTACGATCACGTCTCGGACACCTTCGCGTGGAGTTCCGTTACGTAACCTGATTTTACCCGACGGTACCGAGACACAGAGAGAGAAAGAGAGAGAGAGAAAGAGAGAGTCGCTCTTCGACGTCCACGAACTCGAGTTCGCAATTTCGCCGATTTTCCAAAATCGCGATTCACCGGAATTCGACGATCTTACGTAACATGGACGGAGCAACGGATGCTGACTGCCAATCTCCTGACTGGCGACACACCTGACAATGAAATTTGGATTACAGCGGTGCGATACGCGGTAAGACCTTCCTACCTGCAGCCATAAACGCGCGCGATAAATGCTATATAGATAAGCGCGAGTGCCGCGTATTTTTGACAACGCCGGAGGGAATTTGGGAAGCGATCCGATCGAAGTTTCCTATGGAATTTTCGAGCTATCGATGAATCGCACCTCATCGCGATTCTTCTCGGCGAATAAAGACTCGTTTCATGTTTATCCCGCGAGTGTTTATTTCTTTGTTTTTCTCCGCGACGATCGATAGATTCGATCGTAATCGGTGCCGAACGAGGGACAAAAAATGGCGAAAAACCGGTTCCAAGTACAATCGTCGATACATGCTCACCTTGCTTTTGAAACGGCTTCCGCGAGATCAGCGATACTCCCCTACCTCCCAGGCTAATTTGCCTTCTTCAGACGCGTCATTCGCCGTTGTAACAACGATGACATCAGTTTTATCGGTTATATCCAGCCGAGACGCTGGCTTTCTTCGTATTTCGCGCGCGTCTCGATGGAAATGACGAAACCGATTCGTCGTCGTTGCATGAAAACAAAAACGAGGCGTCGATACGGGCTTTGAAATTGCAAGCCGATGGATTCCCGTACTTCGCACGCGTGTGCACGGACGTAACGTAGGTATTCCAGTCACGCTGCGCAAAATACGATACGCGAATTCGTTAAATTCGATTTCTCACCGCGCACGTTTCGTATGCACAAGATAATTTTAATGGTCAATGAAAATTACTACCGCTAAAAAAATTCATTCAACGGCTGATGAAAATTTATTCCATTAAGCAATAAATACAATGGAATACCAAAGCGTTACGAAATTTAATGCATTACCTACAATTTACAACTTTTCGCACATAATAGCTCGCCCAGCGGCGCCGTTTTGCATATCTCATCAGCACTGATACGCAGAAAATTCGTTGCATATTCATCACGATCGTGTTGTCAAATCAAAATGCGGCGCGTAACTCTCGTTTCTTCGGAAAAACGAGCGTGTTACGTATCGACGACCACGCGTAGCATGCATCTTGCGCAATTATCCTGTCGCGATTATCATCGGCCACGTGGCGACTGCCTCTCGCGTGTTCTCGTACGTCGCGCCGCTACCGCAAATATTATCTCGCCGGTCCGACGAATTCGCGAATATTCGCGCGACAAAAGTTTCTTTCGAGACGAATTGGTCCGATGGAAATTCACGGGCGTGCGAGACGTAATTCGAGGGGGGAGGGGGATAGAAAGTAGAGCGTGGACGGAAAGAGAGCGTGACAGAAGTGCGTTTTGCGCGGCGTCTATTTCCGTAGCTCGTCAACTACTACGACGGAGGATGAGCACATCGCCGTCGTTCGCGAAGGCGCCAGACGTCCGAACTCCTTTCACCTCGGCTTTCGGTCGACTCGCTGATGGGGACTCGATGTTTGCGCGGATCAACGAATATACTTCGACTCGTTTCTTTTCTTATTTTTATTCGCCAACGGAACTTTTTAACACCGCGGGTAATGCTTTGAATCTTGAGAAGAATCCCAACGAAACGTGGGAAACGTGAGAACGCGAGAATTTAAAAATGTACCAATTTAAACTCTCGATAACGTTATTCGCGACGTCGTAGCCGATTTCAGTGCAACGAATCGCGCAGTTTTTTTTTTTCTCTTCCCACGAAGCGACCGGAATCTCACGTCTCGTCGACGATTGCTCGCGTGGAAATTCTTCTGCCCAACAGAAATCGACGACTTCGCTCGGATGGTGGAATTTAACGGGATCATCCCGCGTGAACGCTCTGTTTCGCGTTTTTTCGGAATTCCTTCCGCGAACCGAATAAAGATACGGCTGCCAAACTCTTACCACATATTTGTGCACATTTCGAGCATACTTCGCAATTCTTCCAGCCAGAAATCGTCGCTCGTTGCCGATGTACACGGCAAATTAGCCACTCGGTTTCAAGCAACGTTTTTTTTTGGTTGCGTGCAAAAAAACGGCAAAAAAATCCGTTTCTCGAAATAGTCGCGCGGGATGACCACCTCGATCGATGTTTGACGATGCTTCCAGAAATTTCGAGATCAACGGAGAGAGGAGAATAGGCGATTCGGTGCCTGCTATCTATTGCTTGCTATTTACCGTTCGTTACGTTCAACGTTTATAGTGAAAGATAAGTTTGTCATAGAAAGAAACGAAGCTGTCCTATCGGAAGCTGATCAAACGCGCGATTTTTTCCCATATTCCTTTGCCTCCAAATACCGTCACAGCGATAACGATCTCTCCGTGGGTAGTCGACGATCTCAATCGACGATTCCTTTTCTCTCACCCTCGCTCGGTCAACGCAGCGTTTTTGAAGTAGCAAACGCGCGGAAAATGTACGTCGAGGCTCGGGTCAGAAAGTGGTCGTATCACGTTCTCGCGAGTAAGTATCAGCAGCCACGGTTTGCCACCTTCTTCGACGCAGGGATCGGCGCGGCGCTTCAATCTAAAAAATACAGCGGTACCGGCACGATGTTCCGCGCGTCTGTTCAAACATTGACGTTCGTGCATCGCTGCGTCCGGCACGTTCACTCGACATCTGTCTACCTATATTTACGCAAACCTGTGCGTTAAACACCGACACCCCAACTTTATTCTTCCCGTATTTGAGCGAGATAGCTTACGTAACTCCCGGGACAAGTGCGAAAACATCCGTCGAATCGGACCCCGCGTTCGCCTCGCTGCTCGAGTGATCGACGCTACTCGTCGTCCCTGATGATGACCGGCGCGTTTCACGACCAACGGATACGAGTGGACCTTGCGAATTCTTGTCATTCTCAGGCCTACTTCTCGCGCGCATTCCGTTCGATTGTGAAATTTTGTTGTTCGCCTTGCCTCGGGTCGGCTAACGATTCCAAGAGTCGCCCGCGCAGGTCAGTTATGAAATCGTCGTCGTAATCGAAAAATCCGACGACCAGGCGGCGAATTGAAACGAACTCCGAGACTTACGATTAGTGGAAGATATGGACAACGATTTATTACGATACAACATTTCGACGCTCGACTGGGAACCGAACTGGAAACCGAACGGTCCTCCAACTAGGTATCGAACGATCGAATCTGCCGATTCCACGATAATATGTACAGCTTAACATCGCATATTAATTAAACTATTAATAAATATCATAGGTATGTACACGACGCGACGATATGTTCGTTTTTCACCAACTATAACACCCCTCCTTCGTTACGTTCCCCGCGGAACTGGTCGAGGAAAGAAACGAGGGATCCTCGTCCCTTCGAATCGGATCCAAGCAGAAGACGCGGTCCTCCGCTCGTCTCTCTCAGCGATCGTCAGTTTTTCACCAGCAACTTTTGAATCTCCTGCAGACTTTTCCCCTTCGTCTCAGGAATCACGGTCAACGCGCACAGCAACGACGCGACCATCACGACCGCCTGCGACCAGCAGACGTAGTGATCGCCGATCGCGTGGACCAGCACCGAATGCAGGCGAATCGCCGAGAACGCGAAGATCCCCGCCGCGAGGCTCGAGCAGCAGCCCGTCAGGCTCTTGATATCCGCGGCGAAAAGCTCGCTGAGGACGATGTTCGGGATCGAGACGAGTCCGAGGCTCAGGAAAGTTTGGTAGAAGAGGAAGGAAGCGATCGGTAGCCACTGCAACATCAGCGGGTCGTAGCCGGCGCTGAGCAGGGCGAAGTGCGCTCCCAACGCGGTCATGGCCATTCCAGTCCCGAGGCTCGATGTCGTCATCATCATCCTACGACCGCACTTGTCACTGATGTACATCGATAGAAATCCGGTAGGCACGCCCACGGCGCCGAGGATTATGACCATCGTCGACGGGTGGATCACCGTCAGCTTCGCCCTCGTCAGGATTAGCTCCGCGTAAACGGTGACGACGGGGAAACCGCTGAACTGGACGAAAAAGTTCACCGCCATGAGTATGACGAAGGCTCTTCGGTTGCAGGGGACGTTCAGCTGTTTCACGCGGCTACCGAAAGTCGTGCATCCCGTCGCCGAGACAAAGTCCCTCACGCGATCGGCCTCCGTATCCTTGTCCGCCACCGGGTTGTACTTGACGATCGATTTCTTGGCGGCGTCCATTTTGTTGACGCGCGCGAGATGGTGGGGCGACTCGGGAATGCGGAGGAAAATGAGGATGAACAGGATGTTCGGTATCAGGCCGATGTAGGAGAACGTGGACATGGAGAGGTAAGGCCCCATCGTGTTGCCGATGAAGATTCCCGTGGGCATCCCGAAACTCGCGAGGCAGACGAGCGCCCCGCGAATCTCGGGGCTCGATATTTCGCCGAGGTAGAGCGGGAAGCAGCCGAGGGCGATGCCCAGGCCTATCCCACCGGAGAACCGAGCGGCGTAGAGCCAGGGCGCCGAGTCGGCGGCGATCAGGCAGATCCAGGAGAAGATCATGGTGAAGCCGTTCAGCAGCAGGGTCTTCTTCGTGCCGGTGTACTGGAGGCACACGGCGCCGAGGATCGCCCCGAAGCATCGACCCAGGCTCAGACAGGAGGCCACCCAGTCGGACTGGGCCTCCGTGATGTAGAACGGTGATCCGTGAATCTTCAGCCGGGCCAAGAACGGCGACGCCCAGCCTCCCATCAGACCCTCCGTGAACATGGTCAGCATGGCTGTAACAAACATGGGTGTTCTCTGTACCGTGAACGCGTACGAGCTACGAGCTGCCGCGTGCGAGGTAAAATTGGCCGCAGCGCGTATATAAAAACGGACCGAACGCCAATTAGACGCGAATCGCGTCCGATAGCGGCTCCTCGCGAAAAACAACTTTCACCCTCTCAACATCTCGACTCTCATTTGACCCGTGCGTAAAGCTGTTCGAATGGCCCCGCTTTGCTGCGTTTCAACGCGTCGTTGATTCAAAATATTCGAGCCTTCAAAGAGTAACAAATTAATCTTTTCAAGTTAAAAAATAGCATTCGCTGTATTTAACCGCTACTTTTTCATCCTCTCGCATTCGACACGATTCTTTTTTAGCTTTATCCGCCACAACATCGCCGATAACTATCCTGCCGGTATCTCGCGGATCGACTGCATCCGATAGCGCCTTCCGGCTCCAAGCTCGTTGTTTTGAACCCGCGAGCCAGCCAACTTGCTCCACGACTTTCTAGTACCAACTTCTGAGTTGAATTTCTGCCGTTTTTTATTTTCGGCTACGTGTATCTCTAGTTTAACTACCGGACTATACATATTTTGTCGCGAACGAGGGCCACTCGTATCTGTCAATGAAAAATATCGCTAATTTTCACGTTTCATGTTTGGTTTCAATCGACCCGATTGATACAGTAACGTGTATTTGTCAAAATACTTTTGCGCGCTTCTATACATAGGTGAGAAAAACATAGAAGGACGGACACTGATTAGCGAAACAAACGACGAGGGTCGAATTTATACGCGACGTCGGATTTTTCGTGCTTTGGATAAATCGAGATGGCAAACTTCCGCGACCCAAAATTGATTTCGAACGGGGAGTTGCATCCAAATCGGTTCGTCGGCACTACTCGATCGACGCGCACGTGCGACGAAACGCGACGAGGCTCGATACGAGACGGATAACGAGTCTACGGAGGTTCGTCTCTCTCTCTCTCGTAGCCGTTCGTCGCATCGAGTACCACGTGATCGCGGTTCCTGTCAGTCGTTTCTCCGCGAACGACGGCAGAGCAGTCGCAGTCGAAATCCATTCGGCGCATATATCCAACGCGCGCTCGGAGCTCGAAACCCGCGTTGGATCTACGAGGCTCGAGTTGGAAAAATTGGCGTAAAGTAATGAAAGTAAAGGAAGGCGAACCGAATCGACTCACCCGCCACGCCGCCGATCCATTGCTTCCACAGAAAAGCCTCGTTCCCGGCACCACTCATGTTGCTATCGTGTACTCTCGGCGACAACACGTGGCTCGCCAACTGTTCGGAGGTCGATGAAATCACGGGAAAAATCAATCGTCCACGCGCACTTCGCTCGCCGCCCCCCTCCTGTCGCGTGCTCGTCGGATTTTCACAGCTGATCGCGGCCAACGTATCGTCGACGCACCTCGAAGCGTCCGTGTCCGTGTCACTCCTGCTCCGTGGATCGGCGCAAAGTAAAGCGGTCTGGCACACCAGACTTGCTTTTCGTTGGATCCAACTTCCAGAACGCCATCCTACCTACCTACCCGCCACGCTCGCTCGAGTTAGACCTCGCTGATCGACTCGCCGCCTCGACGCTTCTTCGCTCCGAGGACGCGACTCGCCCAACAGGTTTTCCCTCGCCGATTCCTATTTTTCCAGTCGTTCCAATCACCCGGTTCCCCGCCAACTTTCGAACCACGAACGAACGGACCGCGCGCAAACTTCGTCCAAGCTCCACGCGACGCGACGATCTGATTCGAACGGACGCCGCCGAAGATACTTATTCTCCGTTCTCCGCAATTCCACGCCACGTTCAGCCCCGTTCGCTTCCTTGGACGGAGGCCGGTCTCGCGGTCGAGCCGCGCGGCGTGTCCGTTACGGGGAAAAAAAAGAGCAGTCGGGCATTTCTCGTCGTCGACTCGGATCGCGAAAACAGCGGAATACTTTTCCATCGTTTTCGTTGTCGTTCCTCGTTGCCGTATGCGCGGCGAACCACGATTCTTACCGACACCGACGAACATGTCCGTCGACGTGGGTCACGAGAATTCGCCGACTCTGCCAAACGATACTCTCCTTTTTTTCTACTCGCCATGCTCTCTCCCGACAATTATCGCTTATCGGAAAACTAGAGAAATTTACGAAGGCTCCTTCCCGTTGCTCCTTTCTCATCATCTCTACCCTCGTTCTGCCGCCATGCAACGCGCATACGTCACGCGGCTACGATTTTGTTTTCCAAACACGCGAGTATGCTCGCGGCAAGACGATTATTCAACCGATCCCTCCCCCCGCTACGCTCGTTCACTTGGATCATCGTAAATTCCGACCAGCTGTTTTTTCATGCGTCAAATTAACGGAGTATTTCTTCGGCAAACGAAGCTTCATCCGCGTAGAAAAGCAAATCGTAGAACCGAACAGCAATCGAACCTAACGAGGCCCGGTTCGTCGACTACACCGGAGATGCTCGGTCTACCCGAAGGAAAAACAGCAATCGACGGAGATAACAATCGAATACGTCAATTGCAACGCGATCGGAAGAAATGAAAACGTGGAAGGAGAAGAACGGTCTTTGTTTTCAACGATTCGAGGAAACCGGATTTTGGGAAAAATCGATGGAAAGACGATTTACTTCCGTTTGCGTGGTATCGCATCGCGGGGCCGTAGGAATTTCGCCTCCGGGGCTGATTACTAGATCTAGTTACGCCGCCGTTGCGTAATCGCCAAAATCGTTCGATAGACGAGTTCGCGACACCTGTATTAGCCCGCGACACCTGTATTTCCAAATTATAATATTTGTTTTCGTAGATCGATAATAACGAGCGCGCGTCAATGTTTGCCGATTCTATCCGACGCCGGTGGAATCTTCCTCTAATAAGATCGAGAACGATCTTGGAGCGATGACGCACCTGTTGGCCGTTGTTCTCGGCTGCCTCGACGGGATTGATATTGGGAAGAATTAGCTACGCGAGAACGAACATTCGATCCAAAATTTAATCGGTCGATGTTGAATGGCGCGGAACAACAACAGCGAATCGGAACTCCGCGCTTCGCTCGGCGAACAAATACGTCGACGATGTTTCGCAAGCTCGTAGTCGGTCGTTCGACGACGTGCCTCCGGTGGCGTCACGTAAACCCTCGTGCGTCGTCGCGGATCACTGTTTTCCGGGGGCTGGTCGACGGACGAAACGATCCGATATAACCATCGTCTCGTCGTATTTGACGATACTCCGACGCGCCGCGACGATCGAAATTACATTTTCAGGACCATCGACGTCGCCGTATCTGAGAACCGTGATCGCGACTGCTTTCCCCCCCCCCCCCCCCCTAGAAATTATTTCCCCTAGAAATTCGCGGGGTAAATTGTCGTCTCGTGACGCTTTTGCGCCAACGCCGATGTTTGATGTTGATTCGAACAAGAACTCTCCCATGGCGAATAAATATCCAGCTCCTCTCGCTCTGGTCGCACGAATCTGAAACTTGCGCCATAATTCAGAAAACTTCGCCTGTTCGAGTAAATCCGGTCCAGATGGTCGCGGGTTGGAAAAAAATGAACGAAGACCCCACACCCCTGCTTACGAGTACGATAAATCAGAACTGATCGGCGTCTCTTTCGTCATCGCGGTCATCTTCCTCCGTTTATTCCGGACTACTACTACTACGGCAACCCGACGTCTTCCTCGCCTTGCTCCGAACTTTATTCGCTGTACGTTCGCAAAGAAACGGCGAAATTCTCCCGCTACGCGGAAAAGTTGGGGAAAAGTTTCCAAAGATTGGACGAAAAATTGGAAGCCGCGCGAGATTGTTTCTTTATTTTTCACGCGCCCCGGTCTTTTTGGTTTGCCGCGGTAGTTTCTAGATTATTCTACAAAAATGTGCACTCGCCCTCGCGCGGCGACGCTTCGCCTTGCCTTTCCCCCTCGTCGCCGAAAAACCGCGCGTTTCCTCGATGTTCTCCATTTTCGTCCGAAATGTTTCTCCGCCAGGCGGATATTCCCGAAGATATTCGGACGAACGGATTCGGACCCGAAATATCCAATCGTCGAAATCCTCGGGTTCCGCGCGCTCGAGCGGACAGCCGCGTTCCGTGGGTGTTTCTCGCGATAATTCCGCGTAACCCGAACGCCGCGAGGCGTATAAAGGAGCCAAGTTCACCCGGAAATCTCACCGAACGAGGCTTCTGCCTCGAATATTACCGCGCCCCCTCGGTGACGGCTCGCGTCGCGCTCCGAATCCGTCCGAACCGACCGGAACGAGCTTTTTCCACCTCGACGCCCGATTTCCCGGAACGAGCTTGCAAACTCGCTCGCTCGAGTTTGCACCGAGGAAAGTTGCTCCGCGGCGTTTGGAGCCCGCATTTTTTCGATCCGTTTCGCCTCGCCGATAAATCCTCCCCGCGGCGGTTCCACCTCTCGTCGATTACCCGGCAGCGAAACGCATCGATCGCCGGCGTGTCGTTTGGAATCGAAGCTAGGTACCTATTATTCAACTTCGAAATTAGCCCGCTGCTAATCGGGGGGAAACTTTCCAATGATCCCGGAGTTCCGTCCTCGTCGATCTAGCCCACGCCGCGTGGCCTTGCCGCGAGTTCCCGCATTCCTCGATGTCGGTGCACACCCACCTATCTAACGCCGTACCTAATTCTTATCGCGGCACTCGCCTGTCCTCCCTATTTTTAGTTGATACCCCCCAACAGCTTCGCTCTCGTCTTCGCTCGTCGCCGAGCGGCAATATATCGTAACGAGACGAAAATTAACGCCGCCCGCGCTATCTGTTCGTACACCTAAGCCGACGGACTTACTTCCACGTCGAGATTCGCGATAACGTACCATTATCGTCCAAACAACGTCGCTCAACCTTCCCGGCAACGTGATGCCGTTATCATCGCTGCTCCCGAAGAGTCGCGTGAATCTTCGAGCCACCTCGCTTCCGGGAGACGTCGCAGGGGCCGAGAAAAACGAACAAAACGACGCCCATTCCGGCCGCGACGGACGCGTGAAAACGATTTATTTCTCCTCGTTTCGTTTCGACGTGTATTATTATTATTATTATTATTATTATTATTGTTATTGTTATTATTATTCTCGCTATTGTTCCTATTACTATTATTACTATTGCCTGCTACGCAGTAAAAATGTTTCCGTCGTTGTGTAAAATGTAGAAACTCTTGCGTAGAATATTGAACATTCCGGTGCGTTGATTAGCGTTCTCGCAGTCTGTTTTTTCAACACGCAAATGTGTCATTTGATGCTAAAGTAACGCGTTTTAAATGTTGCTCCACATTGGTTCGCGTTACTTTCGACCTAGAGCGCGTTACTTTATCGCTACGCGCGAAGTGTCTCGAAACAATGGTAGTATGTTGTAAAAAACAGTCGTCGACGCAAATTGTTGGGTTACAATTGACGGAAAATTGTTGACTGCGTACGATCTAATCCTAAAAATTAACGATGAATCTCGGGGATACGTGCACCGACAGTCTTCTCATTTTATCTCGAGTCTCGCGAGCGTCGCCGATCGTTGTTTGCGCGTCGCGTCGATGATGAATCGCGGAGCCTGGGTGACGAACGTGCAAACAAAAACCCGGAGACGCTCGCGCCCGAATGTCAACACGAGAGCGCGTAGATTGATCTTTGCGAGGCGAAACCGAGCGCCGCCAACGACGACGACGACGACGACGACGACGACGACGACGACGACGACGACGACGACGACGACGACGCTAGGACAAACGCGATCGCTACTTGGTCATCATGCCGCGTTGGATCTCCTCCAACGATTTGCCCTTGGTCTCCGGCATCCAGAAGAGCGCGAACGGCACCGCGCAGAAAGTGCACACCGCGTAGAGCCAGAGAACGTAGTCGATGCCGAACATCTCCGCCAAAGGCTGATACGTCTTCGCGGCGGCGAACGAAAAGACCCCCGACGAGATGCCGCAGAGCAGCGCGGCCACGATCTTCAGGTTCGAGGGGAACAGCTCGCTCAGCATCGCGCTCGGTATTATGAGCAGTCCTAGGCAGAAAAACACCTGGAAACAGATTATCGACGTTATCGGGAGCCAGTCCCGTGGACCGGCTTCCGGCAGGTTCTCCAGCATCGCGAAGTGGGCCGCCAGACTCGCCAACGACAGACCGACCCCCAGGCTCGAGGTAACCAGCAGGACTCGCCGACCGCACTTCTCGATCGCGTACATCGCTGGCCAGCCGACAGCGATGCTCAGGATACCCGCCATCACGACGACGTTCGCCGGGGCGATCGCCTTCACTCCCGCCTTCGACAGGATAATCTCCATGTAGTAAACGACGCTGTTCATTCCGCAGATGTGCATGAACATGAACAGCACGACGATTATGAGGGCGGCGCGCCGATACTTCGGGGTGTTCAGCTCTCGCAGCCTTCCCGCGAACGTCACGTCGCTGAACGCCGACTCGAACTTCCTCAGAGCCTCGACCTCCTTTGCCGCGTCCGCTCCGCGGTGGTACCACGCGTAGGCCTTCTCCGCTGCCTCCATCCGGCCCCGCCGTACCAGAAGATGCGGCGTCTCGGGCGTCACGGCGAACAGGATCAAGCTGATGCCGGTCGGCACCAGAGCCACGATCGCGAAGTCCGACATCGAGACGTAGGCGCCGAGGAAGCTGCCGAGGAACGTGCCGACGGCACCTCCGTTCATCGACATCGTCACCAGGGCGCCGCGCACGTTCGCGTTCGATATCTCGCCGATGTAGAGCGGGAAGCAGCTGAAGTTCATTCCCATTCCAAGACCCGCCAGCGTTCGCGACACGTACAACCAGATCACCTCGTCCGCGAATATCATCGATATCCAGCCCAGCGCCAGCGGCAGGCCGGCCGCGAACATCGCGGTCTTACTCCCGAAGAACTCCATGCATATCGCGCCGACGATTCCGCCGATCAGCCGGCCCACGTTCACCAGCGAGGCGACCCACGATCCTTCCGACGCCGTTATCGGCAACGGCGAATCCGGACCTTGAAGCTTCGCGAGGTACGGCGACGTCCAGCCCATCATCATGCCGGATACCATGACCATCAGCATCGCTGCTCGACAAGACGCGAGAAACACGTTTTAGAAACCCTTTCTTCGCGAACGTTCGTCAACGTCTGGAATCGATGGACGAGAACGCGGAGAACCGACCACGGCTTTATTCCCCTTGTCTTCGTTTATTATACGAGTCGAGTTGAGTCGAGTTGAGTCGAGTTTAATTACACAGGACGACGAACCTAATCAAGCAAGCAACAGGGACCAGACTTGCTGTACCTTATACTTCAAAGGGCGCTGAATTCGCATCCGGTGTCCGTTTGACCCCGCCAGATCATAAAGCAAGGGCATTTCAAGGTCAAATCGAGAGAACGCTATGGTTATACATACGCTGACTGTATGTTTCCCAGGTCGTCGAATCCTCTCCGTTAGACCTTGGAGTGCCCTTGACTGTAACCTGACGAATTCAGCGTTCTTTGGAGCACAAGGTACACCGGGTGTGGTCCGCGTTGCTCGCTCGATCAGGTTCGTGGTCCCGTGATATCTACGCGTAACTCGACTCAACGCAACTCGTACATATTTCGTAAAAAGTTTGCGATGGTAACTATGGACAAATTACGGTATGGTCTATTATTCTTTGTACAGTCTACGCTTTCGAAAGGGATTACAGCAGGTGAACCAATTAAGGTGGTTCGTCCGCCGAGGAGCGTATGACGCGGGTGCCAAACATGGGCCCAATGGAAAATTGTGAATATCCGTATAATTATCGCTAAGCCAATACGAATGTGATCTACAAATGTGCTTCGAATAATATTTTACCAAGTAATTAGGCAAACAAACGACGATGCCACATATTCGCGCGCCTACGACCAGACGCGTTCGGGGTACGTTTTCGTTACATTATCGTGGAATATTTCTTCAGGAATCCCCCTCACCCTAGTTTCTCGTTCGTCACCCGTAGCATCCTGATGTTTTAAACTCGTTTTTTTCGGTACATGGGAACTCGCTCGAGACGAGAAGCATTCGATTACAATTTTGACAATGACAAATCGGTCGTAACCCCGATGTTAAAAAGTTCGTTTCGATCGGATTCCAACGTCATTTATTTCTCTTGTTTGCCCGGTAACCGACCCTGAAATTTCTCACATTTCGAACGATATAGCAACATTTAGAGACTCTCGTAAGTTTTAGTCGATTGTCGGAAAAATCAGCTCGAGTGCGACATAAAAGAGTGCCAGCGTGTTGCGTCGCGCGGAGCCGAACCACCAAAAATTCTGGTCTCGAAAATTGTGGAAAAGTTGTCGCCGCGCGAGGGGGAATATTTTTTATGAGATGAAACGTCTACGTCGCGACGGTGGTGATCGTCCCGGAGGCGACGGGTGGGCAAGGCGAATGCGCGAAGTTGTTTGGGAATTCGACGGCGTTTCGATACTGGATCGATCCGTTGGTATTGTGAGAATTTTTGCCACTTACCGGCCAATCCGCTCAGCCATTGCGGCCACGTGGTAGTTTTGGGGAAAATTTGTGGTACGTCGACGGCGATAACCATCCTCGCAGTCGCACTGTCCGCGTCGCGACATCAATGACTAGACTACGAGCGGCTCGCCTATATCAAACGCAAAATTCTGAATGCTCTATATTTGAATAGCGATAAGATATGCCCGTGACATTCGCATTATGTATTTTCATTATTCGCGCTGTCACTCGCGTCAACAATAATTCTCGTGTTTTTTTCCCTGTCTTCGAGTTATCAAGCGTCGTCGCTCGATTTTTTTTTCCCTCTATCAATTTCATCTCCAGATTCGTTCGAGGAGAATTTTCAGACCCGAGGATCGCGGAAGCAACGCGAGCTTCTGCTCGGGTATCGCTCGCCGCTTCTTGCTCGACGGAGAGTGGAGAAACGCGCGTGGCTGGACCAGAGAGAGACGGAGACAGAGAGCGAAATCGCCTCGCGTCAATAAAAGTCATCTCGAATACGTCTCGCGGCTTATTTATCAAGGATTCCACATCACCGAGCCGATTCGTCATTTTCGATCCTTTCGCTTCGCAAGAAAGCTGTTGCGAGTGAGATTCGTTCGTTTCGCCGAAATCGTTTTCGTACGACCGGAGAGCTTTTTTGCGCTAAAATCGGACCGAGCTTTCGCCGAAAAACGCCGACATCTGCGCGAGCTTTTTTCTCGTTTTCGACGCAACTCCGTAAAATCGAACGGGACTCGGCTAACAAAACGAACACGAAACGCCACTCGAAGTTTCGCGACGTGCGGTGACAAATCTCTGCTTTCCGAAATCCGACCGGGAAAATTCGCGTTTTCCGGACGAAAGTGTCGAACAAAAGAAACGTAGGAGGAACGGAAATGTTACGCGAACGGATAACAATCGAAGAAAAATAAATAGATGGCGCTTCGCTTAGGGGCAGTCAGGATTTTCGAAAAACCGATTTTTTTAAAAACATCTTCGCGAATTATGCTGTTTCGAGAATATTCCAGGAAAATTTCAAGTCGATTCCATTGCAACGATTCGCAACGACGATGAAAATACGTTCGACCGCAATTTTCTTCTTTTTCCCACTCGCGCTCAGACCTTC
This sequence comes from Arge pagana, assembly GCA_963969455.1. Lineage (NCBI taxonomy): Eukaryota > Metazoa > Arthropoda > Insecta > Hymenoptera > Argidae > Arge > Arge pagana. Next base: position 1,620,233 of record OZ018312.1, on the reverse strand, counting down.
GCTTTTCGCCCTTCCACGTCTCGCCAACGCTTACATCCCCCGTGTTTCTCATCCCCGAGGAATTTCCTAATCTTCCGCGACGAATTTGCCGAAAACTCGCTGCTACGCGACTTTTTTCGACCAACTTTACCGAGACTTTTTTGTGCCGTTTCGCGAGCTCGCTGCCGCGAATATTTACATCTTCCTATTCAACGTCGCTTTGACTTGCCGTTCCTCGCCCGTTTTTCCCCACCTACGTTACGTTCCGACGATATTGGATGCCCAGCGACGCGAAAGCTCTCCTCGACTCGGAGTACCTCGCGCTTCTCCGACTGATCAACGTTCCAAGAACTTCGCGAAATAAATAATACCCATCGAGGCCAAAACTCAAGTTCATTCGAAAAACTAGCGCTCGACGAAAAAGACAACAAAAAAACGAACGACCCACCTGTTTCCGATCCAAAAAAAAGCTCGCCTTTAAAATAGCTTTTACCGACCTGAAAAGATTTGAAAATCGTCGGTCTACCTGCGTCGTTCTGTTGGCAATGTGGAGTAATTTCATGATACTCGGTCGCACGGTAGAAAATGTTTCGTCAAATTTAGCACAAAAATTTGCGTTAACGACTTATTTATCACAAAATTAGTGTTATTTCAACACATTCCGTGCGTAGTAATACAGTAACGAAGCTCTGTGTTAAAAATAACGCGAACCAATATTAAAATTCTCTAGAACCGGTTCGTCGGATTCTGCACGCTAACGTATTATTTGTAATACGTAGAAAATGTTGATTTCAACATTTTCTGCGTGTAACTCTGATCAGCTGCTAAATATACATATGTACGTAAATGTCGCCTGAAAAATAGAGGCCGACGTTGAAAGTAGCCTCGGACGCGCAGACGGAAAATTATTGCAAATGCCATCCAACGATGAAAGTAAAGTTAAAGGTGTGCGCAATATGTCGAAACACTTATCACGACAGCGACTATAATACGTTGAAAAACTCACTGAAAAACGACAGTGACTGTCATACCCTTTACACAATGACGGAAATTTTGTTGTACTGCGTAGTAGGAAAAAAAAGATTCGATGTCTCAAAATTGCTTTACAGTGAAGAAAATGTCTTACATTTTACACTACGCACGGAATCGTACGGCTCGCTGATTTTACGCATGCGACCGATATTTTTTATTGGCACGCGACGCACGTTTGCGTCGAAGAGGAAAATAAACAGCATCGGTAAGACGCGAAAAGTTGTGAGAAAATTCCTGCTCTTTGGCTTTGAGATCGATCCTTTTTCGCCTTTCGGTCGAGCATCAGCGAAACTTCTCCAGATCGAACGGGCTTTCGGAGTAGCCGTTGCGGGATAATTTCGCGAACGGATAACGCGAGTGGAAAAAAAGTTTGGAAGAAAAAAAGTGACACGAGTCGTCGACCGCTCGCCGTTGACTGGGAAAAAAACGTCACGTCAAAACACGATATCGATACGGTGCGATCTCGATTCAAAGTCCACGCAGCATCCGCGCGCGTAAACAAGTTTGACCCGATGTTTGAGTCGGCCTCCCATTAGAAATTGGTAAAACGAATATAAGTAAAATCCGCGACAACGAACTCGGCGGGAACCGTCAGATTCGAGATCTATTTCTACGAGTGCCGGGGACTGGATGAGCACGCGGGAACCCGGAAACGTTGGTCCCTTGGAAATCGCAGGAAAATGTTGGATCTTCGACGGGGATTTCCACCCGAGACGGTCTCCAAAGGCGAGTCGATGTGAAAGGTATCGTTGATATTAAATTTCGTTGATAGAGGTTTGCCGCGGCTCTACTCTCTCAGATCGCATGGCGCGGAATAGCGGAGAGAAAGAATTCTCGAGAAATCGTCTTTGATAGGTTCGATAGTCTATTACCGGCTAATATTCAGGGAATGAAACTTTTCGAAAGCGAGAAAAATTGAATTTCCACGCTGTCGGTAATTGAATCGTGTCGGAATTGCTACTGGAATAAGATCCCGCGACTCCCGGAGAGTCGTAGACATTTTTCACCCCCGTCGCGAAAATTCGAGCTTTTTTCGTTGGTCCACGCGTCTCTCTCTCTCTCTCTCTCTACTTCCCTCTCCCTGGAGAAACATTCAGCGCGATGATTTTGTCTCCCTCCTCGCAACATCGACGGGAGGAAAAAAGTCGCGGGAATTGGAAAATGTGAAAGTTTCGCGCCAAATCGACGTTTCACCGGACGCGTCGTTCATTTGGAGCAATCAACGAGACCCGTTGCACTTCGCGGCCAATTTCTTCCCTCGTGGCCGCTTTTTTCATCTCGCTTCGTTATTTTCCTCCTCGACTTTCCTACCCGTCGATTTTGGCGACTCGTCGAGTTTTTCATTTGCCCGAAAGTATATAACGTGGTTTGGCGCGAACGACAAATTTCCCAATTTTCTCGAAAACCTCCAGTTTTTTCCGATCCGACAAATTTACCGCCGCAGAAACTGTTTTTAGACGGGGACAAATGAGTCGTCGATTAATCGAGCTACTCTCGACGTTTACGCGACGACCAACAAAGGCGTGGCGATTTCGGATGGTGTCGAAGCGACGCGGAGCTCGAGGAAATTCGAAACGCGCGCGAATTCGGTGCGAGATACGACGTATACGGAGGAGCTTTTGTCGTCGCTGTTGTCGCTTTTTTCTGGTAAAGCGAGAGCTGCGGATCGTGGTGTAGCACTGCGGAGGAGACCGGAGCGACGCGGGGTCAAACACGGCGGGTACAAGGCGGCGGCGGCGATGCGGGGTTGACGCAGACTTTTTGGGACGGCGCGAGGGTTCAGGGTTCGTAAGAGCGTCGGTAGGGGTCGTAGGAGGTGAGGTGTACGACCGTCAGCCTCGAGGCTGACTCGGGGCGAACCGCAGTCAGCGGTCGAGCGCCGCCCGTTCCGGACGCGTGGGAACACGACCCGTCTCCCGATTCGCGAAACGTGGCTGGGAAACGAAAGAGAAAAGGAAAAAGAGAGAGAGATAGTTGGCGAGTGCGCGCGACGAGACGAGGAAGGGGGTTGAAACTGATATACGGGGCGAGCAAGAGCCGCGTGTCGCCGCGGCTGGAACGAGGCGTTGACAGCGACTAATTGATATACTTTGTTCGACGTCCCCGGATCACGTGATTCGCGTCGTTTTACAGGAATTATCAATCACCGGATATTTTATTATCCGTCGGCGAGCGAGAATCTTGACGTCGCGTCGAGGACCGACCCATTTTCCTCTCATCTCCTTCGGCTCTCGCGTTGCGTTTCCTCCTACGTAGCACGCCTCCTAGGCGAGTTCCCCTGCGACGGATCGGACGATACTGTGGAGGGTAGCCGCGTTCAGTGCGACGCGATCCGCGAACATGTTCGAGAGATAAAAATACGGGGCGAGAAGAAAGGAACGATGAGCGTGGACTTGAGCTTTCCGCGCGACCGAGCTCCGTTGATGATAGAAGATTGGCAAAATGTGATTTGGCGAGAAGGGATGAGATCGCGGAATCTGTGGAAGTAATCGTCGCGAGTTTCCGCGACGCGTGTCGAGATCGGTGCCGCCGACCTATCCCAACGTCGCCGTCGTCGCGGGTCGAGGAAGCTTCGCGGCGAAGCTCCTCGCCGGATCGACGCGCGTACACGCACACGCGCGCGGTCCTCGGTGGTTGCGAGTTCGCGCGAGTGGACGAGGGAGGGTGAATGCTCCGAGTGTTTCGACGGTGTTTTAACTAGGATTACCACTTACTACCGCTCGTTCCGCTATGTACGCCCACGTCCACGCTGACAACGGCATGTGCTGCTACTTGCCGACCGTTCTCTACCTGGAGCGATACCGTGAGTCGAAAAATGACTTTTCCCCATCATTCTTTCTCGCTACGAGGTGTTTCCCACCGTTTCAACGCTGCGTTGAAACGACACTAATTTCGAGGGAAATATTTTTACCGCGTACACGCGATACAAAAGCTCGCGAGGTCACTTCGCGGGTAGCACTTCGGCTACTCGGAAATTGATCACGCGACGGCAATTTTTGCCAAAGTTTGAAAGTTGCGCGATGAGAATTGGGGGAGACCGAGGTCGCGTGACATATACTCGATCAGGGACCGGCGTATCGCCGATATTTGATTATCGATATACGACGACTCCCGTAATTATAAACGGGGCCTGAGAAAAATTGATCGAGCAAACAGCGCGTGAATTTCAAAGTGCGGATCATACGTTCGTTTGTACAGGCTTGGGAAGGTAGTAAACGACAGTAATTTCGGATTTTCGAACCGTTTGACGTAACAGAACGGAAACGTCGATTCAGTAGATACAAACCACTCAAATTCGCCCCGCGCTGTCGGCACAGGCTAGTCCCGACCGAGCTTTTTACTCAGAAAATTGGGATACTTTTCAATCATCCACGTTCGTCCGCCACGTTTTTACCGCAAAGAAATTAAACCGCGGCTGTAGCTTTTTCCTCTTTTTTTTGTTCCTTTTTTCTTTCAACCGCGCCAAAAATTGCTTCCCGCTTGCGAATTCAGCACTCGTAATCCGCAGGCATCCGGAAGTCGATGACTCCGATGCGAAACGCGACGAGTCCGCAATCAGCGACCGAAACGAACCGAAATTATACCGTTTTTCGTTGATTTCGCCAATTTGTGGGTAGCCGTCGCGCTTTCCCCGCGTTTCTCTTTAATTTATTTTCTCCACATCGAATCCAACGAGTCACGCAGCGTCGTCGATGCTTCGGGCATTCGCGCACGCGGCGGCCATCAACGTTCGTAGCTTACTCGTAAAATCTACGTGAAACGAATGATAAAGCACGGACCACGCTCCGCTGGATTTCACCCAAACTTTCCTCAATCATTTACATCTCGTTGGATGATTTCCAAGTTTCACGGTGGACTCGGAGCAGCAGGTCACCCAACGCTAAAATCTTCCACACTTTCCAATTCTGTCCGATAACATCGTCAGGAAACGGAAAAGTGAGTCCCTTGGAGCGCGAGCACCCCTAAAAAAGAGACGCTCTTCTTTTTTTTCCTCGTCTCATCCGCCACCGGTCATCGCGATGCTTTTTTCCGAGCTTTTCTCGACTGGAATATTTTGTCGAGATTGCTCGGCATTCCGACGAGGAGAAGCCGCGAAAATATACGGATCGCCCGCGTCTCGACGGCAAACGTATTCGGGAAGAGATAGGAGCGAAGCTTTACATAATAAAGCTGTTTAAACGGTTACCTCGCCACCTTAAAGCCGTGACGCGGTTGGAAATAGAGCTAACGACTCGCGCTGGTTGTAAGATAAATTAAACCTTCCGCAGCGTCGACCGCCCACCGAAATTCGGGGCTCGCGAGCGAAACGCGACGCGCCCCCCGCTAATTTTCATCCCCGTCCTTCTCGAGCGTATCCGAGGAATAAAATAAAGCGATCGCGAGGAGATTCGAACGCGTGTTTTTCACGCCCGCGGGAACCTTCCGCCACGTTTTTTCTCCTTTTCTTGCTCGCGTGGAAACGAGAGACGAGTGTTTTTCGAACGCGATGGAAAACTCGAGAGCTAATGTTATTCGATGTTTTCGAATGTAATGCTCGACGATACGAGGTCACCCCTATTTTCCCGGAGGGGAGATTATTGAGACGGGAGAATTTTACGGTGATCCCTTCTCGATACGAATACTCGCGGCGTCGAGGGGGAAGATCGAGGCGGGTCATAAAAATGTCGTGAAATTCGCATTTCCAAATTTCCACGGTGTTGCCGAGGGCTTTTTCCCACGTCGCAACGATCACCGCGAACGCGGGCCGAATTCACCCGATGAATTTCATCGCCGACTATTTCTCGTTGTTCGACGGATCTCGCCGCGCCGGATAAACTTTCGGCACCCGGACGCCGTAGATATTTCTAGCCGACGCGGGGAATTCGCCTCGTCCTTCGCTCTTCGACCGAAACACCTCGCAGGTACAATTTCTATCCACTTTTTATGGAACAAACCGAAACCCTCCGATCATATTCGTTCGCTGCGAGAATCATTCCCGTGCAAAGCGCGGAACTCGGCATCCTGCGGTGCGCGGCGAGTAGTCGCAGTCGAGGAATAGTCGGACCACGCGCGAATCACTCGCTCGCCTCCGAACCTTGGCCGAACGCGAGGCGACCGAATATTTCCTACTATCCAGCAAAATTAAACATTCGCCAAATATTTTAATTCCATACAATTAATTTAATACAGAATTTAATTTTGGAAAACTAATTTATTTTTTTCAATTATATTTTTCTTCTTCCAAGTACATCTCCTCAACTTTTAATCTCGACGTCGCGCCGACGCAGAAAAAACTCTCGTTTTTAAGAACACATCTTTAACGACGAACAAAGACGAGCGGGGAGAATAAAAGCGGTCGTAACGACGAATTCCGATTATTGGGAGTCACTTTTTTTTACCTCATCCGATTGCGATCCTTCCAGCTTATTATTAGATTTTTGTTGTTTTTTTTCCTCTTACTCTCCAGACGCGATTATTCGACGCGCGACGAACTTTTGTTCCCGAAAGGCTCGCAACTTTTCTCGCCGTGTGCGAGGCGGGCATCGATAGAAACGAAGTTTTCTTTCGTTGCTCGTTTCAAAAAGGCTGCGGCGATTGTTTTCGCCGGTAACTTGGCCGAAAAAGGGTACAAAGGAGATCGAATAAAATTTTATTCCGCCCGCGGCGACGTGGAACGGGAAGATCGCGCGATCCCCGGCAACTCGGTAGCCCATAAAATGTAATCCGCGAGAAAAATCGCTGCCTAATGCTTCGCAGCAATTTGCCAGATCGAGTTTCTCCTCGATTTTCTCGACGAAGGTATCGAAATAAGCGAAGTTGGCGAGGATCTGATTTTTTCGTTTAAGACTTTGAACGAAAGCAAACGACGGATTTGTTTCTCCCTCTTCGACGCTTCGGTAACGAGGCGAACGAGAATTACGCTCATCCCAATTTCCGGCCGAATCGAAAGCTTTCTTCCCCTCGAAATTAATCGGCTCGTCCTTCTCATCTTCCATCGCGAAACAATATTTTTTTTCTTCCATTTTTTCCTCCCGCCGCCCGGACGAACCTTTTCGCCGAACGCGAATCTCGTACTCGCGACTTTTCACCTCGCAGTCGACTTCGTCTTCGTAAACGAATTCGATTTACCAGGCAGCCGAGCACGAACGTTTTCGAAATTAGCTCGTCGATATCTTTCCGTCGAGCGGCTTCCAATTTGCTCGAATTTCCATTCCCGCGAAGAAACGACACGGGAATCGAGAAATATGAAAATTCCGCGGCGATTTCCACGGGAAAATGGGACGCGACGCGAGGTGGAAAAAAAACGACGAGTCGAAGGCGTTTTTCGATGCCCGGAGAATCGAGGCAGAACGGGAAACTCGGCGGTGGCGGCAAAAAATTCCCGTTCGATGTGTTCCGCGAAGAGAAAATGAAAAATTCGAATCCGCGATAGAAACTGCAAGGTGTAAACCCGAAGAGAAGTGATGAGAAACCTCGAAATGGCGGGAGAGACCTGCGGAGGTCGGAATACGAGCAACGAAACGAGAAATCGAGACGAGAGGCGTGAAACCGTAAAATATCGGAACATCGCCACGAGGTTCACAAAATCGAACGGCAAATCGATTTGTAAGAATTTTCAACAGCGTTGCAGTATTTACGAGTTGTCAGTCTCCCTTCGGGATTTTCCTGGCCACGCCTATCCCTTTTGTCAGGTATTTTTTAATAGCATCTCGGCTGCGGCGATTTATCTAATCGCAGAGTATAAATCTTCGAAACGTTCCCTAGGCGAACAGTTTTATCGCGGAAGGCTGAATTTTTTTTTCCAGCTACATACTACCGTAATCTACAAATTTGCGGAGGGAATTTTCGATTAGAAGTTTCTTTCCCATTCAGGAAATTACCGAGGTAGCGGTATAATTTTTCTCAAAATTGTCGGTACATTACGTGTCAGAAAATTAGTTCTGCGGACGTTACGCTAAATTTGAAGATATGCCCTACAATATGTGTCTGAGAGATGGAAACACGAGAGATTTTCATCTATCACACGTGGAGTTTTGAACGTTCTCGTTTATGAAAACCAGATAAAGCTGACGACGACGCCGTACGGAGCGATACCGTTTCGGTGAAGGAATGTCTTACATCTCATTTCGTACGATTCTATAATGGCTACCTTAAAAAAAGTGTGGCCCTCCAATACTCTTGGTCAAAATTCTCGTTACTGTTCCCCTTAATTGGAAATAATCGTAAGACTTTTTTGCCGTCGAGGATAAAAAACCAGGGAGGAAGATTTATTCGGTAATAATGATGGACGTTCGATGAAGGTTTTTTTTCTTCTCTCCCCTCGAGAGTGCCTCGCGGAAAATCGGGTTGACGAGAAGTTTCGAGGTTACGAGAACATCTGGGCGAACAAGGAAACGAGGAGAGGAGCGATTAGGGCGGAATTGCAATTAAGGAATAATTAGACGAGGGAAAAAGCACGCGACTCGTCGTTATTACGCTCGCGAGCATCAAGGCTACGGTAAAACAAGCTCTCTTCGTCTTCCACGTCGACCCGAGGCTCCGGGACGCGAGGACGAGCTTTCGCTGGTCCCGGACCGGGGAACGGGGAAAAACGACGTCGAAAACAAGGGAGGGAGGCGCGAGACGAGCGTCGGAAAAATCGAACGAGGATCGATAAGGAAGAAAAAGCTCGTTGATAGCGGAAATAAAAACACAGCTGCGGTATCCTTCGGGACAAGGACTCGCCTCGAGGTCGAGAATCATGGAACATCCAAAAATGCTCGAGGATTTTTTGGGTTCATCGTCAAAATTTTTTTTTTTTTTCAAAATTCGCTGCGCAGTAACATTTCCTCGCAAGCTTCCGTAAATTCGTTTGGATTTCTTGCTCGCGCCGGAGAAACGCGCAACGCGATTTAATTCGTTATTTTCAACTTACGCGTTACAACGTTGAACGTCGTAGACGTTTTACCGCTGGCATTCGAGACGTAAATTCAATTTCGCTGTTTACATTTAAATTTCTCGACTAATTTTACCGTGGACTCTCCTAGCGACGTAGGCGAGCGTTTCGCGGTGCCGGCGCGCCCTAGCAAAGAACGGCGGAGGACCTGTGTCAAGATACGCCGCGCGAAGCCCCCGCGCGGAACCGTTCGACCCTTCGGGGCCTCGCGAGGTCGGAGGTTGGATTTTAATTTGCGGTCGGGACCGTACCGACGCTTCGGAGGGTCGTTTCGGCTTGAATTCCTTGAAAGCAACCGCGTCGCGAACAGTTGCGGACAGCTCGAGCGCCCGAGGTGTCACACCGACCCTGCGGGGAAAGAACGCGTGACGCGTCCCTCGCGCCTAACGAGATACCCAACATTCGCTCGAAATTCGTATTTTCTCCTCCCTTCGCCCCTCCGGTCGCGGTTCTTGCTCCTTTTTCGCCGCAGGCATCGCGCGACGCGTTGCCGATCCCCGACTCGCTCGTCTCCTTCGCCTCGAACAGCGATACCTTGCGTGACGAGAGCAGCGCAAGCTCACAGCCGACAGCGCTAACGATCGCTACTCGTATTTATAATACACGGCGAAAAAAATGTCGCCGTTGCGTAAACTGTACAAAATTTTGGGTAGCCTGTCTAATATTTCAGCTCCCACGCTCCATTTTTCAACACGCAAAAATCTTATTTAATACCAAAGTAACACCTTTCAAACGTCACTCTCGCATCGCTTTGCCCTACTCTTAACCCAGAGCTTCGTTACTTTCTACACAGCGACGCGTTATTTCATAACTACGCGCCGAGTGTGCTGAAATAACACTAATTTCTGGTTAAAAGAAACTTGTTAACGCACATTTTCGCGTTAAATTTGACGCACGTTTTTTACTTCGTACCACGGAGCGAACAAATCGGGCGCAGACACGTGTTTCGCACTCGTTACCTCCCTCTCTACCGTACCACCTCTTACCGGAACTCGTGTTCCAGCGCGCATTGTAGAGACATCTCCGTGGCAAACTTGCTCCATAAGCTCTGGTTTTCCGTCCTCAGCACCAGGTACACCTTGTACCTCTACTAGACATATAGCCTTAACTCTCACCAACGCTCCACGCTTACATCTATATTCGGTTTAATTCTGGTTATTGCTCTTTCTATTTCATACCACCTTACGTTATCCTTTTGTCATCCTCCTATCTAATCCCCGCATTTTTACCTCTCATTTTTGTTATTCTGTTACCTTTAGTTCTACTCTGGTTTTTCGTTTTTCGTATACTCAACGTATCTCTCTATCACGCGTCTCGTGGGAGCCGTATGCACCACCACAATGTACCGGAGCAATTAGCATGTGTCCGAGCTACTACAGGCTCTACAGAACTTCCGCGTCCCTGGTATGAAAATAAAGGTTACTCGCTCTCTCTGTGATTTTTTCTTTTTTGTATCGAGTATTTGTAATGGCATTTCGTTTTGTTTTTTACTGTTCTATTATTTTTGGTTGTCCTACCTACTAGTTTTAAGTTACAATGGTGTAACGATTGGATACCAGTGCTATTCGACCCTCGTTGGCCTTCAGCACGATAAAATCAAGTTATCAATCAATCAATTTCTTTTTTTTTCGCCCTTTATCTCTGTCCTGCGCACGTGTCGTTTTTATGTCGAACGTTCGCTTCGATATAAAATGAATTGTCGATGTATTGCCTTTCTTTGCCGAGAAAACCGTGTTTCGTATTTCGAGAGCTCGCGAAATGGTTCGACGAGGCTTGAAAAAAATAGCGCTGTTCCTGTTCTCTCGTTTTCTTTCGCCCGTCCTCGTTCGTTACTCGCAATTTTTGCGCGGGACTCGAGCCGGTTTCCTCGTTTCTCTTCGACTTTTCTACGACCAGGGAGAGATTCGCGAAAATGTCGGCGAACGGAGACGCGGATCGTCGCGATTTTGGAAATGACAAACTCACCGAGGCGAAAAATGGGAGGCGGGCGGAAAGAAAACAGGAAAACTGGTCGGACGAGCCGTTGTAATACTAGCTGTAAATGTCCCGCCAGGGGCACCGGGGCGAGGGAGGAACGGGGAATGGAATGATGTCGTCGAGGCGCGGGAAGAAAGCTCGCGTCAGCGTAATGGAAAGGAAACAATTTTTCTCGTCGACCCTTCGTCGAAAATCCGATGCAATCGGCGCGTTATATTCGATCACCTAGCTGCTCTCCTCTTCTCGTCGCGATAGGCCTGTTCCTTTTTTTTTTTTACTCCCGCACGCGTGCTCGCCCTCCTGATCGATTTGCCCTCCGCTCGTCCATCAAACTTGCCAAAGAGGCGAGGCGAAAAAAATAACGAGAGGAAGACGCACAAACGAGAATTGTTTATTTACCGTCGATCGCCGTCCGAAAACGATCTCGCGGATCGATCTTTTTCCCCCAATTCTCAAATATTCCGCAATCGCATGACTCTTCGCGCAAAACCATCGCAGCGAAACGGTATTAATCTATAAATTATAATTATATCTATAATTATATACACTATCATTCGACGATCACCGCAAACTGCTGAGAACAACTTTTCCAGGAATTCGTCCGATTCCGCTTCGTTATCGCGGTCGCGCTGCGACGAGTCTTTCAGAATCGGTGTAACGAGCGAGCGAGCGAGCGCATCCTTTTCATACGCGATTCCCTCGTCGATGGAAAATTAACGGGTAATGAAAAAGTCGTTTCCAGGTGCCGATAAAGATGATGCTGTTCCTCATATTCCAGCGGGTCTATAGCTTTACGATCGACGGGGATCTTCGCCTATATATTTTCCGCCCGCACGAATGTTGCTTCCCCGCGTATCGTTGACTTTTACGGACGATGATCCTTCTCGTTGGCGAAAGATTACTCGTTTTCGTCGCGAAACTCTACGTTTCGTACGTTTCGAACGAGAATTCACCTACGATCGCGCGCGAGTGGCCGGAAAAAGCTCGTAGAATCATTTACGACGCGGCTTCTCCGTTACAACGAGAGGTCGCCGGACGCCTGAGATGGAATGTAGCGAATAAAAACTCTTTTTCCCCAAAATGAAGTCTCGCGCGAACGATAAAACGTCCGAGCTGCCGACTACGTCGCGTAATATCGCGCGCTTTTTCGTTTCCGACTCCGTTTCCCCGGCTGCCGACGAAAATTCGGGACCGACAGCTCGAATGTAGCTCAATTTCCCAAGCAGCCGATGAAATTTAGCGCTCGAATATTCCAGCAACAATTCAACTGGGGAGTGAAAATGGCGCAAAAGAAATGAATAAAAGACAAATAAACAAACGAGAGACAGATAAATAAAACGAGCTTTACGACGAGGAAAAGATGGACGCGGACTAACGAGGCTCGCCTGAATCCGTCGAAAGCTCGTTCGGTGCGATAGATGCGAGAACAAACGTAGTACCGCGTAATTCCAGCTCGTAAGCCGACGAAAGGAACGAGGCGAAACTATTTTTTTACATCAACTGTTATGCTCGCGAAATCCATTTACTTTTATGTGTCTCGTTTCATCGTCCGCTCCCGAGTATTTTTCCCGAGAGACAGTATTTCCGCTGCACCTTCGTAACGCCGGCTGAATATTCAGCGGATCTCGGCGATGAAAATTCTTTCGCTTGTCTACCGAAATAGCGGAGGAAAGATGCGGTATTTTTTTTATTCATTTTTTTAATAACTTTTTCGTCTCCTCGTGTTTTTTTTTTTACTAATCAGCGAACTCGTTTGTTTTACAGAAGCCCACAGAGCCCTGGAGCTGCTCGAAGATTATCACGCGAAGCTAACGAGACCGCAGGATAAACAATTGAGGTTGGCCATCGAACGAGTCATCCGAATATTCAAGAGCCGTCTCTTTCAGGCGCTGCTAGGTGAGCCGCGCGAATTTTCTCTAAGATCGCGCGCCGAGAACCGGCTCGCTGTCGCAAGCAGCAGTCGAGCTTCCGAAAAATCGTAAATCGGAACGAATCGAAACAACAGCGCGCTGCACTCCACGAAAATTAGCCGAGCTTTTCTCGTTCCTCGAGCCAACCATAAGCTTGGGAGCTTTCGCGCATATTTTGCGAGATTTTGCCCATATTTTGGGCGTTTTGTGCACATTTCGGGAGCTTTTGGGTGTATTTTTGGGAGCTTTCGTGTTTTTTGGAGGTAGAGAGACGATCGTGACGCGGTGTTGTCTACCGATGTATTACGCTCGCCTGGCGTGGTCTTACCCCATCGCGGAATCCGTCACGACAATTAGAGCGACGGGAGGGGTGAAAATTGACGGCGGCAACGGAGTAGAGCTTCCGGCGCGGACGGCCGCGTCCGCGTCGGTGTTGATAGGATAGGTTCGTTCGCGTGCGAAAGCGTCGACTCGGCTGAATCCTCGGACGAGGAGCGAGCACGATCTCGTCGAGAACTGGCAGCGAGTGGTTGATAGACCGTGAAATAAGACTGGACATCGCTCGGTGGTATCGATGCGCGCGCGAGAGCTGATCGGAGACTATAAAGTTGCGAGATGCGGGAGAAGTGACGATGATTAAAGGCTGCCCGCGCCGCGACTACCGGGCGAACTTTCGGTTGCATCAGCACGACGAAGTTCGCGAGCTTTTGATAAATCTGCACGGTCCGCGAGGCTGCGAGAGGAGTCGCGCGATGCCCGAGGTACGCGCGTCGCGCAACTTCGGCGCGCGTAACTTCAAATCACCTATCGATACGTATTACGACCGCGGCGTGGTAATACCTGGTGGGAAATTACACGCTCCCCGGGTAAACGCTGCTTCTTGGTCCGGTGATCGGCCGACTTACGGACAACCCAGCTTATCGAGCGAAATCTCCTTCGATGACCCTTCGATGACCCTTCGATCGGGATGTAGGAGACTAACGATAGGCGTAACGTTCGGAAAACTCGTAGAAAGCGTTCTCCGGAAGTTGTATTACCTTCCGTCCAACGTCACGGTGTCTCCGATGCAGAGTTACCGTGAAAGTTGACGGCGCGGACATGAGACGAGGCGGAGAGTCGACCGTCCGTGGAACAACCGACCCGCCAGCTCGAACCTTCCACCTGGTACTCACCACCGAGGACAGAAATTACTCGGCTGCTCCGAAAAAAAAACTGCGAACACTCCGAGAATAATTTGAGAGGCTCTGTAAGAAGATCGATCGGTCGGAGAAAATGATTCGTGCCTCTCGAGCATGCCAGCTGTAACGTGAAATTCCGATCCAGTTGGAAATTGGAATGGAATCAGCATCCGTCCCGGAGCTACTGGTAAAACGTTCGATTCGAATTTCCAGCCGGCGGAATGTAGTACCCCGTAAATTATGCTTCCTACACGCGAGGTTCCGAGCTTGACGCGGCAAGCTCCCTTCGCTCGAGATGGGACCTCGGACTCGATAAATATTCATTCATTTTCTTCGCTCTAGTTTATCTTATTTTTTTAATATTGTTCTCATTTAATTGGTGATTCGTCTTCGACTTCCAACGTTTCGTTACATTCGCGCTCCTTTACTTTCGTCGATTTTTCTTTTGTGCAGATTTGTGTTCCAGTTGAAGCTTATTTTTATTTATTTATTACTTAGTTTGATCCAAACTCGAGGATAGTGCCGAAATTTTCGATCGTAGGGCGGCGTCGAACGTATGCGAAGAGAGAGTCCCATCGTATTCGCATCGACGTCGTCGTTTAACGCCCCATCGCTCTCTCAGCCGGCATCCAACAGCGAAGTCTCCAGTCGTCTGTTGCCCGGAACCTGAAAGGTTCGCGGTAACCGGAAGAGGAGACACGGCAGCCGTCGCCGTGTTTCCCCGCGTTGGCATCCGCTCGCGACGGGGGCTTGATGACCCGTAATAGCCGTGCTTTAAGCTACTGCACTCTCCAGACTCTCCGCTAACAGGGACGAGTGCCGCCGAGGCTGAAGCATCCGCGAAGAGACATTTAATGCTGTCAGCGCTCTAGCGCCGTGTGCGCGCGTACTACCGACATTCCACGACCCGCAGCCGTGAGTTTACGGAATCCGGAAAACGGGACGACTCGTTTCCTTCCGCTCGAGTAAATTCGAGCGGACCGATATCAATCAGTGATATCAAACAGCGATAATTATCCTACGTATGTATATCCACTATCCTACGTTGGGCTCGTCTTTGGAACCCGCGTGGTACGCCGCGTAGCGGAAGAACCACCTCGAGCGAGACTCTGACGTGTATTTTCTTCGAAGATTGCGCGGAAATAAAAAATGTGGACCGGGCCTATTGGCTTGCGTCGGGTATTTTAAATTCTGACGATACGGCGGAATCGTTATTGAAATAACTTCGCCCGAGCTGCGCGGTGGTCGCAGTCGGAGGGTCGACCGGAAAGGGCTGAAAGTTCGGCACGTTGATACCGCTAAAAATTGTTGTTTACGTTCATCGACTAACTTTTTCGATTAGGTACCTACCCACCACCTACCTTCTTGAATCTTGGAACATTCATCGATGAGAAAACTCGAGCGTACGTACTTCCAAGTTCGGGCACGCGGTATTCAGTCGCGAACTCGACGACCTTCGGAGAATTCGGCCAGCTTAGAGCTTTCGTATTCCACCCTCCGCTCGGGACGTCGTTACCGTCGTCGACGTCGGGGTCGCGAGGCGATCCGTTCCCTCGCCACCGGTGTCGCGCGTCTACCGCGACAAAGGTAAAAAGGAATGACCGAATCTCGTTTCGCTCCGCGGAATATTAGATTTGACTGGGAAATGTATTTTTGACGTAGCTGGATCCGCGCGTTTCGACGACGCATCGAGCTTGCAAGCTCGGAGACGCGATGTTTTTTCCATCCCGCGGAGTAATCGCGTTCGGAGAAATCCGGTCGCGCGAATATAGTCGACCGGCTCGATCGAAGACCGGCAAGAATAACAGCGAAAGCTCGAGAACCTCGTACACGCCGCAGAATCGTATTAGTTCCAGCGCAGGAATGCAAAAGTCGCCGCATTTTTCCTCGGGAGAGAAGAAAAATTTCATTTCTTCCCTCGAAGAAGTAACATTTTTACTCTCGTTTGTTCCGTTTTTTCCGTGCATATTTCGAGCTTCCGTCATTTTCGGCACCGAGTCGATTTTTTCATCGACGAATTCCTCCGCAAGCTCGGTGGTTTTAACGAGCGGGAAAGTATGTTTCGAAAAATGCGGAGTCCCGATCGCGAACGCGAAGTTTCCAGCGCGGAATGCTCGCGCTCGTGCCCCTCTACATATACATGGATACGTCGTACGCAACCTTTCATCCAATTTGATGCCACTGCGAGTTTGTCGCGGCGAAGAGAGGCGAAGAATGCGAAGTCAACGAGGTGAAATGCCGAATAACGTACGGATTGTTAGCCGCGTCGTCAAAGCCGTTGCCCGCGGGGCGTATATCCGTCTCTTATTCTCCCCATCTTTTCATCCTTCCGTTTCCGTCGTCTCGCGATGCCCGTCTTGCGAGCATGCTCCTCGCCTCGGTACGAACCTTTTCGCCATGTCGAAAATGAACCACGGAAAACCAGGAGGAGGAGGCGGAGAAGGTTGCGACGCGACCTTCGCGTCGTGACATATTTCCCCCCCGACTTATTTCGCACAGCTTTCGCTCCGCAAGCTCCGCGAGAAGTCTCGCTCTGATATATTCTCACCCGAAAGCTCTATCTTCTCACCCGCGTCGCCTCGATTCTCGTCGCGTCGCCTCGATTCCCGTCGCGTCACGCTGATCATGGAAGACGTTGCCGCGCGCGAGGTCAAAAGGCTATCGAGTTTCGTCCTTATCCTTCTCTTTTCGTTACCCCAGTCCCGGACGCTCCCTTCATTCCCCGCCTCCTTTGGCCCGTCGACCTCGTTTGTTCTCGAGTTTCCTCCTTTGTGCCCTCTCAAGCGCGGATCGCGTTTTGTGCCCTTTCAAGCTGCTACCACGCGCCTCGCTCGATCATACATTCAAATAGAAATACACCGCAATTCTTGTCTTTCCTAAGAACTTCCGCCCTACAGGTCTTTACGTTGACGCTGACTCCGGAGAAAATTTTGCCATGCTTCTCTACTCGAAACGCTGTTACCGTCGTTTGTTCGCATCGAAATTTCGAGAATCGAGTACGCGCTAAAAAAAGCTCCGTCCTTGCGTGAAGCGTAGAAATTTCTGTGTCGGAAATTTAACATCTCAGCGTTGTTCTCGCGGTCCGTTCTTCAACGCGCAACAGTGTTACCTGCTCCAGAGGTAACACTTTCTAGTAAATGTTACTCTCAGATCGACACGGAAAATCTGTTAAATTCACACGACGCGCGTGCCAAATGGGACGCTGCTCGTCGTAACTCGCGCGCGACAAGGGTAGTTGTAGTACCGCAAAAGATATCGGTAGCCCGTCGTTGTATCGTCAATTTCCAAGCATCGATCGAATTTCCGGATTCTTTTTGTCCGCTTCCTTTTTTTCGTATCGTTTTCTCCTGCTACCCCCAATTTCGAACCAGCGAAGGTTCTCGTTCCCTCGGTTTTCTATCGATTCGCGCGATCGGACGGCTTCGGGCTGTTTACTCGAATCGCCGCTCGTTCCAATTCCGTTCTCTTCCCTCATTTCCCGAATTCACCGAACGAATTGCCTTTCGGATGGATCCTCCCCGTCCGGAAATACATATCCGACGACGCGAGGACTAATAACAATGTTAACAATATCATCGATGGCGATTTCGCCGGATCGATCGCGACGCCGCGGCGGACGGGGGGAACGACGCCGGAATTAAGTTTGTTGCTGCGAAATAACGATCGAGGAGGAAGTATTAACGCGGAAACGACCAATGAATCCTAACGAGCCAATTTATATGCTCGATTCTCCCGAGATGACTTTACTACCAGAAACTTTAGATCTCCTCGATGCACTCCTCTCAACTCGTTTTTCCGCGTTACCCCGCCTAACAATAATTACCGTCGTACCCGTTTTTTTTCTCCCGCGATTTCCCTCAGTTTTTCTCCACTTTCCCCCCCTCGCAACGAGAACGACGCCCGGTGAATTCGCGATTAGGCGAGCGCGCGCTTTTCGTCGCCCGCCAATCGCACCGAAACTTTGCCGCGGAAGTGAAACGAAGCACAGCTTTTTTTTCTTCCCCCTTTCACCCTCCGCTTCCCAGTCGTCAGATATCCGCGGCAGGATCGTAAATTTTATTCCCTATCTACGCGCAACTATCCGTGAATTATTACGCGTCGTTTCGCCTGACGCGCGCGCGAAACTGTTGCGGATATTTCACGCGTAACGAATGCATTTGACGTCGCCTCGAATCGTACCTACAGCTCTGACGAATAACCGCTATCTCGATATCGCGCGATGATATTTGTCCGGAATTTGGATTCGGCGCTTCCACATTTTTCAAGCTCAAAATTAACACACGATCGAATCGTAAGCATCGAATAAGGTCAATTTGCTCGCGAATGTTCGGTTTCACCGATTCGATTTCATCGTGCATCAAAATTTCGGTCCTGCGTCGCCGAACGAGACGCTCTCGTTTTCTGCCCTCGCAGCTTTTGCATAATTCGCCGGTTATTAGTAGATGCGAGAGAGAAAGACGAGTTTCGGCATTTTCCCCAATTTCTCCAATCCCCAAGTAAACGTACTCCCTTGTACCTTCGCCTCTTTCCATTTTCCCTCGTCAATTACGGATGCAGATCCGTGCCAACGGGTCATTCGACTTCGAGGCCGTTTATCTTTTTATACCCATTTTATTTTCCAACCGACTCTTCGTGAGAAATTGTGACTGCGAGGCGAAAAGGATGCTCTACGTAGTTTCATAACGCGTTAATCGAACAACGCGCTTGTTTGTTCCTTGCGAATATTCCAACCGCCAGGGTCCAGTTTCGTACGTCGTACGTGTATCTTTTTCCCGCACTACGCCCGCGATAAATTGCGCAACGGAGTATATCTCGCCGGATTTCCGCCCGGAGCAGCGATGCTGTACGCCCGGAATCGCCAATAATTGCCGATGCTATCGGAAAATTGACTTTTTCCATGTTTTATTTACGATATTCCATCGCTATGTCACGGATTCCGCGCATTATTCCCCCTGGAATGTTCGCCACGCTCCGTTACAAAAAAAATTGACAAAAAACAGTAATAATACAATAATAATAAACACGGAGACGAACAAACCCTTTCCGCGTGTCATCATTCTCGCATCTCTCGCGTTAAAGTTTGAAGCGTTCGTACATTTGTACATCCGAATCATCGCGCTCCGGAACGACGCGTAATCCGAGGGCGTTGTATAGGCGTATATTTGCTTCGTACCCGCGCGACGAATCAAGAACGCGAAATTCGGTGAAATATATCGTAAAAGCGTGCGAAATCTCACTAAAGTTGGTTTTTCCGATTTGGGGTGTTCTCAGGTGCATGATAATTAGGGGTGTGCGAATGGTGTTCAGATCGACAAGATAAAATCACGTTTCTATTTTGTAAAGGATTTTATTGTTTTACAATTATTGAAATTTTGTAAATAATTCGAAACGTTCGGTAATTATCATGCGGTATTCGACTTGAAACGGATAATTCGTTGACCCGAATATTCGCACACTCCTAATAATAACGCTACGCGCGAATGAAACATGCGAGGGGGTAGAATTGCAGTGCTCAAAATGCGGTGAACTCTTCGCGAAACTACGAGTCGTCTTCATTGCTGGAATCTGCTCGGTATTCAGGACCGTGCATTTGCTCGAGCACGGCGTACAGCGAGTAGGCGCTTCGCATTATCTGTAAGAGCACGAAAACTCGTCGGTTCATGGATTACGCACGAAAAGTACACGCGGAAGGAAGTTTATTTACACTTTTTATCCTTTTTTTTCACCCTAACGCGAGGCGATGTCGAAAGTTTTCCGTACACATCGGCGTGGATGTTGGATTTATCGCCGAGAGAGAGAGAGAGGCGGAAACGTACTAAGTTGAATTCAAAAAAGTTCGAAGGGGCGCGTAAAAACGGGGAATAAAAGTTGCGCGGCGTTTAAATCAGCCTCCTCGGCTATTGAATTCGCGCTGACGTGGATGAGAGAGTTGGCCGAGTTTTCGAATCAATTGTATTCCAAAGCGCGCGACAGTAGCGAAGTTGAATTGTATGCTCGAGAAAATCCTTGTAAGCTCGACGTTTTCGCCCCTCCGCGACACGAGAGACGGGTGAAAAGCTCGTCGATTTTGAGAATAACCGAAGAGAGTCGGGAGGGAAAGAGCGAGACGGCGAAGGGGCTTACGATCACTTCGAGAATTCCCCCCTCGTCCCATTCGAGAAAAGATTCCTCCCCGCGTTTCCCTCCTCGCATCTCGACGGTTGTCCTTTCATCGCGTCGATCCGGATCCGAACGAGCATGTTCGGCCCTCGTCCGCGCAGCGGAATCCACGTTTCGACTCGGTAATGAAAATCGTCACGCGCAACTCGAACCATTCGTGGGGAAAAACGACGCTGGCGTCACTCACGTGGGTAAACGTGTCCAGGGACACGGTGAACAACTCGCCGACGACCAATCGTATCGGGCGCTGCATCCGACACATGAAGATTCGGAGGCTCGCTTTATTTTCCGGCGAGCTCGAGATCCAGTCGCTCGCGAAGGCGGCCCTCGTCAGCTCCGACGTCTGAAAGATGCAGGATTTAAGAAAAGCTATTTTCTCGCCTGGTCGTGGGAAAAGGAACGGGGAAACGCTTTTTTGCCAGGTAGATCGAAAGCGTCGGGCGGACAGACGGACGGAAGAGCGATGAGCGAAGCAACGAGCCTACCAGGTTCCGCGAACAGCGAACAAATATCGGCGGGTCGAAATTTCTGACGACGAGAATACCCCAGCCGAGATTCCAGCTTTGTCAGTGGTTTTTATTTCGACGTAGAAAAAAGAGAAAATTCCGCAGCTCGGTTTTTACGGCGATAACGTCGAGCACTATTTTCGTACATCGATATGACGCGTCGAATAGCCGTAGCTACTCTATCGGATATTAAATATGAAAATTTGCCGGCGAAATGCCGGGCGAAACCCTCTTAGTTGGGAAAAGCTCTCGGAGTCGCCATCTCCGCGCGGCTTTCAAGTAATACCAAACTTATACCTACGCCGGGAGCGGCAAGTTTTTACTGGTAAAGCTCTCCGAGTCGCAGGCAACCGCGCCACTTTCATTCCCCGGACTCCCGCCGATAATCCATCTCTGGACGACGCTCGAAAATAATATAACGCCGCTCGGCAAAGCTGTCCGGGTGATTCGCGACGCGCACCGACGCGGGATCGCGCGTATACGTAATCCATCGCGTTTATATTCCGACGGATACGCCGATACGTTCCGCTCCGAACGGACCGGAGCGTGGTTGGTGGAAATCGGCGAAACAAACGGAATAATCGAGTCGAAATTTCCAACGAGCTTGATAGCAAAAGCGCACACATTTTTTTCGTCTCGAAATGGGTAAACGAGGAGAATCACCTTGATAAGCAGCCCGTCTCCGCACCAGCAGTAACAGAACAGCTCGACGATCATGCAGCCTTGGTAAAGCAGCGTGGAACAGAACTGCAAGCTCCAAGGTGACAGCTGCAATCGGGCAAAGAGACAGGTAGAAAATTGGGAAACAGACGAATTCGTTTCGTCGATCCATTCCAGCAGGAATAATAACAGAGATGCCAGACGCTTGTCGCGAAAAAATATCCGACAACTCGTGTTATCACAGCCGTCGACGAACGCGAGTCTAACGGCACGCGAATGTTATTTTGCCGAATAGTTTTCGAGGTATGCTCGTAGCTTGGTTCTTTTTTTTCGACCATCGATCGTCCAGCGACAACTCGCCGCGAGCCCCTCGAACACTTTCGACGCTCGTTCGAATACTCACCAAAGACAATTCGAAACATGCCAGACATATGATAATGCTGCTCACCGCGAACTGGGTGACAATTCCAATACCGAACGTCTCTTGTATCTCGCGCGCGAATCTGCAAGCAAACTATCGCTAAACTTCGATTAACTTTTACCAACTTCCTCCGGGCAACCGTATTTCCCGTGCAGCGTCTCATTCGTCTTCGTTCTACTCGTACCTTCGTCTCCGCGTTTCCCACAAACCCGTACGCGAAACTTGCTCGACGAAATATAATATACTCGCGCGTGCTTCAACCAACCGTTGCCAACGATTAATCGCAACTCGCCTATCCGTGCCCCGATTTTTACAACTCACAATTCCGATATCGACTCGAGTACGGTGGTACATGGCGGAGGGGAGCGGAGAAAAAAGAAGCCCCCTGAGAAATTAATTTGCCAAATATTGAGAGGTACCAGAAATTTCGCGGGGGCTCGTTTACCTCCCTAATACTCGGAGATACCGACAGTTTTAGGGGCGCCCATTTTACTCCCCGATATTTAGAGGTATCGCAAATTTTACGCGGCCATTTTGCAGTCGAATATTCAGAGGTACCAAATATTTCAGGGGAGCCCGTTTGTCCCCCTCCTCCAACGCTTTCTCTAACCTCGAATAATCACTTCGAGGATGAATAATCGACGTCGGAGCGAGATCGTGTTTTTTTGGAGCTTTCGGCGGTTCTTACGAGCTTTCCATGGCTCGAGGATTCGACGAACGGAAAGAAACGGAACTTTCGCGGTAGACGAGAATCGACTCTCGACGCGTTCTATTTTGTTTGCCGACTCACTCGACGATGGCTTTGTGATGTTCGACGCGGTCGGCGATACTTCCGCGTAAAATATGACGGCTGGTATCGCGCGGAGTTCTCTTCTCGGCTCCGTTAACGTTGTTTCGCGACGTCTCGTCCGCCTTCGATGAATCAAGCCGGGCCGACCAGCTGCCGTTGTCGCTACTTTCTCGCGGCGACTTCGCGGCGTCGTTTCTTTCGCCAAAACTCTCCAAGTCGTGGCGCAGAATATCGACCTGCACGCTCGCCACTGTGATCAGTGCCACCACCGTCGTGTCCAGCATCGCGTTCAGGCACGCGTTCATCGTCACCGAAACGCTCAGATACGCGTAAATCAATTCGTAGACCGGCGAGCGACTCGTATCGAACGGGAACCAGGCTTTGACGGGTAGGCGACGAGCCTTAAACACGAGCAAACAAAATTACACCTTGTTTTTTTGTTTTTCTTTCAACGAAAGTCACCGAAACACAACGCAGGCAGATCGTACTACGTAGCAATAAAGTAACGAGTAAAATTGTTAACCTGGTTATCGTCGATCAGCGGAATTATAGACCAGCCTATGCACGTCGAGGTCACCATGATCAGGTAGAAATAATGGCAGAGATTCAGGTTGTGGACGGCGGAGGCGAACAGAAACTCGTGATACTCTCCTCGCGGCAGAAATTTGGCCTGGCGCGTGGCCTCCACCAGTTTTTCGATGCGACCGCGACGAGCGAGGAAGTTGATCATCTTCACGAACTGGCCGACGTGAGTCAGCGACACGTACGACACCTCGATCAGATTGTGAAAATCCCTCCAAATCAAGGAGACGTGAATCGCCTCCGCCAAAAAGTACATCACCGTCATCGACGACACGACCAGGCATCCGTACAAGTTGTACAGCGTTCTGGAACAGAAAATCCTACCGAGGATCGACGATCCCGAAAGTTTCGAAACATTGGAAATTAGTTTCCCCTCGACTCGTGATTCGGTGATTGGTCTCGAAAGTTCCGTTACCATCAGTGGCACGCTTTGATTACGAGAGGGACTCGGCGAGTCCGGGAAAAATTCAAGCCTCGAAGATCGGATATTGAGGAAAAATGGACTTGGGAAGTTCGGAATCGGCGCGACGACTCGCCGATCAATTTCGAGCAGGCACCAGAAGTCAAGTGGAGGTCGCTAACCTCGCTCGATGATCCTTCGTATCCCCGGGCCAAGTCCCGCAGACGCGTAGATACGCGAGGTTTATCACCAGTGCATCTTTCATCGTGGTTTTCGAGCTCATCGCGCCGAAAGTACGGTCGGAGAGGACCGCGAGCGGAGGAGGAGACGAGACGCGATGTGAGGCAGCGGCGCGGAGGCAAACGAGTCCGAAGGGCTGACGCTCGCGACTGGAATCGTTCCGGAGGAAGGAGTCGGCACGATTGGAATGCCGAGCCTGCGAGAAGTACGTCCAAGCTGTCCCGATGTGGCCCGATCCAATCGCGACGCAGCAGAGCTTTATTACCTAATCATACGTCTCTGTGACTACGACCAACGAGGCGGCGAGGGTAGGGAACGAGAGGAGCAAACGTCGGAGGGACGGACGGAGGAAGGTTGCTGCATCCGCGTATGAATTTTTAGCAGGGGTGTGCGAGTAGCGCTCGAGTCGAATCGGATGCTCGTACTCGATTCGCGCTTTGAACGGAACATTCGATCGGATTCGTCGCGAATGATTTGTTAATTCCAACGTCCGCGCGCCCATAATTTTGCCATCTTTGCCCAACAAGGCTCCGCGCGCTCCGACCTCGCGAATAAAATATACGGCTCCTCCACGACGCGGAGAGAAGAAGAAGCGCGACTGATTCGTATCTATGGGAAAAGTTTAACGGATTCTTCTTCACCTTCGCGTCGCGACGACTTCGGAAATTATTGAGATATTGGAAATAAGAAAGTTTCACGGAGATCTCGAAGCTACCCTCCCCGGCTCTCTCCGCATCTCGACGCTACGCGCCGCACCGTATCGCGGAGACGAAAGCTCGCGTTTTCCTACCCTCGATTTTTCAATCGGAATCCACGGTACGTACGCCGCCGTCATCCCGTCTCGTTGTTATTCCACCAGCCTCGGTTTCCCACGAATACGTCTTATCGTTAGTCGATACGGAGTTAACGACGACTACGGCCGGTCCGACGATACAACGGCGAAGGTGGCTATTATCTACCCACGATCCAACGACCGTTACCTCGTTTTCCCACATCTCGTACTCCGCATTGTCGATCAAAAGACTTAATTACCATTCGCGTCGGACAGGTGGACGCCTTTATTATTCAGACGGGCCTCCTTCTCGTAACTCTTCTGCCCTCTGGAAAATACTCGCAAGTACGTAGGTATCTCCGCGATCCGCCAAAACAATGGTCCGTTAAGTTGGCACCCCCGCGTCTGAATTTTACAAACAACGATACGGCGTTCGTTTGCCTATGTTTGCCCAGCAGAAATTTCCGTTTGCCCAGCCGAAATTTCCGTTTGCCCAGTCTCCGAAAAATGCCTTCTCCTTGTCAAATATTTCGGAGGGCGGGCAGTTGGACATTCTGCTAACGAATCGTCTCCGCGGTGAGTGGAAACGAGCTTAAACAAGCGACGATTTCGTTCGCTGTTCGCGGCGCGTCGGTTCTTCGAAATTTTCCGCGGCCGTAACTCGCGTTTGATTGCGTAGTCGCGACGACGTCGTAAAGCTGCACCGAGAGACGAGCTTTCGGGTAGGCGCTTCGTCGTCGCGGCAGAATCTCCGCGGCAAAGTTTTCGCTCGTCCGGCGGCGGGGGGTCGTCGTAATGGTATGCCGACACCGGTAAACGACGGCGCGAGGGACGTCGAGAGCACCGACTCGAGGCTGCCGCCTGCCTCGTTGGCATGCAAATATGCCGGGCGATAGGTGACTAAAGTGATTTACTCGTTTAATAATCTGCATTGACTGTCGCGTAATCAATGCGCCGTCCGACGATACGCCACGGCTTTGGAAACGGGGCGAAAATCAGCGACAACGATGCTGCGCGAACAATTTTGAAACGTCGCGCTCGTTTTTGTTTTTTTTTAATACGCTTTCCGTCGACGGGAACGCCGACCGTATTACGATATGCCCGGATTAAAACTCCGGCGAGATTTTTTACTCCTCCGTTATTTTCAAAAGAACGGACAATTATTTCCTACAAAGGACAAATGCCGTTCGTCGCCCGCTGCTGGACGGAGCGAAGGATACGACCCAGCTTTTTTCTAAACATTTTAAACGCTCGTGGCCAGATTTACTTTTCGCCAAACTGATAGTTAGCTCGGATTACGCGATCAAACTTTGGTCCAAACTCGTTCCGCGCCAGTTTTCGCCCAGCAGCCGGATAATTATTACCCCCGGTGTGTTTTCGAGATAAAACGTTGGCTGTTCCTTGCCACGTCGCGCCGCGGCGTTCCGGAAACAAAAATCTCGAATTTATCACGGGTACGTTTTCCATTTTCATTATCGCTCGGCCTTATCGGAAAGTTTAATAAATCAGTCGGACCCCCGCCGTTTTCGAAACACGCCACTTTTTCATCCTCGCGAATATTGCTCCCGCCTTCCGAAAAAAAAGATACAAAAAGGGCGAAATGGCTTTTCACCGGAAAAACGTGACAAAACTTCTCTCGACGCCGAACAGTTGTCTCAGTTTACCACGTCGGAATCTTTATTTTCCAGTACGTCTGACCAGAAGCGCGATAAAATTATAGAAACGAGCCGCCAGACTTCTACGTCGCTTACTTATTTATTTATTTATCTATCAATTTATCTATTTATTCATTTTTTACGTCCGATCGATCGTTCGCCTCGGATCGCACGCCTCCGCTTGGTTCTTCGGCGCCGTTTCGCGCGTCCTCTCGAGAAATTCGTATCGGATCTTGAGAAAACGATCTCGCGAAACCGATTAGTCTTACGTCCTCGAGGCTTTCGTTTACCAGCAGTAAAAGCATGTCGACCAAAGTGGTGGCTGGCCGTAGCTCGCCGACCTACATCTTTACGACTCGAATCGATGCTCTCTTGGAGCGGCAAAGATGCTTATCCTCGAATATCTCCTCGTCCCTTCCCATCTCTCTCTCCCTCTCCCTCTCTCTCTCTTACAACGAAATATACAAGCTTAACGCAGGAAGAGGAAACCTCTGGGCACAACTTAGACCGTAGACTTAATCCGCGACGGATGTTATCTGCGACGAAATTCCCTTAGCTGCTAACCAACCCGTAGTTCTGACTTTCCTTCTTCGCCGTCTGCTTACCCGAGCTTTCCGGACTCGGAAAACCGGAACGGATATTTTCAACGTTTGCTGCGCGGCGCGTACCTACAAACCACGGATTTTTTTTCTCTCTCTCTCTTTCTCTTTCTCTCTCTATCTATCTTTCCACCGACTTTACACGCACGCGTGAATATCGTCGTAAATTTAACGCCAGCTTCTGCCTCCAGCGAGACGCGAACTCCGCTTCGTATCTCAGCTTTCAGCGTGAAAGCTTCATTGGCGTCTCGGATGAAAGGAGAAGCGATAGGCACGAATCGAATCAGCAAACGAAAGGACAGAAATTACGTTCCCTCTCGTTTCCCCGCCTTTCTTCGTCAATTTTTCCACAATTTCACCCGACGAGAATGAAGAAAAAAGTGGAAAACGCGCAACGGCCAAGGATCGAGGTACGAGAAGCGTTCATCCATTCTGAAGCGTCCGACGGGGACGCGCGGTTGAATCGTTTCTCCAAAAATTACGAGCGTCCCGATTTTTTCGCGCGTGAAAGAGACGATTCTCGATCCGCGTTAATCTCCGAATTAACCTTGCCAATTTTCCTCGCCCTGAGCACTTTTTCGCGTTTTATTTTATCTCCCAACGCGAAAATAAACTTGGAATATATTCGGGGGGAGAGAAAAAGTCTTTACGCTTTAAGACTACGGCGCTCGCGACCCCGGAGCTTCCACCCCTCGCGGAAGACGCGTTTATGCCTCGAGTAGCGGGCGACGAGTTGCCCGGGGATATTGGACTTCAAATGAGCGTATTAGAAGTTCGCTTGTTCGAAACTAACGGATACATGGCTCGCGCTGCCTCGCCTCGCGGGAAAACTTTTCTACATTTTCACTTTCTTCGTTTCTTTTGCCGACTCGTTTCGCGATCCTCGCGCAACGAATCCCCGCCGCGTGACACGCGATCGGCGATCGATGCTCGACGAAAGATTCTCGCTTCCGCTCCTTCGGCGATGACGACGAGGAGATGACGATTCTTCGCGCGCGTCCGCCACCCCTTTCCAACGTAATTCCGAAACTTTGTCAAGAATTGGAAAAACTGTTCGACGGCCGAAGTTCCACGCGATACGTCGCTGATCCGTGCCAATTTTTCGGTGAGAAATTGGAGAAGCAACGTTTCCGACTGCCGTGAAACGCTCGCGGTGGAAAAAGCCTGGCGAACGAGATGAAAAGGAAATTGTTTTTTTTCCTCCTTCCCAGATACTTCCGGGTTGTGCTTTTGCTCGGCAAGGTAAAAGCTCGCAGTCTACAACACCGACGCTCGCGGCGTACAGCTTTTCGTTTCACAATTTTCTCACGAACGGTAAAAGCTCGAAGAAACAGCTTCGCGTTCGCCTGATTACCATACAGTTCTAGTTTCCCGATGGCCGAGAGAAACGAACGCGCGAGAAAATACAAAAACGCGATGAATAGAAATGCTCGGGCGGGAAAAAAATCGAGATAGCTATCCGATTATCATTTTTATCGAGACAATCGAATCATCGCCTCGCCAAATATACGTATACGCGGTGGACGCGTGAAAAACATTCGTACGGCTACCTATGAAAATAATTGCGTACAACGAGGAGCGCGAGAATTCGCAGGATTTTTAAACATCGTTGTATTGCCGCAACTCGGCCGAAATATAAAAAGAAAAATTCATCCCTCGATCTACTTTGATACGCCGCTAAAAGGTTGAATATACGGGCAGATTGTACGGTATTTCTAAATCGAATTTCGTTCTCTTTTGTTTCATTTCTTGCCATATTTGTAGCCTTCTTGCCCCGGCGCGCGCTCCGCGGCACAACAATGGAGGGCGAACTTAGGAGCGTTTTCCATTCCCGTCGCATCTCTATTTCGCGTGCTCATCAAGCCAGCAATTATCTCGACAATTATTTCCGAACGCCGCGCGCGTTAGGCTCGATTATAGAGCGCGGGCCACGATTTACGGGGGCCACGTTCGCAAATCTTGAATTCTCTTCGTTTAAACTCGTTTCATTCCCCCTTCCCCCCGGCATCGCGTAATCGCGTTATTGTCGGACTTTATACTGACAAATATTACCGACGACCCCGACTTCGCCGAGATATACGGCGACACCTCCGCAGCTTCCCGCCGCGGTTTAACCGAAGACGACGCGCGCCGTGTCTCGCGTTCGCTCGAGTTAAGATCCCGGGAAGGAATTTCATTACGTTGACAAATATCTGTAATCGGCTTCGAGCGATGAACTTCGTAGATGCGGTTAAGAACACTGGAGGGAAAAAAATGCGCGAGCTTTCGTCTCCGTTGAACGCCTTCGGCTGCAAAATATTGCCTCCGCGCCGTGCACGCGACAGTAGTAGCAGCCTCGAACGGTCGGCCGTGGGATAGACGAGCGCGAAGCGTATGGATCCGACGGCGTTCACTTGCTATCGCCATTACGGAAAGCAACGCTGTTTTCTACGATCAGCCCGACTCGATTCCATTGATTTACCATCGCGAAGTTGTATATCTCCGTACCAAACCGAATTTCAAGTCTAGCAGCTTGCGCATGTTCAGGCGTCGCGGCGAAAACGATGAAAATGTGTTCACTCCGAGTGGATTCCGTAGATTTGATCTGTAAAAAATCTGTCCAAATTTGGGACTGTTTAGAAAGTTTGTTGGCGCAGAAATGAAATCATAAAATGAAATAAAAAATCATAAAATGAAATAAAAATTCATAAAATGAAATAAAAAATTTGTGACCTTACCGAAAGTATACGAGTTTAAGTGCAAAATGAAAATCCGAGTACAATGAAACGCGGAGCTAGTGGACCAACTTTTGTAATCGATGGTACGTAGGAAGGCAAACTTTTAGCCGGAAAAATATACCAGTAATCCTCGAACATCCTTAAATAGGTGCGCGCTGTGGATTTCCGCGAGGTCGTGAAAAAAAAAAAAAAAAAACTGCGCGTCGTTCGAGTCCGTTTACCGAAACGAACGGAAAAACGGAAAGGTCGCCGGGATCCGTGGATAACGCGGACATCAAAGTGAACTCGACGAATTCCGAGGTATTTTCACAGAGTTGAGCGTACCGTGGGGACGGCAGTGTTTGCGACGAACTCGCATCGAGTGACTTTGCCCTCGCCCCGGCGATGAGAATGTCGGAATGGAAAAATGTGACGTGTCAGGTAGTTTGTTCGGAGTTCGAACCGACGTCGGACACGTTTCCCCCCGAAATTGGCGCGATACGGAGAAAATTACGGCACTAGAGCGGAATTTTCACGCGAGTTGCTTCTCGGATCGTTCTACATACGTTCGACGCGAAAAACGACGCGATACGTCGCTTCGATCTCGCGGAAAGGGATTTTTCTATCGATATCGCACCTCCCATTTCCGGAAGACGGAAACGAGCCGCGTCGTTCTCTTCTCCTCGACGATTCGTCGTCCTCGCGCACGTGACCGCGGAATTTTCGGCAGCTGACGTTCGGCAGCTGCCGCTTGCCTGCTACGAGTCGCGGTTTATAAACGAATATAACCGCCGCATTCGCGGACGGTTAACGAAGTTGGGCCGATTTAAGGCGTCGAGGTTAAATCATTTGCTTCCGAGTTAGCTGCAAGTCTAATAGCGCGGCGGAGTTCGGGAAAGAGGTCGGACGAGGCTGGCTCGACGGGATGATAATGCGCGGCGTCTCCTCGAGTCCCTCGTTGTTTGTTCTCCCCTCCTCGTTCTTCTTCCCGACGCTTCGCGAATGCTTCCACCGTCATCGCCTACGCTCCATCCTTCTCGAGGAATGCAATTAGGAAGCGCACGTTTGTTAGATCGCTCTTCACGGCTCTTCTTGCCTCGCCCTCGCTCTCTCTCTCTCCGTACCCATCACTGCCAACGCCGCTTCGCACCCCGCGCAGCCGCCCTCCTTCCTCCCCTCCTCGTCTCGTTTTCCCCATTTCCACGCTCTCCGATTTTCCATTCTCGGATTGCTTCCTCCCGTCTAGGAATTTCACGCCGATTCCTCGACCCCTGCCGATATATTCATCGACGTTAATGCACCGACCATCGACAACACCGTCGTTAGATAACGACCCGTTGCCGTTGGGCGCATCTAACCCAAAACGTATCGACAGCCTCGCAATGCGATCAGCGTCGAGAATATCCCACAAGAATAACCAGATCAGAGGCGTCTTTCGTCCAGGCCGGGGACACCGGCGTTAAAATGACGTCCGTTAGTTTCGGCGGACGTACTCGAGGTCGACACGCGAGCGTTAGTTTCCGCGATCGCGCCCCACCGACTTTACACAAAATTTGTCAAGGACAGCTGAGTAATCGTTGAAGAATATCACTGATGCGCGATCCATTTGTCGTCGAAAAATCCGCCTATTTCAAAGGAAAACTAATCAAGTTGACTCGAATTAAAGGCTGAGATGCGGTACTTGTTCGTGACTTTTTCGACAAGAGTCGAAAAAAAAAAATGAAAGAGTATGCGACGCTTTTATATCTGCAACCAACAATCTGTGTATCACAACCCTAAGAAGATCCAAATCGGTAAATCCCCGCACCCTGAAACGTTTTATCACGTTGATTGGTAAGTTTGTACTCGATGCGTTGAAAATGTAGAAGATTACTTTATTTAAAGTGTTCCAATCAACAGGCATGCTGTACATACGTGCGACAATTCGAGGTATAAAAGTGTCGTGTGAGATGAAAGTTTATTATTAAAAATAATATATTTCTATAACGGGCGTCATTTTAACGCTGGTGTGGACCCAGCCTCAGCTGAACACGACTGGTAGACGTGAAAATCCCAACGGTCGCGACGTAATCATTCGAAAATGCGGGCCACGCGCGCCGGATTGACCCGTGCCAATCGACTCGCGCGATCCACTCTCGTTCGACGTCGCGCGGGGTGGCCGAGGCGAGGATCGCGCGGTATCGTCTGATTTCTCCGAGGAGCAGCAGCCTGATAAATATATGGTGGTGGACGGAGACGAGCAACGGCACGCGAAGAAACTAACGCGAGACGTCGAGTTTTCTCGCCGGAGCTTTTCGCACGTGAGGCGCCGCGGTTGCCACGTACGTGGGCCGAGTAGGTACGCGAAGCGGATGCAAAGCGTCTTCCGTACGTCGACTCGGGCGAAAAAGGACATCGCATCCGTTCGCGAGAAACATGGTCGTTTTGAAAAATCATTGCTCCGCGAATGGGAACGGGAAAAAGCACAATCGCGGAGACGAGGCCGAGAACCGTGCAGGAAAGTAGATTTAAAATCTCACGGCAAACTACGGGAAGCAAGAAAGTTAAATTGTTTGCCGTTCACGTCGTAGCTGTCCTTTTTTCTCCCAGATCATTCGAGAAAACGCTCGGCTTATACTTTTCCGCCGAGGAAGCAAGCGCGAGGAGAAAAGTTGCGTTCCGGTCAACGGAAGTCGACGTCCTCTCGCGGCTTCGGCGAGCGAAGCTACAGATTTTTCTGTTCTTTACCTCCAACGACGCGAAACATTCCCGAGAATTCGAAGTCGCCGCGAAAAATGCTACTCGCGTCGGCTGAAAAAATTCGTACGCATCGCGCTCGACGCGGAGTCACGCGCGAGAGCTTGCGAGTATAATTTTCGAATTTGTACCCGGCAAATTCGCGCGATCGACGTAAAACGCGCGCTACTCGCCTCCTGCCAAAATCGCGAGGACTACCCGAGAGTCTCCATCGTTTGGAAAATCTCTTCCGCCGTTTCGCGAATTTATCCGACGCGCGAATTATAATAATTCGGTCCGCGTATGTTCGCCGCCCATTTTCGGGGAATATCTCCTCCGATGGTAGCACCCATCTTCCAGTTGTTCTTGCGCTCTTACGTATTCGTCGCGAATGACTTTTCCATCCAGCTTTTATAATTCCAGCTCGCTCGAGTTTTCGACAAGCACCGCTTCTATTTTCAAATCAACAACACCGCCACGTCTGACGATAACGTGCAATTTGCCCTCGGACCGCTTTCGACGTCGTTCAATCAACGAGAACGCATCGATTTCGCGCCTCCCTTTATCATCATCATTCTCAACATCGCAAGCCTTGATTACTATTTTTCCTCTCTCTCTCTCTCTCTCCATTTTTATTCCCTCGATGAATACGTTCGAACGAATTTCTGGCTCCACCACGTTTCAAATTTATTTTACTCCTCGCGTTCGATTTTTCATCCACGAAATTTCCATTGCCGTCGGCGAATCCTATCGGAAGGCTATTTCTCTCTCCATACCCATCGTTCCGTTGTAACAAAACTCATTTTCAAGTGGTCAAACCGATTTTTGTTACCGCTAGATAATCCGCCTGTCGTTTCTCAATTTTGCCACACGAATACGTTAGAAATCTCTCGCCGCGGAGGGTGACGGAAAAAATATGGCATTCCCCGTGTTATTCTTACCTGACAGTCGTGCCGCTTATTATTTATTTATGCCAAAGAGCTTTCGCGCCCGAAGCTTGCTTTCCTCGCGGAGCACTCCGCCGCGAAACTTCAGCGTTACGCTGTTATCCTCCTCGCCTCGATATCCGCATGTTTACGCGCCTGCTCCCATTTTCCAAAATTCACGCTTTTTTTGCGCCCTCGTTACCACTATTAACCGCTCCCCTCCCGAAATTCTCGTCGGCGAACGGCTTCGGCCCGATAATACTAACGACACTTGCTCCTCGCGATTGCCTTTATCGTCTCCATCGGGAGAAATTTCCGAACGACTCGACTGAATTTTCAAAATTTAATCGTCCCCGTCCACATCGTTCCCGGTTACTCGTCGTTTCGTGCCTGTAATCGCGGAAAATCGACGTTTCGAGGTAGGAAATTTCAGCGGAGTTCGTGGCCTTCGGCAGTTCTCTGGCTAACGAGATTAGCTAATTCTATCGCGATGTTTGCAGTCGTCGAGGATACGACCTCGTTTTTTTTTTTAATTCATTTCTTTTTTTTTGTGCTCGCTCCACGCTTTTGCGACGAGTTTTCCAACGGCGCGGCGGAGAGGCAACGGAAAAAGAGGTACGAGCGGACGTATGTAAACTCCACAATGCTCGCAAATTCACTTTACTCCGAGAGAGCCAACGGAATCGTTACGATTTAATACTCGACGCTCGCGCATCTCGTTCCGGTGTCGTCGAAATCCTTGAATCTTCGAGGAATAGCAGCAGCTTTCATCGCGACTCCGAGGCACTCGACGCTCCAAGCTGCCAACAAAGAGTAGTCCGCGAACACCCCTCTCGCGATTAAGTACGAGTCCTTCGCGGAAGTTGCGCGACTTTTTCCGAACTATCGATCAAACTCCACCGGCATTTTCCCCCGCGCCTTGATCAGCCGCGCGAGGCTGCTACATCGGATAATTGTAACAACTCTGTTACACGTAAATCAATAAACTACGCAAATACGACATTGTAGATGATAAAATTGATTTTATTACCCACAATTTCGCATCTACGTAGCTTATTCATTTACAAGGAAATGTTTCGTCTCAATTTTTCCCGACAATTAAGAGTCGCTATTTTCATTCGCGCTTCCTCGATTTTTATCTCGTCTCGCTTGCGAATAAGATCGCGACTCGTTAGTGTGTTGTATTCGGTGTTGTAATAATAGTATTATTACAACGAAGTCGACGCGCGACGTTGCCCGCGCGCGAGCGATCGATGTTGCATCGTACGCAGGAAAAATGCGCTGCAAACACGTTTGCGTATCCGCGATATGTTCACCAACGGGCAAACAGGTCGCGAAATGTTTTGCTCGATTCTTCTCTCGATCCGCGTCGTTCCGCCTGGGAACTCGAGAGATATCATTTTGTTTCGCGCTACGACGCCGAGATTTGTTACTTTCAATCACGTTGATAATAAAATCTCTCTCCGGAGGCTGGACGCGCGAGCGTTATGGTCGTAAAGCCAACGCCACGCGCCGCCTCGGAGAATGAAAATGAATGGAAAAAGTTGGCTAGCATCTATTAGCCGATAGCCCAGATGCGCGAACGGCGAACCTGCGCCGCGTCCGACGAATTAACTATTCATTTTCATTCCTATACCTGCTTTTCTCGCGCGAAAAAACCGGCGCCTCTCGCCGCCAGACTTCGCATCGCGATTACAATTTCGTTTCCATTCCGACTCCTCGAATTATTCGAAGGTTAATTAATCGAAGCTCGTTTTTGTCGCTCGACGTCTACAAGCGAAATGCCTTTGGAAGTGAATGGAAATTCGAAAAATACGTAAATTTGCGCTCGTATTCGCGATTGTGCGCGCGAAATTATCACTTTACTCGACGTCCCCGCTATTTTTCGTCACGGGTTTCTACACTCGAGCCTTTCCGATAGTCTAGACCAGATTGCGCCTAGCTAGCACCAGCGTAATGCTTCGTTATTTCCGCTCGTTCGAATCGCCAAACTTGTTCGTTTCGCACCGCGATGTTTCCGTTGTCGCGAGGAGCTTTTCGGTATTTGCGAACGTCCCGATAATCCGATGGCAAAGTTGCGACGTCTCGCGTTTCTCCACGCGGCGATCCTTTTGTCCTGCCCGACTGTAATGAATCACGCTCAATTAACCTCGCTGATGGTTAAAATTTTTGACCCGAGCGAGCTTTCGAGCCTCCCGAACGGAAGATGATCGAGCGAATCGTCGGGTAATTTTTTTCCCCGCGACCAACAGTCCAGATTATCCGATCTGTAGGGAAGAAACAGAGAGAAGGAAAAAAAAGTCCGTTTCCACGTCGCCGAGCTTAACGAGATTTTCTCTCTCGAATTAGCGGAGCGCAGACTTTTCGAGCCTCGCAACATTTCTGGGAAAACGACGTCGATGCGGTCGATTCGCCGTACGAAATCCTCTCCTATTTTCAACTCAAAAACGCGATCTTCGCGTATTCGCGATTGTTGGCGAAAATTCGAGCTTGCGGGCAAAAATGCGAGGAAACGATATTCGGCGCTTTATTCGAATTCGTCGAAGCTCGAAGAACCGATAGCTCGGTGGATGTGGACGGGATCGTCGGCGATGTACCGACTTCGGCCGACGTTACCGACGAAAGCTCTCGACTGTCGTCGGGAGAAAGCGTTCGAATCGCGCGCAACCGATCGGTAAAGATCCTTTCTTCTCGGGGAGCCCGCAAGCTCCGGTTTACCTACCGCGGCATATCGAGCTTTTATCATCGAGAGAAAATAGCCTTTTCTTCTCGCCACCGCCGATGCTGTTTTCCGCCACCGTCGCGCGATCCTTTCGAAAAGCTGCGGCGCTCGTCGCGATTCGTTTGTTTCAATGCCCTCGAAGCTTTTGAAACTTCGTCGGGGTTTTTCTTCTTCCGCTGCTACGAACCATTCGCGGTCCCACGCGCCCGAGCTTCGACTCCAGCTTGAATACGACTCTCGGTCCGCATCCGCTCCATTCAAGCTCTGAACGCGGCGCCGAGCAGAAAGACGCGGAAATACGAACGTTCGCTGACGGTTGAATCGTACATTTCAAAAACTCAACGCCCACCGCGCGAGAAATATGAATAAAAAGCTCACCGCGAGTTGTCTCTCTCCGCGCGGGCGTCACTTTCATTCGCGCTCGTCTCGCAGTTTTTTTCAAGCAAAATTATTTCTCATTTTACGCGCATAACATCCGGGAACCACTCCGAATCGTACGAACGTTCGTACAACCGCGATGATTTCTCACTCTATTCGAGGAAAAATCTCATCTCAAGAAAAAAACGCTTAGACGATGCTCATCACGAAAACTGCTAATAGGCTACACCTCGTCAGTACAACGCACCCTCCTCCTTCGCCTCTAATAATGCCTGCTGGGCGGCGGAAAAAATCCATTTCTCGAAAGTGCCACCCTGGTATTGACGCGTCACGCAGCCTCTCGATGTTCTTGGCAGAGATTTTAAACGCATCTTGAAACGCGAGGCTCCGCAGCCAATAGCAATATCGCGTCGCCGAAACGACTCCTCGTCTCATTCCACTGGCTCGACAAAGGTCGCGAGTCGTACGAAGTATCTCAAAGCAATTCGTCGAGCGAGCGGCGACTCCGGCGAACTGTCACGAGTAGACGCTCGACGCGCGACCAACTCCCCGCGCTTGTATCCGTGCACGGATCCACGTTCGTTGGTACTCCGCGCTCAAAGCTTTCCGGGTTACCTTTATTGCCCGAAGGGTGGTCGTCAGCCTGGTCGTGACAGGTCTCTCCTGCCGGCTAACGCGGAACGCGAACTACCCAAACGTACGGTTCGCCATGGTAAGCAACCTCGATGAAAGGATGATAAAAATCGGCAGGGATCGAGACGACCTTAGGATTATTTCCTACCTCGTCCGATCCTTGCTTCTCCCCGTTCAGAGTCTCTCGACCAGATATCTCCGTCGTACGCGGTTCGCGTTCCTTGTACTGCTCACGCGTCTCTCGAAGGTCAGATGGCACATTTAAATTTTTCGCTTCCAAAACAGTTTCCTTTCCATTCCTCTCTCGGTTCGTAGTTCGAACGAGTCCGTTAATTCCCGAAGTTACGGACAACTGCGTTGTCATCCGAAACTCACTCGTTTTACAAAGTTCGATCAGATATGTGGAGGTGGGTGGAAATTTCATTGCGGAGGATTTTACCTTCGCTAACTAGCTAACCGACTAACAAACTAACTTTTCAACCGGCGAAGTCGAACTTGAAAGCCTGTAAAACTAGCTCCGTCCGGCTATCGTCCGGATGGAGTTCTTCGGTCTACACGACTCTTCCGCTTCTTCGGTCTGCGCGCGAGACGAAGACATTTTCAGATTCGGTCGGTCTTAATCTCTCAAGCGAATTAAACCATTCGGGTTTCGACGTACTCGCGAGTAATTGTACTTGTCGCGAGTCTTGCTCCTTTCCAGTTTTGGCGCACTAACCGAGAGAAGTACAATTATTAGGACCAGGACGGTTTAATTTGGTTGATTGCATTTAATTGCATCGTCAACGAGGTTAAAACCGACCGAATCCAAAACTCCGTCGCCGCGCACCGGTGGGCGCGCATTATTCGAGGGGCTACGAAAACGGCGTCATTTTCAAATCGGCAATAAAATCGACGTTCCTCTTCCGCCACCCCGTAACATATTCGACGTCGCGGAATCGGCCTCCATTTGCATTTCGGGCGTACGTGACCGCGTTTCCCGAATTTCATTCCGTTCCGAGAATTTTCTTGATAAATTTTCTCAATAAATATTCCACGTCTATCGTCACGCCGGATCGCGATAAAAGGAAAACCTCGGGAATATCCTCGCGCGAAATATGCCACGGGTTTCTCGCGGAAACCTATACGACGCTGCAAACTTTCCTCCCCCATCGCATACAGATTTGTTATTTTTCATTCCGATCGACTTTCCTACGTACGGCGTTTCGTCGTATCGCATTTCGTTCCCCCGTCGCGAGTCCCAACGATCTTCCCCACCCCGTGTATTCCTACCGTCACGTACCTCGTTTTCCTTCACAATAACGATCATCAATCTACAGTTCTACGATTATTTCCAACTATTCTTCTCTACCTTCTCCGTCGCTTTTTCTCCTCGTTCCCCAAAAAACTTGGAACACCACGCGGATTCTTATCCGGCTGCTGTACACCGTAGCCGAGCGGGCGAAATTTTCCTAACATAAAAACACACTCTCGCTGGAAGAATGGCTGAAAAATGCAAATACCCAGAATTTTCGGAGTCTCAAAGTCCTAAAAAAACTTTCTCTCTTCATTTTCGCCCAGCCGTGTACGCGCGACCTTCCCTCGAGCTATCGGCCCACATCAAATTTTCACCGCGTCCATGCGATGAGAAAATTCGAAAACGCGGAAATTCGAGAATAAAATCACTCGCGTCAAACGAAATGCGCGACGGCGAGTTCTTTGGCTGGCACATCAGCGTCGTCGCGTCTTTCTTCGCGAGAGATGAAGAACTACGAGCGAGTAGATTCGTTTTTTAGGGTGAAAAAAAGCTCGTCGAGGCGAATTATTTTCCAATACGGGAAATATCTGCGATCGAGCGTATTCCGATGTTAAAAACGTTCGCCGTTGATCGTCCAGCTAGCTTTACGATGCGCGCTTTTCGCTCGGCGAGAAAGCCCGGTTTTCTCGTTGGTTCGTGGAAGCTGCGGCTCCGATTGTTTTCCGGCGAAAGACGAGACACCTCGTTGGCGCGCGCTCGCGAAAAGCTCGTCGGCAGGTGTGACCTGGAAAGCCTCCGGCCGCTCGACGCCCAAACTCGAGCACCGAATCGATGAGAGTGGATACGGTTTGTTTAGAATCCGGCAGAGCTTCGGAAATATATATCCTCGAAAATAAACCCGAAGCAATTTATATGCTAATTAAGTACTTCGGAACTTGGATGTTCCCTCTCGCTCGCGCGAAATCAAGCCCGAGAGTCTTTCTGTCATTCGCTAATGGGAACCATCTTCCCGAAGAACTCGCGTCCCATGCAAATTCGAGTTACCCTTTTTTCCCCGTTTCTCCGCGTTTCTCCTCCTTTTTCCGATCCAACAACAAATTCGCCTCCTCAATTTTTGACGAACGGCAACAATTTTTCTCCTTGCCCTTTTTTTTCACACAGCTTTGGAATTATTTCCTACGATCGGATGTTTTTCGGTTCTTCAAATTTTGCAATTACTTCGGACTCCGCGGATGAAATTTATCGCGGGAAAATAAATCGCGCACCCGCGAGATCGCGTTAACAGCAGTGGCTACCTCGAGGGTTAGTTGCGCAGAAATATATTTTCAATTTTCAACCCCTCGCCGGAATTCGTAGCAATAATTCGAGGACAGCGCAAAGCTCGTCGCCCCCGAGACTCGGAATCTCGCGAAAATTGTCTTGATTTCGGTTTCGCCCGGATGTAAGAAGGACGCAGCTTGATTCTCGCCAGAAAATTACGCGTCGAACATCCCCCGCGTAATGAGAATCTCGTTCGAATCTTATTACTCGTCCCCGTCACGCGATCCTAATTTACCACCGGCGCGACGTCTCGGAATTTTTTATCACTCCCGCGATCTTGATTCGCCGTCCGCCAATTTTTCTTTCTTCGACGCGTGCTGCTTTCGATTTTATTCCAAATCGCGTTTTCGAATCCATTTCTTCCAACGCCGTACAACAAATTCATCGCATCGCAGCTTCCGATCTCCATCCAGCGATTCTCGTTCCCTTCGTTCCGCTCTCCCGCGTTTTCAGACGCGGTTAAAACAAAAAATGACGCGTACGCGTCATTTAC
Organism: Arge pagana; assembly: GCA_963969455.1. NCBI lineage: Eukaryota > Metazoa > Arthropoda > Insecta > Hymenoptera > Argidae > Arge > Arge pagana. The sequence goes on along the minus strand of OZ018312.1, from coordinate 1,580,341 downwards.
GCGGATGGTTAAGCGTGGACACGAAAAATCACATTCTCGGCATCCCTGCCATCCGTGTCTGAAAAAACGAACGTACTAATAACTTATCTTCGCCGTGAACCAACAATGTTATTAAAAAAAAATTAAAATGTTGTGATAAAAATTCGAAACTTGACATTTTTCGTTTACGCCAGGCCCAACAACGCGACAGGGTTTGCTTTCCATTACCAAATCGAATTGATTAAACCTTCCGGCGCCGTCGAGTGGCGATGCTGCGGCGTCGCCCGGTCGAACGATACCTGATCTCCGGCTGATTCTTCGGCGATCGCGCCGAAGTACGGCGAGGGGGAAAAAATGCTAATCGCAAACTTTCCGTCCTCTCGGACGGAAATATTTCACGACTCGTATTAAAATTCAACGTCCTCGCAAGACCAACTTCTCCCATCCAACCCGCGCGATTTTTCAGTCCTTGTTTGCAGTCTTAAATTAATTTCCGCTCGTTCCGAGTCATTTTCACCATCGTTCGTTTCCCGCTGCTCGCCAATCTACGCCGCCGAAAATTGCGCGTCGTGGCGTTGAGTGTACACATTTTTGGGCCGAATATTCATTTCATTTCAGCGCGTTGATCGGTGTTGTCCTCGCAGTCCGTTTGTCCGTTTGTCTTGTTTTTAACTTTTTAAACGCTACTGTAAAAAAAAACGCTAATTTCGTGTAAAAAAAAAGTCGGCATAAATTTCTGTGTTAAATTTGGCCGAAATCTTTGCCCCCGCAAATCTCGCATTTCCAATCCACGCGTTTATTTCCCGTTACGACCTCGACCTCGCTAATTTCGCGTTATTCCGTGCGAAACGATAGGTAGGTACCTCGCGTTATTCCAAATCGAATTTCTCCGCTCGAGGTCGCGGGGTAAACCGTTCGTCGAGATAATTTCAATTTGTCAAAAGGATCCGTTCGTTCCGCGATGCGAACGAATTACATGCTCGGTTTTTCTTTATTTCTCTCGCCTCCGATTCGCGGATTTTTCAGCGGGTCGTTGATCCTGCCGGATTTGAAAACAAAATCATTAAAAACGCGGAACGAACAAACGCGGTTTCACTCGCCTGCGAACAATTTCGGGGATTTTTCGTCTCGCCAGCGAATCGGAACGCGGCGAGGTGAGCCGAGCTACGTTTGGGGGTAGAGAACGGGGGAGGTAGCGAAAAAGGAACGGAAAACAAGGGGGAGAGAGAGAGAGGAGGTAGAAGAACGGGCGAGCAACCGAGAACGGAAATTAGGACGAATCGAGTTGCGGATTCGAGGAATACCTTCGGGAGAAGAAATTGGCGGCGAGACGCGGGCGGCGATCTCGCGCGAAAGTCCCCGTACGTCGGCGAATGGAAAGGAGACGAACGTACGCGAGAGATCGCGGAGAGATCGCGCGGCGAAGTTCGGATCGAGGAGTTTATCTAGACGTGCCGAAGGGGATTTCCCGGCGGGATAAGCTTGAAAGCTCGCGAAAAGATTGTTGGACTGGAAAGGCAAAGGCTGCGGGGGTTATTAATAAACTTGCCTTTTTCTCACGGCAGGCTTAGCTCAGTTTTTTCGCCGCTTTACCTCCGCGCCGTCCCGACGAGGCGAAAGACAAATAGACTCGCACGGCGAGGCGAGCGGCGCCTAAAAGCACGAGAGAAGCACGCCGAAGGGCGGGCAGGCGAGCGAAAGAAAAAACAAAAAAAAAAAAACTGGGCGAGCGAAAGTGCGCGCGATAAACGTTATTGTTGCCATTGTTGTTGTCGCGGGTGGGGATTCGAAAAATTACGGAGGAGAATTCTCGCCGAGAGAAATTTCCCACGCCGACGAGTCGTTTCTCCGACGTGCGTACCTCTCCGCCGAGGAAGACTGGCTCGTCTTTTTCCTCCGTGGCTGACAACTCCGCGCTCTTCACCTCGGGCAACGCGGTTGCGGCGAGACGAACGTCGTTTCCAATTATTTCTACGTCTCGTCTCATCTCAATTCTTAATCACGCGCCTCTCCTCGCCCGACCGTTCGTTTGCTCTTTCTCCTGGAAATCCAGACGCTCGTCGATCACGACCACGAACGTAGCTCGCAAAAATTGGAATCGAGTGCTACGGAGATGGAAACAAAATTCGTCCGCGCCTTTTTTGAAAAAAGTTTTTTCTTCCTCCCTCGTCTCTATTTTTCCTTTTCTTTTTTTTGGTCACGTGAGAATTTGCCTCCGGGATACGATTGCGCTACATCGAGCGGTTTCATCTCGCTATGCGAGGCACGAACGCGCGTAAAGCCAAAGCATTACGATAGTATTATCCGACGCGTCTAAATGGCGGAAAGCTAGAGATAAGCTTGACCCCATAACGAACTTGCCGTTGTTTTCGCCGCGTTTCACGCAAAGTGTCCACCCATTTCACGACGGTTTTGCGCAACCATCTCTGTAAATCAGTGATATCAGTTTTTTTTATACGTCTTCTTCTTCCAATCGTCCTCCTCGTTGTTCGGATACGAACGATTTTTTCAACGCCAAACGTAGCTAAATCGCGAAGTAACACAACGCGAGGTTCGATTTTGCGCGCGCGTACGAGGGCGCAAAGTGGCACGTTACCCCACGAGTGCGGAAAACGGCACGTTCCCGCCCGACGGAGGAGAAACGAATCGCGGAGACGGAGCGATAAGAAACGAAGAACGCGACGAGTATCGCGCGGAAAGTAGCAGTAAAAAAAAAGCTCCGGAGGAGGCGGATGCTTCGCCGTGTCTGTCCTCTCGGACGATTTCTTATCGCTCGTTCGACGACGCCTTTGATCGGTCCGTTTAATTTTTTACGCCGCGTCCTTCGTCCATCTTTGCCAACGATTCTTCCGTCATTTTTTCTTCCCCGTCGCTCCGGATATTTTCTTATCCCCGGCGTAATTTCGCCCGTGTATTCAGCGTCGTGTCGCCTTGATAAAATCCGCTCCGCGATAAACTCTGTAATTATTAAAAGACCGTCTTGAAATTTATTACACCGACTTTCGTCTCGCCCCGTTGAAAAAGTCACGTTCACCGAGCTCAACCGACTCTGAATATTTATGACTGCGTTTTAATAAGACTTTTTCTCCTCGCGGCGGCTCGAAACCCGCGTTGTCTCGCCTCGTTCGTCAAAAATTCTTCGTCTCTTTCGCCGTGAGCTCGCCTTATTTATTTGTTTATTTTTCTTTCGTTCGTCGGTGGAAAAATGCACCCCCGAGTTGTCCGCGATCGTCTCGTCGTCGAATAAATGGAATCGCAAGATGAACTCTGCGAAAAAAGTTTCGAGAACATTTTATTCGTCATTTCTCCCGCAAACTCGGTTGTTTGTTTGCAATGAAAAACATTGTTTACAAACTATTCACAATTTGGTTAAATAATTTATTCAACAAATTTTTAGAGAAGTTGCAATTTCGTCTAATAGTACAGGTATTTTCGAGTGTTTTAGAGGAAGAATCGGTCGAATCGGTCTAAATTTGCGCAGCCAGTCGGATTTTTTGCCAGAATCGGCCCGAGACTCTCGTCCGCGGTGAATTAACAGACGCGGAGAGGACGGCGAGAATCTTCTGCCGGTGCGGTATAACACGCCAGTTATCACTGCCACGTGCGACCCGTCAACGCGAAGCGCATACCTCGCGTAATTTATTTCCATTTCCCTCGACGCGCGCGGGGCTCGCGACCACCGCGCCAACTCGGCCCAAATATCAACGTCGTGCCCAGATATACAAAAGCAGGAGACGATACGATGATTAAATTTCCCCAAGGGTCGTGGACCGACCCACCGAACATGGCGAAATACTCGTCAAGATTCCCTCCCAAGCACCATCGCGGTGGAGCGACGAAGAAATTCCCTCACCTCGAGCTTCCGATCGAATCGCTCGTTTTCACGCGATTCCGTTATCCCGAACGATCCGTTGCAGAACTAGAATTCGTACCTGCAAATTATGAATATTGTGTCACTCGGACCGAGAGGTGCCAACGTACCCCTATCGAGGACGCGCGTCGGCCCTCGGATGTAATAAAGGGCGACCCTCGGGCGAATAATGGCGGGGGGAGCGTAATTTTTTCGTCGTTTATCTCCCCGTGAAAATACCCTATCGTTTCCAGCTAACCGGATCAAAATCGCCCGTCCGTTCGGGAGTCGACGAGCGACACGCCGTTGGAATTTTGCGGGACTCGAAAATGAAACGGACGAGCGCGACATTATCTTCCGCGTCGGTGTCATCCTTGCGGACACACTTTTCCGGCTCGGAGAGCTTTCGCGTCGTGGAACGCGGAACGGGGCTTTGGATAGGAGCTTTCGACGCGCGAGGAGAGAAAAAGTCCGGACGTGTAAGGATACGAAATAAATGGAAATCGCTCGCCTCCGACGATATTTCGACAAATCTGCGACAACGCGCGTATCTCTATCGATCACCGCGACGGAGGTCGAAAATGGCCACGGAATCCCCGCACCGCCGAGGAACGTCGTCGCGAGCTTCGAATTATTTAATTGATCCGCGGCTCCTTCGTCCCTTCGAGGAAGCTCGCGGAATGCGCGGCCTCGAACCTTCGGAAGAAATTCCATCGCTAGTAAATTCGCGGGGAAGCCCTTCGCGATCGTCACCGCTGCCGAGTTTTCGTAATCTCTCGCGCCCATCTCGCGAGTCGTTTTGTTCAACAATTTGTCAAAATTGTCTCCGCTCTCCGATCTGCCTCTCGGCGTCGTAATTTTCACCCCAATTTGCTGTCCCGCCGATCTCGAACGGGGCGACGCGTCGATAAAACGACATCCAGCTGGGAGAAGGAAAAAATTACAAATTACAATCAACGTTGGCACGTAGAATTGATTTCCATATTTCTCGATCCGCCTCGTCATGAAAATCCCATCGGCACTGGAGAATTTTGAGAAGAGGAAGAAGAAGAGTCTTTGTACAAGGAAGGAAAAAGAACAGGTCGCGTGACGATGTTTTCGCCCCTGGTCGTTGATTGGTCCCGGAATTACGGGAGGAAATTACGCAGAATCCCGGGACTGGCAACGAGATTCCGGTTGGAAATCAGAAATTTCTCAAATAGTTGTTCGGCGGAGGGTGGAAGTTTCTTTGGACTCGCGGCGCGTTTTCATCGTATCGCGAGCGGATGTTTTATTCCGACGCCGATATATTCGGGGGATCGGGTTCGATATTTGCAAGGTATTTATCCGTCGTCGTCTGCCCGCGGAAAAATCGAATTCGACGAGGGGCGAAGAATTATTCCAACCCTCGGCTGGGGATGATAACGCGGCGAAGATATTCTATATCGAGTCGGCGAATTATCCCTCGCGATTGATCGTTGATTGGCGGTTAGTCGGGCGGAATTGAAAATCGGGAAAGCGCGAAGAGAAAGGAAAGGAGGGAGGGAAAAAACGAGCGACCGACCCGAATGCGAATTCGGTCGCGGGATAATTAATTTAGGCCGAGGGACGAGCGCGTGGCGGTTCGGCGCCGGGTGGTAGAATCCTCGAGAATTACTCGAATTCCGCCGCGCAGTCGGAAGTTGAATTTACTCCACTGAAAATTGTACGATGCGTCCCTCAATGACCGAGCGAGCATGCCAACTTTTCCATTTTTCTCACATTTTTTCCCGACACTTTCACCAACCGACCGACCGATGCGTCTACGGCGCGGCTAGCCGGATAAAATACCGTCGCGGTACCAATAAAACATCCAGTTTCTCTCCAATTTTTCCCGGAAATCTTCGTCTCCCCCGATTTTCCTATCCAGAACTTACGTACCATTTTCGGAAAATATCGTCCAATCTTCTTCTCCCACTCGCCAAGGGATTTCCGCGCGTCGAAGATAATTTACGTATCGCGACGCTTTTTCAAAAGGAACGGTCCGGCGGATCGCGCGAGGGAAACACAATTTTTCGCAAATTACTTCTCCGTATTCATCTTCAATAACATCCCTCGCGCCAGATCCAAACGATCCTCGAAATGGGCTTTTTGCATATTTTTTTTTCACGAACTTACGACGAAGATCTAAAAATTGAGGGAGAACAAAAATCTACCGCGCTCTAATTGTAAGATGACGTTACGAACGTATACGTTGTCGATGCGACGAGCAGGCTGTATATAAAACAGGCTCGTCGCGTACATCTATGTATGTAATCGAAGGATACACTCGAAAATGCGTTGCCAGCGTATTTATTTGTATTTCCCCGAAAATTTCGTCTTTCGAGTAGCTAATATTTTCCACGAATCGTAACAGCTTTCTTCGTTCGTCGACGCGAGGCAGATCCGAATTTCGCAACAATATCGTCGCTTCGAAATGTATTTCCGGGAATTCAGTGGTCGTAGCCGGTCGACCGGAACGACTTTCGTCCGTCGTGTTGTTGACAGCGAGGCTCCGATGCGTATAAGAGTTCGGCAGTACGCCGTAAGCTGCCTATCGGTTCGGAGCTTTGTGTCTTCGCGCAATTTTCACTGCCAAATTCCGTTCGATTTCCGCGAGTATTTCCATTAAAATGATCAAAGCGATGAAATTAGTGTATTTTCAATCGCTGATCGCGTTTTTTCGACGACACGTGCAGTGTTTTTTCCTCGCGCAAGCTCTCTAACGCGTCGTTCACTCGCTCCAAGCAACTATTCCTTCTTACGTAGCATTCACGGCGAGTTTCGATCACGTTAACAACGATCATCGTCGTCCTCGTCGAGTAAACGCGTCTGCATCGTTGCACCGATAAATCTTCGCTACGTAATTTCCAGTCGCGTAATTCTAACATCGTCTCGCCTGTTGTCGAACGAATTAATTCTTTTTCTCGCAAGCGCGTAAAATGTGGTGCTTCAAAATGCGGCTACGGATTTATGGAAGAAGCGTGGACGTCGACCAGCAGATCGCCAAAGAAGCTACGATAAAATGGTACGTTGAAAATCTCGATCCGTGTTTCGTATCGCATTGCCGATGGCGGCGAACAATGCGCTAGGCAAATGCGCGTATTTTTCCACCTCGGCGATCAAACATTCTTCGTAGAAGCTCGCGATAGATTATTTTCTCGGTTGCCGCGGGTACCTACGTTTCATTTACGATTATCGTTCCTTCGAACTTCTCCGATATGTATTTTACGCGCCGCGAGTAGCGGTAAAGGACTTTCAAAGAGCCGCGATCGGTTCTTTATTGGGAAAAAAGGGGAGAAACTGGGAAAGCTTTGGTGGAAGGAGATTAAAGTGAAAAACCGCGAACGAAAGTAAGTCTGTCTCGAAGTGAAGGATTTACAGGAAAAGTTGTTGCGTAGTCGCGCGAAAACAGCAGAGATACGCGTATAACTTCCGGTTGACGCGCACCGCCGAGGGGGGTTATACTATTCGCGGTCCTTTTCGGAATTCCACGTGGAAAAGTGGAGGTCGGGGCGGACGCGACGAGATATGAAGCAATTTTCACCCTTGTTTCGCGGTTTGTATTTCAATTTATACCCGCCTATTCCCACGCGGCGCTGCTAATCTCGCGATACGACCGAAGAATAATACATTTTTCGCCAAAAATAAGCAGGTCGGATGGAAACATGGAATTTCAATGTTTCGATGAAATTATTTGCAAAAAGCATTCGATGATGTTGCTGATGGTAGTAGCGTAACAGGGGCTGTACAAAAAATATAACATTCCCGGATCAACGTTACATGCCAAATATACAGGCAACTTGTTCGAGGCAATAAAATTACTTTTCTATTCATTTTTATGATTATTGTGCCACCCACTATTTATTTATCGGTTGATTTTACTAATCTCAAGTTGTTACTTGTGAAATTTGAAAGTTTTATAATTCAGTTTATTGTCGCTTAGTTTTATTTTATAGTATCGTTCGAGAAAAAAATATTCGAATCTGCTCAGCTGTCCATCTATTGGTGCGTTTATTCTAGCTCGGTAACGCGATTTCGCGTCGGATCTCCTCTTGTTTGACGATTAATCGTTGTTTTTCTCACCACGCCGCGGAGAATTATTACCACGCCACCGCGGGCCTCGACCCTTCTCATCGCCAGCGTTAAATTTCTAAACGACTCTCGAGTCCGCGAAACATATTGTACGTATGCTCCCATTGTATTCGGACGAACGGCCCTTGACAAGGGCAAAACTTCCGGCACGATGCAACGTTCGCTTCGAGAATTAATTTCGAGCCTAGATTTCCCAAAATCTGGCGACTCGCTAGTTTCCAAATCGATGCCTCCGACGAATTTCCCATCTCTCCCTGGTTTTCGCGCGACAAAAAAAACAAAAGCTTCGGGTTTACTTTTCGCCTGCCTCAAATTTGCTCCGAATGTTGCTCGACGCTCGCGATTACGCCCTTCGATAACCCTTATCGAATCGAGCATTGGGATTCCCCGGGCTTCACGCGGCTATTAGCTGTCACTCGGCAACACCGTCGTTCCGCCTCTAAGCCGACGCATAATTCACCTTGTCTCGCACCATCTCAGCTTCGATTCAATTTGTCGGCTCTGCAACGGCTTTTATCCCACCTCTATACCCACTCCCCGTTACCTAGGCGATTCGCAACCTGTTTTCTTCCCTCTCCCAGCTACAACGGCTCCTCCGCGACAATTGATCGCCACCGAATCACACCCGCGATCGATTATTGTTCGCGAATTTACGATATCGAAACGAAACCGTTGGAACTCGCCGCGCGAAAAGCTGAGTCGAATTTCGCGGCGAAAAATCACCCACGGATTTACCAGAGAAATCGTAACGGCTTTTTCTTCCCTCCCCGCGCCTTACCGTAGATTCGAAATTCGACGAGTTTAATTCACGATTATGCGAGATAAACGAAGAGCTGCGGTTTTCTCGCTGTTGTATTTTTATCGCATCGAGCGGCTAACGTTCCCGATGAATCTTAATAGCTTCGAAGAAAAAGGATAGAGCGAGAGTTCAGCGGGGATAAACTCTAACGAGAAGCAACGACTGTCTCTTAGATTCGCGGATTAACGTTATAAATATACCCGCGTCTCGGTGACCCCGAGCTTTACGCTTTACATGCTACGCCGACGATGATCGAAACGAAATCCGCCGAGCGAACACGAATCTGTAACGCTGGTTCGAAAAATTTCGGCAACAAAACGTCGAATACTTCGAACGATTTTCGAAAACTAATATTTTCATCGCGATCGACGCTTCGCCGAGTTTGCGATTCGTTTTTCCCTCGTCGACGCGCCAGTTTTCGAGCTTTCCCTCTCGATCGCGTTCTTCTTCGCTTTTTGCAAAGGCGCGCGAAATTAGTCGGGGGTTGGCGAGTAAGCACGGGTAGTTAACAAACAGCCCCCGAGGTGGGAAGTCGAGCGTAAAATGTCGAGGGAACGTAGGGTCGATAGGGTCGTTCAATATTGGTTCGACTCTGATTACATTGTAGCGACGCGAGATCAACCATTGTAGAATCGAATGGTAATACCCACGAGATTTCTTTTAGACCATCGCGCGCGAAGCGTTGATCTCGGATGTGATACTAGCAGCTCCTCGCGTCGCATCCGGCTGTCCGTGCGATAGAAATACCCGCCTCCCGCCCTTCACCTCGCACCGGTTATCCGCGAGACCCGGAATTTATCGGGACAGTCGCGTCGAATCGCGCGGATCCGGGACAAAATAGAATCTCTTTCTTTCTCTCTCCCTCCCTCCCTCTCTCTCTCTCTCTCTCTCTCTCTCTCTTTATACACGCCCGCTTGTCAATTGTTTGTATCAATGAAAACAAAAAAAAACGAAATTGATACTTCTATACCTATTGTGATGATATCACAGAGAATGGTTCGAACAATATCGTCTGATGCTGTGCCGAGTATTGTAACTATACTATAACTATAACTACAACTCGAACTAACAACTATAACTATATTACAACTATAGTCGCGAAATATGTTACGATCGAGTGTTAAGATTTGCACGTGCCAATAAATTCTAAATTCATTTCAATGCTCAAAATCTACGTCACTATAAGAATGTCGCGTTCGTTTTTTTTTTTGGCAATAGAGTTTAGCTAGGTACGTGCGTCTGGAAGTGTAAATGTTTTTTCAATAGTTTCGGAAAACAATTTTTTTTTGAACATGCTGCGAATTAAAAAATTGAAAAACTGTCTACCTTAATTCGCGAGCGCTGCGCGTGATGCTATTTTTTGAAAAGTATCGTTCGATTCGCACGATTCTCCGCCGTTTGAAACGAGTAGGACGAGCACCGTGGGATAATACAATCGCGAGATGAAATTTATTCGCCGTTGGCTGCTGCTAATAAAGCTGTTAGATTTAGCTGTTCCGGCGCGCGTTGATGTAGCTTTTCTATTTCGTTCATTGTTTTCTCTCAGATGCGACGCGGACTACTTATTAGCAGTGCGGAGGTAGCGACTAGGTAATTTCGCGGAGAAAGACTGCGCCCGTGAAATACGGTTTCCTGGCAATTGTTGTTGGATTCCCCGAACGGGGTGTGTATTGTTCGCGGAAGATGGAACGCCGCGTGAAAAGGACGCGGTCTTTGTAGGTAAATTTTTTCGCGGAATTGGGCATTTCCCGATTTTCCCGTGAAAAACTCGGCGAACGACGAGGAAGAGCTGATTCCCGCGAGGAGGAAAAATCGACGTCGAGGAACGTGCGCAACGTCTCTTTTATTCGGCATCGCGTTCACCGTTCGATTCTCACGACGATTCGACGAGCCGAACAAATTCACCGAGCGGAACGATTCAGTTTTTCCACCATTTTCGTCCACGTTTCCGAGAAAATCGACTCGAGTTGAAAATCCGTTGGAAATTTTGGGTTAAAAAAAAACAAACGCATCGTCGAGAGCGAGTCTGTCCTCGAAGAAAATCACCGTCGACGCTCAACATGATGCGTTTACGTAAAATCATCCCCTTATTATATACAAAAATTGCAAATTTCACAAAACCTGCAAAAAAATTTACATTTTACCGATATTTAAACGTTTCACTTTTTGGGTATTTTCAAACCGTAGATGGGGAGCTTTTCGAAAATTGTCAACGAGCTAGAAAACACGCTCATCTTGATTTTGGATGACGAGTAATTTGCTACCAGCCGGATATTTTCAGCATTTGCCTACGATTCTCTAGCGAGGTTGAGAAAATGGGGGAAAAACAGGGGTCTATTTTTGGGGTCAGTCTTTGGAACCGATTCGGTTTGATTTTGGTTCCCGAAGGGCTGCTGCGTCGTCGCGTAGTTGTTTACGTTGAAATGTCCGATGCACGGTTGTCAGTGGATATTTGCCGAGTGAAATTTGAACCGATAGGGAACACGGCTGGTGCTCTGTCCGAGTAATTGAAGCAATTAGGCTCGATACATCGTCCATTGAACGCATGGAACGTGGAGAGAATTCGGGATCTCGTGACGCTAATTGATTTTCCATGATAGTTCCGGGCGCCTCTGATAATTAGAATAATTAAAAGAACTACCCCCGATCATCGACGCGTCCGTCGCTACCGGTTGCAAAAATCGAACATCGCTTGCTCCACTCCGATTCCTATTCGAGATTATCGACGTATCAAATACGTATACGCGACGTGAGTCCTGCGATTAATAAAATTCCCGATTTATTTCCGACGACATCGACTCGCGAATCTTTATTCTCGATCTCCGATCCCCCCTTCCGGTACGGAAACGAGGGGCTCGAGGATTGTGCATTTTTCGCAGTTCCATTCTCTTGAGAAATAGCCCGGAGCGAACTTCTCGCTGCTGCCACTTGATTTGGCCCTCGGATTCGTTCCGAGCAATTTTTCATCCTCGAATCTAAAACTTGCCGCCGGAACCAATCCGCGTTTCCATTTATTCAACCTTCCATACGTAGCATTCGTAGATAGAATCTTACGTGATCCGATTGCGGAATGCCACGCGTCTTCCGTGGCCTCCTGCGTCGGAAGCGAATGCTGCTGCTTGATTTTTCACCAAACGCGAGTTTTTTTGTTTTTTTTTGCTACTTTGTTTTTCGCTGCGTTTTTCTTACTCTTGGAAAATTTGCGGGAAGTTTGATCACGATTAGTCGTAATTCCGTCGAGTAATGAAATATGCATGCCAAAGAACGAGTCCTCGTCGCGGAATTTCCGCTCGTCGAGATGTTGCCGGATGTCGGTTTCGTTGTTGGCCCCTTCCGGAAAATCCTTCCGTCTTCGACTGCTCGCGCGAAGTCGAGGCGTCGACAGCTTTCTTTCGTCGTCGCGGCTCGACGAGAAGCGGATGATTCGGTGATTCCACGTCGGATAAAGGAAACAGGCTAAAGCTTCCGTGACAACTGCATAATTGGAATATAAATTTATGTCTCGGCGGGAGAAGGGTGGAGCGACGCCGTCGACGAGCGACGAGCGGAGAATAGAGGAAAAAAGGGCCGAGCGGAGATAGCGTCGCCTAAAACAATTGGCATTTCTCCTGGCGCGAAAACATTGTTTTTCGTAGACATAACGATTCTCTTTAGCGATTCTCGCCGTCTACATTTTTTCCCTCGTACGTTTTCCTTCATTTTTTTAACGCCCAACGATTCTTTTTCTCGCAATAATTACCGTTTCCCAATTCGCGTCTAAAGCTTTCGTCGTATTTATGTTTCAGGTAAGCTGTCCTTTCAACCGAGCTTTCGCCGATACAATTTGTGGAACGTTGAGCGTTTCGCCCTGCTGACCGAGTGAGTCGTATCGCTGTATTATTCTGACGATTGTTCGAAAGACAAACGTTCCGACTGTTCCGGACTTGGAAGTTCGGACGGCAAACTTCGTACCACGCATTCGACCGCCACCGATGGCTGGCGAAAAAATGCGTATCCAAATTTACAGCCAACTCCGACGTGTGCGCTCGCGGTTATGGAATTTGGCCGGGCTTCGAATGCGCGAGGCTCTTTTGCGTTACCTTTTAAACAGCTGACTCTGCAACGACCCCGGAAATGTTCGAGGCTAACCTCCTTCACCTCCTCCTCTTCCTCTCGTTATTATAACAAGAATGGTCGCGGCGCGAGTCAATAAGTCGAACTCGAGGGTCGTCGGCGCCTCGTTTCGAGTGCGGTCGAGTTCTGGTCCTTGGCGATGGGTTCGCGAAATAAGATGAAGTATCATTCCCGATAACTCGATTTCCGAAAGCTCTCCCCCGAACTCGCTCACCTCTCGAGAGCTGACCGCGTTTATTCGGATTTCCGAAACATGGAATTCTCACTTCGATCCGCGAATCGCGTAGCTCTTGCGAATATTCCCCGATGTCCTAAACTCCTACGCTCCGGGTCAATTTGACCCTGCCAACTTTTTCACCATCTATAACTTCGGAGCTACCGAACTTTTTCACTTGAAAACAATTTGCAGGTATAGTTTGAGTAACGTTTAAGTACTTGTCGACCCTTTCGAGCACCGCGGGATCGCGGGACTCCCACATTTTCCAGGACCATTTTCCGAGTGGTTGGCATAGTTTTCAAACTTTCTCGTGTTTTCACATCAGTTATACATTTGAGAATAAAAATCTACGTGGAATTGGCGATTTTGTGGAAACAAGTAAACGGAGGTTGAAAAATAGCCATTTTACCGAAGAAAAAAATCAACATTCTTGGAGTTTCCATGCCTAAGTTTTTATTTGAAGGGTTTTGGCGTCGCTGATAACGAATATGCGCTCAACATTTTGAACTCCAAAATGGTGGATCCAATTTCGAGTCTTAAAATGTTGAGTGCAGATTCGTTACCAGCAGCCCCAAAAATCCCCAGTACGACATTTCAAGTTGATTGCACGCAATGAAAAATGTGTGCTGTTTTCGGTCGAAGTCTACGACAGGGTCAAAATGACCCGTTGCGTCCTCGAAGGGTTAAACGCGTCGAGGAGTGAGATTTTCTTGTTGGCGAGCTTTTTGGGCTGGGAGATTGAAAAAAGCGGAAGCAACTCGGCATCCGAAATGAGACCAGCGAGCAGAAGAAAGCTCCGGCGATTTACGATCGTGCTACCACTCGCGGGGGAGGCGAAGGACCCTGGGAAAAAAATTATCATCGATCTCTGCTCCATCGCTCCGATATCCCGAGACGCGCGTCGCGTTGATCTCGCGCCCTCTCATTTTTCCCCATCGCGCGAATCACCGCGCTTCCATCGCAAAACGGATATAAAGCGTGGAATCCGATTCGCGTACAAACTTGCGAATGTCGTCGGGCACCACGCGATTTTTCGCCAACGCGTCCTTCGACGCCTGCGGAATGTCTTTCGCCTCTCCGGCGACGTGCGCTCTTCTTCGTCGTCGAGACTTGGACGTTTCGCTTTTGGCCGATAAGACCAACAAGATTACTCCGGAAGCTGAAGTTTGTTGACCGGCGAGACACGCGTCCTACACGCGAAGCAGCGATGCACGTAGCTGACCCGAAACTTTGCGGGCGTTAATTACGTCCGAAGTGGGAACTCGCCGGTTTCTATATTTCTGCCAAACGAGGAGCCGGCCTTCCTCCGCCGCTTCCTTGAACTTTCCCTCGCCAATGTTTTACTCCCGGCACCAACGAACTCTGGAAAACTCTGCCACGTTTACATTTCAAGGGAGCGGGGAGAGTTGCGCCGAGGTCGAGGGGAACGCTCGCGAATCTACGCGACGGCATCTCCCGCTTGTTTACAAATTTGCCTCCGATATTTATCTCCCGCTGGATTTAATATCCGCAAAAATGTCTGGAGACGCGTGGAAATTTTACGCGCCGTCGAGCGCGAGAGAAAAATGCTGGGAGCGCGCACGCGAGATCGCGGCTGACCTTCCAAGGATTCGCGGGGTGACGACGACACGTTTGATTTTTGCGGAAAACTCGCGTCGGAGAAATCTTCGGTGCCGAGATCTGCCGCGTTTATTGCGGCAAATATTTGCAGGTCTCGTAATGCGAGGCTTACGCGGGCCGCCACCCCCGGTGCGTGTTTTCTCCTCGACCGTCGTATTTTCCAAGATCGCTGCGATCGGCTCCTGCTTCTCCTCTCCGCTCCCCAACTCGAACCTTAATTCTCGCTCGCGGGGATCCTCTGCAGCCTCGAATCCTGACGCGAGCTTTCGCTGCTCTCGCTCCGCTACAAACTCCGAACCTACATCTATAGACGTCGACGCGACGATTTGTCGCCACTCCGAAACTGTTTCCCATGCTTCCCGAAACTTTGGTCGCGAAACTCGTGATTCCTACACGATTCTACGTGTCTTGGCTATCAAATTTTTTCCCCGAGTAAATCGTCGCACGCGAGCCAAAATTTGATGTACGTTTTAAACGAATCATCGCGGATCCAAACAAGCATCGAAATTCTTTTTTCCCTGCGTCCGGCTCAAACTTTGGGACATTTTGAAGAGATCAGGGGAAAAAGTTGGGACTGTGAGCAGAATTGACGGGTGGATGGAATTGTTTTCGTTCTTTGCCACCGAGCGACGAGAGGGATCGCTCTGCGGTAAAAGTGACGGAGTCGAGGGTGGAACGGGATCGGAGCGCCGGAAAACCACGGGGCGGCAGAGCCTCGAGCTCGAGCTTGAGGGAGCCGGATACAAAGGTGTTCGAGGAGCCTGTGTAAGCTCGCTCGAGCATCGAAGTAGAACCAGAATTTTGACACGCTACCACCAGCTACACCAGCTACGCGGACAGCCCTCTTCGTTCGGAGGGAGCGCGCGTCCCCGTTGAAAGGAGACGCGACGCCGAGGACTCGAAGGATCGAGGTACGTTCGGATGACCGGACGTCGGAGTCCCGATCTTTTTTGAACACGATTTTTGTCGCGCTCACTTTTTTCACTCTTCTTGTCGTAAAGAAAAAAAATGCTACCTTTTTTTATTTCTGGCAAGAAAACTGGTCTTGAGGATTCAACGCCGCGACCTCTACTTTTACGGAGTCGTCCTACGTAATTTCCGCCGCGAGATTCCGCCAGGATAAGCCGAGCAGTTTCAAGGTTCCGTATGAAATCGCGCGTATCTGAAAGGCCGATAAAATCACGTTTACAACCGTTTCTAACCGAATTACGGTCAGACGGAAATTCGCGCGAACCCCCGAGCCTACGATAGAGAATTTCACGAGCCATCCGCCGATTTCGTCGAATATTACTTCAACTTTTCGCGGACGGAAATTTCTCGTATCGCCGAGTGATCAGAGAAAAGCGGAAAAGAGAAAGTCGCGAAGCTTGCAACGATTCGAAATTACGAACGCCTCGAGGTCGATTCGCGGACCTCGGATATTTGGAAGCCATCGGAATGGAAGCCTCGCAGCTATCCGTTGTGGATTTTTTGTTGCTTTGTTTTCCGCGAATTCGGACACGAGCGTCGTCGAATCATTTATTACGACGAGATAACGGCGGAGCTTTGCGTCAACGTCGGACGTCGCGTCGGGACGCGGCTTATGCGGGTATCCGTGGAAATAAAACGATGGGAAGACATTGTTTCGCCGCGCGGCGAAGGGCGAAGGGAAAAAGGGAGAAGGCCGTGTCAAAGAAAGGCGCGAAACAGGCCGTGTCTAATCTACGCGTCGGGAGCGCGCGCTCATTCGTGCAGCATCCAAACTACGAGCCGCGAGTTCTCGGATCCGCCGGAACGGATATCGTCGTTTCGAGGATTTACCCTGTTTCGCGCTCAACCCGCATGATCCCCGTACACCGAGATACGCGACGGTGTACGTTATCGCCTCGATCTTCCGGCCAGAAACTTTCGAAACAATAGAAAACCCGTCCGAGTCTATCGCGTTCCTCCGCGTCGTTTTTCATCGCGTCTCGACCCAGCCGAATTCTCCGAATCTCCGATCGAATTTGAATCGACGGAAATACGAGATCGCCTTTTACGCCAGCTTGGTACGCGTGTTTGTTCGCACGAAACAAAATCCTCGAGCGCGATTTTTTGCCCGCTTCGAAACGTCCGCTGAAATTGGAACTCTGCACGCGTACGATATTAGTAGGTACAGCGGTGTACGATATTTGAAATGGGAAAGGAAAAATCGGCGGTGCGGAGAAATGAGAGCTCGTAATTTCATATCGTTTCGTTCTTGAACGATGTTCGGGCAGAATGCAATATCAGTCGGCGGCATTTAACTTTACGGAGCTTCGTTGGAAGTTTCTCTGGATTCTCGTGCTCCCGGACGTTTCGGGATTGTTGGCCGCGCAAAGTTGAAAAAAAAAAACGGAAATTTAAAGCTCTCCGCTCGTCCGCGTTATTGCGCGAGCGATCGTTGAACTTTCAAATGGTCCGCAGCTATCGACTACGCGCCGCCGCATGTTTGATCTTTCGGTTCTACTTTCATCGCGGACAACCGTTTCATCCAACCAAACTGCGGAACACGTTTCCCGTTTGACCCACCAGACCTCCGGAGCATCGGCACGGAGAGAGAAAAAAAAACAGTCCAAAGTGTTATTCGCAACGCTAAAATTGGTTCGCCAGTGCATTCTAGCAAGAAAAATCATGAAATTTAAAACGTATAATTACATATCTCGTATCAGAGACGCGTAATGATTAGACCGAAGCCTGTGAACACCGACTATTTGGATTCATTCGCGAGAATATGCGAAAAAAGTGATGTACCTCTCTAAATCTGCAAAAAGAAAAAGTAATAGAAAATATTACATTCGTGATTATACAATTTTCCCAATTTTGGGTAATTTTCAACTGACATCTGTGTCACCGTTCTAGCATTGTAGTTTTTGTTTGGCGCTAGCGGTTCTGTTTATTACAAATTTGCGGTAAGAATAACCGACTGTTTTGTGAAGTTAGTCGCACGAACAACAATTTTTACTGTTTTGCTTCCGTTAAACGAGATTCCAATTCAGATCGGGAAGTTTTCCCGTTCCCGACGATAATTTTTATTTATTTTTTCTCTCCGCGGAGTCGAGTCGTACGCGGTCGAAGTACTTTCGGTACATCGATACTGGCGTTGCGGTAAAATTATAAAATAATATTGTCCGAACATCTTACGGCGTATTCGAGAACGCAGCTCATGCTCGACGAGATCGACGACGACAGTTGGATATTTTTCCATTTGAAAAACATACATTCTCCGTTCGGAAAAACAAAAATAAGTCTCGCGCTCACGATTAATCGTCCGGAGCCCAGAATTCTACAAATTACCCGAAATTCTGCGCCAAAGAAAATCGTAACGAAGCTACAATTCGATATTTTTTTTCTGCTTTTGCAACGATGTAAAGGTTTGTCTCGTCGTCGACGAGGGTGGGCGTTTCGTCGGACATCGGTAGGTTCCCTTCGGAAACTGAACTATTGCTACACGTCGCTTTTTTTCGCGCGCTGGACCCACGCAGTTTCGCTAGCGTCGGCCAAAAGCTCGAAACAATCAAAAACGAGCCTCGATCTCGGATCGGAGCCTCGGGGCGCGAGGCGAGGGTTTCGGCGTGGCCATAGCGTTTGCGCGTTTATTTGCCGCGAAAGAGGGGGTCGCGGAAGCAGCGATTCAGTCAGTGGTTCGCCGCGCGCGACCAGGACATCGTCGACGTCGCCCGACCCGCTCGTTTCAACAACCCCGAAAAAATCGGCGACGATCCCGTTCGTTTTCGCAAAGTGGCTCGTGATTTCAGATTTTGCGCGAGATTTTTTTTTACTCGCTACGCGAGTTCGCCGTCATTTTCGCGAGTTCGCCGTCATTTTCGCGCTTGATCGTTGATTCGTTTCGATGATAAATTAGTGCCGGTAGCAGTGAAATCTTCTCGCGCTGCTTGGATGTATAAAATCATCTGTGTAAAATCAACGACGATCGGAATAAGATAAACGAAAGTAAATTGCAATAAAATTGCCGAAAACGTCGACCGAATAATCTTGGAACGTGTTGAAATGCCTAACAAGCAGAAAAAATACGTCGAATAGTTTGACCAGCGACGGAAATGAATTTAGTCGGTTCGTGTCGATTTGTGATTTAGAGATGAAGCAAAACGATTCCGATTCGACTCTCGCATTTTTGTAGCGAGCATCGATAATACCTAATATTATTAACGATGCGGATGCAACCGAGCCGTTTCCCAGGAAATAATGCGAATTTACGCACAGTGGAATGATGATACGATCGCAGCGAATGATAAAGCGATAATGGAAATTTAATCATCCGCATGATGAGACGAGATCGACGATGGAAGAACAAAAATGATAATTATCGTCTAACGAAACAATACGAACTCGTGCTTTTCCCCGCGTGAAAGTTTTTGTGATCGAGTGTTTCTGTACATATGTACGCGAGTATACGGATGGGACGACGTAGGTAACGTAGAAAACAGCGGAAAACGTCGTTAACAACTGTTCGCCTCCTTCGTTCTCCGTCCTCGTCGCAACTTTCCGGCCATATATTTATATTCGTTACGTCGCATTGCCAGTCTCCGTCTGTCCGATCCGCGGAACTCGACGCTTCTCCGCGAACGACTCGGTCGGAGGACCGTGAATTATGCAGCTAGAACCTCGAAAACCACCCCTGACTCGGGGGATGGCGACTCCCGTGCGCGACTTCCTCGACGCGTCCTCGTTGTAGCTCCGCGACGCCGTGCGACTTCCCCTTTCGCGCGTACTACGCGACGACGACTCTCGAATTCCCACCGCGACGAGGTTCTCAAGCTGCAAATAATTCCCCCTTCGTTGGAGAAAAAAAATCAGTAGCTTGAAACTTGGCGGATTATTTCGTTAGGAATTAACCAAACGCTACGTTGGTCAGCTTCGAGGGTTCGTGCGAAAGTGGCGAAAGCTCGGAGATGATGATCGAGGCGCGAGGTGGCCTGACGTCGCGTGATACGCTTTAAGGAATCGAGTTTATCCGAGGAGGTGAAATATCTCGAGGACACCCTCGGCTATCGTTTCGCCGCAACGCTCGCTCCTGTGTATCAGAATCGATGGGCGAAGCGGAGCAGCGAAAGTGAGGAGAATGCTGGAAATCTTAGCGATATCGGGGGAAAAAAGGGAACTCGCGTTTATTGCGATTGTTCGTGTTTGCTCGTTTCTTTGCCTATGCGAATTCCGAACGCGTCGAGTGGAAAATCGAGCTTTCGTTTTATTTTTCGTTACGCGACTTTGGAGACTGCTCGGTCGTGCGCGGAGACGGATTAAAATTGGCATTCCATCGAATCTCTCGCGAAAAACGCTCTCCTCGTTCGTCGCCTTTCGAGTGTTGCTGGACATTTTGCGATGACGGGATCGTTTCGCGATGGGAAACCTCCGCGTGGCGGTAGGACTATTTCAATTAAATTTCTCCACGAGTCGAGAGAGCGCGAGATACAGAAGAATTCTTTCCCACGGAGGTCGATTTCATTCCGAAATTCTTATTCCCGCGAGAAATGGGAAACGGACGCGAAGGAATTTGATAAAATTACGCAAGGAAAGCGAAAAAAAGGAAAACGACGAAGAAAAACGGCAAAAAAGCTCCCCTCGCATCGAGACACTCGTCGTCGTCGTCGTGACGTACCTCTTTTATAATTCTCAACAAGTGGAGCTCGCGTCTCCGCCGCGGGGATAAAGTACGAGAATAAAAAAAAAAACGCGCGGATGTCGGAGACAGAGAAAAAAAATCAAAGTTCTCGAATTTTCGTGGAGCGACGTCAACTGAGACGTAGAAACGAGATCGAGTCGTCTAGAAAGTTCAGGAATCTGTGAATGTAGAAAAATATCGCGAAAATTGGGGGAAATGCAAAAACCAATGAAACGGGGATGAATAAAAATGTACTCTCTGCAGGAAGAACGCGGAAATTAAGAGACGCGAAAATTGGCGGAATAAGCAGACTCGGGGAACTCGTAACGACGGGAGGAAAACCACCGGAACGATCGTCCTGCGAGGACTAGTAGTCGTACTTTGTCGCGAATAGATCCCTGCCACGGCAACGCGCGTCGGTAACGTCGTAATAACGATAAGAAACCGGGGAAACGTAGCCGAGGCAATTCGAATGTTGAATGTCGACTCGTTGAAACGTCACGGACGCCGCATGTCGCTGCGACCATTTCCATCGCTCGCCAGTTTTTAACCTCTCAACGATCTCTTTCGACGCCTAGATTCTCCATCGATTTATTTCGCGCGCGGTGAAAAAGCTCCGCGCGTCTCTTACTTTTGCGCCCTCTTTCGCTCTTGCCCACGCGACTCCCTCGAACCGTCGACTTTCAATTATTTCTTAAATCAAGAGCACGTCTTATCGTATAAATTAGAGTGACTCGAAAATGTTCTTTTCTTCCAAACAGGCTTGAAAGTAAATCCCTGGAAATACGAGCTCTTAATATTCGTATTCAGATGATCCGCGTCGCACTTTTCTATTTTCCACAAGAATAACGCAGGAAAAATTGAACTGTGACCTTGAACAACTTTTGAACCAATAAATGTAAAGAAAAATGCGAAGGTATTCTTCGTTACTTTTTTATCTCGTCACGCTGTGAAAAAATTGGGAGCGATCGCGGGGTGGATGTTTCTTAATTAATTTACTCCACCGAGAGTGAAATTCACTCCGAAAAGGATCTTATTTTTATTATTCGCAAGAAAAAAAAACTCCGCGGAGTGAGATGAAAAAGATCTGAATATTCGTTCAGTTTTTTAAAACATACGAATCACTACTAAGAAAACATTAAAAAAACATAGTATTTTCACGCCGGAACTCCGAGGGGTGGGAGAGAAAATTCACTCCAGTCTTATCACTGTCTTGCGTTATTATTTGTTCTTACTAAGCCGTAATATCTGAATCTTCGAAGAGTGCTATCCGCCCTAATCTGTTGAGCTTAGCATCAAGAAATTGAGTATTCGGTCACAATCTCTCTTTCTCTCTTTCTCGCTCTCTTCTGTGAGAATTCCGCTCGACCAATTTGCTACCACCTCGTCTCGTCAACGTACGACTTCCGCCTCGCAACATCCGTTAGTGCAAAGGTGTCGAACCTTTCCTCCATCGCGTAACGAGATATTTCTTCTCCTTGGTAATCCTTATCGGTCTCCACCGTCGAGACTGCGACGCGACGCGACGTAAGACGTCCGATCCAACATTTGGCCCGACGATGCGAGACCTCGGGATATTCACGGGATTTCATACCTTGGAGTGGTAGGCGAGGGGGCTGACAGACGTCTACGCGTCTCGGTATCCACACAAAAGATCCGCGCTACGATCCTATTATAGAAGTTCAATCCGAGCGGGCGACACGTGTCCGTTCCAGTACGCGTCTCCTATCCCGGTGTCTCACCTTCCCTAACGTAAGACCAGTCGCTCGTCCTCGTGAAAGAAAATGAATCCAAACTTGTCTCTCCCCGTTGTCGAGAAAAAAAGATTGAAAAAAAATATCCCTCCTCTCGAAATAGTCGAGCCAAACGCGTCGTTTGAATTCGCGTTCCAAAGGAAACGCGCAGAATTTCCGTAATTCATTTTCGTCCGGGACGAAAGTTCGTTTCGTTGGGTTATTTGTCCGTTAGTTCTTTTTTTTCTCTCTGAACCGAAAAATGAAAATATCCTCGAGAAAAACTGACGAGTTTCGTCGGATCGACACTTTTTTATCGAACGGGGCGAAATCGGGAGATAATCGTCGTGCCTAAGTTTTTCGTCGTAATTCGAAGTCGGAATTGGCAACGCAGTTTCGAGCTGGTGCGAGGTAATTGCTCCGCGTACGCCGAGTCTCTCGGCCTGTGTTCCTCCCTTCCATCCTCCGTAGATCTGTGGTTTTTCGTACGTGCCCGCGAATCTAACCAGCCACCTTCTCATCCTTCCCTCGTTTCCCTCTCGCGCCCGTGCGCCACGCGAAATCTGCGACCTCCTCGTTGCGCTGTGCCAATTAACCGTCGGCCTTTCGGGCGCGAATGCATTTTAATTCAACCACTCGCCGATGCTCCGACCTTAAAACTTAGAAAAACGCGTATCCGCTCCCAAGATCTCCGGTTCGCGCGGCGAACGATCAGGCTCGACGCAATGCAAGGAAAAACTGAAAAAAAGGGATTATCGACTATCGATATCACCCGTCATTTTTCTGGAAAACTGTCTTCGCCACAGATCCGACACTGATAGAGAGGCAAACGCGTTGAACGATCCGAGAAAAACGATTCTCCTATCGCGACTGGAGGAAAAACGGTTCCGCGGGGGAAAAAATGGCACACGAACGGTGGAAATAAATGAACGTTTCGTATTTCTTCCGCGAGATACGACCGCGAAACAAACGATCTCGAAAACCATTTTTCGGATTTGCCACATTTTGAGACGTTCAGCATTCGTCGGAGCTTTACAGACAGCGCGTTTGACCTTCGGAATCTCGTAGCCCGTTTTTTTTTTGCATTTAGGTACGTACAGCGCAGCCTTTTTTTCGTGGTTTTTATACCGTAGTCTTTTCCCCCAGTTTTTTACTACTGCTCTCAAAAAAAACGTCGGCGAATCTGGAGTCGTTGAAATTTGATCGAGTCGCGAGACTCGGCGTACGCGAGCTCGGGGAGGGCTTTGGAACATCGCGGTAGATTCTCGTTAGATCGTATCGGTGTAAAAAAAGTTTTCTCGAAAGCTTTGGGAAACGGAGCTTGACTGGTCCATCGTTTGATCGCGTTTAAAGTTTCGCGAATAAAGTCGAGTCTGCGCTACAATCTGCAGCGGAAATTGTACGTAGGAGCATTCCGTAAACTAGGTTAACCGGAAGCTTATTGTAAGCTGAATACAGCATCGCGTACGCCAGTTCCAAACGATACGATAGTCGACTGCAACTTATTACCATTGTTCCGCATTCGTCTTGATTCTCCCCGAGAGACGGGCGTGAAAAATTCCAGCTATAAATAACGCGAACGTTTGATCGAGGAAAATAGATCGATGTTCGTATTATTTACTCGCCTCGCGTACTTTCGCGTGGACGGTAAACAACGCGGTATAATATTTCCAGCTTTCGTCGAGACAACGTGTACCGGTCGGCAATTTTTTACTCCTCCTTTCTCCTCGTTTTTCCGCCACCTCGTCGAAATTCGCGTCGAGGAACGCGACGAAAAATCGCCGATGGCATCCGCGATATCGATATTCGTGTTGGCGGTTAATTTGTTCTTTTTTCGTTTTCTTCAATCGGGCGCAGAAATAAGTTTGCGATCGCGGCGACGCGTTTATCTTAGTTTCGCATCGATGTGAATCACTCTCGGGCGGAAATGTGGATATGAAAATTAGGAGACGCGCGAAGAACCTGACGATTACTCGGACGAAATCGCGAGAAGCATTCTTGGCGGCTTCCTGGGTGTAAGAGGCTGCGGAACGTGCGTTTATCGTCGGGTCTCGACGAGGAGAGTAACAACAAATCAACATCGGGACGTAAAAGTTTGCCAACGCGGTTAATTGCTTCGATATTTCTTTCGCTAGCGTTCGAGCGAAAACGGTGATAAAAAACGGGCTCGAATCGAAGAAATCATCGCAAACTTTCCCATCACGTCCAAACAGCCAAAAGTTTACGACTTCTCATCCCCGAAATTGCGTGCGTCGCGTAGCTCTACGCGACGCGATCGCAATCGTAAAAATCCGGATCGGGTCGGCTGATCGTTCGTCGAGAAAATATCGCGGCCCGCGGAGGGGAAAAAAATAAATCAACGAATCTTCGTAAATCTTCATATTCAGTGACGAGCGACGGGAAGAAGAAAAACAAAAATGAGTAGTAGCAGTAGAAGTAGAGGAATAAAAAAGTAACGAAAGAGATACGAATGGAAATCGAGGATAAAGAAGATTTATTTCGCTGCCGCGTCCGCTCGGCCTTTCCGCTCCTCTCGGTTCTCCTCGGCTCGTCGCGAAGCTTTCGAAATGCCTGAAATTTGGCGTCACAGTTTTTGTCGCGGAGACTCGAATTCTCGCGAGATAAACTCTGCCGGAACATACGCGCGAAGTAAATAACGCGATGCAGCTCGAGTTGCGCGCGTTGAAAACTAAATTTGCAACCCGGGAAATTGGCCATTCACCGGTCCGCAGCGAACGGAGCGGTTCAGCCTTTTGCCAGGACTCGTCTGATGTCAGTTGCGAATATTAACCGTACCGCGGAATATTAGTAATAAGTTTCGCCCGCGTACTCGACGTCCAGCCGCGTTGCGACCTAAAAACCAACATCCGGCGAATATCACCACTAGAATTGAATACGCGCAGCGTATAGTTCTGGAAATTTGGACGAGAACCGACGAGAATCGATTTCGAACCAATCAACTCCGCGAAAATTCGTAGCAAAATACGGACCGCAGCGCGACAAACATTGTTGCATGAAAAATCAACTTTACTACCACTTCACCCCCCAATTTGGGGGGAAAGCACGAAACTGCAATCGAAAAACTCACTCGAACGCAATGTAATCTCAATTCGGTCGATTTGTTGAAATTCTTTTACGCGGACAGAGAAAAGAGGGTAAAAATTACCGAACGGTACAGAACAAGTTGTTGCTCGTCTAGGCGAAACGGTCGGTAACTCTTGTCGTAGATTTGAAATAAAAAGTACCGCTAGCGCCAAGTAAAAACTTCGTTGCTACAACGATAAAAATTCCAATTCACGCGATAAAATCGAATAATTTGTATTTGATTTAGTATTATTGGTAATAATTGATTACTACCATTATTATATTGCTCCTCAGCCATCCACGTTCCCATTACTTGAAATTACATTCTTTTATCGATAATTTTTCATTATTTTTTCTTGCTCGAGGCATCGATAATTTTCGGAACGCATTCGTAAAACAATCTTACCGTTCCGGAATAATACTTTCTACTGTTTTTTCTCTCTCCGTGTGCGCATTTCGCACGTAAGGGGGTAATTATTGTCTGTATCGTCGCGAGGAATTTTGGGAAAAATCTCTTCCAAAGTTGGGAGTTAGATTCTCGCAATTAGCAATTAGCTCCGATCAAACGGACCGTGTTGAAACTTGCGATTAATTGGCTGCTTCAGGGACGCGTACACCTAATAAACCTTGCTGCTCTTCGAAGAGTTCCTGCCGCTCTGTTCGAACGAGCAAAGGTGTGTCGCGTCTATAGATTTAGGTAATTGACGACGACGAGGAGCCGCGTCGTACGTGTACTGCGGAGAAATCCTCGATCGCTGGGCGCGTGCTCGGCTAAAAACTCGTTGGAATTTGTCGGCTGTCGTAAAACATCTCGTCGGAGGACGCGGAGTATGAATTTTTGATCGATAACAGGGAGAGGAGAGAATCGATTTTTCCGGCCCATTTCGCCAGCGTCGGCGAAGGGCAACGCGGGCGACGATCATTCGCGACGAAGGGCTGGAGGATAGAAGCGCGATGAAAAAGGGAAAGTCGACGTTAAACGCCGGCGAATCTGCTTTGCCAGTCGGGTTTTCCTGGTAGTTGTAGATCGCAAATAGAGCATGCACGCGCGATTGGACAAAGACGGAGCGAGCCGTGTTCTCGCCACCCCCCACCGAGCGCTTGCACCGCGACAGCGGTCTATGCTAATGGTAAGACGTTCACGGTGGCGCCCCCAGCGATATCGAGCTGTGAAACTCCAGAATCGTTTCTCGCGCACGATAGTTCTTGTAGAATGCCTTACAAGCGCCAACCCAACATGTATGATTATCAATAGCCTCACCTGACAACCAATACGAAAACGAACGACACGCCAATTTCTTCAGACCAGATCGAGCTTACTGGACTCCTAGCGATGCCAGCATCCGCTATGATGATACGGACGATTTATCGGACGCATCTTCGTACGGTAGTGGAGCATCTCCGGGATCGGTAAATCGATTGCGGTGAAGATATTGGCTGTTGTTGAGTGGGCAACGTTCACTCGTCGTGGACGTTGTCCACTCGTCGTGGACTATGTCCACTTAATTCAGAGTTTCATTCGTGTACCTAGGACGTGTGATTCTCTAATTTCTCTGACCAGGGTAACGTCTGGCTCCTGATCCTGTTGGATCGGTCGCAGCTGAGGCGCTCACCCGACATATCAATCCAAAACACAATTTTCCAACGGATACTTCGACTTTAATTACTCGAGCAGCAATGTGGCCTTTTTCTCGTGGTAGTTAAAGATCGGTTTTTCCGTTACTTCGCGGCAGAATCGATGATCAAGGGTGGTGCAAATATCGGAGGGATACATCGCGTCGAAAGAAGAGATTTAAGTGAAAAGTCTACGAATTTTGGCACGGATTCAAGCTCCGTTTCTCGGGAGCAGTAGCGTGTCTAATATTCCTGCGGCAAACGTGTCCCATGCGCGTAGGAAAAGCTCGGAAAAAAGGGCGCGGAGGAGGAGGAGGAGGAGGAAGAAAATCTGCAGCATTCGATTATCAGTTTGGCAGCCAACGAACAAACCGATAATATACAGTCGTAAATAAAGGCACGTAGAGTTTCGCCGCAAACCTGAATTATATCGTCGTATTTCTCCTTGGATCGCGGCCAGTTATAATAATCTATGCGGACGAATTTGGCTGAGCGACGCCCGAACTAGGATTTCATTTCCCCTCGCACCGATTCTTTTCCTCAATTTCGATCGTGATTCGAATCTTTAATTTGCCGTCAACGTCTCGCGTATCCCTTCCACACGAGGGAAAGCTTTTCCTTCCATCGTCGCGATTCCTACGAAATGGTAAATATCGCCCAATCGCGTTCCATAGCTCGCTCCTCCTCCCCTTTCCCTATTTTCTACGATATTTCAACCCGCGTCTTCCATTACGGACAATTTCCCCGACCATTTCAACCAATTTCAAGCGATTTTCACGTCCGTTCGAATCGCCACGACGAATTTTTTCACCTTTCTCACAACGGGGGCGAGAAAAACCACCGGGCGATTCGTTTTTATTATTCATTGCGTTATTCGTATTTCCTCCTCCGCGAATTTCAAAGCACTTTCCAACGTCGAGATTATTAACATTACGATTGTTGCTGTTGTTATATTTATTATTATTCCAAAACATCTCTAAACCTGTCGAGGAATTCTCATCTTTCAAACTCGAGCTTTGCTTCATTTAAGTCGTAGAAAAAAGTCGGACTCGTAGGTAGAGAGAGATTCGCGAAACACCGCGTGATTTGTCGTATAAATGTGGTAAATCGCAATTTGCAAATTGTCGGACGTGCGAGACTAGGAAAGGGCTGCGGTGCATCAGGTTCGGATCGCGAGTACTGGACACGTAAACGGAGGTACGTTCCGGGCGAATTGCATCGTCCATTTACGAGACGCGGAAACTTCTTTTTATCCCTATTTTTATGCCCAGCAGTCCGGCTACACGGATCGTTGAAAAATTTATGCCGACGCTGTCCGTTGTTGTCGAGCTTCGCGCGTAACGCGTTGCTCTCTCTCTCTCTCTGACTCTCTCTCCCCCTCGCTCCTCGCCCAATCAGAACTCGAACGTATATTCTCGAATTCAATTCCGTTTCCATCTACGATCACTCGATTCCTACTTTTTGCTTCTCCGCGCGATTCTCCTTCGCCCCGTTCGGCCATCGTCCGTCACACGTAACGCTTCTTCAACCGGGATCGAATCCCATCGCGCGTATCGCAATTTCGCGACGCGACGCTCGATGGATATTTTTCCGGCCGACTCGCGTTCCTCGATCTCCTCGATCAATTTCGTCGGCGCGAAAATTGTCCTCGTCGAATCTCCTCTCGAGGACGAGGAAAAATGTTCGCGCGCCGCGAAACGTCTCGAATGCCGCGACGAGGCGGGTCGAGCCGATTTGCATCGATGCGTCGACGTTGCTGCCCTCGTCGATTCGTCGCCGACGAAACTCCGACGAAGTTTCTCGTGACAGAAATTACCCGACGATACGAACTTAAGTAACGCTAACGCCGCGCCGACGACACAGCACCCAACATACCATTAACCAAACGAAACCTGAAACTTCGTAAACAACGACCAGCTTCGCGATCCGCGCCGCGATCTAAGCTGGGCCTCGTCGAGCGCTCCGACGCGACGCATCGCTGCTCAGCGCTGCGACGAGGCCCACTTTACATCGCGGCGTGGCTTTGAGAGTATGGGCCTCGTTGTACAAATTTTTAAACCGGGTGGCGCTCGAGTCCCGACTCCACGGATATTCGGTCGTGGCTCGTTTGTTCACCCACCGTACAGCAACAAAGATCAAAATTTTTCGCCGCAAGGTGGAAGAAATTCGCCGTGCTCGCGTAGTAGCTGTGGTGCTTCCCGTCGTACATATGACAAGCCTCGACTTCAGAACTCGCCAATCTACCCGCGAGTGGGTAATCACGATTAGAGTAAAAACGGGATTACGGAATTTTTGGAGAGAGAGTGACCGCGAGTAGCAGTAAATCGAAGCGTGTACGTACGTATGTATGCAGACGAAAAAGTTTACGCGCAGGGTAGAAAGTGGAAGGTTCGTGAAAATCGAATGGCAGAAATAAACGTAAAAGTAGGGAAAGGAAAAGCTGGTGGTACGGTTCATCGTCGTATTCTCGCGAAGAAAAATCATTCGCGTAATTTGTTTAAATTCTTTCTCAAGAGTGGCAAAATCTATATCATTGCAAACTGCCTCCTTTTTTTCGGATGCACTGGTCGCTTTTTTTGCAAAAAAGCGGCGTCTCTACTTCATTTATCATAGCTGTTACTTCGTCGTCGCGAACCTTTCTTCGCTGCTCTTTCATCATTCCGTTCATCGTCGTGACAGTTTCATCGCGAGGACGCATTGCATACGTAGTTCGCCTGCACGTATCATGAAATGCTCGCCCTTGCTCTGGTTCCACGACATCGCGAGATGAAAAATAGCACGATGCACCTATATCGGTCGCATTCTCGTTCCCCACGACTATTCGCGTGCGCGCATCGATCACTTAGTTTCACGAGGCTGACCGGAGCGATAAAGAGAAGTCGACGCTTTTGTTAGGTAGCATTCTCTGCATCTGAAAACGCTGTAGTCCATTATTTTCTAAACCGTAGCAGATGCAGAAATGCTTCGCAGCTTTAGTTTCAAACTTTTTCCCATATCCATTATTGTTCTCGCGCGAGAGGCGAGAAATCTATATTTTTTTTTTAAGGGATTGGTATTTCATTTGTCGGTAATCTTGCTCGGAGGACGCGAACATCCGTACTTCGAGCGAAACTTCCAGATATTTATACGGTAATCCGTTAGGATTTCTCGTACCAACGGCAGGAAATGTCATTGAAACCGTCGAGATTATAACTGGAGCTTGACGCGAAACAGTACTGCCTCTATCGATATGGCGTCGCGAAACTTCAGAGGTGTTTCTCGCGAGCGATATTTCTTGTCGAAGGGACATAAATGTCGACGAACGCTTTGCATGTACCAAAACTCACAAGACTTTTTGTACACGCTGCAACCCGCGATGAACGCGTTGCGAATGTCCGTCCTCTGAACAAGGAGCCATGAAGATCTGTGCTCTGGGCGGCAACAACTCCATCACGGTATGCAGACGATGTGCAAAATTTTAAAATTTCGAAATCGGGGCTCGCACTTGACCTCGGCTCGTACCGAGCTGGGTACTCGTGCTCGTAGCCCCACATTAAAGCCTTCAAACTCAAGTTCTCGGTAATCGCATTGATCTTATCAGATACCAGTATCCATTCTCGATAGGAATCCTCGAGAACTAAACACTTGTAATAGTACATCGCGACAAAAGTCATAGCACCAGAATCCCACCACGATAACTACGTAACGCGACAAATTTTGTCCGGTACTTTTATTCGTGTTGTAGGCATTATTGTATTATTTCCCTGACGATGACAACGTTCGAGCATCCAACTCGAACACCATGACCCCGGCGACGGTTGACGATATCCTTTGGAGTAAACAGACGATCGCGCGACCTCGTTTGACGACGAGGTGAGAACTGCGTGCGTAGCGACAGAATTCGTCGGGACGTCGCCCGAGAATGTCCTTTGTAAACGATTCGAAAATAAACGATCTCAAATAAGAAAAACCCCTACAGTGTAGAGTCAAAAATCGTTACTATCATTCATCAGGATCGCCGATCGACTCGAAACTCTAATTTATTCTCGGGATATAGAGTTTCGCGAGTCAACATTCTTGTTGCTTACGATTAATTAAAGTTCCGACTCGCCGCAAGCTCCGACTGTTGCGTTTCTGGCACAACTATGGACAAACAGTTTCGAATATCCGGATTAATCTTCGTGCACGTGAACTTTTTCTCCCATCTATTAACGTTCTTGCCTCAGAAACGAGAAATCTATTTTTTCAACGAATTGTTTCATTTGTTCGCACCGAGCATGAGATTTCCGGAATATTTTCGCAGTAATTTCAGCATTTCGGAAAATATGCTTGATACTGTTCGGATTGTAACTAGAGCGTGACGAAACTCGAATTCGAGCGAAACAATGTACGATGTATGTATGTCAATTTTTCTGACACGGTAACGCCGCGGCTCTCGGTCCATGCCGACCAGTCGCAGCCTACGCGCTCGCCCGACATACCAATTCCAAAATGAACTCCTCTGACGTGAGATTAACTCTTTGACCGAAATTTCTTGAGAAGTATCTGCTCCTTTCATTAGAATTGAAATTTCTCGCTCGTTCGTTCTTCAATGGTATGTTTCACTTCTAGGAATTCGTCTTCGCGTGTCCCGCGTAGCAAGCTCCAGCACGTGCGAATCTTTATGGTAGACGTGTGGAAGCGGAATAACTTCGCACGCTAAATCGTAAGAGAATAACAACTCTCGAAACTCTGCACACACGCTATCCCGACGCGTAATCCAATTTATCCCTACGACGTAGAATTTCGCGAGTCAACATTCTTCTCGCTTACGATTAATTGAAGGTCCGGTTGTTCGTCTCTGCGTTTCCGCCGGCTCGTTCCAGAACTATGGGCAAACAGTTGAATATATTCGGATGAATCTTCGCAGACGCGAACTTCCATATACACGGGAGAGCTACGCGACCGCGTGGTTCTTACAGCTATGTATATCGAAGCGTTTTTGCACGAGGAATCCGAATCGGTGCAGGTTGAAGGGTCTATCTCTAATAGGAAAGAAGTTATGGCCAAAAAACCGACTCAGGACGTCAAAAACGACCATTTTTGACCATTATCGACTATATCGCGGTGGGGTGGAGCCAAAGATACTTGACTGTATACTATATCGAAGCGTTTTTGCACGAGGAATCCGAATCGGTGCAGGTTGAAGGGTCTATCTCTAATAGGAAAGAAGTTATGGCCAAAAAACCGACTCAGGACGTCAAAAACGACCATTTTTGACCATTTTCGACTATATCGCGGTGGGGTGGAGCCAAAGATACTTGACTGTATACTATATCGAAGCGTTTTTGCACGAGGAATCCGAATCGGTGCAGGTTGAAGGGTCTATCTCTAATAGGAAAGAAGTTATGGCCAAAAAACCGACTCAGGACGTCAAAAACGACCATTTTTGACCATTATCGACTATATCGCGGTGGGGTGGAGCCAAAGATACTTGACTGTACACTATATCGAAGCGTTTTTGCACGAGGAATCCGAATCGGTGCAGGTTGAAGGGTCTATCTCTAATAGGAAAGAAGTTATGGCCAAAAAACCGACTCAGGACGTCAAAAACGACCATTTTTGACCATTATCGACTATATCGCGGTGGGGTGGAGCCAAAGATACTTGACTGTATACTATATCGAAGCGTTTTTGCACGAGGAATCCGAATCGGTGCAGGTTGAAGGGTCTATCTCTAATAGGAAAGAAGTTATGGCCAAAAAACCGACTCAGGACGTCAAAAACGACCATTTTTGACCATTTTCGACTATATCGCGGTGGGGTGGAGCCAAAGATACTTGACTGTATACTATATCGAAGCGTTTTTGCACGAGGAATCCGAATCGGTGCAGGTTGAAGGGTCTATCTCTAATAGGAAAGAAGTTATGGCCAAAAAACCGACTCAGGACGTCAAAAACGACCATTTTTGACCATTATCGACTATATCGCGGTGGGGTGGAGCCAAAGATACTTGACTGTATACTATATCGAAGCGTTTTTGCACGAGGAATCCGAATCGGTGCAGGTTGAAGGGTCTATCTCTAATAGGAAAGAAGTTATGGCCAAAAAACCGACTCAGGACGTCAAAAACGACCATTTTTGACCATTTTCGACTATATCGCGGTGGGGTGGAGCCAAAGATACTTGACTGTATACTATATCGAAGCGTTTTTGCACGAGGAATCCGAATCGGTGCAGGTTGAAGGGTCTATCTCTAATAGGAAAGAAGTTATGGCCAAAAAACCGACTCAGGACGTCAAAAACGACCATTTTTGACCATTATCGACTATATCGCGGTGGGGTGGAGCCAAAGATACTTGACTGTATACTATATCGAAGCGTTTTTGCACGAGGAATCCGAATCGGTGCAGGTTGAAGGGTCTATCTCTAATAGGAAAGAAGTTATGGCCAAAAAACCGACTCAGGACGTCAAAAACGACCATTTTTGACCATTTTCGACTATATCGCGGTGGGGTGGAGCCAAAGATACTTGACTGTATACTATATCGAAGCGTTTTTGCACGAGGAATCCGAATCGGTGCAGGTTGAAGGGTCTATCTCTAATAGGAAAGAAGTTATGGCCAAAAAACCGACTCAGGACGTCAAAAACGACCATTTTTGACCATTTTCGACTATATCGCGGTGGGGTGGAGCCAAAGATACTTGACTGTATACTATATCGAAGCGTTTTTGCACGAGGAATCCGAATCGGTGCAGGTTGAAGGGTCTATCTCTAATAGGAAAGAAGTTATGGCCAAAAAACCGACTCAGGACGTCAAAAACGACCATTTTTGACCATTTTCGACTAAATCGCGGTGGGGTGGAGCCAAAGATACTTGACTGTATACTATATCGAAGCGTTTTTGCACGAGGAATCCGAATCGGTGCAGGTTGAAGGGTCTATCTCTAATAGGAAAGAAGTTATGGCCAAAAAACCGACTCAGGACGTCAAAAACGACCATTTTTGACCATTTTCGACTATATCGCGGTGGGGTGGAGCCAAAGATACTTGACTGTATACTATATCGAAGCGTTTTTGCACGAGGAATCCGAATCGGTGCAGGTTGAAGGGTCTATCTCTAATAGGAAAGAAGTTATGGCCAAAAAAACCGACTCAGGACGTCAAAAACGACCATTTTTGACCATTATCGACTATATCGCGGTGGGGTGGAGCCAAAGATACTTGACTGTATACTATATCGAAGCGTTTTTGCACGAGGAATCCGAATCGGTGCAGGTTGAAGGGTCTATCTCTAATAGGAAAGAAGTTATGGCCAAAAAACCGACTCAGGACGTCAAAAACGACCATTTTTGACCATTTTCGACTATATCGCGGTGGGGTGGAGCCAAAGATACTTGACTGTATACTATATCGAAGCGTTTTTGCACGAGGAATCCGAATCGGTGCAGGTTGAAGGGTCTATCTCTAATAGGAAAGAAGTTATGGCCAAAAAACCGACTCAGGACGTCAAAAACGACCATTTTTGACCATTTTCGACTAAATCGCGGTGGGGTGGAGCCAAAGATACTTGACTGTATACTATATCGAAGCGTTTTTGCACGAGGAATCCGAATCGGTGCAGGTTGAAGGGTCTATCTCTAATAGGAAAGAAGTTATGGCCAAAAAACCGACTCAGGACGTCAAAAACGACCATTTTTGACCATTATCGACTATATCGCGGTGGGGTGGAGCCAAAGATACTTGACTGTATACTATATCGAAGCGTTTTTGCACGAGGAATCCGAATCGGTGCAGGTTGAAGGGTCTATCTCTAATAGGAAAGAAGTTATGGCCAAAAAACCGACTCAGGACGTCAAAAACGACCATTTTTGACCATTTTCGACTATATCGCGGTGGGGTGGAGCCAAAGATACTTGACTGTATACTATATCGAAGCGTTTTTGCACGAGGAATCCGAATCGGTGCAGGTTGAAGGGTCTATCTCTAATAGGAAAGAAGTTATGGCCAAAAAACCGACTCAGGACGTCAAAAACGACCATTTTTGACCATTATCGACTATATCGCGGTGGGGTGGAGCCAAAGATACTTGACTGTATACTATATCGAAGCGTTTTTGCACGAGGAATCCGAATCGGTGCAGGTTGAAGGGTCTATCTCTAATAGGAAAGAAGTTATGGCCAAAAAACCGACTCAGGACGTCAAAAACGACCATTTTTGACCATTTTCGACTATATCGCGGTGGGGTGGAGCCAAAGATACTTGACTGTATACTATATCGAAGCGTTTTTGCACGAGGAATCCGAATCGGTGCAGGTTGAAGGGTCTATCTCTAATAGGAAAGAAGTTATGGCCAAAAAACCGACTCAGGACGTCAAAAACGACCATTTTTGACCATTTTCGACTATATCGCGGTGGGGTGGAGCCAAAGATACTTGACTGTATACTATATCGAAGCGTTTTTGCACGAGGAATCCGAATCGGTGCAGGTTGAAGGGTCTATCTCTAATAGGAAAGAAGTTATGGCCAAAAAACCGACTCAGGACGTCAAAAACCACCATTTTTGACCATTTTCGACTATATCGCGGTGGGGTGGAGCCAAAGATACTTGACTGCATACTATAGAAGCGGCGGATATGAAGCGAAAAAACGTTCGACTCTGCACAACGCGCGTACATTTCGTCGAGTCGATGTTTGAGAAATCTCGAATCGTTCGATCCCACTGTATTTATCGTATCGCTGTTGGTCGTCTCACCGTTACGTAATTTCGCGAATACGCGTAGAAGGTTCGTGCGGGCAAGATTCGTCTGATTGCAGTTTAATACCAGCGCTCAATCCCTCGTTAGAAAACGGGGGACCCAACGCTTGGCCTCCGCGAGCTTTTTCACTCCTCTCTCATCATCATTTATCTATGGAGTGATTTTCCACGCTACTATGCAAACAATGTCTCGAGGGTTTCTATAATGGACAGGGGCTGTACAGGGTCATTGTCGTAATCCCTGGTCCTCGAGTTCTCCGTCCGCTCCGCGTCGGGTCTTTGTGCGCGGACGACGCGCGAAACACTATGACTTTGCCAATGACCATCCACGCGATACTAAATGATAGTTCCGACCGTGTTGAGAGCAACTTTGCCCGGCTTAATTCGACGTCGACCGAAAATTCTCACCTCTCGAAAAAAAATATCGCGCCCATTTTTGCGACAAATGGCGAAGACTAATCCGGAGTCGAAGCTCGCGCACTTTTCACTGTAACCAACTGAAATGATTATTCCCTATCAGGACAGAATAATTTATTCGCGCGAGTCTATCGCAATGTATGTATTCTTTACGGATGAATTGCGCAGCTCGGCGATGAGATCTACTCGATGAATAATAAGTTCGGACCAATCGAAACGAAAAATGGTTCCAATCCTCGCGAATGGTAGAAGTATTCGCGAGTGTTTTTGAAAAAATCGTTCAAGTCGGTCCGACGATAAATTTGTGTGGCTGGTCCAATTTATTGTAAGTGAATCCAGAACCGGCCACCGTGGAACGGCGTAGGAAAAACTTCGACGATAAGCGTAGCTGTCCGTAATTTGCGCTGATTGCGGCGCTGATGCGTCCGCCGGATTAAATTAAGTGAAACGGGATCAAAGCTCGTCTCGAACGTTAATGGAACAGAAGCTCGCGTGCCCGTTCGAAAGTTCTTCGAGTTTCGAGGTTACTTCTTTGATCCGGCAGACTTTTTTCCCTCATTTTCCAACTTTCAGGGGGCAGTCGTCTCCTCTTACGTGTTTTGTCGCGGTTCCGATGTTCGCGCGCGTCGGGAACGTTGGACCGAATAAAAGGTTTTCTTCGTGGAAATTTGCTATCCAAAAAACGGCATCCTTTCTGCAAATTCGCGAGCGGTAAGCGAATACCGATCCAATGACAATTCACGCGACCGTTTCTTTTTAATTCGCTCGAATTAATATTAGCACGCATCGACGATTCTCATATCTGTTTAGTATCGCAATATCACGCGACGATCGCCATTGGACTTTCAAATTATTCGATAATTATTCGCCGTGACGAATTTTCATCGTGAAATACTCAAAAATATCCGAACGATAAAGCTGGAGCGGAAACGAGGAGAGCTTTTTTCCATCGCGATCTACACTTCCGTAGAACCGCGTTATTCGCTAGATTCGTCAGTTTCGGCACGAATATTAACAACGTTAACAATGTTCACGTAACCGAAATATAACAGTCGATGCGAAATGTTGAAGAAAACGAGAGAGTATCGTGGAGCAATTATTAACGAGCTACCGATAGCATTCGATTCGAAAGCTTCGTTCATCGGATTCCGAATCGTTGATTTACGCGGTAATATAAATTTACGAGTCGCGAATTATTTGGAATCCTTTCGAAATCTTGAATGTTGACGAGGAGACGTTGAAATATTTCTCGATAACGCGGCTCGTTGAACATGATTTTGCATTTCGCTCCGCCAGCAAAACTTTGATATCTCTCGGAAAGTTTCGAACTCTCGGGAGATTTCGCGCGATCCATCGACGCCAAAGGTCTCGTATAGACTTTTATTTCACCCCTCTTCGTCCCGTGAAACTAGAGGAGTCGAAAATTTTCAACCCAGTTCGAAACTTCTCGTCCCACATCGCCTGTGACCCGAGCTTTTATTCGCACGCAAAATACGATCCGACCCCCCCGAAAGCCCCCATTATAGCCTTCGCGAGTCCCGCTGCACTCTTCTCGCGCACGTTTTTCGAGATGAATATACTCGTTCGGCGATTATCACGATATCATCCTGCGACCTCCGCGCTCACGGCTACGTTTGTGAAATTATCACGTCTCCGAAGCGACGACGAGCCACGTCCTAACCTTCCGTTGACAAATCTCTCACGCGTGCTTCAGCGGTGACTCGGAGAATTTTCCCGTAGCAAACTCGGTTCGTCGCAGTTTGAATTTTATTCATTTATGATCCGCGCGTGTAAAACTACCGGCGACAGCTACGTCAATGTCATTGTTGCGTACTTGAAATCGCGACGTATCAGGGATGTTGATAGAAATTTGCTAAAATTACCGCGAACATTTCACACCGATTCGCTGAGTGGTTGAAAAGTTATCGCAACTTTGACGGAATTTAGT
This sequence comes from Arge pagana, assembly GCA_963969455.1. Taxonomy (NCBI): domain Eukaryota; kingdom Metazoa; phylum Arthropoda; class Insecta; order Hymenoptera; family Argidae; genus Arge; species Arge pagana. Next base: position 1,542,538 of record OZ018312.1, on the reverse strand, counting down.
TTTGTTGGCAAAAAAATGTACCAATTATCCCAAGTTACGCGAGAAAATTGGCGTCCTATCTGGACCCTCGCGAATGGAGGCCGCGCAGGATTAGAGCGAGATTTGATCGAAGGTGTGAAAGCTTGTAGTAAGCCCGAATAAATGCATGAAACGTGGAGGGCAGAGGCGGACTGAGCTGAGAATTAGCGTAAAGCAGGCTCGGATGATCGGATAGGACGCGAAGGTCCGACGATGTAGATCGAGCTGTGGAAGGTCGCGGGCAACCTCGAGCGAGAATTCGCGCACTCGGAGTGGGTGCTAAACTTGCGAGATGGATGTTCGAAGCGGGTTCGCGCGAGTGCACGCGACGTAGCGGTGGGAAACTGGTTGTTTGGATGAAAGAGTAGATCGGCGAGATTCGAAGTAGGCTCGGTGGGTTCGAAGCGGGTTCAAATGAACGCATAGATTATGGAAATCCGGAAGGGACTCCGAGGTGGAAGTAATCCGAAACGAATGCACGCGACGTCGAGCCTCGTTGTAAAGGAGGTTCGGTGGTCCCACGCGAACTAATCTCTCAACGCGAAGGACTCGACCGTACAAAAGAGGCTGAGAATTGCGATCTAACGAGAAATCGAAGCACCGTCGATATCAGGGCTGCGATAGGACTAGTAGCAAGCTCGACGTCGGTCCGCGCGGCTCCTCGACGCGGAGCTTACGACTCCACAGACCGGCGGAAGCTCGATAGAGAAATTATATTGTAAACGCGCGAGGAGGCGCGACTCGGCGATTACCATTCACGACTACGCTTTACTACCCCTATCTGTTACGAGTCTCGTCATTTCAAATTTATCGCAAACAATCCAATTACCTCGCATCGATGCCATACGCCCCAACCGTCAACGCGTTTACGACGCTCGCGCGTGACCTCGTCCCGCGACGCTGCACCCAACATTCTCTCACCAACGAGGCTCTCTTATCAACCTCCTTCGCGAATCGTAACACCGGAATTTCTCCTTTCATCCCGATATGCTTCGTTTCCGATGAAGTTCTCCGCGCGCGATCCAAAAGATCCAAGTACGCGGAAGAAACGACGAACGAGTACCCTACGTTTGGCACTCGCAGCTTTCATCTTCTTACCAAAAAGATATTCGTCCGTGATTTTTCGACGCACAGATACGTTTTTGATGAATTGTTAACAACTTTCCGAAAGCTCTCGACACTCCCTGTATCGGGAGCCTGGAAATGTGTTTTTCGTCGCTCGCGTATCTGTGAAAACGATCTTTATAGATGGATTGGTCGCGAAGCACCGGTGTATCGAACGCGTATTTCATTTCACTCGTAAATCACAGCTCCCCGATCTAAAGTCACTCTTTTTTCTTCGCGTGTTTTTTTCGAACAAATGGTTCGTATCCTCTCGGATATCGCGGCTCTATTATAACTGGCAATTTCGAGTGGTCGCCGGTTCTGGTCGTTTTTCGATGGAACGGAGAGCAGAAAGCGTTTTCGAAAATGAAATAAAATAAAATGAAAATGGTCGCGGTAGCGTGGGAAGCTCGCGTTGCCGTCGAACGCCCAGGGGGCACCTATATCGATCTGTCGAAGGTTGATACGAGCCTCCCGACTCGCGCGTATCGCTCGCGGCCGGCCAACCACCGTGCCACCACCAATTACTATCCGGGTTTCGATGATCGGTGACGTCGACCCGCGTCCCCTTCGTACCATTTTTCATCCGACGCTTCGTTTGTCCTTCCGACGAACGCCGAAGCTCGACGATCGAGGCTGCTGCGGGGAAACGAATCGAGGGATTCGAACCTCGTTAAAGCTCTGCATCGCTCGCGCTTCGCAAATTCCATTGGCACGTATCGCCCGCGCGAACCGAAATTAATATTTCTCCAACCGAAGCGATAGTTTTCAACGGGATAGACGTAGTCGCTCTCTCTCTCTCTCTCTCTCTGTCTGTAACTCGCGCCCCTCGCCTGCATTTCCGTGCTTTGTATCCCGAGCTCCGAAGCTTCGGCAACGAAACTCCCGATCGGTCGAGTCTGGCGCGATTTCTCGCTTGTATTTTATAGTGCGTATGCATTCGACTACCTACCTGTTATTTCTCTTGGACGAGGAGCTTGAAGCACGCGAATCGAATTGGGGCTGTTGAAAATCGTCCCGAAGCATTCAGTATCCACTTTGACGATATATTGGCAGATTGAAAAAATATATTACCTCGCGAGTTGTCGGAGTTTTAGCGGGATGTACAGCCTTTTGCGTGTAAATCGAATGAGGGATGAAAAGTGTCGAGAGGAAGCGCTCGGAGTTGAGCTGGAGGACTCGTTTCTCGCGCAATTTCATTTCGATCCGAGCTTTTTCCTTACTCCACGGGCTGAAATGAAAAACAAAAGCACATTATCTTCGAATATTACCGACCACTTGTCTCGTTCTCGTCGCTGCTCTTTTCTGTTTATCTATTTATTTATTTGTTATTTTTTCTAACGAGTTTCTCGTATTTCGCGCGTTCGCAATAATTGTTTCCCCTATTAATAGCTAGGAATGCGACCGGATAAACTATTGCCTCTGAATCGACGAGTCGATGCAGTTCGAGCGCGTATCGTCGATACTCGCCACGAAAATCCATGGAATATTCGCGAAAAAAATAAACGCCAGGAGAACAATCGACTGTTTTCGTACGAACGTTTTTATAGCGACTTACTCGCCGGGAACAATAGATCGAGCTTTTTCCAACGTTCGAGGATTGGAAAATCGGCGATTTTTCGTCAGCATCGGGTTTCGATTGTTTCCTACGGTTCTACGCACCGGAAATTTACCGGAGCTTTTTCCTGAATTAAGCTTTATCTCTCGCGGTACGGCGCTTTATATATCGCAGGTAATTTTCCTCGTTACCGTGCCCCTGCGAGGACAGAAGCGTTATGGATGGACGTAATTTTCAAGTATACGCTCGTTTCCGATATACATATCCGCAGTCTCGCGCGAGACTTATTTTTAATCGAGCTAATGGAACGCCTCCGTCACATCGCGCCGATGTAAAGAAAGCCTGCGAACTTCCAACGCTTTTCCTATCGATTCGACGAACGCGCTTCGAAATCCATCCTGCGTTGAATCGCAAAAACGTAATTACCAAACAGACACACGTTTCCAGGTCTTCGGCGACGTCTGACCTAATCGAAGATCGATTCGGCAGACGACGCAGAGCTTTTCGCTGCAAACGACTGCACGAATCAACCCTTTCAAGCACGACAGGATTGCGGGATCGCAGTTTTTCCAGAACCGGTACAAAATTCCGAGTCGATTGCACCCAACGAAAAATGTGTGCCGGAAAGCGTTGAAGAGAATGTTTGTCGAAAGCTTCGGCGAGTTTTTAAGCTTGGAGATCTGAAATGCAGAGGAAATTACGTTTGTAGGCTCATCGTCGATCTTCCTTCGCTCGCTGAACGCCCAGACTAATCGGACGACGCGAGTTCGGAACGAAATAGTCGGGCGTTCGATCAACTTCCAATCAAATTACGGAAACTACAATTTCCCGTCACGCGCCCCACGCGTGTATCTGCCCGCGAGCGAGCGAGCGAGCTTTTCGTCACCTCGTAACTCTTCCGTCGCCACGTTTATTACACGCAACGTTCGTCGGTCTTCTTCCCTCCTCATCTCACTTCTCTCATCGCGAGCTACGCATCGAGAATTTCAGAGATGCTCGTTTCTAACCAGCAAAAAAACTCATCCGTGCCGCGAGCAATCGTCCATGTTTGACGAAATGCTTCGCGTTGCACCATCCAATTCTCTTCCTCCAAACTCTAGTCAACAGATTGCACGACGTGCTAATCTCGTTTCAACTGACAAACTTCGCGAATAAACCGTCCGAAGTTCAACTTTTCCCATTCCATTATAGTTTGGCGAACAACCTTGCCGCGTTTACACTCGCATACTCCAACGGATGCGCGAAGCTCGTCACGCGGGTACGCGCGATTAAATTCGCGATATATCCTATCGATCTACAAATCCACGTTCCAGAAAAGAAACACGAGCAACGTCGAGCTTTCTCAACTTTCCTTTCCCCCGCCTCGAGTTGCGTCCACGCCGCGCGAAAAGTTCGAAGGACACGAGCTTTCGCGAAACGTTCCTCCGAATTCGGGTTTCTTCTCGCACAAATATTGCGTCATCGGTGCGAGATTTTACGCGCGTTTATAACGCCTAGCACCGACCGGAGGTGTCGTTAGTGCTGATAAATTCATTGGTATTCATGGACTACGGTCCGTCGCCGCGCGGTGACAGGCGATGTTGATTCGATAACAGATGTGATCGGACGCGCGGTGATTTGTAGGAAATCCTCCTACGATCGCTGCGGATATTCATACCGCGCCAACGGTATAAATACCTCGACGACTTCCCCGCGCGAGAAAAACAATGATAAATTTCCATCAAATTTAACCCAAAAATTCGTGCTATCAACTTTTTAAACGCAGATCTAGTGTTATTTCGACGAATTTCGCGTGTAGTGACGGAGCGCCACGGTTCTGTGTTGGAGTAACGTTTGACAAGTGTTACTCTAGTGTCAAACGACCGTGTTGAAAACGGACTGCGAGAACAAGACACTAAAATGTTGAATATTCTACCCAAAAAAATGTACACTTCACACGGAGACGGACATTTTTTACAGTGCAACTTCGTCCAAGCGAGTTCCGTGTCACGTGCTCTTCGTACCGGATTTTATAACGCAGTTTTTCAGCCCTTTTCACGGCGCCGCTCCCTTGGTATACAAAGATCTTTCGCCACCCCCCCGTTTGTAACCCATATTTCGTCGAGGTACGCGTATCAAATCCGTACAACATTTTTGTTCGTTTTGTTCTCTCTCTCTGCTGCGGAGCTTGCGCGACCCTCTCATCGAGCTTTCGCGCCCCGCGCGTTGGCAAACACTGGTATAACGCGTTGTCGCGACATTTTCGTTTCCGATGCAAACGGAATGCATTCGTGAAAGGGAAAGTCCCTCCCCTCTACGGGTTTGTCGCCAACGGTGTCTGTTTTCAGATTGGAAACATGCTCAACGCGTCTCGCAGAGTCTTTTTATATTCGCGCGAGCTCTTCGCCTCTCGTCTTTTTCCCGTTTATTCGCCGCCGCGCCGGAAGGAAGCTTCGCGTTTCCCTCGTTCCGCAGTCGGGACAACGGTGCGGATTCGACGAACGAACGCGTCTCGTACGTTTTCTCGAAAGGAAGAGGCGAGACAGTTTCAATCGCGTGGGCGGCGGAGCTCGATTCTCTGATATTTACCACCTATACTCGAAACGCGATCCGCGGATTTTCCCTCCGATCGGCTCTTTATCTCCTATCCGATCGGATCTCCTCGTTACGGAGATGCAATTTTTATCCTCCGTTTCCTCGTTATTTTTTCTCCGATCTTCACTTGTTTTTTCAACGCGCAATTTTTCCTGCCTTCTCGCAATCCTGGGAACTCTTCGTTTTTCTCGCCGCAAAATTCAATCTCGAGGAATCGACGGTCGTAATTAACGAGGTCGCAGCGCAGGAAACATCCTCGGCGGCCATTTGCATGAATTCAATGCGCGCGACGCGAGACAGCGGATGCGGCGCGGTACATTCCAGTCGTACGATACGTACCTACGTATGCATAACGCTCGTTTCGCAAGTTTGCATCGCGCGATTTCGCCAACTGTGAAAGTTTCAGGAAAGTTTACACGGGGATGCTGAATATTGCAACGGGCGAACGAGAAAGAGTTCGCGCTGCTGCACGGAGCTTCGCGCGGGCAGCCGTATTTTGTCGTTTCGCTGTTGCGAACGAAGTCAGCTTCGGTTTTGCCTCGTGAATTGTTTATCGAAACTTATCTAACCCCCGCTTTAATTTTCCCCGACCCTATAAGTTCTCGTCACTTTCACTCTCTGGGATTTCGACGCGCGATCCCATCGCCATTTTTCACGATGCTGAAAAAACTAGGGATACCGATTTTTGCGTAGCCTTGAAATCAGACTACACGCGATTGCTTCCCTCGGCGCACAGTGGCCGACTCGCTTATCAACGGATTCCACCGTTTACACAAATTTGGACCGACTCGAACGATTCTTTTTTTGTGAAAAATGAGGAAACGCCGCTTCCGAGCTCGTTGCAAATCCCAAAACTAACTTTCAACCTCCTCGCAATTTTTCTTCCTCCCAATCAATAATTTCCACGCAATTTTACTTCGCGAATTCGCATTTTCATTCGTCACACTTTTTCATCCGTTTCGTATTTATTTGACTTTTGGATTTCACGAACGCGGGGATCCGGAACGGGATTGCTGGGCGGCATTTCATTGGCTCTTCGCGGTTACCAGAAATATATGATTCCAAGCGACTTGAAAGTTGGGATTCTCTTATCTCGCGATCGACGAGCATCCTACGGAAAGTTCGTCCGCCATTCGAGGGCAGATTCGAATAATCGTATTATCTATTATTGAAATCAGCATCCGCTTCTTGTTCCAGATATTCAGTCCTCTCCAAACTTTCCTCGAATCAAACGTCCGACGAGATTTCTATGAATAATTCTCATCCGCTCGGAACAATGGAGTCGCGATCTCCGTTCCTCGGACGTAAAAATACGTCGCCCCATCTATCTCCAACTTACCCCCTGCTCGCGGGGTTGCTTTTGGGAAATGGAAAAAGACGTTGAAAAAAAAATACAGTAATAAGTCGGGAGAAAAATCGTTACCGCATCTTTGCCGGCGATTCCTCGCCTCGGTTACGACGCCCGTTTCATTATTCGACGACCTCGAGACGAGGTCAATATTCATTATCGAATAGACGATCTTCGCCGTTTGCGATCGTAAAAAATGTAATTATCAGCTGGAAGCCGCGGTGATAATGGTAACGAGATGGTTAATTGAAGTCTCATCGATTTTCGATTTCGTCGCGAATGAAAATTAACTTTTCGCGTTAACCCGCTCGACGTCGCTCCGACGCTCGCAATTTTGACAACCTTTCCCACAGTTCCCCGTGTTTCCCGGAGAATCTGACGAGAAATGTGAGAAAAAAAGAGACAAAATTGCGAATCATTTCGCTCTTCGTTGATGGCTGATCGAAGTTCTTGCGACTCGTCGCGAAACGGGTGGCGCTCGCGGGAAAAGCTCGTCGCGATGACTTCCCATCGCGCAACGGAAACCGCCGCGTATTATTATTTGTCTTGCCTCGCGAGGGACAAAGGGAGGTTCGGCTAAGCGGAATAGTTCCGGCGAATTTCCCCTACGAGAGCGAGGTATTCGGCGTACGCCTCGTCATCGCGTTCCGTACACCGCAACTTGGACAATACGCCTCGTCGTCGGACGAGAGTATTGTCTTCGTTTTCGGGAAAAACCGCCACCATTTTCTCTCTCTCCTTCATTTTCGGGCGAGACGTTGTTTTCCCGATGCTACATTGAACGTCCGCCGAGCTTTTTTCGCACTGGCGACTGGCGATGCACCAGTTTCATTTCTACGGGCAAACGCGACGCGGGAATTATTTTTCCTCCGAATGCGGACGTACCGCGCGTCGCCCCGATGTACCAGGTATCGCGCTTGCCGCGAGTATTCGGCTTTTGTCCGGTTCGCCGTGTGATTTTTGGTTCAGCCAAGCGGATTATGCCATTCACTGCGAAACGCGACTTTTTCATATCGGCAAATATTCGAAAAACTCCGAGGAATTGGATCAATCGTTATTCACCAAACAAGCTTTTCGCTGCTGTTTCATTTCGGAAAAAAGCTCGCGAATCGACGAACGAATTTCCAACGAATGCGATGATTTTCGCGTTTTTTTTCTCCACTTCTCGACGAGCTTTTTTCACCCATCGGTCGTTGATATGCTGGTTTCGTTACCTCGCAGTTCTGACTTCTCTTCCGTTCGGAAATATTTGAGAATGGCTACGTCGAGAAGCTCGCGCGGAATAATTAATAATAACGATAACAACAATAATAGTAATCGCGATTATCCTACGCGAAGGAGAATACTTGTTCCGGTGTCTGGGCTTTTTTTTCTTCCTTTCGGCATTGTCTTTTCGTTTGGCTCGTCGGCTCGAGCGGTCGCGCCGCAGGTTTGGCCCTTGGCGTTGTATTCGTCAATTTTTCATCTTCCCACCCAGATTCTTCTCGATTCACCTGTCTCGCGCCGACATTTTTCGCTTATCGCTTCTCGATCGAGGCATCTCTCGGGGAAAGTCGAGCTTTCGATTCGCGGATTTCCGGATAAGATAAAACGGTCATTTTTTTTTCAAGGAAGCGCGCCAACACGTTCGCTTACCAACTTCCGTTGCGGAGCTAAACGCGCGCGCGCGCCTCCTCGTCGCGGCATGACGCATCGCCCGTCGTTATTTCGAGCGCGTAAAGAATCGCCGTCGATATTCCTCGGTATTCTTCTGACACTCAATTTCCACGCTCCACCCCGACAACGAGGCTTGGATTTATCTCATCGGCTCGATTTTCGTCCCCGTATTTCGATTATTTCCCCCCCGATCCGTCGAAAGCTCGTTTGCATGCAACGTTATTCGACGACCGCAACGACCAGCCATCTCGATTTCATCGTTGCCGACCGCGTATCGCTAATTTTGCGTTTCCTTTTGTTGTTTTACTCTTCTTCCACGTGCTTTTTTCCTTCCTATACGTTTTTCGACTTTCGTGAAATCGATTTTACGATCGTGCGTCGCGATCTCTTCTCATCTGTTGATACGAGTCGTTGGAGAGAAAATGTCGACGATGAATTAGTCTTTGTTGGCAATTGCTATAGGTGTATTCTGGTGGAATTGAATGGGGAGCAAATCAGGTCGGGAAAATCGTTGATTCTTTATTGTTCTTCGCGGCGAAACGACTGGGGAGGAAAAAGATTTGTGGAGTATTTTGCTCTCCTATCGTCGTCGGCGGTGGGGGCTTCGTTAAAGAACATCTGGCGCTAAATTCTAAGTACCGAATTTATAACCCGGAAGCTGGGCGAGCTGTAAATGCAGTCGACTAATTAACCCCCGCGAAAAGTTGGAGAAAAATAAGTCCACCGAATCTTGATGGTACGGGTATGACTATATTGAAAACGGAGAACGAGGAGGAGGAGGAGAGAGATGATTCTCTCGTTAATCTTCGTTCATCCGATTTTCCATTGTCATAAAATTTATCCGATTCCTCGTTTGACGTGCTCGGTGTCTTTTTGCCGCGCTCGGAAAATAAAAATATCTCGTCTTCTCGGTTTTATCCGAGGAAAAGTTCAGGTACGTTTCAGCGAGTTCGATTGATAATTCATCGCGATTATCGTATCGTAATCTCATCGTAGTCCGCCGTATCATCGCGTCCAATAATAATTAATTCCCGGTCTTCTTACGTCTCGCTCGACTCTTTTCATTTATGTATAATCCGAAGACTAATCTTAAGTAGCTCCGAGCTATCTTGCTGAATCGTCGAACGAGGAGGAAAAAAACTGACAAGAGACGTACGACGACGCGGTGGAGATTCGTAAAATGTCTCGTTCTTCGTTGGAAAAATTGACTGATAAAAAAACGCGTGATCCTCGATTTCGCAGATCTCTCGGTTTTCGACGTGGAAAATAATCTGTTTGGCGGATGGAATCGGATTTCTGTAAATCAGTTGGACCAAAGAGCTTTCGTTCGCTCCGCGTGGCTCTCGCGCCTCCGGCGACGCGAACGCGTGCACCGCGAGCTTTTCAAACGCAACGTAACGAAATTCTTCCCTCCGACGTGGCAGCGCGAAAATAACTCGAACGTTGACGGCGAAATTATAAATTTGAGGCAATTTTGCACGGAACAGGACGAAGTTGGCGACGAAAATTGCGTAACCTCGATGGAAACAATGGCGGCGGTTGCGCGGATTGTTCGAATTACTTTCTAAACGGGTTGCGAAAGAGTTTGAAGTCGAGTTTCGAAGTTTTTAAATGTCGTTATCCTCGACTCGAATGGAACGCCAATTCTAACGACATTTTCAGATTCAACGGATATCTTCGTTTTCTTCGAATAAGGACCGCCTTCTGATATACAGAAAAGCGTCCAAAATTTCCAGAAAATCGGTCCACTCGTTTCTGAGATATCGAGGTCACCGAAAAACGTTTTTAAAGTCCGAAGTCGGGTATATACATAGATAAAGTGTCATTTATTACCTCTAATTGCAAATTGAATCATCGATGCTCAGCTCATACGATCCTTCCGCCTCTAAATTTTTTCGAAGCCGGAAAATCGATTTTTTCGAAAATTCCGAGAAGCGTAATTTTTTAAGCGAATTTTTTGAGCGAATTTTTTTGACGAAATCGGAATATTTATGTCGCCTCGGCGAATCCAAACGGGTCGAAGCTCGCGGAAAAATAGTTTTCTCTTTACTCGCAAATTTCTCACGCCTCGTTTTTATCTCGCGTTCCTCTCCGTTGCAATTTCACTAGTAGATCGGCTTTTTCTCTATCCTCGCGACTCGCATTTCTATCCCACGATTCGCGAATTTTCGTACACCCTCGCGACGTATTGGATTTCCTTTCCTTTCGGAAATTCGACGACCGATTCGTCTCACCGATTCCCGACCCGTCGCAAATATTGCAGAGACGCGGATGAAAATATCGCCTCGTACAGCGTTACATCATCCGTTTCAATCTCGACGCGAGGCGTTTCAGCATCCGTATAACCGGAAGATCTCGAAACGCGACGAGAATCTTCGCCCGGTTCGCTCGTACGAAGAATTTCGAAGGAAAGTGAATTCGATCCCGCGAATCGCGGGGCACGAATATACGATAAACGAAAACGTCCACGAATTTCTAATGTTTTCTTACCTCACTCTCCCGCGCGCCGCGAATCCGTTAAGCGAATTTTCACGCCCTTCGACATTTTCCCCCAGATCTTTTCCCGCACCGAGACTAAATCACATCGAAAAATTGACATTTTCCGTGATTTTTTTCGTTTTTTCCGCAGTTTCGCGGAAACTCGGCGATCACGTAAGTAAGAAGTATTCGTAAACGATGAAAAATGGTGGAAAGAGATTTCCTCGAAATTTCGCGGCGACGAGTTCGAATCTCTTTTCGTATGACCAACGAATCCATGAATAAATCTCGACGTCGCGTTGCGGTTGTCCCCCAAGATGTTCCGAGTGACTCCCGTCGAAAGCGCCGACTGGAGATGAGATAACGAAAGATTTATGCGACCAACTTGTAAATGGCTTCGCACACTTTTCCTCTATCAGGCATTCTTCCTCAATCCGACCACCCATTTTTTTTTTTTCGATGTCTGGTAATTCTGACAAAATTCCTACCTCTTGGATGGGCTCTCCGTGATTTTTTTTTGATTTGATTTGAAGCTTCGTCGCCGAAGCTACGTGCCTTCTGGGAAATTTTTAAAAATTGGTGTATCGCGATAAATTTGCGTCGGACACACAACATTTTGTATGCAAGTATTACGTTCTTTGTGCAACGTTTTGAATTAAAAAAAAAAATTAAATTCATCCAAGTTCGTCTGAGAAGTGGGAAAGTATCATTTGTTCCAGAATTTTGGAGACATCGGAAAAAATCACTCCGCTCGTTCGTTCCAATCTTTTCTCGTAGAAATATACTCGATACGTTCAGCGGCGCTCGCTCATCGCGCACCGCCGTCGCCAGCTGTTGTCCTGTTGCCTTCCTACCGTCTCATTTCCATACATTTCCGCCCGAAGCTGCCTCTCCCTTCGTCCCGCGCAATAAAGGGAGCTCACGGTCCTCGCAATCCGGTCCTCCGAATTTCCGGCTAAAAATAACCCATCAACAATCCACCTCGATATCTCCGCTAAGATTTCGGTACTACCATTCAGCGCAGAAACGCGTCGACTCCTCGAAGCCAAAACCGCGTCTTTTCTCGCCGGAAAGTACGAAACACCGAATAAAACTGCGAGCTTCGACGACGTCAACGGGAGCTTGCGAAGCGAAAATTCATTCGAGAAAATCTATTTTTACTCGCAACGTCACCGCGATCGAGGATGCCCGCGGATGTTCTCTTTACCCGCGCTGTAATCTTGTGCCGCGAGACGTGAAATCGACGCGCGAAATTTCGATTTCCATTCGCGCGTCGCGTGACGCTTCTCGTTAGCGCCGCGTTGATCCCGGAGCTTTTTCGCTCCGTTGTCGCGTCGTCGTTGTTGTTTTCATCGTTGTCGTTGTTCATCGCGTCGTTCCGACGCCGAATCCCTGCTCCGACCTTATCGCGCAGCTTCCTTTCTCCGTAAAATATCTCCGACGCCCGTCCACCGAGAGTTGCTTTGGCGGATACGCGAGAGAAAAGTAGCCGTCTTCGCGCTCCATTAGTCCCTTCGACCCTGCGGCTTCACCCTTTAAATCTCCGACTCGGAATAACAACTGGAACAAAGTGCTACGTAAATTTCTCTTACAATTACGAGATTATCGATACAATTAGCGTTTCCCGTTCGTTTTCACCCCCGGCGGCGGATATCCTCCGCGACGAGACGGGGAAACGCGATGCTCGTTTTTTTCCATCTTCTCCGCGTTTTTCTCCACTCGAGGCAGGTAACTGACGAGCGAGTCTACGCGAGACGTTAACCTTCGAGATTGTGATTTTTTTCATAACGCTGAAAGTGACGAGCGGCGCTCTCGACGCGGAGCTTTTTTCATTTCCACGTACTTTACTCGCCGTCGCGGATCTTTGTCGGGAAAAAATTCGACCTATACCTCGCTCGTATTTTTTTCTCTCTTTTTTCAACCACTCCTCCCCGCTTCCGCTTCTCCCCGCCTCGTCGCGAGCCGGAAACTCGTCGTTTTTTTTCCTTTCTCCTCCCCGCTGCTCCGTGGTTACGTCGATAAATTATGATAACCGCGCGGAGAACGGAGCTCCAGCCGACTCGGATCATCTTCCCGATCAGAATTAAACGGGCCCCGAGGAATATTAAACCGGAGCCCCGCATCCGTCCGGAGATATTTGCGCGCGAATTAAAGACGAGTCACCGCGAACGATTCGCGAGCTTTCTCGGCGGCTCGTACGATCAACCGCAGCTGCATCGACTTACTGCTTCGACCGATTGCCGAAGCACTTTTCTCCAAACTTTTCTTTGCCATCTGGCGACGGACCTCTTCTCTCTCTCTCTCCGATTTCGGACGAGCTTTGAGCAAAACGTTGGATAATTCCTCCCCGTGTTCGTAGGTTAGGCTGGAAATGGATTTCACTTCCAATTCATTCGCTCTGCGACGATATCAATTATAAAAACTGACGAATTGGAATCCATTTCTCAAAGCTCAGGTTTCTTCCTTCGCGAACAAAAATCGTCGCTCTCCGGAAAATAATCGCACCGAAAGCTCGTGTCTGGGCGAAACGCGCGTTGATTCTCTCTACAGGATTATTGAAAAATGGCGAGAACGCCGATTGCCCAGGTCCGTTTGTTTTTTTTTCTACGCAGGAAACGCGTTTCATTCGTTGAAACTCCGCTCCGCTCCGTTATTAATTTTTTTCCTCCTCTCGTCGCTTGTCCCTTCGTATCGAGCAGATTCATCCGCCGCGCGAGTACAGCCGCCCCGTCGCGTCGAAGTATTTTTCGTCGAAATTTTAGATCTCCCATCTAGCCGACGAGCGAACGAGCGGTGCTCTCGACCACCTCTCCTCGCTTCCAGGTCCACGGGTCACTATCAGCCGAACTAATAGCCGCGCTCCGTTCATTTTTTATCCATCTCCCCGCACATTTCACCCGCAATTTCGCCCTTTTACGCGCCTCGCGTCCCAAATTGTCCGAAAAATTCGGGTCTCCGGCTTTGTACCCGAACCACCTTGAAATTTCAAACGGCAGGCGCCGGAGGGAGAGGAAAAAAAAATGCATTTTTCATTTTTCAATTCGAAACGTGCCTCCGAGGCGATTCGCCCTCTTTCGTCGTTAACTTTTCACGCTGTACCGTAAAATCCTCGGATCATACGGTACGCTTTAACCGCTCGTAAAAGTTCACGAGAGCGAGGGAAAACGGTTCCTGCCGCTGCTTCGACGTCTCGTCACTTCTGCTACCAAATTACAGAATATCGCGATTTCATCATTGCCCAAACTCAACGACACAGTCGCTCGTATTCCATATTTCCAACGCTTATCGAATCAATTTAGATTTTTACGCGCTTTTTCATACAACCGAAGGTAACGAGCTTTCGTCTTCTCGCCAGCTTTTTATACGCGTGGCTCGCTCGTGACAGGAGTAAATTGCATACTTCATACGTCACATTTTCAACACGATCCCCGGTGCAATCTGATTTCTTCGCTGGGAAATGTGACCAGCCGTCGCCCACGCAGCCCTTTCCGACCTAAATACTCCAAGTAAATGACGCCCCCCCCCCCAATCCTTGTTTGTAATCGCGTTGCTTTCTCTCCCATCTTCGAGTTAGTTTAAGTTCTCATTGGTATTAATTATCTTGTTCACTTTTCTTTGCTCTCTAGTTAGCTACATCCGCGTAGTAAATTCAGGAGAGTCCGTTTATCGAAAACCCATCGTCGCTTTTATTTCCTTTTCTCCCTTTGCCCCGCGCCTTTCAGTTCCGTTTTCTTGCTTTCTTCGGCAAATTTTTCGCCGCGTATACGCCGAATCGAACAACGGTGAAAAAATGTCGACGAACTTCGGTCGTTTCTCTTACGAGGTAGAGAAATTCGCGAGGAGAATAACAAACTAGTGTTATCTCTGCGCGATGATGAAAAATTCCATTCGCTTCGGAGCTTTTGTTGATTTTTCGTTCGCCGGTGAATCGTAAAACAATGATAAAAACTCGGCGAGCATTATTAATAGAAACGGATGAAACGGGAGCTGTTTGTTGTTTTTCTTTGGTTTTTTCTCGCGTAAAGTAGATTACCGAAGCGATGATAAAAAATCGCGACCGCGAAAAATCACGACGTATCGCGCTCGACGAAATATCCGACGAGTTTTGCTTTTCACGCCGGGTGAATGCGACGACCGCGCTCCTTCGACCGTGAATCGTCGCGCACGCTTTTCAAAGCTTTCGCTCGTCGATGGAGTTTATCAGGTGAAATTACGCGTGCTCCGATAGCACGTTGCGCGAGATTTGCTCTCCGCGTATCATCCGATTAAACGACAAATGACTCGGCGCGTATATTATTACCTGCGAGATTGAAATGACCCGCGTGCTTTACCCTGCGCGTTTCGATAGGTAGATACCGCCGCGACCACGAATCTACGCTGCGAGGGACATTTTCAAGGATTTACTTCGCGCCCCGTTGTCATTTTCCACGCATCGAGCGTGCCCCGCCCGATTATTCCGCGTGAAAACAATACGCGAACCCGTTTTCCAAATCCCTTTCACCCGGCCGTTTCCCAACGCGCGAGCAGATGTCGCGCGAGATCTGAAAATACGAATGGAATCGACGCCAGAAATCCACCCGTCGTATTATTTCTCCCGAATTCGGCGCCGAAGCTTTTTTCTCTTCGCATTTTCAACGGAAAAAGCTCCCCGCGAGGAACACGCGTTCAATTCTCACCTGGATAATAGAGAGATTATTCGGGATGCGACTCGCGACCTTGAAAATATCGGCCAACTTCTTTGCTCCCACGTTTCCTACTTTTCGAGCTTTTCTTTCGCCTAAAAGGAATTCTCGCGCGTTCCAAACGTGCTCCGGTCTCAGGCTGATAGAATTTTATCTCCATTCTCGTTTTGCCTCCTTATTGAAAAACGTGTTTTCTCGCGATGTAACGTACATATTTCCGGATCGGAAATACGGTCGCGTCGCGTAACGCGCTTCGGTCCCTTCCACGCGTGTAATTCGAGCTTTTATACCTCTGGTTTTACGACGCCAGTAATTTGATAGACGAGCGCAGGGACGCGTGATTCGCCAAGAATATATATATGTGTGCGCGCGCGCGCGTGTGCGCAGCCATGTACGTATATCTCTGCGAATAAAGAAGGCAGAGTAAAGAAGAATCAAAAATTGGAATTCCGCGATGAATAATTCAATGTGAAAAAAAGAGAAACGAAACAAAACGCGAGCTTATGATTCATAGGTGTGCGCCCACTCGTGATCCCTCGTCGTCGTAGCACGCGAAATTTCACCGCGTCGAGTTGCCCGGAGAGCTTTTCGCGGAACGCGAACGTAATATTTTCGCAGATGCGCATACGTAACGTGCATCGTCTCTCGTTTTCTCGGCGCATGTATCTTCGCTGGGAGGAATGACGCGAATAAAAACGACAACTTATTCGGTTACCGCGAAACTGAGATTTTATTCGGATTTATTTGGCGTTTTGTTTCCTCGCTTCTTCGATGCGATCGCACCCATTCGTTTCGGTTGTTCGCCTCGTTTTTCGCATCGTATACTCTAGCCGGATGGAAGCGGATCGAGGAACGATCGTAATGATACGTCTTTCCCGGACGAAGCGGATCAGGGTTTCGCGGCAGGAAATTGGAGTCTCTTTGATGTGACGCGTGACAATCAATGTCTCCAACGATCAAGCGTATCGCTCGAGTTTCCACCTACCTAAAAATGTTAATATTTCTTGGTAAACGGATCTCGATAAATGCGACAACATTTTCCCAGCGTAAAATACTAACGGCGATGGGAATAAAAAAATTTCGCTGCCCCCCCTGAAAATTATAGGCATTGCAACGAAACGATAACACTTGGTTAACCGATAGACGAACAAGCTTGTCGATAAAATATCCGAAACGACGGTCCAAATTTTTCTCGCCGTCGATCCGCGGAGCGAAAATAATCGAAGTCGCGATGAATATTTAGCGAAATGTCATCGCAACGAGCGATCTCATCGGTCTCCGACCGTAATTTCCAATTAAATTCAAACTGTCAGTAATTTTTGACGGCTCTGCGCCCCTCCTGCCTGTATTTATCGACGAGCTTTGATCAACCCAATAACACGCTATGTAGCGAAACTCGGTTCGGTTTGCAAATTACAATTGTTTGCGAACGGTACGTAATTAAGTCGTTTCCAGTCACCAAAAACCCATCGATCCGCTGCTCCCGCGTACCGAAATTAGCTAGGTAGCAAATTAGCTGGAAAATCGAGATTTATCGAAGAAAAAATAGATGTTCTTCCCGCCAAGGCTCCACCTTTTCGCCTACGTCGAGCCGAGTGAAATATCGCCCGAGTTTCGTATCGCGGTATTATAGCATAATACGTCGCGACGCGCGTCGAACTCGAATTCGAGGACGCGGCGATCCTCGTGCCAGGTCGACTCGAAACTTTTCCAACTTTTCTCGAGAAAGTCCGCGGAAAAAGTTATCCTGCTCCATCGGAGTCGTATCCGCGGTATCCGGACACTTCGACCACGAGGATTGCGTTTAGCCGCGGGTCGTTCGCCCTCTTTCGATCCTTTTGCTTCTCCGCTGCTCTCTTCCGCGTCTCCGCCCTCCGCGATCTTCGACTCTTCTTCCGATAACAACCCCGCGATTCGAGAGGGAAAAGCTCTCCTCTCCGCGTCGCGGTCGCGCTTTTCCCTTCCTCCGCGCCTCGCCTTTTATTCGCGCCAGTTTATCGCGCGTGTTTCGGGCGTTTTAATCGCCACCGGTGCTTATCGTCGCCGGCCTCGTAACGCGATGGCCGAGCGATACGGCGACGCGAGCGAGCGAGGATTTCGTCGAGGCGACAAAACGTTATTGCCTAACGAACCGTGAGCATCGAGGGAAGGTCGCGAAGGTAGCGCTGACGCCGGCGACGTGGTCTTCTTCGTAACGAGGGTCTTACCTACGAGACACCGGATGACCTTCGATACGAACAACGCGTCGTCCTTCGTCCTCGTTAATTATCCACCGGCGTTATCGTTCGCCCAATATCATTTAACTTTCAAACTCCGTCGCCCCATCTACCCTTGGAAAATGAATCTTCTTCGTAAAATTTACGAACAACTCAATTTTATCGCGAGCAAAAGCGACGAGCCCGGCACCCCCTTCTCGGCACCTCTTTTCGAGCACGCGAAAAAAGAAATTCCGGAGAGAAAATAAACGTACTTTTTATTTGTCCGATCAGTTTTCCTAAAAATACCTCTGTTTTTCGTTGCTGCTGTTTGGCTCTTTTTTATCAGACGCGGACTCGATTACAACTCCCATTGCGATTATTCCGGCAAGAAATTACTGGATATAAAAAACGCTCGTTTCCCCCTCGAATTTCATCGGCCTTGTTCGTCGCGACGCCACAGCGGGGAATTTCATCCGCGGGCAAAAAATCCCGCGATAGCGCGATTAAGGAAAGTACGAGTGATCGGAATCGCTGATGAATTTTAATGCCGCGAATGAAATTCAAGGAACAGAGCCTCGCACGTTTTCATCGCGAGTCGAGTTTCGTACGGACCGAATATTGACGCCTCCTCGTTAACCGTTCGCGCCGACTAGTTGATTGTCGTAAGCTCTACGGTGAATAACGCCGTTGCGCCGACGTGTACGTTTCGGGCCGATAAAATCCGGTGAATAATCAGTTCTTGACGAAGGATCGAATGCCACTTAATTGGCTTCGAACCGAGTTACAGTCAAGTGTTAATATTTGAGCCGGCGAGTACTTTCATCGAACGGCCAATGATTGATTATCGTTCTC
The DNA here is from genome assembly GCA_963969455.1 of Arge pagana. Lineage (NCBI taxonomy): Eukaryota > Metazoa > Arthropoda > Insecta > Hymenoptera > Argidae > Arge > Arge pagana. The sequence continues at coordinate 1,524,070 of OZ018312.1, read as the reverse complement.
CAAACATTTCCTACGCTCGTGATCCCCGTTATAATTACGCCCGATCAAATATATGAGTTATACGCGTACCTACAAGATATTTTTACACGTGATTGTCAACTTTTTGACAAATATTGTTTGCTCTGATACCAATTTTTATCATCGTGCATTCTTTTTTTAATCGATCCGAATTATTTTTCCTACTTTGTCATCGTCAAGAGGCGTTTCGCGAGAAGCGCGGATAATAATGACAACACCACGTGTCTTTGGGCTGTCTGGCATCGTATGCAACGTTTTTTAAAGGGGAGCAGCGGAGAGCGCGGTTCTTTTGTCGGTCGCAGAAAAATATGTCGACGGACGAGGAGGAGTTGGAAAACCTGTTGGCGGGTTCGCAGGGAAAGGAGGGAAAAAAACGTGGAGGCTATACCTACCCTCCGAAATAGGTATGAATCGCGCGGGCATTTCGTATGCCGCGGAAGGACCTCTTCGATTCCATCGAAAGCTCCAAAGTGCCGGGGTCACCGGAGCGAGATCCCGAGCCACGGCAAGGGTAGTTTATTAGTCGCGCGCCATTACTCCTGCTGTCACGAAGTGGATCTCGCTCTCTCCTTCGCCGACCCTCGTCCCGACACCCGTGCCCGCCGCACGCCCGCGGCAGCTACCCACGTTCGTCCGCTCGTGGCGTTTGACTCGCCTAGTTTTGCTACGAGAGCCGATGTTCTCGCGCCCCTCGATACGCTTCCCCGTCCCGCCGCGGGGTCGGTATCCGGTAACCTAATCGCGGCCATCGAGCCCACGCGAAACTTGCCCCCGGTACCCCTTTTTCTCGTCCTCCGGCTCGTGCCTCGCGCACTTCCTGGTACCAAGAAAGCTCCCGGAGGTTTAGGATGTCGGATCCTGATCTATCACTCGGCTCGCCTTATACCATTGCGATAATATCGACCCTCGACCGTGCTTTACGCGACAACTTCACGACGACAGAGACGATACGCCCGAGGCTAATTCCACGAAAGCTCCAGGCCCAATCAATTTCCCGCTTCTTCGGTTAGGGTAAAAACTTTGGCGAGAATATATCGCTGCACGGTTAATTGATTCGATGGTGCGCTGGAAACGCCGAGTAGATGTGCTGCTCCGTTCTTTTCGAGGCCAACATCGCGGGAGGCGAGGAATCGAGTGGCAGGGGAAAAACCGCGCGGAGAAAAATCGCCGAGTCAATTTGAGACGGCGATTCGACGCGGTATAGCGAGCTTGCGATCGGGGATAACGACTCGCGATCTCGGTTCGCCGCTCCGCCAGGTGTAAGCGAAACGATTGCGACGAGGCGCGACCAAAGAGCACGGGAATCGATCTGGCCGATACGTACTTCCGGTCCGAAGAAAGGGTAGCAAATGTTCCGTGAAGCGGAACCCTGGAAACCTACTCGCCGAGAAACGTTGAGCGGGCTTCAATTTTCGAATCGTCGATGAGAATCCGCGTCACGAAGCGCCGAACGTCGCGGTTCGGCAACTCGGTCCTGATTGCTCGCGACGCCCAAATGCCGGGGCCTCGCTTTGAGAATCCTCGATTACGTGGAAAACTTTTTAATCAATGCTAACGAGCGCCCCGAACGGAGACGAGCTTTCGCCGACACCTGCGAGTCGCGACTCTTCCTACTTTCGCGCGGCGCGAATATTTCAACGATAAAAGAACCCAATCGCGACGCTCGTTTCCCATTCGTAAGCAGACGATTGCTATTCATTTAAACAAATTTTCGTTTACATTTAGATTTAACCCGAATACGTTTTATTCAAATTCGAATTTATCCATTCATAGAAACGCGTCGGAAGTTTCCCGCTGCTGCCTCCTCGATCCCGCCTCGGAGCGGAGCGAAAAGTTCGCGTGTTGCGATGGAAAAAATCGAGAATCGCGATCGGAGAACCGATTAAAAACCTCGAGTGCGATCCAGTGAAAATCGGCCAACGCATCCGTCCCTGTTTCGCGAGGAACGTAATAAAACGCATAAGATTTAACGAGGCGAAAATTCATTCGTTTTGTATAGCGAGACGCGAGTGGATGACGTTTTTTACCAGCGTTCTGCATAAAAGCTTCGTCGGTTATCCGTGCCTCGCGCGGGTGATCGAGCGCCGCTATGCATCAACCATCTTCCATTATCATTGTTTATTGGAGAGCCGTAATTGCGTTTGATTCTCGGAGCGAATGGACGGAGAGAAAAAATGTAGCGAAAAGCGTCACATCCGTCGCGACGATTTTTAATAATCGCGAAAAAAGAAAGAGAGAAGCGAGCATCGCCGCGCATTATACCGCGAGCTTCGAATCGTCCCTCCAACGCGATACCCTCCAGGACAAAGGCGAGGTTTTATTCAACTTTTAATTGCAGCTACCGTCAACAAGTCGTACACAGGAGTGTTCGCAGAGTTTTTCAAACGTATTTACCTACACCTTAGGATTTTGCCAAAGAATTTATGAAAAGCTCCGGCGCAGCTTTTCCTACCGCGAAACTGTCCGCGAGCGCCTGCTCACGTCGCGCGTATCGCGGCTGACTCGAGGAGACGGGAAACGAGGAAAGTCTTGCTCGCACACCCGTCATTCGAACAAGGGAGAAACCTGTTTCCACCTTTTGCCCACTCGCTGCCGCTCGATCAACGCAATTCCATCAATTCACTACCCGACATCTTCGAACGTTCCCATAATCGGATCAACGCGAATTAGATCGGATAATCCAACGCGAAAACGCGTCTCGCGTCTCAAAGGTTTCCCTCTTCTCGAGATTCTATCAAAATTACACCCACTTTTGGAATTTCTGGCTGAAAAAGCTGCCTCGACAGGGTGAATCTCCTTCGATTTGATCATGCAACCCTGGGACAAACTTGAGCGTCACTGGTCAGAGTAGAGGATATTTCCACCGATGCCGTTGGCGATCGTTTGTCTCGGCTACCATTGCCAATGTTGTTGGCAAAAATGATGTTTTTTTTACGCGTTGAACTTCTCTCAGTGCAGGTCTCGATGGTAGTCTTGTCTAGTGCAATACGTACGAAGGGCATTCGACTGTTTGGAACAATTGCTATTGTTTCGTAGCCGGCAACACGGCAACAATAATAATTATTCTCCGTAAAATATCTTCCCCAACGAATGGATACTTGCAGCGGAAATTTCGTCCAGCGCGTGTTCGGGGATAAATAAATGTAAAATACCGAGCTTGCGGCGTCGCAATAAAATATCGAGCTTGGTAGAGATATGAGCGTGGAATAACGAAACGATTGAAATAATTGAAACTCGTTGATCCGTGATAAAAAGAAACGAAGTGGAATAAATGCTGATCGCCAGAAGTCGAATAAATTCAACGGAATTCGATAGTTCGGGGTGAAAACAGAAAGTGAACGGTGATATCGCGGTTTCGGTGGAACTCGAGTCGAACGCGCGGTTATGTGTCACGGAAATAAGTCGCGGCTAGTTATCTATGAGCACGTTTTCGCGAGCATGAAGCTTCCGTCGCGGAATCACGTAGTCGCGCGCGTTGACATGGCTCTCTTCGGTATGGTATGGCTGTTGCGCGTTCGTTCGGAGATGAGACGTTGCGCGAAGTGCCGACGTGACGAGCTTTTGGCTGCGCAACGGGAAAACCAGGACAACTCGGTGCCCCGTGATCCGAGCTCGGATGCTCCGCGCGCCTCGATTAGCTCGATACAGATGCAAACGACCCAGGATCACCTCGTTTCCTCCGCAACGACGCTCTTCACTCTGGACACGCCTGGCGCCAGTGGTCCCACGGGAAGCTACTGCGAGGTCCACGGATACTTCCCACCGAAAGAAGGTACAAGCGCGGTGATTTCGCCGCGAAAACCTCGCCTCCCCCGAGCTTTGTCGCCGGACAGGTGCGAATCTCGTTTTTCGATCGGAAAATCGTCCGACTGCGACTGCAGCGCGATACCTCGCAGCAGCGACGAACGAGGAACGCTTCCAGAATTAAAATCCGGATTCTCTCGATTTATGCGGAGCTGCGCATGTCTATCGAGTGAAATACTCGCAAGTTAATTCAAACGTCGAATCTCATTTTCGCGACCCAAATTAGCGTTTCCGCGTCGGTGGATCCGGATATTTGCGAATATCGTTCGGTATTTCACGAATCAGCGCTGAAATTTAATAACCTCGTCGGACAAAAAACTCTCGTGCTTCATTATCCTCCGTTTGTAATTGAAAATATACCGCTGCGTTTCCACGAAACGGCAAAGGGCATTAAAACCGTATAATCGGAAATAATCGACGCTCGCATGCCAGCGCCTCTTAAGGCGGGAAATACGCGGAGAGGCGCGTATTTTGCTCGATTTACATGAATTGTTTTTAGTTGGCTCATTTATATTTCAAATAACGCAACTAATTTTCCTACATTCTTCTGGGAAGGTCGCCGCGAGAGTTTTCCATCTGCCGACATTGCAGCCTGGGTTGCATTGATCTGAAAATTATACGCGATTAACAATGTCATATCTCGTAGATGAACCTGAAAAGTACGACGAAAAAATCAGCAGACGTGAGATATACTTGAAACGATGTTCCGAGGATTTTGCGACTCATTCTCCAAGGGCTATGCTAACTTTTACGCAGAAGAGGCATTTTTTCAACACCTTACACGCGTTTCCCTCCTTGAGAGAAAAAAGCTCCGCCAAGCTCGTTCGTCTATCCTCTCGCGACTCGCCCGTAACATTTTTGACCCGAAAACCACCCTCGGCGCGATCCGTAGACATCGAGGGCGCGAGCGATACGTCGCAACCGCGATACACGAGGCTCGGTTGGTTCGCCGCCCCAAACTGCTTTGCCAAATTCTAACGCGGTTTGGTTGCTACGCTGCCTCGTTAGCTAAACGCTTTTGTCGCTGCAGTACGATGTATAGCGGAAGGGGGGTGGATGCGCGCGGGTTCGTATCCACGTTTCGCGTTTCAGCCGACTCCTACCCGGCGGAATACGACGATTGTAGATGCGTAAATAATACAACGCGTAGACACGCGTCGGTATTTCGACGGGGCGTATAGAAACTCGAATCTCGTTGTATTTCGCCGTGAAGCATTATCGCGTTGTTGGTACGTTGCGCACCACGTATGCGGAATATATTACGTATTACGTAACGCGCGGAATATTCCATTCCTTACGAAGCGAGGAATGGAACGCGAGATCTTCGTCGCCCGTCACTGGAATCGGCGGTATTCGAAGGGAGAGAAATACGAAGGGAGAGAGATATATCCCCGACAAAACTCGGCGGATCTCTTTCACGTTCGGCAAACCGATGGAACTCGATCGAAATATTTGACTACCGCGGCTGTAACGAGAAATCGATTCGTTTGCTGACGAGAACTTTTTCCTTTTTCTGTTACAGGTGAGTTGTTTCGCGATAGGTGTATCGCGTATCGGGCCGGGACAACGGGAACGAGGAACGTCGCTTATTCTCGCGTTGCTCCTACTTCGACGTCTTTTCCCACGAGGACCGCCCACTTTACGATGCCGTTTCGCGGTATTCCGCTAAGCAGTACATTCGCGCCGAAGCTACATATTTCACGTGGCTCGGCGAACAAGGTATTTCTCGAAAAAACGAGGCTTTCCGCGAAGAAGGACCAAAAAAAAATCGTACCTTCGCCGCGCGACAGGTACGTACCTCGACGTACGACTGGTAACGAGCGATACTTCGTACGAGTAAATCACCCCGCGAGGACAGTTTCTCCGAAACACTCCTCCACGACGAAGCTGATTTCAACCTCGCGGAGACGCTTCCATTCCCGCGACGGGGTTCGCCAAAATCGACAAGTTCGCTCGGTTGAGCGAATATCATCATCATCATGGTATCAAATATAATTCGATTTCCCATCTACGCGAGATGCGTGCCCGGGATTTTCTACGGACAGGAACGCTGAATTTTTCCCATTAATCTCGAATTCCCAACTCGCGAAGATTAAACCGCCGAGTCATGGATGAAGGGGTCGCGATGATTTGATTTTTTTTCTTTCCGCTAGAGCGCGTCGGGTGTGGCGAAAAAGCGAATTTCCAACGTTCTCGGAGTTTAATTATCGGTGCTTTATTTTTGTCGTCGAGGTGTTGCGTTATTTTTTCAAACTCTGACAACCGCCGAGGCAAGATCTCCGAAACGGGGACCGAAATTTTTCGCTGACGAACCGCTCGCGCGGAATATACGAGCGAGATGTGCGCTCGCCTCTCGTTACATTATCGCACGGTGAGGTGTAATGGAGAGTGAAGAGAAGAAGCGTTTAGCGGAAAGAGCAGCACGGCACGCCGCTCGTCGTATGAAAATACGTAGCTCTCCTCGGCTAGAAAACCTGGTGCATTGTCCTGATAATGGCCCGCGACAGAGCAGCTTGACGCGATTATCGGTCTCGGAAGAAAAGGCAAGCAAAGCTCGTCGTTGTTCTACTCTTGAAGCTCGGCATCGAGTCCTATTACTTCGCAAAAACCCTCCCAAGACAACGAAGACAATGGCAGATCCCTGCCGACCGGCGAAAGCAACCTTTTTTTTCCCTATTTGTTCGTTTTTCTTCTGTAAAACGTAGCTACTTCGATGAATCGTGGCCGAGAGTAATAAATCGAGGAGGAGGAGGAGAATTTCTTCGAAACAAAAGCAACAGCGGAAGAGAAATGACAACGAGAAGAACAATTCGAAAAAGACCGAAACGCGGCGGGTGAGTACCAGGGAGATGGAAACGAGGAGACAAAATTTGGACGAGGGAACGAAATATCGCGACAGAAACGGCGAGCGAGACGCGATGTGGTGCGGCGAGGAAGATGAACGAAATGCAAAAAAAAAAGTAATCGAGCAAAGTAACGGCGAGGAAGTTTTCTGCGAATCAAGAGAGAACGAGCAATGTGGCTCGAGGTTGCGAGAAAGGGAAAGGAGTCGGGAAAAGATGTTTCGCCGTGGCCATTTTATTATTGTTCCACGGAGGTTTGTTCTAGTGAAAGGTTGGTTTACACCAAATCCGATCGTCTGTCGTCGTCGAAGATCGGTTTACGACGCCAGAGGCGAAATCGCTCGTGAAATGATTTTTAATCGCGAGGATTGGCAAGGGAAGACAGTCGGCAGGTATCGGAGCGCGAACGAATCTTGAAGACGAACGATCGCGCCGCGTCTTTCGTCCCTCCGTCGCCGCCGGCACACGCGCCTCGTAAATCACAATTAAGCCAAAAGACGTTGGATCGAAGTCTGCGGCGGCGATTGGACGAGACAACGACTCGTTGGTATGCGAACGCCACACTTTCAACGGAGAATTCGATTAAGGCGCTACAGCGAGATCTTGACAATCTTAGGCGAACTTCTCCCGTAACGCGGCCCGTAATCGTCCAGGGAAATCGGATTACCAACGTTTCTTTCCTCGCCTCTATCGCGATTCTTGGAATAAAAAAGTTCATCGGGCAAACTTTCGCGAAAAGTTCATTTCCTTTCCGGAAACCATGAAAATCACGAGCAGTGGGAAAAAAAGCGATCGGATACGCGAGAAAGATAGTCGTCGCTGGTGATCGGCTATTATTGGAAAGAATCGGCCATTCTCGGGAAAAATGCAAGAAAAACTCGGGCGAATCCCTTCGTAATCGCGAGACAATATCGTATTCGTTGAAATATTAATTACCGATCGTCCGAGTCTCCGACTCTGCTCGAATTTCAGGGCAAAGTTTCCCTGAAGAGGCTCGAGAGGTGCTCCAGATACGCGCTCCAGCCGAGTCTGAAACTCTAAAGCTCGACCCACTCGAAGCTTAGTCGAAGAGCAAGGGATTAATTAACGTCGCGACCCAACATCTCGGCCCTTCCGTTCGGTAGCCGTAGAGAATTGCAATTAAGAAATGAACAAACGGACGAAATTATTACACGTGGTAGAAGCGGACCTCCTCGGCACTATCGACCCGTTTCGCAGCTTCTCCTCGTACGTTCGACGAACTTTTCATTTTTCAGAGAGCGATTGGCATACCGTATTTATTGTTGCCAAGGTTAACAGGTGAATTTAAAAAAATAAAATTCAACCTAAGCACGCGAAATAAATTAGCGGATTTCTCTCTCTGTCGGAAAATAAATATACGTAAACGACGAGAAATTACTAGTCTGATTTCGAGTTACCGAACGATGACGAATAATAGTAAAACGGCTGCCCTCGCTACGTAACAAATATACATAGTAAAAAGACGCGGCCAAAACAGCGTAGAATCTTGAATTGGACCGTCGCATTAAGGAACAGCGACGGAGGGAGACGGCATTAAGGTGGATTTTATTTCTCCTATTTGGCCGATGACCGACCCTGAAATTTCGTACGCGTAAGGTACTTCGCTTTTTAAACGATATATCGAAATTTCGAAACTCTCGTAAGTCGGTCGATTTCCGGAAGAACCAGCTCGATAAGAGAGACGGAGAGAGAGAGAGAGTTCCGGTGAAATTTCTCGGAACAACGCGACGTGTCGCTATCCGAGCGTTGGGATATGGAAACGGAAATTATGTTGCGCGAAATGATATCGATGCGTTAACGAGACGTGCAAGGCGAGCGACGTCGACGTCGCGGCGTGCCATCCGCTCGACTGACTGACGCGACAGAGAAGGTTCTCAGATTCCGCGTCACGCCAGCGCGTACGAACGATACCAGCTTGGGTACATATTTGTTTATAATCCTGCGGAAACTAGTCTTGGAATTGGTCGGAGGCGGAGACTGAATTTCCTACTCCGAATATCCTTTAATTTACCTTCGACTCGACGGAAACAAAGTTTGCCGGGGTTACTTGCTTCCCTCCGTTTAAATTACATCCGATTGTTCCCCGCGCGTGCCTTCCACCTGTGCCGGCGCATCTCTCGTCGTCCGTCACGTCTTTCCCAACTTCCATGAATTTTGTTTCCCCAATTTTTACCTTATCTCGTCTCCTCGGTGTTCGAAGCTTTCGTCCGTGTCATTCCTGCTCTCCGATTCCCACTCGTTTTTCTACGACAACATTTTTTCAGCGCTGCTTGTTGCAACGCGCGGTGGCAATTTCCACCTCGTTATTCCTTCCAAGCTCGGCGGGCGCGGAATCCGAGACGCGATGTATACGTAACTCGTGCAGATAACGCGACAGAATTTCACGTTGACGCGCGCCGTGCGGTTTGCAGTTCGTTTTAACGTATTCCGTTTACCGCGTCGCGAGGCGCGGTACCTGCCTCGTCGCTGTAATAATTCATAGGGCCGATCGTGTGGCTCAAAGGGTTTTGACGCGGTCGAGTCTAACAGTCAGCCATTCGTACGTCCGCGATGCGTGAACAATTCCGGAAATGCCTTGATTCCACCGTAGCCTAGGAATATTTTACGAGTGTATCCACAATTTCAAACACCGCGCAGGGTACAACCCTCCCCAGTAGCGGGTAAGCAACGTGTTCCATTCGGCGCGAGAAGATACGTAAAAATTGGACCACGATCCAATCTTTCGAGCACGTAACGGAACGAAAAAGTCATCTCCAACGAACTTCTCGAACTCGATATTTATAAACCTTGTTCTCTGCGGAATAATCGAATTCGAGTCTTTTCGTACGTAAAGTCGTAACTTTTAGAGTCGTACTTTTCGCGTCGTAATTCCGTACGATTACGATGTTCGCGTTATTTCATTTCGTTTGAAAACAGAAGTTTATTTCCCGCCTCGCTAAATTATGCCACTTATTTTAATGCCGTTGTACGGTTCGTTAGTTATTTTCCATTTTGTCTCTTCGTATTTCCGCGTTTGGACGAACAACAAAATGGGCGCGAGTAATCGGACCGAGCAAAAAAGAGGGTTTAGTTTCGGTACATCCTCGCCTCGGTTTATTAAATATTGAAATCGCGACGCCGTTTACAAAGCTTTTTTCCTTTCGCTCGCGTGAAATACACCCGTTTTCCAATCCCGCGCTTCTCAATTCACTGGATTTGAATAATTATATTTTATTCCAGCGATATATCCCTATAACTCTGTATCGTTGTAGCATTGGTCGTTTCTCCGTCGTTGCAGCGATGAAAATGTTCATTCGGTAGAATAACGACGCTACGGCCCGCTCGAAGTTATCATTCGGGAGAATTGAAATGTTGGAATTATTCCGTAGTTTAGTCGGCATACGGGGCATCTTGGAGAAATGTTTCGAGGCGTACGCGTACGCGTTTTCATAAAGTTGGACGCGTTGCAGTTTCCCAGTCATTTTCGTGGCATTTCGCCGCTAGAATTTATGTTATGTCTGAAATTTCCATGGGTGTATGGCGCGCAGACTTGGCTGGGGCTCGAACGGAGAGCAGTCGAGCGGGTTGATAAAATTTTCAACTCTCCGCTCACCCCGAGGCACCGTTCCGGAGAAAATGCAACTGTACGAAGAGTCAAACGTGTAACCGTCCAAAGCTGTTACTCGCTCCCGAGCAGCAGCGGCCAGAGCTTTCGTAAATATTCGAGAAACCTCGCGAGTACTCGTCCCTTTTGTCGCATCCGACTCTCGAGGAGTCGTAGAATCATTTTTTCGCGACAGGTAATTGAAATGCCGACGCGAGGTCGATGGTAGCTGCTTGCGGGACGGAATTCGCGCTTGCGGGTAACCGGAGTTGTATGTTTTGGGTAGCAGCGGATGCGAAAATGAAGGGGAACGGGCTAAAGGATAGACCCGATGTACCAACGTTTGGGAAAGATATATCAGACGTCCTTTGAGAATTTATAATGCAATAACGTGCTCGGGTAGTCGGTCGGCTCGCGGGAGGACGGACTCGCATTCCTGCGAACTCGGAGTTTCCTGCCAGACGCAAAGATCGCGCACCGCCGGAAACATTTGGCGAACCACGACTCGGGGCGCGACAACCTAGATCAACGGTTTTCGATCTCGGGGAAAAATATGCCACGCGCCTGATACGAATTATATTACGACTCGTGCCACTCGAGCTTGATTGAACTTCGCGGCTCGGCCTCCTCCTCCTCCTCCTCCTCCCCCACGACCTTCGATGTATTCGCTTCGTGACGACGCACAGAAATTCCGTCGTTATCGGGGACCATCGGCACGGAAGTTTTCCTCGACCACCCTCGCGCAACAATTTCGACCCGATATTCCGCGATGCGACGGCTAAGTAACCACCACCTCGTCATTTTTCAGATATTCAAGAATTCTACGAGCTGACGCTGCTGGATGAAACCAAATCGATACAGCAAAAAACTGCAGAGACAATCCGCATCGCCAATAAGTGGGAAGCCAGCGACGGTCCTATCACCCCGACATTCGCTCAGAACGACGTAAGCTCATTTTTATTGTACTTCGCCTCCCCGGCATTCGACGAGCGCCGATGCTCTCGCAGAGCTTTCGTGACCGGCTGCAGTTGGCGACGACCACGCAGACTTGAGTATCGAACGTCGGGTTAATTTTGTCTTCCCCACGAGCCCAACGCGGCGGCGAGAATCTCCACCCTGTAGAATTCTCACTCTTAGCGTAGAATCTTTACCTGAAAAGCTTCCACGAACAACACCGATGCGAACTTTTCGGAAAGAATCGATCGACGCGCATCGATCGGCTCGGCGCGTCCGAAAAAATTTCTAACGAAACGCCAAACGGGTTCTGATCGGACTACCAAAGACCACAAGTCCCAAAAATGGCGGTGGAAGTACGGAGAGCAGCGGAGAGTGACCTTGAGAGAGCGGGAAACGAGTGTGATTCTTGAACGCGTAAATGCAGATGAGCGTTCGTACTTGTTATTCGCGCGGAACCGCGCTATTTATCTTCCGCGAAAGCTCCCCTGGAAGTGAGATTGCTTTTTTTCCTCGACACGCACGAGCAGCGTTCGCTCCGCGAAAATCAGCGCCGCCGAACGGGAAGAAGCAAACGATGAAATACGATAGGAGACTAACGAGGAGGAGCGCAGTAGTCGCGGTCCGCGGCTGGTCAGCCATCGGAGACTCGGCTCGGGAGACAAAAGGATACCTGCGTCGCGACGGGGGCCAGGTCAAAGGCGTTCGGGAATGCGATAGCGGCGAAAGGGTGAAGGGGGAAGCTTTCTCCCCGGGAAGAAAGTAGCCGAGATGGCCGGCGGCGATAATTGGGGATGATGAGTCCCGGGGGAGAAGCTTCGGCGGAGCCGAGATACCGCGCGAAACGCTCGTGCCTATGCTCTACTCTGCTCCGTGCCAATTCCCCGCGGCATTTCTTTCTCTTTCGTTCCCGTTATTTTCCTATCGTGTCCGAGGCCACGTCGCGCCGATACGTCGCGCTCTTCATCGATCGAGAGCACGGAGATCGCTACTTCTACCCACCTCTGCCCGGAGGAGCGACCCGTGCTCGAGCTTTTCAGCGGAACTCTTTTATTCGCCGCGGCAGGAAACCCTTAACGGATCATTGTCCATCGGAAAAGCGAACAAAGGGAGACCGCGCCGCGGTCTAGGATATTTGGCAACGAAATATCGTAATTGACGGACCACGAGGATCGCTCGTACGCGTCTCGACCTACGGATTTCCAGCGAAACGATCGACCGCCCATCGTTACCGAGCAACGTTTCGTCGTCCCGTTTCGTATTCCCTGTCGTCGGTTTCCTTTTTCCGCCATGTGCGGCCAGGTACGAAGTCTTTGCTCGCGAATGGTCAGCCACCCACGAAAGCTTTTCTTCTTCGTCGGCGATTTTTTTTTTGTATCCTTTCTTTTCCGCAATTATAGAAATTGGGACGCGTTTACGCAACGTCGACGTGCGCCGAATACGAGTAACGAAACTCGCGGTTTCCACCGGGAAAAAAGTACGCCCACGCTTTTTTCCACAACCTGGTCTCCGCGAAGCAAACAGTCAGGGGATACAATACTAATATTTGACAAAGCCACGATCGGGAATAATTTCCCTGCGACTATCGAACAAATTCGCGGAATATTCGAAATCCACGGATTCGGTCGATTTCGAGCTATTTTTAACGCGACGCAGCGCAGCTGCCTGAATAAAACAGAATCGCGAATGGAAACGTTAGTTAACGATTCTGACGCGAATTATTCGTTCGACTTGACAAAAATAGTTGGGCAATTCCGAGATAAATCCAATGAATATAGCTCCGCAGAAACTCGAATCTAAGGAGATCCGCGGCATTTAAAAATCCAACAAATCCAATCCGAAGAAGTAATATTTCGCGCAACACCGCTATTCCGGGTTTGTTACGTCGGGTGTAGAAAAACCAATTGAAATCCGAATGTTTGAAGAATATTTAGTTTCCTCGATGTACCACGAATCTCTTTTTTCCTCGTTCCCATTTTTCTTCGTCTTTTCCGAAATAGAGGCGCGATCTGAATGTAGAATGCTCGCGCGTGGATAAGTTTTACATTTTAGTCCGGGTTACTAATGCTACACGTGTTGATCGAGACGAATAGAATAACTAATCTACGTTCGGTTTGGTTTATCCGGATGTTGAGTACCATCTTCGCGCACTTTAACACCGGTTTTGAGTACACCGGGTGCTAGCAAAGCGGAATAAGAGTGCCGTGTAAACGTAGTCCATTTCGCTGCGCCGCGTGGATCCAATGCCAACGTCGCGATATTTCCGTAATTGAAATCCGCGACCAAATGAACGCGCTTGCTTTTTATCCGTTTTCGTTTCGCAACGCTTCTACAAATCTCGGTCGGCCACTCGAAACAGGTCGTAGATCAGCCAACAACGCTCGTACATCACACACTCCGGCAGAAGCAAAGCAAAGCAGCATCCACCACCTACAATCGAGCTGGATACGCGAACGGTAGGTGGCTATGTAGTACGTCGCCGCTCGATACGAACACGCGCGTGTACGTGTACGATACGTATGCATGTACGAATCTCGTGCATCGTGTATGATCTCGGAGCTTCTATAGGTACGACGCACCATTTCCTATCGCCTCTCGAGTTGTATCGCGAGAATACAGCGAACACCGGAAATACAGCTCGATGCAGGCTCGATCGTTACTGGCTTCCAGCTTTCGGCGAGGTTGAGCAACCCGGCGGAAAGATTGGCAAAATTGGTGATTCGGGGAATCGAAGAGGATTGTAAAGCGGTAACGAGGAGGATGTTCGGGTTGAACGAGGCAGTCTTTGTGCTGATGGCTCGAAGGAAAGTTGAAGAGAGTTCTTCCGCGAGTTTATCGCAGAGTTAAAATTCCGACTCGGGTCGAAACGACCGCTGCCAAGTACTCCTTGATCCCACTTTGAATTCCCAAATGGAAAACATATTTAACACGCCCTTTCGGAATAACAAAACGACGGTGCGTAATATAACGAATGAACCCGCTACATCGGACTTCTCTTCGCAAACGAATCGTTGCGGCTTCGATGTTAGGTCGTCGCGTCTGGCCCGACCGTCGAGGAATCCGCGAGTCAATCGGACTCGTATCGAAATTTTGAGCGGGTAATTTTTTTGGCTACCCACCACGCGAAGCTCGGAAACGTCGAATCTCAATCCTCGCACTGTGCTTTCGTCCGACGATGATCGGTAGTCGGGAACGACTCGTCGAGAGCTTTCGCTGCCGTAGCTCGTGACGCGATTTTTGCCCGAGCTTACTTCTTACTTTCGCGTCACATTTTCCCAGGGCGCTTACGAAGTAGATGGTGAATATTTAACGGCTGCTCCATATTTTCCGATCAGTTGCTTGTCCTCGGTGAATAAATATGACGTTGGAAAATTTATTCGAATATAACGCTAACTCGCGCTCGCGAATGGAGACGGGGCTAACGAAACACGTAGCGGGTGAGAAAGATATAAAAAAAATGGCCTCGCGTAACGTATCATCGTCCCCGTAGTTGCGCGAGGCCTGTTTCCATTTTTATTTACAACGATCGTTCGTCTCACGCGTGACGTCTCATCTCCCGAGTGTGAATTTGAAAATAGGACCCTCCGAGCATCGCAAGCGTCGAGGCTCGCGAGACGAGGCAGCGATCGGGGGAAAACGAAGCGAAGATGCGCGGAGGAAGCGATTTGTACGCGGTTTTCAGCCTTTGGATTTATACGCTCTGTCTAGCGATGGTAAAACAATGACAACGACGACGCGGATATCGTATATCCAGCCGCGATGGTAGCCGGCCGTCGTGTCCTAATCCTTCTCCGCGCCACGACGCAATATCAGTACCGACTAGAATCGAGCGCCGCACGGGCAGGCAGAGCAGCACTTCTCCGGAGTGGTATTACGGAGCAAAAGGGGCAATATCAAGCCCAGCGTCTA
Organism: Arge pagana; assembly: GCA_963969455.1. Classification (NCBI taxonomy): domain Eukaryota; kingdom Metazoa; phylum Arthropoda; class Insecta; order Hymenoptera; family Argidae; genus Arge; species Arge pagana. The sequence goes on along the minus strand of OZ018312.1, from coordinate 1,508,938 downwards.
TCGGGCGTCTATTATGTCGAGAGATGCACTGCGTTCGGATTAGAAGCCGTATAATAACGTTGGCACGAAGTCGAGTGCCGTAGGCGTCGTTTACCCGGTGAGATTCGACGCGTCTTGACGCCTCGTTAAATGTAACTCGATGAACCTTACGCCGCTTGGATAATAATTCGAAAATCCGCTCCAAGTTTCGAACTTTGTCGAAAATTCTTATCAATTTTATTCCAGCTTTACCGCCGCGAAGGAAGAACGGAGTTCGCGTCGAATGAGAGGCGAGCTTCGGAACTTTTCATCCGATCGAAGCACACGCTGCCAGACCTGGACTACCTACCGAGAGTAAAATTTTAACCGGATCTGATTATTATCCTCCCTCGAGCTAGGAACGCCGTTAAATCCGATGCTTTAATCGCAACTCGTCGATTTATCTCCGCCTCGCGTCAAGGAAAATTCTCGAATGCGACGTTGATTTTCCGACGAGATTCCCGCAACGAGTATTATTTCACTCTTCAGGCGAATATTACTAGCGGGTTTTACGATTCGACGAGTAATTGCGGTAATCGTCGACTGTTCGATGATCGAAATTAACGGTCGATTTTTCTCATTAGCCGGTAATTGATAATCGTTTGTTTTGTCACTTAACACTTTGCTTCTCCCTGTACATTTTCACCCAATTAACCAAACTAATTATCTGCTCCTGTCGGTTAACGTCGGAAACGAGAAACGACGCGGGACTCGGTTTCCGAAAGATTTCAACGGAGTGGGAAGGGCTTAAGTCTAACGCGAAACGTTGCAAATCTCTTCCAGCCATTGAATCCGCGCTCGTTTTACAGCAGGCTCTCCGACTCCTCGCTCTCTCGTTTCTCACCATTTCCGCCCGTGAAAAGCTTCGATCTACGTAGAACGCTAATTTTATGTTATTCCCTCAAAGAACATCTTCGTCGTTAGCTTCTCGTCGCGCCGCGAACTCGATTCGACGAGAGACAAATATGGAATAGCAGATTTTCGTTTCTCGCCACGTGCCGCGAAACGATCGATCTACTCGCCTCTGTCTCTTGATATTCCTTTAGTCGCGGACAAATTCGAAATTTCCACAGGTTTTCTTCGTATCTTTGAACGTCGAGACAAACTCGAACGATATTGTCTGACGTTGACGAGTTTCGCCGGATAAATCTGGAAATAAATAACCCCAACCTTGGGAAATAGTTATTATTGTGCTCGGCAATATACAGCCTGTTCCATTGCAATCGTTCCAGGCGAATATCGCGCAGCCGTTGCCAGCTGGAGTCAAAAGATTCCAACAAAAGTCGCAAGATCCAAAGGGAAAACAATATTCCACAGTTTTCGTTGACCTTGGTCGATGACTTCAACGTCGAATCAAAGTCAATTTTGTACTTTCAAATGGAAACCCGTATTTTTTACGAGGGAATTGAATTCCTCGCGCGAAAACAGGCGAGTTTTGTCCGAACCATTTTTATCTAAAACGAAAATTAACCTTCATATGACCTTGTCTGCATCGACTAAGGTGAACCATAACTGGAGAATATCGTTTCCCCTTCTGGATCCGACAACTTTGGTTTAGAATCTTTGACTCCAACTGGCAATGGTTCCGCGATAATCGCCTGGAAAGACGAAGATGGAACGCTCTGTATATATGCGCGATCAGTCACGAGTCTGGAATAGAGAATCCACACGCTCCGAATCGCTATCGATGTAGCAGCAACGAGGCACGGAAAACAACGTCTCATCTCTTCTCAGACGACGTCGCTTATCAATTTATTAGCCCCATTCGCGAAGAAAAATCTCAGGAAATGGTTCGTCGTCGAGTGGTCGAAGCTTGTTAAAAATCAGCCGCACGTTTCACCGTTCGTTTGCCCGTTATTCGTCGAATTTGATGATAAAATGGAAATTCATCGGCACGCGATCGTTTTCATCGTTCGACGAACCATCCAGCCGTTCGCTCCGGGGACTACGTTCGCCACGAGCTTCGGGTCGTTTTGGAAAGGTGAGACGAAGGGGGTGGAACAACGGGGTACAATGTCTCGCTCGATTAACTCGGAAAGAAGCGCTCGAGGTTCCGGTTTGGTCGGCTAGGGGTCGCCTGGCGACGGTGAAGTACAGGTGGAACAAGCGGGGATGAAACAGCGGAAGAAACTCGACGGAGGTACTGGCCTGTGAAATAGCGTGAGAGAAATAGTTGTCCCGAGGAAAGTTTGATCGCGACTAACTTTTCACCGTCCAACGTCGAGGAAAAACCGTACAGCGATTTTTTTTCCTGGAACTGCTGCCCCTCTGTCCGCAAATAATAATACGAACCGTTGACAACGGCGAAGAGCTTGGAGCGATAGAAAACTTTCCCCAAAAAAGGATTTTCCCTTGCAAATGAGTTCGAACAAAATACGCGTATCGTGTGCGAATGGTGGTTTGTTCGTTCTTTTCTCTTGCCAGAGAAACGGAAGGAGAACTAGCTCGCTGGCCATTGTCACGCTTGCTAGATCGAGAAAGAGCTTTTCCCTGCAAATATTTCAATGCCTCGTCGCGCGGCATGTTTTTTTCTCGCTTCCCAACGAAACGAGAATAATAAACTTCAAAAGAATCGCTCGTTGCTCGCATCGACGTTATTCGCTCGTTGCCAATTATTTTTATTATCAACGGTTCGAGCTGGCGCACGAGGCGTATGAAATTTAATCGGAATACGCAAGAAAAGCAGCTTCCGATTATCCGATATTTCACGGCTCCCGGCGCGCTACGAGCGTCGTCGTCTTCCTCGCGTACGCGAAACTCTACGCCCGCATCCGGCGCGTTATAATACACGTCCGTTTGAAAAAGCGGAAGCGTTAGCTTGCCTCGCTCTCGAGGGAGTCTGGAAAGTCTCTGCTCCCGTAATCAGGCGACATTCAGACCTCGGACGAAATCGTAGCGACGGGACGCCGCGATTCACCCGCTGGAATTTCTTGTCCGACCGGAGCGTATCTTTACTACTGAAAAACTTGGGCTATCTCGATCGTACTTCTCGAGACCTTTCCGCTCGCGTCCTCGTTAAATCTCCGCTCATCGGCTGAGCGAAAAACACGAGGTGATTTATTTTTCCCGTCGCGATTACAAATCGACGATGAAAAAATTGTACTCGATCGTACTCATTTTTTTGTTGTTGTACTTTTCAATATAATATTCTCGTTCGTTGCGCGGAGAATCGTTGATATTCCAGTCTACGTTTATCGACGCGATTCCGTGGCGCGGGGTGAGTAATCGTCGATGATTCGCTGTACCAATCGATCGGCGTATATTTATCCATCGAATTATCAATATTATTCGATTATTAATATTTACCTACTCGACGCCCGAGGGTGAAATTTCGCCGCGGTGTACGTAGACTCGTTTTCGTTGTTTGTTTGCCGGATGTATACCAGTTAATTCGCGCGCGTCGTTGGATATTATTATATTATTCGCGAACTCGCGCCGAGCGAAATGCTTGATTACCCCACGAATTTGATTTACGTTTACCTTATCTGCAACGAGTATCACGCCATCGGCTCGTTACTCGCAATATTCATTCGGCGAGTCCTACGCTCGATAAATCTTCGCCAATTACCGATCCGCGACGAACCGTGTCGTGGAAAAACTCGTTCGGCGGTGAAAGAAAAATACTTTTCGGCGAGAAGAAAACCAAGCTTCCGACGAAATCTCGCCTCTTCTTTTCATTTTCTCCGACGATCACGCGCGAAGGCACAACGGTTGATGTAATTTTATTCCGGCGAATTTCATTCGTTAAATTTTATTCCCTCGACACTTTCATTACGCGGGATTATATTTACTGCGAACCTCGTTACGTGACGTCGCCGGGCGACGAAACTGCACGCGATATGATCTAATCTTGTCGCGCATAGACTCCACGTGGCACCACGAATAACCTCCGCGCAGCACCGAAAGCTCTCGACGCGCGTGGAATCTCGTTTCGCCTCGGCATAATAAATACGAGAAAAAAAATCTCGCGTCGAAAATACGTATCTGCCGTAAGATTTGCTTCTCTCGCGGCTCCCAGGTAAAAATTGCGCAGCGCGCGAGATGTTTGCTCGCTCGTCCATAACTCGTAGCTCGAACGGAGCTGGCGAATCTGTCAGCAGTTATTACAGTCGATTCGATCTCGCGAAAGTTGCAAGCGCAATTACGAGTTTACGAGTTATCAACTCGGCATCAATTTAATTCGAATTTCCTAGCTACGGTGGCCGTTAACTTGTCAACTTGGCGACTTCTCGGCGTAACTTCCGCGAAACGAGATCTACGTAATTCGATTCCTCTATTCGAGTCATCGAACATTGGCCGCGGACTACTCGGTCTAATTATCCGCTACAGCTACCGATTTCCATGGATATCGGGGAACCCGCGCGACGTTAACATCCGTTGGCTCCGCGCGTCGATCGGGTCTTGCCGTCTCATTGGTCGCCTCCCCGCTAGTGGAATTTCATCATTAAGCATATTTCTTTGATCGAGCTCGAAGAAACATCGCTTCGCGTACGCGCCATAGCGGGACGAGCTTTGATCGGTGTCGAGTGTCGCCTGAAAGCTTGCTTCTGATACGTATAAGCCGCGCGTCGATTGACGTCGCACCGCGCCTCATCGGCTCGCGCACCATTCGTAGCAGCGGCCGATAATGAGATGGATATTTCCACAACGAAAGCTGCCCGAGGTTCTTGCTCGACGCGAGCAATTCGAGCGAAAACGAAAGTCCGATCGGGAGGATACATTCGGTGTAGCATAGCTGATAAAAGCGCGAAAAACAACGTCGCGCGATCGATCGATAGGCGGCGGGATGTGTAATCTTGCCGGGCGAATTGCCCGTACGCTCCGTTTTCCCATGACGGCGGGTGATTAGCATCGCCCTGACCTGGCCAGTCTCTCATGGGCCGGTGATGAATGTGCCGGAAAGCAGTAGTTCCGCATCTTCGCTAAATTCTACCGTGCGCAGCATCCGTCGCGGTACGTCTTGGCGCAAATCTTCTCTCCTTTCGCACCGTTTCGCGTCACTGGACTGCGAATATTCGCGGTATTTTACTATTCACGAGCGATCCGAATTTAGCGTCGGCCGCGGCCGTTGGGGAACGGGAATTGATGCGATTTCCAACTCTTCCGTGCAAACCGCTGATGCGATCGGGCTCGTATCGACGTCGTCGGCCAGGACGTCACGGTCGACGTCTAAGAATATACGTATAACGGTATGAATGGTATACATATTACGCGTAATGTAATAACAGCGTACCGAAAAGCGTTACCTCGCAAAGGAAATGTAAAGTAACGCTATATTCGTACCCGCGCGCTTGTATCGTATGCATCGCGCAACGTACGCGCACGGCGTCACTTGGGACGTACTTATGAAAAGGTAGAGGAGCGCGCTTCGGGGTTTCCTTCTCGAAAATTCCGACAACTCTGGCGAGTTCGAACGAACAACGATGGAACCATTCGAAGGAAACGGATGACGCTGAGAGTATTTCTTTTTTTGGGGGGGAAAAAATTGAACGGGGTGGTGGAAATTTTAGCTCGAATTAGCGACTCGTCGGTTCTCTACGAACAATCGAGGCGAATCGATAAATTACAGTATTTGGAAGTGACACGCGGGCACGAGTTCAGGTTATCGTTATTATTTCTGCGAGATTAATTTTAAAGCAGGCGGAGGCGGAAGTTGGAAATAAATTGAGGACGTCCGGGAAAAAAAATGATGGACGGCAGTTTTTCAGTTCGAAGCTATCCTTCTGATATTGTGATAGGTGACGCTTTTCTGAAACGACGAGGGTCGATCGCCGGGGATCGGAACTTTTCCGATAAAAAAAAAAGACGGAATTCTTTATCTTTGCTCTTTTTGTATTGCAATTAGATTGAGAATTGAAATTCGTCGCGTTTGGCTGCGCTGATGTCAAGCCGAGGATCGAAAACTACCCACGCTGATAATAATCCGGCCGCCATTGATAATATTTTTCTCGCCCGATCGTGGGATTTCTCAACCCCTTGCTCGATCAAAGCCGCGCGTCTGCGTTTTTGTAGGTTTTTTTTTGCCTCGCGCGACTCGTCGGCATAGAAAACAGCGCGCGGTTTCGCCTAATGAAATACAGTTTGCGACTCGTTAAGCTCCCTAATTACGCCGGCTGCTACATTCTCTTTATGCGACGAACGAGTGCGTTCTCGTTGTAAATCGCACTGAGAAGACCACTCTCGCCTTATCCCGTTTAAACCAATTACTAAATTCCACACTCGGCTTTTAATACAACCCTGGAAATTTCAATTTCAACCCTGCAGGGTAGAAACGTCTATCCGCCCACAGACGGATGTATATACTTTTCGTGACGAGATACGGAGGGTGGAATAATTTGGTGAATTAAATGGAAGGGCCGCGACGCGATTGCTGAGAATTCACCCGTGCCTACTACCCCGCGATCGTGTTTTAATTAATATCTAATCGTCCCTCTTTCTCTCACTCTCCCTCGCTCGCCCGATCTCTCTCTTTCTCTCTCTCTCTCTCTCTCCAGATATAGACGTAGATAGATGGATAGATTTTTATTTTTATTTTTATTTTTATTTTTACCTCATTTTTCTCTCCTCGAGTATTTTTTCAATCTGATCTAATATTGTTACGCGTAAATGAACCGATCTATCTATCTCCGCGTACGTGTGCCTCGTCGGACGATCCGATTCGCTTCAATCGCGTTGATTGATCGCGTTCCGTGCAAAAACGTCGCCGAAAAAAGTACACTCTCGGAGTGCTCCGTCGTCCCCTGCGATAACAGTTCGTTGCGCGTCTAATGATCGTTGGCTAATGCTCGTCCACGTGCGGTGAAAATATTCACCTCGACGGAACGAGCTTTCTCACGTCCGTATTTCCCGTTGTCGTTTCCTTATCTTTTTTCTCGACCAACGATCCAGAGGAATTCACTCGTGAAAAGTGCGCGTTTACTTCCTCGACTGGTCAAATCTGATCTGCGAACAGCGTATAGAATTTTTACCCTTCTGTCTTCGTGAAACGAGATTCCAATTCGGAACCCTAATTTTTCCCGTTCCTGGCAATAATTTGTATTTTTTTCTCTCTCCCTGTGTGTCTTCGATGATTTCAACTCTCCGACTACGTTCGCTGGCGTCAGGCTCGGAAGTAATTGTATCGACATTTTCCGGGAATATCGCAATACGCGAACTTCGTTCGATTTCGTGCTCTTCTTCGAACGAGTTTAAACGAAACGATCGGGAAATCATTTACAGGGAGACGACATTTTTCACGTATTCTCGTTTTTTGTGTGTGTGTGCTTCTTTGGACCTCCGTCAAAGCAGCGTGGAAGGAAAATCGAGGAGAAACGGGCTTTTTCGGCACGGAGCACCACGCCTGTTTTTATTCTCGTACAGTAGGCGATTCATCTTCGTTCTATTTTCGACCTTGACGCGGCTTCGCGCCTCGCATACATCCGCACGATTTATTGTTATTTTTTTCACGACAGATGGCAAATAATGAAATCCATTCGTTTCACGCCGAATGTCGTTACACCTCGTGCGTGGGATTTTCGTCGAGGGTATGAAATGAAAAAAAAAGTCGTCGGGACTTGGCTGTAAGGTCGCTGCGATTACTGCGACGCTTCCTATTGCTCCCATCCCGGTTTTCAATTAGTCTGGTTTTTCGTTATTTTTCTACCAACGTTTTTCCCGAACAAATTTTAACGACCAAATTGTACTTTCGCTGACGCGGTCGAATTATGCCGAGAGAGAAACGAGTTAAGTCTGATAAATATTCATACGCGTTGTTTTCAGTCGAGTTCCTTTTGCCGTCGTGCTTCCTCCTCTCCCTCTCTCTCTCGCACTCTTCCCTCTCGCTGCGAACTTCTCTCCCGCCAAACTGTGACCGTCGACCTACCGCGAACGCAAATGAACTTCACAAGTTTCCCGGAACGTTCGTCTACAAAGGAAAAATTATCCTGAAACTGACACGCGCGACACTGCGCGCGGAAACAACTTTTTTCCGAATCTTCCCCCCGCGTACTTTTCCTACTCCGCTGGTTTAATTTGCCGGTGAAAAAAATAGTTGCCACTCTTGTTCCGCGCTTTCTCAACGAACCCGGCACTCTCTTCCGCTTTTACGCCCGCAGAGAAGTGCATTTTATTTTCAGGTCGTTGTCGACGTCTCCGCAACGTCGCGAATGACAAGCGTCTCATCGAGCTTCTCGATTACAAGTTGCAAAAGTTGCTCGTTCGCGATTCCACCAGCGACGGTGTCGCCTGTGCCGAATCAACGATTGCCCAACAATTTGCCCAACAACTTCAGCACCACGAAGAATCGAGATGAATCATCTCTTTCGGGTCGTTTGAAAAAACGCCGCGACAACTTGTCGCAACCTACCCACCCCGACGATGCCTTCCGGCTGCTGGAATCGATGAAATATGCGCGAGATTCTCGATGAATATTTCAAGCCCGAGATTTATTCTCGCTTCATTCGCAATCAAGTTTTCGCCGCCGCCGTTCCATTAGCGATTCCCGGCACATCGCGCAGAAATATCACCCTCGCAGTTTCCTTCTTCGCGGTTCTTATCGTCGCGCAATATCCAATTGCAGGAGCGAAACTTTCGCGCCTCGTCAAGGTCGCGTCCGCGACAACAACACGCTTATGAATATTCAAGTTCCTCGCATTCCGTTGGTGTAATGGCTTCTCGCGGAGTTATCGCTCCATCTTCGAATACCTCGTAACTAGATCGAATTAAAACGAGCACTCCGCGCCGACGAACGCCGGTCCTCGCCGATTCTTAAGGCTTTCCACTCTATTAAAGCTCCTTTGTCCGAACTTTTAACTCCGTCGGGAGATCTCAGCCACAGACGGAAAGACAACGCCTAGAGACCGGAGCTTTCCCCGTTCATTACCACCGTCTTTCCGTAGCCCCGGATTCTCGACCCGCGGCTCGCGATAATTAGTCGTTCGATAAGTCTCTCTGCCGAGTAAACTCTAACGATGTTGTGCCAGATGCACTTCTCCTGTTTCCCACCCGCGATAAATCCCCGCACTTTTTTTCCACCCCTCTCCTCCTCTTCCACTCGCTACCGCTCCTAGTTCCCGTCTCAATCGAATCTGCGAATAAAACGAAAATACGCGAACAGATCGAAGATCGTAGAAACGTGACGGCGATGTATTAAATACGTACCGCGATTGCGAAGTGAAATATGCTCGTCGAGGAGCAGAGGCGAGAATTTTGCATGCCTCGACAAATTACTGAATTTTCAAAATTCCGCGAATTCGGGCGGAACGAAGGGAAATATAAAGCTTGGAATTTTCACTCGATAGCACTTTTTGAGCTGCGGTTCTTCCTTTTTTTCCATGCCGAGCGGAATTTGAACGATTTTATTTGGCAATTTGGGAAAGTCCGACGGAAAACGATTCGAGAGGGGCGATACCAGCGGAGAAGGTTGAAATGCGAGAAGTATATCCTGAAACTCGATAATGTTTGCGCGGATATTTATCGAGTGGTCGAGAAACAGAAGCGACGCGACGGTGGGATTGTTCGAGGAGTAATGAAATCTCCGGCGGCCGGCTTCGATCGCACCGATACGTCTGCGACATCCGTTGCTCGTTTTCATTCCGGTTTTTTGCATTATTTCAATCCTTTGCCTAGAATTTCGTGCCTGCAGGATCCTATGATAATAAATATAGCTTTCATTAATCCCGGGAATATAAATCCCGGTGGAACGCGTATATCCGAGTGTTTTTACAACGCTAGCACAAACGGCTCTGTAGACGGCCGTTAACGAAACTTCTTTCCCTCAATTTCTCCCATATTTACTTCCCGTGTCGAAATTCGACCCGATTTCGTATCGTTCGATATTTTTATCTAGGTTGCACCGCTGCTGATTTGGAAATCGGTCGCTGACAAAACGATTCTGAATATTGTTTGTGTCCGCTTTGGAAATTATAAAGAAATATTCGCGAGGCGATTCTTATCGGCGAGCACGACTTTCAATTCAAATGGCGGAAGCAGCCTCGCCGTTTCATTAGCGAATATACGCGGAGCATCGCACGCCGCACAGTTCCAGTCCCGTGAAAGGGAAACTTTCGAAGACTCGAGGCAGTTCTGGGCCCTCGCGGAGTTCGAGTTTCGCATCTCCGCCAAAGCACAGAAACTGACGGTTAGCCAAACGGTACTATGCGAGAAATCTCGGTACGAGCGGACGAGAATTGAGCCGTCTGTTAAGCGCAGGATCGTTCGACTGCCCACTTTCGTTGCGAACCGTCGATCGAACGCCAAATTCTCCTCCCCGAAGAAATTCTCAAGAAAATCGGCTCTAACTTTTGACCATCTCCGCTGGAATTGGGTAATTACGCGTTGCTAACGAATCTCTGTTACAAACAACGCGATGGGACGACCGTGTTTTTTTCAAAACAGAATAATTACTCTCTTGCGGAAGTGGGCGCAAATATATATATTTATACAGTTAAATTTTTTACACGTCACGAATAACACTTCAGTGTTTTCAGCGAATTCGCCGAACCGGTTGCATAGAATTTTAGCGTGACCGGGAATCGTGAATAAAACGTTGATTTTTTTCGAGTCTGTACTATGAATTAATTAATTAGCCTTTGCTCGTGGTAAGCGAGTGTAATAGTACCGTCGACTCGCGATACCCTCTTTGGCTTCGGCAAAGTGAATTCTCTTTCTATCGTGAGCTTAAGAAGCTAGCAGGAGCAGAACAGTTCAAAGAGAACGTTGCCTCTTAATTTTCTAGCCAGCTCGCCGCGCGGCGCTTTCATACCGATTGTTTTTTTTTTCGTTTTATCCATCAATCGCGTTGAGAACTATACTCCGATTGAAATTGAGAAAAATCACGGAGAGTCGTCCCTTTTGTCGCGATATATTAGGCGATCCGTTTTCGACTCGAGCGACAAGTTAATCGCCCATCGCGAGTCGAGTATTCGAATTTCGTCTCCAAGCTTCCGAATGTCCGCTTTTCCGGAGAAAAGCGAGAACTTTTGCGAGAAATGCGCGAGTTGAAATGGCGAGGAGCGGGGATAGGTGCGTTCGCTTTCGTCGAAGTTTTAATTTGTCCTGGGACACATCCGTTTCGTAGTTCGTACATCTGAAAGCGCGATGTTGTTAGCGTTGAATAAATAAAAGCTCGGGTCGGCGCCTTTTCCCGTCGCTGGCGAACGGGTTAATTTTCTTCTCGAGAAACATCACTCGAAGGATATATTATATTCATTTGTGGAAATAATTGTCATTGAGGTCGTGGAATTACCTGGCGCGAGGATGAACCGCGTTAACGACGCGATTTCTACGAAGCGGAAGGGGTTTTAAGAGGCGGAAGAGCTCGGGAATTACGGGTTTGGGACTCGAACGTTACTTGGAAAAGCTCGAGCCGTGATTAAAATAAAATCGAGACACGCGCCACCGTCCAATGAAACGGGCCGATGAAACAATATTCACTCGACGTTTGCCTTCGAATCGTCGCGATCGACCGGATAGCCGCGCGAAGAAGCGAGACAATCGTCGTAATTTCCTTCTTTATCGTTCCATTATTGTTTTATTATTTCGTACATCGCGTCGCAAACAACCTTTCCGAGCGACGTCACTGGAGCGGCGACCGTATATCTTACCGTAATATTACATTCAAACTCTGCGTTCGTTATATCATTCCATTTATCACCGCTGCGAACAAAACCTCTCTCCTCGAATCACCCAGGAACTCGCCTCCTCGCCGCCCCCACGACTCTGAAAACGACGACTGAGTTTACAACTTTGTACGTCGCATTCCTATCCTCGAAGACGTCCGTCACTCGATTAATTTCATCTCTCCTTGGGCTGGAGGAGGACAACTGAGACGCAGAGGCCTACCGCAGCCTCGGGGAGCTTCATTTTCCGACTTAATTGTCCGGCGAAAATACGAGTCCTCGTCCTGTTTGTAGTCCTCGCGAGCTTGCGGCTCGAACAATGCGCATACTCGGTATCCAGCGGACCGAGCTTTTCGATGCGAATGCGAGAAAATGCAGCTCCAAATGATTGGTGAATTTATTGGGGATAAATAGTCGAGAAACGAGTCGCGGGTCAAGACCTCGAAGCTTCGGATCAGCGAAGGATTTGTGCTCCTACTTTGCTCGATTCTTGGGGAAGTTACAGGTTTCTGGAAAACTTTGTACCTAGTCGTATACGCGACACATTAATCTTCGCGATACGGCGGATCTTGTGAGAATCTTTGACAACCTCCTCGTACGAATCTCCCGAGCTTTCGCGGACGAGCGAAAGTCGATCTTTGAGTCAAGGTTGGAAAAAGCTTCATCCCCCGATGCGTCTTCGCCCTGACGAGCTTCTTCCGCGGTAACATCCCTCGCGCGTTTCTCGCAACTTTTGCATCACAGTTTGACGTCAGGTGATTAAAGGGTCGCTGGAAACTCTGAAGGATTCCCTTTCTCCGCCCCGATTATCCGTCGCCATTCGCGTCGAAGTTGGAATTTCACGCGATCTGCCCCCGTCTCATCGTCCATGTATGTACTAAACTACGTCACAACTTACAAATTACAGATCTCATCTTTCTCCTCGTTATAGAGCAAATTTCATTTACAACTGTACCCTCGAAGTTGATCTTCCTCGAGAAGGACTTCGTATTTTTCAAAATCTCGCCAAACAACTTTCACGCCGCTCACCGATCGGAGCCACGCAACTTTGCACATCGACAAACCACAAAAAATATTGAACCCGTGTTTCTTTTTTTTAATTTCAGCAGAATCCCCTTCCTAAGGATAAAAATCGATAGATACGAATTCTCTAACGTGGACGGCTTATAAAATTCAGCAGTATTTACAATTATAAAAATCTGTGTTCTTTCACATAAAAACTGATTTACGACGACAATTACGAAGTTTCGGAGCCCAGAATCCACTCTAACTCTTGTTTAGGGGATAAAAACTCTCATAAATAGCGAGAAATCACTTTTTAACCATTAAATACTCGTATTTTCCAAGACATGGTTCTAGTATTTGATTGATATTTTATTTTCACGCGCATAATAGCACGAGAGAAAATTCATATGCATTCATTTACACCCCATCGAGGGTGGTTTCTACGCCTGGGGGTTCTGCTAAAAAAATTACGGGTTCGACATTTTTTGTGCTTTATCGATGTGACGACTTTCGAATACATGGTATAGTTGGGGAAATAGCGCGTGATTGCATAAAATATTTGCTTCCGTATTCGGATACTCGTATTTTGAAATTCAGTCCCTTCACGCCGCGATTTAATTCATTCGCTTTCGTGTTGTCGCTTGTCGGAATAAAAAATGAAGGATTCTATTCCGCACGTGAATATTCATCGTATCACCTGGAAACGTACAACCGCGCGCGTTCAATATACTCGCAATCGTCCGGGTGCGAGTTTGGTTCGTTGGATTTTTCGCGATATTTATGTTGGGAGAAAAAAAAAGTAGTACGAGCGCTACTTTGGTCAGACGTATCAGCGTTGGCCCGTTAATTTTGCATATTTTGCATAGAAAAGTTATGGAAATTCTTTTCGCATACGGGGAAAGGCGTAAAATATCGAACGAGTATAAAATCATATTTCGCATTTCTCTACCCTCTTACTCGGAAGTAAAATAAATAAAGCGAGGTGAAAGCTCGGTCGGGGAAAAATTTCATGGGGGATGGGTATCCCGATCGTTTTTTCTAGCGGTCTGAACTTACCGTACCATATCCAAACGTTATTACCGATGCCGGTGCTACTGCCGATCGGGTTCTCTTCTCTCCCATCGGGGATACCGATAGATACCTGACGCGAACCGCGCGACCACTCGCCACCCCTGGGAATCCCGGTAGCGAGGAACGAGACAGAGTCGCGTAAGCACGTTCCTGCGAGCACATTTCGACCCTCGATAACTCGCGAAATGCATCTTTCACTACCCTCAGGGAGCCCGAGGAATATCATCTCGTCGCCGATGCACCGTACCCTATTTGTCCGCCGTTACCCCGGCGATCGCCCATGAGATTTTCACGACCCGATCAACGCACCTTCACCCCGAATTCTAGTGCTTTAATTTAAAACGACCCAATGTCTTATTTTCAAACGTTTTAATGTTTAAATTCATATAAATATCTTACAAAATATATAAATGCAATACAAATTTCTGGAAAAACATTTCCATTTATTGCAATCTTTTATTGAAAGTAGGCGTTATACAATCTTATTTATAATTAAATATTTCCAACTTCGAAAAAAAAACATCATTTTTGTTCGATCATTTCAATTATTTATTTTACTGATTCCCTGCTAATTTTTTCATGATCATTTATCGTTTCAGGGCGGACCCACCTCGATTTTCCCATTGACTCAAACGATCTTGAACCTTTACGAACGTAAATCAACCAGTCCAGACGTACCACTAGGCGCGAATCAGGTTTGTAAGAACAATTATTCGTCGAAAGTTGGAGAGGAGAGACGTATTTCGTTGAATTTATACGCTGCTTCTCGTTTCATTTCACATTTACAGCTATTTACGCTCCGCGATGAAAAAAATACCTGAAATTTCAAAAATAGCGACCCTATTTTTTCCCTCGGTACTGGGACGTTTTCGAACCATTTTTTCAACTCCGTCGCATTTTTTTGCAACTCGTTTCAACACCATTTTCATCCAACTCGATAATCCTGTACTCGACGCGACGAAGATCTCGCTCTTACCGACCGAGAGAAATCTTTTTCCTGCCGTAGGTATTCGGCCCTTCGTTCCCATCCGCGATCGGTACCTCGCGTCGGTAAAAAAGCAGCTTATCGACGTTCGATAAAGCGCGAGCTCGCACGAATCAGCCTTCGATCATTAGACGCTCGTGAGCTTTTGTCCGGAAGCTTTCGGTAAATCGAGCGTTTATTCCACAAATTCTGGCAAGGAAGGACCAAAATTCTGACCCACTTCTTCCAGCAATTCGTTGAAGCCCTTAGACGTGGATCATTCTCGCCCAAACGAGGTTTTTTCGACGAGAGTGGAATTCGATTTTCGAATTCGATGCGCGAAAAAAATCGACGGTGGACTCGAGTCTGCGTAAAAACGGAGGTGGAGGCTCGTTCGTAAACGTGTCCTGTCACCTTTGTCTTGTTTTAAAAAATAGGCTTTTCAAAATTGTCTTTTTATTTCATTCTCATCGGCGAATCGAGCCAGCAGCGTTTTTAATATTCTCCTTCGGCGGTAATTTGAAACATATCGATTGATACGTTTCGGGTGTCGTTTCAAGACCCGGCTAATGGATAACGGCGCGGCTCGCTCCACTCAAGTTAGCTGACAGATCGGATAAAATGATGTCAGCGCGCGAGGAAAAGCAAAGATAAATTGACGAGGTACGCTGAAATCACAAAGAGCTTTCCTTTCCTCTCGAAACACGTTCCGCCTCTCCACATTTTTTCCCATTGTGCTACCGTCTTTCCATCTCCTAGAGGAACAGCGCGCGCGGCGGAGAAATAAAAAAAATCTAAAAATAATAAAAAAAAGACGACGAAATATTCTCAATTATCCGGGTCCCGCTTGATTTTCCGGCTCTTTTGCGGAGCTCCGTCGAATTGGTCGTCGTTCGCCCCCTGATCGTCGGTGCAATAGGACAATTTAATATTTAGGCCAATTGAGCGAAAAGTAGGCCGAGTGATGGAAGATTCAATTTGCAGCCGATGGATCGAACTAATCGCGATAAGCGCGCTCGACCTTAAATCGAACAACAAATTGGAGCAGACCTTACATTCTCACGAATATTCTACTCCACGACGACAACGAGGACAAACGTTCCGACGTTTATCGACGCCTGTCGTCTCCGTCTCTTTTCTAGGCACCGGTTATCGGACAATCGCACCTCGCTCTCCGCAATCGAGCTTTGTTAAGCTGCATCATTTTTTTTTCTTTCCTCTTCATTCTCACACTCGGAGTGGCGGGGAAAAACACTGCTCACTCGTCTATCATCCCTCACAGTCTTGTTGTCGCGTCTATTTCCTCGTGCTTCCTCTATTTTTCTTCCCCCTCTCCTAACTGTTTTCTCTCTCTCTCTCTCTCTCTCTCTCTCCGTGTCCTCTTCGTTAGTTGTTTCTTTGTCTATTTTGCAATTTGTGTTTTTTTCTTTCCCCCCGAATTTTCCCCATTTTACCGGGCATTATTTTTCTCTGTTCTCTTCATTTCATTTTCTACTTTTCTGGTGCTCGTATTTTCCGCCGTTTTATTTCTTCCTCCCCGCGCGTCCGTTTCTCTCTCAATTCACTAGCTCTCTCTCTCGTTTTCCCATCTTTTCTCTTCTACGCGAACGCTATTCCCGTCTCTTCTCCCTTTATTTCTTTACATCCCGCTGCTATATCTTTTTCTCGTTCCCTTTTATCTCCCGTTTCTTTGTTCCTTGTTTTTCCGTTATTCCCACTGTTCGTGCTCTCGCGAGATTTACCGTCGCCTGCTGGCCCGACAATTTCGCCCCGCGCAATTGTTTACGCGATATTTTATTGCCACGTCTCCACCGCCGCCGCCTCGTCGGCAAATACCATAAGTATTGCTCGACGAGTCTTATTGCGGAAAATCAACAGGCAGGGCAAACATTCGACCCTCCTCGTCGGCAGCACTTTTCCACCCGAGCGGTTTCGAATTTTCCGAAAATCCCACGCGGCGAATCGACGCTGACGATTGCCTATTCGCAACGTTCGAGTCGAGATTAAACGAAGATCGGTTAATCAGTCCGCGAGTAGGGAGCGTCGCTTCCCTAGCGTCACGGCGTCGGAATTAGACGCCGTTTCTGGCGGCCGAGCGTCGCGACGCCTCGACGCCGAGACGTCACGACGCCACGCCGCGACACCGGAGTCTGAGCCAAGTCCGCCCAACCGAGCGCCAGTCTCCGAGAGACGCTCGCGGGACACGTGTTCCTCGGCCCGCGCTTTTCCCCAAATTCCACGAAAATCGACGACTCCCCCCCCCCCTCCCCCACCGAACCGTCGAGCGTGCCGCGTACCGGTTTTTCCGAATCTACGACGAATACGTTGACGAAATAAAAATGATCGACTGGGTCTCGATCGTGCGACACTCGCGGAGGCGCTTCAGCAACTACATGTACACCGTGCCAAACAAAGTTCGCAGCAAACGGAGGCGAAAGAACCGGCATGGAAACTCCCCGGTGCCGTTTTACTCGAGCAATCCGACGCGCGCCAACAATCAGAATCGATACCCTCACCGATCCGGCCACGCGGAGTCGCGGCTCTGCGGTTGTTGTTGGCACAGAGTGAGTTCGAAGAGCAAATTATTCGCGAAAACGTGACCCCGAGAATTGCAAAACTGACGCGAAAAAGTGGACGATCGGTGGTTCGAAGAAAAAACATGCTGGCATTACTGTGAGAAAACTAGAATTGCGTCAGCGCCGAGCAAGAGAAACTGGCGGAAAAATGAAGTTGAGAAAACGACGATACGCGAGGCGTTGAAAAAAAATTTTTTTTACGAAATACTCGTTCGCGAGGCGTGTAAGCCGAAGTTTCGACGGAAATAGTTGCGCGCCGTTGCATTTAATAATAAACTTGACACGAGCACGAGGAAATACGTGTGCTCGGTGCGTTGCAACGGTTCGCGGAAATTCCCAGTCGGAGTTTCGCGGAACGCGACGCGCAAGTTCGGTCGATAACGTTCGGAAACTTTCGTGTCGCGTCCTCGTCGACGTTCCAGCAACGCGGGAGCTTGCAAGTTTTCCCCGATCGTTTTTACCTCGACCGATCTCCAGTTTTTACAGACGCGACCGACGACACTCGCGGGCCTCGGTATCCGCCCTCGCGACGTCGCGCAGAGGTCATCGGCGAAACGGGAAAGCTCCGCGATATCGCTCGCGTTGCATCCCTGCTCCATCTTTTTTCTAACCAATTCGTTCGTAATCCGCCTTTGCCCACTTCGACGAGCAACGATCCATCGATTCGCGCGAAAAAAAGCTCTCATCTCGCCTCTATACGTCTCGCGAGCGTTTTCTCATTCATATTTGTCGGCGAATCAGCCGCGTCACGCTGACTCGCGCGTGTTCGCATCGATCGACGCGAGAAAGATTGACGAGCGGCAATCAAACCGCGATTCGCTGTCTCCTCCTCTACTTCAGTCGCTCGCACACGTTTCGTTGGTCGCGCGAAGACAAAAGTGACGACGATACGACAACGACAATAATGCTGATTACATCGAACGAAGATATAAAAATCGTCGCATCTTGCGGCTTTCATTCGATCATTTTGACCGAAGTTCGACGAGAGTGTCGAGTGCTGTCGCGTACTTATACCAGAACGCGGCGACGCGTTTCCGACCGCGAGATTCGATTCGTTTTAACACCGCGTCGCGAAAGACGCCGACTAATTTCTCCTCGATCGCGCCCCATCGCGTCGCAAGTTTTCAGCAGCCTAAGTTTCATCTGGTCGGGATAAATTCGCCTATGACGTCAGGAATTTCGGTTGGCTGCCGCGATTATTTCCAAATTTATCGCGACGCCTCGCGTCACATCTTGTTTGCATTTGGCTCCGAAGTTTGCGGGCGGATGGAATCGCTGTGCATCGCATCGCACAGAGTTGTTCTGATTTATTGTACAACGTTCGAGTGAAAGACGTCTAAATGTAAGACGGAAAACAGATCGTCGGAACAAATCGTCGTCGAAACACAACAACTGCTGCTGTTTATGCTGCCAGCGAGTTCGTTTTTGCGACAGCCTATCTCGCTGCGTCGTCGACGAAAGGGATTTGAGACACGAGTGGAACGATGAAATCAGGCTATCGACGCGTTTTCAAGCCTGCTACCACAAAAATCGGAGGTATCCTCGTTTTTAGGGCAGGAAAGGACCGCGAAACGATGATTCGCGTACCTTCATCGTCGCTCCGGTGGAAAACCTCCCCCCATTCCGACCTCCGATCGCCTCTCGGTGTCTCGGCAATCAGAAGCCCCTGAGGATTTCCTGTCAACGCGACGCGACAAATCCGGGATTTTCCTCGATTAGCCCCTCAAGTGCTGCAGCGAGCTTCGCATAGATACTCGTAGTACTCCAACACCTCGCGAAAGGTTTTTTATCACTCGCGACGAAGAGACTGCGTTCGTTTCAAAAACGCAAACATGGCAATCTTCGCGACGGACATTTTTTTCGCTCGTTTTCGCCCTTCCCTAGTCTTTTCTGGGCAGTAAAACGAAATTCGTCGAATTTAACGCACAAATCCGGGTAAACTACCGTTTTCTTACGCGAAATTAGTGCTGTTTCGTTAAAAAAGGAGGACAGAGGTGGGAGAAATGCGTAGATTGGAAGAGAGGAGTGTAAATATGGAGGAGAGAAGGGAATAATTAATGATAAACAGTCGGACTGTGGAATGATGGGGAAGACTATCGAAGGCGCGTGATAGGAATTCGATGTTTATTGTTGCAGAAGACGAGATACGCCGGCGGTGATACCGAAGAGCAATTACCACCGCCCCCGTCTCCTCCGCAGCTGAAAGAAGCTAGCCAATTGGACGGTGTGCCGAGATTAAACTCGGTGGATCGCATTCTTCACGCCGATGGAACGAGTCACGTGCTATCGAGTCGAGAAACTTTAAACAAGGTCAGTGAAAAATCACCGCTATATCCGCGTCGCGCCCCGAACACGGCGCGAAAACATTCCAGGAAAATCCCCGAGGGCTTCGCGCGGGGTGGAAAAATTCAGTAGTACAGATCAACGATCAGCACGACGCCGACGACGTTGCGTTGAGCGATCGTTTTCCACTTATTTTTTGTCCATTCGCCGCGACGAGAAGTAGAGCATCGACGCGGCGACGGGTTTCCAGTAAAACGACGAATGTATCTCGAGGATCCCCGAATCAGCGGATGAAACGTGGCGAAAAATGAATACGTAACGGTATTTCGCCTCCCCCGTCGAAGATGCGCGAGTGTTTTTTTTTCTTCTTCCGCGAATCGAACTGGATTCTCGTATCCGAAAGCTCGCGACGGCGAAGCTTTCGACCTCGCCATCTACCACGGCTTACGGCAAGCTCGCCGCAAGCTCGAAACTCGACGAAGCATCCTACGTTACCGATAAACCCTCCGAGTTCCGCTCGCACGTCGCCAGCGAAAGCTCCCAGAGCTTGCAACGCTCTCGACAGCTACGCCAACATTTATAGCCATTGCCAAATTGGCGATGCAAAAAAATTTCACAAAATTTGCTCTTCCAGGAGAAAAGTGCGAAACCGGCGGGATAAAATGTTTCCTCCTCTTTCGAAATTTTGGGAAATTTTTGGGGGGCGATCCGACGAGAATTTAGCTTTTTGCTGCGATCTCTCGTTTGCCTCGCGTTCAGTGTTTCGAAATCATTCGAATCCGCCACAAAATCGTTAAATTTCAACGACGAGTTGGTCAGGCAATAATCCGTGCCAATTTCTTCCGACTTTCTGTTTCTCCTCTCGATAAATAAATAAAAAAATCCGAACCGCAAGGAAATTTATTTTGAATTTTTTTTCGTACTTTTGCTCGCGTATTTTGGTTTCGAAGTCGCGTGATTCTTCGCGATGATGGACGAAAGTCTGGATATCAGGGGAGCTATATTAATTATTACCCGTCACGAATGCTCGTTTCGGTCAACGTTTCCCGAAAAAGCGAATTCTCCGGGAAAAAGCGCGAAAGGCGACTCCCATTGATTTTTTTCCTCGATGGGGTTCGCCGAATCGCGAGGTAGATGGCATCGTGCCTCGCGATCGGTGCAGGTGCCAGCATTGCCGACTCGATTCGATAGTCACCACGTTGCGACACGTGGACAAACAGTCGATCCGCGAACCGCGACTCGTCTCCTTGACGCGTACAGTTTTTCGCGTCAAACGTCTCTCGGAGACGCGCGAATAATTTCCACGCGAGTCGATTCGGTTTATTCGTTTCTTCTTTTCGTTTTCTCCGCCCCGCGGTGAGTTTTGCGACGTGTAAGTGGGGGGTGGAAAAAACCGGTAGCAACGATTTATCCTCGATCCAGGATCGATCATGGCGAGAAGAGAAAGATAAATTCGAGAAAGAAAATAATATCGTCGCGCAAAACTCGCGCGCGTGCCCAAACGTAGATTGGACAAAGTAAAAACAAATCTGCAACGAGTCCGCGTCGTCGTAACGGAGAAGATCGTAAAAACGAACACGTTTCCGAAGTTTACAACGTAGTCGGATTAAAAATAACACCCCGTCGCGATGACGCCATTCGCGTAATAATAAGCTCCGCGACGCGAACTCCTCGACGTACCACGCGATTCTTGGGAGTTCTGGAAATGTGACGGCAATGTTTTTTGGAAAAATATTGTTACGCTCGCCGCGTCGCGATATTCGCCACGAATATCTTCGGCCCAGACGCGGGGGTAAAGGGTCACTCGTGTTTTCTCGCTACTCTACTCAAATATGGTCGAGGCTTCCCTACGTTTTCGTTAAATCGATAGGAAAACCTTGTTGCTTCACCCCTACGTACAACCGAGCGCGCGTAGCGACGTCGAGTCATCTGAATAATTTCTGAAACGAGAAAACTACGCGGAGGAGGTTCGTCAATCGCGTTCGTCGGATCGAATCCGAGTTCGGAACAAACGAGGATGAATATTTCTCCGATTATTATCAATCTACGACCCGCGAGAAAAATATTCCCCCCGCGTCGCCGTCGTCCTTCTGACAAAAATATCATACATATTCCGTCGTCCCTCGTCGCGAGCTATGTATAATACTCGCGACCGTCAGACAGATTTTTCATCCCCCCTTCGGCTACAAATTATTCTCACCGTCATCTTCGATCTCGCGCGCGAGCGATCATCGCGTAATCGCTGGCAATTTATCAACGTATCACGAGCATCTATTCGCTTTTTCTGCCCCTTCTCGTTAATGTTCTCCGAACGGTCGTCATTTATCTCGCTCGAAAACGGTTTTCTCATATTTTCGCTCGTGGAATTCGTAACGATTTTGTTGCATTCGATCCGCACTCGTCAGGCTAAAGTGAATCGTGACGACACGTTTGTTCGGTTTATTTCGCGTCTCGACGATTCATTTTTCTGCGACGATCGATCCTCGTTAAAATTCCCCATTATTCGCCCATCTTTTCGTCCGCGTTATTTACGAGCCGTGGCAAAATCTATCGCGATAACAACAGCGGAGACGGTTCGCCGCTGGTCCGTCTCGTCGTTCTAACCGCGAATTATTCGTCTCGTTTCTTCTCCATTTCCTCCGTCTATCCCATTGTTTTCGCCGGTCTCGGCGCAACGCGATTAAAACTACCGTTACGCGTGGCCCGAGCGCGACGCTCGCGCGGAATTGAATTTGCAACGCGACAGCGTTCCCGGGTATTTCGCGTTATTAGGTAAAGCGAACGCCGCAGTCGTCCTACTCTGATAACACTCCGCGTCGCGGCAACCTCGTTTCCCTCTCTTTGTATACCGGCGATTGCGTTAGCCCTCGTTTAATCCCCGCTGTGCACGTGGCACCGCGCTTCTGACTTGGCTTTAATGCACGTCGGATGAATTACGATACGCCGATACTACGCAGCACCGTATCGCCTATCGCGGCTATTCCATGCCGTACACGCGACGCGACGACGGGACGAGCGTACGTCTCGCACATCCATCCGCCTGCTCACCTCGCAGCTACCAGCCTGCAATTTTAACGAGTCGTCGAATAATTAACCGCTCGTTGCCCCTCGACCCGCATGTTTTTTCTCTCGTTTTCGTCTCACCGATATCGCCTGCGAATTTTCAACCAAAGAGGCCGTCGATTCAACTCCATCCTTTCCAATTATCGCTCGCCTCGGCGCGCGTTCGTAAATCCACGAATCGCACCGACTCGTTCGATTTAGAGCGTAATCGTCGATCGTGAGTTTTTGTTTCGCTGTCGGAGGGAAGAAATTCAATTTACTCGCCAGGATTTCAATTCTCCTCTCCCTCGATATCGTTTCAACGATTTCTCGATAGTTTCGCCGCGATGGCTACAACAGCTCGTACTCGATCGATCAAACGGCAACTTTTCAATCTTCGATACCCATAAACTTCGGCGCCTCGTTACGAACCGCGATCGCTGCGGCTCGACCATCGATTCGGTCTTGTTTTCCCTCCTCGACGGCGGTAACCGTTCGTCTGGTCATCGCCTATTTATTCCACTGGTGAACGTAATCCACCGATAGTCTACTAATCGCACGTTTTTTCCGAAAAAATCTCGAGAATCTTCATCTCCTCTCATTTTTATCGACACCATTTCGATTCTCCTGTTCGTCGATGAGTCACGCGATTACATTTATAGCGACGGAAGTTTCTAGTTTCTCGCGGTAAATCAGTTTCACGCGTAATCTAATCCTCGCGGGTTTCCTTTCGAAAACATATCCGAGCCGATGCGACCGGAGTCCGATCCTATTAAAATATAGAATAACCTGACGGTGCTCGTTACGCGATTTCTCAACGCACACTCGCGGCGTCCTCCTACTACATTTCCGCTCCTTTTTCATCCTCGGTTACTTTTCGTCGTTGCCATATTACCTTTTTATCGCGAATCTCGGCTCCCCGCGCGTTTCTCACCCTACGCCTCGGCTAATTCCCGTAAGCCTTCCTGCCACGGCTTGGAAAACGAGGAGTAAAAGTGTCGAGCCTCGCTGTTCGATGACAATAGAGTTGTCGAGAAGATGCGATTGTATGTGTCGTTCGTTTGGTAATTTTCGAGATGACGAGGAAACAAAACGACGGAGCGAAGTGGGAAGCGTCGACGAAAGCTCGGACTCGATCGTAAATAGGTCCCGCGGGAAATCGATGCCGAATTTGTCGGCGCCATGTTTCTTCCCGTTGCATCGCTCCGTTCATCGCGATCTGGAATCATAAGTGTTAGAGGTCGACCTCGCAGCGCTCGTTACTGCTCGACCACGATTTGGGAAAACCGATCGATGTTTCTGGTGCACGTGATCGCGGGCAGCAGCAGGGGTAAAAAACAATCGCGGATGTCGGGGAAACGTAAGGCGGCCGCGGAATCTCGTCGCAACGTGCCGGTCGTCCCCACCCTCGCGAAGCCGCAAGGCCACCGCATCGTCCCTCGTTCCTCTGTGTCCGGCGGAGAGATATACTCCGACGCGAGATGCGCTCCTCTCCTCGTGGACCACCGCCGCCGCCGCCGCCACCGCCGCCGCCGATCAGCCCAGACAGAGCGCCGCGGTTTTTCCCCCGTCCCTCTCTCCGCTCGCTCTCGTTCGCCGTTCGCCGCTCGCCACGTCTCTCAGCTACTGACAGTTAGTCGTACCAGGTGCGCGTCGTCGGGTAGGTCAGTATTTCGCCCGCGATTCCGAACATATCCCGGCGTGCGCTTTGACACGGAGCCAACGAGACGCTTCTCGCGCCTCCGAGCCTCGTCATATTGATCCCGTCGTCGCGTCTACCTCGCGTCAAAAGGAAAAACTCGAAACCGCACCACGTGCCTCCGATCAAAAAATTAAAACCATGCCACCGACGACGTTTCTCCGTTCGGTTTGCAAATCGCTGCTGCTAACTCGTCCTCGTTACTCCATTGTTCGTTCATCGTCTCGTTAGCAGTTTCATCGTTATCCACCGACGTCGACGAGAATTGTGCTTTCTTCCCGTCGTCGTTGCGTCGGTATCCTCGGCCGTTGAATCACTTTCGATGAAAATCTGGGTAATTCTCGTTCACCTGGTAATTCATTCTCCTCTTCTTCGCCACCTCGCTGATCGAACGTTCTCGATTTTGAGCTCGATTTTGAGCTCGACTCCTGCTTCCTCCCGACACAAATCACGTTTTTTCCGTTTTTCTTTCTAATTACATTTCGATGGCACCGTCGTTCTCATTGGCACGCGTTCGACGACGCGACCAACTGCTTTTTTTCCCTCCCGTTTCTCGTTTCAAGCGACGAGCCTCTCGCCGCAGCTATTTCTATTTCGTTTTCAATTAAAGCCGACTACGCGGGGAAATTAGAGTGACCGTAACGCGTGGAAATATGTTTGGCAAAAAAAGCAAGCCTCGCCCGTTGGGTTGTAATGATGTTGACCCAGTTAAATTGTAATTAAGTGACGGGGTGTTGCGTTTTACTCGCGCGGTGTGACCCCTGTCGGTATACGAGGATGGGAGAGCTCGTGATGCTCGCGCGGGTCCGCCGTGACTGCGCGACAGAGAGAGAGAGCTTGCGACGGTGGTGCGAGAGCGACGGCGAAGGGGTGCGCGGCGACGACGCGAACGAGTGCACCACCGGAGGGGGATCGATTCCTACGGGCTGCGCGTGACCGGGATCCCTGCTGTTTCGCGCGTTACCCCGTTTTCCAGCTGCCGCGTAAGAGCTGGCTGCTCTTAGCGGGAGGATAATCGCATCGCGAGGGACTCGACCCTCCGCGAGTGCTACGCGATACGCGTGTTTGCCGATGAAACGTCATCCACCTACCGATACCGACGAAATTTACCCACCCGCGCCTCGTCTCTCTCGCGTACCTCTCGTTCCCACGCGAGATGCTCTCGAATTTCGTTTCATTTCCGTCTCCCCGCGCCAGAGATTCCACCTACCAACCTCGGTCCGCGGTCCTCCAATTATTTTCGCTCTCCTCTTCCCTTTCGTATTTCTTTTCTCGCCCCCGTCAATTTTCCCCCTAAGCAGTAGAATTCCCCACATCGATTTCGAATTCCAATTCAAATTCAACGTTTCCGTTATCAGTGCTGGAAAAAGCTCGGGAACACTTCTTACTTTACGCGTTTCGGTCAATTAATTTTCCTACGATGAGACGTATTTTTGTCGAATATGTGTGTTTTTTTTCTCGCTCCAACGACTAACGAGCTCTCGGCAGAGTAGCCGTGCGAGTTCGTTGCCGGTGATTCGGAAATTGGGTTAGTAAGTCGGCGCAAACGCCGCTTCCCCGGTACTCGACGGAGAGCGAGAGAGTCATGTTTAATTACGATGATTAGAGATGCGGATTACTCGAATATACGATCGAGTTCCGACGCCTCGATGCACGCTTCGCTTTATACCATCCGCCGCGAATTTCCGACCCGAAAGTGTTCATCGCATCGCGTATAATCCAAAATTGAAAAAGGATACGCGAAACGCCGCGTTTCCGACTCGTGCAAATTCTCGACATCGTGGTACGCGAATATTCGAAACGCGATTACTTTTCTCTTCGAATTGGAGCACAACGCCGGTTATGCGATGCGTCGTGACCTAAAAACCGACGGAAGAGACGAGGTGGGACACTTTTTTGTTTTATTCACGGACGTCGCAGCCTCGGGGTTGGTCGTCGAATCTCGCGCTCGCGACGTATCGATTTGCTTCGCTTTGTCAGGGTCGTCAGTTCCGTTTAGTTCGCGCGTGTAGAAACTGTCCACGAATCCGCTACAGATCCGCTCGTATGCATCGTCGCAAGCTGCTCGCTCTTCACTCCCGAATCAAAAAAGCTCCCGATGTTCCAATGGCCCAAACGAACAAACGTGTCAACGCAGACAGCCGATCGCACGACGAGGATGACGGGAGCAAAAACGCGCTCGCTATTCCGTCGCGTGGCAAAAAATGCAGCCGCGCATATTTTCGCGACGAGATTTATTTGTTTCGCCGTAAAAATGCTCGGGGAAACGCTCGTCAACGGTCATCGCGGAAATCGATGCGGGTATCTGGCGCGGACGTCTGGGGTGCGCGAGACGAATGAACTGGCGAAAACACTCGCCACCTTTTGACGGTTGCCCGATACGATGCTGTGTTTCGCGCGAAGGGGCGAAGAAAAGATAACGTCTCGCTGCGCTGGAGCATTCGAGCGCTTTCGTAGCGGACGCTATTCTCGCGTTTGCTATCGGATCGGAAATACGTCGCGGCCAAGCGTTCGAATCTCACGCGCTGCTGATAAGCGGAAACGTCTGCCAAGAAACGAACGCGCCTCGGGTTCCAATTTTTCGCACGAATATTCTCCAGCTATGATAACGTTCTACGACGTACGTAGAGCTTTGGAAGTTGATTCCCGGAGAAGAATAACGTTTGCAACATATTTCCAGTATCGGAAGCGCGTGACAAAATTTAGATTCGCTTTTCTGTCGATAGATACCGTTGGAATTCGCGACACTCGTAGTAGAGAATGGATTGCCGCTCCGAGATAACGAAGAAATTCTCGTTCGCGTAGGCATGGTCAACCGCGTCCCGAAATAATCTTCCATTTCCCGCGATTTCCGATGTCGACAACTGCCCCCGATATCGTTTCAACCCCCGTCTCTTCGGCCTCGACAGCTGTTTCTTCCCAGACTATTCCGCGTTCACCGCGAGTCCCGAGCTTTTCTTGCCTCGTCTTCCCCGCTTCTTCCGTCCGATTCCCCATCGACGGCACCAGACTTATGTTTCTTTTCTTAATTAACTGTTAATTTTCCACGCTCCGAGGCTTCCTTTCATCGAGATCAAAGTGGCATCAATTTCCAGACAGCGAAAGCTCCGGCAAATCCTTCCGAACAAAGCTTCGTATACCTCTATTTCCCTTGTACCTCGCTTACCCGAGCGAAATACAATTATCGAAGACCCATGCGCTGCATTGTTTTCGATCGCTCGGAGTCAGATGCCGTCATCGTGCATCGACGATTTCTCTCCCGAGCTTTTGCCTGTCAGAAACTTACAGTCGGATAGACGAGGACCCAGAAATGTCAGTCTCGATCGATCGCGAAATAAATCTGCAAGCGTCGGACGTCGCGCTGTAAGTAGTTGACGTTTATTTTTAGTCGGACGCGCTGGAAGCTCGTCCTGTACCCGACGATCAGAAATCACGATCGATGCTCGTCGTTAGTTCGATAGAAAAAAAACGGGAACCTCGAAATTCGCAAGTAAAGATTTTCAGTGATGCAACGCAAAATTAGTCAGACTTCACTTCGCCTTCACCACTGTCGGACTATCGCCTCGTTTTTCTACTAGCTTTCTTCTTTCTCTCACGCCACTTCGCGGTTTCGATTTTTTTCCTCCAGTTTTTTGGTCTTTCCTCCTCTCTCTCTTCCTCTCTCTCTCTCTCTCTTCGCTGCACGTAGAGGAACCCACGTAGCGAGGAAGCGCGGAACTCGCGAACGAAATCACATTAGGAATTCTGCTTTACCGACGGTCGTCGAACGCCGAATCTGACTTCCTAGTTTTGCGAAAATCCACCACAGTCGGGAAAGGCCCCGCCGTTTCGATTCGATCTTCAACCTCCAACTACCCTTTTAATTCCTATACAGACCGAACATTCTTATTTCCAACGATCGTCGGTCTTCCATTATTTCAATATCCTCCTTCCTAACTAAGTATTCGAGGCCTACTCTTTCTTATTTGTGTTTTCTTGGAGGAGACTACTATTCCTTGGGTCTTTTAATTCTGACGCTGCTTTGTAACGGATTCGTTCTCGTCTCGTTTATTTCCTAGCAGTTTCGTTCGTTTCTTCGTCAATTTCTTCGACATCTATCATCAATTTCAGTTCTCATATTCATTCGACGATTGTTTGTATTTTTAATACGATTTTGGCACCGTTTTAAATTTGTATCGTTACAACGAAGTTTTATTAACGAAATTCGCGTGATCAGTCTTCGTTCCACGCACTGTTTCCGTTTTAACTGTAATCTCGATTTTCACGATAAACAGCGGCAGAGAAATACAATTATCGTCGTCCACGTCTGTAAAGTCGTTCAATTTAATTATCAAATATCGTTTGATTTGCATTCCGCAGAATTGTTCCGCTTTCCGTTCTGTTTCTATATTCATCGGCGTAGAAAATATCGAATCGCAGCGACATCAGAGCGAACGGCGAAACCAATAAATATCAATCAAGCCTAATTAAAATGAGGCGGAATGCGCTTGGAATATTCGACAATGATTGATATATTTCCGATAGAATGAAAGCCTGGAATTTCTATTTTTACTCCATTCCGCAGGGAACAAAGAACGAAAGAGAATACATCGCAGCTACGTTATTCCCCATTGTTCTTTTCTCGTGTCACATCCCACCACGCGGCAACTCGGTGCTCCGGCAGTTTGCACGGAAAATCGATAGGGTCTTGATTGGTGCGTCAATAAATAATCGAATTGTGCCTACCCTACAATTTTCTTTCAACCCTCATCCTTCGACGATCCTAAAGTAATCTCGACGGGATCCAGTCTCGTTCTCGTTAATAAATAAAATCCTCGTCCCCGTCGCCCCAGCAGAATACGAATGTTGGAACGAATCTCAAATAAACCGACGACAACAAACGCGACGATAAACAAACGGCTAAAAACCTTTTCTCAATTCCGAACCGATAAGCGAGGGGAGAAATCATCTCGCGGATTATCCGAACGCGACGTTTTTCTCTACTAGAAGGTGACAACTTGCAGATCGATAAGAGGAATTATTCGGGAGTGGCAATCGCGCGGTGAACATTACCGAGTAGTGGATATAAGAGGAAAACCGGCCGCAACGGTAATCGCGTCGTCTTCGCTCGCGAAGGGGTGGTAAATCCGAGCGCTATGCCCCCGACGACACCAGGAGACTCAGCCATGTGCTCGTTGTGTCCTCGCACAAAGAAGCCGCAGTATCCGAAGAAGCTCGTCCGTTTCGACTCCGTCGTCGACACGTTTTCCATCTCGGACTGTAACGCCGGCGCTGAACACCAAAGGGTAAGGATACACGCAACGAGACGAGATGGAATGCAACTACACAGACATTACCCCGCTCTCCAACCTCCAATTACGTAATTAGAAACGTTGCGAAGAAGTTTCTCTCGGTCTCCCCCTACTTTTTTCTGCTCTCCGCCCGTTTCTACGTAATTATCTGATCGTTTCCTCGCTCCTTATCACCTCTTTTCCCACCCTCCGACCCAAAACTCCCGCGAGGTGTAACGTTCACTCGTTTGGCCGCTCCAAAACGAACGAACTCGATCCAATTACTCCGAACGCGAATTTCGTCGTCGTTTACAAGCAGCTTTCGCCGAGATACGCTCGGAATCATCGTGATTCTCGAACGAGGCGACAGATTTGACCCTCTTCGGACGAACGAGGAGAGCGGCGTTTTCTCTCTCTCCTTTGCGAAAGCTCCTATCCGGCTATTCTCGCTGTCACGTGATAGATATATCGCGGCTAATCGACATGCCGTTCGAGTAACGTCAGCTAAACGGGATAGCGCGACGAGATATGCATACAGAGCAGCCTTCGATGAGAAACGACTCGCGTGTGCGAATACCTATGGCTGTTTATAGTCGTTTTTTTACCCCCGATATTGGTTCGCGATATGATTTGCTACGAATCTACCATTTTCAACCTAAAACAAACGCGGCAGGAGTTTTATTTGCACGTTCATTCCTGGAAAAAGCATCGGTTCGATTCACGATAGCGCGTGTCGTTTTTAATCGAGAAAATCAAATACGTGTTTGCTCTGGGTCAACGTGATGGGTATCCGTTTGCCGACGAAAATCTCCCGCCCTCTCCATCCCTCGCGAACAATTGACTCGAGTCGATTCGTTTCGCCGAAACTTTGGGAAATTCCCGCGAAACGCTTTATTTTGGTCGATTTGGGAAAATCCCCGCATATTTCTGTCCATTCGTTCGTTGGAAACAGGGAATGAGAGGAAATATTTTCTTTTTTCTACCGGTCCGAGAAAAAGGTGCGGAAAATAGTTGGAGTAAAACTATCATTCGTGAACGTTGAAGTATTTTTGTTGCCAACGATTTTCAGAGTCTGGAAAAGTCGAGTTCCATTTACGAGATTAGTCAAAGTAGGCGTCGTCTTTTCACAACTCGTCGAAGGCTACTCGCTCTTCTTCGAGCGCGAGTTCAGCTTCCTTCCGAAAAATGCCGACTCTGTTCGCAAAGTTGCTCCTACCTGGGAAACGAGCGAAGGAATCTCAGCCGATAACACCCCAGGCGCAACCCCGCCGTCGCCCACCCGTTTATGATAACGTCCCGCATCCGTGGCATACGAAGCTACCGTTTTGGAACAAAAATCCAAATCCAAAATTTCGGATCTCGACTCGTCCGACGTGGTCCAGCGACGAAATTCTCCCCGAAACAACAAACTACCCGTAAAAGAGCAGAGCATCGATATTTTCCCTCGATTCACCGAGGCATACAAACATTTCGCATCGCTATCTCGATCACCGGGTGTTCGTTTTTATTAAAAACAGGGAAATGTATTCGCGAAAATTGCTGTATTCCGCCGACGACTCCGATAATTACGACGCGCGAGCTGCATTTCGACCGGTCTATCGGGGAGGGAAAAAAACGATGGCGGTAGCACTTGACCTTAATTACGAAAACGTTATTTCTATTCCATTCGCTAGACTGCATGGCGAGAATTTTCGCCACCGATTCGATCAACGCCCGATGCCACTTTCTTTGCTGATCGGGCGACGACGATGTTTCGCGAGGTGACAGGAGAACGGAAAATTGGAGACCGCGGTGACGCGACGTCGATTTTAATTAAGTGGCAACGAGCGAAAGAACGCGGAGGGGTGGGAAACTGGGTTGATCAGAGGAGACGAGGTAAGTTGGCGCTGGCAACGTCGACCCGGAGTTCCGACCGAATCTCGATGAGATTTAGCGGTTAATTAATTCCCCTAAGAACACGATAACTAATTATTTATCTCGATGTAACTTGGAAGCTTAGTTTCGCCGAATTCCGGCCGATTAACTCCGTAAGTTCCGTAACGGTAATGGGAAATAAAATGCAAGCTCGTCGGCTCGCTTCTCGCCACGAACCAAGTCCGAGCCCGACTCGCTGGGAGGGGGAGGCAAAGGCGAGAGGGAAAATGATAAATAAATAGGAGAAACAAACGTGGAGGCGGGCGCAGAACGCAACGAGGGTGAATTCGATGCTCGAGATATTTCCGGGATAAAGCTTTCCAGCGCGCGCGGAGGCACGAACTCCGCTTTATATAATCACGGCTGATGGATTCGTCACTCGTTTAACCGAAACGGACTCCGTTCTTTGCTCGCTCGTTTCCGCTAAATCGAGCTTATTATTCACGCGCGTTCGTCTTGTTTCTCCGTTTCTCGCGGGAGAATCGATTCGCGTGGCAGGAGCTCGGTCGAGCTTTCGAGTGCTCCTCGCGCGAGTCGCGTTCCCCGATATTTTTCTCGGCTTACAGCAAATTTATTGCCGATAAAGTTTTCCTCAAAAAATGGGCAGAAAAGCATCGCGATTCGATCCTCTCCGTTTCTAATATCGATCTAAATATTTAACGATCCACAAGAAAACAATCGTTTCGATCTCCTTGGAATTGGAAGAATTTTTTCACCATCGCGCGTTTGGAGACAAAAAATTCAGCGCAGTTTTTGTGACCGGAAGTTCGATGAGATTTCGCGCGACTGTCGCGAATAGGAGAGCCTGAAGGAGACGCAGCGAAAAGCTCCCGAGAATTAACCACGTTCGCCACAGGACTGAATTCCCAGGCGACCGCGAAATCCGAAGGAATAGAAAAGTCGTCCGCTCGTTGTCTTTGGCACGAATCGAAACTTGAAAAACAAACGACGAACACGTATTTCCGCGCGCGTGATCGTACTTCGGATGCGTTTGCCGAGGAGTAACGATAAGAGGGCTTTCTCGAGCTTTTGGAAACCGGCGAGGGAAAAACAACCCGGCGCGTTTCCTGACGAACGTCGTCGAATCGTAAAACGATACTCGTACTCTCCGAGGTGTATAATAATTAATGGGCGTAGCAACAAGTTTCGTTGGACGAAACTTCGGGAGCAATTTTACGAAATCCCTTTCCTCTCGTTGTTCTTTATTCGCCCGACCGAATTATTCGTTTCATTCTCCGTCAATTTTTTCACTTTTTCTACAACTTTTCTCTTCTCCGTCCGCCACTCGTTTTCGCACCGTTCGCCGTAATTTTCGAAGCAGCTTTGATCCGCTCGCAAAGAAACTTCGACTACCTTTTTTTTTCCCTCCCGATACATCGATATATATACGTGTATTTTTTTCGTGGCTCCTCCGCGTTTCCCTTTACCGCAGCCACCGCCGGCGACGTTGTGAAAATGTCCCGAGATCGTTTTACCTACTAGAATTTCTATGAATTTTAAGAGAATCGTTTTAAAAAGTAATTTTCAGTCAATTTTCGACTCTGTTTTATTCCACGTTGTTTGCGCGAGGAGAAAGGGATATGAAAATTATATTATATTCAAACGACACTCCGAGTGTACGAGACCGCGGAGGAGAAATGAGATACAAATAGGAAAGCGTATCTAAAAAGCTCTGAAATTCGAAGGTGCGCGTTGAGTACTTCGCGAATATGCAGCACGAAATGGAACGAGTGAAATCTGGAAGCTTTCACCGCGAAAGGGTAGGAAAAAGATGAGCTTCCATCGAAATCCAAGGAAAAAATCGTCCGAGCTTTCTCACGGTTCGCAGCTTTTCTTTCCCGCCGCTTTATATCATTTCCATTCGATTCCAGTCGTTTTGTCCCATTCCCCGTCTTCCCTCGTGCTTATTATACCTGTTTTTCTCCTCGCGCATTACGATTTATTTGTTTCTCCGTCGCCGTGACGCCGGAGGGCGCGCGACAAATTTGATCGCGCTCGGGTATGAAAAATAAAATGTATATTTCAGGGATGGAAAACGGATGAACGAGGGACGAGGATCGCGGTCGGGACTCCCGACCTCTCTTCAGGTGGCGCACCTTTCATTAAATAAATCTGGATCACCGGATCCCCCCCGCCCGAGGGTCGATGGCGAGAAATATTTGAAATTCGATAACGGGACACCGATATTCACAAATCACGGGAGACAAGAGGTCGTAGATCTCGCGAGCATCTCGATCCTCTTTCGACGGCTCGAGGAACGAGATTCGCAGAGGCGTTATCGTTTCCCTCCCTCGACTATCCGAGCAACGAAAGGACGAAAGAAGCGTTGCAATATTTGGGGAACGAGTCGAGCTTGCGATCTGCCGGCGCGTTGCTAGGGAGACGGGTACGCGGAAACTTGCTCTAACGGATGCAGCTCGTGATAGTCAATAAAACCGAAACGTTACGGCTGCTCGTTATTTACCACGGCGAACAATTAACGTCGATAGTTCGAAAGTACCCACCTGCACTCGGAGTTGTTGAACGAGTATAACTCCTTGCGACAAGATTCCTCGGTTCAATTACGACGACTCGCCGTTTCATATTTCACTTGCTATCTCAACGCCGAACTGCTCTTTCATTTCGAACGTGCATTCGGGGAGAGCGATCGTTGTCGCTCGTGTTCGCAACTAAATCTCTACGCGTAACCCGCGCGGAGATACGAGATCGCGGCTTAACTCGCGAGTCGTAAAGGAAGATGATTGCTGGAAACATTTACGATAGCCACGTTCGAATGCGCGATGGATATAAAGCGACGCGTGCGAGATAGCAGAGAAGAAACATTCGACGGCGAGCGTTGAAATACGCTCGAGGGGCGCGCGGAGAAGTCGAGGGGGATCGCGAACGCGTCTTTCGCCTCGTCGAGCTTTACGCGTGTAACTCAAATGGATATTAGAGTGGGCCGGTGATGATATTAAATCGCAACGACTCTCGTATATCAAAACAGAAGTTGCGGCAAGCCGCTCGAAATTCGGAGAACGAGAAACAACCCGATTACAAAGGCTTCGCATCCGTAGGAACGTTTCCGCGAGAAGGAGGAACAAAATTATACGTATCCAGTCGCGAGAACCCTTCGCGGCGAGGTTGGAGACGTTTGATCGTTGGAAAATGATTTATGTTTCCATTTTTTTCTCTCGGAACGAGGGATAATGGAAATGAATAAAACTAAACGATCGGCGCGAGAGGGTAGAAATACGTAGAGTCGCCGCCCTCGGGGAAACGGGACCGTTTATCGAGGATGAAACTGGTCCGCGAATACTTCGTCACTTCGTAATGGAAACAACGACTCGAGGATAAGTGCCGGGGCGTGCCGTACGGGACGAGGGCGCGAAAGCCTTCGTTGGACGGCGATATACGAACGAAATGGTTTCACGTCGCGTTTTCGGTTGTTGTTTTCCGATTTCTCAACTGAATCGAGATCTTCCAATTATTATACTCGCGTGTCGCTGCTACGTCCATCTAGTCGTACCTTCGAAGTTTCCTCGTCTCGTTCGGAAACAAGATAACGATATTTTTTTTTTCAAAAGTTTATTCATTTCAAGTGCACAACTTTTTTTCGCACCTTCAGGTACGAACAAACTTACGAATTAGCTCAATATTAGGACTAAAAACGTACCGAAATATGCGCAAGGGAAAAAGAAGAAGGACAGAAGTTTGACAGCGGGATATAGGTGCGGAAACCGGACGCAAACAAGGACTAGAAACGGTAGAACACGTGCCAAGAGAATGCGCGGGGAAAAAAACGGGATTACGATCGGCGAGCGAGGAGCGAAAGGGGTTGAAAGTAACGAAGGCGATGGAAGAAAAGAGAGAAAAGTCACTGAGAACGGGAGAAGAATAAATGGAAGAGTATCATGGACAGGCTGGTGTTGTAATATGACAGGAGACGAAGAGGGCTGCGGGGCAGAGAAAGATTAGGAAAAGACGGATAATGTAGGGTTAAGTTGGAACGAGAAACATATATCAAATGTTAATATACGCTACAAGATACAACCTAAGCTAAGTTGATACGCGGATAAGGAAGAAAAGAATGTGTTCAGGGAAGTCATCCTAAGCTGAGAGCTGAGGATTATGTGCTGTGAATAAATAATAAATAATCTTAAGAGCTTGTATTTTGTGCTTTCAGCGTGTTATCTGAGATATATATCAAGAGTTTGTTGAAAATGCCTTGAAAATCGGTCTGTACCTACGTATTTTTTTAAAACTTGTTTTCGACTTTAAATGCCGAATTTTTACGGACGTTTGCATTTCCAATGGAGGTTGATGGATTCACGGGACATTTTTGCGAAATTCGTAAAAGAGATTTCGGGTAACACGCCGGAGGCATAAAATAAAAGCTCTTGGGAGGATATTTGAAGAAAGTTACTGCCCTACGATTAAAATTGGCAGAACTGTTTCCCATATTTCTGACCGTGTGCCGGTTGTATTCGGTGGGGTTGTACGAAGGGGAGGAAAAAATGTCGCTCGAAACGATAGAGAAACGTGAAAAGTAACGATTGGATCGAGTTCGCGGTTGGGCAAATACCCGAATCTTGTAAACATGGCAGTATATGCGTCGCGGATACGAGTCACGCGCGATTCGCATCTGGATCAAACGCGGAGTCGTATCGCGTATCGGAATTGACGGACGAGCGGGGCGTTGGGAATCGCAGCTGGGCGAAACAGTCGGCATCAATTTCTGCTCGGCTGAACCCGCGTGCAGCCGAATCCACGCGCGCGGAGGGTGGCGCGGGGCGTAAGAAGACGCGGCGGGATATCGGGGATGAACGAGACGCGCGGACCGCGTGGGGGTTGGATCTTGCGCCGTCCCGGCGACTCGTCATCCCCCGGCGTGGAAACGGCGCGAGGGACCCGATGCGCGAGGCGTCAGTGACTCGCGCGTTCTCTTCGACGTCGGTTCGACGATCGCCGAAGCTCTGGGTGTCGTCGCACGTTGCCGCCGACCGCCACATGCGATATCGAACGACGACGATCGCATGACTCGTAAATTGTTATTTTTCTGCCAGCCCCAAGAATGACGCGTGAAAAACGATCGAAAGATTTCTCTCCCCCTCGGGCAACAAACTCCGGGAATCGTTGGTCAATTTTCCCGCGAACCAACTTCTTTCAATGATCTCGAGCCCGTTTTATTCTACAACTAGTTTGCTCCTTCGCGCCTCTCCGTCTCTCGACGTGGCCGAGCAATTTGCAACGAAATGAGAAATTACACGAACGTCAATTTCCCCTCGCGTTACTTTTCATCATCTCGATCGCGCGTGACTCGCGAGCAAAAAATTGCCAACCGTTCAACGATCGATCGGTCGCGGTTCGCCTTGGAAATATCTGTGAAATGAAATGAATCCGTTCTAAACAGCTGAAAAAACCACGCGGAAATCTCTTTGATCCTTTCACGAGCGATTCGCACCAATTTCCATTCTTCGTTCGACCATTTTTTTTCTCATTCTCGCACGATTACAAAAATTCAAGTTACCGAAAGCTTTTTTCTTACTCGTTACTTTTTTTTTCACTTTCACCTGTCAACGAACAATTCTGATTCGTGTACACGCTCATCGTGGACTTTAGAACGTTACGACTAATAGAAAATATCGACAAGTCCTGCGTTACGAATATTTCCAAGATACGAACGACCAAATTGCATCGATTTTTCGTGGGAAAAACAATTTAACGCTCTACTCGGAATCGTTTAGAAAATTTAACGCTACCGGGAAAATTGATGTTTTTACTGCGAACCGCTTCGACGTGGAAATCTCGATCAATCTTGCCCGAGCAGGAGATTTTTGCGAGGGGATAAAATTCCTTCGTTAAAGGATACCGAGAGACAGCGGTAAGAGGGAGAAAAAGAGATTAAATTTTTTTTTTCCTTTTTTTGCACGAAAGTGTGACAAAGTGATCGGTCATCCTGGAGTGCCAATGTGGATCTCGCGTACCGCCCGTCTTCGCGGGTATGAGCTTCAACGAGAAGAAATTGCGGAGACTGAGAAGATTGCGATTTTTTGGCCGAGCCAAAGTCTACCTGACCGTGCGTTGGCCTCAGCTGGTAGGTCGACTCGTTTTCTCCCCCGATTTCTTTCAAATTTTCTCCCCACTCGTTTGGAAAAACCACGTCGCCCCGCGTTTTATCGTCAAATGCTACGCCGAAGTTTCCTCGTAAAACGAGGAATCCCGACGAACGATGGAAATTACACGGAGAAACGGATTAAAAATCCACGAAGTGTCCCACCACCAAATTTTTACGCGCGATCGTCGCCTTTCATCGCGGATTTCGATCGCGCGCCTCTGTACCACGAAAATGCACGGCGCGTTTCTATTCGGCTCGCCGTGTTCCGCAACGACGCTCGAAATCTACATCTAAATTGCCTCGTTCGACTCGAAATTACGTTTCTTCTTTATCCGACAAACATCCCGCGAGCGACCAAACGATAACGTTTGGAAAATTCGTCCATCAACGACACGTGCACCGTTTTATCGAATTTTTCCCAAGCTTGCCAAATTTTTGCATCTTTGATCGCATCTTTCCTTGGAAAAATACGATAATATTGGCTCTTATCGATGTGCAATCTTCACGTTTCGAATACTTCTTCGGGATTTTTCGTGCGCGGAGAAACTTGCCACCGAAGTTTCATCCTTTTGCCAACAAATTGTCTTTTATGTATCGACTTCGAAACTTGTAAATATTCCACAAAAATCGTCCAAAAATTTCCAGATTAAATTTAAATTTTATCGAACACGTTTTCTTCCATTTTTTTCGCATGGTCATTTTGAGCTTTAGATTTTCGTCGAAATAATTCTTACCAGAAATCCTTGTCCGCGGATCAGAAATTAGCGAACGTAATACCAATTTTGAAATAATGATTTCGCGAAATAATTGTTGTTCGTGCGAAAACTTGGAAAAAAATTGCTGCAAAATTCATTCGAGGAACGGATACGTCACGAGCGAGACGCGGGTGGGCGAAGCTTAGCTTTTATAATGGATCTCATTACTTTTATCGCTAAGACATACATCCAGCCTGAAGTACGCGCTCGGAGCTTTCCTCAAGCTGGTGAACCAATCTGTATGCAAAAATTCGAAACTTCGTTCTCCGGAAGTTGTCGGGTAAAATTACGAAATTTATCAGAACTTTATTACCAGGCGTAAATTTCTCCGCGAATATCTCGCGAAATGCATCGAAAATTCGCGCGATCCGGTGCCACCGTTCGGGTGGCAACTCTCCATGGAAATCGCATTCGGACACGCGTCGGTCTCGCAATAATTACGCAAATCACTGGCCACGGTGTAATCGCATCAAAGTCGATGCACGGTTCCCTCGCCAACGCGCATCAGCTTCAATATGTTTTTTTCTTTCCATCGCGTCGAGCCAAAATCTGCGTCGTGGCGAAGTTCAGTCTGCCTTTTTTCTCCCCCTTTCTTCGTTTCTCGAACGATGATGATGGATACACCACGAACGATAAATATGCGACACCTCTTCCATTCCTGTGAACAACCATCGTTTTTACTCCGGAGCCCGCCGCGTGAATTATTCAGCACTTTCTCGACCGGTCATTACTCGGAATCTATCGAATTTATCGAAAAAAGATCGGGGAAAAAGTTGCTCGTTATCGTTCCGGCATCATTTCTCGTCCCATAACTTTACGTCCTACGACGAACGGTTGCCGAGTTATGGCAACATATTTGGCGAAAAACACCACGATGGAGAAAAAAATGTATCGCATAAATACAAACAGACCGGCGAGCAGCGAGACACAAAGCACCGGAACTAATTAACCGGACCGCAATGCGACGGTAATGTCGCTTTAACCCGTCTCTGTCCCTCGTAAACGTAGTCCTCTGTTATATTACAACCGATATGGTACACGCCGTTGTACGTCGCCCTAGTCCTCCTCGCTCCTCTCGGCCTCCAGTCTCTGTGGCGAACGAGCACGTCGTTGAGCAGCGTCCATAAGCCGCGAATTCCTCCCGAAATCAACAAACATCCCAGACACCATCATTTTTTCAGCCCGACCGTCGTAAAAACGCGAACCCTCGCCGAATCAGGTCGAAAGGTCACCGATTCGCCACGTTACGAATCCTCTAATTCGTTTTTTCTTTCCCTTTATTTCATCCATACCTTCCACTATTGTTTGGTCGATAGTTTCCAAACGATTCGCGATCACGCGATTTCCTCGCCGCGGCCGCATTTATTCACCCTAAATTCGCGATACCGCGAGCCTCGTGAAACGAAAAATTCACCCCTCGTTTCCGCTCTTATCAAAAACATATTAAAAAAAAAACAACGATCATCCTCAATTTCAATTTGATGAATCGCATTTGATAAATTTCAGAGCTTTTCCTTGAAGAAAAAAAAATCACAGTTTCCTCATTTTCTTCAAAAACTTCCTTGCAAATGGGAAAATTTGATCGGCCAACTTTCCCTCGTTAGACATTACGAAGCTTCCGCGAAATTTGAAATTCTTTGGCAAAAATAAAGTCGAACGAGAGAAAATAGTTGTTTTTTCGCATATTTCCGGATAGCTCGGGGAACGCGAGGCGTTTATTCGCGTGAATCATCGCGAGTGATAAATAAAATGGTCGCACGGGCTTCGATTATGGAAATTTGCGAGGAACGGGTGAAATTACGATCGGTGTTCCGGGAAGAAAAGTAATTACCGTCGCGAAGCTTGGATTGCAATTAGCAATATAATCGAGCCATTCGGTAAATCTCAGGTCTCAATTAGCACGATAAACTTTGATGAAACTCCGAGACGGGAGTTCGGCTCGTAATCAGGTCTGGTAACGCCGGCGACTCGCAGCCGATCTGATCTATGCGAGAAATTTAATCGGACTTCTTACCCGTCGCGACGACGCGTCGTCCTGCCGCGATTCGCGACTTCCTTTGTCTCCTTTAATCAAGCATACGTTCACCGCGACTCCTATCCGCGCTTTTTGTCCCTCGCCTCGAAACTTCGCCGGCGACGAGAAAAATACGATCGACGACCCGATAAATCGAGCTGTTGCAGAGTTATTGGCGAGATGTACCCACAGTTTTCTGGGACGGAAAGTTCGCGCAAAGATTTCGTTTGCGCGGAATTCCCGGGGTAATCGGAGTCAGTCGGGATTAAAATGGGGAATTATACGACTTTGGACGAGCCGCGTTGTTTCGAAGCATGCCGAGGTAAACGAGAAGTAAGAGAGCGTAATCCGAGCCGAATGGGGTGGAGGACGTCGTAACGAGGTAAGAAGCTCCGGGTCGAGGTTTTCTTCGACTCTCTGATTCTTATGCTCGTAAATACTAACGCGGATTTCAGGATCTTACGCCCCAGCCGCGACTTTTCCCCCCGTTTCAATAATACCGACGCGACCGAGCTTCGTAAAAAATTCCCCAATTTTTACCGTATAACAATTTGCCGAGAAAAAATTACGCGCGATTTTTTCCATGCCAACATTTTTCTGCTAAAGTAACGGAGCAAAAATCAGTTCGAGGCTGGATTTCGGTGAAACCATTGCGATTACGCGAAAATGATATCAAGCTTTTTTATTCGGTTTCCCAAGGGCTTCGTTTTTTATTCGACAATTTTTGACGTGACATTTATATTTCCGCGGATATTTGCTTAAATACCGCGACGCGCGACAATCTCGAACTTTATAATCGTTCTCTTGGTTTTTTTCGTTTTACCTGCGAGAGCTTTTTTTGTATTTTTGGAAGTTTGATGTCCTTCGAATCTAAAAGTGGAACCGAATAAATTTACCAAGCAACGTCTCGGCTGCGAGAGCTGTCCGTTGCGGAGGGATTAAAATTGGATCGAATCTCGTTACCGGAAATGCGGAGCAGTTAGGGTTGATTGGTAATTAGTTGAATCCACGTGGTTTTACGATGAAAGTATTTGCCTGTTTCTCCCCCTCGTTTCCTCGTTACCCGGCGTCCAGCGGATCTCGAATGCTTGCAAATACATTCGACGTGGACGGGTCAAAATCTTGAACCAGACACAAACCGTTTGGATATCGCGGAAATAAATTTTAATTGGAAACTTTTCGTATTGGCGTGACTGTGATTTACTCCCTTACGGGGTCCCGCCGCCCCGGAAATGACTCGGAATTCGCGGGCCGAATCAAAGGATTAAACACCTTTTTCCCCCCGAGCGGATTTTCCCCTCCTCATTTCTCGCGGATATCCAATTCGGTGTTCCTCAAATTAGCAAATCCTACTCGAATAATTTACTCGGTCTCGCGTGTCTCGAAGATCCCACTCTCCGCGATATCACCTCCCCGTTCTTCTCCCTCCGATTTTTCGCGAACCGAATCTCCTGCGGGGAAAACGAACCGAATGGTTTTCCGGAAAATTGTGAAAATCGCGAGGCGAGGGTGGGAAATAAATCGCGGTTGACGCGAGGGGAAATCAAAGGGTGAAAAAATCAAAGTTCCGGTTTTTCGAACCGAAAACAATTACCGCGCCGTTTCAGGAATACATTTCCCGTTCGGGTGTATTAAAAAGGGAAATTAATCAACGCAACTTGATGAAAATACGAGCGGCGAGAAACGTAGGTGTTTTCACCCTCGGCCACGAGCTCGACTGCATCGAATGACTAATTCATCGCCG
The DNA here is from genome assembly GCA_963969455.1 of Arge pagana. Lineage (NCBI taxonomy): Eukaryota > Metazoa > Arthropoda > Insecta > Hymenoptera > Argidae > Arge > Arge pagana. Next base: position 1,466,889 of record OZ018312.1, on the reverse strand, counting down.
CGCCAGCGTATCAAAGGCGAACTTTTCCCGACAACCTTCCCGCCGCCTCGTTGTGCAGATCGTGTATCGAGCCGAGCGCTCGCCGGCGAATAAAAAACTCTCCGTTCAAACGTCGCCGGAAACGAGAGAAACGCATTTCCATTTTTCACCAACGATCCGCGGAAACTTCGTTGTATCCGCGTCGAAAAACGAGAAACGTTCGTTTCCCTCCGTAAAATAATACATCGCTGGGTCGTAGTCTCGTTGAAACCAATTTCGTCAGTCGGGTCGCGGGATTCCGAAACGCGACGAATTAATTCGGGGAACGAAATACAAACGTGTTGAGAATTCGATTACACATCGATGATTGTCAAATTGACGATCAAACAAATCGGGAAAAGTGACGGGCACGAACCAACGAGAACGACCAAAGGCGAGGTAAAACGAATATCCAACGCGGAACTATCGGGTCTGAGAAAAAGCTTCGTCGTTGTTCCTTCTACAGGGTGGACAATTTAACGTGACCAGCCCAAATATCTCCGTCACCTTTGGAGTTACGAAAAAAATGTTGCGAGGCAATTGGCAAGGTCACAGTTCTGGCGTTCTCAAGGTCATCGATGGTTGTTCACCCGTCAATATGTATTTTTTTAATCAACATGTAGCTGATATTCAGGAAAATACAACGACCTTGGTGTAGCGTTACGATCTTCGAATGATTTCTTGCCAAGATACACGTGTAAAAACGGGAAATCGGGACGCTATCGACGATAGGATCATCCGGATTAGGTAGCTGAATTTTTCGTGCAGCAATTTTGCTGTAACAAATGTTGGAGACGTCGGATAAATGATTCTTACGCGTGTATTCTGGTGACACATCTTTTCTTGGTCGTGATATGATAGGTCGTTGAATTTGTCTGTAAAGCAGCTGCAACGTCTTGGTGAAAAAGGAAACATGTTCCCATTTGAAAAACCATCGATGATCTTGAGAACGCAAAAACTATCATCTTGAAGGAAATGAATTTGTCTTCATGCGGTAGCAAACTTTCGTAACGCGCTGTGTTAGCCCGTCGAAATCAATGGAATTACCTTCGAACGTACTCTTCGTAACTGCGAAGGCAACGGGGATATTTGGGGTGGTCACGTTAAATTGTCCACCTCGTATACTTGAAATGTGATGTCAGAGATGTTCGAACCGTTCGCGGAATAGAATCCACGATTCATCGGAGCCTTTGCGGGAAACACGAGGGAAATCGTCGACGAGGCATCCTCGGATCCCGTCAGGCGAAGAAGGGTCGAATGACTCCGTGTTTTTCGAAGTGCGGTGAGAGAGAGAGAGAGAGAGAGGGAGAGAGGGAGAGAGGGAGAGGGTTGGCCAACGAAGCGTGAGCTGGACACGCCGTAACGTCGGCCTAATTAATCCGCCTCGAAATACCGACGAGAGCTTTTACTCGCGGCACGGTTAGCTTTTATTTCCCCGTGGCTGAAGTATCGCCAGCTCGAAGTAGGTAGTTTTGGGGTGCAGCCAGCCGAGAATCTACCGAACGAAACGCGCCAACCTTTTTTTTCCAAGTAAGTAACCCGACGAGCAACAATAATATCGCTGCTCGCGCGTCGCTCGTCATCCCGACGAAATATTTCCCATTCGAGCGACGAAGGTTTCCTACCCGAAACAGTCGAACGTTGAAAATGAATCCTGTTCCCCCGTTTCCAATCGATTTTTAACGACGTTCGACCCCGAATCGAGGGACCAAGGATACTGGTACTATTTTTACTCCGTTTTCCCCAATTTTTTTTCGCTCCCCCGATCATCCACTTCCGAGATAATTACTCCAGGCCTTACAATACCTTTATTCAAACTTATTCCGCGTGAAATTTCGTTAAAGTGCCGACGTTTCAGCGTCGATTATTCCAAAAATTAGACCCCGTCGTTTTTCCCCTCGACGGAGGTAATTGCATCGCCGAAAAATAATTACTTTCCCAATCTTCGATCGAACTTTCGCAGAGAAATTCGAGAGTCGTTTCTTCGCGGGCGAGAAAAACGCGAATAACGTCGACGAATGCGAATTTCTGTGTGACCCGCTTTTCACGAATGTCTCCGGGAAACTCGAGCTTTCGCGCGATCGAAAAATAGTCTAATAAAGTCGGATATAATGCGGATGAAATTTCCGCGTGGACGTTCGAAAGTTTTCTCGTACGAAACGTGAATCCTGCTTTCTCCGTCTCTTCAACGGAGATTTTTCCGAAGCTCGTTCGTTTGCTCGTAAAAGTTCGCCGGTTCATTAGAACTTTGTTAATTCTGCCAGACTGTCGCTTGTCTTTTTCCAACTAAACGGCTTGATCCCTCGTTGAAACGCACGTACGCCTATTCTCTCCCGTCCCGCGTAAAATCTACTCGCGAAATTGGCTAGCCTTGCCTACAATTTTCCCCACGATTCCGATAAAAAACGAATATTCGTTACTCTAAGTATAAAAAAAAAACTGAAACTTACATACAACGAATTTTATTGTCCGACGGAAATTCATCGCAATACATCAAATCTTAAAACATTTCCGAGTAGACGTGTAACTGTGGCGCCGAAGCTCCAAAAAATTCACAAAAAATCACGGAGAGTTCATCTAACACGTACAAAAGTGCAATTTTCTTCCAGAAAAAATAGGGGGCTGGATTGAGGAAGGATTCCTGAGGTAGCTTTTCGATTTCCGTGAAAATAGCTAAAATCTAGAAAAATTAAAAGTCCGAAATGCGAACTAAATTAGGAGAAAATTGTCGGATAGAAAGAAATGAGGAGGGAAACTGCGGCGAAAGGGTGGGCGAGAGACTAGAGAACAGAAATGAGAAAAAGTATTTGAGCAGTAGTAGAGGAAAGAGAGGAAAGAAAAATGGGAGAACCGGGGTGAAAATCCGCAAACGGAAGTGCATCGCGGCTATTTCGTTGGTTAAAGGGGTGTAAAAATGTCGGCCAGCGTCGATAAATAGTAGACATCGATGGGTTTGTGAAAACAAGCGAGGCGCGTAGCAGCGTCACGTGCTTCCGTGGTTGAAAATTCGAATTTATGTTGCTCTTCGAGCGTAACTATCGGAAGTAGGCCAAAAACAGATTTACGTTTTTGCAGCGGATATTTATTTATTTATTTGCTCGCTGACCTTTCGCGTAAAAACTGCATCGTCGTTCGCGGCGCCGATCGTAAAACAGCTGGCGAATGCGTTTCGAAAACCGTAAAGGACTCGATATTGAATAACAAACGTATATAAGTCGGGATTGACGATCTCTTAGGATATTTTTACGGCCCCGATAAAAATCATACCGATGTGGCAGTTCCATTTGCAACGGCAACCGCGTCGCGTCGTACAACTCGAGCGGTCATCGAACTCGAGACAATAAAACGGCAGGACCGTCGATGCATCGCGGAGCTTTTTAACGCGACTCGGACTCGCGCCGTTAACGTCGCTCGCCCTATAAAAATCCACGGAAGTGTAACGAAATTCTCGAAGCTCCGCTAAAAAGAGACCAAGAAAAACTTATGACTCGCGAGAAATAATAATCATCGAAATCCGACATTTCCAATCGATTCGACTCTCGTTTTTCGAACACATCTGCTGAAAAACTGACTATTTTGGGGGAGATTTAATAGTAATCGCAGTATAAAGCTCGTGATAATTGTCCAGCCTTAATTGTTATTTGTTTTTCTTTCGATATACGTAAAAATAGCAACTCGCTTCGTCGCTCGATCGTAGCGTTTTAGCCGTAGCATCGCGGTGGCTAGCGATTCGGGTGGCCATTTCGCACGATCCGCGAATCTGAAAGGATCGCCCCACCGCCGCGATATCTATCGGGTTGAATAGTTTCAGTCCCGCGAAGCTGTCTCGGCGTGGAAATTTCGAAAGCGCGAGGCCGAAATCTTTGGGATTATCGAACTATCGAAGCTATTCGAAGCATCGAGGTATTCGAACCCGACGGAGCATTCTCGACTCTACCATTGATACCCATATCGAAGCATTTCAAGCTGTCCGAACTTTCCAAGCATTCGGACCTGCCGAAGATTCCGACGACTCAATTGCCAGCGCCGCCGAAATTCGGTGATATTTCGAGTTTATCTTCTACTTCACTCCCGACTCGTCGCAGCATCGAAGATCGGCCAGAAGCATTCTACAGGAATTTCAAATCCGTCTCCGGCGATTTTTTCGCACGTTGAGCCGAGCGTTGGTGGAAAACAGTCGCAAGCTCGGAAGCTGATCCGCGGTAAATACATAAACGGCTCCGCAAGCTCGGAAATTTCTGGTTTCCATCGCCTAAACGCGACGACGTCTTGGAAGCTTTCGAAACTGTACGAAGCAACGTTTCGGCTGGTAGGTTCGAGTGTCCTTGAGAAACTTTCGAGAACTGCCCTCGCAGACTAGAGACGCCGCGCTGTCGAAGTACCTTGTACGAGCTTTCGGAACTCCTTGAGCTCGTAATGTAACCACCACCAGATACGTGGGAAACGCGCCGTGAAGATTTAGGAACACGCGAAACCTCGGCAATTTGGATACAGACTTGGAATTTCGTGCTTTACAATTTGTCATCTCGAGGATAACGAAGAAAATGATCGCGTCCTCGGATTTTTACGACGTCGCCTCGCCGAAGGAGGATTCTTACCATGCGACGAATGACATCGGGGAAGACTTCGAAACTATTGTTTTACCAACGGCGCGGGGTAATTGAGTTACTACGTGGAGCAAAAGCCATTCCTCGACCCGCGGTAAACACCACCTTAATAATGTAATATTAAATTCTCGAGGTAATTTCCTGAAAAGTTTTTACCCGCTAGCTCGAGTCTCCAGCGCCGCTCGACGCGAAATACACAAACGCTATGGAAATCTTTTGAAAATTTTCGACAAAACTTTCGCGATGTTAGCTCGACGATTTCAATTTTCCACAAACTTTCCTCCCGTCAAAGAGGCATAATTGAACTGACGAGGTCTAAATCGCGGGTCGGGGGGGAAAAAAAGAGTGGTTCGACGGCACAACAGCCCGAGCGAATAGAATTAACGAACGAACGATGTCGGTCGCGTGAACCGCGAAGAAAAGAAGATCGTTGGGTTTTTGGAAAAAAAGGTGTAGCTACAACTGCAACGGACGAATATCTCCGCGGGAGATGGAAAATTGAAAGGTACATCGTTTTGCCGGGTCGGAAAAGCTCCTCGCTCCAAGGCGAATTCCGAAAAAGCCAAAGAAGCTCGTTCGTGAAATACCTACGCCACGTGGAATTCGAGGTTCTCTTGTCTGACGAGATATATATCCAAATTATTTCAATTGCCGCTATAATTTTGAGCAGAGGGGCTCGAAATACCTGCCTGGCGGAATTTAGATAGACGGACGTTCGCGTCTCTCATCGTAGCGAAACTCGGTTAATAACATCCAAAATGTCACGTGCGTCAACTCGCGACGTAATTTCATGCGCGCGGAGAGAGGGAGAGAGAGAGATGAGAGAGAGAGAGAGAGAGAGAGAGGCGGAGATAGATAAAGAGAGAGAGAGGGAGGGGGGAGAGATGCGAGGAGGGGAAAGGAAGAGAACTGGAAATTTTCAAAAGAGAATTTCCCCGCGGAAAGAGTAGTCGCGACCGGCGAGAAGGGGAGGAGTGGAAGGAGCGAGGAACGCGGCGATGGTTGAGGTGGAAGTCGGAGAGCGAGGAAAATGTTGCGTAGCGGTTGTCGAGGAGGCGAGAGTGGAAGGGATCCTATTAATTATTGCCAGAGACACGTCCCCGTAATTAAGAGAGCTGTGTATTGCCACGGAGTCGTTGGTGAAACGGTGCGCGCCTCGCCCAGCCACGGTCCGCGCGAGCTTTCGAGGACGCGTAGCCTGGATAGGATGAAAGCCGTCCGTACGCGGAGAGGTGGCGAAACTGTGGCGGCAGGCCCCTCCTCGGCCAGGATTCGCGATATAAGACTTTGCGAGAGCCCCGTCCGACTTGGTCGAAACCCTCGTCGGGTATTAACCGCCCGGTTTAGCTTCAAGAGCCTCGGACTGTTCCCGTTTCCTCTGCTCTCGACGCCAGCAGTTTATTAGCCTCTTTGAATTTTCCCCGCCTCGTTACACCTCCTCCGTTTTATTCCTTCCGTCCCTTACATCGTATTTCGTCGTTAATTCTCCTTGCCATTCATAACGACTCCGGCTGCAGCTGCAACGTCGCGTCGTTCGATCGATTCGCGTGGGAGGAAGCGAAGACAAACTCGATTACGCGACGGGAATTATCAATGGAATGCGCGTAGCCGAACGCGTACACGAAAAGAGAAATTCCTTCATTGTAGAGTGTACAAATTTTAGTCTACATTTTATCGTGTTAATTTAACGCGATCGTTAGCGTTGTTCTCACAATCCGTTTTTCGACGCGCAAAAATGCTATTTGATACTGAAGTAACACTGTTTAATTGTTGCTCTAACATTTGTTTGTGTTACTTTCAACACAGAGCTGTATTACTTTATCACTACGTACGAAGAGTGTTGATGTAACACAAATTTTTGTGCTACATTTGACACAAAAAAATTTACCGTGTACGCGACACGTATTTGGCGATTAATTTTTCTAAGCGTAGTACCGTTGGTTTGGAAATGAGTTATTATTTTTAGTAAGCTACAATGCGATGCTTTGCAATTACATGTATAGTATTTTTTCAACGAAGAATGCATCATCGTTATTATCCCAATCCTGATGGGAAATGAAACGTGCCGGGGAGCATAAAACCACGTGGGACCGAGCGCATTCGCGGAATAAAGCGAAGCTGCATAGTGAAACGGATCATCGGAGTATCGATGGCTGATCCGTATTTTTGTTTCACGATCGTGTGAATAGAGTATTTTTTACGTTTCGGTGCGACGAGGGACACCGAGAGGAGGGTGCATAGGCGTTTCTGGTCGTTCGCTAGTAGTATAGCTCGTTGTGCCGGGGAACGACTGGCTCTCGGATTTTTCGGACGACGCTCGGGCAGCCCGAGACCGCGGTAGAATAGATCGCGGGAGACGCGAGAGCATTTCCGGCAAGCTTTTGTGCGCGGTAGATTTATGAGAACTGGGACTTCCGCTGCGAACAATTAAACTCGGCGTATCGAACGGCGGAGAAAAAAATCTGGGAGCTTTTTTCGACCCGCGGTTCGCTGGGTAAACAATGGGGAAAACTCACCGCGCGAGTAAATATACTCCTGTGCCTGTAGGAGGCGAAAAATCGAAGAAGAAAAAGTATCCGTCCCCTATCTCGTCGGGATCGAAAATAATCACGGCAAACGTTCGACGAGCATCGAATCAGCGACCCCGCTCCTATAATCGACCGAGCGCTTCTGATCGGATCATTGACGCGAGAGGAGGCAGCGCGAAGAATTTATTACAGCGGAGAAACGAGCCTGATCGAATTCAGTTGTTTCCAGGCAGCGGAAACAGCCGCGTGGATGGAATTGAAGGTGGTGTTCCTTTGATAAATTGGCGTTGAACCGAATTTGCCAAATTAATTGAGATTAGACGGTTGAACGATGGCTACGAGGGAGAAGCACGCGCCTCGAATGTCGACGGGGTGGAAAATATCGAGACGACTCATCTTAGCCGCGATAACGTCTATTCTCCCCGCTCTGCCGCCACCCAATGCCGCGAGCTTTCCTAACGCGAGACTTGCGACAGCTCCGAGCCGGTTGAAAGTTCCCGATCGCCGACTACGGATCGCTATGCTCCGTTGTAACGCGGTATTTTCGCGTTTAACTCCATTAAACGATTACATCTCGAGATACAGCCTCGAGAATTACCCTACCCTTCTTAACCGGAACCCGACCTCCCCGAAAATTTTCACCCCAAACTCTCCGACCTTTCCGCTTCTGCTCTCCCTCCACTCGGCGGCTTTCCCCGAAGGGGACAACTTTACGTCTTCTACCGAGTTTCACGCTATGAATCTTACCCAATCATTCCCATTCCACGGCGCTACTTCTGTTCAACGTATCCGGTTAAATTGGCAAAAATAAAACACTCGTTCGTCACAAAACGCCATCGATAACTCGAACATCCCATTTATTTTAATCTATTCCAATTTTTCAACCTCACATTTCATCGTTGATACATCTTATTTTTATCTATCGAATTACCGAGCTTTGAAACGATTGAAAAAGCTCCTTTTGACGTGCGTTTACACAGAATTCTTCTCGTTTTTTGTTACAGAGTCATGACAGCTGGCAGGGGCACGACAGCGACCAGGTAAGAAATCCCCATCGATCGGTAATGATCTTCTCGTCGTTGGCTAACCGAAGCTTGCTGCATCTTTCTCATCCGCATCCACCGTTTTCTTTTTTTTTTCCTCCGATTTGGTTATTCATTTTTTCATTATTTTGCTGCATGTGATTATTCCAAACGAACGACGGTAACGTCGATCCTCGCGAGTCGCGAGAAAAGCCCGAGATCTCGCGAAAAGCTTCGTTTCTTGCTTCTTCCGTCGTTGCGCGATCGTCGAGGAACGCGATCGTCCTGCCAGGACGAACCGTTGCTTCGCGAATTTTCCGGACGATTCGCCGAGCGGAAATCCCCGCTCGTTGGAACCGGAAGGAAATCTCGTGGCCTTTTAGAAAGCGATTTGCTAAATGTGTTGTCGGGGATGGCTCGGGGGAGAGCGAAGAGTCGGGCAAGCAATTTACTTGACATTGATGCATGCGGTACGCTTTCACCATCTGGCGTGGTTACACGCGGCAGAACCGCACCGGAACCCGCGTTATCGCGCCCATTGCAATTTAATGACGCTCAGTCGGTCTTAAAGCCTTGCGAATTGCCACAAATTTGTCATTTTCTCGAAACAACGTTCTCGGTATCGAGCAACGAGGAAATTTTTACAGGCAACCTCGAGTCCCATTTCTCTCGATTCAATTCGCGTTTTCACGCTCGCGGACGAGCGCTAATTGGAAATTGGAGGAGAGAAATCGAGTGATAACAAGTTTTTCGGTGTCGACAAAGAAACGCTACTGTACAGGAGAAATCAGAGCTAACAGACGCGGTGAGAATCGTTTTGATCTTAGCCCAGATACGTTCTTACGTTTTTCTTCAAGTGTGGAGGTAGAGATAACGAACGGGAAAGGCTGTGCTCCGAGGAAAATGATCACGCCATTTTGTGGAAAAATGCTAGCAATTTTCGTCGGTAAACACGCGAGGCCGCGGAGAGGGAGCGAGGAACTGGAGTTTCGAGACGTATTTTAACGAGGGTGAAATACGTCAGTTCGATTATGTTAATGGCGGGTTATCGGGAACGCAGACTCTTGGCGGAGCTCGACTGCTGGTTGAACGTTGCCACGATCAATCTCACCTTATCGGTTTATATTCGACATCGAGGCCGGGAGAGAAAGAGACGACGGGAAACGTTAGTCTATAAACGTCGTTGATAATCTCGCGCGAAACGTTCGAAGCTCGCAGTCGGGCGGCACGGGGAAAAACGAAGGAGGAGGACGGAGAATCGTGAAATAATAGAAAAACACGGAGAGAAATAGGAGATGAGACGTGGACTGAATTTGAAAGTACCTACCATTAGGAAGCGGAGTCGCGTGCGCGTTTAGGGATGAAAAGCTCCCGGAGTTCGTAACTTTCATCCCGAGGGACGTTCGAGCGCCTTCGGACCACGGAGCTTGTCCCTATTTAATTCAATTTTTGTACTTCCACCCTCCAACTCTGCACTCGCGATAATTCGCCGGGGGTCACGTGGATCGGCTGGAAAACAATTATTTCGGTGGCGATTCGACGATGGATCACGGAAATACAATTTCGAATACGTTTCTCGGGAAATGAGACTCGGTGGAAAAAATCAGCAGCACGAGGACGAATTTAACCCTAGGACAAAGATTTCTTCGCGTCGTGTAATAATACTCTCGTTGGGCCACAGATTTGCTCGAAATGTCTACGTATCGCGAAACGCGGTCGAAATTCGTCTCGTCGATTTTTCCTCAAGAAGAGAAGAACTTTTTCTCGCGCTACCCACGACGCTGCGCTGTAATTGGAGCCGCGGCGGCTGAAATCCGGGATCGAAGTTCGCGATCGAGACGGTTTTTTCTTTTTTTTTTTACGACGACACTTTTAGATTCGTTCCGAGGTAATCGTGTCAGGTTTAGGCGAGGCTTAACTTTCTCGCCAATATATCGTAAAAGTAAGGGAAGACTCGTCGTTAAATGTTTCGCTCGGCGGAAAAGTTTGGCGCTTCGCGTACTTATTACTGCTCCACTCGATCTCGTTCCCTTCGGGCTAATACGCGCGAAATTCCCTCTCCCCCCGCCCACTCGAGCAAATCCCGGGAGGTGCGCGAAATAGAGTCGAGCGAGCGTCTTCTTTGAAATTGCACACCCACCGTTTCGCGAGACAAGGATCGCGATAAAAAAATCAAAGTATCCCGCCTGACGTAAGAAGCAAGAAAACCGAGTCGTCTGCCTAGCGAACGAAAATGTTCGTCCGATCATCGATCAAGCATTTGTCTCCCGAATCGAATGAAATTCTGTGTTGTCATCAGGACCGTGAAGCGTTTGAGATCTGCTGCGAAACAACGGAATACCCGCGCGACCATCAACCATCGACGTCACTCGCCAAACGATTACAGTTCAGTTAACCATTATCCACGAATTATCCTCACGTTTCGCCGATTGTCCTTTTTTATTTGTTTTCAATAAAGTTTTATTTCTCATTCACTCGCCTGTTTTTTTTTTCATTCGTTTTACTCATTCGTGCGTGTATCACGTTTTCACCAACGATCCGCGAAACATAATGCTGAAATTTCACATCGAGACGAAGAAACGAAAGAGAAAAAAAAACGACGGAGCATCGAAGCCTCGAATTCGAATAAAATTGTCCCGAAAAGAGCGAGGAATTTTGCCAGAACGGAGAGAGACTCGTTTGAATGGGTACGAAGTTTGGAAATTTCAACAGACCGGACGACACGGCATGATCTTTGAGAAATTTCAGTATTCTTTCGCCACGGTAAGTAGAACTCGAGTGTTTATTTATTGTTGTATTTTCCTTGTATTTTCGTTGTATTTTGCGCAGTTTGGCTCCTATGAACGATTCGTAGCGCTCGGCATCGACATCGACGTCGGCATTATTTGTAGATCGCATGCGTCGAGTGTCGTATGATAGAGGTACATAGGTAGGTACGTAGCGATGGAATGTCATTTACGATCGCCACGTGGGTTTGCCACGTACGCGTGATCGTTTCGTTGTATACCCGCCACGTCTCGATTGAGTCGAACGTGTCGAAAATGTCGAATGGAAAATGACCGTATCGCATTCGTTGGTAGAATTGCTTGTCTAGAATTTCCCAACGACGAAACGCATGTACCTGGTACGAAGTTTCAATTAATTACCATTACAAACTTGTAGCCACCAACTTCCGAGTCGTTCGTGAATTTGATCGAATTAGACACGTGCGAAGGATTTATCGCGACTCGTCGTGATGGAAAAGTTTGCGATATTCTCCCGCTGCCATCGTTGAATTAACGCGCAACGAATGCCTGCGAGCGGAGAGCTACGCGTTACATTATTTCCATCGGAATCGTATCCAAAGCGTATAGAGGCATACCAAGCGTGTACGTAGCAACGTAATCGCATATAATTCCATATAATTCCGCAAATATCCAGCAATTCTACGTAGCGGCGTGGTACGTCGTTTTAATAAACGTCACGTCGCGGGCATAACTTGGATACGCTTGGTACACGTTCGCTAGATGTCGCTCTCGCAGTACTTCTAACGGGTTGTTCGATCTCGTCTCTCCGCGTACCCCGGCTCCATCTCTCTCGCTCGCTCTCGCGCTCTGCCAGGTAACGTCTACGGCAGCGGAGAAGAGATCAGAGACCTGGTCCGACAATGCTTATGATTAATCCTGAAAACATTTACTCCGAGAATCGAGAAATAGGCACCGTTTTCCTCGCGTCGCGGCGTGGGATGCGCGTGTCGTGGGATACCCCGTGTATTTATGGAACGAGGAAACGGAGAGGGAAACGGGTACGGCGGAGACGCGCGGGGGCTAAAAAGAAGTCGGAACGACGATACCGATGCAAATTGCTACCCGGTAGTAAACAATATTGCCCCGCTTATGAACTACTCCGCCCGTTACGCGAAACCCTGTTTCCCGCTTCAACGGGGAAATTGCCTGTCGCGTACTCCAAATATTCATCTAACTTTCGACCCATGACTTTCGACGTCTATTCAACCTGCTTCCATGCTTTCGCGACCGGCGGGCGCGATAGGCAAGCATCGAAAGACCACGATCGCGCGGGCTCTGTCGGCCGATTCGTTCGCCGGTGTTTCGTCAGTTTCTTTTGTTGGTCTTTTTACCAGAATTAGTCATCGGGACATTATTCAAACCTGAATAATACCGGAACGTTTCGCGAAAATGTTCCGTGAAAGTGGGGCAAATCGAATTCGATCGCTAGATTTTCGGAGCACAACTTTATTAACGTTCAGCGGAACTTCGCGATCCTCGTGTTCGCCAGGTGCCTCGAGGGCTACTTCTGCGGCAAAAGGGCAGTATTTCCCGCCGGTATGGGAAACCGTGAATTAACGCGGGTATCCAGGGTCGAGTACGGCTATCGTTAGGATTTCACTCCGCTGGTTTTACCTACCTAATAACGTCTGTCACACGTGCCTTCGCGTCACGCATCGATGCGCGAATGAAACAAATGACGCACGCGAGCGGTATATCTACACGCTACGTAATATATTCGAGTCTCACGTGTCGGACGTATATCGTCGTTCGCGATCATTTATCGCCGGTTAGCTTTGATAGTTGGGATTGTTCTTCGAGCGCAAGGCTTGCTGGAAATTGAATCCCTTCCCTCGTTCCGTTCGAGATTAATATTGACGTGGCATTGAACGAATTCGTACGAAATTAACGCGTGGGAGTCTAGGAAGTCTGCGGTTTCGCGTTGCGTGGAGTATGCCACGGTTACGTCACGGAGATATTATATGAACGTTCGCAAAGGTGGCAGGCAGTCTATAAGAATCGGTACGCTTCAACGGTTCCCTGTATTGTATTTCATCCAGCGTTGTTCATATTCGCCTAGCATGGCGATGCTCGCGTCGCAACTTCGTCTGAATACGGTCGACGACTGGTACCCGCTCGCTACATCTATATGTATGCGTGTATGCATCGAGCGACCCGTCGATCGTTGGACGACGGCGAGATATCGGCGTAACATATCGCGTATCAAATATAGTAGAACGGAGATGAATTCCGAATTTCCCCGCTCGCTTATCGACCGAGCGCGTATTTGAAATCTTATCGCGATCGATCGATCGATCGATCAAACGAATTCCGGTGTCGCGATAACTCGAGATCGCTTTCCGCAATGAATCACGTCACCTTTGAAATCTACTTATCTCGCTGTGTTCGTTCCCCGTTTCGAGCGATTCGTATTAGTTCGTGCGAACTCGTGCGTTTCGCGGCCGATCGCCTCCGATGCGTTGCGCAAAAGAGAACGACGAATCGCACGGAAACGTCTACGGTACCGAAAATAGTAGGCGGGTTGTGTCTATGCTAATCGGCGGTGTCAGGTAAAAGCGTTTCACGATCATCGCTACGTTATCTCGAGGTAGAAAGACGCCGCGATGTATTTGACTCGGTTAGTAGAAACCTCTCGAAGAAACGAGTCGGCACGACGCTCGTGGGCGTTCGTAGCCTTTCGTCCGTTTCCGCCGGCTTGATACCGGCCGCATCTGATGACGTAGCACGCCGCTCGGCACGGCTCGGCTCGTTCGTGTGACCGTGCACCTAACAAAGTCGCGTGTGTCCCCTCTAACAAGTGGTTGTCCCGAGTTTTCTCATCTCGGATAGCGCGCGTAAAAGTACGACGAGTGCGATTCGAGACGATCAACGGTGAATTAGCAGTGATATGCCGCAGGTTTTCCGGTCCAGTCCCGCGAGAATCTCGTCGGTTCAGCGCCGCGCGAGAGAACTCGTCGCGAACTAACCTCCGAAAACGAGTCGAGTCGCCGCCGCGTCGTTTCCCTCTCTCGACTCGTATCTCTCGTTTCTCGTCCCTCGTTCGAAATAATTTCTCGCGCCTTCGCAAATACCCCCGGACGACCCTGTACACGCGTACGAGACGCCGTACAACGTACTACCGGGTCGACGTCATTTCGTAACGTGCAACGCGTCTGTTTATAGTATAGTGTATACTACGTCGAGTGGAAGCGGAACGAGAGGAACGAGCGGAACGCGGACCGTCACGCCAGTACACGATATCGTGCGTCGAAGTGAGACAGATGTAGCGGCCCGACGAGCCAACCTGTTTACCGACCAAAGTTGTTCCGCGCTTCGACGACTCTGTTTCTCTCTATCCTAATATACGTAGGAACGAAATCTCCAAGTACCAAGCAACGCGAGTGTCGCGTGTCCCTTTCGAGACGGGCGAAGAAACGATCGTCTTCTCCGTTGTCCGTCGTTCTGCCTGTGTTATACCTACAGTTTCGCGTTCTTCCCCACCTCGTACCTCGAATAATCGTAGTTTGTGCCGAAAGTTACCGGTTAGTAGGGACTTTTTGGGGTCTGCAGTCCGAAGTGTACCTACAACTGCTGTGCGTGCGGTGGAAGGAGATCGGAATCTGGCGGACGGGTCACGCTGCTTGAGCAGAGGTCGGTGATTCGACCGTGGGAGTGACACTCACCTGCACCGCGGTTACTCGAGCATACCACGAACGCAACGTTTGCCAGAATCACGTCGAGGAATACACGCGATTATCGAGGCGTGGGTGTGTCTCGTGCGAAAAATTTCAATAACAAACGACCAAAAGTGTTTCGCACCTGGCCGATGCGTCGTTGTTTCGTATAGCATCGTCGAACGTTCCAAGGTCATCGCGTTTTTTTCTACCGATCCTATCGTTCGTCCTGCGGCTTCGACGCCAAAATCGTAGGAATCCGTCGTACATATACGCGAAACGCGATCGCGTGTTCGCGTATTCCGCGTCGTAGGTCGAACGTCGCGCGTGAATCGAGGAAAATCGTTCGGCAAATCGTTCGCGAAGCTGACATAGTATGTGATGTGAAGTGCCGTGACCGGTCGTCCGTTGTTTCGCGTGTGGCCGATCGAGGAGACGAAACGGGACCGGGCGTCGGGTATAGCGATCGTCGCGTGAAAAACTGACGATGCAACGATAATGCGCGACGTCTGATCGCGTCGAATTTTGGACCATCGAATCTCTCTGTCCCACGCATCGTCTCGTCGTCTCGAACTTCCCCGAAGCTTTTTACGAAATGACATCGCGGCGGAAGAAGAAGTCCCAGGATGGTTTCCTCAAGAAAGTATCGAGCTCGGTATCGAGCCTGTTCAACCTCGAACCGGTGAGTCACCGACACCGAATTTCATTATGTTTCTTTTCATCGTCGACGTAGAAACCTACGCGCTATTTGTCCTAACGATCGAATTATACCACATCTCCGACTCGAACATCTGCCTACCGCAACTACGATATAAACAATAACCAGATATACAAGATTACGTACGCGAGCGAGCGATAAACATTCCTATCAATTTACATTCGCAGTTTTACCGGTATCGTTGCGAATCTTTGTCGCACGTGTGTACATCTGATCGCGTCGAGGTATTGCTATATACAGATTTTCGTAGACCTCGCCTCGACATCTTTCGCGTTATCAACAATATCATGGGTTAAACCTTGCTGCGGACTCGCATTCATCGCCGGTACGAAAAAACTGCTATCGTCTTTAAACGTAGTGCTCGAAGTAAAAACGTGAATATGTTACCTTGCCAACTTATGGGGGGCAAATCATGGAAAACGTAGCGATCTCTTTCGTCGCGGCGGAAGATTCTCCGTAGATAAATCCCATCTTATTGCAGCGCTGTCCAATGAATATGTTTATGGTTGTAATGATGGCGATAACGACGTTGCTCTGTTCCTTATACTTACTTCGGTATCTGTCAGCTTCCAGTAGGTAAGCGTATATTTAACGTGAAATTGTGAAAGAACGACTACACGTCTACGCGCGACGAGGAAAATGATACGAGATAAGATAAATCGAAATTTCTGTATCAGATAACGAATCGCGCGGAAAATGCGGCTGGGATAAATGAAATGACACAGTTTTATAATTGATGTCACGTTTTCCTCGTGTGTTGCGCAAATTTTAACTCGGCTTTCAGCTTTGAAAGTCGGATAACGCAATGCGGTTGTCAGTCGTCGATTCAGCGTACTTCAATTATACAAAAGTCACGCATCGCGCGTGCGACGAGGAAAATTCTTCCCGTTCAACGTCAAGTAACGTTCGCGTTACGAGAGAAATAATATTCTTCCATCGGTTGTAAGAACGAGATCGGAGCGGTATGTTTTTTTCAAGGTCTCGCGCGTAGTCACGACATGCCGGAAATAATCGTTGCAGCATTTCCGTTTTTCTCGTTGAAACATCGTATGTTCCGTAATTTAATATTTCACGCTCGACAAACCGTCGCGCAAGAGCATGGCGAAGCTAATAAAATCGCAGCCGTCGATATTTTGCGACTTCTCGTTTACTGCCTATAGCAGTCCGTGAGGATATATCGTCGGCGTCGTCTTCCTTTATCCCGCCGCGTTTCGTCGATACGTTACGCAACGTCTCCGGATGTTGACGAGATAACGGCAGTCGGTACGAGGGCAAAGTATTACATACGGATGAATTATTATCGGCAATACGCGTGTAAACATTAGCGTAAAAATATCTCGCAGCTGCGTGATAAAATTGACGGTCGGCGCGAAGTCTTTTGATTTTATTATTTTATCGCATAATTGCGACGAATCTGCAGATTGCGCGTGGCGAAACAAGCGTCATCCAACCGCGATATTCTCGAGTATCCCGAGGTACGTTTACTTTTGGACCAGCTGATTTTTCACGATCAACAACTTCGAAATTGCTCGCGCCATAGTCCAGTTTGTATCCGATCCGATCGCACCCCGACGAATAAGCGGAATTGCTAATAGCATCATGATCCTCCTAAGGCAACACGTGTTTGTACGTATAGTCGGGTGATATCCGCCTAAATCAACAACGGATCTCGAATGTTAGCCATGCGAACGTCTCTTGGCGCTTACACGTGCAACCTGACCCATGTCAGAGGTTCGCTGCGACTCCGAAATTGGCCGGGTAGCATCGATAAGCCGAATTTATCGAAACAACGTACACGGAGGTTGAATTATACGGGAAATCATTTTTGGCGGAATATCACTTTCGCGCGAATTTAGTCTCTTAGTTGTTTTTCGAATATGACCGGGACGAGAAAACGAGTAGAAAAATGTCGATGGGGAAAAACCTGATACGAACAGCATCGCGTAGGGATGACGAGTAATCGGATGCCTTGTTGACCGGAACGCCGATTACGCAGAAGAAATATGCATACGCCACACACACACATATATATATATATATATATATATATATATATATATACGAACATGCATACATATTTGTGTTTTATCTCTAGCTCTTTCGCGTAACCGAATACGAAATCGCGAATCCAGTTTATCTTGTTAATAAGCGTGGCTCTACAATTTCGAGCTCCGAATAACGCTGATTAGCTCGTAAATCATAAGTTCGTTGCTCTTTCCATCGGATCATCAATCAGCGCGTCATCGCTACCTTTTGTTTTCCCTAGGATTGGTATTTTTTGCTTCCTAGGCGATTATAGACAGATACGAGAGGTTCGAACAGGCGTGAAACTGCGAAGCTGCGACGTCTTCGTTTGGGACGTCAGGATTCCTTCCCTGAAATTCCTTCGAACAGTAGAGATGCATCGATGGTTGTAGATTCGCCCGATATTCTGCAAATCCAATGACGCTGCACTCCGCTAGGGTCTTTGCCACGTTTACCGTTCGATGGAATTTCGTTTAAATTTCGTTGATGGCTCGTTTAAAACCGCGGTGAGACTTGCAGCTCCGATATTCGTCCTTTTGAAAATCATCGCGCAAATTTTTGCACCTGCTCGAGTGGAGCATCGCCTTAGTTTCTTTATCACGATGAGGAGGCTAAAACCAGTTCTTCGTTAACTCGCGTGATACGTATTACATTATCACGTATCACGTTTCAATTACGCATACGCGAAACAACGCGAATGACGCGATTGCAGCAGAGTCGCTATAATTACGCGCGCGTTGTAAAATGATCGCGACTTTGCCAATCTCATTATTCTCTTTCGCTTCGCGTGTTTTTTATTTTTTTATTTATTCGTTCTAATTGTTATTATTGCTGACTATTCTCGACGCGGGGTCTACCGCGTGACAAACGGGAAAATGATATTTTTCCGTTGTACGTCAAATTTCGTATGCTCCTTGCTGACGAATGGAGAGGTGACAACGAAACTGCGGATGTGGACGATCGTCGAAAGTCGCTACCTTCGATCTTTATTCTCTACGCCCGACATTTTATCTGTTTTCGATGGCCTGGAATGTAAATTACGAAACGATGCGTCACGTTCGCTGCTCGGTAATAGAATAAGGTAATAAATTCCAACGTCGTTCGACGCGTCCACGACGTATCAATTGATTGAACGAACGAAAACTAGTTCAGAGATTAGACACGTACGATTTTCGACAAACACGCCTGGCTCTACCGCCTCACAGTTTTCCTCGCGCAAATTATATTTTCATTCCAATCGTAATCACTGTTCGTTGTTTGAAAAAGAGTAAAAATCGACGTGTTGCTCGTTAATTTGCTCTCGCATTTTCGTCCAATTACATTTTTTCGCAGGAGACCAAACAAAAAGTGGTGGAAACGCTATTCGTGGCTAAAATTGTACGCTGGTCCCATTCCCAACCGCGAATTTCTGCACGCACATGCAAAAAGCTCCGACCATCGACCACTTACGCTCGTTCGTCCCTCGCGATCGATTGATATTATTGTCTATTATTCGCCGGTGACCGCGAGCAGAAATGACGCGGACGCCATTAACTGCATCGAATCAAATATTTCCTGTCGCCTGATTATCCGACAACGAAGTCGACCCTCGCCAGTTGACACGATTTGCTCATTCGACCGACGCATTCGCGAAAAAAACCGTTCTCACCGAAATTACGCGAATCGTTCGCAATTCTTACGTTTTTTTCTAGTCAATTTTGGTTCTACATTCGGATGTATTTTTGAACACTCGGTTTTATTCGCGCTCGGTCGCTTCGCTTTTCATTAACTCGAGACCGATTTTTCCGCGATTTTCCGCTCGGCCAGCAGGATTAATTTCGTTTCCTGTTTGTCGGATTAATTAATCAGTCTAATAGCGCTCGTTTAATGGGACGCGTCGAATTCTCTCGCGGTCTACCGGTCGGACCATTCGTTTGCACTCCCACAATTTTCGGTCCGTCGTTTTCGGGCTCGTCGACTTCGCGAAGAATTTCAGACGGACTATCTGCCGCGCTCTCGAAAACGGTAACGAATAGCACGTTCGTTTGTAACTCGGACGCGTTTCATTGCTCACGCCTGTCGCGAGCCGCGTCTCTCTCTACCTGCTCGTATCCGCCGTTTCGCCAAATTCCCCTGGCTTCGACGACGAAACGAACGCTCATCCGTCTTGCCCCGTCCGTCTGCAACGAGAACGAAGAGAAACTGCCCGACAACTTTCGTCTCTCGTCCACCAAAATTTCCCACAATTCTACGCAATTTTACGCGCGATCTTCCCACCCCTTTCGGAGCACCAGGTTCACCTTTTACGAACGAAATTAGGCGACGAAAATCGAGTTTTTGCATCCGAATTCGATCTGACCTGTCCTACGCGGTCGGGGGCGGAGAACCTCGCCCGGAGAGTATCAGGGAACCAGCGGAACCAGCGGAACCGGCTCGTTATTACTTCACTCGCGCTCCTCGTCGTTTACGATTAATCGTGGAATTTTCCTATCGCGCGTCGACGACGTACTTAGATAATAGAGCCGCACGTGGTCAGATCTATCGCGCCGTCTTTTCCACAAACGTCGAATCATGAAATTTATGCCTCGAATCGCGCTATTTACATGATAATCGCAGCATTATGGTGGTTCTTCCGCCGAGGAGCGTATTACGCGGGTGCCAAAAATGGGCCCAGTGTAAAATTATTAGGAATATACGTATAATTATCACTAAACCACCGATACGAATACGAATTATAAATTCCATACGAATTTCGTTGCTTGATGGTGGAATATTTATTCCAGTCTGTTACATTTCGTGGCTGATCCTCTGCCTGGAATATCTCCTCGCTTTCCGGATCCTCGTGTTTCTTTTCCTCCGTCGTGGCAACGCGACCGAGACCCACACGCTTTGACGCGTTTCGGAATTATATCCGAACATCTTTCAAATTCCAACGGGGATTTACATCCAGCATCGCCGACGAATCATACATCATTTCGCTGCCGCCCTTGGACTACTTTCACATTCTTTCCCAAAGTTTCGAGAAACCCCGGAGATTTGGAAGAGAAGCGGGGAAAAGAATAACCGACGAACTTTCTTCTCCTCGCGGCAATTTTTGATACTTCGATGCAGCGTCGTCCGCAAAAAATGATCCCGAGCTTTCATCTCGCCTCGGAAGCTTTCGAGGAACAACGATGCGACTGCTCTTCCATTCTTCTATACCGCGGAACAATAGCGGCGCACTTTTATCGTCCGACGCGACAGTCTCTCGCTGAAAAATGATTAAAAACGCGCAATCTCCCGGCGT
Source organism: Arge pagana (assembly GCA_963969455.1). Classification (NCBI taxonomy): domain Eukaryota; kingdom Metazoa; phylum Arthropoda; class Insecta; order Hymenoptera; family Argidae; genus Arge; species Arge pagana. Next base: position 1,446,267 of record OZ018312.1, on the reverse strand, counting down.
TTTAAACAAACATTCATAAATCAAATCCGAACGATCTTTTCGCAACGTGCATTGAATTTCTACGAGCTAATTCCGGTGCAAAAATTTTGTTTCGTCCAATCGAAATCGTCAACTTCGTCAAAAATTCGGTAACTCCACCGCGTGCCATTGGCGGAAGTGTTTTTTCGACGAGCGCTCTGCTAACTTCACACCTACGCGCGCCGACGACGGGCGCTCGGTTCAACGAACGCGCAAAACCCACCTCGAGGATTTTTCCCTCGGCCTACGGAATTCCCTTTATTCGCAGCTTTTTCCACCGTCGCGTAACTCATGCGCCGTTGGAAAGTGGCGGATTTTCTCGAATTTTCCATTCGATCGCCCTTCGATAATAAACCATTTTTTCTTCTTCCTCGAACGTTTTCCTCCTTTTCAAACTTCGCGTTTCCATCCAGTCGATCATTTCCATCTTTCACGGATCTCGTCATTAATTTCACATTAATTGATCTTGCCGTCACTCTCACCTGGTTTCGACGCTCTTCTGCCGCGAAGGTTGAGCCGGTTCCTCTGCAAAATCAATCAAAGTGCATTAATCGTGTTTACACCGGGATAATTTCGCAAAAATGTCGGAAGCGTCGAGTAGAACGGATAAATAAATAAATTCGCTGAGCTTGATGGAGCAAAAAAAGAGGAAAAAACGTTCGCTTTGGCGAGAGATAAAGCGATTTTAAGGGATATTTCGCGGTCGATTCGTCGTTCGTTTGTTATTTCGTCGTATAATTCGTCGGCAGTAACGTCGATCTTACGGCGAGCTCGTAGATCCCCGGGAAAGCCATCGATTTCGATTTTATGTCGCCTTCCCGCGCGGCTGCGGCGTCGTTTCGCCACTCGAACGCGTGTGTATAGCCGTCGCCTCTATAACTAATACGATATCACTCGGGCGCATCGCAAAAAACGTACGGGTCCTCGCGTAACGCCCGGCGCTAAATAAAACCCGAGTTACGAGACGGAGACGGCTCGTTATCGACGGGGGCGGGAAAGAAAAATGAAGAAAAAAAAATACACGGACGGGGAGCTATAAACCGCGCGCGACGAGATCGAGAAAAAGCGCGCGAAAAAGCAAATTGCCCGTTCGCATCTCGTTAATCCGGCGAAACGCATCGTTTGCTGTACGAAAAGCGTACGCGTCGATTGAAGAATCGCGCAACAGAGAGAGAGAGAGAGAGAGAGACAAAAATGATTGAAAAGCTCAACGTACAAAATGAAATTCCGGTAGGTACGAGAAATCGCGGAAATAGGAATCGCGAAACGATGCTGAAATGCAGATGGAACAGAAAGAGCAAAATGTACGGAAATGGACCAAAAAATCGATCGCCAATGGCGATAAAAAAATACGCGCGAGGCGTAAATTTTGTCGTCCTCGTAAATATATATTTACTAGAATATTCGCGAATCGCCGATAAACGCGGACACGTTCGATAGCGGCCGTTCGGATTATTGAACGGTGAATTGAATCGCAAATAATCGGAGCTTATCGCGTCACGAGCGTTACGCGCGATACAAATAAAAACGAAGGGCAACGACGAGTGAAAAAAAAAGGGAATGTCGCAAAAGCGACGAACCGAACGTAAATACATTTTTCTTCCCCATCGATTCTCCATTCGATGACGTTCTCGACGAAACGTCCAACGAGCCGAAGCTAAACGGCAACGAAGAAAATCGAACTTCCCTAAATATGGGCTTTCTTATCATCGATGATAGAGAACAAAAATCACTCGGATTTCTTTGCAAATATCCTCTCTCCTCGAATCGTTCCAACCGCTCTCTTTCGTTCTCCAGGGAGTCAACCGCGCGTCTCTCATCCCTCCACAATCCAGACATGGAAAACGTCGCTTTTTCAACTCGGAATACACGCGAGAGTTTTATTTGGAAGTACAGTTTCAGGAAAATACACTTACGTCGCGTGAACATTGATAGCAACAAAGCGGAGAGAAAAACAAGTAAAAATTAACAAACAAACAAACAAGCGAACAAAAAGATCTGGTTTCATAAATGCAGAACGATAAAAATTGTTGGTCATGTATGTAGCTAACTTCGCAAAACACTTGGTAAATCTTACCGAAATTTTGAAATTAAAAACTACAATGCTGGAACGATAAAGATCCAATTGAGGCGTTAGAAAAAAGTGAGGTCCAGTGCTAAGTCGATGCTAAAACCTCGATAACTAAACTTATTGAATCTTGTTGTTATTGTTATTATTATGAATTATTATTTTATCATTCATCGTTGGAGTGATAGAAATATAATCGAAAACGACGATTTATTCGAGCATGAAACTTTAACCACAAATGTATTCGCAGTAAATTAATTAAAACGATAAAACGATTAGAATTGTTCTGTTTTCCGGGCAAAAATGGAAACTCGGTTTGCAAGCGTGTCGAAAGCTCAGAATTGTTGGGTTGAAAAAAATCGGTGGTGTTTTTCCCTCGAATCTGGAAAATTTGCCTGCTCCATTCGTACGAAGTTTGTATAATTCGAAAATCTTGGCACCTCGCGCGCTACTATGTTGAAAATCCTACGCACGACGTCGACGAAAAATTCACGAGCGGATTCTCTGGTCGTTGGCTGAATTCTTCCTTCGTCAACTGATTCGCACGACGATGTGTGTTGTTGCAGGCGCACACCCCGCTGCTCGCTGCCGGCGATACGAGACACGTAAGTAACGACAAAAAGAAACACGACGAGTGTCGATTTGTTAGCATGCAGAGTTCGTTGCAACCCTCGTAGTTACCCGAGTTACCCCAAAATGCGTCCCCTCTCCCCGCTGCGCCCGGAAATGTAGATACGATTTTCATCATTCCACTCGAACTAGCGGACGGAAAATAACAAAGAACCCCGCAGGCTCCTTCGGTTAATTTCGATGAATATCACACGCGCTACCTGTCTCTGCTACCTCGTCGGTTCTACTCGTAATCGACTTGACCACTGACTCTACTTTCACGAATTCGCGGAATTAGAATAACCCCATAATTCTACAACGGCGGATGACCTTGATCTTAAACCTTGTTGCTTTTAAGAACCATAAATGCGTAAGTCTAAGAAAAAATTAAAAAATAATGAAACAGCTGACCGTTGGTGCTTGCATTGGCATTACCCAGAGTTTGCTAAACGGAGGTTGCAATGTCGTTTTAAAGTTCATGGGTATTATACCAATGGCCAATGCAAGTATGTACAAGTAGAACCGATATCCCGTGATACCGACTCCAGCGGTCCTTATCTTCGAACTCGTCGAGTTTTGGGCTTTTTGTCACGAGACACGTAACATACGTAGAATTCGGCCAAATTAACGGAAACAACTTTTCCATAAGCAGTATGCGAGGTTCTTTTTCGGGGTGAAAACGTATTTAAAAAACAGCCGACAACTGGATAGATGAGCAAAAAAAAAAGTGAAGGGTACACGAGCAATATTTAATTTGGAAAACGAAGAGGAACGCGTTTTTGGGGTAGACTGGTGAAAGAGTAGACTTCTTGAAACTGGAAAATTGAAACGAAGATTCGAGACGATGTTGCGATTGGCCACGTCGCGACGATTGGATCGCGAATCACGATCCGGGATAGACGTTAATTGCCGAGCTAATTAATAGCCAATCTGAAAATTCAATCGGCTTCGTTGGCTTCTTCCCTAGATCGTGCCCGTTTCCGTTTCTCCTCGTCGTAATAAAATCGCGACGGAGCCGAAAATCTCAGAGATCGAGGAAAAAACGGCGAAAATACCAATCGAACGGTGAAAGTTTCGTGAAAAAAAGAAATGGAAGAGCTTCGACGAATTCCCGCGCTTTTCCTGGTCGCCCACCCAAACACGTTCGAAGCTCCGAGCTTTTTCTTCCTCCGATCCACCTCGGCTCTTCTCTCACCGCGGGGAGGAAGCGCCGTAGGAGTTCTATTTAATTCGATTCGCCAGCCCTCGGCGAAAATTCACCCTCCGACGCGGCGAATCCGAAGCTCGGCGCATAAATTAAAACATACGTCGTAAATACGTCGCGGAAATACTTTCGCCAAATTTTCATCGCCTCTCGCGGAATAAATTGTTTTACAGGTGCGTGAATTTTTTATTTCGCGAGCTACGGGTAGCCGGAATAGAGACGGGATAAATTCGGTGGGAAATTCGCGAATACGCGACTCGAGTGACAGACGACGCATCCGACCCGATGAAATCGCAGGCGTCGCGACGCCTCGGATTGACGTGGCGGTTATTATCTTGCCCCGTTTCATCTACTCTCGACGTTCGCGGAATTATATTCCAAATCACATCTCGCACGCGTCGCCGGAGGAATTCGGTGGCAACGTTTCGCGTACATCTGGTCCCGTTGCGCTTCCTCCGATCGATGGATTCTCGGCGAATCGCGAGTTCAAATTTTGGCCCTTCGCGTTTTCTCGCCGGTGCGGGAAATTACCGCCGATAAAATCGAAACTGGTGGTTTTTTTCCTCGCTTTTCTGTCTTCCGAGACGTCGCGCGCGAGTTTGCGGAGTAGGAATCACGCTGCGGGATTCGAGGAGCCGAAGCAAAGTTTCCGGTGAGTTACGAGGCCGCAATCAGGAGCAGAGCTATAATTTCAGACGGAGACGTTGAATGCGATGGCACGCGAACAGCAGACAATCCGGATCGCAGCAAACAACCAATTCTTCTCCCTCGGATCGCGCGATATATCTCAATCCTACTGAATTCTTTATCAACGTAATTGGCTAAAAGGATGAAATGAAATGGACGCGATATTCGGGGCACGTCGCTCTTTTTATTTCCCTCTCCTTCCCCGTTCGCGCCCCGTTTCTCTACGTGTCTCTTACCCTATCCCGCCGAACGGCTACCGGAGGGCAAAAAATATCAGCAACGCTCTATCCAGCAGCGAAACGGAAGAATCGTCGCGAACGAGTCGTCGACTCTGAATAATAATTCCTCGACGATGCTACTAATTTCCACAAAAAATGTCGATTTTCCAATGCAAAAAATGCTCACCCGAGTTAATAATGCTCCCGGGGAGCATTATAATTATTGTGCGTCGACACATTAACCTAATCGTCGCTGCCCACTGGCTACGCGTAATTTTCCGAGCGAGCGAATTTCCCGCGCCAATTTTTATCCCCGCGCTGCCAAATATCCTCCGCGGATTACTCGCTCGACCGGAACGGCAACGATTTCGCCAACTGTTTCCGATACCAGCGCAATATTTAATATCGCCCAAGCTTTTTTAATCTCCCATCGTCCGTTCGATTCTCGCGCTACCTACTCGTCTCCCGCGTATTTCCGCCGTTTTCGACGATAAAATCCACGGAGGCGATTCTTTGCGCCGACTACTCTCGGCAAACCGCTCGGAAAATCCATCCCATCCGCAAAAATATCCCAATAGTTCGCACGATTCGCGTCCGCTGGAGCAGCGAAGAAAAACTGATAAAAAGGAGGAAAATGATAAATACAAAACGAACGATTTTTCGTTGTTGTCCCAAATTTCAGGTTTTTGTTCGTTTTAATTCCGACGCCTCGCTGGAGACGAGGCGAGTTTTAGGAGCGAAGATCGCGCCGCCGTTGTTGGGCTGTGCCATCGCGAAACTTATCTCCGATATCCGTTGAAAATTCTATTACGCGGAAGCGCGGTCGCGGATCGAATTTCGATAAAAATCCAGGCTCTCCGTCGCGGGCGACGATTCCTCTTCGGTTTCAAAAAGAACGTCTCGTCCAGTTCGGTTCGCCGAGCGAGTCGAAATGTGCTTTGAATATCGCGTCGAAAAACGCGACTCTCGCCGTGGCAACGCGCGTCGCACTCGTTTTTTACAACAAGGCGCCGAGTAAACTTGGATTCCGTTCAATTTTCCTAATGCATTTCTCGCTCGTTGCTCTCTCGCGCTTTGCGTTTTTGCAATCAGCCAACGTAACGGCATCGTTCGCCGGCGAGCATCTCGACTTTTCGAAAACCGAGACGTAAAATTGACGCGATAAGAGAGAAGGCAGATTCGACGGGAACGCGGTCGGACGAAAGCGGCTCGTGCGCGGCGACTACTCTTTAGCAAACCTCTTTATCCTGGTCACGCGCGAAAACCAATTCCGCGGGTTTTCACAAAAATTTCGAACTTGGCAAGTTTCGCGTCGCGACACCGTAACCATTGAAGATCCGTGACGCGTCGTCTCGCTATCTACCTCGCGCCACTCGTATCGTATTAATTACCACGACGCAGGTGACACGATTCCACCGCCGTCGTCTTTTTATAAACGCAAAACGTATCTTTTCTCGCCGAACCTCTCGACTCCTTTCCTCGTCTCGGATACTTTGGCGCGAGGTCGCCCTGTTTTTCACGCGCGACGATTTCCTCGTCCTCCTCAGGAACATCGCACCGCCTTTCGTTCCGATTCTACGCAATACCATATACTTTTATGTACTATCATATTTTTTTAAAAATTTTCTACTTTTAGTTTATCGTACTTAGGTATATGCTTATTTTTATTTTTATTTTTGTTTCTACTCCTATTTTTCTTGTGTTGGCGCGCTCGAGGGGATCTCATCCCAGAGCGCTTAATAAATGTTCCTCTCTCAATACCTGTAATGCGTTGTGCCCCGAAAACTCGATATGGAAATAAATTCGCCCGAAACGAAGCGAAATATCCGGAAGGGAAGGAGAGCAAGGTGAATCGAGGTGAGAATTCGTATGGGGTCGCGCGACGATTCGCCGATTAAATTTTAGGCGGAATCCGCGCCAGTTTCGTAAATCAGCTCGCGCGAGAGCCGTATTCGTCGGGATTTCGACGAAAATAAACCTCGACAAATTTATGGGAGCGAATTAACGGCGAGGAGCCAAGCGATTCTCGTCAGTCGTCGACCTTCGCCTCGCGTCGATTCGACGAACGATCGAAAGTTATTTGTAGACAACGACGAAAATTCACTCGGTAGTTCCGACTCGGCGAATCTGTGTAGCCTCCGTGGATTTTCTTTCTCCCTTCCCTCCGATTTCTTTCTCCGGAGCGGAAACGAGACGGATTGCGAGGAAGAGTTCGAGGAGAGGCGTGCGAACAAACGAGGCGTGAATAACTGCCAGAGAAGCGATCACTCGCAAAAACCAGATTCGACGACTCGGAAGAAAAAAAACTACTAATTCCGAGTAAATCGAAGGATAAAAGGGAAATGGAAATCTGATTTGAAATTAAATTCGCTTTGAAATTAAATTCGCTAAAAGAAGCAGGCGCGCGAACTTTGAGGAGAAAAATGAACGAATGTAGCGCGGTAAATTGAAATAAACGGAGAAGCTGATCAAAAAAAAAAAACGAGGCCAAAATCTGAAATAATTACTGAAAATCAACGGGCTGGGAAAAAAAAACAAATAAAGTACTCGACGTTCGTTTCGATTTCCGCGTCCGCGATTTTTTTCTTGCCTCGCGTTTCCCGCGCTTCCGGTGATTCCCGGCGGATCCTCGTGCCCCGCGCGCGTGTATTTCTGCGGCGAGGATGTAACCGCGTATTTTCATAGTTGGTTCGAAATAGCCGTTGGACGGTCTAATATTATAATAGCCGTGACTCGCCAGCGTTCACCAGAGTCGGACGCAGCGACGGCAGTTCTCGGCGTTGATCCTGTCGCGCGGGCACGACGGACCTCGGCGCTCCGTTCGTCTTATTTTAGACCGACGACGCGCGGGAAAAGTTTATCGACTCCCGTCAAAAATTACGCGATCGAAAGCGAATCGTTTCCCCCGCGAAACTCGCGAAAGTGATTTCAGTTTTCGAACAAAATATCCGGAATTATGTTCGAGTGGGTCGAGTTTGCGTGAGCCACGACGAGCACCGAGCAACGAGGTCACCGCTCGTTATGCGGCGAATCGCCGCTCCGCCGGCCACAATCGTGCCGAAGGAATCCGAAAAAATGGTAATTCGCGATCTGCTCTATTTCATCTTCCCAGCCGCGAGACGTGAGACGAGATTCGCATCGTCGTTCGGTGAATTTGGACGGCAGAAATCGGCGCACTGGATTCTCTGAATGCTTAGAATTTTACTAGATCGATGTGTGCGACAACTTTGGTGAATTGCGCTACATTAGACGGAAAATTTCTTACCGTCTACGCGCATCCATTCGAGAGCCCAGTTTCAAAGCTCGCATCGCTGCCGCGACGAGTGGGCAGTCGATGATTCGCCGTCGAGGCCGCGAGTTACTTCTCTTAGTTCGCGCAAGCGATCGGACTCGGGGCGTATCAATGAATCGGAATCGATCAACCTCGCGAGTTCCGTTCGCCTTTAATTCCTATGCCGTTCGATTTAAGGGTGACGCCGCGACTTCGACTCGCTCGAATAGCGATCGAAGCTAATTGGCATCGCGTTGCTTCGTTGGCCGCGAATATTCCGTCGGTGAGACGCAACGAATAGAAATTAATCACTAATCCGGTACGATATTTCGCGAGACACCGCGCCTCTGCCTCTTTCACGTTTCACCGCTCGCGAGTAGCGTGTTCGTCTCGTTTCCTCGCGAGTAGCGTGTTCGTCTCGTTTCCTCGCGAGTAGCGTGTTCGTCTCGTTTCCTCGCGCTGCACGTTTCTCATCGCTGATTCGGAACGCTCGTTAGCGAATTGGCAATATCTAGTCGTAGGAACGAGGCTCTTTTGTTTTTCGAGGAGGAAAGAAAAAACGACGAGGGAAGGAAAAAAAACGAAAGATCTTGGTGGGATCGAGTCGATGATCGATCGAGAAACGTCTGGGCCGATTACGGATGAGAGAGAATTGCATTTGTCATTCGTTATAGGTGAACGGCGACGACGACTGGGAGTACGAAGAGATCGTCCTCGAGCGGGGCGGTTCCGGTCTCGGATTCAGCATCGCCGGTGGCACCGACAACCCGCACATCGGCAACGACACTGCCATTTACATCACGAAACTCATACCCGGCGGCGCAGCATCGGCAGACGGACGTCTCAGGGTTAACGATACCATTTTACAAGTGAACGAAGCTTCCGTCGTCGACGTGCCGCACGCGACGGCCGTTGACGCCTTAAAGCGGGCCGGAAACACCGTCAAATTGGTAAATCCATAATCCGAACATCTCACGTTAAAATGTCGCACGTTCTCCCCCAAAAAAATTTTTTTTGAGATTTTTTTTCCGCGTACAATTTTAAGAACACGGTAGTCTGGTTAGTACGGTTACGGGGTAGTATGGTTTTTTTTATGAAAGCGGCAAAAATTCGAGCCTCTATTCGTCGGAGGGTGAAAATAAGGATGAACAAAATCTCGCGTCCCATCCGTATCTCATCTTTCGTGTCTGATTTCAGTACGTGAGGCGGCGGAGACAGTCGTCGAGTACGAAACTGTTGGAGATCGAATTAATCAAGGGTAACAAAGGCCTGGGCTTCAGTATCGCCGGTGGGATCGGCAATCAGCATATACCCGGCGACAATGGGATTTACGTCACGAAAATTATGGACGGGGGAGCTGCCCAGGTCGACGGGCGTCTGGTCGTTGGTGACAAATTGGTCGCGGTGCGAAACACCTTGGTACGTAAGCTTCCATCGGTCGAATTAGCCGCCGGAAATCCTCGCGACTCCCTTATTCCTCGCCCTCTCATTTTTTTCCCTTTCCCCGGTTTTTCCCCGGTTTTCCCCGTTTTTTCCCTTCTCCATACCTTCCTCCCGTCCCGCGCGACGCTCGCCGCATGTTTCCCAGAGATAACACCCCTGTTATTGTTATTCCTATATTTCGTCGCCCCCTTTTTCATCCCCGTCCGCCTGTTTTCCGAATCTCCGCGCCGTTTCACGTCGCACTGTCCACAACGCGGCCAGAGCGTAATGGAGCGAGAAATATGGATGTTTGCGGAGAAATGCGACGGGGAGACGACCAACCTAGTACTCGGCAAAAAGATTCCACTCGTCTATAAACAAGGGAAATAACCGATCCGCGAAATAACTTCGATCCCCGCGAATATATACTCGACGTGGAAAATCGCATCTGCTCATATTTTCCTGAGTTACTGTCGCCAACGGCAGTTCCCCTCGTATCTTCCCTTCTCCTTCCCCCAAATTTCGCCCACCGAGCTCGCTAGAGAAGATAAAGTCACGCAATGATATTGCTACGGAGAGAGAGGAGAAAAATGGTACAAAAAAATTGAACGGAGAATCCATTACCTATTTTATACGTATTCGTGTCTATCGCGATGAACAGAAATTTACGCAGGTTCGGTGAAACCAGGCAAAGTATTCCGTGGCAGCCGCGATTTTTTGTTCTTGTACCGCGCGATCTTTTTCTGCTCCTCTTCCAGTTCTGCTGTCGATGATCGGTGAGAAAAGGTTTCTCTTCGGTTCGTGAAAAATTGTTTTCCTCGCCTCTCGCCAGAGTCGTTTTCGCGGGAAAGAGAATCATTTCGCGAAACGGATGGTTAATCGATGATCGCGAAAATGGATTAGGGGTTGAAAAGGGTCGATGTTATCGATGACAGGTGACAGCCGATTGTTGCGGGGCTTTAGCGCGCAAGATGATATGAAATTCGCTCCGGCGAACAACGCTCGAAATGGAGTTATCGTCGCGATAAGTGATGATAAATTCGTTCCGAGGAAACGTTTCCTTGTTCCTCGTTCTCCAGCCCCGCGAAAATACGCCCGCGAAATATTTTCATTCGTTTCCATTTTACGCATTTCACTCGGTTCGTCGTCCGGGGAATTTTCATTTATTTTATTGCCGGTCGTTTTATCGATTTGGACGGCCACCACGCAGATTCGTCGAGTCGAGGGCCCACGGCAAGTGGCGGCGACGACTTAGTTCCGCTTCCAAACGCGACAACCGTTCATTTCCTCCTCCGATTAACCATAATCCACGACTGTTATTGCTGGCGCCAGATCCGTTAGGCTTCCGTCTCACGCGGACCGCAGAACCCGTCTGTCCCGCGCTTATATCCGTACTTTGTACCAAATTGGTGTTTTTTCCGCGAAATCGTCGTGCTCCTGGATTGTTTTCGATTCGAGGAGGAGAATAGCGACGGGTGATCGAGTAATGGGGGTGAAAAATAACGAAGTGGCGGAAAATGTTCCCACTTCGTTGCGGTTCATCGTCGTAGACTCTGCCGAGATCTTTATCGATGAAATTGAAATTTTCCTATCGTAATGAAACGTCGCGTAAATCAGCGCAGCTCGGCGCGTTATCGAACGAGAAATGAGAATTGGGGAAGCGCTTTTTCTTGGCCGAAAAATCACCGCGCGCGAGTCTCCACCGCTGTGCTAACGTTCGTCGTGTCTCGTCTTCTCCGTTGCAGCAAGGTGATAAGAATTTGGAAAACGTGACCCACGAGGAAGCCGTGGCGACTCTGAAAGCCACGCAGGATCGAGTCGTCCTGCTCGTGGCGAAAGCTGACGACGTTCTGCCCCCGCCGCCTCCGACTGCCGCCGAATTGTCACCGCAGCCACGTGAGTTTTACAAATTAATCACCAAGCCAATCCGCTGGATCGTCCCACGATTTTATAGGCTCATGTCGTTTTCTCTTCCGGTTCACAGGCAAACAAAATGGTTCGATCTCGGCTTTGGAAAATAATTCGCTTCCCTATTCTCAAGAATCGCGCCACGCGTCGTCGCTCGCTCTACACAACGCGTCAACGCCGCGCGCGATATCGCAGGAAGACATCTCACGGTGAGTCCGAGGAAAGAAACACGCGGGAGCGAAATTTGGAACCGATTCCGTGCCGAAAATGGTTTCTCGTTTCGCCACGAATTTACGAAGTTTGGAGAACGCGTCAATATTTTCGCGCCGAATTTATCTCGGCAGCGCTTGAATCCGACAATATTTGTCTTGGACAGCTTTGTTCGTAGGCCAACGATTCATCGCAGCGTTCCCAAAAGAAGCAAGAACGATTCTCCTGTATTCGTTGGACTTTCGTGTATATGTATACTTTTTTTAAACGCTGCTCTACATTTTGATAGACGCTGGTTTTCAAATTTGTTCGCGCTTCTTTTTCGTCGATTTTCGCGTGACCGCTAACAACTCCTCTTCGGTTCTGCTAGAACTCGACATCGCCGCGGTTCTTGATTCGATGGGAATCGAATTAATTATACAGTCACGGTTCGCCGATCGTCGAAAAGCGTCGGGACGGTGGCAAAGGTTCGTCGACGCCCGGACAACGGCGCAAAGCGCGTTGAACGGGGTGCGAGGGAATCGACGGGGTCGGCGTGGACTCTGTGTCGAGCTAATTGCTCTCGGATCAAGGGTTTATCGAATCGAGCTCCGGCTCGCCGAACCCTGCTCCGCTGGCCGGGGATATCGTTCGGGGATCAGATCGGACACGGGAATCCGTCGGTTCGACGGAATAGCTTCCCATCGCGTCGTCGCTCCTCCATTAGGACGAGGATAGGAGCGCGAAAACCGTGCACCACCGACCGCGTACACCCGCCTAGGGTACATACTCGGCTCGCGAGGACGAAATTGGGAAACGCATCTCTTCGGCGTGCCGGACTAAAAATCGGCGACGGGCGACCTCGAAGTCGCTACCTGTTGATTCGCGAACGTTTTCGTCCCGGGTGAGATCGTCCATCTCACGAGCAAATTCGTTACCACTCGACGAGACGACACGGAACAAGGTCAGGTCGCGAAGCGATCTAATAAAACTCCGCGAAAAGAGAGCGCACATTTTTTCACGCGATGCGTAACTTGCGAGGTGTTTCCCTACAACTTGGAAAAATCGACGTGTAATTGATAGCTGCGCGGTCGCGATGATTCGTGCTGTTTATTTTATTAAACGGGTAAATCCGAGGCTACATTTCGGAAGGGACGATTTATGACTATACGTTTCTGGGCGATTCGCGACGAGAACTGCGATCTCTGGGCTTTACGACGTTTTACGTAAAACCGTACAAACGGGCTACTATCGACTACCGCGGTGTACCGTTCCTGTCGTGTTCCCGACATTCGCCTGCGCGCACCGTTTTTCGTCAAAGGCTCGAGCTGTTTATTATCACTCCGCTAAAGCAGCCTTGCGGAGATCGTTCGCCACCTGGAAACCGCGAAGACGCTGCACAGAGCCGCCACAAAATCTCGAGTATCGATTGACGTTTACATCGGACAAGTTCATCCGCCTCGACGATGAAATCGGTGACCTTGAAGGCTGAAAAGCTGCCAGCAGCTGCATCGACACGGTTTTTAACGACGCGGTTGGTCAAAATTTACGAAACTTGGGGAAACTCGAGACACCGAATCCGTGTTTCTGGTTGACAATGAAACGATTTTGGCGGTTACGTCGTCAGCAACGCAGTCGCTTGACGAAGAGAAGCCACACGGCGGTTGTGTCGCGGCGGCGGTGGTAGCAGTTGCGGTGAACGTGAGCGGCAGCGCTGGTCCGTGCCACTGAGAACGTCGAGAGCAAGGAAACGATAAATTTGCCTGCAAAAAAGGAGAACGAAGCTGGGGCAAGGAGTTGAAAACGCGGCGAGGGAATTATCGTTGAAATCGTCGGTAAAAATCGTGTTTTTATTCCTCGAAATGAGCACAAGAGGCGTGAAATCGAATCGATACGAGTCGATTCGACGAGCGCATTGAGAAATTTGAGTACAATACGACGAGTCGAGCGGGAGGCGGGGAAATTGGAATTGAAATGTGAAAAAGTGGGAAGCGGCGAGGAGCGTCGTTCAAGCGGCGAACGTTCAACGATCAAATTCGCAGGATGAATATTGTCGCATGTGGCGGAGAGAAATACGAATGTCTGGAGGGGGGAAATGGAAATGGGGGTGAAAGCTGCTGCACGCGGCGACGTCGATAGCAAAATTTCTTCCCTCGACGAGTCCTGTGTGCGACGCGACCTTCGACGGGGAAGAGGCGAAGAGACGCTCGACGTTGAGCCCTTCGTGATTTTCCTCGCGACGACGAGAAGGATGACTTCGGAAACCGAGGAAATAATCGATGGTGTCGCAAATAATAGTACATTATGCTACTAGGGAGGAAAATGCGCCCCGTTTCTGGAGCAGAAAAGAAAGTTGGACGATATTTTCTGAAAAACTCGCGGAAGCTCCTGTCATAAATTGCGGAGGATTTTCAGGACGAAGGATTTGGAAATTCGTGGATTTTTCGCGCGAAACGAAATTTTCCCCGGAAGTGGATCGCAAAAATATTGGAAATACGAGTTCCCAACTTTTTTATCTCCCCGCTTTTCATCTCCGAGCGCAATTTTTTGTTCTCTTCTCTTCTCGCGTTTGTTGATTTTCCTCGATAAAGATAAATTCCACGTTAAATACGAGGCATTCTATTGAGGCGCGGCGAAGCTGCAGATAAATTTCTTGGCGTTGAAAGGAGCGAAGAAATGAAAACCGGCACCGCGAATGGAAACAAAGAATAACGGGGAAAGGGAAAAAACACGCGCGAACGGAACGTTCATCTTTTGATTTATTAGGCGTCAGGTTCCAGCGGCGTGCAGTCGACGGCAAAGAAGCAATCTCTAGTTATTGATTTATCGACGCTGTCCTCGAAACTTCGACGCGAAGGGATGTACGAGCAGAGAAGTTTTTATCTCGCGGCGAAAAATCCCACAAATTCCGGCCCTGCAAAATAGTTTTTAAAAAGCAGATCGACCGTTTCCGAATCTCGCGCGCAACGCAAATTCGTTTCTCCCTTATTTCTCCATCTCATAAAATTAGACTCTGTTCGTTGAAAGCGACGGACATTTTTTTTTCAACCCTAGAGTCGATTTTTCACGGGCTTAAGCTGCGAAAAATAACGGGGCGCTGTTGTTTCGTCCGGTGGAAATCGGGCGTTGAATTAATTTTAATCGCGAGGTCGCTCATTCTCGCTGTTCGCTAATTTTTCTGTTTTCAGTTCCGTTTGAGTTTGCTTTAAGCCATGCAAATTACACGTACCATGCACACTTTGGCTTTGCCAACGAGCCGGGGAGTTTCGGCGTTAACAAACGATCGCTTGTTAGTCGCTCGAGCAGCTACTCTCAACCGGAATGGTTTTCCGCCCCGCATATATTCGTAGGCATACGTGTACTCAGAGATGTGTACACACTCGAGGCTCTCCGTGGATTTCTAGAATTTAGCCAAACCTCGTTTCAAACGCCAGAGCCCCGCGAAATACTGCGGACAATCCACGTCCGAAACGTACCAAGTGTCTCCGAAATTCTCCAATCGTCTCATCTCACGCCACGAATTAACCCCGACCACGTAGATTATTTCCCAGCCGCCTTTCTCTGCCTCTTCTCCACCGAATCGAGCGCCGATGTGACCCTAAAAAATGTATATTCTCACGCGAGGCTTTCTTTGCTACTCGATTCGAATCCAAAATGGCGTGAATAGTCGCAGTATCGGCCACCCGGTAGGTGAAAGTTATGCTCGGGCGTATGACGACGCCTCCGCCTCGACTACAGAGATCCTGCCACATTGTCCGTTCGTTAAATAAGTTTCCCGGGAAGTTAGCAGTGACCTGTGCCAACTTCAGGCAGCGAAAACACGCTTCGGTAGTAATGCTGCGACTAGTCATTTCCCGACGAAAATGCCCCTCGGCAAGATTGAGGCTGCCGCGATTGGCTTTTTTTTATTTACCAGAACGTTGTTGCTAGAACTTACACCTCGAGGCGAGCCGACCACGAGTAAATAATATCAACAAATTCACAATTTTTCGGGTGTCGGCTAGAAGAGAAGCGCTACTCACTGCGCTGACGCGAAGGCCACGCCTCCTCGCCTGCGCGTTGAGCAAGCGCAGTCGGTTGTCGCCTGCGCGGTGAGTCACGTGCTCGCCGATACTCGGCGCGAGACCAAGGCTACGAGCAAGGCTACGGTTCGGCCGGAGTATAGTAATTACGACCTCGGCTCCCCGGTAGGTTCCACGACTCGCCGACTAACTACCGGCGCGCCACGTTTGTAATTCCACTCGCGATCCGCAGGCCTTGCTGCTAGTAGATACAGAGCGTGATAGGTAAGACCTTGACAGTCTCTGCGTTGTAACTCGGCCGGCGAGCACAGTTCCAGTTTCCCGTTACAATTATACTTATCGCTCGATTCACGGAACACGAAATCCTCCCGACACTGTCGCTACTACACAGTAAAAAATTTCCGTCAAATTTAACACAAAAATAACGTCTCGCCTTATCT
Source organism: Arge pagana (assembly GCA_963969455.1). Lineage (NCBI taxonomy): Eukaryota > Metazoa > Arthropoda > Insecta > Hymenoptera > Argidae > Arge > Arge pagana. Next base: position 1,430,211 of record OZ018312.1, on the reverse strand, counting down.
ACAATTTCTTCTCTCCTTCTTTTCATCATTCTCACGCCGCATTTTTTTCTCTCCTCTACTCGCCAAAAACTTCATCGTCGCGCGTCGGACTTCACCAATTTCCGAGATGGAATCTCTTTTTTTTCACAATTATCCTCTTTCTGTCTTATCTATCCCGAATTTTTATACTTTTCTAGTCCACTCCGATTTCTATGATCTGTGGATGGTCATAATATTCCACTGACGAGGCGTATATTTTTCATCCTGTGTCATTATTTAGAGTATTTTATTCGCCGGGTATACTCCTGAATTTTTGGCGTCCTGCCTTTCTTCTTCTTCCTCGCGGTGCTCGGTTTTTTCGACGGTCAGCAGAGAAGGTCGCCTCAAGGCTTCCGGACGGCGCACCGGTTGCGCGATAGAAGGAAGGACGCGCTAAGACAGACGCGTCGCGTTGCGCAACGCGGTTACGCGATCGCGCCTTGCGGGAGACAGACACACTGATGGACCAGTGCGAAAGTACCTTACCGGGAAAATAATTACACGCTTGTCTTCCGCCACTCGAACGATTTATCGGCGCCGCGTTGAATTCCCTCGCGCGGTAGGCGAACAACGAGGAAACTCGACGACGGATCATTTAAACCAACGCATTCCACGCAGACGGATACAAATTTAATTTAATCTTCCCCATCTAATTATCGAGTTCCCTTCGATTTCCGCGAGTTCCATCGAACTCGCGAATCCCAATTTCCACTAGCAAATTTCCAACGAAAACTACAACATCGACAGAAATACGTGTCGAGCAATTTTTTCGTATCACTCGCGTTGAGACAAATAGAAATCGGCAAATTATGCGTCGTTTTTGTATTTCACGTGAATTTTTTTTCTCGTCGACTCATGGAATTTTTTAACGAAGGTTCGCTCTTTTGAAAATGTATACTCCACGCTATACGTTTTGTGGCGAACGCCAGTCACTCGCCACGCGGAACCGCACGAGAGAAGTAGACGGCCGCCGCGATCATAGGCAACCGCTTTTGCCTTCGTGAAACGCGGTCGTCGATAATATCGTTCCCTGAAAACACTCGGGACGAACTTTTTTACGTTTTATTTCTTCAGCAAAGAAGCGAGATGCGAATTGCAATCACTTCGAACACGGTTTACTCAGCATTCTCCTCGACTATCGTTGTTTTCTCCACAGTACACCGAACTCACCAACTTCGCTCCGTTATCTCAAGGTCAAACCATTTGGATTCACCAGAAATTCGTGAAATTTGGACACGCTGCCCGAAAACTGGCAAAACGTCTAAATATCCGTGAATAAATTGCTCAAATTACGTAAATAAGAAAAAACCGGATGAATCGGAAATATCGTGGAAAAATTTTTGCAGCAAAAGTTGGAAAGTTCAGGTTAAAATTGCGAAATTCACTAGACACGGTGAATGATAATGATTCGTAGATATTGTAGCACGTAACAATCGAAGCCGCGATTCGTTTCGATTAGTCAGGCGATCTTCGTCCGTTTCGGTATCAACGACGAATTTAAAAAGCGATGACGCGGGGTCAGTAGTACGAGTCGCGTGCGGTCAGACGTCGTTCGTTTCGCTGACGCGCGTTGGTTCGCAGGTAGGGACAGCCGCTCGTCATCGAAACTATCGCTTCTCGGATGACTCATCCACGCTCATTCACACTCATCCACGCTGGTACACGTCGCGAATCGTGTCACGCGAAGCGAATATCTCTGAAACGAACGCGAATACCGTGCGCATCCACTGCGATTGATACGCGGCGCGCGTAGCTTCGTTGCAACACCGTTAACGATCACGCATCGGCATGCGAGCTATATTGCTAGTTTTGCCCAGGGAATTTCTTCCTAATAGCATTTCCACGGCCGAAGAGGTTCGCTCGCTTTCAGCGCGATCGTAAACGCTACGGCGAGATACGCGCCGTCTCTTCCCTTGTGCTCGGCGCGTAACGTCGCTGCACTTTTGCCGCGCGCGACGATGAATATTCGCGGTATACGGGCTCGCCGGTAATTATTGTTATTATTAAACCAGGTACACGTATTTCCGATGCCGCGTGATGGCTGCGAACGCGCATCGAATTCCAACGTGGACTACCGTGTTACGGAGCGAGTCGTCCGAACCCTTAACGGTTCCGAGGGGTCACTCGGACCCCGCCATTCTCAAATACCTACGACTTTTTCGTTTTCTCTTTATTCCCGAATTTTCTTTCATGTATCGACATTATGATTTCGCTCAAAAAACCAATCGCACTCCTATCAACCGATTTCTCAGGATAAGATGGTCGTACAAACGTCATTATAGCCACGGTAAGCCAAACGGTACAACGTTGAGGCTACGATACAAACAAAATTACAGGCATTTAGAAAAAAAAAGATATTATACAAAAAACGAAGTATAAAGAGAGTCGATGAGTAATCAGTAATCACTAGCCGTAAATATGAACTCGTTCGCCTCCGCGTGCGACTGATAAGTAGCTACCGGAGGACGGACACGCGACAACGGGAGAAATACATCGAGAGGTAGATCGCGCGAGACAATAATGGATGGACGACGAGGTACGGGCAATTCCAAGCCGAATTCACATCTGCATATCCGTAGGCGATCGAATTTACTCGAACCCAGTTTCGACGTCGTTCGATTCGCGGAACATCGACGTCCATCATCCACGACTCGCCCATCGATCTCTCCGCTTCTCGATCCGTTGCATCCATCTGCACGGAAAATTCTGCAATAACTTACCATCGCCACTGTTCGTCTAGTTTCGCGTTCGCCAATTTTCCCCCGTTCTCGCGTCCAGTTTAATAATTATACTCATTAATATTCTTCCCTCAAATAGCAGATGCTCGTTATTGTCAAGCTGCGATAATTCGTCAATTCGTCAAACTCGCAAATAATGAGAAGTCGACGAGAGGGGTAGAAAAATAGCCAAACTCGGCGCCTATTCTGTCAACAATCGCGAACGTCGATGGAAACGAGGTTCGCCCAACGCGCGGATATATTACAGATGTAGCGGAGGTGTCGTCGCTTCGAGGAAAATGATATGCCGGTGTCCTTCGTAAGATAGTGTATCGTCGCGCTACCGAATCATCGAGCGTTTCGAGGGCGTACGAGTGTAAAATGTTAATTCACGTGGAATGTCTCGGCCATGTATCTCGGAACGATTAGTTAGTCACGCCTTGCCGCTGACTCGTTGGCTCGCTGCCACCGAGACGACCAACAGTCGTACGGAACCGCGCATCGTCGCTTCGTTCCTAACTATTTGCCATTTACCATCGCGATCAGATTTCTTACTCTCTTCGCCAGGATCGGTGCGATCGTCGCCAAAGCAATAAGTTTTCGCGCAACTGAAACGTGTCGGTGCGAAGCTTCGGGACACGTGGTCTCCCCCTCGAGTCGGGATTTTGACGAATATGACTGTTTTTTCTCGACTTCGATTCGCGGCGAAGACAGACAAATAAAACAGTTTTTATTCACCAGTGCAGTTTTTTCTCTCCAGCGATACGGATTTATTTTTCCGAGGCGGACAGAGGAATCGAAAGCGTTGGTGAGTGACTTTTTTTCCATGCCTAGAGGCATTTAGTCTCTCGGAGCGGCGATGACGTCGCTAGAGATTACGACTGTCGAGATATCATCGACGATACGATAACGAAAAATTATATCCAACCTTTGCTCACTCGCGGCTGTGGGAAAATGTGAGACGGTGCTTCGCTCTCGTTGAGAATGGAGCAAATATCCAAAAATTGTCTTCTAGATTTGGCGTGATCGTGCAAATTTTCGAGTATATTTTTTAACATTTCAGTGCGTCGATCAGTGTTGTTCTCACGGACCGGTTGTCAACGTGCAAGAATGTTATTTGATGCCAAAGTAACGCCTTTTGAACTCCACATCTTTTTTTATTCGCTGTCTCACATGTTCTTCTATTTTTTTGTTGTTGGTTTTTGGATAAATTGTATCGCTGCTGAAATTTGACTAATTCTACGGTTTGTGATTTTTCGTCGCCGGGTAAATCTCGTTCAGTTTCCAAACGCTCGCCGAGGCGAGATGCCGCGACTGTGACGTGGCAAATGAAGAGCAACTGATGCCATCGACAACCTTGGGAATCGTTGTTATTATTGCGACGAATTAACGCGAATTATCGTATAATTAGCGGCATTACATGCAGCTGGGATTAGAATGACGCGTAATTGCTCGTCATCGTTGTTATACGACGACGACGACGACGACGACCCACTTTCCTCGAACGAGCATTCAGAAAAGTGGGCGGCGCATATTTCCTCGATTTAATTGCCACCGAAACGAGACGAAAATGACCATCGATCTTTCGTGGAACATTCCCGAAGGTTTTTCCCTCCCGAACGCGCGGTTTTGAATCCCGGTCTTCTCATGCCGATGAATTCAAATCGTTCGTTCGACGTCTCACCTCGCGTCTCGTCGCATCGTTTGTTAGGCGACGAACAAATCTTGATCCACGACGTAGAACCGTTCTTTCGCGCGCCTCGACGATCGAATTTTATCGGGAAAGAGGAAAAACGTGGGAGAAAATTTATCCGCATCGACGAATCAATTCATTCTCGTCGTACTTTCTCGCTCCATCGACGCCATTTTTTTCGTCCCGATTCGAATGTCTATGCCTCGCGCGCGCGCGACACGCCGAGATATACGATCGCCATGATTCTCCGTTCGCGAGAATATTGAAAAGTAATAACCGCCGATGACGTCGTTACTCAAGATGCTCGGGCTCCGAAATTCTCGTCGTACATCACGAACCGCGTAGAGATTTTCTTTGCCCTGTTCCAGTAATTTTTCCTCGCATACTCGACGCCTTGTCGCGTGATTCATCGCCTCCTAAAAACAATTCCCTCGAAAACAACGGGGAAACACGTTCGACATCGCGAGTCTCGAATCGGCGGAATTTTTTTTCGACTGTTATCTAAAATTCTCTCCCCATTTTTCGTTCACTTGATGCGGTTTTAACGCCCTTGGATGTGCGGGAAAAATGTCACGAGGCGGATAATGCGACGTAGTGCGGAGTTTTCAAATTGTGTAACAATGAATGAAACCAGCGAATTTTGATGTATGTTTTTATTTATTAAAAGTATGTTGAATACTACGACGAAAATACTTTACGCAGCTATAGTCCAAGTTATAAAGCAAAGGTAACGCAGAGTCTTTAAAGCTCAGTTGTCGCATATCTCACTTTTTTTTTTCAGCAGGTAATTAAAAACTGTACTCTTGATGCATTAATCGACGAGGACGGGAAAATGAGTTTCGTAATTTCATCGCCTGTAAACTGAACGAAAGCTCGTACGCGCTAGAAGGAAAAAGGAACGCGTACGTAGTAAAAGCTCGGGAGATGATTAGACAATTGAATTTTGCGGCAGTTCGGTGCGGATCGAGCGAAATATTTAAATTATTCCGCTAAAAACGGCCAAATGCCGGTTTAATATTCCACGCAGGTGCGAGATTTTCTGGCGGTGAAGCGCGAACGTTCGTTCGCGAATAATAATATTCATCCGGAAGGTGAAGAGAAAAAAGGGGAGCTTTCTTCCCTCGGATTTCTGCGGTAAATTTCGTTTTCATCCCCCGACGATCGACTATTCTTTCGCGTGCGTCGAACTTTGCTTGCTCCTCTTCCCGAATTCCGCCCACGTAACCGCGCGACACGCTTGTATACCGCCGCGCCGCAATCGCGGACGAAGACTTCCCGTCCCCGGTGTTAGTTAGCTTTCCCAGCCTTCGAACTCGCGCGCAATTTCCACGAAGATGGCTGCGAAAAACGCCATTTTTCGCGCGCGCGCGCTTATTTAATATTTTTGCACGAAACGTGACTCGTTTCGGCTCGGACTCGTTAAAACGCAGCTTCCCTGCCGTTCGACCCGCGGATTCCCCGGATTTTCGGGAATACGGCTACGAATAAATTCAGGGGATTCGCGGGAAGTCCGCAGAATTCAACCCGACGTACCTACCTAATTCCCGCGGAGAACTCGTAGCCACGAAACTCGCGCGTCGGGTAAAACGTAGCCGAGACGGAGCAAAACGACGTTACAATGACAATCCAGAAGAATTCTGCTGTTTCGGACCAATTTTCCCAAAAGTCGTTTCTCGACACTCTGTAAATTCTGGTCTTTCCATGTAAAACGACCCTTCGTCTTATTTTAAAACGTTTCAGTGTTGAAATTCGTTTCAACGCATAAATTTTCAAACTTTATTTGAAACTCTTCTCCGAATAAAATATCTAAAAAGCTTAAAATAAAACGCATACGTGTTTCAAATCAAAATAGTTAGGTTTACAGAGATACGAGAATGTTGATTCGATTTGATCGCGACTGAACCGTTTCGGAGTACCTGTTAAATTTTGAAAATCCCGTCCGCGCACAAAGTTTTCGCACGAATTTGCGGTCAATTTAGACAGCTGCATTTCCACTCCGCCTTTTCAGGGGCACTCCGATCTTACGTTCACTCGTCGCAAAACTAATTCGGATTAAATCGCAAAATTGAATCTCAAACTCTGTATTCGCGCGCGAACTCGTAAATGAAACTATTTTCGAAACTCTCGAACCGCGGCGAACAGCTAAACCCAACTGGACGTCGAAGTCGTAACGGAAACGTTTATTTGTTTGTTACACTCCCGAGTAAATATAACGGTCTCGGTTTTTGTCACGATACACGCGCGTTGACGAATCGATCGCTATTCGCAGAAAATCGTGCGTTGTATGGAATGCCAAAGACTTTATTGCCTCATTGCAGCTGAGTCAATGAGAAACAGATGTCGTTCTCCGATAACCCAACGATTCACGCGCACGACTCAATGAACTAATCGAGTTACGTGTCCTCGTGACTGCGAGCGACGAGGTCGAATGACAGAAAATACAGAATGACGCGATTTGGGTACCAATTTTGGTACCATCTGAGAAACAGTGAATCATAAAGGTTCAAAGTGATGTGCTCGATACGTGAGATCGCGAGTATCTCCGAGACCAAAGCTGAACTCGTCTTCGAACTTTGTCAGTATAATATGTTCTAGTGATATACGATAACTGAGCACAACATTTGTAACGAATTACGAGTTTGCCGAAGTGGGCGATTTTCGGAGTCACTATTTGAGGGACACTTGTTTACCGAGCTTGCGAGGATCCCTCGGAGTCGATTTTCCGCAGTAGTAGTCGTCGGCTGAAATAACTCGACATTTCGAAATGAGAGGTCAACTTGAAATGCGATTTCGCTGAACGCCGCGTCGCAACGACAAACAGAGGGCAATGTCTCGGGGGGACGCGAGGAAGTCTTTTAGATAATCTCGGGCTCGCTCCGTTTTCCCGTACCTTTTCGTCCTCGTTCACTTTGTTTCGCTCCCCGATTCCTTTTTGCCGCGCGACGGATCGCTTCGGAGCGGAACAGCTTTGTTACCATGAATTTGCCGAGCAGCTCTCTCGTCGCTTAATCTACCCCGAAGCTTCCCTAATCTCGATCGAGTCCGACTACATTCCTTTGAGGAGGGAATTCCTCGTACAAAATTGCTTCGCAAACTCGTTCGTCGAACTCCCGATCGTTTTCCACGCAGCTTCTCGGCGTGAAAAGCTCCCCTCGCGGAACGTGGCTCTCCACAAAACGGATGTACACCGCGCTATCGCGTTTTTCAGGACGGCATCATCGTCAGCAACGTTTTGCTCGACTCAGCATGGCTCGAAAACGTTGCGGAGGCAAACAATCGCGCGTGACGACGAAACGTGGTTATCGTCCCGATCGGGAGGGCAGTTTTGCCCTTTGGGATCTTCCAACGATTCTCGAAATCCCGCAGGAATGCGTGGAAGCTCCGGGAAAGACGCGATGGAAACATCGAAAAGCGAACGGCGCTCGTGTTTTCACGGAAAAAGGATCGCCGAAGGGTACGTTAGGTTCGGCTACAACGAAGAGCAATCTCGCGTTTTTCGAGCACAGCAATGGTTATATTTCCAAAACAGCGCGAACATTATTACAAACCGCCGAGCAAGCCGCCGAGCAGACCACCGACGTTCCCGAGTACACCGCCTAGCAAGTTGTCTAGAATTCCGCCATCAGTGCCGGAACACGTGCCTGTAGTTGCACCGGATCCAAAAAGTCCCTTCAGCAAATCTTCCAAGAGCTTTACGACCCCGCCTAAAAGCCCTCCGGACCCTGGTACCCCCTGACATTGGGAGGCGCAGGCTGTCGCGATCGCCTGGCACTGCTTTTGGGCGATGCACTTCGTTATCCTTCCCAGCAGCAGCTCCAGCAAGCTTCTCACGATGTTGCCCACTGCTCCGAGAAGATTGTTGAGCAACCCTTCCAATATTCCGCCGGATGAGCTTCCGCACCAACCCAGGAGGCCACCGAGCTGCGAGTCGATCAGAGTCAGTCAGGTGCGCGGACTACGTCTTGGCAAGGGAAACCAAAGAGCATGGATTTACTCACCAATCTATCGAGAAGGTTCAGGATGGCTTGGATCAAGCCTGGATTCGAGCCGCAGCTCGCGATGGAACTCTTCCATTGGGCGACTGATGTTTGGCAACGTTGCTGACAAGTAGATCCGCTGCAAGTAGCCGGTGGGGTCGACACGCCAGCCGAGGCGATGGACGCGACGGCCACGAGGCCTAGAGTCAGGAGAACGAGTTTTGTTGGTGTCATCGTGCTTTTCCTGGTCGAGCTGCGATGTGGCTGGGTGTTTTGAGGGATCCTCGGTGTCTTGAGTTGGGTGCAGCTAGATCTAGTGATTCCGCCGTAACTTTCGGGAAGACTGCGCTGCGTTGATGCGTCTTGCTGTGGTTATTTTGCTCGGAATGTAGAGGACAAAGTGAAATCGGAGCTTTTATACCGTCGGTCATGCTTCCGAGTCCCTTCTGTTACCGTTCCGATGCTATTTTGCGCAATGTGTTCCGTCGCAGCACGTTGCACCACGGTTAATCACAATATTTGTGTTCTCTGTCAACAACAAACACTTGAGTCAATAGTAGGTAGTCAATAATCAGAGGTAGGTTCCAGCTAGCCGTAAACGCGGTACAAAGAATAAGGGTTTTCGGAATCGCATCGTCGGAAAATTTATCGACGCTTTCTTATATTTCCTCGCTAAGACGGCGGAATCGCGACGATGGGCGAAGCGATCCCACCGAGTCGACCCCTGCCCTCTTGTTTTTTGGTTACCCCGATTTTTCAGCACTTCATGATACGACATTGCGAAAAGTATCCTGGGAATACCGGCGCGAAGTGCCGCACGTCTCGATTTTCTCGATAGAAGCAGCGCAATCTTCCAGGACTAAGGTCGACGTACTACAAAAATGTTGGATGCGCGAGGACATTTGAAAGACGTTGTCTTTCTCTGCCTTCGCCGACCAGGCGTCAGACGACGACGCAGAAGTACGGTGCGAGCCGATATCCGGATCTGTTTTCTACTTTGTCACGAACGCAATGGCTGTTCGACTACCGATTTCCAGCTGTTTCGCCATCCCTGGGAATCGTGTTGTTCAGTCTCAGCCGACTTGCTTTATCACCTGAGTTGAAAATGGGTCTCTTCATTTGTTTCCGCAACGTTCTAACGCGTATATCGTAACTTTTGGGTCTTCCGTTGCGGATGTCACATCGCGCGGGGTTCGTTGCAGAAAAACATGACAGTTCGATCGACGTCGCGTCTGGAAGTCATCGACTTCGCAGCGGTTCTGGTCGCGTGGAAACGAATGGAAACGATCGAACGCTGGAAAACTCGTTCGTGTCGTGTATTTCGTACACCGGATAATGTTGAGAGGTACGCAAGTTCATCCTTCCGGCTAATTTTTACGTAGAATGAAACTCTTTTCCTCGCATCGTCTTTCTCATCGAGTTTCATGCGCGTTCTTATTCCTCTTCCGCGGTCTCCTCGATTTGGACGCTTTTATCTTGGCTGCACCTTCCGGTCTAGTCTCACGTGCAGCCCTTTGTTCTAGTCGTTCTCCATTCATTCTTGGATCGAGGAGTAGACGAACGTTGTTTGTGTAACTACAGATGCAAACCGCTACTGCTTGCGCAACGCGGTATTCAATCGTTACTCGCAGTGCTAGTTGTTTTTCCAACTGTTCTGTATCGACTTTGACGGCCTTCAACCCTGCGATCCGCATCGGCTAGTGTTCACGGAGCTGGGATCCCTAAGCGTGCACGGAGGATTCGTTCGTTTGCTAGCCACGGCCTTCGAAGTTGACGAACGAGGCCGCAAAAAGAGGGATAACTCCTAGACAATGCACCGCTACGTCGCTTACACGACGATTTTTTTTTGTCCTAACTGAGCAGTCGTGCTCTCCGATATATTTTTATTGTTCCGTTTGCTTTTGGAGAAATGTTCAACTCATTTTCATCCTCAACAGTTCATTGTTCTCGAATACTTGATCTGTTTTCTACATCGATAATTACGGAGGCTGCAAACGACCAAGTCGTTTCGAGCCTCATTGACTTGCATTGATATGTTCGTCGAATGCTCAAAAATATGCGCGGGGGGTTGGCTGGCGAACGTCGACGAAGCAATTTTTTTTTGTCGATAAATTCAGTAAGTTTATTCAAACAACATTTACGTTCATGATTACAATATACCAAGAACGCCGTTAAGCAGTCCTCCTACTCCGCCGGTCACTCCCGACAACGCACCCGTTCCCCCACCCGAACCAAGAATGGTTCCAATTCCTGGAAGAGATCCAATCCCTGGAAGAGATCCAACACCCGGGAGACTTCCGAGGCCTGGAAGACCCCCAATTCCCGGGAGACTTCCAATCCCTGGAAGAGATCCGATGCCTGGGAGAGATCCAATCCCTGGAAGACTTCCGATACCTGGCAGACTACCCGTTCCTGGCAGAGTTCCGGTGCCCGGAAGAGTTCCCGTGCATGAAGGGGTTCCCGTGCCCGGAGGAGTTCCCGTGCCTGGAGGAGTTCCAGTACCAGGAAGAGTTCCAGTACCAGGAAGAGTTCCAGCGTCTGGAAGAGTTCCAATGTCTTGAAGAGTTTCGATGTCTGGAAGAGTTCCTATGTCTGCCAAACTATCAGTATCCGAGAGAGTTCCAGTTCCGGTGCCACTTCCGTTGCAGGGGGGATTTCCCCCCGAACCGAAGATGGACGTCAGCAGATTGGTGAGAAGAGCGACGATGTCGTTGATGAGGCCACCGGATCCCGGTACCGTTCTGCATTTGGCAATGCAGCTGGTGGCAACAGCTTGGCACTTGACTTGGCATTGTCTTTTCGTGATCTTCCCTGCCAATAGGTCTAACAAGAGGGAAATGATGTCGCCCACAGCCGTGGAGATGATGTTGAATAGATCCCTCAGAACGGTCCCACCGGGGTTTTTAAGCGTCAATCGTAAAAGACCCTCGAGCTACGGCGAGAAATAAAGATATTCGAGTATTACATCCGCGAATTTCCATGCTAGTGAAATTGACAGCGTGCCCATTGACAACTACTCACCAAATTGTCGAGAGCCTCTAAGATGATCGATATCAAGTTTGGATCGCATCCGGAAGCTTTCGTTATCAAATCTTTATAATAGGCAATAGCTCTCCTGATGAATGTTTGCAGACAGGTTCTGTCGCACGACGTGGGACAAGAGGGTGGCCTTGGAATGGGGCCCGCCGATGCCAGAGACACGAACGCCAGAAGGGCCAAAGCCAGGAGAACTAATCTCGCTGGAGTCATCTTCTTATTCGGTGATTCTCGTTACTCTATTCGAATTGAGATTCCGCTGTGGCAACGCGATCGCGATGCGACGTTCGAAGAAGCAGTTGCCACGATGATGGATGATCCAGGGAAATCCAACTCTGAATGCGGATCAAAGCTGAAATCCGACTTTTTATATCGACGTTCCTGTTTCCAATGTTGTTTCAACTCCGATTTCAGCGTGCTGTTGACGCAATATGTTCTCTCAATCAACGCTTCACTCCGACCAAGCGCAATTTCACCACATTGACACTTGCATTAATAGTCGCCGATCAAAGGAACGCCGCGAGTTTCGGTACGTCGCGACAACGAAGTTGCCCAACGCCACGTCTGTCTTCCGATTTGCCGATCGTCTTCTCCCTCCCGAGTTCTGACTCACCGCTCGAATCGAGATCTACGAGCAGACGGACCCTTCATCTATGGAACTGAGAATCGCAGATACGACATTTCAAAAAGCTTCAACGCCACCCGGGAATCCTGAACTGGACATCCCTTCACGAATGTCGCGCGAAGTACCGATGTGGAGGAACCGAAGAGTAGACGATTTTTCCATCGGGAAGCTTCAGTTTTTCAAGTCCCCGCCCTACGCGAGATAGTGTCGTGCGTAATGTTATCTTCGTTGCACCCTCCGGCCTGGTCTCACGTGCAGCCCTTTGTTCGAGTCGTTCTCCATTTATTCTGGGATCGAGGAGTAGACGAAGACTGTTTGTGCACCTACAGATGCAAACCTCTGTTGCTTGCGCAACGCGGTATTCAATCGTTACTCGCAGTGCTAGTTGTTTGCTCAACTGTTCTGTATCGACTTTGTCGGCCTTCAGTCCAGCGATCCGCACTGCTAGCGTTCACGGAGCTGGGATCCCGAAGCGTGCGGCGAGGATTCGTTCGTTTGCTAGCCACGGCCTTCGAAGTTGACCGACGAGTACATAAAAAGGAAGATAACTCCGAGACAACGCATCGTTACGTCGCTTACACGATGATTTTTGTTGTCCTAACTGAGCAGTCGTTCGAGCCTTTGCATTGAGGTGTTCGCCGAATGCGCAAAAATATACGCGGGGGGCTGGCAGGTCGACGAAGGAATTGTTGTCTTGTTGGTAAATTCGTCTGTTTTATTCGAACAGCACTATCTAGACAACACTTTAAACAACAATTACAATGCACCAAGAGTTCCGGTAAGCAGTTTAGTTGCTCCGTTGAATACTTTCGGCAGCACACCTGTCTCCGGTACCACAATCACATTAGGGACATTTCCAGTTCCCGGTAGACTTCCAGATCCCGGTAGGGGTCCAGTTCCGGGGCCGGGGAGATTTCCACCCGAACCGAAGATGTCGTTGAGCAGTTTTTTGAGAGCAGCGATGATTTGGCTGAGTATTCCGCCGGATCCGGGTAACTTTCCGCATTCGGCAATGCATTTGGTGACGATAGTTTGGCAGATGACTTGGCATTCCTTTTCCGTGAGGTTCCCCGCCAGCAGTTCCAACAAGGCAGAAACGATGTCGCCCAAGTGCGCGAGGATAACGTTGATTATGGCGATTAGATTTTTCAGAGCGTTTCCACTGAGGTTTCCACACGTCAGACCCAGAAGAGTATCGAGCTGCGGCAGAAAACAAAGATATCCGATTATTTCCACGAATTCATTCGCTCGTTAAATTTACAGGGTGGTCATTGTCAACTACTCACCAAATCTCCGAGAGCCTTGAGGATGATGGTTATCAAGTCTCCATCGCATCCGGAGGATTTCGCGATCAAACCTTGATAATAGCCGACGGTTGTCTTGCAGCACGTCTGCAGACAGTCGTTGTCGCAGGACTTGGAACAAGCGGGTGGCGTTGGCCTGTAGGCCGCCGAAGCCAGAGACACGAACGCCAGAAGAGCCAGAGTCCAGAGGACGAATCTCGTTGGAGTCATCTTCGTTTTCTTCGGTGATTCTCGTTACTCTGTTCGAATCGAATGTCTGCGGTGGCAGCTGATCGCGATGCGGCGTTGGAAGAAGCAGCTGCTTCGATGATGGATAATCAGGGAAGATCGAACTCTGAGTGCGGATCAAAGCTGGACACCGAGTTTTTATACCGATGGTCATGATTCTATTGTTATTTCAACTCCGATTTCAGTGTACCGTTGACGCATGATGTGCTCTCGACGAACGTTTCGCCACGGCCAAGCGCAATATAATACGTTGCTCCACGATCTCGACACTTGCGTTGATACTCGATCGTAGTAAAAGCACGGGCCTCGGTGCATCGAGATAAATAATTACTCACCACCTTTCTCAACTCCACGACCATCTCCTGATTCAACGCTTCTCATCTCCGAGGCCTCGCACGATCGGCGGGCAATCAGACCCTCGATCCATGCATCTGAGAATACCGACAACTCTCCCAAGGCATACCGAACTCTTCGCATGATCTCGCGAACGTAGCGAAATTGTGGAGAAGCGGAATCATCGTTCGGAAGTGTCGCGAATCTCTGGATCCCCTTTCTCGGCAGCATCGCGCGGTTTTGGGGCACCAATACGAATTTCGGGCTCCTCGAGGGAGAATTTCGATAGCACCGCTGTGGTTTATGGATCGTGAGCCTCCAGTTCCGAGCGGATTGAAAGTTTTATCCATAAATTCCGACGCCTCTGTTTCGGAGAGGATGATCATCGTCGTCTCCTCGTGTATATATATATAACATCGTTTCCCTGTATAACTCTTTCGCATTGTTCGAAGTCTGGACGGGTAAAGATACGACGAAATATCTTATCTTTACCGAGCTTCCCAACTTTGGACCTGCTAAATATGGTTTCGCGGAACTGCCAAGGTACGGCGACCATACCTCAGCCGAATCTACCTGGATTCCGCGACGCTGTATTCCTACGACCGAACGTCACGGGTATCGATTCCCATCGAAGCTAAGCAGACGCGGAAGCCTCGCGTCCGTATATTACGTCGCTGCTACAAATGACGTAGGCTCGAACCGCTCGACTTATCGATCAAGAGGTATTCCGCGCCTCTGGCCGCCTGCTTTCTATCACCATATTTCTCCTGCAACGATGGAAATTTCGTGCATAAATCGACGAAATTTTCCAAAAGCATCCGCGTTCCAATGGCGCCAGGTGTTCCGAATTATTTCATCAAATTCGTATCGAGCCGCGTCTCGCGCCACGACGCCGAACGATGAACTTCGTTTATCCTTGGCCGCGCCGTGTGATTTCATTGCTAACACAAGTGTTTCTGCTTTTGCAATTGTGAATCGGCTCGCGCGAGCTTCGACATCGGCAAGAATAACACGACAATCTCTGACGATTCGTTTCGAAATATACGCTCGGCGGAAAAATCAATTTTATCAGAAATGGCGAGCTGAAAATAATAAATAAATAATAATAATAATGACAAATAATACGTTTCCATTCGGAAATTGTTCTGCAATAAAATGATTACCCATTCGTCGGTGGACCCCGGATGCGTATTTTTCGTTTTGTCAAACGTGCGATTCGTGTATAATTAGCGAAAGGGGTGCAGCGCAACGCGCACCTCGATGACAGACCTTCGATCAAAAACATATTTGGAGACAAACAAGTCCGACGAACAAACGCGTGCTATTTTTTATCTCCCGGCGCGCGGTTGGAATATTCACTCGTGGGAAATCATAAAAATCGAGTTTACTCGATCTACATTCTTCTCGTCGCATCGCGTCGGACGCCACTCGAAGGAATGAAAAGATTCTGTTGCAAATTACTCGCGATTTTGATTATCTCGCTTCATCGAGGTCCGACGAGGACGCCAAACGTTCGCGTTTATATTCCGCTCCATATTCGCGAACTGTGATTTTAATGGCGAATTTTGACGAACTTCCCCCGAACAATTTGCTTCGCAAGGCTACGATAATTGATCGAGAAGAGCAGGTCGCTCTTGTCTCGATACGGGACCAAATTAATCCACCTTCCGTGCCAACGGAGTAAGGAGGGAAATTGCAAGCTCAAGGGCCGAAACTCGTCGAAAGGGAGACCCTTCCAAAATTAACGACGTCAATTGATACCGCGATCTTTTATCCTCGAATTAAATTGGTATCGATCAATTGTCCTCGGATTTGTCCCATCGTAGTGATTTCAGTTAGCCTAACGCGAAACACGGAAACAGGAGTGCAAAATACTCCCGCTATGCGAAGTTGGACATTTTTAGAGGATCATCGCTATTCGAATTCCCATTTTTTATCTCCATTTTCAGGTCAAATCCGATGTGTTTATTTTCCATTACATTCAACGTTCGAATTACACTTTCGCTGGTATGGATTCTCGATAGCGCCGCGTTCAATAGTCGTTCGCCCTATTCGAAATCGCAGGGTCTTCGTCTCAGATTTAATTTCTGGCGGCACTACAAACCTCGCTGCTTCCTATACGTGTACATTTTAACTAGTATCGTACGATCGCATCACGTTGGTCACTTGGATTTTGCAAGCACCTTTATTTCGCCGAAATTTCCACGATTTTTCACCCGTGTCTCTTTGTTTTTAAAGTTTAGTTGCAAGCTGCGGCGGAAATGCGATTTTTACTCGTCGATGACCGACGATGTTTCGTACGACGCGGACGAATCTACGCCTGGAAGTTGTATACCCGCATCGCGCCGCGGTCTGCTGGTTGCATCTCGTCAGGCGCAGCGGTTGGCGGATCGATTTTAAAATTTCTATCCTATTTCTATCCCGACGAAAACCATTAGATTTCGTGAATCACCGAATACTTTGCACACGCCGAATGATCTGGCGAGTAATTATCTGTAGAAAAAGAAAGAAAAATGTTAAAAATCGGGATTCGTTGTTCGTCTGGTAAAAATGCGGTAAAACAATTCGGGAGGCTGGAATCCGATGGAAAAAAGGCCAACGACCTTTAGAAGAGCGACGCTTGGGAGAGGAATAAATGAAGGAAATCCCTCGAACGTAGAGGCGGGTAACATCGCGAGTGCGGTGAAAAATGAATGTGAAAAGTGCGACGTCCTCGGAAAATAAATCCCAGACGGTGCTCCGTCCCGCGAGACGTTTTCTTCCGCGTTGACTGATCCCGCGCCGACCTCGTCGCCGGAATTCCATCCGCGGCTTATTTCGGCTCGGGGTTGAAAAGAGCGGCTCGAAGGGTGGGACGAGGCGCGAACAAACACGGCAAATGGACACGCGCGTCGGCACGTGAGAGCAGCCGGAGTTTTCTACCCGCCAGCATGCAAATACTGAATGCTCGTTGGGGAGGAAATAACACGGACGTAACATCGTAAGACTTGGCTTCTCGACGCCGCTTCCGAAGCTGCTACGTGCCGGCGAAGGGAGAGAAAAGTCTTTCCGCTTCTTTTTGCCGACTTAATTCCTCTCGTTGCCGCGAATTCGCGAGCCTATCGCTCCTGAAACACGAAACGAACGGCGAACAACTTTGCAAAACGGACCAACTCGACATTCTTCTCGCGCGTTCCCTTTCAATTTGTCTCCGTTTCGTTTTTCCGCGCTACGGAATCGCGTCAACGTCTCGTTCGCTTCGTACCTCGCGTATTTTCGCGACGAGGGAACAATCGATTATCTCCGACGAGCTATAACTTCCTCCAACGTCGCGCCTTCAAAGTTCGAGAGGAAGAGCACGACGCGTGACTTCTGCTCCTCGTCGCCAGAACTTTCGACGACGTTACTCCTCGCTCCTGTAACTTTGCCGAGCGGAAAGTCTTTTTTCGAAATTAAACAGCGATCCCGAGCAACGCGGCGCATCCGACTCTGCGAATTCTCTCGTCGCGGAATCCCTACGATTTCAATATTTTTACCTCGCGTTGCATCGTTTTTCCAAGCTCGTCCTCGCGCATCGCTGATTTTCCCGCGTTTGGTTTTTTCTCTCCGTTACAGGTGAGTCTACCAAAATTCTACGGCATCATACTTTAGAATATCGGGGCGAGTACTTTGGAATTTGCAAAACCCACATTCTGTAAAAAAAATATTAAAATTTTCGTTTCACGTTTGACCTTGAAAGTATCAAACTCTTTCTTCATACCGTTGGTTCGTTCGAGTGTCGGGAAAATTCGAGTGCGGTGGACACGGTGAACGGCATCGACCTCGTCCGCTCGTATTCACGACGAGTTTCCGGCGACGAAGGGCGGCGGAACTCGAGAGGCTGAGAAATCGCTGAGCCGCGCGATTTCTCGAGTACGAGAGAATGATCAATCGCGAACGCGGAAGGACAGTCGCGAGTCGTTCGAATCCGTGTACCCGAGCCCCGGAATCCGAGCGAGAATGCGTCGTGTCTGAAAGCTTCTTTTGGAGCAACGCTCTCGACATTTCCCCTCGAAAGTCTTCTCGACATCTATGGCTCGGCGGAACCGTGGTCAGAATATGAAGACGTCGGCGTCGGTTTTGTAGGTGTGCGGCTAACGCGGAAAGCTCCCGACATGAAACGGAAACAGAAACGAGAATGAAAAGCTCTGACAAATGAACGGCGTCTGCCGTTCGTAGAGAAAATCTCTGCGGCGATTTTTCCGTCGCTGCCCAAATTTGCGAATATCGTTTTTTTCTTCCTTTTCCCCGAAATTCGTCTCTCGACGCATAATAATGCTTCTCGCATTCGAGATTTGTCAAACGTCGTAAATCTCTCTCCTTATTTCCTGCCTCGACGAATCTCCGCTGATAAACGACTTCTCGCGGAGATTTCATCGCGTCGCGATAATCTCCCGAGTTAAACTCACCGCTTCATCCGCGAAAACACTTCATAAGCTATGAAATATCGCACCTGCGGTCAAATCAGATATAATAAATCTGACAAAGTCGATATTGCCGCCTCCGATGCGAAACATTCGCGCCAAATTTTCGTGGCAATCAAATTTGGTGGCGCGTTGACAATTGAAAGAAAACGATTCTCGTTTCTGTATAAAAAATAACCCCCTTTCTACATTTCTATTATCCACATCTATCCGATGCAACAATTTCTCTTTTTATCCTATCGTTGTTAAATTATTGCGCGTTTTTTATGACAAAATACCAGCCACGAATGGCTGAAAGGAATCGACGATTCTTTTTCAAATGGAATAATTTCTTTTAGCAGCTTTTGCGCAAGACACGAGAATTGACCGTCCACGTTGATTTAGGCTCGGCGTATATTTATACGTATACCTATACGTATACGCCTGACTGGAAAAGATCCTCGCGCGCGAAAGATGACGGTCCAAACGCTCGTTTATTTGTTCTTCCGAATTCCACGGTATTCGCGGCCGCCGCTCGCGCCAAGAGTTACAGCGGCCACACACGCATCGTGGCAGGCTGATGGACCGTCGTGTCTCGTTGTCGAGTGGCAAACTTTTGAACTCGAACGAACTTCATTTACGCAGAGGTCCCCTTAGCCGAGCGATTTTATTTTCATCCCTCGCCGACCCGACGAAATTCGAAAGCTTCACTGACGCTGCGCTTTCAAGGTCTTCGAGGTCTTCATCAGATTTGCACCGATTTATTTTCTCGCCGAGACGCACCGCCACAGAAATTCCCGATTATTTTCACGGATTTCCATCGTCACCGTGTAAATCACTCGATAAAATTTGCTTACGCTTCCGAGCGATCATTTTTTACTCGACAATTTATGGCTACGAGGCAAAAAAAATAACACGAGGCGATGCTTTTGGTTGTTCGAAATTCTCTTCGATCTCGAAGCGCCTCCGACGTTATCGTTGAAAATCACGCGCAAGTTCCAAGAAATCCAGTATCTAACGACGGGTGAAAGTTGGATGCGACGGACGTCGACGTCGAGGCTGGTCGACCTTTAAACTGCAGAGAAAATGACGCGTAACTCGCCGAAGATGGGACCAATCAATGATCGATCCGCTATCCATGGATCGCAAATCGTATTCGCGCGCTGCCTCCATTTTTCTCTGGAAATTTCATCGCGGCAGAAATAACGTAGGTATCGTATTTTCCACGCCTACGACTCGCGCCGTTTTCTCGCAACGTTTTCCACTCCACCGACATCTCGCGTATTTATATCATTTTTCGAATCTCCCTCTCCGCAATTCCATTCGGACGCGACGCGTGCAGCACTTTCCACGAAACTCCCACGCTCCGATACCTGCCTCGGAGCTTTACACCTGAATGCATAAATATTTTGTCCACGACGCCGTCTCTCTTATTACAGCTGCGAAATTTCCTCGTTCCACCTTCGAAGTCTCGGAAATTCTCACTCGCGACTTGATCTCTCCGCTTCGATGAGATGCGAATAAACGGTATTCCTTTGTTTCTCTTCGCGCAGCTTTTGATTTTTTTCCCTCCTGTTTCGCCTTTTTCTCTCTTTTTTTCAACTCAGTCCAACGCGGTTGTTATTCTCTTCTCGTTCCCAAGGTGTTTATTGACGTTGAGACGCGCGCCACGATCTCTGCCGCCGACTCTGGATCACGTAACTAATCAGAAATAAAATTTCGCAGCAAATGTTACCGCGAAAGAGAGTTCGCCGCTGGCTCGCTCGATTACCGTTTCGCCTGTCTTTCGACGTGGCAGGCGAAAAAAATGATACAAAATTCCAGCAGGTATGCGAGCGTCGAGAGTAACCATTTGTCTCTCGCCAAACAACGTACATCGATTTTTTCTCGCACACGCAACGTGCGCGTTATAATTTTAGCCTCGCTAAAAATATTGCGCGAATCACCGAATCCCTTTCCCGCTGCACCGAGCAAGTTACCGTTCCCTTAGAATCGCGAAGGAAGGTGAACGCAAACGATCGCGGAGAACGACGAAGACGTGATAATTGTCGTCGAATCAAACTGCCGACTCGTCTGTCACCTCGTTATCTACATCAGGTGTATATTGCGAGGATAAACTACCGTTTTTTCCACGACTAGATAGCAGCGCAACCAAGTAACGGGCAAAGAGCGACGAGATGTTTCGTTTCCCGAGACAACGAGCAACAACCGCGTTGTTACGTTGAACTACCGTTAACGGTTCATCGTCCGGTCTAGTTGCGAAGGCGACGCGAAACCGAAAGTATCGACTTCTTTTCTGCAACGAAACGGAATCGAATTTACGTTCACTCGATGCTAGTCGACGTCTCACTCCTCGTTTGTCATCCCTGCTCTCTCTCTCTAATCAAACCGCTGCGACTAAACACGCCGCAGCCGGATGGATCTATTCGTAAGACTTGACTACGATTTTGTCCAGCTGGCACGCAACCGATCAGATTTACTGCAATACCACGGAATCGCACCTTTTGCTACCTCGGCGCAAAATCTAGTCTATTTTTTCCCTAGTTTTCCTTACAAACATTCGATCTGGCATTTTGCTCCGTTACTCCAAAGTCTCGATGTTTCGCCGCGCACCGAACGTACGTTTTGCTCACGCCATCAAAGAGACTCAAAGATGAAGAGGTGAATCGTGCTAAGTAAACGTTGAAAAAATACGCCGACTGCTCGGAAATCAACGGAGAAATCGCCGACACGAAACGAGATTCGCGGCCTTCGAGCTCGTCGCAGAGATCAATGGAGAAAAAAACCCAGTGATCGCCGATGGGTCGCTCTACGATGATGGATGTGAATTATTCGTGGCGATACATCCGTCCTACCGAAACAGATCCGTAGGCCAGACTAACTGACAACGAAAATGTACCGATCGCATAAAAAGCTGTGTTCTTTTAGCGTGCTCGCGAAAAGCTCGCGCCAATTTCGACATCGAGAACGATGCGAGCTTTACGATGTCGTAATCTTCCCTATCAGCGATAAAAACGACTACAATTTCCTCGAGCACAAACGAATTTTATCCGTACCCACGTATAAAATCACGTCAACGAGCAAAAGGATCCTGCGTTCGCGGATAACAAATCAGGACGGAAACGAGATAAGTTCCGGTACCAAATTGATTCCTCCTACGAGCCGACCGTCTCGTTTCTTTGTGTCGACCGCCAGAGTTTCATTTGTAAATTCGCAATTGTTCATCGGTTGTTGTAGCACTCGCGCTGAAACGAGGTCCTGGAAAATGCTCGATCGAATTATGAATGGAGCGAAATCGCATCCGTTGATTCAGCAGGGCGAGGTTTAAATATGGCTCGGAGTCTGTTTATTCCCGGTTACTGTCAGGATGCTGTCACCCGGCTACCACACGGAAACGTGCACGTACCGTATGAAACTCGAGTGGCGGCAGATAATAATAGCGACTGGCATTGTGAATCGACGAAGCGACTGCTATACCAACGCCGACAGATGTTTCGAGCTTGTTCGTCGTCGATACCCCTTCGTATCTCTCATCTCCCCGTGCGAAGTCAACCAACCAGTCGGTCGATCGTACTTATTGCCTTGAACCTTGCGATGCATTCCTCGACGAGAAATTCATCGTCCAGCTATTTTCCGCTGCGTCTACGTTTTTCTGTGATATTTCGATCTCTCGCGATCACGTTGATCCCGGTGAGGGCTACTCGCCGACGGTATCGGCGATGCCACGAAGCGGGGCGCGCGAGTCGCCGCCTTCGAAAGCTCGGAAGCTGTTCCGCGCCGTAGGTATCTCGTTAGTCGGCGGCTGAATTTCCCCATGGTCGCGAAGGGGATCAGCGGGGAAGATCGAAGGGACGATGAGAAATCGGATCATTTGCATTCCATCGCACGGATGCGAGTATTGAAACGTATCTTATTGTTGGTGCGCGGCGAATGCTATGAAATTTGCGTAACTCGAGATAACGTCCGCGAGGTTACGCAACGCCATTGTGTAGTTGGAGCGAAACGGAAATAAGGTCGCTGCGATACGAGAAATTATTGAGATCGAACGATAACGCTGGCGATAGGGAACCGAGGAGAAAATAATTAGAGAAACTACAACGCCGAGATTCGTTTCGGGCCAAAAAAAAAAAAGAGCAGCCAAGGACTTTTTCTCCATATATCGATACACCGTTCGCTGCCAGCGGAACGTGATCGAAAATAACGAGGAAAATCGTTTCTTCTCGGTCAAATCAATTCGAGTTTGAAAAGCGACGTGAGAATATCGCGGTAGCTGACGTTGCGGATGGATGGGAAATTATAACGGGCGAATTTCAAAGTCACGCGGGGATGTGAATAAATTCAGGATCGATGCTCCGCGGATCGTCGCTGCGACGTCGCAGCCTCCTCGATCGATGAGACGAGTGAAAAACCTGTCCAGTCTGACCGGTCTGCGAAAATTGCATAAATGTTTATTTATGATTTACATTCTAATTGATTCGTCGAGGCTCGTTCGCGCGACTAGCAGACCTGCTGATCTCTCCGATGTAACAGCGCCGCTGTAATAATGGCGAACGCCACGAGAATCATCAATATTTACGACGCCATGCTTTCGCGAGCGAGCATAATTATCCGCATCGAACGACAACCAATTTGATTGCACCACATCGCGAGTGAACTGCGAGTGTCAAAAACGAAATAGACGTTGTATCCAGCGGAGATCGGAATTTTTTTTATTTTGTTGCCTCTTCGCCGCGCGACGAATCGTCGACAATCGATTTTCCAAAAGATTTCGAGTGTTTTGTCAACGTCTCGCGTTTTCGATTCGGGCCACTTTGGATAAGTTTGGACAGCTAAACTCCGGAATTGAATACATTAGAATATTTGAATTGCAAATCGCATAAGCCAGTCGCAGAGAGGATCTCTTGCGCGTCGCGTCTCTCTTCTCTCTCTCTCGCGCTCTCTCTTTCTCTGGGCTTGTTTTGAAAACGCTTGAGAAGTTTTTCCAACGAAATTTACATTTAAACAAACACCCTCTCGTATACTGGGTAAACGTATTATACGGGGATTTCCACCTCGACTACCAGCTTTCCGCTTCTCCTCTCGTTTTTCCACCCCGATTTTCTTCTTTTGCCGGAGAAAAAATATTTTCTCAGTCTTTCGTTGGGACACGGGCTTGGCGCTGCTGAGATCAACGAGTTCGGTTGTCGATTGAAAATAAATCGCGAATGAGACGTGGCGAACCAGTCGATCCGAGGCGAGGCCTTCGTCGAGATCGCGCCGATAGGATCGAACAACTTTGGGCCGACGACCGTGAACGCGTCAAACTGCGAGAACTATATTTGCCCGGATTATTATCTCGTCGAAGGAGATCGGGATGAGAAGGCCGAAGGGATCGACTCACGAGATGGATTTCACGATAATTTCGAAAATTCGCAATTCGTCGTTAAAAATGAGGAACAAGCAAGATTTTGATGGCTTTTTATTTTTTCCCATCGTTACCATTGCAGGTAGCATTCCGAACATTTTTTCGCCCTTACCCAATGACCGACATCCTGTAAATCGTGTACCAAAATCGAAGGTGTGCTACTAGGTTAAAAAAATGTTATTCTCATTTTTTTGTTGTTATTCTCATTTCAATTTTCCCAACGCAGAAAAATTATGAGGACTAATATTTTAAACTAACATATTTTGAAAAAAAATTAAGAGTCTGAAAAAAATGACCTAGTCGACGAAGAACGCTTCATTTTATGCCTTTCATTTGCCTTCATGGTAAAAATTAGAAATCCTTTCACCGCGTTCGATGGACGCTTCGTGTTAGAAATTTGTGATTCTCCGGCTCTTTTTCCCCTCAGTTTCTCCTTCCTACTATTAGTGCGAAGCCTGTAAATTAATTTATTTACCGTACGAAAATGGCTCCCCGATACGCGGAATCGGAGAATCGATGCCAACGCGTTGACACGGATTATCGTATCGATTTCGAACGATTTCCTCGAATCCCTCCTCACTCTATCGATCGTGCTCCTTTTTATTTCGATTAATGCTTCGCGAAGATTTGAATTTTCCGGTGAAAAAAATTCGACTGCGTAGCCTCGTAACGACTCGAGGTGACTGCAACTGGAGTTCGTTGCGTCGCTTTTCAGCTAGGGTAGGGATAATGCTTTGCAAAGGCATCGGGGGTATTGGAACGAGGACCCCAAGCTGCTCCGGCGAAGGGGAGTCTTCAGGAGCGTATGCACGGAAAATATTTTTTGGCCCGATCGCGGTTAACCTACGTAGCTAGCTCCGCGAATATTTCTCTAAAAAAAAAATGAGCTAGGAGCAGTCTAATATGCTCGTGGAAGAGGGAGAAAAATAAGGCGTGCGGCGGACAACCTCGTTCGTGTGACAATTTTCATATTTGGGTCGAGCGAAGGGCTCTTGCTTCGAGTCCTAGGCACTTCGCTGGACGGTTGTGCCCCTACATCGCAGCCGGCAAATACGTTGCGTGAACTTTGTTGGTATTCCTTGCAACCGACGCTCCTCGGCGTCAGTTACTCTCGAGCTTCGCTAGGAGCTTCTCGCGCCGATAATAATTTTAACGCGAAAAAAGTAACGGTGATTTTGAAGAAAATCGAGCTTTTTTTCGCGATATTGATAGTTTTTTCCTGCTAGCTGTTTTTTTTTTGTTTTCTCGTTCCCACGAATCTCGTGGGAACCGTCGATCGAGGGAACGAATCGTTTCGGTAAAACCAAAGGAATCGGGCGTGAAAACGAAAGTTATTGCACCGAATCTACTCGTCGTTGCGACAAAGTCGTCCCGTCTCGTGGCTCGCCTAGACTTTGCCAGCGCTCCGTCGAGATCGCGAAACTTTCTACGAGCTATTTAACCGTTCGCAGTCCGCGAACGAACTCGGCAACGTCTAGCTCGGCCGTTGAATTCTTTCGGATAACGCAAAAGGCGATCGATTAGAAACAGTGTCCGCGTATCGCGACGCGATTAGCATCGTCGCGGTTCGGATTCGTGGAATTCGGAGTGCGTTTTCCGCCGAGACTCGGTTTTTTCCAGCTTGAATATTGCGAATTCGTTTTCCCGTCGCGATCCGAAAAGGACGGAGACAAGAATGCGGGCAACTCGATGAAATTTACAGCGAAAAACCTCGATTTCGCCACGCTTCGTCGAGGAATTCGCGTTCTTCGCTTGTAGAAAAAACCGCAGCGGTTCAATTTGCGCCGTAGAAATCGTATTTTTTCTGCCTAATTCTAGACTTTTTCACTCCGGTGCCTAAATTCGGTAATTAGCGTCGAAAGTATCGAATAGAGAGCGGGAAATACGCGAATCGCGATCAATTCTCGGACGAGCGTCGTAAAAAACGAGGATTCTCCGAGGAACGAACGAGAAGTAACGAGAAATAATAAACGTAATCGATTCTCGTGGGTTGGAAATGATATTTTGATCGACCTGACCCTACTTCGCGGGCATCGCCTCGCTTCGTCACCGATATCGAGGTCGCCTGCCAGCCGCGCACCGTTCCACGTACCTAGTCCCTTCCAGGATATATACCTGATGTAAATACGCGTTTCTCTCTACCGACCACGTTTTCTCGCTTCGCCTTCCTACCAGTCGTCTAAACGTACGACGTGTGAATTGAACGTTTGACGCGGCGACAATTTGTAAGACGAAATCGACAAACAAACCATATAATCTGGAAATACAAAATCGTACCTCGCGCCGATTTCTACGACTCGTAATCATCGTAGGAAAATATATAGACAATCATCCTCGACTTTTCTACGTTTCCCGCCGCGTTTTAACGTTCTTTATTTTTTCCAATAGAATTGACAAAATTACAAGTAAATTTGTAAACACTCGCCAAGAAATGAATACAAAAAAAAACTAAATCCGGTTCATCCGCAAGACGATCGCGTTTCTCCGGGTGCCGTTTATTCCGCGTAGGATCGTCTCGTTCGCCGGATAGGAATCGTGTCGTGGCGGCGTTCGAGCTGTCAGGCGGCGAGTGGGGAACGCTGCGGTTCGGGGAGGCAGGCTAAATCGTAGAATCGAGGCGCGATGACGCATAGGCGAGAGAGAACGGACGCGAAAGAGGGAAACGTAGCGCGCGAAGGAGAACGAGAGACGGAAGGTTTGCATCTGTCACGGAAAGCCGCGACGTGCATGCACGCACGGAGAGAGGGACCAGTCTCCGTCCGGCATTCTCTCCGCACCGACGTGTCCGGGTCTCGGTTAGTTCCCTCGGAAAACGGTCGCCCCGCGTACGCGACAATCGCGAAGAGCGCGACGAAGTGATTCTCCGTCGACTCGAGATTTAAATTCGCGGCGTCGAATTCGTTCCCTCGCGTCGACGAGACAACGGATAACCAGTTCCCTCGTCTGCTCCGTAGGCTGTTCCACGCGTGCCGATAGATGGAATGTTGCCCGAACGAGTTCGCGTAATCGGTAGTGCGATTCCGGATCGCGAGCGGCGAGGATAGTAGCGCCGCGCGATCCTTTCCATTTTCTTCGGACATCTCCGGTAATAAGCGCCGAATTCGGGGAGAGCCGAGGCGAGCCGAGCGGTGGCGTAAAAAAACGAACGCGCGGGCGTCGATGGACGATGACCGACGGAACGCGGTCGTGTTTCTCTCTCCGTCACCCCGCGTGACGAACGAGATGGCGCGTCGCTTATCGTTCGGCGAGGAATGAAGGGGATCGGGAGAAAGGTGCGAGTGGGTTACGCGCGAAGGATCGTGGGAGAAAATCGTAGAGAGCTTTCGCGGTGTCCGCTGCGAGTGTGGTAGCTGCCGATGTTTGATACTCATCAGTGATGCGAGGCGGAGGACGACGGAGGATGGAAATGGCCAGAGATATTCGACGAATCGAACGAAGCTTTGCCGTTTCGTAGTTGTACGGAGGTGTTGACCCCGTAAACAAAGAGTGGATCCTCGAAAGTTATAAATAACTCTGATATACGGACGCACGCGGCGTTCCTCGCCTCGAGGATAACGCGACTCTGTGCAAGCGTGTCGGTCGTGCGCGCGTTCGCTTCTCTCGGCGAGTCGTGCGCCGTCAACGTGCGTGCGTGCGTGCGTCAGCGAGCCGACTAGTCACGCGAGTGCGTAGGAGGGGCGGGAGGAGGAGGAATCGCCGCGAAGGAGCGCGGCGCGCCGAGAGTCTCGGGGTGAATCGTGGCGAGGAAGAAACGTGGATTAGCTCGGGGGAAAAAAACGAAGAGGACGCGGAGAGAAAGTGGTGGGAGAAACGTGGTGGAAAAAAGGAGATCATCCGGGACAGGATGACGCGGGATAAGCAGCAAATATTCCCGCTACGTCCCTTCGCTACGTTGGGACGCCGATTGCTTCGCGATAAATTGTTTCGAAGGTAACGCATTTTCCGGAGTACTTGATCGACGAGTTTCGTCGTTTATCCTTATCGTTGGCGAATGGTCCTCAAATTCGTAGCACCGATCGATCAGCTGTACGCAGTTTATCATTTTCCTCGTTGGATCTTTCTATTATTGACAGATTTCTCATTCTCATTCTCATCGACGAAGGTCGAATTATTCGTGGCGCCTTTCCATTCCATTTATGTGCGAATTGCAATTTTTTCTCACGTCGATTCCAATTTTTCACGTTCCCCTCTGTTTTTCGCTTCATTACGAGTTTCTCAACACTCTTTTGATCGGCGAGTCTTTTATCGCGGAAATCCATGGATGTCAACTAAAAAATGAGTATCCAATTCCATCCCGAGCGACCGGAAAAGTCTCCTCGGGTCGTGAAAACGTGATCGGTTCACCGTTTCCAACGGCGCACCTGCCGGCGATACGCGCCGAATTAGCGCTCATTCGCGCGTGTGACCGTCGCGCGACTCCACCGAACTCGAACGGCATGGAAAAAACTGGATAACAGCGATTCGTCGAGATTGGCGTAGGTCAGGTCAAGAGGTCAAGAATTTCCCGTCGACGTTCACCTATTTCCGTTTGACCGTAACCTCGGCGCCGATAAATTCTCTCGCTCGTGCTCGCGCCCTTGACCATAAAATTCTCACACATAGATTTCGAGGCCGCGCGTATAGATACGAATACAACCGGATACCGGATACGAATACGTGCAATCGAATCGCGCACGCGATTCCGTTTTTACTTTTTACCCCGCATTCGAATAATTCGAAACGCGACGAGACGACGATACGAACGCGCGAAATCGCGCCCGAATTTCGGAACAAGTTATTTCTATTATTATCGTCATCATCGATATTAACGAATGGACTTTAATTCCTTATACGCAAAAGGACATTTTTTTTCAAAAGGTAAAATGTATTTGCTGCCTTAATTAAATTTTTAACGTATTCCAATATCTTCTTGATCTGACGTATTACTTGAAGTGTACGTTCGTCAGACAAATAGACGCACGAGATAGTTAACAATACGTGATAAACGAACGGACGGTGAACGAAAAAGGTATCAAAAATTAGCTTTTCGAAAGTCTTCTCTGTTTTTTTTTATTCTTCCTCCCCGCGCGGCGCGATGAAAATTCACGGCGCGGCCTATCGAATCGACTGTACGGAATTGAATCGGTATTCTTTTACTTTCGATGTACCGAGTACATCCGTTGAAAATTGACCAGCGCACGAAAGTCGGCGTAACTACGCTCGGCTCGTTACGTACGTTCTTTTGTCGACACTTCGAAACGCTTCGAGGTGAAATTTCGTCAGACGACGAATCGACGAAACGACTCACCGCAGCGTCGATTACTTTCGAGAGAAACCAATTCCGACGAATGCCAATCGAGCGCGGATATAGGTACCTTTGTACGCACAATTTGGCGCGAGTTAGCGCTGGCGTCACGATAGATCCGAGCGCACGATCGCCAGATGCTTTCGAAGATAAAAATCTGGATGTTTATAAGTAACCGCGCGAGTTGGCTCGCTGAGAAATCTCCAGCGCGTATCGATATTTGGGTACCTATGAAAAATCCGAGACGAATCGTTTCCGTTCTCCTCGGGAGAAAAGACCGGAAGTTCTGTTCTTGGAAGTCGGAAAAAAGACATCTTTCAAAATGTTTCGGGCTAAAATCTTCCTTTTCCCGAGGCTCGACCATCCGTCACGGCGGAGGCCATCCGTCATCCCTCGTTGCGCCAACGAGAAGAAATCCCGAAAACCGAGGGACGAAATGGACTCGCGAAATTGTCATTTTCTTTCTCTCCTGTTGGCAAAAACAACGCTTCACCGAATTCGCGTACCCAACTAATTCCCTCGCCTCGACGTTTCCCACAAACCAGCTCTGCGGTTTTCTACCAGTTCGTCGAATCTTTAGGCTCCGGTTAGGATTTTTACGAGTTTGCGCAAATCGCACGACTAGGCTAGAAATCAGGTGAAAGGTAAAAGCTCAGCTTCCGAGGCTCGTCTGACCCGTCCTCAGCCAAATCCAGATTTCTTCTCTGCAAGAAGACTGCATGGCGCTCGAGAATTCAACGGATCTTCTCCAAATTTTAATTTTTTCCATTTTTTACTTATTCCGGTCTCGTCGTATCAGCCGAACCTCGGAGCTTTCGGAGCATTCCGACTATTCGGCGAAGAGAGACGCTAAAGAAAAGGCAGCAGATGACGAGTCCGAAGGTCACAGGACAGATTGTCGCGGGTTTTCAGGAGCTTTCGTTGGGTCACGTAAAATAAACGGTATCGAACGTGTGCCTACACAATAAAGGCCACAGCTCAAGTATCGCCCGACTAGCGACGCGATGACTAATTGCATTCAAGCGCGGCGCACGCGAAGACCAAAAAAAAAAAAAACTGAGAGAAAAGAAAATTGAAGTAACAGTAAAATGAGTCATTCGTATGGATTTTTCAGCTCGTTCCGAACGAGGAGAGGAGGGAAAGAGGAGGAGTAAGAATCGTGGGAGTAAAAGCAAACTCGCGCGTCGTACGGCGTTCGCTGTTCACGGAGGGCAACAAAAAAACCACAAAATCTTTTTGCAACGAAAAGAGTAGTCACGATGGATGGTAACAGATTGTTTTGGAACACGAACACAAATGACAGATTTCGTGGGTAGAATTTTTGCAGGAAACGAAAGAGGAAAGGAAACGCGTGGATTTCCAAAAGTGGGACAAAAATTCGATCGAGTAACTTGATCGAGAGTGCGAAGAATAAAGAGGTAGAGGAGGACAGTAATTCAGTGCGCGGAATCGTTACTCTCGCGCCGTTCGTTCCGTTTCGTTAGTTTTTTTATTCGTCGCGTCGCAGGTAGTTTATTACAGGTACGACGTGCTTATTACGTATTGCAATCAGCTCGGTAGGACGGATAACTGTATGAAAATACGCTTTGGTATGAGCATGGCAGTTCACAGAAAGTAACGAGGCGCTTCTCTCGCTTCCTTTGTCGCTTGATAAAAAGTGGGTTTCTAACGAATACTTACACCGTACACGACAACTACACCGGTGAAATAAATTGCTCGTCGAATAGATTTTCGATTGGTCGAACGATTTCGGCGATGCTTCTCTCCAGCCCGACGATTTCGGTAGACCAGCGGAGAAAATATGAAGAGAACCGTTGAAAAATAATACTCGGCGTCCCAGAAATCAGTGTCAGCGAACAAATATCTAGGTGAAATAAAAATGTTTACGGTACTTTTATAAAATTATTAATTTCCATTCTCAACTAAATTGCATTGTAACGCGAAAATTATACAATTTTTTGCCATTTTTCGTCTGTACCTGATCCGCAATTTTGTTTTTTTCAACTCGTAAACCTCCCAATTCGGATCGTTGTTTTCGTCTCGACTCGGCTACAAGCATCGCGACGGGATAAAAAGCGAGGTCGGTCGTAAAAAAGAAGACTCGCGATTTCGCGTTATCAACCCAGCGATCATTTTTGCAATTGCAATCGCATTGCAATGTATCTGAATCTTCTTATTATTACCCCGACACCAGGCTCTTACCCCGGTTCTACCTACGCATGCGAGGCACCGCCACGGAGAATCTCACGGTCGTTAGACTCGACGAAGCAGTCCGAGCACATTCCTTCCACGTTAACGGTTCACATTTTTTCAAAATATCAACGTAAAAAAATCGCGTGGCTGGTACAAGTCACCTTGGTAATTAGATGAACGCAATTCCACCGTAACCTCGACATATCCTAGCTCGACTCTTAATTCTAAAAAAAAAAAGAGCGTCCAATTTTTTCCTCTCGACGAACGACGTCGTCCAACTCGATAAAAGGTGAATTTTCGCGCGTTTAATTGCACTAGGAATCTAAAAAAAAAAAGGCTAATGAAAACGAATCGCGAAAAGTAATCGATTTATTCGACGTATCTTTTGTATAAATCGTGTTTCAACTTTCGCGGCGATGTATTTGAACATGTGTTCTCTCGTCTTATCGAATTTCAAATGTTGCTTGTTCAGCTGACTTCGAGAAGAGAGACGGCTAATTTTCATTTCTGCGCTGTCCTCCGCGCGAGTCGACGTCGCCGTGGAGGTTCGCTAATTTTTGTTCGGCGGGAAATGCGAAAAGTGGTGCCACGGCGGCCACATGGTCGCGGCGTTAGCGAACTTCTATTTCTCTATTGATCTGATCGCGGCAGAGTTTCGCGCGCATGGCGACGTCACGACCACCTCCGGCCTTTAATCCGTCGCGACGCCCTCGAACGTTGGGCTCGACGCTGCTGCTGCTGCTGCTGCTGCTGCCGATTCACGTCAGTGGGTGTCCTTCCACCGTGAAAGTCTATCGTATTCCCTCGCGTTACGTCCGCCGCCCCGTTTTTAATTCGGAACGCGAGACAGTCGCGACGCGGTCGCAAATGTCACTCGATCGTTTCGCGAAAAATTGCAAAACGCGAGGGCCGCCATCTTCCCGCGTTCGACCCACCTATATCGGGGAAAAATAGACCCTCGTTAAAATCGATCCGTCGACCTAATAACCCGAGACATATCGCCGCAAAAACGTGTCGGAAAAAGTCCACAAAAATTACAAACACGCGTTAAAAGATCTGATAATTACCGTTGATCCTCGAAGGGATAACCCAAACGAGTTTTCCTGCGAATACCTCTTCCAACAAAAACGAAAGTAAATTCCTCGGCAATAACGAAAAAAAATCGACGCTTGAAAAATTACCGAAATTCAAGTCACGAGGAAGGAAATAAAAAATGTTTGGAGTAAAAAAAAATTGGGATAAAAATCAATTTGAAGTGGATGTTAATTGAGGACTGAAAACTGTTCGAGTTTTATCATCTCGAGGGTCGAATTTCCCACGAAGATCGATCGAATTATAGAAATTCGAGTGTTTATCGCGAGAGAACGTTCACGTAATTTGTGTACACAGTGCGAGTGTGAAGCACGTGATAACCTAGGATTACTAGCCGTTCGTCGTGGGTGATGTAAACATTGTTCTTCGTATTCTGGCATCGACGAAAATCCACGCGATCGTTAATACCGTGGAGTACGATACGTCCGCGTAGTTGTGGATTTTTCGGAATTTCATTTTCTCATCTTACAATCGGGGAAAAAATTCGCCCGCGATCAGAGTTGAATAATTTTATCGCGAAATACCGGGGAAAACGCGCTGTTCGGCGAAGGGGAGAATTTCGTTCGCTACTAATTGGTACCAGTTCTGAAATAGAATTTCAAGCGACCGTTCCCCCGACTAACCTCATTTCCGACCTGGTTCCCACGTATCAGGTTAATATCCAGCTTCAACCGTGACCTATATATACATAGATATGTTTAATATGCCACCGCGAATATTCCGCGTTGAATAATTCTTCGCCGCGACGAATTTTCTCTCCAATTCACCTAATTTTTTCGGCACCCGCAATTTCCTACGGCGAAACTGTCGATGCGAGTAGAGTTTACATCGCTCGATGCAATTACTTACGATCTCGACGAAATCGCTACTCCCCCCGTTCGCTCGTAAAATACTTGGTCGTTATCGCGATCGGCGCGAAGATCGACCCTTCAGTTTTCACCTCGACGCTCTCGATCGATGCCTAATTCTCGATGTTTCCGTTCGTTACAGAGAAGTTCGCACGGTCGTGCTCAACAAAGGTAACACCGGACTCGGTTTCAACATCGTTGGCGGCGAGGACGGCGAAGGTATCTTCATATCCTTCATCCTAGCCGGTGGACCGGCAGATCTCAGTGGCGAACTTCGTCGCGGTGACCAAATCCTCAGCGTCAATGGAATCAACCTGCGAACAGCGACGCACGAAGAAGCTGCGGCTGCGCTCAAGGTACACCTATACATCGACACTCGATCGTCCCATTTCGTTGGTAGGGCAAATAAATTGTAATCACCGATTTGATACACGATCTACAACCGTCGTTCGGTATAATCACGCGATGTTCGCGATATTCTACGAAAAATACTAATAATCCGTTGGCTTGAATTCTCGCCATCGCGGCGCAATAAAACGCGTAAATAGCAATATCGAGAGTATCGCTTCGAGCATTTTCTTGTCTCCAACAATCATAACGTATATTCGTCGTCTACGAGTTATCCGCTTCCTGGTTAGCATTTCATTGAATTTACCGATCGAGCGAACGACGGGTCGCGGGTACGTGGCACGGGAAGGGAGTCACGTGCGTCGTCACGTGTCGTGCCTACGGCAACGAATTGATTCGGCGCGGTACACCGTATTTTTATAACTACAATGTTCCATCGAAAGGAGTAAAAATGACGACTAATTCGACATCCAGTAATTATTAAATGATAATTATACGATGGTAATAATAACAATAATTTCAGATTTCGTCGTCTTCTTTTTTTTCTTCCTCCCGCTACGAACTTGCGAAACGGACGGATAATTTTGTAATTTTTTTTGGGCCCCACAGGGAACAGGGCAAACTGTCACCATTGTAGTGCAGTACAAGCCCGAGGACTACAACAGATTCGAGGCGAAGATCCATGAGCTGAAGCAACAAATATCGCAGCAGAATATGATGACAGGTACCCTGATGAGGACCTCGCAGAAGAAATCACTTTACGTCAGGTAACGTTGGGTGTGAATTGATGGGTCGTCGATCGGCGTTCCCGGCGATGCTTGGATCCTCATTAGATTTCCTCTCGCGCAGGGCACTCTTCGATTACGATCCGAACAAAGACGACGGCCTGCCGAGCCGAGGCCTGGCATTTCGGTACGGGGAAATCCTGCACGTGACGAATGCAAGCGACGACGAGTGGTGGCAGGCGAGGAGGGTCAGCCCTCAGGGCGAAGAGGAAGGCCTTGGCATTATTCCATCTCGCAGGCGTTGGGAACGCAAACAACGCGCGAGAGACCGATCCGTCAAGTTCCAAGGCCACATGCCGGTGATATTGGACAAGGTTGGCGAGAAAGATCGTTCGTTGTTAGCGATGTCGGCGAGTTCGGCGACGACCCAGCTCATTTCTTTTATCGTTACCCCTCGTCTGTTCGCAGCAATCGACGTTAGATAGGAAAAAGAAAAACTTCTCCTTCAGCCGGAAGTTCCCGTTCATGAAAAGCAAAGACGACAAGTCGGAGGACGGTTCGGATCAGGAACGTAAGTCGCGACGACCAGGAGTAGTTTGTGTCTGTGGAGATGATCCGATTTCAATGGCATTTACATCGTCGCATTGATATTGTCTCTCACGCACGTCGAAAAGCATGTATGGATCTGCCGGGAAAAATACCAAAGACAAAAAAGAACACGCGAAAAGACGGGAAATACGAGGCAATCCCCCCCGAGCCATTCCATTTCGCGTCCGGCGAAGTTCGTAGAACGCCGGATCAATTTCTAATCGTTTACCGGTGTTTATTTCGTTTCTGCATATTTTCTCATATGACTTCCCCAACCTCGAATTTCCAACCGATCAGTTTCCCGGATGCGTGCTCCGTCCGTTCAACGAATTGGATTGCAGATTAATTTCGATAATGATTTCATTAATATCTCTCATTATTATTATTAATTCAATAATATAATTTACAACGAAGAGCTAGACCTGCCGATCAGTTTTTCATTGGGTCCCTTGGCAAACTGTACGTTATTGCTCTAACAACGCGACGCGCGATGTCGAAATTAATTCGGGCGAATTGATCAGCAGTCGCGGAACGGATGTGTGTTTTTCCAAAAGTATATTCTAATCGGAAACTAATGCGTTGCACGCGCGCGTAGGCATACGTTCGACGCTCGATTGCTGTTCGAATTTGAATTGGATATCAGCTTAATCGAACGATTGTTTTTCGCGCTGATATTTTTCGTCGTCGAGCCTGTTCCGTATCTTTGTTCGAAATTCTATTTCTCCTCGAACATTCGTGCCGATCAACGGCGACGAGCCACGAAAAAATCCTTGGAACCCACCGAACGGTTCTCTAATAGCTTGAATAAACATTGCTCGATCGTTTCGACGAAACGAGACACGTAGAATTCTCAGGCAGGTCTTCTCTTCTCCTCGATTCCTGAATGTGCTTTTGTGTTTACCATGTGAAACGTGACATGTGTTTTGTTTTGCCTGCTTGTGTAGGGTCGCCCACAACACCTGAGAATGAAAACGATCCTATGCGTAAGTATTTGACGTCGTATATGATTACCACACTTAGTCAACCTTTAGTTCGCTTGCTTATCACTACCGTAACCTCCACGCACTAAAACGCATTATCGCAGCACAATACCCCCACTCACCCAGCATTTACGTACCACGTGCGTAATTCCCGGCCGAAACGGCGAATATTCGTGATTTTTTTTTGTTTCTTCACAATCATGTATACTCAAATTTCAAGTCTTTTCCACGTGGCGGACGAAAAAACGAGCCACAAACAAACGTTCCAGCCAAACGGTCGTGCGACCCCTTTTTTCCGAATTGGACACCTCCTCGATAGTCTTTCCTTGCGGCTCGTTTGTTCCTCGTACACGTATCCTCCTAGGAATCAGATGATACCGGTGATGGTCCGTCAAATCCGTGGCTTTTAACGATTGTTCATAGCATTTCGAATAACCGCTTTTTCGCTGTGTATAATGAATATGAACTTGTTATGTTCTAGCATTCATGCTGTGCTACACCCAGGACGACACTAACACCGAAGGTAATTCCCGTTCTCTCATCACTTTCGCCCATTAACAAACGAGTTATCGTATATCGGGTCATTTTCAGTTCATCATCAACCGCATTATTCGGCTGTTGCTTCACACCGTGTGCCGCATATTATCTTAGAATAGCTCTTCTCTCGCTCGCGTTTCTCTTTCTCTCTTGTATCGTTTCTTCTCTATGAATTTCATCTTCTCATTCGTCGCCTCGATGATGCGTCGATGAAGTGTTACGCTGTATAAAGAAAACAAAATCTTCTGGTTTGATAGTTCAACAAGCGTCTTCCGCTACGGGAAGTAAAGAAATTTTGTATCGCGTCGAGCTACCCTATATGGAAGAACTGACATTAGTTTATCTGGAAAAGGATGGCGTTGAAAATAATGAGGACCTTAGTAAGTGAACGCGTGCAAAAAACAAAAAACAACAACAACAACAAAATGAGTGTGGTACACTAATATTCAGAGTTATTACGAGTTTCACGTTGAGAGTTGCTCCTTCTCCCGACTCGCATGCCCTCGCCATTGTCTTTCTCCATCGACGAGAAAGAACAAACTCTGAAAAACGATCCGTCGCTCCGAGCTTTCAATTTCTCCAACTGTATTTCATTTCGGCCGACGAATTTTCTCTCAAGCATCGTTACCGACAGAATTCTTCCGAGTTTGCTCCGATCGATTTATTAATAATTTGCGATTCGTTGCTAGAAGTGTGGACCAAAAAAAACTGTACGATCACAGTAGCTATCAGAAGCTTGTGCTTGCGCGGAAATATCGCGATACGAATTTCGATGCGACTTTCCAAGTTCTACTAACATACCTCGCTACGCTAAACTCGATACGTTTTCTCTCTTCGATAAGGCTTTTGTTTCTTTTACACGATCGTGCTGGCAGTCTTATCGCTTGTCGCCTGTTTGATTTTTTCAACTAATCTCCGATCGACAATGGTTTCGTAGGTCAAACTGCGATCGTTTGGCTTTTTTCAGAGCAAGACATTTTGCGGGTCTTTGTTCGTCTGTTCGTTTCTTTTTTTTCGTTTTTTTTTCAATTAACAGGGATCATTAGTACTAATGCTAGTATTCTGACGAATCCTCGGGGAAAATCTGGTCAGAGTTTCCAGCGGGGTTTCCGACGATTTTGTACGTCGTAGCATCGAGGCAATTGATCGATTGATTTCACAGGCAGCGAAGAAACTGTCCTCTCGTACGAGGCTGTGCAACAACTCGCCATACAGTATACTCGGCCCGTCATTATTCTCGGACCGCTCAAGGATCGTGTCAACGACGACTTGATATCGGAGTTCCCAGACAAATTCGGTAGCTGCGTGCCACGTGAGTTCGAAAACGCGTAGTAGCGTTTGCATGAATTTCCTTATTATATTGAAATAGCTTGGCGAACAGCTTTTCATCGAAGCTGAAAGCGTAATCTTTATATATTATTTAAATAGAAATAAAGTTTTTCAAATTATTCCAACTACCGACGATCCAGGAAACCGTTTCGTTAACGCGAGTGTTCTTCTCACTTTCAGACACGACGAGGAGTAAACGAGAGTACGAAGTGGATGGGCGAGATTATCATTTCGTTGGCTCGCGGGAACAGATGGAAAGGGATATACAGAATCATTTGTTCATCGAGGCTGGACAATACAACGACAACCTCTATGGTACATCCGTAGCGTCGGTCAGAGAGGTCGCAGAGAAGGTGATTATCGTCTTGACGTCGGATCAAAGATGTACATTCACTTCGTTCGATTATGACTCGACTGCTTTTATCTCTTTACAGGGCAAGCACTGTATTCTTGACGTCAGTGGCAACGCGATCAAGAGGTTACAAGTCGCTCAGCTCTATCCCATCGCCATTTTCATCAAACCAAAATCCGTCGAGTCAGTTATGTAAGTGTTTCCCTTTCATAGCGTCTCCCATTCTCATCCGCGCCCAGTCATACTCATTCTCGCGCGCGTCTTTACGTTTGAAATCATTTTCGTCGTATCGAGACATCTCGACGGAGCGGCTAGAGCCGGATACAAGAATATCTCAATTGAAACTGAATAATTCATTTATCCGCGTACATGGTAAAGTTGTTTTGCGTCTTCGCTTTTGTCCGAGAATCCCTTTCACGAGGTCTCAACATTTTCATCTTTCCTACGTCTCGAGTAGATCGAATTCCGTTGGACGTAAATTTTCGATTTCTGTTACAGGGAAATGAATAAGCGAATGACGGAGGAACAAGCGAAGAAAACGTACGAGCGAGCTCTGAAAATGGAGCAAGAGTTCGGAGAATATTTCACAGGTGAATTTTAGTTACGATCGTCTAGCGTTGTCGAATAATGCGAATGCGAAGGAGGTGTATTGCGAGGAAAAAAAAATAGAAACGGGACGAACGCAGTTTTGACAACATTCTCATTCGTGTTTCAGCCGTCGTGCAAGGAGACACGCCGGAGGATATTTACTTGAAGGTAAAGGAGGTGATCAGCGAACAATCAGGCCCCAGCATCTGGGTACCGTGCCGGGATCAGCAACTGTGACGACCTGCCCCTCATCCGCATCCTCATCCCCATCAGCATCATCCCCACGATAATCCCGATCCCAACGCCTGGACCTTACCTCCCAGGCGTAACGATTGAATATTATTAATACATACCTAATAATAAAAAAAAGAACTAAGTAACACTCTAACGCCTTCTCCCCACCTATAAGTAGCACAATGTCCTAGTTAAGGCGCGAAGCTGTTCG
Source organism: Arge pagana (assembly GCA_963969455.1). Taxonomy (NCBI): domain Eukaryota; kingdom Metazoa; phylum Arthropoda; class Insecta; order Hymenoptera; family Argidae; genus Arge; species Arge pagana. Next base: position 1,391,146 of record OZ018312.1, on the reverse strand, counting down.
CTTCTCGTAGTCTCGAATTGCCACAAGGAATTTGAACGGTAATATTCATCAGTCTCCCTCTCAAACTTTGTTAATAATAAATAATATCGTGTGAATATTAGAACGGTAGGCAATGACTCGTAATCCAACTGTATATCGTTAAATCAATCGAAGAACGACGGGGTACGATTAAAATGATGGAGAGTTTCGCGTCGAGCGGTAGAGAAAAATTCCGACTAATCGCATCTCCACGCGCCGCGAAATATTACCAAATCGTTTTGCAAATATTTCCCGTCCGGTGGACCGTGGTAACGTTAACTGGAGGCGATGGAAGTGTTTATTTTTGTAAAATAGCGAATGGAATAGAGCATCGACTAATCGAGCTTTTGAAAGAGAAACGAACAGGAATTTCTAAAAAAAAAAATCTAGTGACGTTAGGTGAAATCCTCGCAGGGCGCGCGATGTTTCCGAAATATTACAACCCCGTGGGAATATTTCCGATCCATCGCTTTACTTCGCGCTCCGTAGCATCGAGAATTTGAAAGATTCGAATACGTGCTCCGCTTTTCTCGTTTTAATCAGATTCCGAGCAAAAGACCGAACAAGACAGACGATCGAGTACGATCGAGCAGGATGATGATGATGGTGATGATGATTATTCACAGTTAGTAATAGCTAAGTTTACCTACTTACAACTGCTTTTATTCGTCGACTGTAAGATTTTACGCTTATGAGTTGTCGCGAATGAAATTATTTATACAAATTGTCAACTATTCAATAACCACGAACACCTGCTCAAAAGATCGAACCTTGTCGAGTCTCGCTCCGATGCCGATCAGAATTGATATCGCTATTATTGCGGTTAATCGAAATCTTCCGAAAGAATATCACCGATCGTTGGTAGAGGATCGAACGAAAAAAAAAGAATCAATCTGTCGAAAAGCAAGATACGCTGCGCATCGTTGATATCACGGCGATTGTACGTTGTACCGATGATTTTGTCGCGCATCAGAATCTCGTTGATAATAATTCGGATCTTTTGAGCGGGATATCAGCTCAGCAACGAAGCGACGACTCCTCGTTCGCGTTCGTTGTACTTCCAATGAAATGTCCATCGTCTATGGTAGTTTTTATTTGAAAGAAAAAAAAGAGAGAAATGCCTCGACTAACTCTTATAGCTTTACCGTTATACGAGTTGAGTAGCCCTGTATTTTGATTAAATGTACTTAATCGCGTAGCGTCGAATCTTCCCGCTACACAAATTTCTCTCCCGAACCCTTGATAGCCGATTGAGAAAAGAAGAAAACTAAAAAAATCGGGACTGCGTCGCGCTCACGAAGCACCGAGAATAAAAGCCCGAACAGTTGGGAAAAAAAAGGCTAGAGAAGATAATAATACTAATAAAACCTCAGCATCTATTAATTCAAACCTCACAGGACAAATCTCTAGAGCTAGGATATAACGATATATAATGTTTTGTACAGCTAGATAACTAAGCCAGTAAAATGGGTTACGTGCAACATTATATAGTAAAATACGATTGTAATTAAAACTACTACAACTAAATTATTATGAAAATACTTAAAGTAGGTATATTACTGTAAATACCTATATAAAATATTTGCGATGATGAGATTTGCAAAATGCAGAAATCGAAAACGAAAATGAAATAAAAAAAAACAAAAACAAAAAACGAGATCAAACACGAAATGTTGACGGTAGGCCTTGGCCGATGAGAAAATAAATATTCGTATATTTCCAAGTCCATTTACGACTAACGCAGACTGCCGCGGTTGATGATGATACACGGGAGAAAATTGCAAGGAAAACAAATAATAGTAACGTTCGTCGGTCCGTATAGTTCCTGAATGGACTGCACCGCCGTTAAACGGTGTTTCTATGATATACAAAATGAATGGTGATGAAACGAGAGAAACTAAAATAAAAAAAACACAAACGATACGCATAGATTTTTAGAGGACAAAGAGAAATAAAAACGTGAAAATAAATAACAGTTGACGGATAGAGAGAGAAATGTTGATATAACGATTGTTCGAACAATTTTCATAACGTAACTCGAGGTTGCGATAACCAAGTTTTTTTTAGTTAGATCGGCGGTCTGCGCAACGGTGTCGCCAAAACTGTAACCTTCTATTAGACTTGATGTTGACGGACGCCGATTAAATTGGAAGACACAGTTGCCTTTATTATATAAAGAAAGAGAAGATAATGTTTTTATTTAAATATTATTTTAATATTATATCCACGTAGGTTTTTATTGAAACGATGATCGATTCGTCGTTGCGACTCGCGCGACGCAACGCCCGCATCACGCGCGTCGAGTTCGCTCGAACTCGAACGTTCACGGGGAATCGTGAGTCCTTTCAGCTACTGTCATAGCGTTGCAGGATTATTGAAGGAATGATCAAGCGAATTGGAGACCCGGAGAGTCACCAGAGATCTGTCTCGATATGTAACACGGAGAGATGAGAACGTATAAAGAGAATATTATTACATACACCTATTATGCATCTCTATAGTCTATTTAATAATATTACTTATCGAATTATCAATCTCATGTTCACCTTGTTTCGTCGTTTTTAAATAGTTAATAAACGTTTTACCAATTTTAACACTGCGCTTACAATTTCGTTTCCTTCCTATTCTTTTTCCCTATTCGAATCGATGATGGCGAGATCTTCTCCAATGAAATCGGAAGTCGTGGGATTACGTGTACGCGCACCCCGTGGTCAGGCGTCAGGACTTTGAGGCTCATGATATTATTGGTATAGAGAGAGAGGAAGCAGAATTCCATCCGATTCCTTGGTTTCGCTTCCGTTCCTTAGCGTATGGTCTGATGAATGTAGTAGGACCAAGTTGGGTTGACTACCATTAGGCGCGCGAGATATTTCTGGCTACATCTTGTTATTCTGTGACCAAATCTCGGATGTGATCGCGGATTCGTTTCCCTGTCGTGCCTCGTCAACAGAATCAAATGGCGTTGAACCCAGGCCGATATCTCCAACAGGAAAAAAGATACGACCAAAAAACCGACTTTTCAAGATCTCAAAAATCGTAAGGCTATAGCCTTCAGAAATCTCAGATTTTGGACGCATCTCAGAATCGATCGCCAGTTCGTTCCCTGACGTAATTTGGAGCGTAGAATCGAATGGCGTAGGTCCCAGGTCGATATCTCCAACAGGAAAGAAGATACGACCCAAAAACCGACTTTTCAAAATCTCAAAAATCGTAAGGCTATAGCCTTCAGAAATCTCAGATTTTGGACGCATCTCAGAATCGATCGCCAGTTCTTCCCCTGACGTATTTTGGAGCGTAGAATCGAATGGCGTAGGTCCCAGGTCGATATCTCCAACAGGAAAGAAGATACGACCCAAAAACCGACTTTTCAAAATCTCAAAAATCGTAAGGCTATAGCCTTCAGAAATCTCAGATTTTGGACGCATCTCAGAATCGATCGCCAGTTCTTCCCCTGACGTATTTTGGAGCGTAGAATCAAATGGCGTAGGTCCCAGGTCGATATCTCCAACAGGAAAAAAGATACGACCAAAAAACCGACTTTTCAGAATCTGAAAAATCGTAAGGCTATAGCCTTCAGAAATCTCAGATTTTGGACGCATCTCAGAATCGATCGCCAGTTCTTCCCCTGACGTATTTTGGAGCGTAGAATCGAATGGCGTAGGTCCCAGGTCGATATCTCCAACAGGAAAGAAGATACGACCAAAAAACCGACTTTTCAAAATCTCAAAAATCGTAAGGCTATAGCCTTCAGAAATCTCAGATTTTGGACGCATCTCAGAATCGATCGCCAGTTCGTTCCCTGACGTAATTTGGAGCGTAGAATCGAATGGCGTAGGTCCCAGGTCGATATCTCCAACAGGAAAGAAGATACGACCCAAAAACCGACTTTTCAAAATCTCAAAAATCGTAAGGCTATAGCCTTCAGAAATCTCAGATTTTGGACGCATCTCAGAATCGATCGCCAGTTCGTTCCCTGACGTATTTTGGAGCGTAGAATCGAATGGCGTAGGTCCCAGGTCGATATCTCCAACAGGAAAGAAGATACGACCAAAAAACCGACTTTTCAAAATCTCAAAAATCGTAAGGCTATAGCCTTCAGAAATCTCAGATTTTGGACGCATCTCAGAATCGATCGCCAGTTCGTTCCCTGACGTAATTTGGAGCGTAGAATCGAATGGCGTAGGTCCCAGGTCGATATCTCCAACAGGAAAGAAGATACGACCCAAAAACCGACTTTTCAAAATCTCAAAAATCGTAAGGCTATAGCCTTCAGAAATCTCAGATTTTGGACGCATCTCAGAATCGATCGCCAGTTCGTTCCCTGACGTATTTTGGAGCGTAGAATCGAATGGCGTAGGTCCCAGGTCGATATCTCCAACAGGAAAGAAGATACGACCCAAAAACCGACTTTTCAAAATCTCAAAAATCGTAAGGCTATAGCCTTCAGAATTCTCAGATTTTGGACGCATCGCAGAATCGATCGCCAGTTCTTCCCCTGACGTATTTTGGAGCGTAGAATCGAATGGCGTAGGTCCCAGGTCGATATCTCCAACAGGAAAGAAGATACGACCCAAAAACCGACTTTTCAAAATCTCAAAAATCGTAAGGCTATAGCCTTCAGAAATCTCAGATTTTGGACGCATCTCAGAATCGATCGCCAGTTCTTCCCCTGACGTATTTTGGAGCGTAGAATCGAATGGCGTAGGTCCCAGGTCGATATCTCCAACAGGAAAGAAGATACGACCAAAAAACCGACTTTTCAAAATCTCAAAAATCGTAAGGCTATAGCCTTCAGAAATCTCAGATTTTGGACGCATCTCAGAATCGATCGCCAGTTCTTCCCCTGACGTATTTTGGAGCGTAGAATCGAATGGCGTAGGTCCCAGGTCGATATCTCCAACAGGAAAGAAGATACGACCAAAAAACCGACTTTTCAAAATCTCAAAAATCGTAAGGCTATAGCCTTCAGAAATCTCAGATTTTGGACGCATCTCAGAATCGATCGCCAGTTCGTTCCCTGACGTAATTTGGAGCGTAGAATCGAATGGCGTAGGTCCCAGGTCGATATCTCCAACAGGAAAGAAGATACGACCCAAAAACCGACTTTTCAAAATCTCAAAAATCGTAAGGCTATAGCCTTCAGAAATCTCAGATTTTGGACGCATCTCAGAATCGATCGCCAGTTCGTTCCCTGACGTAATTTGGAGCGTAGAATCGAATGGCGTAGGTCCCAGGTCGATATCTCCAACAGGAAAGAAGATACGACCAAAAATCCGACTTTTCAAAATCTCAAAAATCGTAAGGCTATAGCCTTCAGAAATCTCAGATTTTGGACGCATCTCAGAATCGATCGCCAGTTCGTTCCCTGACGTAATTTGGAGCGTAGAATCGAATGACGTAGGTCCCAGGTCGATATCTCCAACAGGAAAGAAGATACGACCCAAAAACCGACTTTTCAAAATCTCAAAAATCGTAAGGCTATAGCCTTCAGAAATCTCAGATTTTGGACGCATCTCAGAATCGATCGCCAGTTCTTCCCCTGACGTATTTTGGAGCGTAGAATCGAATGGCGTAGGTCCCAGGTCGATATCTCCAACAGGAAAGAAGATACGACCAAAAAACCGACTTTTCAAAATCTCAAAAATCGTAAGGCTATAGCCTTCAGAATTCTCAGATTTCGGACGCATCGCAGAATCGATCGCCAGTTCTTCCCCTGACGTATTTTGGAGCGTAGAATCGAATGGCGTAGGTCCCAGGTCGATATCTCCAACAGGAAAGAAGATACGACCCAAAAACCGACTTTTCAAAATCTCAAAAATCGTAAGGCTATAGCCTTCAGAAATCTCAGATTTTGGACGCATCTCAGAATCGATCGCCAGTTCGTTCCCTGACGTAATTTGGAGCGTAGAATCGAATGGCGTAGGTCCCAGGTCGATATCTCCAACAGGAAAGAAGATACGACCAAAAAACCGACTTTTCAAAATCTCAAAAATCGTAAGGCTATAGCCTTCAGAAATCTCAGATTTTGGACGCATCTCAGAATCGATCGCCAGTTCTTCCCCTGACGTATTTTGGAGCGTAGAATCGAATGGCGTAGGTCCCAGGTCGATATCTCCAACAGGAAAGAAGATACGACCAAAAAACCGACTTTTCAAAATCTCAAAAATCGTAAGGCTATAGCCTTCAGAAATCTCAGATTTTGGACGCATCTCAGAATCGATCGCCAGTTCGTTCCCTGACGTAATTTGGAGCGTAGAATCGAATGGCGTAGGTCCCAGGTCGATATCTCCAACAGGAAAGAAGATACGACCAAAAAACCGACTTTTCAAAATCTCAAAAATCGTAAGGCTATAGCCTTCAGAATTCTCAGATTTTGGACGCATCGCAGAATCGATCGCCAGTTCTTCCCCTGACGTATTTTGGAGCGTAGAATCGAATGGCGTAGGTCCCAGGTCGATATCTCCAACAGGAAAGAAGATACGACCCAAAAACCGACTTTTCAAAATCTCAAAAATCGTAAGGCTATAGCCTTCAGAAATCTCAGATTTTGGACGCATCTCAGAATCGATCGCCAGTTCGTTCCCTGACGTATTTTGGAGCGTAGAATCGAATGGCGTAGGTCCCAGGTCGATATCTCCAACAGGAAAGAAGATACGATCAAAAAACTGACTTTTCGAAATCACCAAAATGAGAAGGCCAAAAATCTCAAGCCGGAATCATCGGACGTAAAGGGTTTTGAGATTTCCGGACAAATAAACAATTTGAGAAATAATTGGAATACTTGGTTCGTAGCTTATACTTTTTATTCATAGGTATACAATTTAACGTTTGCCTCCAACGCGAGGTGCAGCTTTCTGTTGCACCTTGGTGGCCTTCTGCTTCGGCGCTGCTTTAGCTTTCACGGGTGCTGCCGCTTTTTTCGTCGCCTTGGCAGCCCTTTTCTGCTCCTTGGAAATTCTGAAATTAAAATATTTATGAGTCTTGCAATGTTTCTACTATTCGTAAAAGGTATACACTGGCCTCCGGCAGTGTTGCTTAGGGATTGCTGTAACTTTAATATGTTGAAAGAGCGAATTCGTCTTTGGAAAAATATTTCAGGATAACATCCCAAAAAAACGAATGAATACAAATTTATAATCTTTGATGCACCTAGCGATCGCAGGAATTTCAATTCCGATACGTGGTTCGAATTTCAGGCAAAAGCTTACAGCGTCTGATCCTGTTTTGGAAAAAGTATAGTTTGCAATAGCTTCGCCATTGCTAGCGTCAGCGTACGCAAAAATAAAATGTATTTAATTGTAATAATGTTTGGACCCGCAAAGCCAGACAGAGTAATCGTATCATACTATTCTGGGTGAAGCAGCCCGACATAATTTTTTTAATCTAAGACATTCTGAAATCTAGCCAAACGCGAGAGATTCTGCTAGAGGAACAGTGTCTATAATAAAATATTCTAATTTCGTCACAATATTCAATAGGACAATCGTAATTCGATGAACCATCGGAGTCTAAAATGCTATTGACTTCGATGTTTATGTACATACTTGATAGCCTGTTCTCGCTGGGCTTTTCTGATCTCTGGCTTCATATTACGTTTGGCCAAGATATCCGTCAGGGAAGCACCAACAATGGCTCGCTGGAACTTCTGCGTACGGCGAGTCCTCTTTTTCGCCTGTTCTTCTTCTTGTCCTTTCTTGTGCTTACGCCTGGAAATCGAGACCAAAATATATTATAATGCTGCGAAACATTCAAGTAATCAAGAATTTCTTCAGAAATTCGCGAAGGAATCTAACGATACGAGGTTCACAAAACGGCCAATATAGCTCGAAATCTTGAGGTTTGAAAACTATTCATTGGTTTATGACTATGATAATATAATGACATATTACCAAATACAACATCAAGTAACACTTCAATGATTGGGTATTCCATGCCGAAAAAAAGTATAGAACTGTGAAACAAGCATAGTACAACGAACCACAAGATTACAAACAGTATAATGAAAATAAGCTTCAGTTTTAAACGTCGAGTGATATTTGTTCAAGTAGTAGGTAGCAAATTTTTACAGGGGACCAACATTATTACAGAAAATCTTATTCAATCAAAATTTTATCGTCAAGTTTCCATGGAATCTAGAGAATACAAACCAGTCGATTGAGCGAGCAGATTAGTATATGTATAAATCAAAAGTTGATGTTCATTCGACGCGCGACTTTCGCAGAAATAAATGAGAATAAAAAATATTAATCGATCGCAGTAAGCGTGGTAGATGGAAGGTTGTGTTATTCCCAGCAACAGCGATGTCATTCAATTAACCTAGGACAAACGGTAGCCTCGTGGGACATGCAAGTTTATAGGGAAATTTTCTTTGGAAAAATAACGTTACTTACCTGTAAAGAACGGTCCATGTGACTTTCCTAGGATTACGTCTCATCAAATGAGCAGCCTCACATTTGGAGTTGAGGAAAGTGAAAGACTGCCAAACAAAAATGGGTAAATTTGAGGTTAGCAATCACGGCGTGAATATGACACTTGAATAGAACAACCGATGATGAAAATCGAGACAACTGTAGCGTTGTACGAAGTGAGAGAAAGTAATGATTCGGGTTACGGATAAACTGAAATTTGTGTACAAACATACCTTTCCGTCAACTTTGACCATGGTTTTGCCATGGCCAGGGTAGATTTTGTACCCACTGTACGCGCAAAGGCCGATCCTGAAAATAATAGATCACGATTATTCCACAAATGCTTCGTAACAACATCTGTACACAGACTATCGGTCATTTTATGTGATCGAGATGTAATAATTGGATCTCCAAAACAACGACGCGCGACAAACTTACTTCATTTTGGCTAAACGGGAAACGGAAGAGGGATAGAAGAAAGCGGCGCGGCAGCAGGCTGCGCGTACCGGCGCCCGTTTCAACCACGAAGTATACAGAACAGAGAACCTAGACTCGTTGCGCAGTGGCAGCGCTGCTGACTGACCATAGACGAGTCATGCTAGAGGTACCTATCACAACAGTATTTGGCGTCTAGTCTACTGTGGCGCCACGCTGTGAGCTTGTTGTTTTTACCTACAACCGCATCGTAGAGCGCGTGAGATATTAAAGATTTCGGTATACCGACGAAAAAACTGACATGCAGTACTCAAAAGATACATATCGAGCGAAGATAATCGACTCCGTTTATTTGAATCCGTTGTGCATCGCAAGCGATCTTTTTCTCTAATTTATTACAGAGTTTTTCACCGATCCGTTGAAAAAATCGGTGACGAGTAACCGAACAGAATATGTTTTTTGTAATTTACATTCTATGATGGATGTTCTAAACTAAGCGTTCGGTGATATCGATGAATTTTTCCTTTTTAATAGGATCTTGCGTGTTTTATTATCCTCAGAAGCCAGTGGAAAAATCGGTGAATCGGTACAACCCGCCATATTTGAATGTTATTTTAATTACACAATTTAGATCATACGGTACTGGCGAGTAATTGTTTGAATTTCATATTCGACACATTACCTAGTACGAATGCTATATGATTGATAGCTTCGACGGGCCAGGATCAGCTTCATGGCATTTGTCACGTAGCGAGAAAAATCGTGTTGATCGTAAAAACTGGTTCGTTATTATCTCGGTTCAGCGAATCCGACGATCGTCGTTCCGAACATTCGATTGACCTCGCGTCGCGCATCGTCACAGCTTATCGACAACACTTAAATTTGCAATCCGCACTATAACCATTGCATACAGAAAGTTCAGAGATAACCCAGGATCTAACCTTTTTTCTGCCACGAAAAGCATTATTTGAAAATGTACTTGAGCTTGCGTCGAAGTTGCGATAAGAAGATCCGATCGCCGCGCGTTATCGAGCCAGCTTGCCATTTTATCGGCGTATGAATTCTGGCTGTTTTTATTAGAGAAATAATTGTATTATATTGGGCGAGAGAGTAAAGAATGTAACGGTGATAATTTTCGAAGTACGGATAAATTAGTCTTCACGTTGTACGAAGCGTTTATTTTGTTTCGGTATAAATGTAACAACATAAAATACTAAAACGTTGTATCTAGAATCTAGAAAACTTTTTTCATGCGACGATACAGTCGAATAAAACATGAGTTTAATCGGAGCAGATGACGGGGCTGGACTGGATGTCAATATTCTCAATATTAAAGAACGGACACAATCCATTCGCTGCCATCCACATCTGCGCCTCTACCACGTTGACACGCTAACGCATCATCGATTAATCGTTGTCGATTAACAAACTTCGAAATTATCAACTCAACAATAAGATCAACGAAATTCGCGCAAAGTCTACACACTTGTAGGATCTGTAATAATGCTCTTCTCAGATGATAAAGTTTGGTCTCAGGACAAGACTAAACATAGCATTCCCCTTCCGTACACATTTCGTTCATAGCAATAATTTTCCACTGTATCGTTCATGAATGGAATAATAATTTATAATATTATATTATAATACATCTCGAAAATAACTTGAAACCTCGTCGATTGCACCAGCCGTTGTTCGTCCCGTAACTACACGTGACACGCGAATAAATATTTAATAGTAATAATCGTAATAGTAATCATAATCGTTCGGAATCTTTCGGGAGCGGGGAAAATATATAACAAATATAATAAATACGGATGATTTGCCTGTTCGTTTCCAATAAATATAAGCGAGTGGAAGATAACTTAATAATACTGGAGGAAATGAATAAACGCCCAGCGGCGATCGAATTATCGAGTAAGCGATGTGCAGCAAGGATGAAAATGTGTAAACAGACGAGATATAGAAATACGAAAGACGGTAATAGTAAATGTAATAATCGATGTCCGGCGAATCGCGCAGAGCGTCGCGAGAAACTAAACAAACGTAACTCTGTTCCAATCGGTTTCAACCGTACGAAGGAATAGTACGGAAAAACGAAGTAATTCATCCGGCAGGATGACGAAATCTGGATAAGAAAGGTAAACGAGCTACGATGATCTAGTTCTGTTCCGGAGAACAGTACGACTAATTTCCAGCGGGCGATACCTACCGAGCACCGAGAGAGAACAACTCTAAATGTACCCTCGACTATCGTTAACTGCCTCATAGCAATTATTTCCAAACGAAGAGTACACGTACCGCTATACAATATGATAAATATTGTGCAATGCTCTCTCGATCAATACTTTTCGGCAACGCTGCCAATTTCTTCGCCGCGAGTCAACCGAGTTCTGACCTCGTTAACAACGTCTCGATCTCTATTTCAACCGCGTTGGCGTCGGTGATCTTCTGTCGTAGGAGGATGCCGGGGGCAGAGCCAACGACGGTGGCAGGCTGGTCGTGCTCGAAAGGGTCGAATCTAGCTTTCTGGCTTCGTGTTCCAGCAGCATCGCGTCCAATGACGGATCTTGCGAAACTGTTCTCAGCGAATCGCCCAAGGCCTGCCGCAGCTGTTGCATTTCTCTTCCAGCTCTGGAGCTTCTCAAAATGTAGAGCTGACGTCGCTTTATTTCCTGATTCAGTTGTTCCCTCAGCAGCTGGATCTACGCGAAGAGGAAGGAAAATACTTCTCAAGAAGGCTCAAGAGCAAGAGCGTAGACAATTCTCACGCGTCAGCTCCCCCAACAACGAGATTCTTGTAAAAAGATATCAGGGATAAAAACGACTCACCTGATTTTCCAGTCGCAAAACCTGTTGACGATGACTCTGCTCTCTGGCCTCTAGAAGCTTCTCTGCCTGTAATTGAGCCGCCCTCAGCCTTTCTATCTCTCCTGTTCTGTCTCTGCTCAGATCCAAAGTCGAGTGACCATGAGAATGGGTTGACTTGACGCGCAGCAGTTCGGCTTCTTTCTCCGCTAGTTGCGTCTCCAATCTGCGAATTCTTATTCGCAGTTCCCGATTCTCATGCTCGAGATTTTCGACGGCCACGTTGGTTCCCATCAATTCGATTTGGCCCTTCTCCGGCCGTTCGTAACTCTTGCTACGGATGTTGCTAGCTCTGGACGAAGATAGCTGCCGTTCCATGCCACGCTTGTCGGCCTCCAGCGTCTTCACCTACCCCAACAAGTCGCGTGACATCAGCGTCGATCACGAAGCGTTGCACCGAGGAGTTTCCCCCGTTCGAACTTACCTTCTCGTTCAAAGCGTCGACTTTTCCTCTCATCTCGCTTCGTTCGCGTTGCGCGTTGTGCAATTGGCGGACGAGTTCTTCGTCTTTGTTGGAGCTACTTTCCGGAGGCCAGCTCGCCAGCCTGAGCTGAGCCTCTAGGCCAGACCTTTGAACCTCGTTGTTCGCTAGTTCGTTCTGAAGACGCGTTGTCTGATCGACCAACGTTTGATTGGTACGTCGCAGTTCAGCAGCGGTTTGCTGAGCAGAATCAAGCCGCTCCGAAAGTAGGCGACGTTCATTTTCGCTATTGGACAATTGTTTCTGCATCTGTACGACAAATAGTTGCGTAAGCGTCGGAGTTGAACGTCGCGTTGGAGCGTCATTGTTTCGACGAGGCACGATTGAAAATCATACCTGTTTCAATTTTTCTGAACTGCTCTGCGATGCAGCGTTCGTCTCCATGAGACTGCGTTGCAGCACACCGATCTCGTTCCTGAGATCGCTTTCACCGGAGGAGGCTCTTTCTAGTGCTAAATTCAATTGGTCTATGGTGGTCTTCAACGACGAGCATCTTTCCTCCAAGCTGGACGCAGTACGGCTCTGCGATTCGCATCGGTCTTGTAGTTTCTGTAAAAAAAGTTCAAGAATTCGGTTGACGCGGCTTCGAAACGCAAATCGAATCAGACGTCGCACCTGAATGTTCGCTTCCTTTTCTTGAAGTATCATTTGGAGTCGCTGCAAGTCTCCCTCCAGAGACATTCTCTGAAGCTCTAATTTCGTAGCACGCGACTCGTTCCTTCCCAGTTCGTCTTGCAGCCCGCGTTTCTCGTTCTCCAGCTTGGCCAGTGCCTGCCTCATCTTTTCCAGCTTGTCCTTGAAAATATTCACGTGCTCGAATCAATTATCTCGACGCTTCGTCGATCCTCCATTTCTTACCTCGTACTGTATTTTTTCTTCAGACTCGCTGCTGACGGCTAATTCCAGCGTGGTTATCCTTTCGCGCAGCTGTTCAACTTCCAAACTCTTCTGCTTCAATGCTTCGGCCTGAAATTTTTTCCACAAACTTACGACACGTCGAACGTCGCGAAACGATTTATTTCTCGTACCTGCGATTGGAAGGCCGCTTGTTTTTGAGACAATTTCCCGTCCATGGTGCTTTTCTCATCTTGAAGAGTTCTCAGGTTCGTCAGTATACTGTTCATTTTCGAATCACCCTTATTTTGATTTTCCTGAGCCTCCGTCAGCTGCTTCTTCAGGCTATTGATTTCAGTCTTGTAATCGTCCTGAATCATTGAAAAATTGCTGAGAATCGTGCGTACATGCGGAAGAGTACAGCTGACCAAGCCAGCTGTCGAGAAACGATCGAAAGCTCAGCTTTCGTCGCGTGATCTTGATCAAACTTACTCGTTCTCGTTCGATCTGGGCGACTTGTTGCATCAACGAACGAACGCCTTTTCTCACCACTTCCGGATCCACGTCTATTATGACGTCTCGTCCGCCATCCCCGTGATCCGCATGGGATGCTGTAACCGCGAACAACCATCAGTAATGAGCATGTAGCATATAATCACCTCGCGATCTACGCACCACGCGCTGGACTCCATCTTCTCGAGGGACTCATGAGCTTGAACGGCATATTGACGCTGCCGTCCATTTGAATACCGGCGATTCGGCGAAGAGTCGATCCAACGCTCCCTAATTTCTGTTCAGCTTCTTTCTTCGCTGCTTCCAACTGCGATAGCTGCGCGTCGAGCGCGCGAACTCTACCTTCGGAACCACCGAGTCTTGCCTGCGATAGAAACGTACCTTTTTAGATAACTGCACAATCGTTGCCTCGTTCCCATCCGTTGCAAAGTACAGACCTTGAGTTCCTGAAGTTGCTGAGAAGCGTCTGCCAAGCAAACCTCCAGATTGTGCTTTTGATCTTCCAGCTTTCTCTCGCGGCATCGGCTATCCTCCAGCCGTACCAGTAGTTCCTGTTCTCTTGCTCGCCATCGTTCGTCCTCTTCGTCTCCCCGCGAACGAAGTCTGCCCAGCTCTTGCCTCGTGACTTCCAAGCTGTTATCCAAATCTACGACCTGAAGGAGAAAGCAAATTTCAAATAGGTTCCATCCTCCATCGGCGATCCGCCGGACTCACTTGTTTCTTCAGCTGATGGAGCTGCAGCTGCAGACGTTCCCTTTCTTCGATCTCGTTCGCTAACCTGCCTTGTAGCTCTCGTTCTTCGTTTTGTCCTTGTGCTTGCGCTGCCTGGCTTTTCTGCAGCTCATCCTGAGTGGATCGAAGCTGTTGCTGAAGCTGCATAGCATCACGTTCCATGTCTCGGAGCTGTGCCTGAAGCCTCGTTCTTTCGCTGTCGATAGCAGTCTTCGCATCCTCGAGACCTGCTATCTTTTGGTAAGCCTCTTCGAGCCCTCTTCCTTGCTCTCGTTTCTCACCTTCGATGCGCTTCACGTATTCGCGCAATTCCTTGTTACTGCCGTTGTACTTATCTTTCTCGTAATTCGAATCCGTCAACTGTCGACGAACATCCACCAATTCCTTGCGCAGCATCTCGATAGAGTTTTCCGCTGAAACACAATCGAGTCACTCAATTCCGTTAGCGTCGACGATCGGGGAACTATAATATTTCGACGACACGTGAACGTTACCTTCCTTCAATTTTCTACTAGTATCTTGCAATTGATTCTGCAAACTGTCGACCTTGTCCTCCGCCATGTGCAGCTGTACCTGAAGCTCCTCCGTTTCTCTCTGAGCATTTTCCTTCTCTTTCCATATCTCGTCGACTTTCAATTCCAGCCGAAGCTTTTCTTCCTCTCCCTTCAGCTTCGCCTCGTCCAATCTGGTTCGCAGTCGACTCATTTCGTCTCGAAGCTGATTGATGTTGTTGCGATCCTGTTCAGCCCGAGTCGCGGATTCTCGTCTTATGCGATCCAAGTTGCCTCTTTCTTCCTCGAGCTCTCGATAGACACCTTCCAACTTCTCCATAAGTGCTTGCTGATCGTGATGAGCTGTGACAGATAAAATTTTATTACCAGCCGGACAACGGAGACGTCTTCGGTTGGACGCACTCACCGATGAGCAATGCTTGCTGCTTGTCGTTTTCAGCTCTGAGAAGCACCTCTTCGTGTTGTTGACACAAGTTGTCGATGTGTTGCTGCAGGTCTTCTATCCTTTGCTGTAGCTGATTGATTTCGTCGTCCTTTTCAGAACCGAGTTGCGAAACCGTTTGCTGAAGCCGTTTCTCCAGCGATATTCTTATTTGTTCCTGGAACAGGCGTCAATTTCAAACGCAAATGAGTACGTCGTTCGGGGAAAGAAAGGAGACGAACCTTCTCTTCGACGAGCTTCTTAACGCTGTCCTCGTTTTGTTTCTTCATGTTTTCGATGATTTGCTGGAACTCTGCTTCCTGGTTACCACTTTGCTGAGTCAAGCTCTGCTTTATGTCTCGAGCACGCTTCTCGCTGTTTTCCAGATCCTTCGTGAGTCTCGCTAATTGACCCTTAAGACTTTCCTGCTTGACCAGCAGTTCCTGCTGCTCTTTCTCCAGTTGCGTTCTCTTGACGTGAGTAGCTTCGAGATTAGTTTGCGAATCGAATAGGACACCTTCCAGCGCCTCTTTTTCGCTACGCAGGGAAGCCAGCTGCTCTTGAAGACGCTGATACTCTTTATCCCCAGTTTCTATCAAGACCTGTCCAGCAAACGAGACGAGACGTACATGGGGACGACTGCACGAGCAGATAAACTATGCTCTCACCTGTTTTTCTTCGTTGTCTTTGACCAGATCCTCGAGATTTCTGTTGATCCGAGCGTTCATCTCGTTAGCTTGTTCCAACCTCTGTCGCAGCCTCATCAGTTCCTCGTTCAGTGCTTCCTTCTTTCTCGCCATGACGGACAATTGATTGCTCAAATCACCGCGTTCGCGAGACAATTGTCCCAGCTCCATTTCCACCTTCTCTTTCTCGATCTCTAGGAACTTCACCTTCTCGTTCAGCGTCACCTTGTCCGACTCGAGATCCAGGCGTGTCTGCTCCGCTTGCAAAAGCTCCTTCCTCAAAGATCCGAGATCACCTTGCTGATCGGTGCACTGACTTCCGAGTTTCATTTTCTCCTCCTGCATCTGTAAAATCGTTGGAAGTTCAGGACAACTCGTACGGTTATATATTATTCCGCGGAGTCATTACTTTTCTCAATTCCTCCTGCAATCGCTGCTTGTCTCGCTCGAGGCTGCTGCAAACGGTCTCTACCTTCACCAAAGCCTCTTGGAGATCAGATTTTTCCAGCAGAACCCGTTCCAGTTCCAATTCCAGATCACCTGTAACAATTTCGATTTGCTCACGCCATTTTCACAACACACGAAGAATCCGTCGTCGCTGTTGCTTGAAATTGGAGCGATACCGAATTAATGATCCCGGACTCTCGGTGAGTATTTTCAGTCGTTACCTTTGCTCTTCTCGATCTGTGATATGACACCATCGGCTTCCATCTTCTGCTGCTCGAGCATATCTTTGGAAAGGTAAGTTTTGTTCAGTTCTTCCCGCAGAGTCAACAACTCCTCCCGCATTCTACTGCATCTATCCTCCTCGGCGCGGAGACTTATCTCTCTGTGAAATAATCGTAGGTCAGATGATTCTACACCGATGATTCATCGATCGCGATTTGCGCCTACCTCAATTCCGAGTCTTTGTTAACGCGGTCAAGTTCAGCTTGAAGATATTGCTTCTCATCCTCGAGATTGTCAGCGATTTTCTGTAATCTATTATTTGCCTTCTGCATTTTCTCGTAGTCGGCGTTCAAAGCTTCGATCTGCAAAACGGATATTCGTACTTCTTGCGATACGAATGCTGATAAAAGCTCGACTCACCATTAGATTCGTCTCTATTCTATTTTTATCCAGACCATTCTTCTCGGACTTAACGTTATCCAGATTTTTCTGAAGCGATTCCTTCTCCTGAGTCAGTTGGGTACATTGGGATCTACACCCGTCCAGAAGCGATGTCAATTCTGCTACTTTGTCTTCCAAGGCTCGACCACATTCCTCGGCACCGTCGCACTGCTTTCGCGCGAGGGTCAATTGTTCCTTGTTCGTTTGCAGTTTTACCTATTTGCGAACAGCTGATCAGAGATCTATGCGGGTTATAATATTAGAGCGTACCTACCTGTAATTCGTGGATCATCAGTTGATACTTGTGCAAAGCGGCCTGCACCGCGCTGATCGTGCTCTCCGCGAAAGCTGGTATCGGATTGCTGCGACCGCCTCTCTTCGGTGATCTCTGAGGAACCGCGCCAGTCGGTGATAAGTGAATGTGCGGGGGAGCCTGAGTATTCTCAACGTCTCGAGACTCCGCGTCTTGGATGACGGCGTGAGCGATGTCGCGCAGAGCCGATTGCAACAGATCCAAGTCTTCTTGCATGCGAACGACCTGACCCATGCCAGCCTCCGCCTCCCCGCATCTCTCCTCCTGCGACAAACGGGTAGTCGTTTTATCGTTCCCGAATTTAACGAACGTCGAGAGACCGATCACCCACCAAGGTATGAAGCTCGCGGATCAGCTGGTTTATCCGATCTTCCTTCCCACGAATCTCACTTTGAGCCGCATCGAACTGCTGTCTCAGAGCCGCGAGTTCCGACTTCATGTCAGAAGCGGCTTGCGCCTGCTGGAACTGCTGAGTGATCTGAAGAAACGAGAGCGATGGGTGAGGCGAACTTGGAACATAAGGCCGTGGAAGTAAAATCTGCGAGGCTGAAACTTTATACCGAGGAATCTGCCTGCTGACCACTCGTTTGCATCTTCATCGCAAAGTTCGCGCTACTGCAGGCCGATGCCATTTCTCGACTCGTGTTTGATATCTCGTTCTGAAGCTTCGACACGTCTCGTTTCGTGGCAGACTGCATCTCCGAGAACAACCTCTTGACGGCAACTACGTCGCGCCATAAATTCAGCAGTCTGTTATGCTCCGAGGTGTAATAGTCGTTGAAAGCTTGCTCTTCCTCCTTCCATTCCTCCTCCTTGGCCGCCATCTCCTCGCGGAGCGCGTCCCAATCGTTGCTGAGTTTCTGAAGATCATTCGTGAGTCCCTCGTTCGTCTGATTCGCTTCCTCCAGCTGGTCTTTCAACGACGCGTTGAACTGCATGAGCTTCTCGCACCTGCCGAGAAAATTTCATCGTATCCTTGCCGATCGTAACGCTGGAGCACGGAGCTTTTTATATCACAGACTCCAAGAGGCGTACCTTCGTCGTTCCTCCGCGAGCTTCTTCAGGGCAGTTTCCAGATCGTGAATTTGTTCCTCTCTCAGTTCTCGAAGGGTCTGATGAGCCGCATCCAGTGCCGAACCACCCTGCATCGTAGTCGATGGCCCCCTGCCGCTCTCTCCGGGCAAAGACTCCATCATTTGATTTTCCAGGTCCGAACATTTTTGCTTGTACTGAAGTACCTGCGAAAATGTATTCACGATCATCGCGGCGCATCGATAACGAGGAGTAATGATGAAGTGGGAACAGTGAGCATCGCGTGAAAGTTACCTTAGCCTGCAAACGAGACACGAGAGCAGCTTGATGTTGCTGGGCTTGTCTGTAAGTATCGAGTCTTCTCTTGTAGTTTGCCGCTTCCTCCTCCAATCGGTGCCTCAGCTCGAAATTCTGGCGCACCAATCCATCGGGCGTCAGATCATCGTCGCTACCCGCATCACCGCCACCGGAACTACTGGGGATTCCACCTCGACCGGACTCCATTCTCCCGCTTTTTCCAGATCCGGCAGACTGGAACGAGTGTCGCGAAGGGATAGATGAGCGAGGGCTTCTCTCAGAATTCCTGAGACTTCTCTTACCTCTTTAGTTTTCGTATTCCCTCGCAAAAATGGCGGACGTCGCCTCTCCGTCTGCCCGCGGGGCGTCAGGTGAGAGGCGCTTCTTTGCGGCACCTGAAATCAGAATGTTCGCGAATCGGGGATATCGAATGGAAAATCTGGAGCGAAATGCGTGATTCCCGGGAGAACGACGAATCGTGACACCCGCGCGTTACATTATCGTGGGGTGTTGATTTTTTGCGGGATTTCGTGGCTCATTCATGCGTAGGTGCGCTTACGACGGTTTTATTATTGACGTAACAAGCGGGTCGTGGAAGAACGGAAGGAAACACGCAACGGATATGCTTCTACCAATAAGAAAAGATTAGCAATAATAAGACTTGGTATGGATCAGACGGTGACTGGCGGTGTCTTGCGTGGGAAAAAATGCGTGAGTCATTACAGGCTGGATCAATGTTTCGCGTCGTGATTCATTTCACGAGACGCGAGGGCTTACAGTTGCTGAATTCGTAAAATCTGAATACCGTGCAACGAAAATCTCTAGCCGAAGTAAATATCATTTGCGAACTGCGGAGACCAGAAATCGAAGAAATTAAAAAATGATCTACCGAAGGGTCAAACAAGTCTGACTTACCAGAAATAAGAATGCAAAAACGAAAAATGACATTTTTTTGAAACTTGAAAGATGAATGTTTCGAATGGTAAGAAATGGAAACATCAAAACGTGAAAAATAAAATTTCTGCTCGTTAAGAGTGAGAAATTCGTGTTGTTAGGAATAAAAAAATCAATCAAATGTATTAAATCGGGGGGAAATGAAAGACGAATAGATTAAAAAATTGGATACAAACACGTGGAAATTCTTAAGTTGTAAGTTAGAATTGCGGAAAATTAAAATTATAATGAGAATTCGAAAATATGGCGTCGAAAAGGATACGCGAGAAGCTGTGAAATAGTTCGTGAAATTGGTAAGCATCGATCGTTAAGAAAAAGCGTATATTTTATCGAAGCAATGTTTACCAGACACGAGACGGTGAAAAAGTGTTTGATGGCAAAAATCAATGTAGCATTGATATTGTTGACTTGAAAATGTATTGGGTAAGACGAGGTATCAAAGTCCACGACTTATATAGTTTCAATTAATAACAGAGCAATTAATAGCCAATGAATACTTGTCAAACATCGACGTTCTTGAGCATCTCATTGCGTCTGACAATGAGAAAGAAATGGCAGAAAATATACTTCTGCGAGACTGCAGATCCCTTCATCGGTCTACGTCGATAAATAAAAACCCTGCGAAATAAAGATCCTGCGACGACAGAATTGAAAGGAAATTCGCATGTCCTCGAAGGACGAGACGACGGAAAAGAAGGAGATAGAACGCAGAGGAGAGTAATTCAGAAACTATTTCGTATCGCGAGCAATAGATAATCCAAATCAAGTGAATTGTCGTAAAATGTTATTTATTAGTCTGGACGTATTGACTTTTTGAACTTTAATTTCAAGTAGCAGCCGCGCAGTTCGGAGCGATGCCCCAGACGCAACACCGATTAGAATAATATTATGACCAGCTGAGTAATCTTCCGCGGGACGCGATAAGACAAATTTTGAAAATGCACGAATCGAAGTTGCAAAGTACAATATTGATTATAATAATAATAACAATAATAATGATAGCAATAGCAACAACAATAACAATAACAATAATCCGAGATCGCGAAAACAGCGCGATAGATCGGTAAACTAATTTTCGCAATTTTCCATCGTCGTAAAACGTTCGCGTCGACGAAGGAAAATGCAAAAACCAAAGTAATTCAAAAAACCAAAAACGACGATCGCTGTTTTACTTACGATTTGACAACGACGCGACTCGAGTATCCATCGGGGATCTCGCGGCTTGCTAATTCGAGATAAGCGGAGGCTCTTTTCGTAGCTGGTCAACTATCGAGATCGGTTTTGAATCGAACAACAAAGAAAATGTAAATTGACGAGGAGTAAACACGGCGCAGAGCACGACGACCTCGTGGTGGTCGCGTTGTCGACTCTCGGAGTCGGGACTTGCCTCCTCGTTCGTCGTGCTCGCCAACCCTAGCAAAGGTGCGTCGAGCGTGAAACTACTAGCCGTGTATAGTATAGTCCACCGGCAAAGAGGGGGTTATATACTTGGCTGAACTACCACCTGGCACTGAATGGCACCAATCGATATATCCCCCGAATACTATCCAGCAAAGTAACGTAGACTTTCTACAACTTCCTTGTTACACAAATTGTAAAATGATACTTTGGAATTTTCTTCGCGAAGATTGCGAACCATTCGGCCATATTTAATATGCTTCCCGTGATTACAACGCGAGTAGTAGACGAGTTTTCGATGAATTCCGGAATGAAACGACTCAAATTTCCAAAAACTATACCCGCTCATTCGTTTATCATTAATGTAACGACCTGATAATGATAATTACGAAAAGTAGATAATACCTCGAAATTTGTTGTATCGTCGCGGCAAAGTTTGGATGATTCGCAGCATTGAAATGATTAAGAACGTTGGTAGACCGTTTTATCAAATTTATCCGGACTCGTATTCATAGTTTCGATTACTTCCTTCGATCGCATGCCGAACCTCCCCAAGTTTCCGCGAGGCGCCTGGAGTTGAAAGTTCAGCTTATCAACTCTCCCAGTCTGTAGAAATTGCGCTCGAAGTTGCCGTGAACTTCGTCATGTGAAACCGGCACCTGCTGGCTATAGAGTTCTCGGTCGAGATAAAACGCGACTAATTATGCGGAATCTCGTTGTATCTTCCTTATTTGTCGGCTCAAATTTTCCGACATCTCAATCCGCGATCAGTAGTCGATTTTCCCCCACGAGAATCGAATGAAACTAGTATAATTAAAAATGACTAACTTCACGGTGCGAGTTTCGTACGAATTTGTGCTACACCGAGGCGAAGTACGTGATTATTATAAGCTTGTAATTCCATTTGTGACTTTTATCAGATACATTCGTTGCTATTGATTCGGACCCGCATGAGTATACAGTGCTTACGGTACACGAGGATGACGATCACTTTCGTCGAGCGTTGACGCCGAATAGCAAGAACAAATTGTGGTTACGAATTAGACGTAGCACTGCGTAAAACTAACGATTCCTTTACAGATGCTGCCCAGATACGAAGTTCGATGCTCGTCTTCGACACAAAAAACTCACCAATTTTCGCGAGTATTTTTTGACGAAATGTATCGATTAATCGCGTCACCATATCATTGCGCGCGATCTCTGCGTGCTCGATCGAAGAAACGGGGTGTAAATAACAATTTTATTTATAGAATATCAATTGTTTCATGAATTGTGCGTTTCTTGTCGTTATCGCGTCAGGATTATTATTGGCGAGGAAAATTGGAAAATTCTCCGCTCGTCGGTATTTTCTATTTCGCGTGACAGGGGAAACGCGTTCGAGACAAATGTAACGAGAAATGATTACGAGAGTTTGTTGTTAGACTTTAGACGGAAGACCTTTGGACCGAACAATAAATCATTCCGATGTGATTTTGAAATGCTACGTGACAAATTAACGGCACGTTTGTTACGATGAAAAATGGTTTGTTATGTTATTGATGCTTCCCTCGTTCCATGTTATTATTATCACTCGGCTCGCGTCGAGGATCCCACGTGTCGTCTGCGATCGAGCGAGAGGAGCAAAAAATCATCCCCAAACAATCGGTATCCATCGTACGGCAAAGATCGTGATCCGGAAAACGCAACGCGCAACTAACTAGCGATCGATAGCGCTTGATAAATTCCCGCGGTCGAGAATACTTGCCAAATTATTTCCGCATCGGTGGCGGCTGGGGAATTTCTTTGGAAATTAGTCAAATCTCAGCCGACGAAGATCGAATCTGTACGGAGAAAATTCAGCACACTGCCTTGCGCCTCGTGCAATCGGGGTTATAAATCGCCGTGATTGCGTGAAGGAATTTCTATTCGCTCGCCAAACGATGCTAGGATACATATGGCCGCATAGTTTTCCAAACTTTCGTTCCATCGCAACCCAGACCTTGAAACAACGGAACGAGAATCACCTACGAGGAAGCCCTCCTCATACGAGGCGATGTCTGTATACCCTCGGTTGCCGGAAGGAATCTGATCTTTTTTCTTTTCATTTGAAAAATGCTCCGTCCGTAATTTCTGATAGAAATATAAATTTTACGAATATATTCAATTGTAATTATATATTATTATGAACGAGCGTAGACGTACCAACATTCCTCGTTCCCAAAAATGTCAACATACGTAGCTTCTAGAGGTATTAAAAAATGATAAAGACGAGCGTGAGAAAATTCAGCAAATTCGCAGACTCTCGAAATTCATCGTGCTATTGATCTTTCAGTTTCGTCGTTTTTGTTGTTGCTGAAAGAAAGCGTACGAAGTTCGCGGTTGACACGTGATCCGCACATCTTCGTACAGCATCGGTGCAACTGCGCGTGGTGGGAATGTATTGTTATCCCGTCGCGTTGTCACGGAGTGGGAGGAGACGACGATCATAACGCGTACATTGTAAGTAATTTAACTGTCATGTACGATCAGCCGTCGTGTTGCCGAGGTCGACGATAAATTTCATCCGGTAGTCGCTCGAGAAGCGGCTCGAACGAATCCTCGCAAGTTCGTTACGACGAAAGGACTGGCCGGAGGGATCCACCAGACGACCGATACGGTGAACGTTGATAAGAATAATTATAAGGTCGGCAAAGGGGAGAGGGCAGCGGCGGAGACAGCGGTGAACTCGTGTCCAGATCAAAGCTTAAAGTCCATTCGGCTCGACGCGTCGAGTCGTAGTCTCACAATTCGTTGGACGCGGTGTCAACTGTTGGCGTCTGCGGAAGCCGCCGCGGTCAACGTCCATGCCAAGAGACACGAGCTTCTCGCTACTACACCATCCTTCCGTATTGTGTACAAAAGCACACGCCACGCGTCTCGGTTTTCACGGCGTATACGCCCGAACAAACAAATATGACCTGTTATCCGTCGATGCAAGCAGAGACAAACTTTGGAGAAAGACTCGTCGGGTATACTCAATCCGTTCGATGGCAGGTATCTCTGCGATTTCAAGGAAACTAAAATTGCCTTTTCGTTATCGCAGCATCACCTACCAAATTCCAATCTCACGCAACCGGTGCGATTTATAATTTATACGAATTGCAATTTCCTGGTTTCGCCTGAATTTTATTTCTAAAATATATGTAAAATCCTTTTTGTCGCCAACTTTCATGTATTATGATTCCGTTTCCCATTTTTTCGAAACGTATACTTTTCTACTCTTGGTGAATCTTAGTTCAGTGAAATAAAAATTGTTGAAACAAGTGAGATCGTATTTTTTGTATTTGTATTTTTCGTATGTATCTCTGGTGTTTCTGTGTTTCCGTGTACCTTGTATCTCGTGCTTTGCATGCATGTTGAATATTGTAGGCTGTACAATATAGGATCGCGCGTTGCACGTATCGTTCGTTGCACATTGAACGTTCTACGTGTCATAATACACATAGTATTTTGTAGTGTGCTCGTTAGACGGGATATTTCGCTCTCGTCGGAGAGATTTTAGTGTATTCGCAAAAGTATGCGAATTTCGTGCGCGGTCGACAGTAACGTTATCTCGTGAATTTCAATCCGCGTGCAGAAATTTACGAAGCGATGTAAAATTACGTCGAGTTGTTCACGATTGTCCACGATCGGTTTCAATTCCACGTAATGATTTGTTGCACTGTTTGCTAATTTCTAATTCAATTCGCAATTTCAAATTGAATGAACTTTTTTTTTCATTTCGCGTGTACCGGAATATTGAACGATGGATAAGATGGATATTTTTGAATTGTGCATTTTGGAAACGTACATATCACAGAATGCACGCGAGATGCGTGCTCGTTGTCTCCAAAGGGGGTCAATTTCGTAAATCTGAAAGTCGCAATGAAACGAAGAAACGTGCGTAATGTAGAATAACGATAAATCGTGTACGACTGATATCGAATCAGTTCGTTCGGTGATCTTTCATTCGGAGGATGATTATCACGAGGTCGAATTCACCATTTTCTATTAAAGTTTCGTCCGATATTTTAATCGTAATTTGCGATTGGAATTTCGGAGAGACGGACACTCGTGCGAGACGTGTACAGAGTTTCGAGGCTCCGAGTTGACCAATTCGAAATGAGATACGATAACAGGGAAGTAGTTGAGTCATCTGAATTGATAATTCTTCGCACTCCGCGAGATAAAAATATGGCGAGAATTAGCAGAGGAAAAAGAGAAAAAATTTGGAGAAAAAAAAATCGTACCAATTCGATAACAATTTTCATCTCATAAAAACGATACCAAATGATGTAACGTCAAGGTTACGATCGAACGAATTCGAGGGGCGATCGAACAAAGCAACGTTCAGAGATGCTGACGCTGTTCGATGAAAGAAAAATCATCGTTCGAGGTTCCAATAAAAACAATGGAAATATTTGTCCGTGAATTAATTGTTATCCGTATCAAATGTAGAATTTGACCTGTCGGGGATGGACATTGTGTCGGGCAGCATATGCTGTACAAACAATTATTAGCATTATCATTTTTGATATCGCGTCTCGAGCAACGAGACATCCGCTAATTAATCCTTAGTTATCCAGGAATGCAAACGATAAACAATTATTATCCGCGTATTGTCGTGAATAATTACGTTGTTCGGTTGCTTCGGGCGGTGATTTTATTTTTTTGAGTATTTCCTACCATCACGCTCATGATCAGCGACTCGTCTCGTCAATTACAACAACTAAAATCATATCGAGCATATCTAAATACACTGTTCTAAAAAAATGCCAATCGTATTTTCTCCGTCAGATCTCGTCGATTCGACTGGATGGAAAAACGTCTGTGAAAAAAAAACCCAAAAAATAATCATTTTTCTTCCAAACAGACTTAAAATAGTTGTTTTAGCGTAAAGTAGTAAGTCCCTGGAAATATGAGCTCTCGATATTAATACTAAGAATTAAACGTTCTACAAAAAAGGTCTGTTCGTATTTTTTTCTAATATCACTGATTCAAAAGTTATTCAGGGTCAAAGTTAAATTTTTCGTAAATATGTCGGATTTTTATATACCAAGAGACCTTTTTTGTAGAGCGGTCAATTCTCTACAAAAGTATGTACGTAGCTGTCTTGATCACGCAGCATCAGCTCTTTGCAACAATCCATATTCTTGCAACACAATTTTCCAAATAAGTCGAAGTAATTTCAAGCAATCTACAGCAATGCGAAAGGCGAGCACCGCTGGTGTAGTGGTATCATGCAAGATTCCCATTCTTGCGACCCGGGTTCGATTCCCGGGCGGTGCACGGTTTTTTTTCACTGATTTTCTTTTCCTCGAAGAGCAGCAAGTTATTTGTGAAATTTCATTCACGCGATAAAATTCTCGCCGAGTCAGGTGCCTCGAGAAAGCGTTGTTCTTCCGCATCGTTGATATTCTCATTCCGTGTTTTGCACCAGAAGCTCGAGTGATATGAAAATACACGAAGCGACGATCAAAGGTAGGTCGTTAAGAAAAAGAGAAGCGAGAGCAAATCGTCGAAATGGTGAAAAACACGCGTCGATCGTCCAAACACTTGAAATAATAAATATCTATTCTCGGCTGTACAAAAGTGTATGTTTCTTACGATGGCCGAAAGTTGGTGAAGACCAGCACGAGCGGTAGTACTATTTCGTTATCTACGTATAATACGATACGTAAACAGTGGGAAACGATGGTAAACATCGGCGTCGATCTCTTTGGGATCGAGCTCGATTTTTTTTACTTGGGTGAGCGGAGAGGCGAGGATTAATCGAAAGATGTACGATAGCCCCGCGAGAGCTATACCAGCCACGTGGGCTTCACCCTCGAAAGAAAGCTCGCTGGGTGTACAACGGGAAGTAACAACGCGATGCCGTTCTCGAAAGGGTTGCTCGTTCGTTATTCGCGTAACTGGCGACCAATTGCACAACTCGCGAATCGAGCCGGGTTACTTTTTTTTATAACATCTTTTGATCCGAATTTTTTCCACCGAATCACCATATTCTTCCTTCCAGCGCAATGGCAATTCGACTCTAGGTAACGTTTTCGTTGGTGTCGTTCGTGACGAATGCGTCGACCTCATCCGACGCACGCGTCGCGTGGTATATACGGTTTCGTTATCTTACTTGACCACATGTCGCTCGTTATCGATCGCGATGCATTCACACGTCGAACCGTGCCAAGCCGAACCGCCGTGTAAACTCGAACGAACGTAACTAAAAATAAAATATGAAAATACATTGCGTCCAAAGGTTGCGTCCATCATTTAAAATTATCGCGCTCCTTAGACAAGTTACACATCGACGCCACTGAACTCTCAACTTCAACGTTGCCTTTTCGCTTTGAAATAAACAACTAAACAAACAATTAAATGTAGTTAATCTTTTCCCACCCAACGCACGTGTTTACCACGTAACAAGGCAGAGCGAGCGAAAAACTCGAAAAACGAACAAACTCAAGTCGTTTGAAAGTCTCGGCAAATTTCAAACTTCGTCAAGCTCCGAATTGTTCTGGTACGAAAAAAATGGTACCTATATAATTTCCATATTCCGAAAAACGCTTTTGCACGATTGCATCCTCGCCCTCGTGTCTGGGAATCGAATGTGCGGTTTCGAATCACAGTGCACACCGCTCTGCGTACGTCGCATACGAGACGCGATGTGCTTACCATTCGTGCAAGCTCGCGGTTCTACACGCATGTTTCGTAGACACCGGAGGGAGAATTTCCTGACGAAAGTATGAATTACGTGGCGTCGACCTCGCAGTGTCGGAAGTAGCGGCTCCGTCTCTCTACAGACGAGATGGCGCCGGGTTGATCCGATTGCGATTCCGATGAAATGGGAGGAAATCAATCCGATCGGTGTTCCAGGTGAAACTAGTTAACGATAACGTGGCTTCGTCGGTTCGTGAGACTAATCACTAATCGGAAATTTGATCGTCTCGAACTTCGATTGCATACATCTGAGGTGAAACGAACCGATCGTACGAACTTCCCCGAACGATCAGATGAACTGTTGAAAAACTTTGGCTTTTGCTTCTCAAACAAATTGTAACGATGAACCTCCTCAGAAAAAAAGTCTCATTACCAACAAAAATACGTATAACTCGCTGTCAGTGATGTTACCATGCAGAAAGCTTCGTCTCGATCCTCCCTCGTCGTTCGAAAAATTAAGAACTTTCTTCGAGATCGTAAAAAAAAATCTGTGCGCTGCTAATAATTGCGCAACCAGCCTTCGTGCAAGTATACTTAAGTTAGTGGCGTGCAAAAATCCACAGTCGCGTTCCCAGTTCGTAGAAAAACAGAAATGTTCACGATTCGGGCACCTGCAGCTCGGAGGATGCGAGGACTTTTGCTGAAGAGATGCCGCGACGCTGACGATCATTTGTAAATTGTGCGCATTCAAAATCCGATCCCAGGGAAGGAATAAAAAATGGTCCGCGATTTTTGAAACGAGGGAGGATATCGTATATCACTCACCCGCGGCATCTTCGCGACGGGTTCCTCTTTCGCGAATCGTAAATGCCGAGTTGTAAAATCCTTGAATTGAGGCGGCGGCGACAGAGAGATGAACGGAAGACGAAGAGGTACCCTGAAGAACGGGGTTCCAAGTTTCGGTGCGCTCCGAGCGAACGATGAGCTTTCACTAACGCTAGCCGTCGCGATGTTCCTCCTACTTCCATCCTTGCTACCGTGATCGCGTGTCACGGTGGATATCTGGGTTTCTGTGCGGCGTAGGGTCTTCGAGGGTGGCAGCGGGGTTGGCAGGTACGTAGAAGCGACTTCTCCGGTAGCTTGGGGCAAGCTATAAGTAGTCGTTGGAAAAATATTCGTGGCAAATTTATATTCACCGATCGAGCGGACGATTTGCCGGAGGAGGAAGGTATCGAGGGTTGCGCGCGAGAAACGGCGGTCGGAATTTTTGAAACACTCGTCTCGATTGACACTCACGTTGGGAGCAGGTCGAAGGTGTCGGAGGACCAACAGAGCGGAGCTCTGCAGCGAGCCTGAAGAGTTTCCATGGCGATCGCGATAGAACTTCAAAGTTCCACAGACAACTCCGAGATGTTCTCGTTTGCGCGAGATCTATCTCCAAAAATGTAGCTTCTACGAGGGGAATAAAATTTCGAGGGGAAGGCGGAAGGATATAAAATAGGAATTGTTATTTTCGGATGGAGCCAGTGACATTCCTTCATATTTATAGACGCAAACAAGCTTGCATCGGGTTATATTTTACAGACGGAAACAAGTTCGAGGGTTCGAATTCGAAGTGAAAGCGTTGCACGCGATCTGAGCATCGAATTATAATCGGGGTTGAAGAACCACTCGACGGAAATAGGTAGAAATAACGGTTGACGTACGCTTTGCGTATCCCGGTGTAAACGGCATCGCGTATTTAAATTGAAATGATAATACTGGAAAGCAATAAATCCAGTAAATATTACTGAAAATCTGAAATTCAACGCCCGGAGAAGATTGATTTTAAAAATTCGAAAATCGCGTTTTATCGGACCAGCACGAGTTTCGTAACAGCACAAATGTCGACTGTTGTTACGAATTTCACGAGCGCGAATACCGAAAAATCGTAAATCTCGAATCTCAAAAATTCAAAGATTTCACGTGGAAGAAGATAGAAAATACATTCGAGGAATCTTCGGATGCTCTGAAATGTAACCGAGTCGTCGATTCGCAATGTCAGAGGATTGAGAAATTTTCGAATATCCCTCGGTACGTGGAAATAAATTACAAAGCGTGTTATAAAATTTTGCACGGATTCGTCAAGAATTATTTGCACTGTCATTTTAGTTTGAAATTTTTCGGCGAGTTGAGCAAATATTACGATTGAAAATTGTGGGTGAAAATGAGTTTTGGAAGAGCAGCGCGACTGACTGCTTTCTCGAGCCGCCGACGAACAACTGAGCGAAGGGCTTCTTCCTGCTATCGGAAATTGTTATTAAATTCCTTGTGAATAACATTTCCCCGAGAGTGTCATGAATACTCGAGGGCAAAAGAGGTCGACGTTGTATACGAACCCAAGCTCGATTAATCAGAACTCTTGACACGTGAGCCTCGACGTCCGCAGAGTACGAAATCGTGGCCGTGGGTACAATGACAACAAATAACAGGTCATTCGGAGCCAACGCGAAGTGTGTTCGAAATGAGAATTACACACTGACATACGCGAATCAAATGTTTCGAACGTTCGTGGAATTGAAAAATATTTCTACGTAAAATAGCTGCTAATTGGTCAAAGTAGGTACACATTACGCGTGGTCATCGGAAATTTTTTTATTCTCCCCCAATCGAGGATTCGCGGCATGTAATTATCATATGATACGCGTACGGTACGAATCGCGTAGTAAAACTGCAACCTTCGATTGCCTACGTCATTTAACGGTGTGCAGCATGATTCTCGAGTCGAAATCGATCCTGGGCGCGACTGCACCGTAAACGTGGACGTTGAAATCCAGCGGGTTTCCCGCAATCGGTTCGAATTTCATCTTCACGTAATTGTAACCGACTCCACCGGCAGTAATCGTTGCTATTCCATTTCGAGAACCGATCGGCGTCACCTCGATGCAGCTTATTACCACCGCGGCTGGTCCGTACTGAACATCTTCGACCTGGGAGAAAAAATGACGTAGAAATCAGTTGTCACGTGGAATCGCAAGCGAATAACGACGATCATTGATAAATGACGATGCTGAATTGAAAAAAAAAAAAAAAAACAAACGTCATTTTTTTCCCTCCCGAAAGTGAAAGTAAGGTACCAATTCCGGAAACAATACTCCAAGCGGTGGTCGTCGAATACTGTAGTTCCAAAGCAATCTTCGCAGCGGTGACGGAGGACAATTTCCGTAGATCTCCCCGTGAACGGCGACGGCGAGCAGCAAAGAAACGCAAACGACGCGCCACATGACGAGAATATCGCGATAATGCGAGAAGAGCGAAAGGAAAACTCGCTGCTGTACGTACGTAGCGCGCGCGCCAATGCGCGAGAACGATTCGCGGTAAAGGATGGAGCAGCAATGAAGATTTTGCGCGTTGGCATGTGAACATCGGCAACAGAAGCACGAGGAAAATAATTTTATTATCACAGCACCACGGTTGTGAAATCTGGTCTGGCGTGCCACGCGACAACGATAGAATTCATGGAGAAAGATACGGAAACTCGAACGAATATACGAGTGTTTCGTCGAACAAATCCGGACGCGTATCAATATCTCTCCGAAATCCGAGGAAAATGAGAAAAAAGAAAAAAACACTGCGAGAAAGGCAGATAAACGAGAGAAACGTTCCCGGAATGGTGTTGGTTCGATCGAACGATATCAATCGTTCCGTGCGATGCTTCGTACGGAATCAGGGAGCGTGCAAAACATTTCGATGCGGAATTACAGCTACGTTTTACGCGATGCGAGTGTTCGGTGTATAAGTTGAAAATAACGAAATCTGGTCGAATTTTCATCTCTCAAAAAATCGTAGTTTTCTTATAGTCGAAGTTACGTAGATTTTGGCACCGCGCGCATTGTCTAAATTGCAATGGGATCGGCATTAAATGAAACGCGAATGGATCGTATTTACGATTTGGCTGACGTGGAAATGACGCGCAATGTTGTTGGATCACGTGCAACGGCTATACTTTATTTCCAAGATAAACGAACGTATCGATACAGATGTGCGCGCATGAAAACGATCCGTCCAGATTCGAGTCCAGGGTCAAGGTTAGTGCGATGGTATGGTAAATTTAATCGGCTAATTGATACGACAGCTGCGCGCGAAGTGGCGAAAAATATGGAACGTTCTATCGGAGGTGGATTTTTTTGTGGGATCGAATAGAAGAGAATAGAACGGTCTCATCTCGTGGAAGCTAGGTGTATCTAGGAAATACCTACCACAGTCATGCATTCTAAATTACGTGCTGAAAACGAGAATCGTGCGGTTTATTACATACACGCGTATCTATATTTTTCGATTCGCATCTCGTAAATGATTGCAGAATTATCGTAATTAATGGGAAGAATCGATGCGCGGGTCGTTGGGATTTGGGGAATCGTAGGTTCGTGCCGAGAGAACGGCGATATCTGAGCGTAGGAAATCTGTGGGGAGGTTCGTAGTATAAAATGAAGTATTGGTATGTGACTGGAAGTCAGGTGAATCGGTTCCCACAACGTAACCGTGCCTGGATCCTCGTGGTACAACTTCCTCAAGAAAATGGTTTCGGGACAGAGACTTTTCCCCGCCCCTCCGAACATTCGCTGCTCGATCGTCGAATAAATGACATAAAAAATACCGTAAAATTCGTCACCCCTTTTTACAGGCCATCGAAAGTCGGTAGGCATCCTCCGACGATCCTTCGAAAACGATTCTTCGAAGCTCGTTACTCTACTAGAAAAATTCACGGAGTCAATTTCCGAAGCGACTTTTTTTCTCCATGGAGGACAAAATTTACGATTTCGAATTAGCGTTTTGCTCGAAAAATTGGCTCACAGCTCGCGTGTTGCCTTCGAAAGAAGAGTATAATCACCTTCACTTGTATCGACCTGGTAATATAAACGACTCGTCGTCAAGGAACTGCATTTCCATATCATAAAACCGGAACATTCCCTTGTAGCTGTCGTATTTCCGTCGAGAACACTTAATTCCGAAAGAACAATCAGTATAGATTTATCGAGGTCCATCGACGTTTGATTAGCATTAATTCGCCCTCAAAATCCACTTCTCTCATCGTCAGAACATCGCGTGCTGCTCTCCTTCCAACTGTCTCCGATCCAGCAACGTCGATTCTTATCGTAATATAATAACAATCGATACATCACCGCGATGAAGCGTATTCGTGATTTTTCTCCATCACCTGTCACGAGAAAAATCGTGGAGAATAATTTTCAGTGATTTTCGTCATTTTTATTCGATGTCGGAAAATTTTTATCGCCCCATCGAGCACCTTAAAATCAAATATTGCATCGATCAATCAACAATTTACTCGGTTTCCACGGTGTTAAAGAACCGACTGCGAAAAAGGCAGCTGTATCGGAAAAATAGGAAAACTCGAATAAAAATGCGCGAGCGGCGTCGCAACGAGCAATACACGGAGAATGTCGCGTCCATGGTTTCCATGTCGCTTCGTATTAGTCATGCGAGAGAAGGAGACGAGGCAAAAAATAAACGATTCGATAATTATCGTCGGTGCGGGTTGCGGGCATCACGGAATCCGACCCCAGACTATCAAAGTCCGCTCGTCGACGCATCACTCGCGTTATAGTAATAAACTAACAGCTAAAGAGCATATCGATAAATGCCCTGAATCTTACACGCGCATTCTCCTCTCGATTGATAAAGGAAAACCACGAAAACAAGTATCTTCTGTAGTTTGGCGAAGCAGAACGAACGCGAGCGAAAAGTTGATAATCGCAAGGACGCACGTTTCATTGGAACCCAGACACGCGATTAAAAAAACATCCTGACATAACATTTGGTCTTTTTATCGTGCCATTTTTAGCGTCGGTCTCTGACCTCCGAACGTGTCCAATCTTCTTCGAATATTTGTTCTTCGTTTACCGTCGCTAATTACAGATATCGCCGATCTCTCCGCGGCTTATGATTGATTAACGCGGAATTGCATCATTTCGATTACCCGTATCAAAAACGACTCGGACCACGGGAAACGATAAATTTGTCGAGATTCGATTTTACTCGACGTGATTCGCTCCTTACTTTGCATCATTCGCGACTCGATTACGTTTAACGAAATCTATCCGCATCTCACGTCGTATTTACAATCATTTCGAAATCATTATTTGCCTCCGGTCCGATTTTCCACCGGGTCGTTCCTCGACACGTAGAGTTACCAAATCCAACGGCTATTTTCGCGACGGGAAGTTTTTTCATTCAAATCATTGGAATTCAAACAATCTCAGAGTTTTAGATGTATTTATCATCTAACGAAGAATGACAAATTCGTTGGTCCGGACGTATCGCGTTTCGAGGTCTAATTACTGCCGGGGAAATTGAAAAGAACGCTCGTTACGGTGTTCCAAGGGAAATACGAAGTATTGGAAATCTGTGAAACGAACACGCGCGTCGAATTTACTCGACGATGGCTGTCGTCGGTAGATACCAGCGTTTCGAGGATCAGTGCATTTACGAAAGACTTTTAATCGGCGAACAAACGTGCGACGACGTCATTTCTGTTGCAGCGATAACGCGATCCGAATGACTGGTCGTTTTTTCGGCGCGGCATTCTCTTCATTTTTTCAATCCTGCTATCGTTGCGTAAGAAGAATCTGAATATTCCGATGCCGGTGCCAGAGATAATCCGCGTCAGCTTTACAAAGTACATTCAGGTATGATGTATACATTGAAAATTACTATCGAATCGGAAATTGAGATTGACGACAGCTGAAAACTCGCAAAACCGCAGCTAAGAATCGAGCTCAAAGTCGCAAATTCCAAATCAACTGCGAACTTCGGCGTGCGAATGTTTGAATTTTTTAGAAATTAACAATTCAATGCTGCAGTTCAAAATCCAAAAGCAGATTCCTAGCTCCGTTATCGGTAGAGTGGCAGCAGCTTTTTAACCACTCAAAATTGTTGCAGCTGACTTTCCGCAAACACAGATACTATCAACCGAACGCCAGGCAAAGCAAATTTTGGCGTCTGTTTTTCCACACGAATTCGACACCGAGGAGAACAACGAATTTCCAACCATCGTCATCGTCGAATGCCGAATGAACCGTAATTTGGCGTTTATTACTGCTCGGAGCTTATAGTTCTGTAAAACGCAAACGAATGCGTTAGAAAATATGTCGTTGGCTACGCGACCCACGATCGCTGCATCGACTATTCGATCACTGGAATCAGGAATTTTCGGATTTTTGGATCTTTGGTGACAAAAGGAACGATAAACGTCAAGTACATAAAAAAAGTATCATTTTATTATAAATAAAAAGTTTGCTCGTTCGACCTTGGGATAACGACGGGACAGCAAGGATTTCACCGCAATCGTCCAGATGTGGATATCGAGAACTCGAGCGTAACTCTGTACACGTCTCGATTCTCGCATCCGATCACCATTCTAAACGAGCAAAAATCTGGCCTCCTTCTTACCGCGGAATATTTCATCGATGTCCGTACGCAATTACGTACGGCGATAATATTCTCGCCTCGGTTGATTGATAACGCCGCGCGCATTGAATCTTCAATTTAAATTGATAAGAACGCGAGCGCAGACGCAATGTCATTTTTTCGTTCCATAGTTTCTTTTTTTCTCGAGAAAACAAGAAGAAGAAAAATAAATTAATAAACAATCATGTTTGTCACGGCTAGACCGTGAGCGTACGCACATTAAAAGGAATAAATGCGCGTGGAAATACGCGTGGATTAAAAAAAAAGTCATCTCTTCTCCCAAGTGCAGTATTCACGGACACTTGTTAACGGCTAATCAACGCGTATCATATTTCCACGAGATTATTATTATTGTTGCTGTGTTATTACTATTATTATTATTAATATTAATATTATCATCAGTCACGAACTTATCGCGAACGAACGTGCGCGCGTGTAACATTTACAAGCGATACGAGCGATCGATCGATACGTAATAGACCAGGCTACGCGAGGCTCTCGGATCTTCGTGAAAGGGCAATACGAGCGTTAATTTTCGACGATGATACGACGAATATCCCATCGATATGGTAATAGGATGAGAATTGGCATTAAATAGAGCGAGGAACGTTATTCATTGTTACGATCTAGCTACCAGCTATACATCTCTCTCTCGTCGACGATAAACTCTACTCCTACTACTACTGGACTAAAGCTAAGGGTTGAGCGTGCCTCCCGGCAGGCTGCGCTCTTATGGCACCAGCGATTCGCCTGAACGGCAACTGCAAGTGGTAGTAGGCGCAATAAGGCAACGGATCCCAATATACGAACAGAGCCTCCCTCTTGTCGAGGACGTTGCCCAAGAGGTGAGGAGCCACGTCGGGTATCGGGTTCTTCAGGGCGCTGGCGACAGCCTCGTGAAAAACGTTGGGTCGATCGCCGTTGAGGAAGTTTTCAGAGTTCTGGCGCGAGAAGTGTCTGCAGGGTCGCCAAACTAGACGGGGATGAATGGGCGTTTGGCATATGTAGGGTAGAGAGAGGCCAACGCGGCAGCCTATCGACACGATGTCGCCGTCAGCCTCCGAGGCGAGCCTGAAACTGAAGTGTCCGGTGACCTTCGGGCGCAGAGTGGATTTGGAGAAGAAGGTCTCCAGCCACTTGAGGACCTCCGGTTTGTCGACGGCTATCAGTCCGCGGTCGGCATCGACGATGCAGGTGACGTTCGCCACGACTTTCGATTCCTTCACCGTCGTGCAGGTGAGATAGTGAGTGCCGCCGGGATCGCGGACGACGATCCACGGTTTTCGCTCGCTGATCTCGTGCTGACGATACTCGGATCGAAAGTCGCGAACGGTGGGTGGTAGAATCAGGTTGGCGCGATCCCGCATCCCGGCTGGTCCAGCGGGCAGCATGACGTGTCTTCCGGCGAGGAGGGTGGCTCTGTCGTAGAGAGCGGACACGTCGGAGGCGGATCTGAGGACGACGTGAGACGGCGCGGGGAGACCGACCAGACGGCACCGTCTCATCAGCTCCAGAGGATCGTCGAGAGCGGTGACGTCCGCGGCGCTGGGTACGAAGCACTCGCAGCCGAGAGCTTCGAGGTGTGGCTTGGCCAGGGCGTCGTAGTACGCGGGATTAGCCGCGCTCACGGGAATGTAGTAGGCGGATTTCTCTCGCAGGACGATGTCCTTGAGGGCCTTGACGTAGCTGGACGCGTTGTCGGGTCCGGGCTTCGGGAGCCTGTAGAACTGCGAGCAGGCTATGGAGAACCTAGCCAGACCGAAAAGGCCGTCCACCTCGCACACCACGACTCTAGCTCCGGCCTTGGAGAAGTTCCGGGCTAGATGTACGGCTTGGACGGTGCTTCCACCGCTGATGAGGACGCAGCGCTTGTTCCTGGCGCGTTCCGATGCCGGGGTGTAGAGCACGGTGAGAATCCACTTGACGATGGTTAGGGGTAGCTGGAGAATGATCCGGACGAGGCAGAACCAGCTGGACACCCATACAGCGGGTGCTCGGACGATGCAGCTGGCGAGATTGCAGATACCGTAGAAAAATGCAGCGACGAGGCAGAGATACCAGCAGAAAATTCTCGTCAGGATGAACGGTTTCGATGCCTCTTCGTCTTGGATCGGAGTCTCCTGCTTGTTTCTCTCGAATTTGACGAAGGTACGCGGACGTGTCGAATGTAACATGGTTGCGTGGGATTGACTCGAATTATCGGAGCCGAAGGAACCAATCGACACGTTCGATATCGTCGAAGCCGACCTCTTCAGCGTTATCGGAGGCGACGCACGTGGCGGAGATGTGGACAACGGTGATGCTGGCGAGGGTGGCGAGACGCTGCTGCGTCTCGACGCGCTATTACGCCGCGACATAGGCGGACTGGAGTTCCAGTATCTGGTGAAATTCTCGCCATTGCACGAAGGCATCGCGAAGATCGACGAGATCCACGGACAAAAACTATCTCCCACCGCCACTCGAAACTTCGGACTCGTTTCTTACTTGCGGATCGGACGATGAGACTCGGATAAGCGAATTACCTTCTCCGTCATACCTCGATCGTCGTTACGTATTTTTCTAAGGAATCTCGCGATACTTTCGTCTAGTCTCAACGCGATCTTCGCTTCCTTATCCTCGATCGAACTCCTTCATCCATGCGAATATATGCGAACATTCGTGAACCGGTCGATTCGCGCGAATTCCGAAGATTACCGTCGACGGTGCGAAAAATTCGGACTCGCTCGACCCTCTACGAGCAACACACCGAGCACAACACTCGCGAGATTGAATTCGCGCGGAGACGCATCTGCGTACGAATCGCCTCGGATAAAACCGGTGCGAGACTCGTTGCCTTGTTTATCGTTGCCCGACAGAATTACGCGTACGTCGGGACGCGTTTAACTGAGAGCTGAGACGTGAAATCTCCGCTTCTTATGAGCTCTGCATCTTGAACGCACTATGAACCGCCGCTCCGATCGTCGCTTATCTAATCGTTCGCTACTCGGACACAAACTCGTCAAGAATCATTCTCTCGCCGTCTCTCCTACCACTACCACACGAGTAATTTTTTTATTTTTATTTCAAACCCCACGATTTCGTCGCGTCGACGGTTTCCCCAACTCGTACAGAAAAATCGTCCAGCGACGCAACTGTTCCAACTCCTCGATGGCATTGTCGTGCATTATTGCCAAAAACAGCGTCGAAGAAAACTCTCATTTCTAGCAAACAAGTTTGAAAATGTTTATTCCGACTCGTGGGAAAAAATTCATAAGGGAAAAATAAAGATGCGATACGATTACAATATTACTAGGCGTGTTCGTTTTTTTCCTCCAAGCCTACGCTTCATTTTTGCAGCCTGTGAGGTAAGATCGATGGGCACGATATTCACAGCGACGTGTATTTTTCGCGGACAGCAAATACATCGCATTATCACTTGTTTTCTCGTTTTTAGAATAGTTTCGGCGGAAAGTTGATTGCAATGCTGTAGTCTTTTGGATACGATTGCTGAACGTAAATATGGTCGTTGAATTTTGGAAAATGTTTCGTTAGTAAGGAATGATAATTATTTCGAGGCTACCCAAATGAACGGCAAGACAACAAGATTTGTCGAGAAGAAGTAAGATGTTTGGTAGATACGCGAGCGAGAAACACGACCAACGGTCGACTGCATAGCGTAATTTTATGTCGTCGATAAAATCGTTGTGCGTACGTCGATAAAATTGGTCAACAACGTTGAATCTGGAGATCCGTCGAATATCTATCAGATCTCCTTCGCCTGATCGTTCGCTGGACAAATTATTCGCGCGATAGAATCTCGTCGTTATTTGTAATACGACGTTTGTTGTCAAATTTGTAGCTGTTCGTTTTCCAGTTCAAAAAGCGAATCCCGATACGGATCGAACCGATTTTCCTTATCAAAGCTCTTCACCTTCTTCGTGGTAATGTTCTTCGGGATTCAATTTCACAGATTGTAACACGCCAGCGACAGCTGACCTCTCTTGAGGTAAAAACTTGCGAATCTCTCACTCACCTATCCATCGGATTCGCGCCGAGGATCAAGGATTCTGCTGACGATCTCCGCAGCTCCGAAATGTCGGCTGGTCACGGAAAGAGCAGTGAAAATAGACCTCGACTCCTCGCCGCTCGAAATAGAAGCAGGTTTCTGCCATTTTGTTGCTCCGAATGAATAAATGAAACGATTGCGTTTGGGAGTAGTGACGAGAGATCGAAGCTCGCTCCCTTTCCCTCGCGTTGTCCGTCGTCGGTAAAACAGTCATATTGATCGGTACGTCGTTCGATATTTGGATCTCGAACGAAGGACTACAACGATAAAGAAGTTATCCAACACTCTCCACGATCAACAGCGAGCGGAGCTTTTCGCTTTTTGTTGCCGCACAGATTTGTAAATATAATCAGAAATATAATTTGACGCAAAAAAAGGTGTCGAAATTCACGTAAATATATTTACGATGTATATTTTTATGTGTGTAACATATATGCCAGATAAATGTTTGCATATATTAGTCGCATATACATTTTTTCGTGCGAGCTCTGACGGGGCTGTGCATTCGATAGATGTTCTTAAGTATATCACAAACTGTGAGCAATGTTCCCGTGTTTACGAGACCACGAAGAAAATAATTGATTCCAAAACGACGGAGCCGGATTATTCGCGTCGCGATGGCTCGACTCGAAGTTTCAGAATGTAAAAACATTTCTGAAGTTTAAATATTTAGAATCTATAACGAATCGCCGTCGAGATAAGGTTGGTCGTGTCAAACGTAACAATCGAGACGGCAAACACAGATGCTCGATGTTGACGCATCGTCGTCGCATTCGTTGGATCGCAATGAAATTTCGGAGCTCCTCGAACGTCGCGGATATCTGCGATCTGCGGTAATTCGAAGGGACTGAGACTCCGTGAAAAATCGACATCAGAGTCGTTTGCCTCCGTCGCATAAAGTCACGATTGCTCGGGGTAATAAATTCGAAACAAGCTTCATCGGCAGTCTGTCCGGCAGCCCGGCGAACGTCTTTCACCGGCTATAAAAAGCGGTATCGGTGATGGAACAGATCCGAGAGGAACGAATCGTGAAATAAGCAGTTTCTTTATCCTCGCGGATCCTCGTTCACCGAAATCCATGCAACTCTTTTCGCGGCATCGCCCCGTTTTTCCACGAAGGATACCACCACGCCAACGACGGCTGTAAATCCGAAGTTGTAAATTTTCTTCCTACTGGACCAACTCGACGGAGGCTGACGAGACCCGAGCCGCTCTGTCGCAGCCATTGGCAGGTATCCCCAGTGGAAGCACGACTCGGCGAGAAGAAGTTGGAAAAAACGAGGAAAATTCGACCTTGGCGTTCCCCGCTTCTTCCTCCTGCATTATACACATCCCGCAGACACGCGGCCTTGCATACAAACGTGGAAGCCGTCGCGTTCCGGGTTGCGCGTCCTTCGATGTGGATATATGATCCGTCGTAAAAAGAGTACCATATAAGGGAGGTATTGTAGAGAAGTAGCCCCCGAAGTTTAGTGGGATCCTTTTTCGTGGGACCCGCGCCTCTTAACCATGGCGAAAACACAGCAATATAGGAAGATCCTCGACTCTTGCTCGTCCAGAACCGCGTTGCGGCTCCTCTTCGCCGAATGATATTGGCAAGGAAGAGAGAGACTTGTAAAAGATCTTATTAGAGCCCAGATAGGCTAACGGTCGGCGCAACGATCGGTGGTCCAATAAACTCGCGTCTCGCGGAGGGTGCCACCGTACGGAGGGTGCTTACCCTTCGGTATCGTAAAATCGCAAAGAGCCAATGAGAACGACGAAGTGTCGCGCGGCCTGTCGAGGGTATCCCTTGCCTCGGCTCTTTCGGAGGCGGTCGTCAAGCAAACTTTTTCTGCGTAATGGCGAACATTTCGGTACGTACGAACGTCGAGATACTGCCGTGACGCGGCAGGGCGAGATCCATCAAATATTAACGTCTCCTAAATTAATCTCGTAAAATATATAGGCAGCTCGCGACGGTATAATCGGATAAAGTTTCGGGAATATCAATGCCAAGGAGCATTGTTCAGCGGACTCGAGCGAACATCGCGAACGTATACCACGCAGCTCGCGGTCCTTCGCGACTAGCTGGTCTATGTTTCCGGGTACGTGCAAACCAATTTTCGTACAGTAAAATCTCCATCAAAATTTTCTACGAAAAACGCCGATCGAAACTTCATTATTTTAAGGATCGGAAAAATTATTTTTTTCAAATTATACCCGGTGGAAATCGGTATAAAAATGTGTCTACCGCATGAAAAATTGATAGTCGCGCGTTGTTATCAATTTAAGTGGCTGCTACGTCGAAGACCAACCAGATTCAGATACGAGCTGTTTTCTTCGTACTTCTTAAACTGAAAAATCAGCTACAGGGTCATTTCTGGTTCCTCAAGCTCCGTATATCTATGCGCACAGCATGTATTTTCTATACGTACCGAGCACGTGAGGATAACGGAGGAAGCTCGATCGTTAACGTTGTCCTTTCACGATGAATTACGCACTATAATTGCATCGCAATTTACAACCAACGGCAGCGACCCCGAGCCTCGATCAGCCGGACCGGTATCCTAGCTTCGGAATCAGCGTAGCGCTTTACAGTTGGAAAGTTCGTATCTCATCGGTGGGAGAAGCGAGAATCATTTAATTGCTCACGTTTAGAAACAATCGTTTTATCACCGTGCAACGTAGACCTTGCATCAATTAAATTCCAATCGATTCTCTCCGATCCCCGTTAATCCAAATTCAATTCTAATTGGTCAATAAAATCAACCGTCGCCTAAACATTCGCGTAGTCATGATCGCCACTTCGCTGCTTTCATCTCTAACCATCCTTCTCTTTGCGAATCGCGCGAATATCGCGTGAAGTAGAAATCGTCTTCGTTATTAATTATCCATAATTCTGCAAAGCAACTTTGATCCTGCGAAGCAACTTTGATCCTGCGAAGCAACTTTGATCCTGCGAAGCAACTTTGATCCTGTAAAGCAACTTTGATGCTGCAAGACTCGATCGATAACTAGGAAATCATTTGAGGAAAATGTTCCGTGAAATTGACGCGGTACGATCCTGACGCGAACAGCCGCAGTTCGATCGGTTGATTTACAAAACTCGACATGTACGAGGTGTCCTCAGAAATTTTATGCAGCAAAGCGACGCTATATTTCAATTTTTCGAACCGTCTAGCGCAATTTAGCACGTCGGTACGCTTTCCACTGTTATTTGCTCTTGTTATTTTTTTTTATCACCAGCTTTCGTCTTCTCAGATGGAAGAACCTAAGTCAACTGAAATTGAAGTAGATCCTGCGAAAAGAAAAAGAGTGCGAGTTATATCGACTATCCGCGAAATTTTGTTGACTCGTTGATAAAAATCACGCGGAACGTTCGTTTTCTAATTAGTTTTAAGCAGAGGATTTCCCGCGCAAGCTTGTTGAATTTCCGATAAGTAATCGTTTTCACCGCTAATCCCACCGTTTAATGCTTGTCGAGCTGCACGAGACCAATAGTTTCTACCGAGCAAGGCTGAAGCGTATTTTTTCATGTACCGTCACCACATCAGCGAAGTTTGTTCCGCAAAGTAACATAATTTACATGTTTTCTCTCGCACAGTAATTTTTCTCGTCCCACGCGAATAGCGAATGTACCGTAATTCATCCAGCTTCTAGTCGAGTCTCCGATCCGGATAAACTGTCTTCCGTGCTCTAGAGGTGAAAACGTCTCGTATACTACACATTTTACAGCGTTTCCCGGCACCCTTTTTTCTACACCTGGATTTACTCTGTCATATCATGTAACAAACAAGTCTCGATGCGTCGATCTGTAAATCTTGCCGCTCCGAGACCGAACGTGTAACGTTACGTTAACATGGACTTCGCGAACGGCTGGTCCTCGATATCTTGCGAGGCGATTCGATCGCCCTTCATTACGCGACACCCTGTACGCTAGGCGGACGATCCTGCAGCGTACGAATCGTATTACCTTCCTAAGCCGCCTCGAATGAACGTCGGTAGGCACGTTGACTATTTCAGGAACTCGACGCGGAAGTAATGAAACGGAGGGTCTGAACCGTTGATGAAAACCCGTCGCCATTACGACTATACGTGACCCTAGCTTGAACTCGGGTGGAGAAGGTACCCTCCGCGTGGCATGAGATCCATCTTTGCTCTCGGTCCCGTTGCCATGGCAACGATCGATAACTTCGCGTACGTGTGTGCGCGCGTATAAAATACACGCGTATAAAACTAGAGGAGAGACTACCGTCCGCTGGCTGTCTGCCATAATGCCTATGGGCGTGGGGTCGAGCCGAGGTTATGACCCGGAATCCAATCGCTCGTATCACCAAGTTTCACCTGATGGCCGCTCCCGAATTTACATATTTATCATCAACGCGTGCCGATGAAATTTTTCGGTCGAGTCGCTATTCGCGAACTCGCGCATCTCTTCCTTGCAGCTGCACTATCTCGGATCGATCGTCGAGGTGTTGGAAGTTTCTCGAAAAAACGGATTTTTCCGTCGATGGGTCACTGCATTTTGTAAATAATTCATATCACGAACTCGACTAGAGAAAACCGAAAAAAAAATATAGTAGACGATGTACGAGGACATCGAAGTTCTCTGTGAACTTGCACGAGTTTGGAGAATGAAAAAAAGCGGAGAAAGAGTTTGCTGACCGAAGAACCGGCAATCCATTGCTGTGATGAGTTTTTACATTCGCACATTTCACAATTTCGCAGAGATCGCGAAATCTCGTGCAGCAATTATTATTAGCTTTACCGTTGAAGAATAATAATCGACCGTCTTCGCGATGGTCCAACTCGCAACTGTGTATGTTTTACCCCCGCGTACGGTACTTCCAAGTATTGTTTAGTCATGCAAACACGCTTGTTTATTTTACGGGAATATTTTTTCCAGCACTCGGATCGAAGAACGATTTTTCGCGGCTTCGCGCACTCATCGAACGACTGGCGAACGAACGCGTGGGACACTGAAATGATTTTTCCGAAGGAGATGAGAAGAATCAGGATGCCGAGGCTAAAGCCAGCTCGCTATACACGAATTGCGGTGCTGGGATTTTTCGACCTTTTTCGTGAAACCAAACGAGAATGTTGCGCAACAATGTGGCTGTAAAACGTAGACGGACTCCGTCTTCTCGTTTATACCACGAACCATTCGAAAAATGATGTCTATTCATTAGTTTCCTCGTCTCCACACTCCAAACATTTTATACTGGTGATTGTATACGTTCAAACTGGTTTCTCCGAAAAATGTCTCCTGTGAAAGTTCGACGCTCTCACTTTTTTGCACAGATTCGTAACATCCTCGGATTTTATTCCGCGGTCGGTTCGTTGTTTTTTCGCCCGATATAAAAATCATGATGGCGAAGAACAAAAAAAAAAGAACAAAAAAAAAATAGGCAGCAAAATTCCAGGCAGTTGATTTTGACATGGCTTTTTTTTTAACAGATATGGTATGCAACGTTTCGGCTGAATCGTGCTCCTCTTGTAGAGCTGTCCCAGGTTCGTCATTATGAGAAAAACGGGTTCGTAAATAACGCTGAGAAGGGAGAGCGGATTTTGTTAGCGATCGAAGAAATAAAGCAGAAAATGGTGATATAAATTTCTGTTCTCGAAGAGTCGTAGCTTTAGATGTGATAACGTTTTTGAAATCTCGCCCAGCTGCTGGAGCACGTAAATTTCGTATCGAATATTATCTCATAATAGTTTATCGCCACTTATGTTTCGGTATATGGCATTGTAGTATTTTATTGTATCGC
The DNA here is from genome assembly GCA_963969455.1 of Arge pagana. Classification (NCBI taxonomy): domain Eukaryota; kingdom Metazoa; phylum Arthropoda; class Insecta; order Hymenoptera; family Argidae; genus Arge; species Arge pagana. The sequence goes on along the minus strand of OZ018312.1, from coordinate 1,346,224 downwards.
GCTGTGATTGTAAAAATGATAGGCCCTACTGTCGTTGAAACCGCCGTGAAAATTATCCTCGACGATTCAGACACATTTGTATCGTGAGTTATCGCGAGAGAATAACGGAAAGCTCTGCCGCGAACGTGCTGGGTGACCATTATTAACGAGATAATTGAACGTGGAGGGAAAATTTTTATCCGCGTTTCATTCCATCGCGGAAGGTTGATTGATGGGAGCTTTTTTCGTGAATTATATGCTGCGGATTTAATAAATTGTCTGGGTTACATTGCAACGTGCGTCGGATTAATTCTGCTTGATTTGTAGCCAATGGAAACCAGGATGAGAAATATTAATCGTTTTTGATTGTATTCGACTTCGACTTGATTCCGGCGCCCGCACCGACTGGATCGTCCTCGTCGAGAGGATCGTACGGAATTTCGGTGCTGGTGAACGAGGCTAAAGCTTCGAAGAAGCCGCTGAGAAATTTCGTGTCGTTGGCCATTTTTGGGACGGAGTTCGACCGCTTCTGGTCGACGTGATTCCCAAAAACGCTCCAAATCGCTTCAGTTATCAAATCGTTGAGGTTTTTTTCATCTTCCGATGGCTCCTCCGGCGGTAATCTTCCCGAATTGTTAACGTTTGTATCCCATCTGTTCGGTAAAACCGAAGCTGGAATTTAAATTGCAGACGCGATTTAATCCTGTGCTTTGAACTTGCCGATCGAGTTATTTTAATTTCCCTTGGAAGAAATTCGTACTCACACTCAACGCTCCTCTGGACGAAGACTCCCAGGATAACTACCGACAACACGACGTATCGAAACATTTTCCGTTGGAATGAGTTGCAAACTTCTGCGAGACCAACTTTTATATCGGTTCTGGGTTAGACGCGATTATCGCAGGTGACCTCACCGCCCTGATCATTTTTATTTAGGTTGAGGAGTTCGTGAGAAGAATCGGCAACGTTTCGACAATTATTTCGCTTATCGCCAGACTTCGCAACAACTAGGTTGTTGCGAAATACAACAAATACATTATTCATTCAAATTTCGCTCGGCAAATAACCGTGTCAATGCAAAAACTATTTGGCCTTCGTCGACAGGCCTGATAACTCGATTTTAGCGAGTTTTCGATCCGATCACGAGTTTCGTACACGTTATCTCTATTGATTCGACACTGCCATTTTTTGTCGTATCGGCGAAAACAGACCTTTACTGGAAAGTGGTAATGAAAATAATTTGAGCTAAGACCTCGGCTTCTATGGATGCGGGTCAAAATTTTGCGCCCGTGTGGACGAGCTCAACGATTTGCACAACTTTGCGTCTGGGCTAACCAGACAGCTAAGAAATTGACATCGAACGATAAGTTAACTTCATCGTATCGAGAAAAACGTTTTCCTCTCCACATTATCCCAGTTTTCACTAAAAGCATCCTAAACCTCGAAAAGTATCCCGGACCAATCGCAAATTTTTGGCAAATCATCTCGCAGCGCGTCGAAAACTCGGTATAACATCCAAAGGATAATATTAATATAGAAAATACTTTGATCGATTATCAATATTAGTGCCGAAATTCGGTAAATATTTATTTACACTGCAAGTGAATTTTGACAATCAGCACTAGGAGATATTGTTAATGTTGTCCCTGGATTCATAGCAAATGACTAGCATTAGTCCGTATGCCATTACTGCGTACCGCATGCGACGCTTTCGGTGTAGACTCGTGCGGTCTACAGAGTTCGAGCACCCTACGCCAGACTGCAGCACCGAACGGCTGTGCTCAACCCTCGATAACTACACCATCTTCCCCTGTATATCGGAGCGTCGATAAACGTTACGTCCGACTGATTCTCACTTGCGCGTTTTGCGGTATCAGCGAGACTCTCAATACGAGAACTCTGAAAGTTTCCTTTGAAAAGTCACACTAAGCTGCCGTGCTGTATATTTTTTGGACTATTTATCCGCAGCTCTAACCAGACATATCAGCTGCCACGACGTACAGAACCGGTCGGAATGTCGTTGGCTGCAAACCAATAACCCGTGGTGCACGACCAAAAAATGGGGGTGGCTTTTTAAGGCGAATGCACAGACTTATCACGTGGTGTTGCAACTATTTCGATCGTCAACCAAATACAAGAAACATGACTACCAACCGCAGTATTCGATAGGTAGTAGATCACCCGTTTTGCATGAAACTGTCCTCCATCCAAGCCTTGAAACATTGCGAGTAATTTATTCAAACATAGCTGCGAAGGTCCTTTCGAATGAATCGAACCACGGTCGATGTACACGCAACTATTCGCGCAAAAAACTAACGAGCCCGTATTTTTTCAGCGAATGATTAGAAAGTTACCTGTACTATAGACATTCTGTAAAAGATACTCGAGCCAATTTTATTAGCACAACTACATTTTCCTCCCAAAACTTGCGAAAAACACAACCTGCTACCCATTCGTTATGGTAGGTCGACTTAGTTGGATATCAAAGAGGCGTTGTAGCCCTCGATCTACGTGTCTTTACTATACGATGAAACGGATACATTTCCGAGCGTCAGTCGCCGACAGGTATATTAATCTTGACAGGTATGATTCGTCGGGCAAGTTCAACTCGCAGGTCTAGTTAGCAGATCGTGTCGAAGCAGATCTGAAAACGTGAAATGATAGTAGTCGGACCATGCGTACCGGCATATGTATACGCACGTAGGTCCGTATACGAGCGTCTATATGTATACGTGTGAAAAGTTTGGAAGATGCTGCATCGTAGCTACGCGAAGGCATAGAGGTCACGGAAAACCGTATAGCTCGACTTACGCCAGTAATGTTTGATATTTTCGGTTCGTAAAACTTTATGGGTGGTAATAACGTCGAGCGTAGCGCTCAGAGCAGACTCTTAAAGTTCTCGTTGGCTTGGCGGATATATAGGATGTGCCTAGGTATACCCACGTGTTATATACATAGGCTAGGTAGGCTTCTCGACGGGGTAAGAATACACGTTTACATGTACATGCATGGCTACATGCCTGGATCCTTTTACTCTATTCCAGCGTAACGTTGCGCAACGCAACGCAACGTAACGTAACCCCGCAGCCGGCAATAATATCACGTGCGAGATGCAAAGACGTCGACATATTCGTATTCGTACGTATTTTCTCTCGCCTTTCTTCATTTCCACGCGCGTTTGCAATCCTCAAAAACATCTTCGCATCATACACCCACGAACGTCCGTCGAGAGCTTGCAGCCGCGCAATTTGTTGGAGCGATCGGGCTGAATTTACGCGAGCTTTCGTTATTTAATATCGTTACGTTTGTTCGAATTCTCCGAGCAAACTCGCAGCTTCGATAGAAAATTTTGCGTTGTCGTTGTAACGATTTCCGTACTTAAAATTGCTTCATTTCTGATTGGAAGATTTGAAAATGAAGAGTAAAAGTCAATCTCGATTTTTGGTCCCGCATAGACGGAAGTCTTGAATCCCTGCGGTCTTTGCAACGAAGTCGTTAATATCACTGTCGACTGTGATGCGTTATGAAAAGGTGGAAATATTAGGCAGGAATGGGCCGGATAAAACAGCGGGCAAGCGCGTTTTATTCGTTTTTGAGCACGAATTTACGACGACTGGAACAAGATCTGGTAGACGAACCGACAGGTGCCCCGGAGTTCGTGCAACTGACGCATGAAAGCTTAGACAAAGCTTTACGAGTCGTCTGATACCGCGCACAATAGGTGGCACCAACGGCAAATGTCTTGCATCATTCCCCTTCAATTTTAATACCACATCAATCAGCGCAGTTGTAAAAAGTGAATAAGCGTCGAAACGTCTTCGCGTAAGATGTTAAATGTTGGAGAAAATGTCACGACTCTCAGCTGCCGACGCGGCTGAATCGTCGAGTGGAAATCGTGCGAAGGGTATCGCCTTTCACTGATACGACGAATAAGTGTTTCTTCGATCGTTGTTATCGCAGCGCGCTGCTTTACCGACCCTGTTAGATGTCGTGGCCACGGAGTTCCACGATCCTCCGTCAGATGGCAGGCGTCCTCGATGATCGAGGACTCGTCTATAAAACTAAATCTTCCTCGACATCGATTTTGCGAACCAGCGAACCGAAAGCTTCGAAACAAAAGAACCCCCACTTTCGAAATTATCCCGCGAATTATTATCACGTACACGCGTATAGCTATTTCAGGAATGTTTCTCAGCCTTCGTTTCACATCTCGCAGCAGAGACGAGTCGAGCTGTAAAAATAGCAGACGGTAGGCTGAAAAAAGTTTTGAAAAAGGTAAAAAAAAAGAAAAAAGGATTTCGAGGCAGCGTACGAGTAAACAAACGTGCAGGCGCGACTGACGAGGATCACCTCGACAGTCTCGTGTTGTCGTGCGACGCGAAGTATTTGAGGTGCGTCTCTAACGCTCCGAGGGCATTCGAGGTAAAAGCGTCGGACGAGTTACCAGGTCACGGCTCTCGTTCGTCGCTGGGAAAATATGTCCCGAAGATGTGGACCGAAGTTTCGTAGCGCATTGTAATTCGTACGAGCTCGACTTTACGACGGCCACCCGAAAAAAAACTCAACGGCGTCCGTCTGCGACGATGCATCGCGAGGCACTTATGAAAATCCGATGTTTGTCAACGAATGAATATGCGACGATCCGCAAACACGCAACTCGCTCGCGCGCGTGTCCATCTCGTTTCCAGATCCGGGCGTAGAAATCGTAATGTCGGAACGACTCAAAGAATCCCAATTAACGTTTTTTCTCATTCACTGACGGTAAAAACATCGATTTTTTGCCGCGTAAGCCGAGGTGCACATATTTATCGATAGCTGTCACCGGTCCATTTCCGTTCGAACGGCATGCGATTATTCATACCGCTTAATTAATCACCAAACCGGTACCATAAACTCGCGATCAATCGGGCATCAAACGCCACTTGGACATTTTTCGCGATACCAACGCGCAACGTTCGATTCGCGCGATCTAATTCTGAAAGCTCGTTAATGAACGAGCCAACGAATCGTTGCTCTACTTTTATTCGGTTTTCTGGGTGGTTCGAATCAATGGATCGGTCGTTGCGACTAGCCGAGTCTAAGGATATCCACGCGATAGATTTTTCCGGTCGGCGATCGTTGTACCGGCGAGCTTTCAGCGATCGCAGAAGTGTTTGCGATCGGGTCGAAAAATGCAAAGCTCTCGTGAACACCGTCGCATTATTTTCCTCGGTTGTACCTGCTCGCGATCAGATACTCGCTCGACGCGACGCCACGTTCGTGGCGAGCAAACGTCTTCGCGGCAAAGAGACGGTGCAAGGTGTTGCGACGTGGTAGAAACGTCGAATTTCAGGAATGTCTCTCCTCCGTTGTTTGCCGAGGAACGAGTGATAATTGCTTGGACAAACCGAATGGCCGATGCGAGAGGGCCGCAGGAATATTCTTCGACAAACTCTTCCGCAGACCGTCGCGAGTCTTCGTCTCGGAGTTGGTCAGTACGTCGCGGGCTGCAGGTGCAACGCGATTGCATCTCGACGGAAGTTTTTACGCGACGCGTTTTCGACAAATTCAACGACTGCGAAACGGAAGTGACGCGCGCTAATTGCGAGATAAGAACGAACGTTCACGGAATTTCAATCGCTGCGATTAAAAAACGATAAAGACGCCCGTTTTACCAAAGAAACGGGCTTCGTTCCTCGACACACCCGTCGCGGCACGAATTTTTGCCCCCGTAAATGAGACTGCGTCGAGCGGAAGAAAAACCATCGCGAAAAAAGCAGGCGGAAGCAGAAAACCAACGAGGGAAAACGAAATAATTTCGCGAGCGGACTGAAAAGCGGCATGAGGAAACTTGGAAGGCGAAGGAAATATCGGAACTATGTCGTATGCAAATAATCGAGTTGGAAACAATGATAAGGAAAAAAAACGAAGCCGAAAAGATATAATTTTATGATTACGTGAAAAGTTGAGTTTGATATTTAAATGTGACATTTGAATATTTTCACGAAAAACAGCAGAGCTGTGAGATTCGTACAATCGACGAAGAACGGGAAAAATGTGGGGAATGTGAAGAATAATGGTCAAAAAATACGAATACGTGGCATAGAAACGTGGCTGTTTTCCAATAACCGCTGGAAAATTAACGGCAAACGCTAGAAAGGTGGAATATTTAATGTGAAACGGATAATAAGTGGAGAAAGTTGTGCTGCATGGAGGCGTGAAAAATAAAAATAAAAATGAAAATTGAGAAATGAAAAGCGAGGGGAGAAATCGACGTTGTGCTCGTAGGCCCAACGCGGCAGAGCTCAGAGAAATTGAGAAGACGATGGGAAGCGAAATGGAGCGAGGCAAAAAATGAGCGAAGATGAAATGAAAGGCGGCAGGTAGTCGGAAATTTTAATAATCGGGTGAAAAAGGCTGGGAAGAATGTGGGACGCAATTGGTGCGATCGCGTGCATCGAGAGGTGAAGATTAAATCCAACTACCTACAACCTCGAGCTTATGCTTCCGTAACAGCTACTTGTTTTTATAATGAACGTTTACGACGCTTTAGTATCGGTCAAATTGATTTCGTAACGAGAATCGTAGAATTAATCTACAATAAAAATATTACGCTGGCAATTAAGCGAGACGCAATTGCTGGAGCGTGCTCAACGTGTCCGACGGTGCGTCGCGTCGTCGAAGTATCCGACCGACTTTCCTCCCAGAGAGGAAAAAAAACGACAACGAAAAGAAAATTTGAGGGCAATTTTTCCTGGACTGGAGACAAAGACGTCGCCTCGCGCGTTGCTCAGAGGCGAAAAAGCTGCGCGCGAAAACATAGGCGCGTGGAAGGTGACGCGAAGCTTTCGTCTCGGTGTTCTTAATTCGTGGTCTTCGGCGAAAAAGCGAAGGGGTTCGAAGGTTCGAAGGTGGGAAACCGAGAGCTTCGCGTTCGTTTGCAATTTCTTGACCGACGGGAGAAGCGGGTAAGAGAGAAAGCAGGGGTAAACGCGTGCGGTTGTGTACACAACTATTAAGTGCTTACATTTATGCCTGTCATAATTGGCTCCGTTAAATGAACAGAGAGGCTGAGGAATTAGCTTGTGGGTAATAACCTGGCTATTTATTAACACGTGAAACAAGACGCCGACGCGGACGGTGAGACCTCGGCGCGGATGTCGCGTGGACACCGTCCAATATTTTCGCATCGATCCGACGGATCCGATGCGGACGATTTTCCGGACGAAACGAGAATCGTCGATATAAACATGCCATGACGTCGATTCTATGGTGAGTAAAACCGACAAAGATACACATTTCTTATCCCGTCGTTGAAAAAATAAAAATAAAAAAAAGTAATAGAAAAAAGCTCATCTCCCCATATTTTTTTGCGCAGCAACGAAGCTCGACATTTTTATCCGGATCCGATCCAGAATTTCGGCGCAGCCGCAACATTACTTCTCTCGTAGACGGTCGACTCGTTTTTAAGTTCGACAATTTTCACGATCCTTACAAAAATATGAGCTTTCTAATGAAATCTACGCTAATTTTTCTCGATTTCCTTTTTATGTACGATGTAGTTTATTAAGTCACTTTTCGTGCTCGTTCGCTGATGTATCGAATCATTTACGCGGCACGATCGAAAGAGATTCGTCCGCCTTGAAAACGTCTAGTCGCCCTTGTACCATAAAATCGCGGCGAGCTTTTCTTCTCCTCGGTGCATTTTCCAAGCAGCATCGAAACGTTGAAATTGTTGGCGCGAGGATAATTCTTTTCCAACCCTGCTGCACGACTTTGCACGGTATTTTCCCCGTATTTGCCGGATCGTCGTGCGTTTTCGAACGTTTTTTAGCTCGCGGGTATTTTTGTTATTTTTTATTTTTGGTGGAAGATTCCCATTGTTTTTCCTTTTTTCTCTGGACGGGTTCGTTTTTAACGTGTCGTCGTCAGTCGTATATTTTACTCGCGGAGTCTCGGCTCGAGGCGACGTCGTTGCAACTTTTCTATTTTCAAAATGTCTCAACGGGCGAGAGAGGAGCGTTGTCGGTACGCGACAGTGCAGCGGGTACCAGATGCAATAAATTCCTTCGACCGCGCAGAGAGCGCGGCTGCATGATGGCGAGCACCCAGAAGAGCCTGCACAAACACAACCCGTCCGGTCAGCTGTGTGCGATAATAACAACAATAATTGTTTTTACGACCACGGCTGTCGCGCAGGATCTCGGGATAGCGTAACGAAAACGACATTTTTCCCGTTTTTCCGGACACCAGTCGTTTCTTTCACTCTCGATATCATCGCTCGCCATTCGCGTGGTTCTTCGACCTGATATGAGAAAAGATCAATTTCCCACGAGGATCTCGTCTGGGATTGCGCTCGCGGAAAAGAAAATTTTCTTTCGTTTTTTTGAATCGTCAGGTCGTTGCGATTCGTTCTCGCGGTGTCCGACGTAGTTTTAAGTAGAACGAATCAGGCTGCGAGATGGCATCGCGTATTTTGAACGCTCAAAGCTCCGCACCGGGATTTTTATCCGAGAAAACGGATTCGCGAGACGATTTTATCGCGGGGCGACGGGTGATGATTTAAAGAAATATACGACCCTTCGAATTTCGTTAATTCCGGATTTGGAAATGACCGAGGAACGCGTGTAATTCAGCCGGATTTATTATCGATGCGTACGTTGATATTATCGCTACTTGTTCTCAAATTTACGACTCGTTTCAACGACAAATGGAAGTGGGTTCGTTAATCCACCGGCAACAATGACGTTAATAGCAAGAAGCACGTCGGCGGTACGCAGCTGCTTGTAAAAATATCGGATATTTTTCGAGACTCGAGCAGAGCGGGAATTCTAGTCGATGGAAATTTAGTCGTACGAAAGCTCGTCGGCCATGAGGGCTGGTGCGAGGGTGTGTCTCGTTTTCATCCGATCGATGAAGCCCTTCTCGCGCCGTCGAGGGAAAAATAATTTCTATTCGTCAGACAACGCTATGCAAATAATACTGCATCTACGATTTCTTTCGTTCCACATTTTTCCCGATTTCCCCAACTCTGAAAAGATTCTTCCAGAATCCGGAACAACATCACCTTCCGGTTTTCAATGATCTTCGGAAAATGGTAACCGATTGCTGAAAAAACGAAGGCTGCGCAAATTTTGGAAAAATCAATCTACCGAGATTGCAAGTATATAATACATATTTCCCTCGATTGTCGTGGTTGTGTGAAAAATGGTAAGAAGATAAATAATAATCGGCACAAATCACGTCGTCGACGTTGATGGAATTTACGAATTGGGGGCTGGCGGACTTGTGAAAACGGGGAATTCTGGAGTCGGGAGGCAAATAAGCAGTAAAGTGGGATGCGGTGGATGAGAAGGCAGAGATGATACGTGAAGATTTCGTGAAATCGTGAAAGTGGTGTCGGTTTGTTCGCGTCTGGTATGAGCTTGAGTCAACGAATGAGGAAAGCACTAGCATTCCGCGCACAGTCATCTCCGTCGCTGGTCGTAATCTTGTCCTCGTTGCCGAGGGCATAGGTATCTAGTGTTCCGCAGACAATGATGGTGGTCACATAAATATTGCAGACTACACGCTCATAAATGCTACCACCGTTGTTGAGAGTCGTCCAAGAAACGACGCACCAGAGACTCCTTTAGCTTCAAGAACGTTTAAAATAAGAAGTAAAAAAGGAAAGAAGAAAAAACGAAACTGCACCGTGGGAAACGACGAGTAAAATGCGAAAGCTCTGAAAAAAAGGGTACAGTCTTTCGCGTAATTCCTCGTCGACGACTAAGTACAGCTTCCCGCAGCAATAAAATTAGATACATTTCGCGTTTATTCTCCGCTGCGACGGATATTTTTTCGGTCAAAAAATAGACGATTATAATTCGAATTTCTCGCTCAAATTTTTTCCCAATTTTTCGTTCTACCAGGGAAAAAGAGAGGGCGAAGAAAAAAGTTATTCCGTCGTGATGGATCGTGATTGTATGTTTGCATCGGGATATTTCGGCGTTTCGATCGAAATAAAATCAACACCAAGTGAAAATAATTGATACGAGGGAGCATGGGATATTTTTTTTCTAGGGTGGGACGAGCGACGGAGTAAAAAAGAGACGTCGTCGAGGTCGTCCTATCGCTCGGGTTATCGCATTTTCATTTGTTCTTTTACTCCTACTTGTCAAATAAAATCCCATCGACGATTTCTCATCCGGATATCTCGAGACAGCAAAGCTTCCAGGAATACCACTACGCGGGAGCGACTGATAAAAACGTCGTGCAAGCTCGAAGAGTCGAGATGGCGGAGAAGAAACTCGAAATTGTATCAGCGAGCGGAGGGAGAGCGAGAGGGCGCGCGAGATTTTCGAAAGCGACCAACCGGAGCGAAACTCAAGCGTAGCTCGGACCACCATCGGGAGAAACTGGGGACGTTGAGGGTCCACTTACACAATTATCTGCGCGCGGGATCTTCGTGTCGGGGCTTACACTGATCATTTTACGAGGCTCTTTTTCTCCTTTCGGTGTTCGACCGTTCCTCCTTCTCCTTTTTCTCCGCTTCTCCGTTCGTTCTGCCCTCCTCCTCCTCCTCGTCCTGCTACCCGCGTGAAACTGGAGAGCCATCTCAGAAGCGGTTCGAAAATTCTTTTCATACGCGAGAGCGCGAGAATCCTCGACGCCGAGTGGATCCGCCACCATCATCCGTTCGTTGTATCTTTGTTCGACTATCTCCCCGTGGTCCACTGTCAACTCAGGAATGCTATCCTTCCACGACTCGAATATTCGTGGTCCATCGCGCGGCGACCACGCGCGTTCGCCCCCCCGCTGCCAGGTATAATCATCTCGAGGAGAAAACGTCAGAATGATCGGCATGCCAACGGAGGAGGAGAGAAACCTTCGAGTAATTATTTCTAAACGAAGCTCAGAGCTTTGGAAACCAGAAACGTCTCCGAGCTTTCGATATCGCGATACGCGTGTCGCGGAACCGAAGAAACGACGACGTTCCACGAATGATTCGCGTCGTTTGAAAATCGTGAGAGAGACGAGAAAATGTGGAAAAACGTTGGCCACGCGGCATGATTTTAATGGCTCGCGGGGGCACCAGGTGACTTTTTAATTTATCACTTTTCGAGAGCAAAGCATAACGAAAATAAAAAAGAAAAGGAGAAAAGGAAATAATAAGATCTCAAAGGTTCGTCGGCCGAAACGTCTCGTCGTCCATTACAAAGCCTCTCTTCAGGAAGGTGTGGCTCTTTAGTTGGCCATGATTTGTATCCCCGATAGAAACTGGTTTGAAAATCCTTTTCCCCTTTTTTCACGGACACCGAGCGACTGCTCTCTCTCTCTATCTCTCTCCCTTTCTCTCTCTCTCTCTCTCTCTCCCTTTCTCTCTCTCTCTCTCTCTCTCCGTGAAACGAGAGATCGACCGCGATGAGTGGGTGGGATTTCATCCTTTCGAGATTACTGCCAGGAGACCACCTCGAGTCTCGTGGGAGTGGCAACGAGATGTTAAAAAATCGAAAATACCTACTCCGACAGCTATGGCGCGATCGTGTCCTCGCGACATGGAGTCGCTTTCAAGATTCGTTAAAACTAATTCAACTCCGAATCAGTCCTCGTAACTCTCTCCGGTATAATCCGATCTAATCCCAGACTCTCCGTGAAAGAAAGCGGCTAGCCTGAAAAAAAAAAGAAAAATACCGCAGCATTCCGACAACCACGAGATTCAATAGGTCGACGAGTAGGTCGACCCATTTCTCTTAGAAAATCCAATCGGATCTCCCGCGCTCGTATCCAGGCGACGAGCAACACGGTAACGATACGCGGACCACTTTCGCTTCTGCCTAATCAGCTCAGCTATCCTGCTCGGATCTGTCAAACGTTATTTATCTCACAATTTGTAGGCGATGGTGTTTGCTTGATGGTTATGATTAGCGCAGGCGAGTGCTGCGTATCCTTTTTGGAAGACAATGGAAACTTAGCCACGCAGCATTCTCGGATGCGCGAGCTTTCGAGAAGCCAGGCATCGATCCAATGGATATAATTACGACGTCGTTGTGGTAGTAATTACAGCTTATAAAAAGCGTCAACACTTTCGCTCAAAGTGTTGCCTCCTCGGCTATTAAACGTAACCTAGAGCGGAATTATTCCTCGGCAATTTAGTCGCCGTCACTAACCTACGCTCGAGGCATTAACACAAAACTCGTAGCAAGCTTCCTGACGACTGACTGATGGTCGGGGGTACGACGACGTGCCGACGCATCGGACGCGGAACCCGTCCACAGATTTTTCATCCCGGAGTGACGGTCATTCGGTCCGTGTTGCGCCGAGCAAAGTGGATACTCCTCATAAATACACGTGTAAATATATTGCAGCCGTTATACGACGCGTTGTAAAATTGTTGTAGCTTAAATATCAACCTTCGCGTGACGCGGCGCCGCGGCGCACCGGTTTAATCGAGGCTGCATTCCTTTATTCATAGTCCGCGAGAACTTTACCAAATCGGGATCACGATTTGAAATATCCGATACCAAATGTCACGGATACCACCGTCGAGCGTGTTCGAGAAAAGTTTGGAAGAGCCGACGTTAGCTCAATCGTGAGATCGTCTCCTGAGGGCTTCATCAAGAAGCTCGAGGGAAAAATTCTCGGAGAACACGATAGACGTTCCTCTTTGTCGTTAATTTTCTTTTTCCCATTCCCTCCACGGATCGACGGCCGATGGCTACCGTGCGCGAGATGAAGCGTTGTTCCGACCGTTGGCATCGTTAAGCTTCGAACAGTGAACGACACGAGTAAAAGAATTGGTCAATCTTTTGCGCGGTGCGGCGATGTCTCGTGGTTATCTCGGCTCGAAAATCGAAATACATTTGACCGTCTAGCGTCTCATTTTTCACTCGTTTTTATAGCCATCGTCCTTTCCGTCGCCCACTCTAAAGTCTCTTTTATCTTTAGGAGCAGCGACGCGGCCGAAGGAGTCACCGACGAAAGAGCCGGATCCGTGTCTCTCGGAATTTGAAAATCGTTCCCCGAGTAAGCGATCAAAAAATAACGTTCTCCGATCCCCTAGAAGCGCGAATTCCGATAAATATCTGTCAAATGCGGCGACCGTTCTCCCGATTCCAATCGAATTCCACTACCTATCCGAGGAATCCGAGCTTTCCGCACCTCTCAGAGCTTTTTCACGCGCTCGAAACGATCGGTCGTAAGACGCGCAACTCCGAAACTTTTATCATCCTCGGAAAGGAGAACAAGAGGAGGGAAAAAAGCGAGCGGAAAACGTGTCCTTGGATCTCTCCGATATTTCTCGTCCCGCTTTCGAATCTATCTGCGGAATGAGGTAACGCGGACCACCGCAGGCCTCCGTGACAATAGAATAACCCGGAAGAATTTTTCCCGAGGGATTCGAGAAGCCGGCAAAAAATCTTGCTCGTACCATCGGGCCAGAGAGAGAGAGAGAGAGAGAGAGAGATGGAGCGAAAGAGAGAGTGCGAGAGAGAGAGAAGCCATAATCCCTGCAATTAAGATCAATGGCCAACAATACCTGCGAGTATATTACCCTGCGGCGGGTGAGAATGGGTCGGCTAGGCAGCCCGTATTTGGGGGAGGAAAAAAGGAAAACAGGAAACGAACGGCCACGAGAAGGGGTAATATTCTCGCGGCGAGAAAACTTTTGCCAGATTCCACGAATCCCTTTTCCTACGAATAAAACTGCGCTCAGTTTCGCGCGGGTGCGGGCCTCGGCCACAACGCCGGACCCTCGCCATCGGCACCCCGGCACCACTTTTCCCCGATGGAAAATACGGATTTTCCGAATCGACCGAACGACACTTGAAAAGAGATTACCACGTACTCGCGTGCGGCCGTAGAGAGAGACTATTCGGAAGGAGTAAGATATCATTGAGACGTGATAGTCTCAGGGGTGAAGTTGGGGGAGGTAGTCACGAGGATATTGAAGCACTCGAAGTGGCGCGGTTAAAGGGATTTACGACGTCAACAAAAATAATCGTTTAACAGGAGAGAAAGACCGAGAGCGAGAGAGAGAGAGAAATGGATACAGTCGTGTCACGTTGTATTACCCATCAAATCGCCCAGTTCCAGACTCTCTGCTCTCTTGTCGCGCGATAAGTAGCGCTTCGCGATGACGAAGACACGAGAATTCTCCGCGATCGACGATCCTTCGCGCGGATTATTCGAATAAAACTTATTCAACGCGAAGCGACGTCCTTGTAATACGAAGCGACACATCGAAAAATACGTTGCAACGAGGCTTGGTAGCTTCTAATCACGCTGGTCTCGTGATCCGCTGCTTACTTTGATTAGTTGGTTTGAATTACGCGTGTGTATTTTTTTTTAATCGAACGCGACGAGAGTGCGAGAAATGTTCGAAAGAAACGAGCAAGTGGGTTCTCGTGGTTCATATCCATATACATGTGTGTTCACCGGTTCTTTCGTCGAGCAACACTCGAGTAAGTTTTTTCATTTTCCTATTTTTCTCTGCATCTTACTTCTTAGATCGTTGCCACCAGAAACGCGCGAGCTGAATTGACGGGCGCCTGGAATTCGCGTGGTACGATGATTTTCTCCTTAGAATAAAGCCAGCTTAGGCTCGAAGTCACGTTTATGGACGGGAAGATCGAATACATTTAAGATTACCGCGCAGGTAGCAGCATGCGAAGGGGTGAAAATGGAAGAATTCGATAGATGGGTGGGGAAAGCTTTTGTTTGCGAAAAAGTTTTATACGTCGGCGAATCAAGGTTTTTATTCGCGGAATCAGGCAGTTGTCGGAGTCCCGTGTCGTAGAGCGTCGTGGAATGCAAATGTGTAATCACAGCGGTCGTTGGGAACGTAACGGAGAGACAGGATGCGAGAGAGCAAGAGAGCGAGAGATGGTATTCAAGAAGCGAAATTACGCTAGAGTCTCTCTAAAATTCCGTTTGCGTTATCCGTGTAGTTTGAGTTTAATGTCACCCCTCTGCCGTGGATTCATTGGACGATAAGGTGTGCGAGTGGTTGGTTCGAGGCTGCGGCGAGCGTCGTCGCGAGAGATCGAGGTGGATACAAACTTACAGATCGTTTCACGAACGACTCGTCATTATCGCCGCCGAGTTTCTGCGGGTACCTCGAATTCGTGAAAAAATAGAGTAGCAGAAAAAGAAGGAAAAAAAGTAACTCCGATGTACCGGTGATGGATCGGTTGTTAGATCCGCGACGCGCCGAGGCCTACGAGGGAGCAGATCTGCTGGTATCCGTAAGTCGGAGGAGTGGAAGCCGGCGAGGTGCGGTGAAAGGAAACGTCGTTAGTTAGCCGATGCGTCGAAATTGTCCCGCGAGACTTGTTACGCGAGAAATTCTCGCGAGATCATTCGAACTTGGATCGCCCTATATCGAAGGGTCGACGAACACTCACACAAAAGTCCGAGCTTAGCGCGGATCTCTCTCAAAGCGCGCATCACGCTTTTGCCTCTCGAAGCGACTTCCGCTCTTTTACGACGCGCTTCCCCTTGCGCCGACTTCCCTTCCTTCGTCCTTATTCTTCAGCCCTCGCCCAGAATATACACGCGTCTCGGAACCGCCATGGCTCCGGAGATGGTCCGCGGAGGTCGGGGTGATCCAGCCGCGACAGAAGAATAGTCTAGCGAGGGGATCTCGTCACCCTTCTCCGGTCTCAACCCCGGAAGAGATCTCGTCGTCGCGTCGCCTCCTCGAAATAGGGGGAAGCTGCATCGATCACGCATTATCGTCGGAAGATACGCGCAAATTCGCGAAGTATTGCAGCTAAAGCCTTTGGCATTCAGCTCCGATGTCCACGAATCTTCACAGTTCTCCGTGCACTTTTTCCTCCGTCAATAGAGGACCGTCCACGCTTCGCGAATAATAAAACGACGAGACGATGCTGCAACGTTTGGTAAAAACAGCACATAGAATTGATTTTTGAAGTAGTCAACGCAAACCGTAGGCGATGGTTATTCCCAGACGCGAAGGATCGTAGCTTATTCGTCATTTTCCGTCGTCTGGTTACTGTAAGGTTAGAGAGGGTGCTTCGGAAAGCAAACGTAGCGGAAACATGATACAACTACGAACGAGACTTTTCGAGATTCCTACCCAACAAAATGGCACCGCGAGAAGGGATCGTCCTTCTCGGCAAACGGTAGCATGTTAATGGTAGCTCGCACGAATTAATTCGCGAGACGCTTGATGACAGATCGAGACACGTAACTCGTACATCTTCCATGGTGACGCGGACGAGATCGAGTTTCTCTCGCGACGCGTATTGCCAACGAGGAGAGATTTAATTTCGACGATGAATACAGTATACGGCGAATAAATACCCTTTATTATTTTAAATACCCTAATGGATCCGTTGAATGATTCATCGTCGGCAGGGCAGGGAGATGGGCGATGGGCGTTGCTTCTGCGATGGAAATCTCACCCTCCGACAACGAGGAACCCTCATCCTTTTGACTCGGGGTCATATCTCGGCTAACGAGATGTACATAGCGAACGCGATTGGTCGAGCACTCGAGATGGATCGTCGTCACCCCAAAATCAAGCGGTATCTCGTAGACAGTCGAGACGAGCGGTCGTCGATATAAGACAAATCATGAGAGAGAATACATCTGTATTAAATCTAATTGGCGTCCACCATCCTCCCTTTTCTTCCACGCTGGTCGTCCCTCGTTCTCGTATATTTCAACGAGATATAAAACCGAACGTTCGCCATAATAAACTCGAGCGTTAATGCAATCGCTAATAGAATCATAGGGTACCGCGTTTCGGTACGCGTAATACGCGGGCCTTCAGCCATTGCTTCAAAGAGATCTTTTCCTTTCCTATGCGATCGACGATAAATCCTCGGCTCTGCCACCGAGACGCTTCTCTCGAACCATAAAGAACTCACGTGGATCGTTCCGAGACACGTGTCCGGAATCAATTCCAACCCAAAAGCGAAGGATGATAAAAATATGCTAAATCTTAGCAGCTGCGCGTAACATCCTTTTCGATTCAACGTTGCATCTTATTGTTCCTCGTTCCTCGACGATGCGACGCGATTCGTAGCTCCGGGTATGAAGACATTGAATCTATCACTTCTCACCTAACTTCGTCGAAAAAAACGCCGAATTGATCTAACGAGGTATTTTATTCCGTATATACGTCGATCCTCGCGGAATGGTTCGTTTGGTCGTTTTCGATCATTGTACGATTGGAAATCTGGGATCGGCGCTTGCTGAACTGATGGAGAGCAACCGAGTGAAATATTTTCTTCGGGCATCGCGCGTAAAAAACGGTCAGCCCTTTCCCAATCTTTCGAAAGGTCGAGATAAATACGGAGCTAGATATCGAGGGAGAGGCCTGCTCGGTCAACTCGCACTTACACTGATTGCTTTTCGTGACTCAGAGTCTGACGTCTCGACTGGTGTAAGAGGTTATATACACGCGTAGATACGAGGTGTGTATATATGGCCGCTCCCAGAAAGCCAGAAGAGCACGGCGAGAGAGCGGAGTATGTACGAGAGGGAGGACGAGGCGACGCCTAGCCTAGACCTTGGTTCACCGTTAATCTGGAGCAAAAACGGCGTCCCTCTCGCGTAAATTCCAGCGATTATCGCACGAACGCAATTAACGCAATTTCTTTCCGCCAAATTGACACTTTCCTCGACGCTCCGCCGAACTTTTTATTTCCACCCTTTTTTCCCGCCAAATTTAATCAGCCACGAGCTTTAGGTTCGTCCAAGCGAACACGCGTCATACGAGGTAGATAAAAAAAAACTACCTTCGCGATTTTGTACTGCGTGGAGGTAAAATTGACGAGTAATCGTTGGAAAAATTGATCACGCTGCTCCATCGATTTTTCCTGCAGATTCGCTGGATTTGCTTTCAAAATGGTGGTTAGAGATTCTCGAAAACGGTGCCTCGAAGAACGGATCGGGAAAATAGTAAAGCAAAATCTGCAAATCGATATATATATAAAAATACGCGGCTCGCTGCAGCCGTATCTATGTATGTTTTACGACCAACCGAGTTCATTGTAAAAGACGCGCTCGCCATTTTTTGCATTCGACACTCTTCCGATGTACTTAACGACATTGTAATAGAATCGTCACCCTTGAAAACCGCGAAGCCATTTTGTTCCGAAGGGATGTTCCGAATTTATCGCATTGAATTTCGAACAAGGCGACGCGGTGTTGGAAAAATAAACGAAGCAGAAGGAGAATGGACCGTGGCGACGCTGTGCAGAGCTCACGGTTAGACGGACAGAGTCACCGAGATATCAAGCCGAATCTAAGATGGCTCTGAAAGCGTAACGCAACGACTATAGTAATTTACGAGCGAAGGGTGTCGTATAAACGGTAGATATATCCTATACCCACGAAGAAATTACTGTGACGCTCCACAAATAGCCGTAGCTTCTCTCTTCCTCTCTTCAGATAACAGAATTTACATCCCCTGCTTCTCTAGAGAAGGGGGGAAAAAACGAAACGATGAAACGAGCTTTCATGAACGAATCCGATAGCTCGGTGACCGATGATGACCCGTATCGAGTGATTCGAATGAGTGGAGAGACGGAAAAGAAACAGGGAACGATTGTTCACCGCTGGGATCACAAAAATATCCGGGGAAATCGAGGAGAATAACATTTCTTTAAATCGGAACAGAAAAATAGCATCCGAACTGGTAGCTGATCGCATTTTAATTCGAATCGTACGCGTCTCGTCTTGTGTATCGTTGTGTAGTCTGGAGGTGAAATTTTCTCGGGTTATCGCGAACTTTTAACCGTAAATTTGACGTACGAGGTGTTATGTTTGGAGGATCAATATTTGAACGTTTCTCATCTCGTAACACGTTCCATGTGGTGGACAGTTGTGTAATCAGGCGTGTATACGAGCGAAGGTACATGGCACATGGATGGTAGGTACCTACGCCGATGCGGCTCACGAAAGGAGATGGAACGATGCTGGACAATTTCGAGACGGGGAATTGAAATCTCGACGGGATCGACGCGGAGATTTGCAGAAAATAATGAGCAAACGCGCGCGAGGGTTCGATCACCTCTGAAAGAGAGACAGAGAGAGAGAGAGAGGGAGGGAGAGGGAGGGAGAGAGAGACGCGCGAGAAGGAGAATAACTACCTCGAAGCTTTCGACCACAAAGAAGCGAGTGCAGGCCTCGCAGCGTTTTACACGACGATAGTTAAGTGTGATTATGAACGGGAAGAAACTGTTGCAGATGGCGTATAAATTGCCGTATAAACTGTCGAGGCCCCGCAACGTGCTAATCGCCGATAAAAAATATCCTCTCTCTGCGAGCTTTCCGCTCCTTTCAGACTTCTATGCCTCGCGAGTCGCGCAACTGATCCGGAATGAGAGAATTTTACCCTTCAGCTTTCATTCGGGATCCGGCGATGACTATTAACCGTCCGAGTGATTTATCGACGACCGAAGACAATCGTTATCGATGAACGTTGCGCCGCCTCCAGACTTTGTCTCGAGCTGCAACGCGCACTGGAATGCCTCGACTTGCGACTATCCTCTCCAGCTGAGAAAAATCCGCAAATCATGATGTTTGCAAGAAAAATATCATTCCGCGAATTCCGAGTCCCCGGAGTGCTCTCTACATTTTGCAAGAAATTATAGACAAACCGGATAATTACGCCGGGGAGGAGCTGGCGAAGAATTTCAAGCGGTAAAATCGGATGCAAGAAGAATGTGGTCCGAATAGAGTCAGTTCGAATAGTTCAGACTAGTTGCTCGCGCAGCTTTTCCAAGCTCCGGCATCTACGGACAGGAGTTCGCAGGGGCGATGGTATCGAACGTAGAAGGACTCGGTCTTCGAGTTTATATTACTTAAATTACTTTAATAGCCCTGTAAGTTCAACCGTCACGTATAAAAGTATGGTCGCGCGTTACCATAACCAATACTTTCGCGTCATTTCGTTTCTTCGCGACTATGTACGGTGCAGTCGTATACTTCTGGGTATATACCTGTATCGTAACCTCTTTATACATACGTATATACCTCGCGTTGTACAAGGTAGCCGGTGGCTTCGGTATCGCCGAAGACAGCGAGAAAGAGAGGGAGAAAGAGAGAGAGAGAGAGAGAGCGAGAGAGAGAGAGAGAGTTGAGAAAAAGGGTGCAAATTTTACACCACTCATGCTTTATTCATATTCGTTAAACTTTTCGTTGGTGTCCAAGATACTCGAATGATGGAACACGGAGGCAAAATGGTCGGTGTGTTTTCTCCGCTCGTATCCCCGACGCGACGCAAAGCCACGATTTTCAATTAATGCTACTTTACGACGTGGTCCTTTGCTTTCGTTCGTCGGAGTTAAGGATCTTCCTTTTTCTACTCATCCTTCTCATTCTCTCCATACTGTATCTTCTTTTTATCTCTCTCTCTCTCTCTCTCTCTCTCTTTCTCTCTCCTCACCGGGCTCCCACAACCGCTGCTAAGACTCTGCTGCTTATTTTTGATTCACGCAGCGTCTTTGGTCGCGAGATAAGTTAGTGCGACCGGCATCAGGTAAGCCGGCAATGAATTAACCGAGCTGGACAACCTAGGGGCGTGCATCCTTCTACGAGATTCTCTTTTTCTTCCCATCTTTTTATTTCCATTGCTCCTCATTTTAGTCAAGTTGAAGAGGTATTTTTCATCCTCCATCGCGGTACGCGGCTCTCCGCAACACGCTCAAGGTTCTTACTTCAAAGATTTACTGAAACCTTCGCTCGTTCCTTTGTCAATTTTTCCCAACATCACCACCAAATTGAGCCACGGACATTGTGACAGGGAGTAGAGGGCCTCGCGTTCCCTTTGGCGCGGGGATACGATATATCGAAGAACGATAACGCGTTGGATCGCATTAACAGTCTACACGGTCTGGTCCCATCGCGGCTAAAACATCCGTCGGCGTATTCTCTTCGAGCAAAGGATTTCGTTGGCCATATCGACCGAACCTTCTCGAAGTGTTAGTCTCGTTCCTTTCTTTGCCTGCGCCTATCCGCAGTCGAGTTGGAGCGTTGACGCGGGTGTCGTATCTCAGAAATTCACCAGACGACCAACCGCACGTCAAGTTCCAAAGCCTGGAATGTTCACGTGTATCTACACGCACATACGCGGATGACGACCGATCCCTCGGTTTTTTCCGCGGGCCACACGGTTCTCCGTTTTTCTGTCACCCCCGACAGTTTCGTGAACATATTCAAGATCCGCGGAAGAAACGCGCGTCCCCGTGTCCGAGCATCTGCCACGCGGATCCGTATATCAGGAACCGTGTTAGGAACTCGCGTATTCCTCGCGTCCTCCAGATAACCTCTCCGTTCCCTTTCTTCCATTCGTCCTCCGCAACCGAGCCCTGGCAGCCTCGACGCACGGATACTCACGGACACTCGGAGGGAAAAGCGGCAACACACCAAGAGACCTTGACGTGTCGTTATTTATGCCCTCGGCTTCCAATCCACCCTCCGATGGCGGCCCGGGCAAGAATCTACCGCCGTTCTCCGACCCGCCTCTCCGCAACTTGCCTTCGCGCCCCGCTCTCTTTCCCGTCCCATCTCTCTCGGCGGCGATCTTTCCTTCTTTTTTCACTCCGGGTCGCTACCCCTCGTTCGCTCTCGCTCCTCTCTATCTCTCTCTCCTTCTCCTTCTCTCGCCGCGTCTCTCCCTCTCCCCGATCATGGTTCCTCGGCTCCGACCGTGCCGCCGCTCCGCGTTCCGTAAAACAGCATCGCAGAGCGGTGAAACCATCGACCCAGCCCAGCCTCTCCGCCTACGATCGCAGGGGTCGAACGCCGTTGCGGTGCCCGGAGCAGCGAGAACGCGGGCAGAGATACAAACCCACCACCACCTCCTTGGTACCCGAGGCATCGATTCTCCGAACGATTAAAATCCCTCGAATGGACTAAATAACAACAATAACAACAATAACAACAATAATAATAAGCCATATTTCTAATCGGAAATTCTTCGACGTTTATTCCTCCCACTGACGTCGATATATCGGGGTATTGCCGAGAAACTAGAAGTCATTTCGAGGCTCCGATAAGGAGGTAAGTGCCAAGATCCGGCTCTTATCGCGCCGGGCGACCCGCTCGGTTCGTACGCACGAGGCGGGTATAACGGAGGATTGAGAGATTTTTTCACCACTCCTCGAAAAACCTAAAAATCTAATCTCGACAGCGATGGCCCTTCGAAGACGTCTTTTTAGAAGTCTTTTTTAAAGTCTGTTTTCTTCTCTCCGATGGGGTTTCGATCGGGAATTCACAAATGCGTAGCATCCTCCTCGCTCCTTCGCGTTGCCTCGGCATCGCTTTTCCGTACGCGACAGACGATCGCTTCGTATTTCGACGACGCAATAAATTCAAACGTCGTCCCCCGACGAGACTCGCGAATGAAATGCAGCTTTGCATATTCCACGTACGATCGTATTTGCACGGGCACACCGGCAACGCGACGTGTCAAGGTTGAGAAGACGGATATCGAACGACTCGCCACGCTACCAGAAAACAACGAAATGAACGGTCAACCCGATGGACACTTCGCTTGGAACAACCTCGTCACGTTTATCGCACTTTGCGCGCTAATATCTCGCCTACAAATCGCCTACATACGCAGGACTTTACGATCAATCCGAAATTCCCGAGGCGGGTTCCGCGATCATTGGGACAAAAATTGCAACAGGAATTTCGTCGAATAAAAATCTTCTCCGCATCCGCGACGATACCATTGATAAACGCGAGACAACCGGATAAACGAAGTCTGGTGCTCGAGTTTCCGCAGAGCTTTCTCGACGGTTCCTCGCATCATCGTCGCCGAATCTTATTGTACGCGTATATACTTCGAGCCAACATTGATCCAAGTCTCTCTGGCATTATTGTCCAAAGACCTACGTGTACATCTACGTATATACAACGTCCCTGGCGTAACCCTGGAGCAACTCGATCCACTCTCTCGCTCTCTCTCTTTATATACATACATATATACCTACGAATGGATATATATATATATATATATATATATATATATATATATATATATATATATATATATATTCGCCTATGTACGCGCGAGGCAAAGTTTCGCTTTGCACCCTTCGTCAAAGTAATATCTTTCTCCCGTATTTCCCCGTCCCCTTCCTCCGCACCGCCCAGCTTTAACTTCGTGGCTCCGCTAATTAAACGAGACGCAGACGTCACGGGGATGAGAAGAACTCCGTGAAAACGAACTTCCTACTCGACGAACGCCCTAAGATAAGCCAAAGGGGATGCAAACAGAAGACGATCCGAGGCGAGACCCTCGGAAAATTGTCGAAGCTTTTTTACTACGTGCTACGTTATACCTATAATTTGCTTTCGGTTCTCCGATCTATCTCCATCCTCGTATTTGTGACTTTACTTTGCATCCCACCGCCTCCCACTTCATCGCGTGCTATTCGACGCGATTGTCCGGACTCGTTTTGTCAATTGTCAACGTGCTTCGTCCTTCCTAGATTCCGCATTTTTAAACTAGGCACGATTTTTGAAACCATGGAAGTTGCAATATTATTATTATCATGGCTGCACGCCGTAAGCGATCAGGTTCGTCTGTTCTCTCTATCATTCTATGTTCTATATTCCATGTAAGATCGATGGATTTCGCAGCTTGTTTGATATTTCTCGATATTTTTCTCTCAACGGATCGCAACGAAACGATCGCGAGAATTTTGAGCGGACCAAGCGCACGAGACGCGAGAAGCTTTCGACGCGGACTACCAGCGCGCGTATAAATATTTCCTGATACATCCAGCGAGTGGCCCTCGATGATCCCTATTGGTTTGGCTGGACACCCTTTCGCGGAGCTCGAAGGTGATGCGCG
Source organism: Arge pagana (assembly GCA_963969455.1). Taxonomy (NCBI): domain Eukaryota; kingdom Metazoa; phylum Arthropoda; class Insecta; order Hymenoptera; family Argidae; genus Arge; species Arge pagana. The sequence goes on along the minus strand of OZ018312.1, from coordinate 1,322,445 downwards.
GCGGGACGGACCTCTGTAATTTACCTTCGTAAAACGGAGGCGGCGGCTCGAGTTCGCGCCCGGAATCGAAGCGAGCGTCGGTCATATCTCGAGGGAATTCTTCGAGCGCCATTACGGCGAACGCCGTGAATTTATTTTCATTTCTATATACGTATATATTACGCGGTCTATGTACGCATTAAAATTCACACTGGCTACTTTACTTTTAACTTTAACGACGCACCTACCACGGTAAAATAACCTTCCTCTCGCGGGGCTTACATAATAATCATTGTAACGACGACGCTGATTATCAGCTCGATGCTCGGCGGACGCGACGATCCAGACGAGATGGAAAAATCTTTGAAAAATCACGCGCAACGGCACGACGGCGAGACGACATCTGTTGTAAATCTGTCCTCAGCTGTCATATGTATATCTTGCCGCCTCCGTGTACGTATATACGAGGCGACGGTGTCGCGTGGGGTACCGATTCTCACGCGCGGAGACTTTCAAATAAATTCCGCCGATAACTTCGTACCGAGTATCGAGTACCTTCGTTTCCGTTCAATTCTACGAAAACATCGCCGGTTTTACCACGGCAAAGCCGTCGAATCGGTGGAAAAAATCGATGTTCGTTGAAAAATCGTCAAAAATTCGTTGGAAAATCGCTGATAAATCGATGGAAAATCGCTGATAAATCGATGGAAAATCAGAAGACAAAGGAGTTTTCGTAGTTTCGGGAGCTCGGACCGGATTTTCGTCGCGACAGAGGAACAGCTTTCGGATGTCGTTTTGTAGGAACGTTTTCTCGCGACTCGGAAACGAAGTCCGTCCAACAGCCGCGCGCTCAAGTCAAACAAACAAAGCTTTGTGCATTCACGTTTATAGGGACGCGAGCGACAAGCGAAAAGGCCGAAGTGTTTATTAGAAATAAACAAACGTGACTGTCGCGCCTTTGAAAATACCGATTTTCAATCCTATTTCCACATTCTTCGAAGAAAACAATCGAATCGCGAACACGCGGTCGTCACACCGACGCCCTCCAAAAAATCCCATCTTCCATTTCTCACCCAGCATAATTTTCATACGAATCCGAATTTCAATTCTTTACCATTCCTCATTTCGTCATTTTCGACGGAAACGGTTCAAATTCTCATTCGCAGCGGGAAAGGCAATAATTGCAGAGTATTACGCGCGAGCACTCGAACGCAAATGATGACTCGTTAATTAAACGGTGCAGATGAAACAATCGTCGAATGGATTTAATTTTTATTTCCTATCATTCGCGGCCATATAATCGAAAACAATACGTCTCGTTAGTAATCGCATCACCTTCTCCTCCCTCTCCCGCCTCCTTTCCCTCCGCCGTTTCAACTATCGGATAGAGAATTTGTCCAGCTCCTTTTATTCTCTACCTCCACCGTACGAGAATTTGCCTCGCAACGAATTTGTTCCTCTCGTCGATGGAAAATTTCCGTCGCAGTCAACGAAACGAGCGTGCTTCTCAACAAAATTATTGCGTCGAGCAGAAAAATTGTCGTTTCGACGGTTTATCTGCCGTTAATAAGGCGTTACACATTTATTCGGTGCTAATAAATCACACGGTTGGATATGACGAAATAAACTCGTATTTACGGTCGATGAATAACGTACTCGAGAAATTAGATGAACGGGAATAAACATTCTTCAACGATGAGTAAATTTCCCCGTTTTCGCCTCCATCGGAAAAATAAATAGGTAAAAAAAAGGAAAAAAGATTTCGTCAGTGTTTCCACTCCGATCGGAGATCCTCGCTCCGGGGACTTTGCGATCCTGAAATGGCGCGATGAGGAAAAAAACAAGCGGGAATCGTCGTAGTAAAACGAATCGAACTTCCCTGTTTTTGTCGGGGCAAGAGTCGCGGAGCAAGAGATCGGAGAAGAAGGGTAGCGAGATGTTGCTTCGCCCGAAGGCGGAGGAGGAAGGAAGGAAGTGTTGGAGGAGAGGTTCGGATCGCGAGGGTTGATTGCGCATGGAGGATGGTCGAGAAGTAAGGGTAGCGAGTCGGGATAGCGGGAGTATATGGCGAGCGGCGTATCAGAGTTATCGTATATTTGCGCGGTCGGATTCGCGCATGCGATGGGATGCCGCGGTCGCGCCGACGCCGAAGCAAAATACGCGAGAAACCCGGGACGGCGAGCCGCAACCCCGTATGCTCTTTCAAACCCTCGTTCGTCTCTCTTTTTCTCTCTCCCTCTCAGCCTCGCCTCCTCTCTCTCTCTCTTCCGTCTCTCTCTCTCGCTCTCTCGCTCTCTCTCTCTCTCTCTCTCTCGCTCTCTCTCTCTCCCCGATTCGATCGGGTAGCCGAAGAGAACACTTTTACTCGTGGCAAAGCACTTCAACCTCCGCTTCCGACGGTCTTGCGACGCTGAAGGATTCGTCGGCGCTGAACCGTCGACGAAGGAGGAATAAAGCAACGCGACGAGAACTGCGTATCCGAAATTATAAGTAAAAGGGCGAGAAGGGAAAGACGAGAAAAAACAAGGAAGGAGGGTTGAGAAAAGTGTTTTTTGCCCGTTTCTTCGATCCCGAGTCGTCGACATCAATCCTGCTGGTTCCGGACCTCGACGAATCGGTGAGTCGATCGACATGTTTTTCGCAATGTTTGACGCGCGTGACTGTGCTTGCGCGAGTTCGCGTCGCGTGCCGATGAGTATGCGAAACGCGCGGAAATGATTCGGAAGAAAGGAGCTTCGTGATTCGACGATATTCATCCCGGCTACGCGCGATACGTTTTCGAATCTGGGAGGCGGCGAGTGATTCGAGTGCTTTTGATGGGAAACGTTGGACGAGTATTAATTCGTCGAGGCTATAGCCGTCGGTATTCCATTTTTATCGTCAAATAAAACTGTTCACTGATATTTTTCAGTCGGTTGGTGGTCTAAGTTTTTTCTTTTTCCTTTTTTTCCTCGTTTTTCTCTCCTCCGCGCTCAGATTAGACGCGGAGTTCTCGACGTTTTCGAATAAAATTTTAATTACACGTGCGTTAAAACGTCCCAGTTTCACGCAACGCGGAGAAGCTAAGCGAGTCGGTTGAAAAATATTTTCCATATTCGTTTCGATCGCCTTTTCTTGGAAGGTCGCTTCGCAACGCGACACCCACGTTTCGAATTTCGTCGCGAAGCGATGCTGTTCGATTCGCTTGGAAATTAAATTTCCGCCAGTTTTCAAACCTTCTCGACAAATTGCCCCGTCGACGATACCACCAAGCGCTTTCGCGATTGACGATATCAAAATTCTGTGGCCGTATCTATTTTTTTTTCAACATTTTTCGTTTCGCTCGGGAATTTTCCGCCCATAGTAATTCGCAAAGAACATTGTTCGCCGAAAATGTCCGGAATTTTCAAACTGCTAAACAGCTCGGAGTTTTTCTCTTCTCTCGGCAGTATTTCATCGAAATCCGATTTTTGTCGCAGCCGAGTCGTGGAATAGCGATTTTTAGAGGGAACATTGATGGTGAAAGAACAAAAAACTCTGTTTGCATTTGCATCTCGCGATGCTGTAGTGTTCGCACAAGGTCGTTTTCTCGTCACCGCACGCGAAGCTATCCGAACGCAAAGTCGATATACTCTGAACTTTATCGCGCGCGAGATAACGCGACAGCCAGCGTCGCTCGCCTACCGTCGCTTGCCTATTCCGTTCTCGAAATTGCTAATCATTGATACAATGCCTCGGGTCTTAATGACTTTTCACGTCAAATTTATATCAATTATTCTGCCATTTCACGACGCGATTGTAACCCGCGCGTTCGCTTTGGCGCAGCCAGCTTCGCGCAAGGTCGATTCTCCCATCATCGCGAAACTACTCCAAGGATCCCGAAATCTACCCAACCCAAATATCCCCCCGCGTGCTCCTCGAGAAAAAAAAATTAGCCCACGATGCGTCGACCATCGAAAATTGTCGAAATGACGCGCCAAAAAAATCAAAGTGCCTCGAATACCTACGAATTAAAATTCTAAAACAACAGAACGGCTGATAAAAGTGCAGTAAGAAATATAACTCGCGTATAATTAACACAACGCCGGATGTTCGTTAAAAAATACGAAATGCGAGCTCATTTGTAATGAAAATAGCGCGGACTAGTTGGACGTAAAATGCGAAACGGTGCCGAAATTTCGAGCATCTCGGTCGTTTGGGAATAAAGGATGGAGAGAATGCAGCTAGTTTCGAAAAATCGGTGAAAGGGAGGAGAAAAAGTTGACGCGCGAATTGTTAATGAGAATGGTGGTTAATTGTCGTTGTCGGGGATAAATAAAAAGGGGATCGACGCGCTCGCATGATCGGTGTTTGTACATAATCGCGTTGATTGACCCTGCCTGAGTTATATGATCGAATAATTAGTTATAAAAAGCGAATGGGCCGTTTAATTGTTATTATGGCGCGGAGAGTGTGCCGGGCGGGACGACGCGACGACGTACAGGTGTAACGCAATAAGTTTGACGAGGTTTGGTAACGCACGAGGACGCCGGGAACACAACAGGTGAAAAAGCGCGTGTCGAAGTACCGAGAGAGCGTGGCAAGCGGTGTAACTGCGAAGCACGTTATACGCGACGATCGTTTCCGAAAGAGAAATTGTATCCGAATTTCCGTGTGCAGGCGTTTTTTTTTAACACGAGTCGAGCGGCGAGAAAAAACGGAACGATCCTCGAAAGCGGCGCGCGAGACGAGGGCAACCGCCGGCTTCGGAGTCTCCGAACGGGAAACTCGCGTTTCCTTGGAAAACGGCCAGTAATAGCCGAAGCATCGAGACGCGACTTCGAGTTTTACAATGCCGATAACTTTTCTGATCTAGCACCTATTCCGTGACGTGATACCCACTTAATAGTCTTCGGCTTGTAAATAACCACCGAACACGTGGATAGAGCGGCTGGATTTCTTAACGCGTTGTTTTCCCACGCGATTTCATCAATTTTCTCCCATCTTCGCAAGATTTTGCATCCTCTTACGCCTCTTTTCCAGCTCGATTCTCCTTTACTCCTCGATTTTGACTGAATTATTTTTCGTCTTTCCAGCACTTTACAAAATTAACATCTCATGGAACATCGACGTAGATTTACGATTATACTTGTTGATAAAGGACGCAGATTTATTTTTTTTGGGGGGAAATTGTTCGAGATATTCTCGACGGAAACGAAGAGAGATTTTTTTGGAGGGGTGGTTTTGGCGATACTCGGGTTTTGAGGTGGAGGGAGAAATTTGGGAGGTACAGCTGCACGTTGTTTCGGTGAATTAGCGCAATAAAACGGGAAATTTTCACGCGTAGATGTCGTAAGTTATTGTTAACGAGTGTCTCGTTGTCTTTACGACTCGTTCGCATGTAAATCGTAGCGTAGTTAATCCGTCTCTGAGTTTTATCGAATTTCGAGAGTGCCTCTACGAGGCTGACTTGCATTTTCGAATCGAGCGGTGATTATTTATCGCGTCGTTTGATTATTTGCGGATCTGCACTCGTCGTATTCGATTAACGATACGATCCTCTCGTGTCACGTCGCTCCGAGACTCACGCCACAGCGAACGAAACCTCGCGCGTTCCGAACGAAGATTCAGACCGATTCTGCGTGAAAACTGAACATGAAAATTGAATCGAGCAAGAAGTAGACGCAAAACCATATTGAACAAAATTACAAGCGGTGGCAACATTTTTTCGAAAGCGCACGCTGAGAATAAATTGGAAAACTCTTCCTACTTTTGGCGGAAACCGACAAAATTTCACTTCCGAATAGCCTCCGCCATTTTTTTTTCTTGTCCAACTCCAATTCTCGACGCGGAAGCGAGACGAGTTTCCAATGTGGTCGATACGAGCGGATCCAATGGTCCGACCTTCACCTAGATTTCTAATCCCCCGAGTCTCGCCCGACGCATAACGAATTTCCCATTTTCTCGCGCAATTTGGTCCGCCGCTTTTTGCTGCCCGAAACTCTTCTGTTACCTCGGTAAATATTTCCGGCAATACGCCGACCGCAATTCACCCTGGTAAGGAATTTTCCTCGGCCAGGTTTCCCCAATAACGCGATGACCTCGTCCGTCGTCGCAGGCGGAAGAACGCGCGGTCGATCTTTGACCAGCCATCACTTTTCGCTCTCGTTTCCACCAGCCAAAGGGTTTTTCCCGGAACAACGACCACGCACCGTCGAATCGGTACGGTAGCGCGTCAAATTTTTATTACTCCCTCTCAAAAGTGCGGAGAAACCTCCGTAGGGGGACAAAAAAATTCGGGAACCGTTTTCTCCTCGGCTCTCGTTCTCGCACGTTTTTCCCATTTTCACGCGCTCGCTTTCGTGTATTTACTCGGCATCTTTGTTCGCTCCGTATTTAATTTTTCTCTCGCTCCTCGAGTTTGGAAATGTTTGTTTTCGTATACGGAAAATAATACCGTCGGAGACTTAGTCGGGTCAATTGAGGTAGCCGAGGTGAGTCTTTCAGTTTCGTAACGACGGGACGAGAAGGTGCGAAATGCCCGGATGGCGTTTGACGCGATGTTTAATAGACCGTAAGGTGTATTTGAGTGTCTCAATAAATATAACAACTCGTGGCTGTGAGAAACACCCGATATAGATGGCGTACGTGTTATACGGCGCGCAACGTAGGTAGTAGACGGAGAAGTGTAAACTGGAAACGCGGTGGTCACGTTCATCGACACGCGATGAGTTACGCGGCCACCGCGCAATTCGTCGTTTCGAAAGCTTGAAAGCTTGCTCGCGCTGTGGAAGATCTCGTGGGCCGGCTACTTTCGTTACCGATCAACGCGAACGACCGGAGTTGGATGCGGACGCGCGAACGGAGACAAGTGGAAACGAGGACGGGGAAAACAAGGGTCGCAACACCGCGAAACCCCGGGCGGAATTCCGCTCTCGCGCGAGCTTTACGCCCTGGAACTACGCGCTCGTAATCGATTCGCGAGATTCCCGTGAGTCGACCTCACCCGACCCAGACTCGGCAACAAACACGTATCTATCCACCGTACACTCCGGAGTATTCCGCCACGATGTAAATATTCCACGACGTGGAGTACGCCTTGGTCCTTCTGTACGTCCTTGAAATAGAGAATACGCGTGTTTAGCCTCGTGCACATCGAAATGACAGTCATCCGCGCGAGGCCAGAAGCGAATTCGATTTTGGAGAACGGAGAACGAAGCTTCGTAGAATACGAAGTCGGTTCATATTTTAGGGAAGCTTCGAGGGTACCCTTCTCTTCTTCTCGGGGGGAACGTTTCGAGTTACTCAAAGTTTCCGAAAGACACGCGAAGATTGGACAAAAAACGTCCCGGGAGGCTGGGATTGCTGGGCTCGAGTTGTCTGTGCATGGAGCACGAACGCGTCACGTTGAAAAGCTCTGCACGGCTCTGCACAGCTCTGCCGTGGACAGGTCTTCTTTCTATCTATTCAACTATTTCGGTTCCTGCTGTTGTTTGGTTATTTCGGCGATTCGCGTTAGGAGGATCGCGAGTCGGTGTTCACAAAATTTATAGACTGCTAATCGACTTCGAGGTGATTTATTGCGGACGTTCGTTTGACATTCGAGCAGGTGAATTTCCGTTAGGTCTCGGTCGACGTTTATAAATTCCATTAACATTTTACGGCTAATGGGCATTTTTGGAAAAAAGTAGAATCACGCGGATGATGATCGATCAATGAACCTTGAGATATTCTTCGGCGGCACTTGTGTTTTTCTCGACGCGAAAGCTGAGTTTAGTCTTGCTATCGGTGAGGAAAAATGCGCGCGGTTCTAGATGCGCGTTGATAATTTTGTTGGTAAAATCGTAATCGCGTCGCTAATCGATCCAAGGTTGAGAAATATGCAATAAATCGATCGTAAAATCCGAGAAATACGAGAGACTAGGTAGCGGAGCCCGGTGTCGCCGCATGGGGTCGCCTATAGGCTCGTTCACTTCCGTCTTCCGTAAGAAAAAGGTCCATTATTCCCGTTGTAATCAATTACAATTGATTTGTAACCATAATTGCCTATAACTCGAAAACATTGCTTTATATCTCCGTTCTAAACGTCTAAACTGTAACGTTACGACGTTCCTCGACGTGTGTTTTAACGATCCCTCGTCTATAATAAAAAGTCGTCAGGGCAAAAATGAGCGAAAAAAGGAGAGAATCGAGAATCACGGGCGAGAAAAAACTCAAACGAACAACATAAACGCCAGTGCAACGGTGATAGAAAAGAAAGTAGAAAGAAACTGTCTTCCTACCACCGATTCAACCCTCTGGCAGACCATCTGACGTTACTCGAGTAGCGATCACTCGCCACCTGCCGTCGCGAGAGAAGAATCTTAATATTCTTTTATTCGGAAACCCCTAAGCGTAGTTTTATTCGAGACAAATGTTACGCAACACGTTACCAACATCTCAGTTCTCGTAAAAAAAAACCTGATCGTTGGTCATTTTTTACCGAAGAAAAAAGAAGACGCGTTATTTTATTTAAACTTTCGTCCAGAAGCGATATCGCAGTCGAGGATTCCCCTGAATCAAGTAGCATCCCTCGGAAAGGCGTTACTTCTTCGCACGTCCATAACCAGCAACGAAACGTCTGTATCTATTGTAGGAACAACGTGTCGAAAAGCAACGTTGTTGTTAAACTGTAGCCCCGGAAAGACTACCCTTAAGAACCTCTTAGGATTCGTTGTTCACGAGGACTAAACGACGATTCCGAATCGCTTTACAACTCATCGTTCGCGCGTCAATAACTAATAACAAAATAGATACATCGTTTCGAAAAGAAGTCTCCATCCAAAAGCGATCCTCGGTAGTTAAAATATCCCCAATAACTACCCTCTAAAATGTCGTTCCGTCAATAAGAACCGGCGACTTTGAATCACTTTATACGTTGTCATCGTTGCCAGTTCGATGCACATGAATATAATTACGCGCGCGTAAACGTAAGCTCGCGCACACGGACGCGTATCCGTAAGCGGCGTCTCGGGTCGTAGTAGGGGAATTTCCTCTTGCTCGAGGAGTAGGAGGTTGCGAGAAACGCGAGCGGAGAGGGAAATCCGGAGGTCGAAGCTACGCCTCGAGCATACACCGTCCTATACCTATGTATAGCGTCGTTACGAGGAGGGCGGCAAATCCGAAGAGGAACGGTATCGTTACTCGGCTTCGCGCGCGCGAGAGGGAGGTCCGAGAAGAGGTCTTCGCGCTGTAGCTCGATCCGCTCGGTGGGGGAACTCGCCTCGCCGCTGTCCCCGGCGCCCGCGAGCGGCGCTCGACGGTGGGGGTAAGCTCGGAGTAACGCGGAGTAACGCGGAGTAGCGCGGCGGTACCGGAATACCAGCTCGCGCGGGCGCAAGAGGGGAGGAACACGGGCGCACCGGCAAGAAACCGGCCAGAACCACGGAGCTTCGGTGGGGGGAGGCGCCGTCGTGAGCGTCGCAAGGGTCGTTTCAGTGCGCGCGACGCTGGTATCTCGCGTACTCTGGGAAGCTTGTTGTTTCGTCAACGACTCTTCGTTGACTCTCATTGTTGTGCGAAGCAATGTTGTTGCATTGTTAACAAATATTTTCTGTGATTCAGTCCACGTTGCCAAAGCCAGTTCGACGCGAGTTCGACGATTGTTCGCGGCGAGAAATAGAGAGAAGAAGAAACGTGCCTCGCTTCCGTCGTTCGCGTTAGCCTGCTCCGTTCGATCGAAACACCCGCGACTACCGAAGATTCAAAGTTCCTAGTCAACGTTTCCGCGACTCGTTGTCACACGCATAGTGATAGTGTTTTTTCTCCAACCCGATAACGACGACGATCGATCCACGACGCTGCAGTGATATCAGCATCGTTCTCGTCGGGACCAAGGTATGCCACGCGACGAAACGTCACTTTAATCCGTTGAATCGTCGAGCCTGCCGATCCCATTCGAAACAGCCTCGAGCACCACGAGTATCTAACGCTGTTCCACGCCTTTAGCCTACAAGAATTGCGCGATAACTTTCATCCTCTCGAACAGAACCGAAAGAATCACTCGATAGCTTATCGTTCCAGCTATTCCCGCGGCACGACCGTCGAATGACTTGAAAATAATGGAACAAAGTCCCGACTCGACTCGTTTCTCTTTCAACTTTTATCAGAAACGACTTAGAAATTGTATACGAATCGGAGAAGTTGTTACTTCGATTGTTTCCGCTTGCACTCGCCCCGTAACGACCAAAGTTGAAACGAGAAAACTGCAACACCTCGCAGTTATTTGGCCATTGCACGCGATGCTGGACCGGAGCATCGATCATTCGGAGCTGTTGCCGCGATCATGTTGAAATTTCATCGTGACCGTTTTACGCCTAGAGTACCTAAGGACTCTGTGCGGCCAAAATGTAGCCGTTTGTCCGACAAGGAAGTGGAAGAAGCACCGCAGGGGTGATTCTCGGCCTCGTTCCACCGTCGTTGGTTCGATTTTTTTCGCCGTTAGGTGCGAATTCGTACGGATATGCGATGGCATGTTTCGCGTCGCGATCAATTAAGCTTTCGCTCTCCACGCAACTTAACAAACCTCGAGCCTCGTTCGACATGTGACTGCAGCAGCCGCGAAGGCGTCGCGCTCGCGCGACTACCTCCGTTTGTACACTTTCGCTTTCCTCCGCGTTTACACGGTCACGCGTTCTTAGACGTGAGAAAAGGCGAATCAAAAAGTCGAAACTGAGCTTAAACTTTTTTCTCCGCTCGATGATCCGATGATCGCTGACGCGGCGTGCCAACGATCGATGCTCGCGTATCAATGTGCATTGGTATTCGCGTAATACAGCAATGGTAACGCCTGCGACATCGATCAACGCACCGATGGAGAGAAAAAAAGAGGGAAACAATGCAAACTCGACGGAATTGCCACTACTTGCATAATCACGGCATATAATAATAATTACAATTACGAGCGATGTAATGGCGCTCGCTTGTCAAGCTCCATAAAGCTCGGGCTTGGTTATTATTTTGCACGTAAACACCTGCGCGCCCGCTCCGTGACTTCTCGAGAGTATTCTCATCATTTCCCGTCATGACTTCTCAACGTGAAACATTAGTTTCGTCCTTCGTATCTTATTATCCTCGAAACGTTCGTTCATCTCGCTTCATCGCCGAGTCACGATCTCTTCGATGAATACACTCGACGGTCACCGGTCGCAACGCGTCGAACCTCACTTTTATTTCACTCGACCCGCAGATGTTGTTCAACCAGGATCAACGATCCGCGAATCGGTAACTTCGGGTGACGTGATATTACGGGGAAAAAGGATTCTCCGTGTGCGATACGTTTCGACGAGCGCGACGTTCGTGGAGATAAGAGAATAACCAGAGAAGCAAAAAGGTTTAATTTGAGAAGAATATATATATTTTTTCCTTTCCAACGCGTCGCGTCACGGACACTGGAGATGGAGTCTGGAATCTGGACGGCTTCGTGTTGCGGTATAATTTACGATCGGGTGAATATTCATCGGAGACGTTGCATTCGGGCGCAAAGAATACGCGGGACGCGTCGAGCAAGGCGGTGGCTATTTTAGTCGGTACACGCGTACGAGATGGAGCTAGTCAAACTGGTTCGTAGCTGATATCGAGCCAATTACAACATTCAATTAAAAATAAGAATTAAAAGTGATTCAGGCAAATTGGTTACGGCATATAAAAACAGCTGATGCGATACGAATGAAAAATTATACCTGTACCTAAACTATCAACCAATAGCTTCGAATATCGATGATTATAACCGTATTTCTCATGCAAATGAATCAGATTTCCATCCGCGACCTCGGATGGCCTCTGCGTGCCCCCAGTTGATATCACGATTTGATCGAGAACGACTGATATCGACGAGGCCGGAGCGTCGAACGCCTCGCGTTTCGTTTTTCACGAGGCGCACGATCATTTTGAAGAAAGAAAAAAAAAACATTTTGCAGATCCATTGCGATGAAACGAGTTCTCGATGCCGTTATAATTAAGGTAAAGCGAGATGAGGAATCGCGAGGAGATTCAACCGCGACGCGAAAACTGACGGAATCTAATTTACATTTCGTAATTTCCATTCTACCCACTCGCTTGATCCTAACACGTAGATAAACTCGTCGGCAAGTCTCGAGCTTTGCCCGCGCTGCGACACGGATGTACTTCGCTTATCTGTGCGCTATGCTAATTTCGCGTCGTAAACCACATTGAAAATCGACCACGCCGCTGCTGCGCACGTTTCAGAAAATGCACGCGAAGGATTCGGTCGTTAAATGAACTCGATATTGGGGATCGTTGCGATCGTGGCACGCCTTCAAAGATTTCCAAGTTTTTCGCTTTAGAAGAATAAAAAAATCCCGCTCATTTCGTACCGAGGGAACAGTGATCTGAGCAATTTGTAGAAGAGTAAACGTGAAGCGTTGGAATTCTCACGGGATTCTCGCGAAACATTACAAAATTATTCTCGAATGCTGTATTTACGACTCGTTATCTGCTGCTCATGCCACGTGACGCACGTACACCGAAACGCGCATTTCTAACAGATTTTTATACTGCGATTGTACATCGCATGCGTGTATTTGCTGTATTCTCTCGGTGATGTGCTCTCTTGGTGATCGTAAATTAATATATACGGGTAGGTTTTGTAATTTTTGAGATCAGGTTGTCGGAAAATCTCCGCATTTAAATTAATGGCGAAGCAGTTGTTGAAGCTTTTGTAAATTTCGAGTCTACATTCCCTCGTCCGTGTACGATAGATTGTTATCGCGTGTCCATGACAGTCAAATTTGCGATTCACCGCGCGAGAATTAAGCGAGGAGTGGAAAAATCGACGCGCGTAGACACATCATCTCACTTCGTCGTCGCTAATTAGCGCGTATCTATTATTCGCGTGAATGTAACTCGTTACGACTTAACGGGGCTGTTACTTTCGTTCGCGTCGCCCTCGCCGCATTAAATTCCCCGGATTGAGACAAGACTCCGTTGTAGAATTTTTTGGACCGAGACTCGCACGTTTATCGCCGGGAGCGTGTCCCCGACAATATCGGAGATATCGGCAGCTGGTCGCGCACGAATCGCGCGATACGAATCGTATCAACAGCGAGAGCTTTCAGAGCGCGATCGGGTGACAAAACAACGACGATCCGAATTAACGCTTTTTTTCCCAGAGCCCCGTGTGCCAACGGGCTCGTCAGGCGTCGGAGAAGGCGCGTGGAGTTCGGATGAAACGACGAGATTTACTACCCTCCAATTAACCGAAATAAAATGTAGAAAAAATCATCAATTTCCTCGATTTTATAACACTTCGTATTTAACAAGCGCAACGAATCGCTCGACGATAAATCATCGCCCTCGACGACGAACATTTCTCTGTCTCCGCGTTAATCACGGTATAATTTCTTTGTCTACAATTTATTACACATCTTTTTCCCCTCTCTTCCTCGTTTCTTTCCTCGTCTCGTCGCCAACGGGATCACGCGAAGATCACGGAACACGGTCGTTACCCACCCGCGACGATCGTCAATTATACAAGTAATTTTATTAATGGAAACGATCGCGGGGCAAAAAGAGGCGACAAAAAAAACGGATCGACGCGAAGCTCGCTGTCGAACGAACGCGCGCTCATTTTCACGAGCTGATCGTTTGCTTTTCTTCGAGAGATTCCAAGTGGTTGGAAGTCAACTTTTACAAGTAATGCATACATTCATAAAGCGTTAAAGCTCGATAAACGTGTTTCGACTCACCTTCGCGTTCACTGTCGCTCCAGGGTCTATAAGCACGACGTTTATAGAACTTGATAGATACAATAAAGTATTAGTGGTAGTTTCAACGGTAATCTCTATTTTACCACTGCCAGTAAGTAGAAATCCGAACCATTAACTCGCTGTAAACAAATACACGCGGTTGCATTTATAACTGCATTCTCGCGAACGAGTACTCGAGCGCGCGTTTCCTCGGAATGATACCGCTCGCCGATTATCATAACTATTTCGTCAAGGAATACGAGTAAATATCACGATACCCGGTTAGTCGCGAGGAGGGTGTACAGGCAGCTCCGATGGCTCGTAAACGCACCTCGACGCACATCCGGCTGCAACACAATTAAAGTATTTTTCGCCATGATTTATCGATCGCTCGTTATGCTAGATCCTAACGAGTCATCGGAGGCCCGGAGCGATACTAATAATTCTTTGTATCTCGTTGAAAAAGTACACGCGAGTTCGAAAAAATCCGCGAACGCAGAGGCAACTCCAACGTTGCGTAATCACATCGATCATGGCACATATATTGTACAAACACGTATTTCACGCACATTCCGAAAGACCGCATTTTCATAGTTCGGGATTTTCAATTGTGCAGATATAGGCTAACGTCAGTGTAGAATTTGAAAACGATCGTCAAAACTGTTTTCGCGGATCTCATCGATACTTCGCGCGAGCTTGCGCCACCTACCATAATTCTGTAACTATCTATACGAAGCTTGTATTATATACGGAAGCCTTTGACGTCTTAGATTATACACATAGTTATTTATGTAATGAACAGTATATATTTTGTAAAAACTGTTGGTTAAGTCTGCTGATTCAAAAGTGATTGAAAGACAAAGTTTAGTTTATATAAAATCATTAATATTGTAAGGTTGTGTAGGAAAATATGCTACATATTTCTTTTAGTTTGTTCGTGTATTTTTCCATTTATGCTGACAAATTCGTCAACGACTTATAAAATTGCATAGAATAAACGAAATTTTTCCGCGTGTTATTTCCATAAGAAACTTGGTCGAAAATCGAACCATCTTGGAGTTGATATTAAAAGCTGAAATTTCCAGAGAATTTTGTTTATCTCAATTCGTAAGCGAGAGATACATTCCGCTGTCGGTGAGGAATGTTTCGTTCCAGCAGACATAATTAGTTCAACGGTTTATCATAATTATCTCGAACACTGCTTCGAGTCGTGCGAATTCTCGTGCGAAAGTAACAGACCCGAGCCTTCGTTCAATCGTTAGTCGACGTTCAGCGAGATTGCAACAAGTAATCACCGGTACACTATCCTCGGTGGAAATAAATCACGAATGCAATATTCAGGCTCTCACACGAGCAATATAGTACTATACACGACGAGCGACCGATCACCGCGTCGAATTTCCGAGCACGAACGAGAGAAGCCAACGAACCTACCAAAAACGAGGATAGCACGTAGCGTTTCTATCCGCAATAATTGCAGATAGAAAATGACGCTATCCGGCGAGCATAAGCCGAAGAAACGAGCCTATGGCCTGGGTATTGTAGCGCAACGCAGGCGGAGGCATCGTCCCGAGAGTTTCAGGCTCATAGACCTGCCCGTTGGAGCCGGTACAAAGCTCTAGCTATTATTGTCGCCGCAGGATCACCGCGCCGTTACGACCAATCGCGGGTCGCCTACGAACAGCGACCATCTTCGCTCGGACTCGTCTCCGCGCAACGCGTAGCTATTAGTTCTACCTTTCGAAAATGCCGACGAATAATTCGACGAATCGCGAGCTTTTGCCAACTTGGAATGACCCTAGTAAATCGCTGGTTCGTTATTTCAGTTGGGGGAAATTAATATGTTTTTTCTCAAAAAACTTCCACAATTTCTATCTCGATGCTAAAAACTGATAGACGTCGACGAAATCGTTCGAACATCTATCTACCTAGCGAAAACCACACCTCTAGATTTCATTGCTACAGAGTTTGTAGAGAAATATTTTCAGAGTCAAACGGAGTAGAGAATAAGATGGAAAATTCCGGAACCGAGTCTACAACGCGCGCTGACTCGTCATGTCTATTCTTGAGAAGATTTCGAGACGTGTTCTCTGTAGCAAAGGACTTCCGACCAATTTTTCGGTGGTAACAGATGCGCGAGCATCGATTTTTTCTAAGTTTTTCGAAGTGACGATGGTCGAACGTCGAGCTTCCAAAAGCTAAACCCACGAACGACGGGAGGTGGGAGTGAATCCATTTTTGAATAGCAAACCCGCGTCACCGTTTTAAATAGCGATACGCGCGTGAGAACGCCAACGTGCGCGGGAGCTGGAATATCTGGTCTTCCGGTTGTTTGAAAATTCGTCGGACGTGTCGCCCGAAGGTAGCCAGTGAAAATAATCTGTCAACGATGTTCGTTTGTTTGAGAAAAAATAAACAAAATAATCCAACAGCTCGGCCAACAGTGCTCTATAGATCCAAGTATACGAAACTGAACGGCCACGTGGTCAGAGATTTATGAGGCGTTTCTATCCCATAATAACAAACATGATAGTAATGAAAGTGTAGCTGTAAAAATGTCTTCGCGCGACTTTAGTCTCGGCAAATTATTATTAAACCGTCTTTGGCATCGCGTGACGCGACTCGGCGTACAGCCAGGTGATTTTCTTCGATTCGAAAACCGAATCGTCGCTGATGATATTTTTATCGCGCGGAAATCGCGCGAATTTCCTGACACCCGATTATTTTCCACTGCATTTGCCATTTTCCACTGGATTTGCATTTGCCAATTTTTTTCACCATGGTAGAGCTGATTTTTCCAGGTTACTGTCACGTAAAAGTACGAATTTATAGTGCCAGTCAGAGAATCTTGTGTACAATGGCAACTCCTTCGATTTTTTGAGCATAAGACAAACATTTGATGCTGATGCGAAGATAGAAAATATCAGTGTTACAAATCAATGTTACAAAAAAAATTGGCCATATCAAATTCGAGAAATACGTTCGGTTGCAAAAATACATATCGCAATTCTGAGCGTAGCAAACGATCGAGCCGTAATTTTGTGATTACGCAAAGATTGTGATTAAGAATTCGGATTGTATATAAACGACCGTATTAGTTTTTGTTGAATACGGCTTCGATCGAGTATCACGAATTTGGATCAAGGCGCGAAGAAATCTACCAAATAAAAAAGTGAGCATACAAGACTGTCCGGTGGGCCGTGTTACGCTTCACGTGCCTTCGCATTACGACCGATATGTGAAATCGTTAACATTTATTCCGTTCGAAATCAAGACATTCGTACGCACAGAAACGTGTTAAGTCTCTATTCCATGCATATTCATGCGACTCTGGACTCGTAACAGCGTTGCTACGCGTGTTTACGCGAAATTTTCTCCTACGCATGATCATGAGCGTCTTACGCAGCTTGAAAATCGCATCGATTGTCAAGAGTTTTACGATCGCATTGATGGTTATCGTTGGGAGTTGAATCGTTTAGTAAAATGGTGGATCGTATAAAGATCAGACCGTAGCCTGGTTGCTACTCACCTCTCCTCGTTTCTCCTCGCTCCTCGCACGAACGTGGAAGGAAACCGCTGGCCTGGCACTTTGGAAACGAAATTCACCTCGATTTACCGTTTACACGTTTCGAAGAAACAAAAATGAAACGTCGAACGCGAACGCGACTCGATTATGCATATTTTCACGCAATTCTACGGCTCGAAATCGCAAAGAAAACGCATCGATATCCGTAACAAATCGTGTGAAATTTTTACGTTTTCTCCACAAAGTTCCATCGGATTCTACGTATCGGCGAATATATATACACATTTATATATATTGGTTTGCACGTTTCCGCTGAACGGGAGAAAACGATCAGTTTACGCGCACGCGAGGCAACGCGATTTTTAATAATGTTTAATAACGTTCTTTCGTCACACTGGCGCGGAAACAATCGCTTTGTTACATCGGTTATGCCGCGTTACAACGAGGAGACTCCGGTCCGAACCGAAGACAAAAGTCAACTGCGTCTCGCGAAAGTCGAACTTCTTGCCAAACGACAACAAACCAACGCTGCTCTACGATCTTCCGAGGCACCTCGTATCAAGCGGCATTGTTTTCAAACGGGTCTTACGACGCTTCGATGCTTCCTGGAAATTTCTGGTCAATAACAACGCTTTCGACTATGCTTTCCACGCATCGCTCCGCTGAACCGAAAATCCGTCGTTCCAATTTCGCAGCTTACGACAAATTTTCTTTCCCTTAGGAAACAACGATCGATTTCTATGCAAATTGATCGATATGATCGGCGGGTGAAATCTTTCGCGGGTGAAAGTAGTAACGTAACGAGCGAGTTGTCGCTTGGAAATTAAATAATAATACGATCAATGTATGCAACAAACAATTCTTCCGATAGAATACAATTATTTTGGCGAGATAAATAAATAAATGGAATACAATTATTGTCGGGAAATGAAGAACTTCGGGAGTTGGGAAGGTCGATGCAGCAGCATGCTGCGGCGTAACGCGGGAGTAGATGCGGGGCGGAGGTGGTCGGACGCGCGAGGCGTCGGGGGAATATCTCGTTGTACTACGTTAATTCGCTGATCAGCCCGCGTCCGACCACATCCTGACCCAAATCTACTACCGACTCGCGTTGCGTGCCTCCGCTCGATTGTCCGCCGGCTACCCATCGCTCGAGCAAGAAAAGAACCAATATCTGGTTTTATCGAAAAATTTCGCATCGTATTATCGCCCACTCGCAGTTAAATTTGCATTCCAACGAACAATTTTCTCCGCGGTCCCTTTCCAACGAGTGTCAACTTTTTTTTGCTCGCTAACGAATTGTATCCCAGTTGTATTATATTTTATATGCCGAGTCGAGCATTTTTCCTCGTTTTTGATCGCGCCCTCCTTTCGATTTACCCTTCCGTTTCAAGTTTTTTGTCTTATTATTGGCCGCAGCTTCCGTTGTCTTCAACTTCCGGTATTTTTCGACGAGCTTCGACGTTTTGTTTCGTATAAATGTATATTTTTTCTGACGCATCCGCGTTCGAATCCGGGGAAAACCGGAAGCGCGGCGCACGCTGTTACGAGATACGAGAGTAACGCTCGTTCGTATTTGTTTAAGGAGGACGTGCTAATATTTGTTGGTTCACAACTTTAAATAGGTAAGAGAAGTGTTGGCCCGACGGATCGCCTGTCATTATATTCTACTAAAAAGTTGTTTATTTATAATCTTAACTTTATGGACCAACAGAGCTTTAACTAGCTCGTCAAATATATGTTTCTTATATTAACGTCGTCACGCTTGATTTCCTAAACAAACGCGCGCCTCGCTTTGTGTCCCGCGCCTCGGCCACGCTCCCCGGGTCTTCGGATCCCGGGACGATCTCGGCCCGGACCAAAGGAGAACAGGAAAAGGCGTCGCGGCGCGACGCCGTAGCAAAATGGTCCAGGCTCCCCGGTCGAGTGTCAGCTGTTACAGCATCCCACAACCGACGCCATCTTTGAATCCATGATGGCCGCTGCGCTGGCTTTTACAGTTGCGCTGCGCTACGCTGCACGTAGCAACGCCTCGCCCGGCGGGGTTCCTGCCAATGACGCACCAGACCTGGAAATCTATTCGATCCCTACTCGCGCGCGATCCCGTTATTCCCTACGAAAACCTCCCTCTACGGTTCTTCCGACGCGCTCCGCATCCCTCGGCCGCTCCGCGCCGACCCTTTCCCAAACGTGACTCACCCCCGGGTCTACCCTTCGCCTCCCTCGGCCGGCCGGGCTCCGCATAGCCTCCTGGTAGCACATCCCTTCTTCGTCGGCCATCATTGTCACCGATTGCGCGCGCATTTTGAGCACTCATTTTGAAAATCGGTAAGCACGGGATCGCCCGTGATCGACGGATCTCTCGCAAGCTCGCGTTATCTTTCTTCCCCCGCGAAGCGGATGATTTGTCCTCAAATTCTCGTCGTACCATTTATTTTCCACAGCATTGTGTCTTTGCAAAAATGCAAACAAATAATTTTGCCTCCGTTCGCGAGAAATGAGATAAAAAATAGACGTATCTCAAATTTAATCACTCCGCATTAAATTTGACTTTCGGAGACATTCGCCAAATAGGTCGACTCGATACGTATAACTACAGAAATTATTCTGTAAAGCAATTACGTATTTCACATTTCGACGTTTACCATTTATTTATTCGTTTGTTGTCTTATCGA
This sequence comes from Arge pagana, assembly GCA_963969455.1. NCBI lineage: Eukaryota > Metazoa > Arthropoda > Insecta > Hymenoptera > Argidae > Arge > Arge pagana. The sequence goes on along the minus strand of OZ018312.1, from coordinate 1,302,562 downwards.
GGAAGGATGGTCCCATCGACGAACTGTGATAAATTCCTCGCTGATTGGGCTATTGTTGGCGTACCGAACGAACGCGTGTCGGTAGAAGTTAGAAGGACACCGCCCGGAATTTAGATTTTTCAAGCCATGAAAACTGGTCTAACCCATAAAACGTACGATTTTACTGGTCCTAAAAAAATGGGTTCGCCGGTAAAATGTAGTAATCTATGCGCAAAAAACATTTTCGTAGTTCCTAATAGGCTACGGATAACGGTTCATAAATCATAGTTAATTTTCACTCGAAAATAATTCATATTCCAAAAGAGTACAATTGCAAATGATAGGAATTTAAAAGTCGCAATTGTCGTTTCTTCATACGGAACGTCGAGAGTCTCGAGCTTTTTACCGACAAGATATAGAACGTGGAAAAATAGCTTCTCTTCGTTCTCTGCCGACGAATGGGAGAGGAGAAATACGATATTCAGCTCAGGATGTCGGGAAGCTGACGCTCTTACCCACGGAATGCTTCTAGCATCTTGTTTCCACGCGCAGAGGGAACCGGCGCTAAACCATTGGCACTCGGTATTCCCTCCATGGTCAAGGAGGCGCGCATCGTTACCGATCGGGCGGATCTATGGATCAAAAACGTCACGGGCTAACTTTCACCCGATACGTAACCTACTCTCATGGCAACTCCGGCCCACATATTAATCGTGAATCGTGATAAAACTCTCCGTGATACGCACTTACGCGTGTTCATCGCTTATAAACAGACGTTTTATTGTTACAATTTACACCTTTTATTGTTCATAAATCTGTACGGTAACAAAGGTTACGTTACGAGACTCGGACGATAAGATCTCGGTTACCCACAGACATTCGTCACAACGAGCGAATAACTACCGTAGTTTTAACACCTTTTAATCGAATCCGATTTGCGCGTATATAACGTCGTTCCGTTCGCCACGCTCGTTTGTCAGAACAAATCTAACGTCCCTCGACCACTCTCTTCTTCCCCCCCCCCCCCCTCTGACTCTCGTTCGCTTATTATTATTATTATTAATCTTACTATAATTTTATTTTCCCATAGCCGTACTGTTGTATAGTTTTGTATCTCTGTTCATTTGTTATTTAATTTCTTATTATTCTTTTTTATTTTCCTATTCTCGTTTTATCTTTCCCGACTACCGATGAACGTTACCGGCAACATTGGCCGTTAATACCTATTCTTTTAATGCTTCTACTTATTGGCCTGGGCCTCCCAGGAGCACGAGTCCTTGATCCGAATAAAGCTGAATTCAAACCTAAATTTTTATCTAAATCCAAATCTGAATCCGAATCTAATTCTCCCTCTCGCTCTCTCCTCTCTTCCTTTCCAATCACAGCTATCCCGTTTTCGTCTCCGAGTTCTCGAAAGCTTCCCGCGCGTTATCCTTCCCCAGTAACCCATCCGTGGTCCAGCGGCGACAAATCCTCCGCTGGTAACGCAGGGATCCGCGCCGACTCCATGTACCGACACTTTCGGCCGTTCAGTTGCGGGATCCGCCGCCGATGAGCAGCGCTCCGCGCCAGCATCGATCCTCGGACGCGGGTCGCTTATCTCTTTGGATCGTGGACCTAATTAGATGGTCGATGGTCGATCGTCTCCGTTCCTCAAGACCGGCCCGGCCGCGATGATTGAGCAGCGGTACGCGACGCGGATGAGAAATCTGCGAAATTCGTCGCGGCCACGACGCCGCGCTATCGGTTCGATTAATAAATAATGAAGTAGGTTAACTGCTTCATCGAACGCCCTCTTTGCCTTTGATATTTTTGCACGCCAGCCTCGTTCCACGGTCGCTCGCACTCCCCGGCTCTCAAAGCAATCGTAAAAGACGCTCCGCGTCAAAATAAACACGTCGACGTAGAAAAGCTCCGCGGAATTTCGCTCACCGCGATCCCGTACCTCGAAATTATTTATCCGCAAAATTTTCTCGCAAATTATCGATTCGTTGCACCAATTATTCGCGGCTCGCATCGCTGCCGTACCCACCTATCGTACGATCGTATACACGTCGATCACACCGAGGTACGTGATGCGCGGAAGCCTTTCCCGTTACACGCACCTGCGCGACTCTTGTTTCTCCGTTCGAGAAATTGCATCGCAACGACCAGAATCACCGCTACGTACACGCGAATACCTATCGCGCCATACCTCCTACGTTCCCGGCGAGTCCACGTTAATTTCAAATTCATCGCATCTGTTCAAAATTGTCCCGAAAATTGGATTTTCGACGTCGAATCCGTCGGTTTTCCAGGGGGAAAAAAATCGTTCGGTGCAACCAAAATCGACCGGCGGACGATTACCACCGAAATACCCCGTCTGGTATGATTTTATCGGTGCGATCGGTGTTCGTGACGCGCGGTGCGAAATGGCGCGGTCGATGCGCGTGTACGTGTAGGCCGACCAGCGTATGTCGGTTACCCGTACCGTTTCACGGGAGAGAAACGTGCGGGTAATTACGGCGAACGATCGGGCAAAAGGGAAAAAGCGGTCGGAGGCAAGCGTTATCGGGCATTTACGCGGCTGGGCGGAACCAGGGTGCAGGGTGGCTGTAACGAGGAAGGACTCGCCTCGGTGGTCGACGAGGAACTAGGAAACTCGAAAGCGGAGTAGACGTTAATTTGTTGCCTCGCTGCCGTCGAGTTTGTTGCGCGTAGCCGGTACGCGTACGTATATTTATTCCGGCGTTTTACGGCCAACGTCATTAGGAATCCCGATAGGCGTACGGGACCGTGTACGCTGCCCCGACACGAATAATTGAAGAGCAAAGAAAAACCACCTCGGCGCGCGCGCGACCGAGAGATCTTACGAATAGGTACTCGCGGAAGGAAACAGCTACCTAGGAGGAAGGCAAGACGATTCGGGTAGTTCGATGCAAACGAGAGGAGGAAAATATGTATTTTTTCCTCCGCGTGGAACGGGAACGTCGACATCCGCGCCGCGTGTTCCGGCGAAGGCGAATATTAAAAATGAAAGTTGGGAGTAGCAACGCGTGGAGAGAGGAGGTCGGTGCGCGCGGTCTCGTCGCGGGCGAGAGAAACGAGGATGGGAATAAAATGTCACGAACGCATGAATATGAAATAGAGACGCGGACGGACGAGCGAAGCATGGGACCGCGAACGTTGGGAAAGAAGGGAGACGGAGAGAGGTTCGGTCGGACTCCGCCGCGTCTGCGTGAAGAGGGGACCACCCAGGAGGCATCGTTCTCCTCATCGGAGAAACTCGAGGGAGATGCCCAAGTCGATTGCGTCTCCTAGAAAATAACACGGGGGCCAAAATTCTCCGATTCATCGCGCGAGACGCGATTCCTAATAGGATCGACGCGGTGAGAAAAATACTCGGGAAAGGATCTTTCACGGGTATCGTCCGAGATCATCGTACCTACCCGTGTACCCGCCACATCCGAGCGCATTCTTCGATCCACTCGTCTTTCTCGCACCGCTCGTTCCGCGGCCATCGATCCTGCCGACGCGAGGAACGCATGCGTCGGGACAGAGATTCCAGTCCCGCGGTCGGATTGGGCGCTTGGAACGCGCACACGAACGCTCGCCGCGTAAAATTGCCGAAAGGACCGGCCAAAATACATACATACGTACCAAACTGCTCCTCCACGCATCCAGCTACGTTCCAGCACCTACACACCCCGACGCGTTTCGCCCGTGTCACCAGCGTGCGTGGTGTAGGTACCCGAGAGCTCGCCGAGAATAGTAACAATTCTGCCAACCCTTGCGGGTTGTTTAATCCTTGGCTACACCCCGCGCGATCTTTACGCGTGCATGTAAAGCCGTATGGACGTGTATAGGAAGCCTTCCATTATCTGGCCATCTTTATTCACCCCCGCTGGCTACGGGTGGACGGATCTGGAAGAAGAAGTATCGGCGTAGAGAAGTCTCTTCCACCACTCGAGAGCTGTCGCTCCCTCTCTCTTCCATACCGCAATATTGGTTTCTTTCTTCTTTTTTTTAAATGTAAATTGCCTGGACTAAACAGAACTTTAGTTCTTTAAATGAAGATCAGTTCGATTCTATGCAAAATTCACTCCCTCTATCGCTTTATCTATCTTTCTCTCGCTCTATCTCTCTTTCTCTGTCGTCTTGTTCCCCTCCCGGTCCTCCAGTCGCCGTACTCCCGCGACCTCGTCCCGCCTAAGAGCCCAAAGAGGGATGGGCCGAGTTTATGACCGAGCACAAATCTCCTCATCAGGCTCCCGCAGGATCTGGGACGCGTTCGTGACGGTGTATCCGTACCACTACGCGGATAGAGGATCGTGAAGCGGGCGAGGGCGTGGGCGAGGATCGCGGGAGGGACGAGTCGGGCCGGGAAATTTCCGGGTGATCCGGGGTGGTTTTTGTTCGTCTACGGGTGGCCGGCACACAAATGAGCCAGCTTGATTCCAATTATTCAGTAAATTAAATACAGAGACTTTACGGCTCTCCTGTCCTCCTATACCTACGCGACGTACAAAAGTTATTGTTGCGAGGGTGCGTCGGCCGGAGCATCCCTCTACGAACGGCGAGAGAGCGCGCGCGCGAGAACGAGAGCGAGGAAGAGAGAGAGAGAGAGAGAGAGAGAGAGGGAAAGAGGGAGATCGCGAGAGAAAGGGTTGATGATGTCGAATTCTCTACTATTGGACGCTTAAACCCGCCCCGAAAGGGTTCGATGAGTTATCTCGTTGCGGATAATTGTCCGCGCGCCACCCTCGCGCACGACGTTCACCTCGTACCTTCCTGTCGCTCCGCAATGTCCGTACAACGTTTCCGTGCGATTGTCGTTTCGTTGAATGCTTCGAGCCTGCGGTAAAACCCTTCTGCTCATTTCCTACGCGTCCAATCAAGGGGTGAATTTTGTCGCTGCGGTTTTAACCAGAGCTTATACCGTCTATTTAGAGCGTACACCCCTCCATTGTTCCCTCCGCGAGACTCGAATGTACATACAACATGCTATGTCGATTTTTTACCACGCGAGATTTATTGTTAATTGGACTAACTTTATGGTCATAAACTTTCCGTGACTATACTAGGCTAGAACGAAATTGGAAGATCTGCAGTCGTAAATTTCCCAATTTCGAAACTATCAACGATGATCTAGACCGAACACGTGAGAAACTCGCTTCTCAAGATCGCGAATCGACAGTGTAGAATTCGAGGCAGGAGCGTCGAAATGCAAGTTTTTTTCCCCGGTGCGAAGGATGAAGCGACGGAAAAATGACGAAAGCTCAACGTGGATACGAAATTATAGACGTTGGCGGCATCCTCTGTGGCTCCAAAGCTCGAATGACGATTCGGACCGAAGATGGAGAAAATCGGAGATAAAAGCTCGAAGGCAATAAATTTTCATACGTCCGAAGCTCGCGATTCGTATGAATCGAGCTGAGACAAATCTGAGGCGAAGATGAAAAGGATCGGAACCGTTGAAGTGAGAGATCATTTCTCGGCAGGGTTGAGAGAATAACGTTTCTATGCGAGGTCCTCTCGAGGGGCTGGGGTACGCTTGTTATACGAAGGAATTCATCGCTGATATTTTATTCATCGCGCGGCAATAAATTGATCGGATAATCCACTCAACATTCTCCTTCCTCCTCCCCCTCCTCCTCGCGGGCTCCCGTTTTGTTGCTATCGATTCGAATTGCGGATAAAGTAATTGAGTTATGGAACTTCCTACCACCGAACCAACACCAACGCCTCGCGACTCGTCGGTGTAGCTCGTGCTGATGATTACATAGAAAATCTTCTTCGTCGCGTAGGCATCCCCAGTTCCATGCCTAATTCCTACTTTCTTTGGGGAGTACGTCGGGTCTTTTTACGACCAAACGTCTTCAAGCTTCTCCCACGTAGCCACGCATTCGTATGTACCCACGCCTATGTGCCACGAGTCTATGTATCTCACCTAGCCCATCCTCGTCGATACCATGTAAGTGCTCGCGGCGGGAATGGTATCCGAGCAAACTTCTGCTGCTACGCTTCGGAAATATCCTTGGTATCGGACAAAATATTCGAAACGTACCCAGTCACCGCACATTTATGGGGCCAAAGCTAAAAGTGTCCAATTCGTTTGGCATTACGAATTTGGGTAATCGAAGTCTCCGTTTCATTCTTCACCCCAATTAAGCGGTGATAAATAAAGCGTAACGTATGGATTTTTCCATTAGCTTAGATCTCGATTGGGCTTGACTCGCGCGTGCGCTCGCGACAGCAAATGGAAAATATTCTGACCCTAACGAAGTTTTCGACGATAACGGAATAAAATTTATGATGGTAGCGGATTGATACTCCACGGATGGTGGAGAAATACTTCGCGAGTTGATTTAAAATGGTGAGATGAATCAGTTTCATCGAAAAGACACCGCAACGTGTATCTGCGATACGCGACTCCGTCGTTGACGAGTGGTCCTCGCGAGCTATGTGTTCGCAGATTCTAATTCTCCCGTCGAACGTCGCGTGCGCTCCCTTCGTCGGGATATCTAATGAAAAGATGAATAATTCTCGACGTGGGTATCGATAATAGGTACGCGCGCGAGAGTCCGTGATCGAAACGACGATGGTAGCTGCTTCAATTATCTCGTTGGAGACGTATCCCGCGTTTCCGACTCCTCTCGCCGCACGGAAGAGGTTGGTTCTTTCCGGCGTACAGGGGAGGAGTAAATATGCCTATATATTAGGGCTAAGTCCTTCATTTACCCGAATAAGCTGGAAAGAGGGTCGCTTCCCTTCGCCATCAGGGAGCCACGTTCGCGTCGTCCTCCTCTCGCCACCCGCTGAGACCCCTCCCGGATATACGAGCTAAATCTACGCGTATAGCCGTGGCAGGAAAAATAATTATATTCACGTGTGGGTAAAGCTTTCGTAGCCGGGCGTAAGTTACGCTCCTCGGAGGCGAGCTTAACTCGGGCCAAGAGTCATCTAACTTCGACTGTAACTTTGAGGAACATGCTGCCAAGTTAACCGTGCGCCGGAGAATTTATATACCGTGACGTTTCCGGCTTGGGAGTTCCACGTTTTTCCACGGAGGGCAAATACTCGTGGAAAAGCCGGAGCTCCTCGCGATCGCGAGACGGAGGCTGGAGAAAATTACGCGGCTCGATTATACCGACGCTTCGATTTCCGTTGCCCCCGTGATGCTGCCGAGAAGCGAACCGCGCGCGCGCGGGGTGTCGTGTTTATTATCGTACACCTCGTACGCGTAAGGGAGACCACTTATCCGTATGAACGCGTCAAAGTCGTAGATATACTACCCACTCGCTCGGACCGCGCGAGACGCCCGGCATTCGTTGTTGCAGACGTTCCTCGTTCTGGCGAGACTACGGGAAGATGGAGGTCGTGAATATTACATGGCTGCTAACATTCCTTCCACAGCTACCAGCCAATCTCTCTCCTTCGAGGCTTTCCTCGCCTCCGCGCGCGTCAACCCTTTCCCGACTCGCGTTCGAGGAGATAATATTCTCTCCGCGATAACGACGATCTTCGAATACCCACGCTCGGGCTATCAAAACGACGATGCCGATTAGCCTAAAATGGTCTTTCAGGGACGACGAATTTCCATTTTCCACGCCGTTCGGATTCTCTGGAAGCACAAAAAAGCAAAAAAGCTCGGTCGCCACGCGAATGGCGAGGGAAGAGGCGAGTTTTATTCCGAAGCTTCGCGCAACGACGCGAAACGGATAGCGGTCGAAGAGATGCGGATTTCTCGTTATTACAGAGCTAACCTTCGGCTCCCCGAGCTTCGCATGTGCGGAAGGGATGAAACTACGGTATTCCCACTCGGAACGTGACGCGTTCTTTTACGCGCGCGCGCGGATGACACGATTCGCAGTGTAATCTTATCGTCGCTCGTGCGCCTGCATTTTTCAAATATTCCATCAACGTAGGAAAGTCGTATATTACGAGGCGAGGACGTACGATCGGTTTCGTTCGGGCGTGCCTCGAATGCTACCGATAATGTCTTTCGTCTTCTGCTCCGTTCGACCCTCTCGGCTGCTTCCCCGTCGGCCAGCCCCTCTCTTTCTCGTTTTCCTCCGCGAAATTCGTGCCCGTCCGTGATACTGGTCGAACGTGGCTGGTTTCCGCGGCGATCATCGATGTTGCATGATCCACGAGTCGCTTCGTACCACGTTTCGCGGCCAATTCATCCCGCGAAGAATCGATGCCGGCGAGGAAACGTGATGTTCGGAATTACCACTTCGCGAAAAGGTGGAAAAGGTCATCGCGTTGTTTGTGGAATAAGCAAAAGGGACGCCGGGCGCCATCCAACCTCGCGGTCGTTACGACTTTCGATTTATGTCGTCACGAAGGAAGGATGATTGCTTTTCCGGGGGGCCGCGAGCGAGGGTGAACGAAAAGAAAGTCGAGGGAATAAGAATGACGCGAAAACGAAGGATCGAGCGGTGTCGAAAGGGCGGAACGATCGTCTCAAGGTTTCGCGGCGACCAGTCAGAATCTGAGTAAAGAGCCGACGACGCCGTGATATCGTGGAATCGCTACCTCGAATCGAGCTTTCGCCTCGACGAGACGCAAAAATTTCTCGCCATTTTCCAATAGCTACGACGTAAAATAATTTACGGTAGAACGAAATAAACATGGACGGCGAAATGAGAATTATTAAACGGTAAAATGTTAAGGAAAAGATAAAGGATTCTGTAATAAATGATAACAATGCGCTTTATATCCTCTAGCCCGAGATGAAAATTCCATTCGATCGATCGTGGTCGCGCTGCTGTATTTTCACTCGTTCGGGAATTTCACCGGAGATGCGTAGAGAATTTTCAAGAAATTAGTTTCACTAGCACGTAATTTGCGAACGCGATTGATCGGTATTCCATTGTTTTCCGGTCGACCGTCAAATCTTCTTTTTCATCGCGCGCCTCGCGGGGGAAAAGTGCTTCGTCGACGCGTGTAGCTCGCGCGAGGTGCGAGGGAATAAATTAGGCTCGTTCCAATGGAAATGTTGGCTGGAGGTAGGCGAGGCCGAATTTCGGGACGAGAAACGTCGGGAAAGGATGTCTCGCGTGAGTTTACGGAAATCGGGTGGTGCGAAGTCCGTGGGTCGTCGGAGCAGCAAGGGCCGCGAGGGATGAAAAAGCATCGGAAAGGGACGACTTCGGTGGCTGGGAAAGATAGAAATCTGTCGGTCAGCTCGTTCGCTCAAGGCCAACGCGAGGACTTCCCACTCGAAGGGCTTCCGTCAATACTCCAATTTTTTTTCCTCCGGCGGGAATTAGGCGCGGCTAAACGGGGTACTAATAAAATTTCAAGGCCGTTTTAAACGACGCTCCAGAATTTTTTTCCACTCCTCCGACGCGCTATACCAGTGCTACAACTTTTTTCCTCGGGTTATTCGCTCCAGCTATTCGCCACGGCTACGAATCCACGTTTCTTCGGCCCTCTTCCTCCGGCATCCGGTTGCAGCTGGCCAGTCGTATTCGTGACACCGATCAACGCTCACGGTTTTCGCGCTTTTTCTCGCTATTTTCGAACGCGACGTCCGCGCGATTTCCGTGGAAACGAGCTGCTCCCGTCGCAGCTTCGGGACTCGAGTGTTTCTTTACTCTCGCGCCATCGAAGCGACGGCCGTCGCATCGATTCGTTGGATGCTCGCGTAATGGCGGACGCCGCCGTCGCCTCGCGTGATGACAGTCGGCTCTCGAAGGTAAAACCATTTTCATTACGCGGAAAATCCACCTTTCAAATTCATCCCCGTGATTATCTTTTTTTCGAAAAACCTCCGCGCGATTTTTCAATCGCCTTAACCGTTAATCGCGACTAGACGAGTTGCAGGTAAGGAAATTTTTTCTAGTCCAAATTTCACCGGGGTAGACGAAAATAACATCACGCGTAATTTACTAATTTGTCTTTAACATAATTTGACCGACCGACATTTTTCCCACGTACGAGCACAAATATTTCACGTTTCGAAAATATTTTCGTCTTGTTTGTAACATTTTTCAACGAGCCACGAATACTAATCTGAAATTTCTGTCGAGTTTTTTGCGTAAGCTATTGTGTCGAGTAAAATTCAGTTAAGGACTATGGAAATTGTACGACTTTAATATCTTTCCGTTCATCGCATCACGAACCCGATGAAAATAACGCTAATCCTACGATCCGAAAATCCCGAATATTATTTCGCCGGCGAACATGACGATAAAATTCAATCGACGTGAAAATAGAATATTAGCGGAATAATATGCCGTTCGAATAATCAAGCGAGGCGATACTTCGTAACTCGAGAATATTCCAAGTGCGTAAGGATTATTTTCTCGATAAAATCCCGAAGATCGGTAGGGAATTAATTTTCTTTCTCAAGAAATATCATAAATACGACGAATATAACGAATACTTCTGGTGTGCCGCGCGCAAAAGCTCACCGCCTTTTCGTGCGATGTACGAGAATAGATTCGAGTTTTGTGGAGAGAGAGAGAGAGAGAACGAATCGTGATTTTTGTGGCTTCGGTATTTGTTAATTTCGAATGTGCCGTCGCTGAGGAACATCGGAGCGGTAACTAAAGTATGCGGTGCGTCGGACCGTGAAGCTTTACGACGTGTCGTTCATCGAACAAACAGGCATTGTGTCGTTGATAAATGCAATTTGGCCCCTATGAATATGGAGTACGGCACGGAACTCGCGCGTTACCTTCGAAACGCGAGCGAATCGCTCCGTACATCGACATTGTCGACTGAAAAGCTCCCGGATCAAACCATCCGTAATTGACTCGTCAACGCTTTCGTACTCTCTCTCGTCTCGTTACTCTCTTCGTCTCATTTTCATTTTCCATTAAAACGACACTGCATTTTTTCCACCGATTCGAGTCGCTTTTTAGATCGACGCGACGAGCTTTCCGTCGCTCTGGATTTCTATATTTTGCCTTCGTGCTTCGTATTCCGGTTCGATTGCCGATGCGTAGTTCTGCGAGGTTTAAACTACACATTACGCGAGCTTTCCGCCGTTCAACCGCCTTAAATCGAACGAATTGGGAAACGAAAGCAAAGGCGACGATGTCGAATTGATCCGTTGATTCCCAAATCAATTTCGTATGCGAAATACCCTCGTTTCAGATGAATCGCGTCGAAATAACAAAATTCCAAAAACGATGAAACGTAAATTGATTTTCCTCCATGTTTCAGGATTCCTCATGTGGCGACGAGGAAATCGCCTCCTTGGCACCCCTCCGATCTTCCCCTACTTCCGAGGTAAGTTTCAATCGACAACTCGTCGAGACATCGAGCCGTGTGTTCGTCCCAACGTCTTACTCCTAGAATCGAAATCAGTCGTGATACAAACACGCGCCAAAAATACCTAAATCGTTGACCAGATTCGATCTCGATCGCTCAAAATTCCGTGAATTCCGGATCAAAGTAGCTCCACGAGCGTTCTCAACGTGCGAGAGCATCCACACTAACATAAAACTAAGCAAATGCTGGGGTGAAGATTAGAAATAAGTAGTAAACAAAGAAGTAGAGAAACACTGACAAAAAGCCACGTGTATCACGAAAACGCAAATGGGAAGAGGAAGGGTAATGAACAAATAAGAAAAGGGGTGAAAAATGCCGATGGACAACGAGAGAGAAGGCAAACAAAAGAGAAGGTAAATTCGAGCGAAGGTAAAAAAAAAGTGAGGTTGGAACGCAGAGGAAAATGGAATGAAACGATGGAATAAAAATCAAAATGACGAATGGAATATCAAATTGACAGGGACACGCGTTTTTCGTCGAAACGTCCAATTTTATCGACGACGATGATCAAATCTTTTTCTAAGAACCGCGTACCGCGGCTCGCCTCATGCCGCTAATTACCTACGAAGAGGATATAGATATATATACACACGTATATACATATATATATATATTTTTGATGCGGGGATTGGTCGGAATTTAAGTGGAAATTACTCGTGCGAGGGTTGCAAAGAGTTCCTCGATGACGGGGAACGAGAAACGGTCGAGTCTCGCACGGTAGCTCTGTCTCTCGGCGAGCCTCGGCGGTACTTCGGTACTTTGGTATTATATGATGATTCTTTTATTGTCGTAATATTTCACGTTTATTAGACGCGTTAACCGGCCGCGACCAACAGCTCATTTAAACGCAACAAAATCATATTTAGCTACGTAACAGGCAACAACCGCACCGCGATATTTCTTTATTCGGCGGCGTCTCTCTCTTATAAGCCTTTTCCTACGGCGAAAATCGTTCCTCCGCGTCCGAAAAGTAGCCGCGTCACGTTTCGAAATTCGTCGTTCTTTTCCCTCTCCTTCGCCTCGTCGCGTCTCTCGTTCCCCATCGTGGGAAATGCGTTGAGACGGGATTTCGGAAATTTCGAGAAACATTCCACCATTTTTATTTCATTTTTATTCCAACGTGGCCAAATGTCGAGCGGAATTTCTCCATCGAGTAAACTACGCTCCAGAGGGGTAGCTAACGTTCTTTAAGATACACGACATGTTTTTTGTCCTCTCCGCTGACAGAGAAACGGTCACACGCCATTTTGTCTCCCTTTATTCACTCCGCGTCAGAGATCGTTGAACGAAAAAACGGTTTTCTTCGTGGAAAAAATCGAGGGACACCATTTTGATTTCTCCTTTTCGTCACGGATCCGCGAATCACCGGAGGTAATCGAGTAAATATAATTGCCATCGTCCGTTGGGAGGAACGATGTACCGAAGATGCTAATGACGCTCGAACATTTCCAGTCGCGATGAACACGACCGTAAATTACGGCTCCGATCAGAAGAACAAAATTTTTTTTAAAAAAATTAAAAAAATAAAAAACATCAAACGACACGGTGAAAAGGAACGATAAAGTTTTCGACAAGTATTCCCTTCTCCGCGCGGGTTGACCGTGGATTTGGATTAAAATCCGACTTAATTGGAGGAAACTAACGCTGACGATACTACCGTTGTTTATCGCTCGTATTATTTTATTCCACGAGATTTATTGAAAACCACGAAAATGTGTGGAAATCTCTCCGGTAGTAGGAAACCAACGCGACGACGCGATTGAAATGGAAATTCGAGATGGCAGAAATCGTCGCGCGATAGCAATTTTCAAAAGAAAAAAAATCAGCGTGTCGGATGGCCGTTCGAGAGGGGGAATGAATTCACAATTGAAATCGTACGTTTAATTACAGGGTGGCAATCAAGCAACGATCAACGGAGCTAAATACGGTTTTAGTGTTTATACGAGCCACTGGACTCTCTACCGACCTAACCGCGGTCAATTTACTCGGCTAAGGGTTAATTGAACGTTGTTACACTGGATTTAATAGTTGCGCACGTCGCGTTCGGATCTAAGATTATATTTGTCAGCCAACTATCTGAGCGCACCTACGGTCAGTTCTCGAGATTGTACGTTCGTCCATTTTTCTCTATCCTCACAGCGCGTCACGCCAATCTTCTCTACGCTATTCCTATAATTTACTATTAAAATTCGTGTTCAAGAATAAAAAACGTATCCAACGTTCCATTTCCCGAACCATCGAATTTCACGCGAAGTTTAACCTCGTTTTTCCTACCTCGCGCATGATTCACACAAACGCGCGTTTTCGGATTTCGACGATCGTGAAAGAAAATTTTTCTGGGATCCGGGTCTATTTTCTGCAGTGGAAATTAATGGTACTTTCCAGCCGAGTTCTTCGATCGAATCGCTTACTCGTACCTTCCCAAAGGAATTCGCTCCTCGGCTCCCTGGAAGCGATGATAAATTCTACACGGTTGAAAAATGACGCGCGACACAGGACAATTAATTATTAGCTATTCGTAAGTGTCGCGAGTAATGGAAAGAGTACAACATTTTGTTCGTACCGTGCTGTAAAACTCGTTTGTTCGGACGCGTCGCGAGAGAGAAGACGTTTCTCGTTATTCGTTTCGTGGTTTCGAGCGACTCGAGTAACGACCATTTATCGGTCCCGAACTGCATTTGTCACGTGTCGCGCGTAAATTATTTGTAAACAAAAGAGTAACCCGACACGTGGATCATTCGTATCTTACGCGAGCGAGTCATATATATAGATATTTATATACGTAGTTCGGTGTCTCGAACGACTATCATAAAGCCATTAAGTTTATTATACCGAGCTATTAACTTAAATATTACGACTCGCGTGTCGCGGAGTCTTGCTTTCTTGATTTATTACCGCGAGAGATCATGACGCGAGGTGACTGCTACCTGTGGCATTTCCCACCTATACGGGGTGCACCGCCCCGAAATATCGCCCCGAAGATCAACATTTCAACGCTTCTCGCGCGCATATCCCGCATTTTCACGAATCCCGTGTCGAGCAACGCTAATAAGTCGCGATAAATAACAACAGCGTTCCGATCTATCGGCAAACATCAAACGTCGCATCTTCGAGATCTTCAAATTTTGTTTCCACAACCCACCGAATTAACATACTTCGATTTCAACATCGAAGGTCTACCGCTCGACGTTCCAAGGACTCGTCGAATTTCGCCGAAAAAACCGTGAAACATCGATGGACCTTCGGTATTAGCGAAAATTTTAATGAAGGTCAAGCGAGCGAGCAGCCGTGATTCCACACGGCTGTTCGACGAGGATTCGATGCGACTCGATTAACCGCAAAGTAGAAAGATTATTCGAGACGAATCGTCGGATATTTTAAATGTTCAATTTCAACAATTCAAAGCTCGAAACTTATTGCTTCGGGGATCTGAAAAAAATTGCAGATTCTGCATCGAGCAGCGAGCAATTGCCTGCGCGAAGCATGGAAAATGTGTGGAAGATTCTCGTATGCATTTTTGTACGGGGCAAACTGCGATGAAATACCCATCGGTATCCGAGATCCACCGAACGATGGACTGAAGAAAAAGAGCTTCGATCGTTTCGAATGGAAAAAAATAAAAACCGAGAAGGTTCGATTCCGAGGCGGTAAGGAGAACGAACGATGTTCGTGTAAGTTGATAGAGACATGGAATCATCGCGTCGGGCGATAGCGTCCGGGGATTTGTAAGAAAAAGGAGAGAGGGGTGAGAAGAGAAAACGGAAAATAAGATAAGGGAGGAAGTTTTATAGGGTTGGCAGGTTTCTTACGGCTGGTGGATAAATTTGAAATGAGGATTTAGTAGGGTCCGTAGCGAAATACGCTTTTGACGGTTCGTAGCGCCGGTAAATATCTCGCGGTGGAAGAAACATTGTTTCAAATAAGACGTCTCTCCCCGACGAAGGAACGAGCCCCGCCGCCGAGTCCCGCTCGTTCCACGATTCGTTTTTTCCTTTCGGTTCTCCCGATATTTTATTTTTTCACCTTGCTTCGGTCCTTTTTCCGCTTGATTTCTTGCTTCTCTTCGCGATTTTTGCCTCGTTTTTTCTTGTTATTATTTTTGTTGTCGTCGTTGTTCTCGTTTTTGTTTCTTAGCCTCTCTCTGCCTTTGACCGGCGCGGCCTCGGTCAGGGTATAACGCCGCGAGATGGTGAACGCGATTGGACCGAATCTCACCGCGCTCGAACCTCGCACACCATCCTTCCAATCACGCTCGCGCTTCACCGCTTCGGGGGGCGCACAATGGTAATATTATTCATAAACGCGAGAGCGTGTATACGCCGTCGTCCCACGAACTTCCACGGCGACCGACGCCAGGGCAAGACTTCGCGTAGAAACGCGCTCGAAGCTCGACTCAGAAAACCATGCCGCGCGCTTCTGCATCTTTATGAACTTGTTATTATACGAGCCAGAGGATATATATAATCAAAGAGCAGGAATACTCTCGTTCTCGTTCCCCCTTTTCTTTCCCTGCTTCGTTCCTCCTTGCCAATCTCGTGTTTTTTTCCCTACCTCCGCGATCCTTCGCGTCCATTTCAGCCATCGGCCACCCTCCACTTCGAAAGCTCCGCGTGACCCTCCTCTCGTTCCCCTGCTTCTGCTTCTTTTTCTTCCATCCTCCGAGCCTCGTCTCATTTTTCCTCCCGTTGCCATTGTTTTTCGTCTCATTCCGCACAGATTGGAATTCCGATGGAAAATTGTGGCGGCTATGCTAATTTTCGATCGTTGTCTTCCATTATCGTCAGTTTCTCGAGATTATTCGCGTCTATTCACCTCATTCCGACTCCTCGTTATTTTCTCTCGCTAGAATTTCTTCGCCCCTTCACCATTTCTCGTCTCGTTTTTGTACAACTCGGTTGTATACGTTTTTCCGACCATCTAGACATCTTTTTCTCCTCGTTTACATTTTATTGTCGTTCCTCGTTTCTCGTACGCGTCTCATTTTCAATGTTTTCGAGGCTCGTTTTATTCGCTGTCTCGTTCCTTTTCTCAATTTATTCATCCTCCGCTGTTCGCTACGTCGAGGGGGGTAAAGCG
The DNA here is from genome assembly GCA_963969455.1 of Arge pagana. NCBI lineage: Eukaryota > Metazoa > Arthropoda > Insecta > Hymenoptera > Argidae > Arge > Arge pagana. The sequence continues at coordinate 1,286,239 of OZ018312.1, read as the reverse complement.
GGGTCCACGTGGTAAATTCTCGTTTTATACGTGCATCGAGATTTCGTTTCATTTCACTCGGCCCTCTCGCTCGTGCGCATGAATATATTCGAATTTTTAACGCTCCAATAGATTACACCGGAGAGCATTTTATAGACTGTAATATATTACTTATTTTAGGCGTAAAAGCGAGACCTCGCTCCGCGCTCGATAAAGAAATCTTAATTTTCTCCAGACCGGGAGAAATGAGTTTGGAAATTCTTTCGAAATCGAACGAGTTACGCTCGCAACGAAACACCTGGATTAACTTCGGGGGTGATTAGCAGCCGGGCTCGAGAGAATGAAGCTACGGACTAACTTCCCCGCTTGACGAGAAAACTTTTCATTACATATTGTATCAAGTACAATGCGTTAAATTTCAACGTTGTAACCTTTACAGCCCGCTGCGCTGACCCCACCGCTGCCTCTTCGCCGTCGGGGTTCCGTTCACCCGACTGAAAAAGCCTGGTTTCCGTGCTTTTTTCCTCCTTTTTTCCTTCACTCCCGGGTTAACGCCCTAGAAATGCTCGAGCAAGAGAGAGAGACGTAGGGTTTCGGTGGCCGCGGCGGCGGCGACGCTAGTTGTCGAGGGAAGAAACGGGAGGAGAAACAAAACAACGGCCACGCGTCTATCCGCGGAGGATTTTCGAAAAATCTCGATCCAAAATCGCGAATAACCGGACCTTGCTTCTCATCCCACTCGACGATTTCCGAGGGCATCGGCTGGTTATCTCGCGAAGACCTCGGACTCGTAAAGACGGGATGAAAATTATATCCTGCAGGTACTTCTAATTGAGATACCCTGCACGTGGAATCAACGTTTTTATAGCGCAACAAAATGAGTTTCGGGAGAAAAATGCCCGGAATAAAAAAGAAAAAAAAGATTTAACAAAAAAAACGCACGGTGGCTTGAAAAATAATGAAAATCGCATTCAAGCAGTCGACAGCCGAGGGATAGTAAAAAATAACTGTATTATCAAATGACACGATGAATCGTAAAGATTTCGTACATTCGCGACGTAGATTCGGAATGCAAGAAGTCATTAGCGACTTTAAATACGGTTCATTTTTATACGCCGATAATTATGCCAGCGTTCGCGTTACATAAATTTCGTGACGCCAGCCGAAAGTTTTTCTCCATCTTTTTTCCCAACTTTATGCCCTTGCGAGTCGGAATTACGCATCGCGATTCTCAACGTGAATCCATTTTCTCAGGTATTCACGATTCTCCTTCGCGTTTCTCCTACCCATCTCCGATAATCAGATCTCACACGGGTATCTTAGGAATAGAAATTTTCGAACGTGGAATAAAATCGAGGAACAAGGATGAAATTCATTCGTCATGGCGGACAAAAAACGCTTGTCACGTTCAGTTATCGCTGGTCGGACTCGGATCAGCGTCGTGGAAGGGGTTCCGAACTTTTACCGATCGTGATTCCTCGTGCCGGTAAAATTGCGGTGTTCGCTGGAAAGTGGAACAGAAACGGCGCGCCTCGTCTCGTGTAATATTGTTGCTCGCCTACCGCTGATATCTGGTTTTTCTTGCTATACCTACTATACGTACAACTTAAGTCCTGGAAAACGTGGCGTCGTCGGAGACGCAGGGGTGGAACTATCCAGTAGTGGATACCCGCGAAATACAAGCCAGTCGCGTGCGGTGACACAACTACGAGCGCGAAGCCTTGCATTCGCGCATGTATGCTTATATACCTCTGTATACGTATACGTATATATATGTATGGGTGTGCGCGTAGACGTAGCTGGCGGTGTACGTACGCCCGACGCAGAACCCAGATACGTACCTGGGATAGGAGGGTAGGAAAGTATTGATCTCTACGGCTCGTCGTCGAGGGCGGGAGTCGCTGCCCCGATGGAGGGTTGTTTTCCGCCGCTCCTCATCCCCTCCGCGGCGCGGTAAGCTCTCGCTTCCCTTTTCACGTACGTATCGAGGCGAGAAGCAGACGAGTTCTGATTGGACGGTCGGGCTGCGGCCAAGATGGCCGACCTCGACGCATATACCCGGGGTATATAGGGTATGGAGACGGTGAGACGGAGACACCATCCGTCCCTTTCTCTCCTTTCTCTCCGCGTATCTCTCTTTACCCGAGCGCGTTTCCCGCACGGAATTCCGTCTCCTCCCCTCCCACCCCGTCGCCCCGTCACGAAACCCTCCGCGCTTCGACTGCCATCGAAACCTTTTCGTTTCCGACATGCCGATCCGCTACCGCGAAGGCGAAACCGGCGAGAAATAAGTTTCCGAACACCCCGAGCACTCTCGCCGCTTTTTGCGAAATTTATTGCGGCGATATATTCACATCCATTAGATGTCTCGGTCCTTTTGCCGTGCCCCGACGTTGCCCCGTCTCTGCCACCCTCAAGTCGCCTCGCTCCCTCCCTCTCTCCCTCCCTCCCTTCCTATTTCCTTCGTCTACAACGCGGACGCCTCTCATCCACCTTCTCTCATACGCGCTGGCCCGAGTGCATTTCGCGCGATACACGTCATTCGCGCTCCTCCACGCGATGAAAAAAGAGAGATAGACGGAGGACGGAGCGCTCGGGGAGAGAACTTCGACTTCCCGGAATTCCCGCCCTCCCGACAACCTCGACTCGCAACTCTTTCATATATATTTATAAACCGCGCATAATATTATCTTGCAGTTTCTTGCACCGCACGCTACTTTCTCAACGTCCTTTTCATGCCTGTCGTCGACAACTTTCAAAACGTATCTCCGCACCTCGGACGTTTCCACGTTCAAAAATACCTCCTCGCCTCTTCTCGCGCACCTATCCGCTACCTTCTGCCACGAGTTCAGTCGCTCAACGACGAAGCTCCGGGCAAAAAGCTCCTCTGCTGCCGCGAGGATTTCTTCCTCGCCCGATTCCCCCTTGCCGGGGAAAATGGCTGATCCATCCGAAAAATTCCACGTGTCGTCTACCAGAAAAAAGTTCTTCTCGACGAGCTTATCGCCAATAAAAAAATTAGAGGTCACGAAGCACCGCGAAACGTCTCTTCGAACTCGAAAATTACGGAGGAACGAGAACCACGAAGAATACGTGCGGACGAAGGTGCAACGATCGTCTCGAAGTCGATGACACGCCTCGACCAGAGAACAGCTTCTCGATGAGATGCCACCGATCACCGCGAGTCGCATCTCGCGCCAAAATGGATCTTTGATCGGCACCTCGAGTTTCACAACCAATCGAAGCTAATGGCCGGAGCATTAGCGACGAATTGTCAGCGATATACGGGCAGTATAACGTTGAGAGACCGTAAATCGCGCTCTTACCGATCTCCGTGTACGTATTAACAACGCCTCGCCGTTCAAACGTACAGCGTGTTTGGGTGCTCGTGAAGATATCGCGCGGACGCCCGCGCGGAGGTGTCTACCTACGCTGCGGATAAGGATCGAATATGGACACGGGAAACGTATCTATTCCGAGGTCTGGTAGCGTCGCTCGTTCACGAGCTGGATCTCGCGTCGTAAACATTCCTGGGATCGAAGGCAACGAAATCAGGAATAATTATTTTCCTTGTCAACAGCGAGCATCGGCTCGTCGCGATCTGGCATTCGTTACCTCCTCGTGGACTACGAGCTCCACGTGTCGCGTGGGACTCGGCTTCGAGAGCCTCCACGTCTCATTCTCTTCGTGCCTCGCCGCGGCCGACACCAGCTCCTCGATCCATCGTGCCTTCGGAAAATAAACCGTTTTCCGTCTTTTTCCAAAGACGAGGGTCCGAAAATTCACTACCGAACGGGAAGAAACGTCGGATAATATTTACTCGGACTTGGGCGATTGTCGGACGTTTTCTAGATCAGACGCGCGGATGTGGCTGGCATCTCTTCCAGCGAGTTTTCAGGGTGAGTCGTTCGCCCGCGTCTTTTCGACAGATTTATCGAGCCTAGATACGGACTCGCCTAGTTTACCCGAAGCTCTCTTATCCGTTTCGAAATCTCGTCGTATTCTTTGGAAAAAATTCCAAGAATCTTCCAAGCGCGACGACTCGAGCCCGCCACCTAGCTACGTGAAAATGTCCGACTTTCCGCGCTCCCATTACGCCGGATTAATTTATTTCTCGTAGATGATTATCACCCGACGTAATACGAGGGACGTAACGAGTAATAAACGTTATCAAATGTAAAATATCATCACGCGTATTTGTTCCATGTTCGTTAAATATAGACGTTTACCTGCACGCGACATCGTCGTTGTCGTGGTCGCTTTTTCCCCGGTGCCAAAGGTTAAGTGTACCTAGACGCGGGTATTTAGTACCAGAAGGTTTTAGGTCGTAGGTGGTCAGTTGTTCGCGCTTTACGGTGGCGCTACATCGCCATATAGAGATTCGCGTACACCTGCTCATTATTTTATGGCGTTGTTATCCTCGCGAGCACCGCGCTCGTCTCGCCATCGAATCGACTCGGTGTCCTCGTTCACCGTTCGCGCGCAGATCCGCTGAACTGAAACGAGAAAGTAGATCGATCTTATCGCTAGAGAGAAAAGAACAACAAAAAGGACAAAAAAACTACTACTATTACTATTTTCATTTTATTTTTTCCTCCGCGTATAAACTTTTCCGCCACGTGATCCGTCGCTCCGGCGATAACTAACGATTTATTTTTACCGCGTCGACAAAATTACCACTGACGGCGCTACTTTTTTTTCTACGCTAAAATTACGTAAGTACACGGCAACCGAACAGCAAGCTGCGTTCAACGATACCCTGCCTGGACATAAAAGTCGACGCTGGACGCGACACAGTTACAGCGAGCTTCGGTAAGCTCGAAAAAATTTATTTTACCTTTTTCCCTCGATTCTGTGCAACCGGTTTTTTTTTTTTAGAGAAATTTTGCGAAAATGGTGGAAATTTATTCTCGCCTCGCCGATTATTTCACCGTTCGATAGCTAAAATAATCCGTTAGGAGGCAATTTGATCGCGCGATACGCGGCGGGCGAATAGCCGAGGCTGCAGAGCTTTTTGCAGCGCCGAGACTCTCCGGCGAAAAAGAGTCGGCCAACCAGCTAGAGGCACGGAACATTTGCATATAATTGACGTTCGCGTATACTTTTCATGCATACCCTCGAGATAACTTTCCCGTTCGCCGTTCGTTCCTCGTCGACGTAACTTTAAGCGAGGATATGTGTATCCTGGCGATAAAGCATCTCGGTAAAGTTATAATATACGGCCGTAGGGATGCCCTAGACGCTGATATTTTCAACATTACGACAATTTTTTCCAATTCGGCTAGCAAAACGAGACCGGTGATTTTTTGTCCTTGTCGCAAGGATCGACGCTGAATTTTGACAAATACGCTTCAACGGCATTGTAATGGCGGAGTTGGCCAATTATGTTCGAAACTTCATCGACGATATTTCGCTGGGCGGAGAGAAACGTAGAGAGAGGTACGGCGCTTCGGAATCGAAAATACTCAACGAGATTGGAAGCTTCGTCGTCGAGGAAGGTCCGTCGACGTAGGCAACGAGCTTCCAGCCTTGTTCCTTCTTTTTCACTTCGGCTCGTTGTCGGCACGGGTTTACGATTTTCTCAGAGAGTATTGGAACGCGGAGGCAATTACAATCTCGTTTCATCAGGAATTTTGTGAAAATAACTCGGGACTATCAAATGTGATTGACGGGAAACTACGTTCAGCGAACGCGACGATGCCATAAGCGAGGAACGCATTTGCATGATAGAAATAAGGCGAGGATGAAAATTGTCGGTGAAATGAAATTCGACAATGTTTCCAAGTCATTGGAAAATGTTCTCGAAGTATAATAAAGGATTAGCAACCCGCGAAGAATATTGCTATAAAATGTTCCTCGTCGCGAGTAACGCGAGAGAGTTTGGGATTTTTTCGACAACTGTTCTCGAACGCGTCTAGTCGTCGTCGATCAAAAAAACGGTATCGCGTCAAATTCAAGGGTAAACATCGTTTCGGAGACATCAACGAAATGGCAAGGGCTGTGATCGTAAAATTCCAATATTTTCCCGTCGTTGTTTTTTTTTTCCTATCGTTGTTTCGTGCTAAACGACCTCGAAAAGGGAAAGTGAACGGTAGAGCGCAGCGTCGCGTTTCAAAGAATACTTTTTTTTCCCCGGCGTCCGAAGGGCCCAGACTAAACGGCTTTACAGCGGTTGACAGAATCTCACGTGGGGTAAACAAACGATTCGGAAGGTTGGAATCGTAACGTGACGCAAATCGAGGTCAAGTCGGTAAGACGGAGTTTCGACTGGGCAGAGAAATCGGATGAACTAAAATTTTGGGGTGTTTTTTTTTTGTTTCTGTCTTTTCGTGTTTACGAGTGAAATGACATTTGTTCGGAAATGATGTAATCGTCAGTCGCGTGGTTTATGGAAATCGAATCAATCCGGGCTTCTGCATACGTTCGCTCACTCTCGATTTCAATGTGTTTTTATTGCGCCTCTTAAATTCACATTTATGAGCTCTTATGTTCGTTCCTCGTTTCTTCGCTCTCCCACATAACAGCGGCAGCAATACCGCTTTAGGACTCTCGAGTGTAAACGTACGTGAAACGCGACGCGTCGTTCGTTGGCCACCTTAGACAAATCGACACATCAACCTTAAGTACGCAATAAATATGATAGATATGACCAACAATTGTAATCGTAAATTTTTTAACGAATCAAAACACTATTCCACTTTTTATTTACCGTGCCAAACGCCAACATTCCTACCTCCTCGACGATTAATCATTTCACTATCCGCACACGGTACCTACCCGCCTACCTACCTCCTCCCTCCTACCACCTACCTCTAGTACAACGTTTACCTGCCTACCTATCCACGTGTGCTTGCGCGCCGACAAGGATAATGACGCGCGAACTGATGTCCTTCCATCCACCGTCAATTTAGCACCAACCAAATGACAACCGTGTATTCGCATCGCGTATATTTTATTGGACTACGAAAACGAAACCACATTTTTCCACTTTTTTACGATCCCACTCGGACGTCCTCCGAATCACGTGTCGACGTATCTTTACAGTCGATAAAAAATAGTCAATGCGATTCGAGTATTTGAAAATGACAAACGAGTGTTAACACCGTCGCGCGTTTAGGAAGATTGTTGAAGATCAAAGTTGAGACGTGTTGATTTATATTTTCAGAAATCGGTATCGACAAAATACAGGTTTCGTGGCTCACCTGGATTTTCTCTTTTTTTTTTTATGCGCGAACACGCCGACGAGGCGGACGATTCTTGGCATCTGTGTTCGAGCGTCGATGGTCGTGAGAAACTAACGACTCGCAAGGCTGAAAAGGGTATTAGTACCATTGTAAAGGGTTCTTCTGCGATTACTTGAAGCACGATGTACGTACTTCGCGTACCTGGTGACGGATTGTACCGTCAATGATACAATAAACTTTACGATTCACGACCGATTCGTCGCTGCACGATTAGACACCCACAATTTGCAGCTATTATACATATATGTATATATGTATACATATCAAGAAATACGGTCACATCGGCTTCGCGAATATTCGCGATAAAAATTGCGTTTGTCGCGATATTGGCGTTGTTCACCCGTGCGAGAGGATAAGACAACTTTTTTCAGTTTTTCGCGTTCACTCCGTTTCGCTCAGATAGCGAATCACGCGTGCGAGCAGCGTGTCACCTCTATAAACTGATATCCAAACAAATCGAATAACTGCGTAGGTACTCGGCGAAGATTTTCACGAAGGTAGGATGATCCTTTGTGTACTTACGCTAGGCGATCTCCTTGTTACGCTAGACACGCTCCACGGCTTTGTGCCGATTCGTAATCGCAAATTCGTCTTCTTCTACGACGATTACAGTTGTAACGCGTAGCACCGTCGCAGGAAGTGTGCTTTGATATTTACGAATTAGTTCTCGAATCTGGTTAAATAGATTTCGGTGTGTCTCGCTGATTTGTTTTTGTTCCAATTCGTTCGACCAGAAATTAGATTCATCCGATTTTCGTCCCGCGGGTTCCCGAAGATTACACCTATGTGAGTGTGATAAAAGGACACGAGGAGTGATTTATTCAAGTTTTAATTACGTTATCAAACGGAACGAATCGGACGATACTTTTAATTCGAAGAAATCACTTGTCTCGACTTCTTTTTCTTCCTCGAGGTCCGAGGTTCGAAGTTCGGACGGGCAGAGAAAGGGGGAGGGCGAGAGGCGTACCGCTGATAAAAATAAATTTGGGGAAATACAGAGGTTTTTTGTGGGCGATAAACAACGGGGAGCCAGACGGGACGGGCGAGATGCACGCCGAGGAGGCTGGACGCGGAGGCGAGAGAGAGAGAGAGCGAGAGAGAGAGAGAGAGAGAGCGGGAGAGAGAACGAGATCCGTGAGAGAAGCGACCAATTAAGATATCCAGCCAGTTTTTTTGTAATCCGTGGGCCGGGCTGAGAATAATCGGGAACCGGCGGCGACGAGCCAATGATCGGGGAGCGATCGTTCGACGACTGCGGTTTCGAGAAGCGATCCGGGGCGCGTTTCGTCCAGCGTATATTTATTAAATGTTTATTTCCTCCGCGGCGATAAGCGACCTCCATCGTTTTTTACGCCGCGGAGGGTAACGAACGATAAGCGTTGTCGTCAAATAAAACAGACAAATAAAAAATCAACTTCACACGTCGCCTCGATGTCGTTGGAAAATGCGCGCGTTCGGCTAAATGATAATTAAAAAGCTCTCGTATTTTTGTTTCCCCGAGCTTAATTTAGATAAAGCCGACCTATGACACGCGCCGCGTCGTTTTGCCCGTACGTTCATTCGCTCGTACGGCGCTCTCTTCTCCCGACGCTGATGACGCGGCGTTCGTATGACCGCCAATCAGTCTTGATGCGAGGTAGTGAATGTTTTATTGTCTTTCCGCGACACGCATCGCGGGACCAATTTTCCTGAGTGGTCGGGTGCCACCTATTCGATGAGTCGCGACGATCGAGACGCCGCTTCCACGTGCACTCTGCACTTTTACTCCTCTCCTTTCGCGCTGCACCCTCGCGCGCGCAAATATTACCGCGCACACGCGTACCAGGTAAAAGATACGCATCCGTACCTCGCGCCTCCGCGATGCGTATCACGCTTCCTTCCTTCTCCGACGAACAGACGCGAAAGTGCAACGCGAGCCTGGAAATTCGCATCGCGTGCTCGCCTCGATCCCAATCTTCGATAATTTTCTTCGTTGGAAGCGGCCGTCGCTTCGGAAAGGAACGAAACGTTATTTCAGGCAGAGAGAAAAAGAACGAGGCAGAAATTATAAAAATACCTGCCGCAAGCTCGTTTTCGGCAAAAAGCAAGGAAGACGCTCGGATGCGATCCAAACGATCGATCGCTACGGAGATACCCCGCGTTTGTCGGCTGCGTGACTGGAGAGTCGAAATCCACCAGAGAAATCGGCGAGAGAGAGAGAGAGAGAGAGGAATGCGTCGATTTCACTCGATTCGCTGACACTTTCGACAAATCTTCGACCCGGGGAGCGTTTTTACGGCCGGTTACAAATCTTTCCCGAGGTCTTTGGTGAAAAAAACATGGCTGGACGTAACGTGGAAGCTCGATGAGATTGATTCGTCAATGCCGATCACCTAATTTTCGACCTACGTGGTCCGACAAATCTTCCATTTGTTTCCCCGCTCGAATTCGGTTTATCTCGGAATAGATAGGAGAAAAGGGATCGGCAATGAAATGAAATTCGTCGGGAGTCGAGATTTGGAAACAGGTTTTCGGACGGATGAATGGAAGCGATTGGAAACGGAGGAGAACTGGAGACGGAGGAGAAAAGCTGGCATTGGGAATGAGAATCGGTTCTGTATATAAAATGTATCGGAACTGATCGTTTCATCAACGAGGAGCGGTTCGTACAGCAGCAGATAAGCAACGCGCCGCGTGACGTCGGGAAATTTTATTCTGTTTGAAGTTATAAAAAAAGCGAATCGAACGTTTCGTTTCGGTTCTCCGTTTCGTCGATAATCGACGGCGTTGCCATCGGAATGACGTACGGAATGGTAGAGGGTATTTTATCAGGAGAGCATCTCACGCTTCGGCGTGAGTGCGCGCGTTATGGCGCAAGAAAAATACTGATAAAATTCTTCGAAGGAGGCTCTCCGGCCGATCTTTTTTTTCTTCTTCTTCTTCTTCTCGAGAATAACGCCTGACTTTTATCTGAACTGGGAAATTCGTCCGTCGAACAGATAGGAGGCAAAGACGCCAACGTCAGTTTGTTTATACGGTCCATAAATCATCGTGGCCGCTTTGCAATCCACGAGGGAAGAGGGAGAGGGAGAGGGACGAGGGCATCAATCCTTGAATTTCCACGGAGCGTAGCCCGCCGCGGAAGGGAAGGAACGGAAAGGAAGAAACGGAAGTCCGCGAGTCGCTGTATCGCCCCGTTCCACCTCACGGTTCGCTTCACAGCTCTCCGAGTTGGGGAGATACGACGTTGCAAAAATACATATAAGTACCTACCTACATTGTCCTCAACCGTTGCGCCTCCTCGCCTCCCATTTTCTTCCGCTCCGTTCTCGCCCCGGCTCCATTTTGTCGCGGCCCGTTTGCTCATCCCCGTCGTAGAAAACGACTCCCGATCTATTTCCAGTCTCCAGAGTATTTCGCAGCAGCATCCCTCGTCGAGGCTCTCTCCCTCTCTCTCTCTCTGCCACTCTTTCTCTCTATCAATCTCTCCTTCGCTCTTCCTCGTCGTCTCGGTCCCTCGCTCTCGTCTTTGTAACGTCCCAGACGAGTCGCGAGAGACGCGCTTGTTAAGCAAACAATTGCCTCCCTATAAACTTTAATAAAACATGCAAATGGGCTCGAGTTGTCGCGAGGGTAGCTCTAGTATCGTTACATCGCTGCTCCGTAACCTCGCCCGCGCTGTTACAACCTCGGAGCCTACGGAGAGCTAGACCGACGCGGAGGGAGAGATCGTGAAGGTCGTAGACGTCTCTTGATCCTCGTTACGATCTAAACAACGAAACAACGACCTCCCCGCGTCAAACGGTCTCGTGACGGCTCATCGACGAAATTTCGGGAGAATCAGCCGACGACTCGTAACTCTCTCGGCACGGTCGGGTCACTCGGTGATTACCGAACAAACGAACGACTAACTCTTCGAACGCGAGGAATCGTCGTCAAGGTTCTTCGACGCCGAGGACGGAGAGTGAAGAAGAGGTCCACCGCACCGTGCGCCGCGGACGTGTGTTCCTGAGAAAATATACGCTCGAAGATCTACATTCGGGCATCCAGGATGAAAAACGCTAATCGCTCTACTTGAACCGGAAGAATTGGAAAAATCTACGAATTTCGTATCGCGGTGAAACGAGAATCCTGGAACTTCGAAATTTTTCGACAAATACGCCGGGGCGACGGTGGGACGAGGAGGAACCACCATTCGCATATTTCTACGTAAAAATGGTGGCTGGGAGCCGAAAATCGACAACGGAGAGAACGTGAGATGGGGAGCAAAAACAAAAACGAGAAAACGTCGAGGTGATAAAAAAAAGGGGAACAGGCAAACCACAGAGGACTGCAGGTAAAATATTTTAGTGTCTCAATCAGCGCTGGAAACGAACAAAAGCCTGGGCTCGTTCGAAGGCAGTATAACGGATCTGTCGTCGAACCGATCATCGTTCGACTGTAACCCCGCCGTTTACAAAGTAGTACGAGAGTCAAAGAGTTGCCGCAGGTGGCAAAGAGCTCGGAAGAGTTTCGAAAAGCGAGGCGAGCGAAAGATGAGGAATCGAAGGAAAGAGTTCGGAATCGAACGCGAGGCAAACGGACTTACGCTGGCTGTAAATCTCTCTCCCTCTCCCTCTCTCTCTCTCCCTCTCTCTCTCTCTCTGCTTTTCTCTCTCTCTCGTTCACGTTCTCGCACGCGTGAAGCCACGCAGGTATAAAGTAGAAACGCGACGCAACAAGCCTCGTCGCCCTGCACCTGATTGGCTTGTCTGTGGCCTGTTCCGTCCTTCTAACCACCGACCGCCTGCCGTAGCTGCTGTTTATTTATTTTACCTACGTGTTGTTTGGCGCACTCATAGGTATGGGCAAGGCATAGATATGCGGCGCATGGTAGGAAATGTTCGCCTCTCCTGGCTCGTCGGGCCTCGCCGTCGCTTCGCCAGGCAGTCGGACGCCTTTAGTCCGTCGTAAAAATCGTGCATGCAACTCGCGACCCGGAGCACCGGCAGCGAACCACGCGAGCGCCACGAGCAAAACTTAAGTCTTAGAGCCGACAGTGAATCTCGGTGAAACCGTAGTCACGGCACTCGGACGAAGAGAGAGAGAGAGAGTGAGAGAGAGAGAGAGAGAGAGAGAGAGAGAGATCGAGGTAGTACAGGGAAGGGCGCGAAGCCTGTTTGCTCCTCGATGCCTTCCGTGCTTCTTGTTATCGTCGTGCGAACGCGAAGCTTCGCATATCCGTACCATCATCACCCATGACTCGCGTTCACCGGGTCCCCGATTCGCCGTTTTGCACGACGTCGAGTGTTCCGCGCGCCCGAATCCGCCTCGATTGATTGGCCTTTCTCGACTCGATTCGGCTCCGATCACGCGCTACGTCGTCCTACCGTTGACGATGATGTTGTCGTACCACGCGACTCGCGGCTCGCGTACGTGACTCTCTCTCTCTGTCTCTCTCTCTCTCGCTATCTCGCTCTCCCCGTTATTCCCCGTGCGATTCCTCTGTCGCTCGTTCGCGATCACGGATTCGTGTTCGCGTGTGATCCGTGACAGACGGCATCCATCTGTCCCTCGACGACCCGCGCGCGATCCTTGGGAAACAATTATGTAAACGTCGTCGATAAAAGCTCGAGGTTCGGGCGCATTTGTGGATACTGTGATCGTGATCGCTGGATATATATATATCGTGTTGCAGCAACCGAAGACAGAGACGGCATGGACTAGCTGCTCGACCTCCGACATCCCCTGCAGGAAGGGTCTAGGGATACACCCCCACCCTGTAGCCCTTGTGGGAATTAGCGTACAGCGACGCCCCCTGCGTCATCGTAACAGCCGCGAGGTGAGTGAATGACAGTGTCTTTGGGCACCTACCGTTCGCCCGTACTTATTCTTTCCAGCCTCGTCGCAGCTCCGACGCTCGACCCTCGCGCGTTCACGGATCTCCTCCCGGCGCATCGGCGAGATAGGTACCACGATTCGCGGACGTTTCGTTTGTCGGGCCAGAGACGGTTGGGTTGTAAAGATCACGCGATACGCATTCGTCGGCGCGAGTGCTGCCTTCGATGCGGGGAAAAAATCACGGATAATAACCGAGGAGTAGGTACCTACCTACCCACCTACCTACTTGCTTCCACGTCGTCTCTACGTCGCGAAACGTGGCGAGTCGCGAAGTTCCCTTTCTCTGGTCATCCCAAAGGCGAGGATCGCTCGAGCCGTCGATCAACTCGATTTTTCATCCGTTCGTGAACATAAATTCATTCAAATCCGTAAAATATATCTGAGATCTACGATCCCGAGACGAATTCTGTCAACCGATTATCCGCTGACGGACGAATAACAACGAACGAACGGTAAAATTCGACGAAGCTGGGAATGATCGTCGCGAGCGGTAACGACCGTCGAACCGATGTAATCCTCTCGGCTGTAGCGTTTTTTTCCTCCTTTCCTTCATCTCCGGGGGAAAAACGCGACGACGAATTAGTCCTCGCTCGAGGTAAGAGTGAAAAAAAGGGAAGAGGAGCGAGGAGCGAGGAGTGTCGCTCGACGAACGGGTATAATTTCCACTCGAGGCGCTCCGCTAATTTCGTTCGTCCTCCATTTTTCTTAAAAATTCATTCGCGGGCCAGATAACTCGCGAGAGATGTTCGTTGGCTGCTCGGCTACCCCGACGCCGCGTCGCGGCACTCCCAGCTCGCTCGTTACGATTCCTCGCCTCTCTCCCCGTCCGCCGCCAAGTTTTCCATAAATTCTGAATTTTATTCGGCCCGCCACGTCGGTTTGCCGCGCTCGAGCGTCTTTATCCCCCTCGGCTCGAAAACGACTCGTAGCGGTTGCCGCGCGCGACGTAGTGTGCGTCCGTCTACCGTAACTGCTCGACTGCCTCAGCTCCGCCACACGCTTATAATCAACCTCGGGGTAATTTAGATAGCGCCGTTATTTTATATACTTTATATCTCGCGACGCCGATGATGATGATGCTGTCTTCTGCTCTGCTTCTACTCCCGATTCCGCCTCTTCCATGCCAGCGCGACGCGAGAATCCGTTCTTCCTCCCTTCGTTCCCCCTTCGCTCTCCCTCCGCATGCCCACAATTCTACCACCGCTGCTCCGAATCCTTCCACCTCCTCGATTCCCCCCGGTCCCTCTTCCGAAGCTTCGTTGCTCTCTCGGTTCCTCCACCTCGCTCTTCTCTACCTCCTGGCATCTTGCTCGTTTCTGTCCTCGCCAACCGTTCGCCACGCTTCATTTTTTCTTCCCACTTTTGCTTATCTCTGCCTTTCAAGATTTCCGCTCGTCTTCCCCGAATTTCCCGGTTCGAAATTTCCTCTCCGCCTCTCGCGATGCCGCTCGTTCGCCTTCGGTCTCGACCTGGACGCTCTACGCGATGTCCGCGAGCGGAAGAAAGGAACTTGGAAATAATAATTCGCCGACAGCAAGAGGACGCGATTTTACAGTGACTCCCGGCGTATAGAGGAGCGTGGAAAAGCTTTAGAGAGCTTCCTACCACGCGCGGGTTTATAGCCACGCGGGCCTACGCGTCTGCCTATTATAACGCTTGGACCCCTTCGGCTAACGAGAGCCCGCGTGACTTCGCTAACGAACTCCGTGCCTTCTTTCCTTTCCTAAACGAGACCGTACATTTTCCAATCTTTCGCCGGGATTATTTAATAACGTTTATCGATTTTTTCGCGCAATTACAACGCTCCGCGCGCTTATCGCTGGGCGCGCGACGACGCCGAAGCCCGCGCGTCTCCGTAATCTCTATCTCCGAAGAGCCGTCGGTGAGGAAAGAGGGAAAGGAAGAGGGAGAGAGAGAGAGAGAGAAGCTCGGAGCATGGCTGCCGTCGGTATAAGGCGGATCGCCTCAGCCATACGATTGCCCGTCGTTCCCTCTCGTACCCGTTTCTTTGCCTTGCCTTTCCACGTCTCGCCCCGCCTGCTATCCCAGACAACCCGACGGACCAGACCAGACCATGCGGTATAACCTAACCCGAGCTGAAACCCCGTTGAAACTTAGTAGGACGCCATCTTTGCTTTGCCTCCAGTCCGAACCTCTGCCAAACTATGTATACGCGCGTATCGAGAGGCCGCGCGACGGCTAATAGTTCTCCAAATTTCCACAAATTTCAAATATTTTCCAAAACCAACCAAACAAACCTCATCCGACCTACCACACCGCGAAGTTTACATCGCAACTCCATTCAACGTCACGCCGAGGAACTTGCCGCCAAATTCAGTCACGTTTCCGCGAGTCTCGGCGATAAAAAATGTGAAATACCGTTTTTAAAAGTTATGTACTCATAATCATTTCAAAGGTATGCAAATTTATAGGTCGACGCGATGTAGCAGTTTTGAGTGATTCGGGAAACGAGTTTTTGCCCAAACGTCGGCGCTACATTTCTTTCGTTTCAAGCTGATTTACCGAAAATCGCCGACATCGCTCGCTTGCGAGTGTCAGAGAGGTTTAATCACCGATAAACCGTGAAATATTTCAAAGAAATCGACGGGAACGAAGATGCCTGATTTTTGAGGAACAGAGATCCTTTATCGATCATGCTGCTCGCTTTAGGTAGCCGGTGCTGCGAGAATTTACAAGAAATTCGTATACGCCGCGTGTTTTCTCTCGCCTAGTTGCCGGCAAATTTCGTAGGAAGGAAGCTCACGCCAGACGATCGTATAAGACGATGAATCGTTTCAATAACGATGCAATATCCTCTCCGAGCCGTGATCTCATACGTACGGAGACTCGTATACCAGTTGTTGTTTTTTTCCCGTCCGCATCGAAGCTGTTCTCTGATGAAATAGTGACGCAGGGTTCACAGCACTCGTGCCCTTACGAAATGATTATCGATTCAACGACGTACGAACACGTACAGCTGCGCTTTGGTACCAGCCGTTGACCTTCTATAAATCAGTTATGTTCCTTTGCTTTTTTCCCATAAGCATAAAAATAACGAGCGTCGAGGGGGGCGGCGGGGGGGAGGGAGAACGGAAGCACGATCGGTTCTCCAAACGCTAATCGATTCTCTGATAAATTCCAAGTTCGTGGAAGAGGAGATATTACGACGACACAGGTTCGAGCCCTTTGTCCCTAGGTTACCCGTGCGATATCGTATCGCTTCGGTTCAACAACGCGTCCTTTTACTCCCGTTGGAAGTTGCGGACGGAAGCATTCGTTTTAAAACTCGTCGCGGTACGCTCCGATTTCTTCGGTCGACGCGTCAGACGAATACTCCCTCGTGCAGCGTTGTTTCCAAACACTTTTTCCTCCTCGCAAACCTTCCAGGCAGATCGTATCGTGAGAATAATCGAATTCTCGCTCGATCGATTCGAAAAGCTTCCGTGAATATTATGCATTCGTCAGACTCGCCGTAATCTTTATAATATTCGTTCCAACGGGCAACCTCTCGATACGCTGAACGTATCAAGCGTCTTACGAGTGCCGTTTCTTACGCGATGTGATTCACGAGCGTGGAATTCTTCTCGTTTCTCGAGAAGTGATGTCACGGACATCTCTCTTCCTCTCTCTCTCTCTCTCTCTCTCTCTCTCTCTCTCCGTACTCGGGACATTCTTCTTTCCGCAGAGAGATGGGATTTCTGAAGATAGCAGCCCTATCTCTCTCTCTCTCTCTGTCTTTGCTCTCTCTCGCGCCCTCTCCGTCGACCGGACGAGATTCCTCAACGACATGGTACCGGATGGAATTTCGAGCTTCGTGGAATGCAACGTCGGCAATACGCTATCGCCGCGTGATTTCGTGCGTCGGAGATGCGGGAGGAGCGCGAAGGATCGTGTCGCTCGATCCGACGGCAAAATCCGACGCGGAGGAAGCTTCGATTCCATCGGAGTCGTGCGAGCATAAACGCGGAGTTATCGAAACGTAGGATACATGCGGTCAGTCGTTGCGCTACGCTTCGACGCCGATAAGGTTGCGGCTCGGTATCGCGAAGCTCGAGCCTCGCTTCTACCCGCGGCGTATCGCGCGATTTCTTCCCAACTTCGCGTCGGCACTCTTCTAATCTGTAATAATGCAATCTCGTATAACGCGCGATAGATCGAGCCGAGATTCGGCTGGACACGTTCGCGCGTACGTCTGGGTAGGCTACCTCTCGTCGTCTTATCGCGGATAACTCGGGGTGGGGGCGGGGGGAGGGGGAGGACGACGACACGTGCGTATATATGAAATCACGCGCGGCGACTCGCCTCCTCGCCTCCTCGTCGCGACCGCATACATACGGAGACGCAACAACAACGCGCGACTCAAAGCGACGCGACGCGATGCGACGGCCATTTTGAATTCCTCGTGGTTTCTCCGCCGAGCCTCACGACCTGCCCGAGAGCTCACTTTGCCTCGCGATTTATTCCGCTCGAGACTTTCATTCTTTCCACGCGAACCACGAAGAACTCGCTCCTTCGCCCCTCGTCTCTTTTCCTCTCCGTCCTTTGCTCGACGTTTTATTTTACGCGTGTCAAAAACCCGCGGCCCCCGGCAATATTGTTGATAATTGACGTTGCCTGTTGGCGACCTACGCTTACAGAAGTTTCTACTTCACTTTTTGTCTGGTCCCCTCGTTCCTCGTCGATTCTTCTCTCCTCTCCGCTCCCGTCCTCTTCTCGCCGAATATACGACCTGGTTTTGCGCGGTTGTGGGAATTATTTATGAAAATTAAACCGTTCGCCGGTACCCCGTTCTCGCCTCCTCCTTGGGCGTCGGGATAACGAAATGGAATTTTCACAACTCGAAACGAACGCCGACTACTCGGCTGCATTTTCGGACGGCAAGATTCTTCCCAGGCGACGCGCTTCGACCGTTTTATTTCCGGAAACGAAGCGATGGGACAGAAATTTTGAACGCGTTCGAGGAATTTCGGAGGGATTCCGCTGGAACGAGTCGTGATTTTTCGATCGGAATGAATCTTTTCGTCGAGTCACGTTTCGCGAAAATAGTGGAATTTTATGGGAACGGAGTCGATAGGAATCGCGAAAAGATTCCGCGGAACGGCGACAATTCGGAATATGAGTGTCGCGTTCTTTTGTTTTACTCGACGTTGCGGATAAATTTAGCGAAATTGTGGCTGTACTCGACGATGTGGAATCGCTGATACTCTCTACGGGTAGTATAAAATTTTAATAGTCCATAATGTAGCATCTTTAGCTCGCGTTAGCTGCCATAAATTATCCGATGCAATAAATATATCCGTTTTCGGTTTTCAGCCTCGAAACACAAAGCAAATAATTACAAGTCGGTACACCGGCCTACTTATCCGTTATGATCGAGCAAATAAATCACGCCCGGTTCAAGATCGACGAGCAACGACCTCGAGAGTCCTGCGATCCGCGTTTTTTTTTCTCTCCATCTCTATCCGCTCGACGCCTCGAATTGTCAGCCCCCGAGGTCACGATTTTCCCCCGAGTAAAAATGGCCCTTTGCCCCCTTTTTTTGCTCCAATAACTTTTCGGACCCGAAGCTATGGTCGCCGTTCAAGGCGAAACTCAAGGTCGACCGCGAGGGTGACAAAGAGCATTGGAGGACGCCGCTGGCTGCTGCGATTCTCTCGAGGACGTTGCTCGACATATTTCTCTTATTCCTACGCGTTTCTCCTCGTCCTCGCGTTCGGTCGTTCGAGTCGCATCGAGAAAAAAATCATCCGACCTCCGCTGGAGTTTCGTTGGGCGACCAACGTCGTCCGCCTCTTGCACGTTTCCTATCAAAGCTTTCGACTCCTACGATTCCCACAAATGTTTCGCACTCGGAATATCCCGATATAAACTACTCGAAAATACTCTCGGCTATCGATACTCTCGGCTCGTGGCCAAGATCGAAGTGTCTGCCGGGTTTCGAGCGCTCCGAGTCCCCCGGACCTCGAGCTCGATGACCTCTTCTGCTGTCTGCTCGAGGTCTCTTCGAGGTCTCCTCGTCGTCTCCCACGCGTCGCGGACACCTCGAATCATTCCTCGTTATCTCGGAACCAAAATCCCTAGCATCCACCGCACGTCGAGAATCAAACCTGACGGCGATCCTCTCCGGGAAACCGGGAATGATGTTCGTCGACGCGTCTGTTTTTCGCAAATCGTATCATTGCACAATTTTTTGCGGCACTCCGCGAAACGGTGGGAAAAAATTGCGGTCGGTTCTTCTCTGCGGGAGAAACACGAGGGAAAACGATGCTTCCGTCGCCGGTTAACAGTAGCTTGCGGATCGAGATTCTCGTCCGGGGCAAAGAAATGGGAGCGGAAAGGAACGAACGGTCAAGCGGATCCTTTTTCGCGTGAATAATTCGGCAAGAAAACGAGTCATTTCGCGAACGAGGTAATTTTACGGGGTAATAATTAAGCCCGTGCGTACAGCGCGCGAATAGAAGTGATACACGTTGCACTGCTTTTTATCCGAGGGTCGTTGAGTTACGGCACTTTACAGTTATGCGTCGTAAAAAAATATTCGAACTGTGAATGAAGCGGAGAACTATGGTAGTAGAAGTCCCTCGTCGTTTCGTTGTCGATGTTGCTGCGAGATCGGGGAACGGGAATGGAATGAAAGGGAACAACCGGCAAATCGTTTTGTATTTGCGACAGAGGATAACTATCTCCTCCGCCGCCTTCCGCGCGCCCCGTTCTTCGGCGTGGCGATTTCCATCGCGAGAAATTCGAAGCGAGGAGAAAGAAAATTCCGAGCAATTCGCGAGCGGACGGATCTCTAAAAACTCCACCGAGGAGAAAACGTTGCCAATTCGAATCGCGGAGTATTTCCCGCGGAGAACGCGACACGTTTCGATTACATACTTATTCGACCGATCGGTCGTACAAGTTATTCCTTTAATTTTCACCGCAATTCAATTTTTTCCATCCCACCATCATTATATTCACCTACGGATAATTTCGAATATCGATTCGAAACCATTGTATTCCAGCGCCGTAAACCGCCGCGCTCGAAATCGTAAACCTCACCTGAGTTCGCCACCTGCTCTCGAACATCGTCGCCGACGAAATCACGAATATCAGCCACGATGATAACGATACTTTTTTACAGTGGGCACCAATCGATTCCCGAGACTCCGTCGTCCCTGCCGCGTCTTGCCGTGGCTGAAAAAAATCGCCCGAGTGCGTCGAAACAAGAATGATAACGACGTTGGAATCGCATTATTCCAATGAGCGTAAGAATACCGATTCCCCTGGCAACAATCGCCTCGTATCGGAGCGCGGCATGTCGTTTTCGTACCGTCTTACCCGTACCTACGATTTCATTTATCATTCTTTCGATATCCGTTCGATCGTTCGTCGTTCCACGGCGAAGACGATACTCCTAGCTCACGTCCACCGAATACACGTCGCGCTGCCTTACTACCATCCATTCTAATCATACCACTCTATTCACATCCAAGTGTAATGATTCCCCGCATTAGAACGCAAATTGTATACACCGAATTTTTTTTTCCGTTCATAGACGAGAAATGTTTCGAAGAATTTGTAATTCAAACTCGAAACTCGGCTCAATTACTTCCTACGCGGTAAAAATTATTCCGTCGTTCTGTAACGCGTACAAATTTTTGTGTAGAATATTCAACATCACAGTGTATTGTTCTCATAGTAAAGTCCGTTTTTCAACACGCAAATATGTCATTTGATACCACGGTAACGCGTTTTAAATGTCACTCTAACATTGGTTCGCGTTACTTCGAACACGGAGCTGCGCTACTTTCGACATAGAGCCGCGTTACTTTGTCACTACACACGGAGTCTGCTGAGAAAACACTAATTTTGTGTTAAAGAACTCGTTAACACGAATTTTCGCGTTAAATTGGACAGACATTTTTACTGTGTGGTCGCACAAGGCGAAGCACAAAGCTACAACTGATACGATCTGGATCCTGATTCCGAAAATATTCTCCCTAATTTTTCTATTCGCGATCGGGCGAACCGATAAACGAATTGTTGAATATGTAACGTTTCAAAGTAGGCAACGATTCCGTATAAATGGTAGGCCATGGGATTATTCCAAGATTTCGGGAGGAAAGTCCACGAAGCTTGGCCAATCCAATTACGCGCGACGCGGCCTACGATTAGTTTTCACGAGCGATGGAATGTCTCTCGTTTGACGTATGCCAATTTTGTGCATGGAACGTTGTACAACGAGCGATTGCTTTCGTCGCGCAACGAAGACGAGTCCTGCGAGACGCGTGAAAGGACGTAAGTACGAAAAGTGTATACGGATTCGGACTCTTGAAAGGTACTGAAATCGGAGATGATCGATGCAGGCGCCGACGAGGATGGCGGGGATAACGATCGGTACGGAGATTTTTGTACCAAAAGGATCACGGCGCAAGTAAGGAAAATATACCTTCGTAGACGCGAAGTCTGCATGAAAATTGTAATCGTTGGAAGTCTTCGTTGAAATAATACGTATTTTTTCGTATTCTTACTCGAGATTATCATCGTCGTTAATGTTACCCGCCGAGGCATAAAAATAATGACTTCGATGAGATTTTAAATATACCCGGCGCTGAAGATCTCACGAAAATAATAAGCATATAGTAATTGCGCGGTAAAAATACGTTGCATGGCGCGAGCTCTCAATTATCTTCGGTCTTGAGTTCTAGCGGCGTCCGTTGTTCCACCGAGGTAGAAACCAAGGGACCACCTCGCTCGCCAAGATTGCTTCGATACGGGAAGAATTCCCAGATATTTACCGATTTAACGCTCATCAGAATCGTTGCAAACCTACCGCCGCCGTAACCAACAGCCTCGCGCTTATTTCTTCATCTTTATTTGATTGCACGAGATCCGGGGCAGGAACACGCGCGAGATTTTCTCCACCGGTGCACCTGCGGTCGGGGGGCCTCTGTGCCCCGCGAAAGACGATCGACGCGCCTTCGTCGCCTTTCTCAGCCATGCTTTTCAATTTCTCGATAATTCGCCAGTCAACGGAGCATTTTATTCTCGTCGCCAGCACTTTTTTTTATCGGTAAAATTCCACGGAAATGGCAGAACTCCGTCGCGAGGCCGCGGGCCATCGGCGTAGTGGAAACATTCCGCCAGGGTCAGCCATATGCGCCTGGAAAGCGATAACCAGAGTTGACCCTCCGTCGACCCGTCACGTCAGCCCCGTAAATATTTGGCGAGAAACGAAACTGTTTCGCGTCGCGTACGGACGGTACGCGTTCTCGTTTCGCCAGATTTGTTCTCTCTACTCTTATCAATCGCGATCGCTCGCGATTATTTATAGACGACATTCGCTTTTTTTTCGTTCCTCTTTTTTCAACTCGGTTCGCGGAGCTTTCGACGCGAGTGCTCTGGCAACGCTGCGAGGTAGTCGGAAATTGACAAGCTTCCTCGTCGAATGAAACACGGAGCCCGGAAATAACAAGGATACTCCGCAAAGTGATGCGTGGGCACGAAGGTCTGCGGCGCGTGGGTCGTTGGAAAACAAGGAACGTCGCCAAAACAACAACGATCGTGGCTATTTATTTTCATCTATTTTCACTGCTCCTCGTCGCTCTCCCGATCCTCGTTCGTCACGGTTACTTCGATCGTTTTTTCCATCATTATTATTGTTATTATCATAAAAAGCCCTTCGTTTTTCGCGAACGTCGAACCCTCGGGCCACGACTTCCGCGGCGGTATCGAAATCACGCGACGTCGACTGGTCGAACAAACACGATCGATACGTTTCGAAAAAATATCATTCGTTTCGGCCAGACGACGCGCGGTCGATGGCGTGGGCCAAGTTTCTTCGGAGCTTCGACGCGATTCGCTCGCCTGCGTACCTAACGTTGATTATTTGTACAACGAGAATAGATTCGTATCAACTTCCTACGCCTGGCTTGCGCGCAATCGTTACGCCCGGGGTCTCGAAGGTGTGTTGTGCCCAATTCGAATGATACGTGTAAACAAACCGAGCCAATGAGATATTTTTTCTCGCCTCCTCGAAGCTTTCGAACTCGTGATCTCGCAAGTTTCAGGATTTGGAACGTTACCCAACGCGAACGGTAGCTTTCGTCGTACGGAACTCAACGTTCGGGAGCGGGGCGAATATGAAAAGCTACCTGGAAAATGTAACGCGCGTGACAAACGATACGAGTATCCGATTCGCGATGAGTACGAGACACGCGATGTCGAATACGATACCCCAGCGACTCGTGACATCTTACGCAACGGTCCCGACGTACGTAATCTGCGAAGTACGAAATGTGAAATCGGCAACGAGGAGGATGAAAAAAAATTAACGAACGCGTCTCGCGAAGGACGAGATGACGATCAAGATGTACGCTACGGGATAAACCGTAACTAACGCTATCGACCGCGACGTTCGAAATACCAAACGTAACGTGCGGTACGCAAAGTACGAATGATGAAATACGACGCGCGACGATACGTGATACGATAACCACGTGCGGCGTGCGACGTAAGCGACGCGGAGGCGCGCCGAGTGTATTTCAAAAATTGTATTGTTTCAGCTGCGCTCGAATGGATAGTTAAAATTTGGGAGAAATAAGAAAGGAAAGGCTTAATCGTGAAAAATTTATCCGAGAAACGTCGCTCTCCCCCTCGTATACGCGCGCGTCGTATATCATCTATGGTTATGACCGAGTTATAAGAGTTAGCCGGATTTACTCTCGTCGAGATATTTAGGAAGGGATGAGAAAAGATTGGGGTGAGACGAAGAATCTCGAAGCACTCTAGCCACCGCCATGTTTAGCTAATGCAATCTCGACTCTCGAGGCGTTCGTCGAGACTCTCGTTGTTGAGCCTCGTCGTCCCACCGTCTTCGCGTCCGCGGACCCCTTTGTTTATACCAAAGACGCCTGGAATTTATGGGACCACTTCTCTTTTCTTCTCGGGAAATAACTTTTCATCTTCGTACATATATATTATACGACGTACCTATACACGTAGAGACACAGAGAGAGAGAGACAGAGAGCGAAAGAGATCGATGGCTACGTAGATAGATGTTTACATAGAAAGAGAAAGAGAGAGAGAGAGAGAGAGTCGACGCACCCTCTTATTTATACAGCCACATTGACCACCTTTCTCAAAACGCCCGCCCTCTCCTGACCCCCAGCCCGTGGCTCTCGCCATAACAAGCGTCTTTCCACCTACATGTACGCAGATAAGCGTACCACGTACATACATCTCGACGCATACGCGCAGAGTCCAACGCGCGCGTAGATCATTCGCCAATCTCGCGTTCCTCTCCGAATTTGCATGGAAATGTGCTTCTACAGATCTCTACGTTACCGACGCCCCGCATCGGCGCGGTTGGGCGATTATCTGAAAGATGGCGCCACGGTAGATCGAGCTTTGCTCCGGGACGAAACGTCGAAAAGGCGTCGCGGATATCGGAAAAGCGTTTTTGAAAAATTACCGATAATAACGATGGCTCGTTGTTCGTTTCTATGCTGGCTCGCGTGGATCAACGAGTTGTTATGGCACGGGAAAAAATAGATTCCAAACTAATCGCGACGGCGAGTGCGGGGAGCGCGGTACGCGAAGATGATTTTGGTGAACGGAAGAAGTTGTCCCGACTGAAAATTACTGCTCGTATAAAAATCGGGAATTTTCCAAAGAATTTTGTCCGCGCGATCGCGTTTACGAAAGATTTACAACGAGACGGCGAACGCGAGTGAAAAATAAAAAATGTTAATCGCAGTGATTTATTTCGAGGAGAAATTATTACGCCGAGAACGCGTGATTGATATTTTTCTCTCTCTCTCTCTCTCTCTCTCTCTCTCTCTCTCTCTCTCTCTCTCTCTCTCTCTCTCTCTCTCTCTCTCTCTCTCTCTCTCTCGATCGTAAAACTGCGAGGGAACGAAATGCAGGCTCGAATTTTCCACCGCACTTACCCTAATTTGTGGTGTCTAATATTTGTTCAACTCTACGAATTTACGACGCGAGATTCTAAAGGAAGTATTCAAATCTCTCGGCGAATCCATTTTGTTCGTTTCATACCCCGCGGCAAATCGCGCGGTAGGGCGAAGAAAGAAACTGGAAACCCCTTTCAAACCGCGCGCAATGGGGTCGCTTTCCCTCCCGGCACGATGAGAAAATTTCTGTATACGTGTCCGCGTTTGTACAACCTGATAACACCTTTATTGGCTTTTCGTAACGTTTCGAAAGTAAATATTACCTACTAGCCAGCCTGTCATTAAAAATTCCCTCGACAGTTTCGATGATAAATCATCTCCGCTCTTTTGTCCCATGAATCTTCCTAACGCTTCCCCCAAACGATACTCGATACCCATTCCAACATCCACCGCGATGGCTCCGTCCGCGTTGAGAGCCAGCTCCGGGGCGATCACCACTACGAAACGCATTTCGTCGTCGAAGAACGAATCCTTCTCCAAGAACAAACTCGATTCCATTGCGATTCAATCGTCAACCCCTCGAACGTCCGAGTGTTTCCTCTCATCGATTATTTTACGAGCTTCACCCTCTCACAGGCAGACGGACGGACGAACCAAGAAACGCTTTGAATCCTGGTCTCGTCGCGAAGAGATACTAAACAATATTCCCCCGACGTTCATTCTTCCAATAATTCTTCGCGACGCGTCGATGGATGAATTCTCACGACAGAGATACCCGCATGGAAATAGACAGCGAGGGAGAGAGAGAGAGAGAGAGAGAGAGAGAGTAAAGTTTGACGGAAATCCGACGAGTACGAGCGGAATACTTTTGCGCTACTGGTGAAAAAAGCTAGCTAGACTTATTTGCGATTCGACGTGGATCGGTATTTTCGACGATTACGATGCCCGCCACGGAAACTTTGGCGCCCGTAGATACGAGTTCGAAGAATGGAAGCGGAAGGAGCAACGCACCTGTCTCCGCTCCGCGCAGACTTTCCGTACACCGCGCGCACACGTATTTCCGTTCCCCCCGGCGTCTTTCATTTTTATACCCTCGTTTCCATCTCCGTTCCATTTACTTTCTTAAAAAGATTTCATCGTCCTCGGCTCCTTCTATTTTCCGTAACAATGATACGTCTCCCCTCCGCCCCGGCAGCCCCCGGCGTTCTCCCCCTCGGTAGCTCGTTCCTTCCAGCTTGAAGAGTCTCGTCTCGTCCCATGGGCACGCGGGGCGAGAGCAAATACCCGTGCGGCGGAACGCGGGGCGGGGTGTAACGAGGAACGAAGAAAAAATGCAAAGTTCGCCTCCTCGTCGTTATTTATCGCTCGCCCCTCGCTCGCTTTCCACCCCGATTTTACTGACCGCTCCGAGCCCCTCGGCGCGTAGGTACTCTCACGGTACTCCTTCCATCGCGCCAAACAACGATTCCTTCGGAAATACCTACCGTCGACGCCGGAGACAGGCTCCACCCCGAAACCACCCCCGTTTCGCTCCTCGAGCCGTCGTTGAACCAAAGTCTCCGGCATGTTTCACGCGCCAAATCCTCCCCAGGTCCGACTTTACGTCGCGCGTGCCTCGCCTACCGAACAACCGCGCCGAGGATTTCCTCCCGAGGTCCTCGTCCACGCTCGGCGACATATTCCTTCCCTTCCACCCAAAACTACTCCTACCCGGGGAAACGTTCGAACAATATTCGCACGGACAAAAAATCCCATCGACAAAAGCTCCGAAAAACAGAAGGGGAACGCTGGAAGTAAAAATGCGCGGTACGAGAATAGAGAGAGGAAAAGAAATTCGAACGCAGCGATAAAATCGTGCGCGTCGCAACGTTGTTAGCTGCGATAACGACGAGCTTAATTTTCCACCCCTTTCATCGCCGATAAGGTAAACGAGGAGCGAACTATCATAGGCGTAAGCTTCGATTACCCTCGGTTGAGCGCGGCCCGCGTTGTTGCTTCGAGGGTACGATGTTACTTACCCTTCGGTGGAGTAGAAGAGTTGCGTAGCAAATAATCATCGCGCCAGAACGAAGTGTCACGGGGGAGGAGATGTATCAATGCGTAAACCGTGAGCGTATACGGAGGGAGATCGTTAGGGATCGTAAAAGCTCGAGGAGGTTCGCTCGTGGGCGTCGATCGTTTAGCACTGGATATCTGTTCGGCGTCCGTCGATGTTGCGACAAAATTCTCACGAGTTCTCCCTCGTTAGAAGCAACCCGTCGCTCTTACCATCCCAATTTTACTCTTACCATTCTTCACGCCCACGATTCCCCTCGTTTTGCCGATCGGTTGATTCCGGCTCGCCCCTCTGGGTTCGACGTCACGAGTTATACGACGCGAACGAAAAGTTAATCGATTAAACGATGCCTCGTAAAGATATCGGGACGAGCGCGGCATACGCCTCTCAAAATTCATCGTTCGAGTACTCGGATCGTTGCGTTGAGAAATTTCTCTCGAACGCGCTCGCGTAGCGCCCCGTACGATCTCGCCGATCGACGCGAGGGATCGTGCGATGCGAGGGCAAATTCGAAAATCAATACCCGCGACGATTCCTTCGAGAAGTTTCGCGCACTCGTTTCCGGAACGGCTCGTGGCTTGTCGCAACTTTCCTCGCAGCTCTGTTTACTCGGAGCGTCGTAAAGAAACCACCTTCCATCTCCCGGCGGTACGATTCACCCCGAAACTCCTTTGAAGTCTGCGAATTTCGTGCTCCTTGTGAATAATATATTAACGCGGAGTATCACGGCAGGGTGTTTTATTCGTGGAAAAGTTACGGCGAGGGTGGGCGAAGTTTCGAGTTGTTTAGTTGAAAATAATTGCCAGCGACACGAAGCCGGGGCACGCCTCTGCATCGATCGAGCAACAAGTGACGTTCGGATGATACGATCACTCCTCTCCCTACTCCGCGCGTTTCCGAAAAATCAATCTATTCGATGCTCGCTAACGAGAAAAACGGAAGAAGAAAAACACGTGCGAAACGCGAGCAGTCCATTCTCTGCGCTCGCCATAATTATACGTTGGCTCTCCCTCGCGGATTTCCCCGATGGGTCGAAAAATACATCGAGTACCTCGCGGATAAGAGTGAAACAAGTGAACGGCGCTGAAACGCGAAGCGAACTTTCATCGAAGTGAAAGGTATTCCGTACGAAACGCGATTGATAATCGCCCGGAGTTAAGTAGTGCAAAAAATCAATAGTCGGACGTCGCTCGCGAAAAAGTAGCACGACGGCGACTTGCGCGTGGAAAAAAATTGAACGGATTCGGCGGACGTGACGAGGGTGCGCGGATAAGGGGTAGATTTTGGAAGGTTGGGACTTGAGAAATTTGAAACGAACCCGCGTCGTCGCGCAGGCCGTACGACGCGAGGCGATCGGATAAAGCAACGTCGGATCGGATATCGTATCTCGGAGGTAGCTTTCGCGTACGATGGCGCGCGCGCGCGCGAATGAAAATCGCGAAGGGGCGGAAAAGCTGGGTACGCGGAAGCGACTACCTCTCCCTCGTCAAGTTAAATTGTCTCTCCGGATGAGCTTCCTTAATTACTAACCCCCGGCGTCTCGGTCCCCGCTGCCTCGCGACAATTCCTCTTCATCTCGCTCCGGCTATCCGGCTCGAAGGCCGTCATCTCCCCGCGAGCGTTGGTAGGTGTGTATAGCGGGGCGTTCGGTTAGGGTCGATGTTCACGGTCGGAGGGTAGAACTTGACTCGAGAAGGGAGGAGACTCGGTCGTCACGCACCACCTATAGACACCGCGTACCATAACGCCTGCCGATGCTTTTCCACGTGCGACGTCCGACGTTTACCGAACCCTTTCCCCCTTCCGAAACCCTATGAAATTATAATAAACTTCCGGATCGTTAAGTCTTCCTCCGTTCTTCGTTTTCCTTGGACCACCGTCTGGATCTAATTGGTCCTCGTTCCATTCCAGCGAATCTCTTCTGCCATCTTTCCCCGGAAAATTTCAAAACCGATAAATTCCATACCTCCAGCGTTGTTCTCCAAACTTTTCCAACTCTACTCGTCTCTTGTCGGGTCGTAGAACTCGATTTTCGTCATCTTCATCCTCGAACCCGCGTCTTTTCGTTGTCCGGCCGGCGACGAGCGAACGGAACGCGAAACACGGCCCAGTCGTGTTTGTTTGGGAATTCTGAAATGGTACGAAATTAGAGCTCGTTCCAAAATTGCTCGCTGGTAAAGAACGATCCAGATAGGTAAGAACGACCGAAAGCGGCGATTCCAATGGACTTACCGAACAGTATTCGCGGGATGCCGCGTAAGCGAGAATAGTCGGGTAGTGAAATAGAGAGAGAGAGAGAGAGAAGGAGAGAGAACTTAGAAGTACAGGGTGCAAAGACTGAAGAAATAATGGGCTTTTATGAGCGCCCCGTCGTCGCCTCGGAGCGCTCCTTGGTAACCTGGAATAAATCCGGAATGTCCTTCTCGCTTCCGCTTTTCTGCCTCGGCTTCTCGTGTCGCCCCCCGCAGCTCGTACTTATTTCAAATCCCGCTGAGACGACGAGTACCTCTCGTCGCGTGAAAGCTCGCCGCGCGTTAAGTCGCCAGCCATCGAGTTTTCGCCGATCGACTTTTTTCGCCGCGATGTTTCATCCCCCGTCGCCGTTGCTCGGTTTATCCGTCGAACGATGCGTCGCCCATTGCTGAGAGCGCCAAGCTCGTTCGAACGTGACGATTGGCACGTTTTCACGCGGCTAAACCGATCCATCGAGATTTACCTACGGCGTCTCGACCGGATCGAGCCAGAGATTTATCGTCGTTGTTCGTCGAGGGAAAACGCGATCCCCTAAACACCGGGCCGACCCCCGCGTACAAGCCGAGTCTTCGAGCTTTTTGAAACGTCTCAATCGTCGAGATACGTGCTCGGCGCGGATAATAATTACCTATCGCCGGCGAGGCGACGGAATCGCGAGCTGACGGTGCGAAAAGGATGCGGGGCGGCGCGAACGACGACGAGTCGCGTCGAACGACTCGGCGGAGGGGCGGCGAAGGGATGGATTTTCCGCTAAATATGGTAATTCTCTCACGGCGCGAGGTAATGAGTTCTCGGGGCCATGGAGTGGACTCTATGCATACATATTCAGCTATAAATGGAACCTGCTGGATGATACCCCGACGTTACGCGCGCTAGACCGACTCTGCTGCCAGGAAATTACCGAGTCTCGCTTATTCCTCGCTACTTCCGACATTTTCTATTCGATACTCCGACCTCCGCGCGATACTTTCCAACGCTGCGATCCGAATTCGTCTCGTCGCTCGGATTCCGCGACGATTTTCTCTTCCTGTCGCGGAGGAGGGGAACAAAATTGACAAAACGGATGCGAAATATTTGGGAAAGCTTCTCCGTGAAAATTGGTGCGATATTTTCCCCTTTTTGCACAAATCTGATTCGCACGAAAGATCACGAATCAGCGGAGAGATTCCAAATTTGGAGAGCGGAAGATCGCAGTTCTGAAAAATGGAGACTGCTTGGGAAATTTTGTCGGGAATGTCCGGAATTGCCGGAGAAACGGTGGAATTTTATACTCGGGCGAACCTGATTTCGAGAGAGTTTCGTTGGAAATGAATCCGCGCGAAGTTTTCCCGAGTCAATTTTACGTAATTGGCAATCGCGCGCAATCGCCTCGAATCGGATTCGGAGGTCGATCGGTCCGCTCTCGTTCCGTTCGGAATAGATACGCCCTCTCGACTTATCGAGGATCGAGAGAATCCAGAAACCGTCGTAGCGAGCGCGAGAGCGGCGTGGTAAGAAGGCGAGGAGAAGGCAGCCGACGACCTCGACGAGGGAGGGGGATTCCGTAATTTCCGCAGGCTTTTCGTACCCGACGATCCGTTGATCCGACGAACCATCTCTTTCCGGCCAAGCGACGTCTATTACGTTTTCAATTTCCACCAAGTTTCCCGTCTCCCGCTCCTCCCGCTCTCGACGACCGATCGCCAATCTTGATTTTCTTGGCCTCTCGACCTCGCCGGCGACGAAAACACGGAGCGACGACGAAGCATCGCGAGAATCTCGTCTCGATCAAGATTCAAACATTCGCGTCGAGACCGAGAGACCATCGTCGTTGCTCCTTCGCCGCTGATCTCGCTTTTCGACCGATACGCTTCCGCGCGCCCCGCGACGAGGACTCGGAGGAATTTCGACGCTCGGCGAAATCAGGGTGCGTGCAACGCGCCGTGGCTCGGGAAAAACTAGACTAGGCATTTTTATGGGCCATCAAATTACGCCGACCACCTCGTAAAATGTTTAACCGAGCTTCCGTGCAAAACTCCGCGATATGCCAACCCAACTCTCGATGTCCTTAAGCGCGCCAGCAGGATCATCTGCTAACGTCCGCGTGTCACGGGCCCTCGGGTTTCCGCGGGGAAAAACTGATCCGCCACGACAATCTTGTCGCGCGGGATTTTTCATCTGTCAGTGCGATTCCATCGACGCACAAATTTAGACCGACTGAACGATTCTTCCTTTAGAAAACAAAAAACTTGCAATATTTTGGAATAGTAGGAGTATTTGCAAGTGTTTAGAAAAAAATTGAAGAAGAATGAAACAAAAGAACCGTAAAACGTATCTGAGCTGCTTAGCATTTTTTGAACAGAATCGGTTTTGGATTCGAGTTTTAAGGGTCAAGCAGGAGCTTCGAAGACGCGAGAAGAGGCGATTACGCTAGTCCAAGGATTATCGATCTCGTCCTCCTGCAATGGTGTCGGGCGACCTGTACATAGCTATCAAACGCTGTGGGTAGGTTTAAGACGCGCGAGATGGGAGATGAAGTTCGCGAGAACCCGAAGCCATTTCAGAATCGAGGCGACGCGTGCTTCTTGCAATTCTGTCTCGTCGAAGTCTAGTTGCGCTGACGGTGGTAATGCGATCCCCGACGGAATTTATATGCCTGTTTACCTGTGCAGAGGAATCTATAGTACGAAACGAACGCGCGTTAATATCGCCCGACAGGAATAAACGTCGCTCATAATTCAATATTATAATTAAACCCTCGTAATGCTCGGCTTTATTGTGCCAATTAATATGCGTCGTTAAAGTAATTGCTTCGTAGCGTAGACTACTTGCGCCTATTACGGGGTGTTCACAGCATTTCTGACGGGGCTGTTTGACACGCGACACGCCATTCGACGTTTTACATCAAATTAGTTTTCCCTCGTCGCCGATATACCTCTCCCGGCGACATTTCACGCTCGAACATTCGCTTCGACTGCTGACCCGTGCGCCTCACTTTTTCCCGCACGATGCCCATGCATACATATTTGCCCGGGAATCGGGTAAAACGGCGCGTTCGATGCCATCGCAAAAAATCGAACGACCGATCAAAACTCCGAGCAAGAGTTCCCTCGACCGTCCTGCTGTTGTCTCTGATCGCTTGACTATCGAAAAATTACTGGAACCAGGCTACGTCCTTTCGAACGCGATAATTAGCGTCAGCGCAATCGTGCGACGAACAACGAGATCAGACTCGCCTTTCTAAACGTTTCGTTTGAACGTAAAGTAAAATCAGTCGGCCGTTATCGCGATTGCGACAAACTACGTCGAGTGTGAAAAGGTAGCGAGTATTAATCGCATCGAGCGTGAGAAAACCTGCCCGAAGATGCGGCGGTAGTACAGTGATACGAGGACGAGCAATAAAATATTTTACACTGTACGAAACGAGTCGCGAGGCGGAACATCGATCGTTGATAGAAAAAGGATGGATGCGACGATACAAGCAGCAGCAGCAGGCAGCCGAAGGTGTAACCAAAATTGCAAAGCTTCTTGTAAAAGGTCTACTAAGATTTACTACGAAGCTGATTTGAATCATTGAATAATAATTCATCGCGTTCCGTCGCGTCGGAAGTTGGGACCGAGATTCATCAACGTGCTCGATGATATCGCGATACTTGATAACTAACGATGCTTATACGAGAGGTGAAAAAACGGAATAAAACGACGATTTCTTCGACTTGACAGGTCCTCGTGAATTCGACGCGTGTCGTATATATTTCGATGCTCGTTCAGATTACATAATGCGTCCATCGGGATACGTTGACGAACACCAGGCCACCGTACTTACCAACGAACGCGTCTCCGCGCGACGACGTCTCAAGAACTACAAACGAGCAGCTTCGTTTTTTGTTTCCCGGATCGCGGAAGTAGAGGCGTTGCACGCGTTGCGACGACGCTGCAAGCGCGAGGAAGCGTCAACCATGCAGAAGCGCGAGTTCCGCGACAGAGCTTTCGATATTCTGGCCTCGAATCACCGAGCGGCGGACATATTCCCCTCGCCGAGGTACGTTGTCCTAATCGAGACGTTTTGGTACACGGAAACCGTGCTGCTCGAACGAAGATCGCCATGTTTTTCGGAAAGCTCGACTCCATCGTTCGCGCGCTCGTCGAGGGACCACGTGCTCCTCGCCAACAGGGGATGACGATCCCGCGCGGACGGGTTTTTCGAACGGGATGGGAGCGACGTGAATTTTTCAGATGTAACAAGAGCGTTGACATCGTTATAATACACGTTGAATGAATCCACTGTTTCGAGTTATACGAGCAGTATATAAGTTATCGGTCTCATCTGTCCTCATCTGTCCTCGCTTAATGGGTCTTTCTGTTCTTAGCACAGACTTTAAACGCCTCGTCAGCCGGTTTAACAGCTCGCGTCATCCAACCGCGTCTCAGCAGTCTGGTTTCTTCTGGTACAAGGTTGCGTGGCCTCGTAAATACCCCCGAGACTTTCTTTCTCCCTCGTTCGGACACACCGGATCAGCGCGCGATCCAGAGACCAACGATTCGACTATCCCGCGCTCGCTATCTCCATCGTAAAACGAACCGACGAACGAACACGAACGAACGAACGCAACGTGAAAAATTCTATTCCGTTACCCACGCCCGATGGCGTTGCTTCGTACCGTACGACGAGCACGTGCATCTTTTAGAAATCGGTATCGACGAGGCGGTCGCAGCCCACCCATCGCGTCGCAGATAATACCATCTCTCGCCCCGTCCACCGATTTTTCGGATCGAACGTGCTTCCTCGTCGCAAACTGGAAGTCCGTGTTACTCGCCGGGACGCGGAATTCGCGCCGGATGAAATTTGCTCGCGGATCGATTAGCCGCGATCGTCGAGCCGAGCCGAGGATCACCCCCTTCGTTCGCTCGTCCACGTTGCGACTCGTGCCGCACTTTCTCGTGCTGGTAGCAAATATATTATGCCTCTCGTAAAATTAAGTTTTTACGATCGTTTTATGGAGGCGCGCACGGGCACGGGCGGACGATCTTCACCTACTACTCGATGCACGTCGCTGGCTGCGTCGGCTAGGATGCGACGCAGCATCGAACTCGCGTTATCTCAGGTGTGAAAACCGACCGAGGTCCGTACGCGCGACATTTTGGGCCCCATCCAGGCCCACGGAAGCATCGAATCGGCGTGTTTCACAAAGGCTAACAACGATGCTCGCCGCTCGATACATTTCCTGTACGGATCTTCCCCACTTCCGTATTAACTACCCTTTAACGACGTTGTATACTATTTTTTACGAGCTAGTTTCAATCTATTTCCAGTATTTTCACGGACACCGAACACCTGTTCTCGCAGCTTCGTCGCTCCGGTATTCAAATGGACACATCGCGTTTTTGCACGCGTGACGCGGTGTTCGCCGAATTGCCAACGATCGTGAACGAAATGAATAATCGGGGAAAACACCGCTCACTCGAAATGTTTATCCTCGTTCGCCAAATTCCTCGCCACTTTGCTCGCGGAACTATGAAAGTCGATTTCCGGGTTTCGTGCAAATACATTTTCGCGACAATTGAATCCGTTGCGATAAACACGTCGATGGGAAAAACAATCGGACGCTCGTCTCCGATCGGACGGACGTCCTTCGACGAGCTCGGATCGGAACGAACTGATGAAAATTTCGAGGCAAAAATGTGCGGGTCGAGTGAAAGGTTTTTTTTTGTTTTTTTTTTTACTTTGGATTTCCTTGCTGCCCTGGGAAGGGAAAATCGAGGGTTGAAACTTTCTCTCGGCTCGGCGCGAGGGCAAAAAGTGGCGGCGGAGTTTCTCCGTAAATAAGGTCAGCGTTGGCCTAATCTTTCGTCCGGAGAACTTTCACGGTTCTGGGCCGGAGACGAGAGGCGCAAAAACGAAAATGGACAAAAGTCAACCGAGCGTAATAATTCCCGCTCCGCTCGCCTCGGCTCTCGCTTGTTTACAGGAATAATTGCGACTGGTCGAGCGTTAAGATACAAATATCTTCCGGCCAGCTACGTTGACGAAAAACAGCTGAAAGCCGCAAGTAACAGATTGGCGAAAAAAGTCCACCGAGCCGATGTCTCTCCGCGGTTAAATTTCCTCGAACTTTCGCGTTCGCCGATCGACGCGAAACTTGCGATGTGCTTTTTTCGGGAAAATCTGACAGAGTTTGCGCTACCCGCTCGCCGACGACGAAGAAACTCTCGCAATTTTTTCAGGCCCCACACGCGATCCGCCCGAGTGTTTTTCCGCGAGTCATCCGACACGCCGACCCGTCCCAACTTTATGGCCAATGAGGGAACCGCACGTTTCTCTTGCACTCCCTTCTTCGCCCTTTCTCGTAATCATAAATTCGATTAGAATTTTTGCATTCGCCTCACGATATTGGAACCATGTTGCCGTATTCTTGGAATACGGCCACCACGATTCAATCTATATGTATGCGGGAGCTTGAATTTTCTTCCTTCGCCCATCTTCGCATAAACCTTCCGCCCACGCATGCATAGCGATACGACGAGGACGCGTCTATCTATCTCGCGCGCGCACGACGTGCCCGTTTGCCTCCTCTCTCTCCAATCGTATCTCGCGACGGAAGTACGTGCTTGAAAAATCTATTTCGTCGAGCGAAAACTTTCGAAATCGAATCTCCCCTCGACGCCGAACACTTCCAAAAAGCTTCGGATCAAAGCAGCGAGTTTCTCTGCGCGTTGCAGCGCAATTGTCGAATGGCGATGGTCAGCTTATCGCTTCAGCGATCGACGCCTAACCTTCGCGTAGGTAGGTCGCGGATGCCTTCGCGACGAGACGAGGCTCGAGGTGGGAATAAAGGGTCGGACATGGCCGCTCGACAAGTGTCATTTCGTCGATTCTCTTCGTAAAATACCGACGTATTTGTTATGTACAACGCGAGGAGGTGAAAATACGCGGGTGGGCGCGCGGACCGACGAATCGTGGCCGGGCCTACGGACGGACGTACACCGTGGCCTACGGACATACGTGCCTCGTCGGGTGTGCTACCTCGCGCACGTAACATAAATATACAGCAGCCGGAAAAGCACGGGGAGAAAGAGAGAAAAGTCTAGCGGCGCGAACGCGGTGACGTCCGCGGTAAGCTCGCGCGTGTAGCGAAGCCTCGGCTTGATATTATTTCGGTTGAATTATTTATAGAGTGCTCCCGTGCTCCCGTCGCGCGTTCCCCGAGGAGAGGAAGGTATACGGGATAAGAAGAGATATAAGACAACCTTACGACGCGAGGATCGAGGTATAGAATCCCGAATGCGGCCGGAACGTTGGGACGCGGTCCTCCCCGATGACCGTTCCCCCCTTTCCGCGTCCCTCGCGAAAGGGCTCGCGATAAGACGCTCGCATCCGACGCGGCGTCGTCAAACCCGCGTCGCGTCACCTGCTGCTTTTCTCATTTCACGCCCCACGAAAATAAATTCGTCCCGATATCCACATCGATTTTCAATCCCCTTCCAAGATTTGCCCGGCGAAGCGGAAAGACGCTGATCGGGAGCGATCTCTGTACCGATTGATAGCACCTCGCAGCACTCCTCCTCGTCCTCCTACGTACGTACGTCCATCTCGTACGACACGATAAAAATGTTCCATCATCGTGCAAAGAGTGAAAATTGTCGCGTTGATTCAACACGATCGTTAGCGTTGTTCTCGCGGTACGTTTTTCAAATCAACAAAAAAACGATTTTTTTTACCGCGCACGTGTTAAGGTAGGATGTGTAAAATGAGGCGAGTTGAAGCGGAGGGTTGAAGCTGTCTTTGGGATTATCTTGATTTGTTACCCTCACTCGCGTTTTAAAACGGGTAGATACCGACGAACAACCGACGCGGCGCTCGTCCAACGTCTCGACGAACGGACCCGATTTATGCGGCCACGCTGCTTCGACGTTGCAACGAAGAGACACGTATCGCTATCGAAATAGAAGAGCTTCGAATTCTTTTTGCCGTTATCCGGAACACTTCGAGGTTCCTTCGGATCTCGTCTCTCGTTATTTCTCGAATTCGGGCTCGACGCTCGAAAGCTTTCCCGGGTCGTCGAATCTCGTCTCCGATAGATCGATTATCGGTGAACCGTAACGTTTCAGCGTCTCGTTCGAGTTGCGAACGCGAATGTTCTCCGTGACCCGATTTATCCTCGCGCCGAAGCAGGTACTACCTACATCGCTGCATCCAGGCGCTCGCGCGTATTCGCTCGATCCTTGCCCATGCAAAATACACCCTCGCGTATTTTGGAGCAGGTAAACGATCGGCGTGGCGGCCGAACAACGGCAGAATCTAGGCGAGCAGGGGTTGAACGCGAGGGATGGGAGGGAAACGAGGCTTCGTCCAATGACGACGGTCCCCATGACAACGGGGTCTCCCCGGAGCAGGAGCGTTCCTCGCATCCTTGACACGATACTCACCCGTCGTATCGTCGGCTGCTCGTACCAAACCGAACCCGAGTCGTTTCTCGCTCCTGGGCTCGTACTTTCCGCGGTCCAGCGAGTCTTTTTCGCGATGCGTAATCGGACGAGCGCGCCTCGCGCGAAAATACGTCGAGGCGGCGTATTGCGTAAAACGAAGCGTCATTCTCTCGGTTGTCTTTTCCCCATCGCGTCGCATGCCCGACGCTTTTATTCGCGTCGTAGTAATCGTCGCCGGGAGAAATTCAACGCCGACTAACTTTACACGTTTGTCACGACGCGACGATTTTACGTCGCTTTGCTCCCGATCCGCGCGTTTCACGACGAGCCCTTGTAATACTTGTTGGCAACGATATTTTATTCACGCCCAACGCGCGACACGATCGACGAAATATGTTCCATTCTTCCCCGTTCAAGCCCGATTTTCTTCCGATTCCTCGTATCTACAAGCGTCAGATCCGCCGGAATTTTGTGTACGAGTGTCGATCTCGTGATCCCAACTTTTGAATTGTCCGCGACCTCGAATGGGCGCGAGAAATTTCATTGGAATCGGATCAGAGGCTTGGGAGTTGTGGCGCAACGGATAAACAGACGTAACTTCAAACATTTCTCGTTGCCTTGGTTTAACAGAAGAATCTCGATTCTTCGTTTACATTTGGGAATAGTTTCTACTTCTCTAAATACGTATTCCGACTATTAATGATCGGAATCGCAGATAGTTCAAATGTACAGCGATATAGGTTCGGTTGTCAATTTTCGGCGATTCGATGCCGAATCGGATGAGAAGCGAACGGTGGAAATACTTAGGTACGCGTATCGAGAATCGACCGATGATTCGTGTTTTTCTATCGCGATTCGTCCGGCTGACGTTCGTTTTCGAGGCGGGCTCGTCGAAGATTAAAATCACACGGTCGAGCGGCCGTCAACGCGGAGGGTGGTCCTCCTTCGTTTGTCGGAAAATTCCCGCGCAAATAGCCGGAGTTCGTCGCGCGAGATGAAATAATTCCGGCCATTTCGTGTTTTATTTATTAAACGACGCCGACGAGTCGAGGCGAATCGCCCGAAACCCTTGCCCTCCGTTTGACCCTGTTATTTCCCGCGGGGCACCCTTCGCCCGGGCGTCAAATATATCGCGGACGTTACGCGAGCGATACCCGCGAGTGACGCAAACGCGAGCACGTGCTCCTCGGACGATGCGATCATCGCCTCGAGGCTCTGACCTCCGCTCGCGGTTCTCGAGCCCCGGGAACACCCATCGCGTTTTATCAATCGACGATTATAATTCTCGCCGTTTCATATCCTACCGATCCGGGAGAAAGCGTTCGCGTCACCCTCTCCGAACACGCCCGAGCGCGTCGCCCTCTCGAAATTTGCCGATAAAATTCCGATCCGGTTGTAAATCAGCCGGTCGAGGATGTTGACCAAGGGTGCGGAATTCGGGTCAACCTCCGATCGATCCCGAAGACCTAGCCGCGCCGTTTTCACGCCGCATAATTGATCGGCCGCGATGATGAACCGCCGAACGGTAGACGAGACGAGGGTAGTTTTTTTCAACCTAGAACGCCGGGAAACCTCCGCGACGACGGGCGTTTCGTTGCGCGGGACACTGCCATATTGGACGACGACCGAGCGCCGCGATGCCAGCGCCGATTGGCCCGTCGGCCATCACTTCCTACGTTTCGGAGCGAAGGAGACGCCGCGAGCCGCGGACCCGCGAGCCCGACGGAGCGAGAACACGGCCGTCCCGACGCCCTGTGTTCTACTGAAAACGGCACGCGTCACGTACACGGCTCCGCGCTCTCCCTCCCTCGCCATCCCTGCTCGCCCTGCCGCGCTCCCTTTCTCGCGCTCTCTCTCTCACCCTCTCTCTCGCTACTTTTCCTTCTCTCGCTCCGCACCCTGCTACCCCGATCGTCTCTCTCCGATTCCCGCCGTTTTGTGCCGTCACCCTTTCTCCTTTCGTCCTTCTCTAGAATTTTTTCATTTGTCGCGCGTTGATCCCCCCCGCAACCCTTCGTCGCCATCTTCGTCCCTCCGTTTTTCTCGTTGTTCCGTTCTATTTTCCTCGCTTTCTCTCTATATATCTCTCTCTCTCTTTCTCTCTCTCTCTCTCTCTCTCTCTCTCTCTCTCTCTCTCTCTCTCTCTCTCTCTCTCTCTCTCTCTCTCTCTCTCTCTCTCTCTCTCTCTCTCTCTCTCTCTCTCTCTCTCTCTCTCTCTCTCTCTCTCTCTCTCTCTCTCTCTCTCTCTCTCTCTCTCTCTCTCTCTCTCTCTCTCTCTCTCTCTCTCTCTCTCTCTCTCTCTCTCTCTCTCTCTCTCTCTCTCTCTCTCTCTCTGCAGATCGTTTCTCGACCGTAGTCCGCGTCGTCTTCTGGTATTCGTCGATCCCTTCGCGACCCTTCCCGCGTCATTCTCGCTCTCCTCACCTCCGTGTTTGTCCTTCTCCCTTCCTCCGTTGTTCTTGCTCCTTTTTCATTCCTCGTTCTCGACCCTCGAAGCGCCGGTACGTTTTCATTTGGGTACACTTTCATTCTCGAACGGTCGCGACGGTCGTTTGGCGTATGGAAGGGTAACGTTTCCCGTTCGATGACGAGTACTCGACCGACGTTCGTCGTCGTACGCTTCGAGATCGTCGCTCTTGGACGAACTGCATCGAGAACGAGTCCCACCTGATACCCATGGTCGCGAGCAACTATCTCCGAAACGAACGGCAACGCTTTTGAATCTTCAGTTTCGTACTTTATATTTTACGATCTAAGCTTCTCGATTTACGACCAACCAGATTTTCCCCCGCCCCCGCGCCTACCGAGATGCTGATGTCGAGAGCACGATCGCGGTTTTCGAAGAGGCGAGAACCAAGTCGAGGTCGAATGCTCGTTTGTCGGGTGAAAAATCCACGGGAGCGAGTAACCCGGTTGGCGATCGCTGAGACGCGACGGCGAATGTCGGAGACGCGGAGAAAGCTTTCCCGTGTCCATCGAGCCGTCAAACTGTTGGAAACTAATTCCCGTTAGTCCCGACAAAAAGCAAAGAGCGGGAAAACATTTCGCCGTGCTCTCGAACTTCTCCCTTCCGATTCTTCCATCGACGTCGCGATAATTCGAGACGGAAGAGCGGAATGATTTTTCCGAAAAATCGAAGGATCGGAGTCATCGTTCGAATTCGGACGCGACGGGAGTTCGAAAGGGACAAAAAGGCGGAAGAGAGGGCAAAAAACAGGAAAAAACCAGAAGCGCGTAGGATACGCGAAGCGAGTTGTGATTTCAAGGACGTTGCGACGACAATAACAATCGTTGTTTACCCGCGTCATCGACGAGTAATAAATCTATTCAACCACGGCGAAACCGCACGACGACCATATTTCAACGACGAATCATAAAACGTAACGTATTATGGCCGTCGACGTTTCAAGAATACTTCGGCATGTATTTATGCAGCTCCAGTGATTATTTTAACACGCGCGCCAAGGAGCGGAACAAGATCCACGGAGACGAGAGGAGAAAAGTCGAGGCGAATGGAAAGTATTCGACCAAGCATGTGACGACGCGCCGAATGAATAACGTCCTCGGTTTTCTTTCGGCCTCTTCTCTCCCTCTCTCTCTCTCTCTCTCTCTCTCTCTCTCTCTCTCTCTCTCGCTCGTTGTTGGTCACCAACCAGACGTCCCATAAACCGACGCGTTTCAGCCCCTTTCCCGCGGCACCTGAGCACCCTGCTCGCACGGAACGGGATCGCGAGGATTACTGGATCGCGCGGTGATACGAATTCGTATGCACGAATACCCTCGTCCGTCTCTCGGTATCCCTGGCATCTGTTTTCGATACGATCGACTGGCCGAGACCGGCGATACCTGCCGACAGGAAACGAGGTCGCAACATCTGTCGGTGGTTGTCCCATTCGACTCTCCGAAATGACTTCATTCGCTTGCAAGTGGAACAGTCGTCGTCGTTATCTATTGTGACCACCGATCTCCGTTCAGACGCGTGCTTTCTTCGCGGCAGAGATCATCCTCCCTCGATTTTCGCGAAGTGAACGACAAAGAGAGCTGTATTCTTCTATTTTTTTTTGCTTAAAATGATACCACGAGCGGATGAGAAGAAACGCGCAAGACCGGTAGCTAAATCGGCGCGTCATTACGGTGAGATAATTCGTCCCGCGGGTGCTAGACGCTGCCCTGTAATATATAACTAAGTTTAAGGGTCTCAACCATTAAGGGCCGTACAAGCCATAGGTCTTTATACCTGGCGCGACACGAACTGCCATAGAAATCCCATATAAAAACGAGGCGATAACGTCACGCCAGCTGTCGTTAGAGCACCGACGAGGAACAGGTCGTTTAATTTGTCTTTCGTGTCATTCGTGTTCCTTTATTCTACTACCTTCGATTATTTTTCAATCCTTTCGTTTCATCTTACAGGCTGACTTTTTTCCTCGCCACGCAGTTCAGAAAAGGCCTCAAAGTGTTCGGAACCACGGAGAAAACGTACCCATACCTGTGCAGGTGAGTCCTCGATATTTTTCACGCACCAATTCGCTCCGAATTTTCACATCGATGGCAGATAGAGTCGGGATCATCAGATTTTTCCCCCGGATAATTCGTCGACTCCTCGTATTTGAGTCGATGTTCGCGAACGTCCTTAGACTCGTATCGAGTTTTTTTCCGTCACATTTTCAAGAGTTGAGAGGATTTTTGCGTCGTGTTGGTACAAAAAACGTTGACATTTTGTTCGGCGTATGCGTGAGAATTTCGGGGCGCGTCGAAGGACAAGGGCGAAAAGCTCCGGCGAAAGCTCGCTCGAAAGGGGGATTCGTTCCCCTCGCGAAATACGTATCGCGAGGCTGTAGTTTAGACGTAAAATTTCCAAATATTGGTCGGTACGTGACCGAGCCTCTCGTCTTTGGGATTACCTTCACTTTCCTCGAACGACATTTAGCCAGCCTCCCAAATTTAGCCGTTTATCGATCCCCCAAGCCGAAAGCTTCGAGCTTATTGGGGATGGTATAGATTTATAGACGTACCTCCCGCCATTTTAGGCTACGCGCGCGGAAAAGCCGACTTTTTTGTCTCGAACGCGACCCAGCTTTCAACGATATCGTTGCAAAAAAGCTCGTTCGATTTACAATACATCGCACCGGAACAATCACAATTTTCCAACGACTGGAATTATTCCGCGTCGCAATTTTACGAGTATCCATACAGACGGTCCGCCCGACGATTGTTCTTCCAATTTCCAAATGATTCGATAAAAAGTCTGAACAAGCTTTTCCCCGAGTTTCATTTCCTCGAGTCTTTCTCTCTCGCCATTCCTCCTGCATTCTTTCGCAAACTCTCGTCTCGTTTTTCCAATTTTCTCGACTTTTCAAATTATTGTCCTCGAGGTTTCAGTTGAAGTTTTCAGTGTTTTCCCTGTTTTTTCCTCCCAACGCATCGAGTGCATTGCAGTTCTTCTTCTATAAATTGGTCTCTGTTCCACAGGTTTCCCGGAGTGTTCTCCACCCCATCCCGAGCTGGCATACCAGGTTTGTAATCGATCCTCAACTATGCACGCGAGCATCGAAAACGCGCGAGCGAGAGTCGTCTGTGACGAGTATTTTCGCCCCCTTTCGAAACGAATCGCAAATGTTATTCGCCTATCGCGCGAACGAGACACTTGGCAAAACGCGGACACGACTCGAATATTTCGAGCATGTGCGCAGAAATAAATCTGTGTAATCCGTGGCTATAAATCAGATTTGGAAGGAAAAGAAACCCGGGCGAAGACGCGTGCATATCGATATTCGATACGAGACTCAACGATCAGACGTGATATTTCACGCAACGTACCTACTACGAGAGACTCCGTTGAGACAATGAATTCGAATTTGCAATTAGCCACCGCGGTAGATTGCCTTGCAATAATCCTCGCTCCTCACCCGAACAATAGAAATATTTTCTCGAAACAACGACCTTGGATAAGTAATTAGCTGCAAAAACAACACGCTTTGTTCGCGGAGCAATCGTGTTTTTTTTTGTTTCAATCGTACGAGCATTGCGGATGATTTATCGAGACAGCGACGTCGGGTTTGCAATTAGCTGCGCTAGGAAATCGCTCGGAAACGAGAGCAACAGGATTATCGGATCGGCAAATCGTTCGCGCGGAAAATCTTTCGAGGAGGTGTCGATTCTCGATCCGCGATCAATCGCCTCGCGGCGACGACGAATCCTCGCCGCTCTCGTCGCAGTGGACATCGATGGGCCGATTGGAAATTGGAAATCAATTCCTATCCGTCCATCGATCGTCGCGGCAGGCGATTCGTCGGCTGTCGTGGGAACGTCGAGAGTGGGAACGACGAGCACGGAGATATTAGATATTCGTATCTTGCCAGTGGCGCCCTCGGCTCGCGGCGCGCAACGCTGTCTCTCGCTCCTTCTCCCTCTCCTCCGTCGTCCGTTCTCTCG
Source organism: Arge pagana (assembly GCA_963969455.1). Taxonomy (NCBI): domain Eukaryota; kingdom Metazoa; phylum Arthropoda; class Insecta; order Hymenoptera; family Argidae; genus Arge; species Arge pagana. The sequence goes on along the minus strand of OZ018312.1, from coordinate 1,242,109 downwards.
CCGCCGGAGTGACATGCCGCACGTGAAACGTCGCAAGCCGCGTCGCGCAACTGCTACGCATCATCGCCGCCAGACTCGTGCTGACCGAGCGAGCGACACGCGGCGACGTCGAAAGCTCTCAGCGAACGATTCCGTGCCGCGCGCACATCCCAGCTCGCATACGAGATGGAACTCACCGGGTGATTCGCACGTCGCGCATACTAACGACCCCGGGAGAACGTTTCAGTTTCCGGTAGCCGTACCACGCTCGCCCGTCCATCCATCCATTTATCCACCCCTCCATCCATCCATCCATCCGTCCGTCCGCTTCTTCCTCGCCTTCTCGCCGCTACCGCGGTTCCTCGTCCTTTGGCCCGAGCCTTTCCCGCCGACTCGCGTCCTTCTTCGTCTCGGTATCCTTCGATTCCCCCGCTGCGCGACTCTCCGCGAGAATTTAAGTAGCAGCGTTAAAGCTCTCCACCCCTCGCGCGCCGCCGAGCTTGATCCTGGATAAAGCGTCTTATCGGCTCGGTTATCTGTACGCGAGACGCGACGTCTCCCGCCACTTATACATCCTCGGCAAAGCTCTCGAGGCTCTTAATATCGTGGGTCGTATCGTAGGTATACGGACTATATATACAGAGGAGTATTTAACCTCGTTTCGCGTGGGAGTCGAGTAACGCGTTGACCACTGGTAGGAGGAAGAGGACGAGGCGACGATTGAATGTTAGGTGAACGAGACGTCGCGACGTCCAAAAACGTACGAGATGCACCGAGCGCCACGATCGCGCTCGATCAGCCATCACTTCTCTGCAGTGAATGCCTGTCTTGAATATTTCAAGCGAACTCGCAGTTCCCGAAGTCGCATTCGGTCCCAAAGCTTCGCGTTTGTCGTCAATCGACTCGTCTTATAATTCGCATCTTCCGATTCGTACGCTGCGTGATTTTTTTTAATCGACTACCATTTTTCACCAGGATCTTTCACGCTCGCGCTGCATGGTAAGATTACGGAGAGTAAGAAATGATATGTAGAAAAACCATGAATCGTTAGAATTTGGATATTGGTTCTACGAATCGTATCGTTCGGTCGAGTTTGGATCGCATCGTTCTATTCAATTTTCAATTGTCCCGTTCGATTCGGGTTTCAATGGCAGCGGGTTAATTCAACTGTCAATCGCGCTGCTCGATTCAATTTTCCCTTGCACCATTCGAATTGACCTTCCAATTGCTATTTTCAGTTCAAGTTTCGATTGGACCGTTTTTATGTAACTTCTAATTGCGCGGTTCGATTAAACAGTTCTTAATCGAATTAACCGACTTTTTACTCGCCTCTCGCGAGGCTCGGATCTCTTTTAGTCGTGTAAATGGAGGCGCGGAATAAATTTCCGACCGTACAGTTCGCCCGCGGACGTTTATCGCGATATCGGAACCAGAATTGTTGATATAAAAAGCATCCGACTTCGTGTCACGCGACGAGTTTCGCGTCAGATACATAGATATACGTCCGTAATTGGAGTATCACAACTCGTACGAAGCTTGCAGCTTTGGATCTTTTCTCCGAGGTCGCGTAGATTTGATTTTGGCCGTATCTATCGCTTCGCGCGATACACCGCTTAAAATCTCCACCCCATTGGATGCGAAACGGCGAGAGAACCGCGAAGAATCTGCCGGATGCCCGCGCGAAGTGCTTCGTTCATCGAGCTTCGTCCTCGACTCCTCGCCGAGTCGCGGCAAATGGGCTCGACTCGATCGCTGATTTTGGCTGTTTTCCCAATAATCGATAAACTTGGCTCGTAAAACTTCGTAATTTACGGCTTAGCCGCATTATTTTGATCATTTTTCTCTTTCGAGAAAATAACCGCGAAGTCTTCGGTTCCGAATTACGACCTTCGTCGTCGATACGAACATCGGACGTACCTTCTCGCGCGATTACGGATTCGCGATAAATCCAAAATCCGTTTTGTTATTTTCTTTCTTCGCTCGGTTGGTTCGGTTTGCTTGGGGTTCGATCGTTGCTTTGGGCAACGTTTGGATGAGAAGTAGCAGGAACGTCGCATAAATCAGGATTTTCCAACGGTTCGTCGGCCGATTGAAAGGCGAACTAACGTGAGATTGGAAGCGGGCGAAGAAAATGATCGCGATTCCCGTTGCTCGCGACTTGATTACCGGCTCGAGATAAATCATGACCACACAGAGCGTTTTTAATTGAGTCGATGATGACCGCTCGGGCCTTGGCTGCCCGCGCGCGTCCGCCTGCTCGTACGTGTCGCCCTACACCGCATCGTGAAACGTGTCACGCATGCGTAAAAAAAGTCATTAATTTCCGCCAAAGATAAGGATTATTCCATTCGTTCATCTTTATTTCGGTAGAGGCGATGCGGAAACGAAATTACCGCGGCATCGTCGACCTTGGAACCGGCAATATTCGCTGCTGGCAAACCTAATCGCCGCGTTCGCTGGACTCTCTTCTCGGAAGCTGTAATTTTATTGCAACGAATTGTAAGAGTGGATACTGTAAAGCGTCGCTACTGAACTTTGAGAGCATAGGCATCCCACCTCGGGCGCTACGCCTAGTCGCGTCGCTATAAACTTCATTCATGGTCCTGGAACGTGTACTATAACGATCGAGGATTACTTGCTGCTCCTCGCTTCGCGATTCCTGCCCAAGACGTTCCGTCGATTTTAACGGAGAAAACTCTCTCCACCGTGCCGTCTCGTTTTCTTTCGAGCGAGCCAAATACAGATCCCCCGTACACGGCGTCCGACGATCTAATTTTCAACAACAAAAATGGAAGACCTGTTCGATAGATTCGTAAAAAAAGGTGTGATAAAACTTTTTCAAATTGACGAAATCCACGTACGTACCGTGCCCACATGCCAGTCACGTTTCATGCGAACACGTGTTGTGCGGTGAATTGATTTACGTGTCGAGTCGTTTCGGATCAATTTTCGCCCCCTGACAACGAGACCGCGAGACGATTCGTCGATGGAATATTGATCGCCGTTCGTTCGATTACTTTTCTGTTTTTTTTCCTTATTCCTCTGCCCTGGCATACCTTGGCCGGTCTCTGTCGCTATTCCGACGAAGCCGAGACGTTCTTTGGAATTTTTCCACCGGAGTCGAGAATGAAATCGGTATTTTTCCGCCGCAGAGCATCGTCTTGTATTTCTACCCTCCACCCGGCAGGCCCTCCGTTTTCGTTAACGCAACGTTCCCGTTCTCGGTATTACGAACGGATGCGGGGGAAGTGATTTTTTTCATCGGGGCAACGGATTTCATCGGTATTTTCCTGTTTTTTTTCTTCAGTCTCGACGCGTCATCGCCGAAGAGCGATTAATGAGAGGGTTTATTGGTGCGCAGCCTCGGTTTGGTTGCGTGTAAAAGTGTTTAAAGGGAGACAAACGGGCTGTATTGTTGTTAGACCGTTTTACTTTACAGCCCATAAAAGTACCGAGATTTAGACAGGAATACAGCCGTGACGTAACGATGTATTGTTGCGGTACACGCGGTCTGTTCGCGCGGCAGGCCACGCAGTCGACGCCACGAGGCCTCTCGATAACCTCTCGCTCGTCTCCCTTCCACGCCGCTCGCTCGACACTCGACGCGATCAAATTCAACATTGTATACGACTGTCGGTGGCTCTACCTGACCGTGAACGCGAAGAACAGGTGCGCGAGATCGAACGACTCGCGTCTCCTAATTAGTGCTAACCCCCGGTGACTCTTCTCCCTCGTCGGAAACCCGTCTTCGCCCAACACGCGCGCTTCCCATGCGTACGTATGCTAATCCGAGTGACGAGTGGCGTAGGTAGATCTGCTTCCGAAATTCTCGCCGTATTATTCCAATTATCGGATCTCGCACGCTCGACGACCTTGCGTCTCGCTCTCTCTCTCTCTCTCCTATCTCCGCGAAACGCGTCGCGTTTCTCCTCTCGACGACGCTGGGTAGGCATCGCGAGGCTCGCGCGTTCCACGGGAATGGTTTCTGTAGCCGAACGAGCGCGCGGGCTGTCGCTGCGTTAGTTCGTTTGCCGCGTCCGTACGGGGGTAAGGGAACCGAACGCTCGTCGCTAGGCCGCGCCGCGAGCTCGCGCGTAGCGTGTAGCGTGTACTTACGCTGCTTCGTAGTAGCGAGCGCGCGATGCGCGGAGCGCCGAGCCGTCGCCGAGGATAGCGGCTCGCAGGGGGGAAGCGATTGAACCCGCAGCGACCAGCGACGCGTCGCTACGGCAGCTAAGCAGCAGCGTCGTCGGCGCGGGAGGAACGAGCGGGTCGACAGCGCCGCGCGGAGAGGGAGCGGGAATCGCGGTCGAGGGTGGTGGCAGGGGGGAGACCGTCCGAAGTTGCAGGGTTCGTTGTCGGGCTCGCCGACAGATCGCGCTCGGAGCGCCCTTAGCTCGTCAGGCTGAGCCGCGGAGCGCGCCGACGGACTGCTCAGTGCCGACCGTGCCGACAGTGCCGTTCAGTACGACTCCGCGAGGCCAGCGAGAAGAAAGGGGTCCTTTACCGTCACGTTACGTACGGTGGCCCGTTCGGTTTTCGTTTTCCGCGCACTTACCAATCGCGAGCCCCCTTCGTTTTTCCTCCTGCCGCAGTGCACTCGCGCGTTGTCGGGGGCGAGTCGTTGCTTCGTCGATGATCGTCCGCCGCGGGACCGTTTGACTTTCGCGACGAAAGGGCCAACGCTAACGAAACGGAGGAGCGGAAGATAAGCGTACCGAGGACGGGGCAGAAAGGAATCAGGCACGCGCCGCTGTCGCGCGGGATCAACGGCGGAGCGAGAGCGCGGCTGATCAGGAACGGGGATCCTCCACTGCGGTCGAGGATACGGTGCGGCGCTAAGCGCCACGATTCGCACGACACGACACGTTCTTTGGCGCGCGCGCGCGCGCGCGTGTGTGCGTGCGTGTATGTGATTTCATTTTGTTTTTCGCCGAACTTTGACGAGGAGCGGAGTTGAGCGTGATACGAGGTTGCTGATACCGTGGCGCAATTTCGAGTGTCAGTGGTGTGTATTCGGGCGATAAGACGAGGAGGGAGGAGGAGCAGCGAGAAACCGTAGCGCAATAATATATCGTACCTCTTGTGATATGCTGCGAGTGACAGTTTTACTCGACAAATTCAACGACAGTGACGTATCGTTGCTCCTCGCTAGGGACAACCCGATCGTTTCTACGACGGAGGCTTCGTAGACGCGTAACAACGTGAAAAATTAGTGGTACTCGTACGTCAAGGAGATATATATACAAGGAGAAAGAAAAATCACGCATCCTACGTCGCGCTGCGTACTCTCCGCGTAGCACGTGTCACACGTTGTTGCCAAGTGTCTCTCGTATATAACGACGATAAACTGTTACGTTCGAATTGAATTCTTGCCGCACGCCTCCGCGTATACACGCGCGCGTACGCATCGTTCGGATCACCGTGTACGTATCGTCACCACGTGTGTCGTACGACGTCGCGCCGACGACGATCGACCGTCCCTTTTTTTTACCCCTCGACGTCCACTCTCGTCTGGCCAATTCGACACCTTCGTCACTTCGCTGCAGGACGCGTTTTCGATGTTCCGGACGAGCATCGCCACGTCGCGAGGGAGAACGACTTGCTAAATCGCGCGTGTGTACCTTTTTCTGTTTCATCTGGCTACGTTGGAATATTCATCGACGACTTCACCGCATCGATCGACGATCGTTACCGCATCACCGGAACTCACCTTACTCCTCATTCCGATCCTCCCGTATCCGATTTCTCGGCGTGACCCTTACGGATCGCACCGTACGTTAAAATCGTTTACCACCCGACCCCGTTCCGCTCTCTACGGTTACTTTGCCGTCCACCCTCCACCTGTCCACCGCGCTACAACTACCCCCTCCCTCTCTCCCGCGTTATCGCTTCGAGCGTTCGCGCGCGTTTCTCCACCACTCTCTCTCTTTCTCTCTCTCTCTTCTCTCTCTCTCTCTCTCTCTCTCTCTCTCTCTCTCTCTCTCTCTCTCTCTCTCTCTCTCTCTCTCTCTCTCTCTCTCTCTCTCTCTCTCTCTCTCTCTCTCTCTCTCTCTCTCTCTCTCTCTCTCTCTCTCTCTCTCTCTCTCTCTCTCTCTCTCTCTCTTACTCTCTCCATCTCGCTCTTCCTCGCTCTCCCTCGTTTTCTCCCTTGCTCTTTCTCGCTCTACCCCCTTCCCCTCCCGGCCGACCGTTTCGTCTCGCGCTACTTCGGTCGCCCCCCCCCCCCCCCGCCCCCTTTCCCGTCTCTCGCGCGCTCCGTCTCGCTTCGTCTCCCGTCTCCCACCCCGCGACCATCTCTTCGCTCGCCGCGGCGAACCGTGCCCGCGGCCGTGACGTCGACGTATACAACAACGACGACGTCGACGATGCTCTGCGTTGCCGCTGGTGTTGCTGCCCGCGACGTCGTCGCGCTCCCCTGGTGAACGCCGCGCTATCCCGCATCACCGCGATATCTCCTCGATCCTCGAACGTCACGATCTTTATTATAATTCCGAACATTCACGATCATTATCTGCACCATCGCCGATCACGTGGCTTGTTCGACGGCGACGCTGCACGACAATGTGTACGCCGCACCGCTGTGCGGTTCCGGCGTCGGCCACCCTGGCTCCGTCACGCCGATGGCTGCAGCCACCGGAGCGGGGAATTCCGCCGGGGTGAACTGGTGGGTCACGATGAACGGCAGCTTCTTCGAGGAAAGCCCGCCGCCCGTACCACCGTCGACCTCGTCCCTCGTGCCCATCCAACACCAGCAGACCTCGACGCCCGGCTCTCACCAGCAGGCGACGACACCGACCTCACCGGGAGCACCGGCATCCGCGAGCACGGCACCGCCACCGCCTACCGCCAGCGCCAGCTCGACGTCCCCCAGCGCCTCCTCCGTGGCGAGCAACAGCGCGGCGGGACCGCTCCACATACCCGCGAAAAGGCTCACCGCGACACCGGGTGGCGGATCGACCTACGGCGAGGTTCCCTGCGTCGAGCCATCGGGGGCTGCCGGTGGAGCCGGCGGCGTCATCAGGCACTCGCACTCGTCGACGGCGGGCTCCCAGGGCGGCTGGAGCTACAGCCCGCATCACCCCCAGGACGCCCACTACACGTCCGGCGGGGCGGGAGAGACCCTGAATCATCACCAGGCCTACGGGGGTGCGAACCTTCCGACCTACTACAACCTGGCGGCCGATCCCACATCGACCACGGCGACGGCGAGGGATAGCCGGAAGGCCGCCGCGGCCCTCAGCTTCTGGTCACCGGCGGCGGTCACGGCATCGTCCGGCGGCGGCGGTACCGGGGGCGCCACCTCCGACTACAAGTCCTACAACTCGACGGGCGGCGCGGCTACGGCCACGTCGTCCGCGGGGGGTGGCTCGTCGGCGGGCGGCGGCGGCGGCGGCGGCGGCGGCGGTGGGACGGGGGACCCCGCCGTCTCCTCCTGCCATCAGAGCTTCTCACAGAGCTGGTGCAATTATTCCCCGTACACTACGTCGAGGCATCATCATTCCGTCGATCCCACGGCGCATCATCATCCGCACTCGCAGGCCGGCGTGCCCTACCTGACCCCCTCGTCGGCGGACGATCGAGGACGAGTCGCCGCGGCGATGGTCGCCGCGGAGGGTGCCTTCCCCCACGACGGATACGGCAGCCTCAGGAATTACGGGGTACCGGAACCGGTCACCTCCAGCCCTTATCCACCTGCAGGTAAGCATCGACTCCGAATCGTTCCACCTCCCCCCCTCGTCCCATGATCGTCCTCTCCGCGTGCCGCCGTTGGCTTTGGCGCGCGTGCACCCCACCATCGCCGCTCGGTATAAATATCGAAGCATGAATATTCATCCGGTCGTTAAACGTCCACGTTTGGTATTATCGGTGTTACGCGAACCTCTGGTTCTACGTCGATGCCGTAACGCTTCCGCCGCGAGTAGAACACCGCCGATGAACGATCGTTACAGATTACGGCAATTACCGCGCTCGTCCCAACCACGAACGATTCCCACGAGAATTCCTTTCCGGGGAACGGAGAACGTAGAAAGCTACGCGAATCGGTCCCGAAACGTTCAACTCGAGTCGCTTACCCGAGGATCGGTGCGCTAGAGAGGAAAAATAATACCAGAACCAAACACCTCGCAGTTTTGTCCATCTATCTATCTATCTACCTACGTTCGATATTCGCGATTCGGTGTGGGGAGGAAAAAAATGCTGAAGGAGAACGCGATCCGCTCGACTCGTCGTAGAGTTCCGGTACTTCGTCGCCTGACGGGAAGGAAGGGAAAAAATAAGAGGAAAAGAACCGTAACAGCTGATGCTCGAGGATAATTCCCCCCGCGAGTCGCAAAACAGCGGAGCGCAGGCGATTCGTCGCGGCTATTATACGATCGGGTCTCTTTTCGCGTACGACCCACGTCCGTGCATACGTGCGCATACGCGCGCTCGGTAGCGGGTACCGCATAAAAGTGGAGTCATTCGTTCATTCATGCGTTCGGACGGTCGGTCCCCTTGGCTACCCCGTCTCGCCTACGCTCGCCCCCGCTGCCGCCCGCAGCCTGTGAAATGTCGCACGAACAACGGGCCGTGGGTTTATTGGCGGCCGTAACTCGTAAACTCTGGCGCGCGCCTCCGATCAGCTGATCCGGTTCGTTCCATGACCCGCGCCGCGACGCTGGGTCTACATCGACACCTCGTCGTCGGACTGCGGACGACGAACGGAATCGACCTACTACCTACCTACCTACCTGCCTACCTACCTACCTACCTTCCTACCTACTTACTACCCACCTACCTGCCTATCTATCTGCCTACCTACCGCGGTCGCATCGCGTCGCCGCTGTCTCCGCGCCGTCTAGGGACAAATCAGATGTCAACTCTGCCTGCACCGTCTCCAACATCGCGTCGGCCTAAATGTAAAGATAAATCTCGTTACGCGAAGAGAGACGGGGTAGACGGGAACGGGAATCGACGCGGACGCATCGACTCTTCGTCGTCGCGGTTCCTCCGCATCGCGTCTCTTGCCTCCGCGCGAGGCAAACCAGTTTGCCCAACAGCCGTTGAGGTTTAGTTTTTCGTCTCAAAAATCAATCGACACGCGGCTGAGAAACGAAAGGAAGCGGATGGAGAGCAAAAAACGTACGGAGAGCAATCGTAAATAAGGCTCCGGCCCGGTAAAATATAGGGCGAGCGATGCCGCTAATTGACCGAAACTACTAGACGCAACTTTCGCTGCTGAGATTTCGACGGTCGCGTGAATCCTCATCTAATATTCATAATCTGCCGGCTACTACGCTCGCCGCGAGTGCCACACATCGCCGCGCGTCGACGTCGATACGAGGAATACGGACGCGCGCAGCGAATATTTTTTAATTAAGCGCTTACGAAGACACGCGTATGCACGCGCGTGTAGGTATATTCGAACGAAAAAAAAAGAGGCGCGCGGTTTTGATCAAACATTTCTGAATACGAAATACTCGCGAGTTTACACGAAGCGTGGCAACGCGGTCCCACACTCGCCCAACACGATTGTCGATCGATGTCTCGTAAATACGGAGCTATTCGGAGTCTTACAAAGACGAAGTCGCAGCCGCGCTGTTTCGATATCAAAAATACAGTTACGCGAGCCACGAGCTGATCCGTGGGTTTGATCGTCGCCGAGCGCGAATTTCACGAGCATCGACTCGCGCTTCTCCCTGTTTTTCTTCTTCTCCCTTCTCATTTCCAATACCTTCGCGAAGTTTACCGCAAAGAAAATTTGCCGTTCTCGCGACAAATGCGATACGAATATTCAGAGATGCGTCGCGAGATAAAAAAAAGGCCCGGAAGTCAAAAATCAGGAGTATGATGTTTGCCATCCAGAAATAACGTTCGTTTTCTAGTTTTCGCGGTAACGCACTTATTGTTGGATTCGTCCGTTCGATTATCTTCGTGGAAAACTAGTGGCGACTAGTCCCCACCGTCGAGCGGCGAAGTCCGCGATGCGTGACTTTGCGTGAGATTCGCGCTCGAACCAACGCACGTGAAAATCGCAGGCACCGCCCGTAAAATCGGCTCTCGGCGCCAAGGATTCGCTCGCGCCAAAAATACCGAGCAAACACTCGCGGCAGGTGATTTTTGATCGCGGATTTCTGTTAACGTACGTGAAAACAAACGACTCGCGGCGCCTCGATCCTCGATCGAGACCTCGTTCTCGCGCTCGGTCGTTCCCAATTCAACGATCGTTGATTCGTCAATCGACGCTGCCATTCGCGAAACAGCGACCTCGCGGCGATTGCCTCGAGGCGAAATCCTTCGCCGTCGAGAGATCGGCTGCTCGCGACTAACGGAGATTCGCGGAGTTCGAAATTCGCTGCGAATCGAGCCGCGCGAATTCTTCGAAATTCCGCGATAGCCGAAATCTCGGGAGGAGAAGGAGCGCGCGGGACATCTGACATCTCGCATCGATTCGCGAGGTGGATTCGGCGGCCGCGTCGTCGGGGCGATCGAACGCGGGGCTTGGGAACGCGACGACGGGGCCGAGCGGCGATGGAGAAACGGAGCGGAGGGTCGCGTGCGCGACTGGAACCGCGTAGGGAGCGGTCTCGCGTTACAAAGTAGCCGATGTGCTCGCGACTGGTACGCGGAGCGACCAACAGATGGCAGCTGCTTTATCTCCGACGACTCGACTTCGCGTTTCGTTTCGTTTTCAGCTCTCGCATCTCGCGGCTCGCGTCGAATGCTCCGACCGCGAGGGATCCTCGCCTCCGCCACGAGGATCGAGCGATCGAGAATACGGAAGAGAAAAAAACGACACACTTTTTCCCACTCCGAGTACCGCGCGAACGATCGAGCAGCGTTCGCCGACGGTGTGGAATGACTTTTAAAAGCAACGCGACCTCCGCGTATTCCACGTAACGTCGACGATACCTTGACTGACGCGAAACGAACGAATACGAAATTCATTCGAAATTTTGACCATGATCCGGCGAAAATTGGCAAACGAATTTCATGCTTTTCCCTGCCAGCGTGAAATATAGTTAGGTATCGAGAACTCGGAAGACACAGGACGACGACGATGATGAATTGGAAATAGAGACGCGAGTAACGTTCGATCTCTCCTTGTTTCGCGGTGAAATGATACGATGACGTTCCATGTTCCATACGATGACACGCAATACTCTAAATATGATCGAAAACGTCAGATCTCATTGCTAGCTGCATATTTCTCGGGGTTTTTATTTCGATTTGGAATAAAATCGGGGCAAAAAGTCTGATGCCGAACGTATAAGTCAGAGAGTTGTATAATTAAATGCGGAAACACCGAGATTACGATTGCGGTTGGGATAGACAAAAAACGCGTAGACGTATACGACAATTTAATATGATTATTGAAATCTCGGAACAAGTACGATTACGATAAAAAAAGATTAAAAAAAATAATAAAACACCGTTGTAATTATTGACCGACGGCGGCGCGCGGATGAGCGAGAGCGAAACGTGAAAAGTTTCAGCTTTATACACTTACGATTACCGCATGCAGACGAGGCGGCGCCCGCTTATCGTCCGTTTATGATTATATTTATCCGCGTGACGTTTCGTATTCGAAGATAGCCGGAGCTTATCGGTTGAAAAAACAAAAAAATATAAATATGTGGAAAAAGTTCGGTCGGAAATACGCTAGATTCTAGTATAATCGTACTCGTTCCTCGTCACGGGGACACCGGGCTACGTCACAGCGCGCGAGTTGACGTGGGAGGCGAATGAAAAGCTCTAAATTGTTGTAAATCATTCTAAACAATGAACGTTGTATCGACTAACTCGCCTGACTCCCTATTCACACGCGACCAACCCTCCTCGTAGCTGTTACGTGCATACGATATGCTTACGATCCCCTCGCGTCGCCCTTTCCTCCGACTCTCTTCGTCGCTCGCGCTCACCTTCTCTCTCGCTCGGCGCGTCGCTCCTTCGCGCTCCTCCGTACGAGCTTCGGCATGTTCCACCCCGCGCTCATCGTAACACCGGATTGCAACCTTCAATTTTAGACCCGACTGCTTCTATTGTCACGTACGACCAGAAGAAAACCTCCGTCTTCTCGAATCAGAACGTGTCGTTTCTTTTCTCGTCTAGCTACGGTTTCCAATGATTTACGACGACTCGATCGTTTTAATAGCCAAAACTCTAAAACCTCCTCGAAGATTAGATCGCGATGATAAAAATCTCCCGAGATCGTTGAAATAGGCGAAAGTTTATCGGCATCCAATGGACGTTGATTGACCCTTACTTGACACACCTCCGCCGTGTGACGTACTTGACACACCAGGGTTTTCTGTACTCCGGCCGAAAACCTGTTATAAAAACTTGACGGCTGTGTATTTTGACCTGCCAATTTTTTCATAGCTTCTCTGGATATCACTTTCCAAAGAAATATTGGTTTGACGAGAAAAAGAATCAATTTAGGTGTACCATGAAAAATGTGTTGAAAACAAAAGTTTGAGTACGCAAAATTAACTTGGGAATGTGCTGGGGTGTGTTGTACCCCGTTGTGTCAGGCAATGGTTAAATATTACGAGGGTGTATTCAAAATTATGAATATTGGGTGCATCATTCCATGGTCAGATTGGAAGTGGATGGAAAATAGTCGACGATTTCGCGAGGATCGATCCAATCGCGTAGAATTCGACGAACGGACGAACACGAGCGCGATGCTCGATTGAATCTTAATTGAATATTTGATAATCGATCGATGGTAATCAACCGTACGAGTTTATTGGACGTGGGAGATGTTGAAACTGCGACCGAGACGATCGAAAATTTGAATGACGATCCGGATCGTCGGACGAGTCGTAAAATTTGTCTTAGAATTCGAAATTTCACGAATCGAATCGTAGGAAGCGAGAAGAGGCGAACGAAGGGAGATACGAACGAGAATCGCGTGGAATTGGGAAAACGAAGCGGTCGATCGATGGTGAAATTCGACGCGAACGCGTCGATTCGATTGGAGGTGGAAAAAATAGAAGTCGGCGATCGGGAACGGTGTCGCGTTGATTAAAAATCCTCGCGTCTAATTGGGAATGAGAAATTGAACGATAAAGTTCCGCGAGTCGATTAACTAATAGTCCTCCGTATAATTCCATCGGGCTCGCCAATTTGACCGTGGGTAATCTATTTTATCGAGTCGAGGCACGGTGTCACCTCGCCGCGGTCTATCCTAGTCGAATCGATTTATCGAAAGTTATTCGAAACACGCTCCCGCGTGTATAGAAATGCTCGCTGCTCTGCCGAGCCGAAACAATGCTCATTGGGCATTCGATCTGCTCCGTATGGCAGGTGACACGATACGAGCCAATAACTTTTTCGACGACGAACGCTACGCGACGTTTCGATCGGCGCGGACGAATGCGATCGGCCGAACGAACGAACGATCGAGCATCGGAGATACCCGGGAGCGCTGGCGTAGGAACATACTACCAGTGTATACATATTATTCTATTGCGACGCTGAAAAATTGGTTCTCGGGCACCTCTGGAACGTGCTCATCACATTCGAGCTCCTAACATCGATAGGAAGATTCTCCTCGTCGCAGTTTGCCACTTTTTCTTCAGTCCCTTATAAAAAAAACCATATCTCATCATTAGTCGATCGTTCAATCAAACCTCTGTACATATTCTCGTAGGAAATTGAACGCTTTATAAAAACAGACGTACGTGTTCAAACGATTTCTCCAACCATTTAAAAGATATTCGAGATCAAAGTTTGCCGAATTTTTTTTTTACAAATAATTTTGTAACTCGTTGAAAAAAAATTATTGTCAAACGAGTATGACACGTGTTTGTAGGAAATTTAACGCTCTACTAGAAAGGTCTGATGTGTTTGGTGGATTACTCTAACCGTTGAGGAGATATTCGTATCGGAATTCGGAATCATGCATATGCATACCCGTGAGATCAGCGAGAAGAAATTCCGGTGGAGAATCTATGGATAGATCGATTCGTCACGATAAAACGAGCGATAATTGTATAATATCTCGATATCTCTCGCCGCTCGTTCGGATATCTCTCAATTCAGCGCCGCCAATTCTCCAGTACGCGGCGTGAAATCTAAAAATAAACGTGAAAAAAAAACTCCGTGGATGAAAATATGCGACGAACGACTCGACGCGCGTAAATGTTTCCGAACGATTGTACCGTAAATCGCGATTAGCTCTACGATTGATCGGTGAACAAACATTTCGGCAAACGTTTTCCATCTTGCCGAGGATTCAAACGGTTCAACGACCGCGAACGAATCTTGCTCACGGTTGAACGAAGTTTGGGAAAAATTGTAGTTTTTGATTTTTTGCACGTTTCGCAATTACGGAATATCGTTTCCGGAAAAGGAACGAACGCGGAAACTCGGGGCTGGGGCGAAAAATAGGAGCGAGTATTTCGGAACCATCGGATATCTGTCCTCCTCGTGATTCGATCTCGACTCGCGGCAACGAGGTACGATCTCACGTGCGGAACGGCTATCAGACCGGTTCGATTACATCGCGTGATCTCTGGCGGCGTTTCGACGCGGGTTACGTTCGAGCAGTAGTCTCCGTTCCTTTCGCGACTTGAAATTACCCGGATCGCGGATCGTCGCGAGTTAACGATCGCTGGTCGATTGAGTATTACCGGTGAATCGAATCGAAGCGTATCATTCATCATCGTCGCTGAAAATTTGTTTTTTCGCGCAAGTATCTTGCGAATCGCTTCGCGTACCGACGCGATGATTTTTAGTTTGCCTGCCCCCTACTCGTCGTTTATCCTCCCCCCTCGTTCGCCCGCCACTAGCGCGGCGCACGATTTGCCCGCCAGACGTTCGCTAATAACGGAGGATTACGGAGCTTCGTTAAGAATTCACCGATTATCGCAAAATGTCCGCGTTCAATGTCACTTGGCCGCGTTGCTGCGGCGTCCGGCGTCTTCTCGCAGACTCACGCGGCTGACCGTGACACGGAAATTCGGAGGCGAAACACCCTACCCGTTCCCTATCAAAAAAAAAAACAACCGAAAACAAACGAAGAATCCGAACGAAATTTCCGTTCGAATCGACTTCCGGCAAAAGAAACGGTCGAGCGCGCTGAAAAAAGGGCAGGAAGCGGAATTTCGTTCGGATCGTTCGGAGGGGAACAAGTAATGCTGCATGTTCGTTTAGTTTAGTGAGAAATTCTTCCGACAAACTAATTGTGTTAAGTGATGTGGGGTTCCTCCCCATCTTCGTTGTTTCCCGCAGGTCCTCTAGCTGGCGTCGGGGTCGGCGTCGGCGTCGCCGGGATGAGCGTCGGGTGCGCGAACTCGGGTTCGTTGGAATGGACGGGGCAGGTGACGGTGCGCAAGAAACGCAAGCCGTACTCGAAGTACCAGACGCTGGAGCTCGAGAAGGAGTTCCTCTTCAACGCCTACGTGTCGAAACAGAAGCGTTGGGAGTTGGCGCGGAATTTGAACTTGTCGGAGCGACAGGTGAAAATATGGTTTCAAAATCGTCGGATGAAGAACAAGAAGAATAACCAGCGGCAATCCCAGCAGAACAACAACAACAACAGCTCCGCGAACAACGCGAATCACCACGGCGGCAGCGGCGGAGGCGGCGGCAGCGGAGGCGGCGGCGGCGGCGGCGCGAACGGAAGTCACCATCACCCCGGCAGCGGTCACCCGCCCTCGAGTCACCACGTCATAGCTCAGGCGCATCACGCGAACGGACCATCGAAGCATCATCAGTGACCCGTGGCCTTCTCTGGGGTTGCCTTCGACCATCACCATCCTCCTCCGCCTCACGCCCACCCGCACGTCGCCCCGCATCCTCACTCGCACACCCCTCATCCTCACCCGCACTCGCATCCGCTCTCCTCTCACGCGTCCTCCGCGTCCTCGGCGCTCCACTCGGTCACCGCTCACGGCCTGGTACCCGGCCCCAACCACGCCGGCAACCTCCACGCCGCGTCGTCGCACCTCTCGACCGCCCTGCCGCACGCGTCCTCCGCGGTGGCCGCCGCGGCGGCCTCGATACACTCGTCGCACAATCACCACCAGCTGTCGCACGCGGCCCAGCAGCATCTGCTCCATCAGGTGTCCCACGGCCTGGCCGTGTGAGACGGATAAGAACGCCCGGGAGGCGCGAGGAGAGTCGTCCCCGTCTCTTCGGGAGGGCGCGAACCACGGTGGGCAGCAGCGGCGGGAAGATCGAGCATCGCGAGTTCCAAATCTTCGAACGTAAACCCCAGAGAACGTCACGGTGAAGCTAGCGAAAGTAAGAGAACCGAACGCAACGGAAGGCCCCGGGTCTGAAGAGAACTTCGATTGAGAGTGAGCACGAGGATGAACTCCGCGCTCCGGGAAACGCGTTGCTCTCTCGCGTTCGCGCGCGGACTCTCTCCGAGAGCCAAGAAGGGTGAAGTGCGCGCCTTGCCGAGAACCGTAGCAACGATTGTGAACTGAAAAATCCGCGCTTCCGAACGAGATCGCGAGCGACGACGTACGATAGCCAATTAGAGAAACGACTCGGTACGGATCCTCCGGACACTCGAAAGCAATCGAACACAGAACCGCGACCAGCTAGTATAAATGAAACCTTAAAATACTACCGATAACGACAACAATAATAATAATGATGATAATTCATATAAATATAACGTAAGGATAACTATCATATGGTTAACATTTAACGATAACGCGAATAACGTGTCGAATTATTGTACTTTAATGACAAGCGTTGTACAGAGTGTGATGTGGACGTGAGTATGAGTGACGCGCGCGTGTTTGTCCCTCTTGTTCGTTTTCTTTCTCTTTTCCTCTCGTTCTCTTCTTTGCCGCGCCTCTGTCCTTCGACTCCTCCCGTTCTCCGCGAAGAGCTTTTCCGCGACGCGAATCCCACCGGAAATCGCTCCGACCGCGACTCGTCGAGTAGATTCGCGAAAATGATCGAGGACCGATGGAGGAGAGCGGAACGGAAAGAAAACGCCGGGCACGGAGAGGGGGGGGGGGGGGCGGAGAGAATCGGTGCGGGGGATTCGCGTGCAAGCAGAGTGCGCCCCGTGAGTAAAAGCGCGCTTGTTCCTCGCGAGTAATCTGTCCAGTGCGAAATTATCGAAGATAGTCGAGGGTACGAGAGGCGTTGTAACGTGATACTTTGCCGCATTGCTGCGAACGGGAGGAGCGTCGCTGTTCCCTTTCGATCGTGGCCACGAAGCTTTCGTGCCCCGGTAGAGAGACGTTCAGCCGCGCGATCGACGGAGCGCGAACTGTCAGCCGGAAATCACGATTGAAAATCCTGATTTGGAAAATTGTCCGAGCTTCCTCGAACGCTGTACTCATTTCGAACGAACGCGTCGATCTCCCGATGTCGAGCCGACACTTTCAATTATTTCGTTTCGAGAATTTATCGAATCTAAAAGAGTTGTAGCTGTAAATGATATAAAAATGCCGGAGCGTTGTCTAGCACCTCCGTCAAACGTCGTACTCATTGCCTACCAAGGATCGCAACTATCGTACCTATGATTCTTAGTAATAGTTAAAGGTATATATATACATAAAAATATATAGATATATGGAGAAATAAATCCTAGAATAAACGTATCTACAGTCACTCCGGCAAACGATGACACGGACATTCAAACTCACCGTACTATCATTTCCCAGAAGTAATAAACGAAACGTTCGACCGTATCGGGACACTCTCGAAACTACCAACTTCCATCGACCCATATTTACCATTTCGAACCGATAGAAGCAAAAAAGCCAACCCCGATCGCGAAACAATCTTCGAGTCTTGCCGCCCTGAGCCAATCACACCCTCGTCGTACACGTTTCCAATCGATCCCATTTCGAAAACCCCCAGCAACGTTGTTCGAATACGAAGAAGTAGGAGAAGAAATTCCCGTTTCGAATAAAAAGCATCGCTTCGCCAAAGCGTTCGATCTTGTAAAAAGTCTACGAAATCCCTGATCGCAGAATCGCAACGACTGCGAAGAGTGTCTCGAAGAGCTTGAACTAGTCTCGTCACCGCGAAAATCCTCATTTCTCCAAAAGCTGTACATTTCCGCCACGGTATTAGGCCCGATGTAACAGTTGATATGAACTAATAATAACAATAATAATAATAATAATTTTTATGATATTAATAATATTAATAATAATAATACCCACGGATGAACAACCGTACGATTTAGGAACTACGATACGGCGAGTATAAACGAAAAGAGCTAGACCCCGCGTATAGATGTATAATAATGATAGTAATGATAATAATGATGACGACAACGACGACGACGACGACGACGATGACGACGACGACGACGATGGACATGGGACAAAGGGAATAAAACATTCTGCAATGTAGAATGAATCGAGCGAGACGCGTGTCCGAATTAGCTCCAAGCTTTCGAAGTCGAGAGAAGAAATTATAATTAGCGTATAGTGATTATCATAGATTTGTTAGACGTACAGTGCGATTATTATTATTATTACTACTGCTACGATTATTGTTGTTATTATTATTATTATTGGCATTATCATTATTATCATTATTTCTTTTATTCTTTTTCCATATTATTATTGTTATTATTATTATTATTAATATTATTATCATTATCATTATTACTGTGAACGTCACGTTAATATTATGTTATTGTTTTCATTGTGTGTTGTTTTCTATATATATATATACATACATACATACATATATATGTATATATGTATGTATGTATATATATGTATGCATATATACATATGTATGTAACTATGTACCCATCGACCTCTATACATTTGTATACATATTATATATATATACAGATGTATGCGTGTACGCGTGTATGTGTATATACTATACATGTTCATGAATGTGTACTATATATCCATATGCATAAATCATAACATTAATACTATTATTGTTATGGTAATGATCATTATCATTAATATTATTGATATTTTTATTATTATTATTATTATTAGTATTATTATTATTATTATTATTATTATTATTATTATTATTATTATTATTATTATTATACGGACGAATTGATTCGCTCGCAATGAGGCGGAAAACGAATAAGAATTGATACGATGTTATTAAATGTGTATATTATCTCGATGCGTGCAGCTCTATTATCTGTCGATGCGTCCTCGTCAATCGCGGCGACGTTTACCTGTCGTGGCGTTGTCCCTCCTTCCTGGAAATATCCCGAGATATCTCGCGCGACGAAGGATCGAGCAGCGAAAGCGACGGACGAACCGGGACGCGACCGCGAGAATTCTCTCCGATCTCAAAGAGTCGAGGGAAACTAAACGGAGTCGGGGAGTCGTCGTCGGTCGACGGGATAACGGGGAAATAACGGGGAGCCTTGTTTCGAAAAGCGTGCCCGAAGATCGAAGGTGTAGGCTGACGGCGCCGGCTATTCGCTAAGCGTTGCTGAAGAAAAAAAAATGCGAGATATAGGTAGCGGGAATCGCGACATGCGACCAGCAACGAACAAGCGGGAGAGAGAGAAACCCTCTAGCAATCGAATTTACTACGTATTACAAGAAAAAACGGTGTGGCTAAACGGAACCAGTTTATCGGATCGTCAAACTACTCGCGACAAAGATTATCCTCCCGTATATCTTCCGCGTAGAGTTAATCGGTACTCGTTAGATAGATCCTTGAAGATCGTTAACGACTACTACGTAACACTCCTCGCCGTTGCGCGATGCATAATTATCCAAATCTTCATCTCCGCTAATTGCAGCTTCGTTTGTCGGTTCGTTGCTTTTTATTTTTTTCGAAATTCACGCACGCGACGAGATTATTCGCGGACGGGAAAGGAAAAGACGATGTTTAATGCCCATTCGTTTACCTACGTACCTTCGGCTCGTTACTCGCAGCTTTCAGCTGACATTCTATCTCGTCCATCCATCGATTCGCGGAAACTTATGGATCAAATTTGCGCAGTCACACCGACGTTAGTTTCGTTCATTTGTTTTTTTTCTTACCTAATCCTAATTGTTATTGCCGAATCGTTCGCCTACCTAAATACTATTTATTCCTATATCGAAAGTGCAATAATACGCTGTAACGTTGAATTAGTGCCAAAGCAAAGGGAAGCGTTGAAAAATTCGCGAGTTGTTATTATTACCTACCTTATCGTTGGACGAGCCAACAAAATAGCCCGAAATCGGAGAAAAATACGCATCTACCTACAAAATCCGTGCCATAAATGTCGATCGAGAATCATTGTAGGTACCTGACGTGGGAAAAAAGCTCCGTTAATTACTACGATTTCGGTAGTTCGTTATTTGTTCTATTCGTTTGTTTTTTTGTTGCTCGTTTGCCACCTATTTCGTTTGGAACGATGAGTACGATGCTGGCGAAAGCTCAGCAACGACGTTCGCGTCCAGGTGTACGAGGACGATAATCGAGCGCGTCTTCGTACCGCGGCTCGGTCGTTGAAAAGATAATATTCCGGCGTGCAATTATCAGATAACATTGATAGCCGATGAAACGGAGAAGGAAATAAGGAGACAAAAAAAGTCCCGAGACAATGCGATTGTCGGAAGGTCGAGGAGGAATGATGAAGAAATACACTGCTATCCGTCGAGCGAGTTCAGTATGGATCAACGAAACTCCGAGTTACGTTTATTTTTCGCCCGATTGTTTCGCGTCGGGTCGAACGTCCGTGTATATATATTATATACGTCCGTGTATATTATATACGATGTATAGTTGGGGGCCGGGGGCGCGAGGGGGATGGGGTATCAAGCCGCAAATCGATTGTTATTAAAACCATACCGAACCTTTTGATAGGAGTTTATTTTTCCAACACTCTTTTAGCCGAATGAATTACGATCGTTTAACCAATCCGTATTTAATAGTCGTTAGGTGTTTCCATTTTCCCTCCCGAAAGAAATGTCCATCTTAGGATAACGCCGAGGGAAAATATTAGGAATTACTCGATGTATATGAGATATAATAAATGAAAAATGTATCGTCTCTAGCTAGATGTAAGGGAACTTCCGGCCAAGCTCGGAAGCTCCACCCGAGAAGTATCTGAATAGATGATAAGTGCGATGTTAATTGATTTATTATTAAACGAATAGAAATCGACTAATGGAAGTAACCTAAAGAAACCACACATTGTCAAACCCACACTCAACATTTTTGTAAATAATCGCAGTGTATAGAAAATAAATGATAAAACGATAAAGGCATATATACGTGTACGTATATATATACATATACGTACGCAACGTGGGTGAATGTTGCGTCGAGGTACGTTCTTATTTGCATCGTCTGGACCATCGTTTTCGATCCGGTCGTCGTTTGTCCGTCACGTAGATCGCATGTACAGGCAACGATTGCGGCGATGCGGGTGCGTTCGTCGTTGTCCCGGCGACGGAGGTTCGGAAGTAACTATTTTTCGCGAGGGAATCGTAGCAAGAGTCTCCGACTCGGCAAGAAGGCCTCCGAGCGGACGGACCGAGCGGGTTTTCAGGTGCCTTCCAGAAGACCGCGCGGCACGAGGGGTCCGCAGGCTGCCACGACTCCACGCCGCTGTGCCCGTCACTGTTATGCCTACGTGTATCTCTGTAAATAAAGAATCACTGTTCGCAAAATTTTACAACAGCTACAGCGACATCGGTAGCGCAGTCAGATTTGGCGCAGTTTTCGGAAACGATTTCTCGGCGTTGGGTGTTCTCTCGTTTTCCGATCTCGCGATACCCCATAACAGGGATAACAACGGTAGAATCGCAAAGGTAAGCCAAAGAGCATTATTACGTTAACGTACGGATACAATGTATTCGTTCTCGCACACCGGCCAGACACCGTCGTGTGCTCGGATGTTGCAAGTAAAGCTACTTCTAGCCTCGTATGGACGGTAAGCAATTGGCTTAAGATCGCCAGGTAAAATAAGGCCGGTCGAAATAATATTCTATAATTTTAGTTGCATTTTTTTGTCTGGTAGTCTACATGGTAGCTCGCTTCGATTACGAATAAATATTCGATCGCTTGCCGCGTGACGTTGAAAGCTTCGCATTCCTCTTGATGATTTTGCACCGTCCGAAGTGAGCCGGGTAAAAAACTAGCGAACGACGGATTTGCTCGAGGTAATCGTCCTGGCGTCGGTGTCGGTTTCCCTTTTTTTCTCATCGCGGTAACACGATCATTAGAAGCTGTCGGTAGGCTACTTAGAATACGTAAACTACGCGTAACATACAATTATACGAAGTGGTATAGCTTCATTGATTTTCATCGTAACTGTAGACATATCTTAGGAGCACTTTGCTCCGTCGTTAAACATCGCGTCGGGGGCATTGTTGACAAGGACGACGTATGCCTATTCGCATAATTGCTGCAGATGAGGAAAACCGCCGACGAGTAGGGTGCTTCAGCTAATACTTTAGTTATTCCGCGCGATGATGAAACGACTCATTTTATTCAAGTTCCTCCTACCAAACGATCGCGACGTAACTGGTCACGTGGATACCATTTTTGTGCGAATGTTGCAACGCGATTTGCTGCCGCTTCGGGTTATCGAATGCATCTCACGAAACTGATCAAGCAGCGTAGCATCGCGAACCGTGAACAAAATGACTTATCGCAAGCGCACGTCAATTAGTTGATCCTCTATTCCTACTATTCCAACGCGAGGAGTCATATTTTTCGAATCGGCGCAATGAAATTATGCAACTTTTGTTTCGCGAGCGACAATCCGGATCGCGATTTTTGAATATTCTTATAGAGGCAGAAAATGGATCAACACAGGGTCGGACCTAGGATCATTGGGACTGCGGTACTCCTCGGTACACGCCCGTACTCATAGGTACAAGCCCGCACGTATGCTCACAACTCGGCTGGTCGAATCGTTGGTCGGACTAGCGGCGCGAAAAACACTCGAGACCTACAGAATCAGTATTGTAATATGCGTTTATATCGTAGGTATATCATTCCTGAAAGAAAGGCAATTCGAGATAATATTTCTACGGAGGCACGCGCCTTGGTGCCCCTACGTACCTACCGAACGCCCGTGCCAATAGTACTACCCCGCACTTCGATCCTTATCGTTGCCTTCGTTCGACGATTGGCCACGACTTTGAATTAAATTTGGATAACGAGTAAGCTTAGACAATTCGTGGGCATGATAAGCGTGATTCTCTTAGTTCGTGATTCGAGCACGTTACGAGAAACGAGTAGCCGGGATCGATGTAAGACATCGCAGCTGCATCCGGCATTGGTATGCGGAAAAAATCGCGCGGCGATAATAAACAGTCAGATGTCGTAAGTTATTGATATATATCTTTAATCAACGTCGTGTGGGAAAACTCGCGCTTTTTCATGACAAGTCTCGACAGAAGCGTGGACTTCCTGCTCGAGGACGGGGCCACGTTACGTCTGCCCGAGCATGCCTCCAAGACACGTTCGATATAATAATCGCAACGGTATTCAACGTCGGTTCAAGCTATAGGACTTATAGATAATCGCTTTGGAGTGCCAATAGAGAGGAGTGTACCGGCGTTGTTTCGCAATTCGAATTGGAGATAATTACAGACGCTCGTTCACCGGCCTGGAACTCGGCCACTACCCGCGGTAATATCCATGTTCATCGTTCTCCAGTGCTTGACTGATCGCCAGGACGATGTAGGCCGGCCGCCTTCGTCGGTGCTTTCACGTCGCGCCTTGCAGGTTACACCGGACGCGGTATGCGAGCCGAGTTCGCAGATGGACGAATACCCAAGCTGTTCGTTGTCACCGTTAATTTTATCGAATGATCCTCGAGGACCGAGATTCGATGACTTCTTCAGCCGCGTCCACTTCTGTTCGCCACCGCAGCTTCGTCCTTTTTCTGCCGAGAGAGCAGATTTTATTCGTTCTTACGGCAGGTTAATCGAAGGTTACCGCAGGCAGTTACAAATCGAATTCGAAAACTTAGCGGTGCGATTTTGTTCAAAAAATTCGTGTTCAAAATATTTTCCAATAACACGAAAGAATCTCAGGCGGGTATCCACCTGTAACGGATTACTACGGTTTCGTAGGAAAAATATCACGGAGATACCGAGTTATAATCGTATTTAATCCGTTTATACGATCCTACTTTACGCGCCAGCTCGGCGGCGCACGAATTAAAATGGAAAAAAATAAAACTAGCCCCCAAATTCATCGGCGCTATTGAGACATAGACTCGGCGTGACTGGCTCGGCGAATGACTGGGGGAGTGGCAGGCAATATCCGGGCGAGGGTGAAGCGTTGCGCGCGCAAAATCCCTTCGAATGTAAAATAACGCGAAACGGTGTTACGAAAAAAAGGTCACCTACCGCGAAGCAATGTTCTCCGGTAAACGCGCGAGACATCGCGATACATGCCAAGAACCGTGGAATTATGTTTCTCGCGGTTGAACGATTCGAATCCTCGAATAAGTATTCCCGCCGTGGGATGAAATTTATTCGAAAATGTAATAAAAATCAAGTCACGTAAACAGAAATGACGGCTCGAAGGCAGAAAAATGTTGAAAAATGTATAAACGTTTCCTTACTGCTCGTAAAAGTTGGGTATCAGATAAATATGACGCGCGGTTCGCGTTAAAGTTCCCCAATCGTACATTTTCGGAACGCGAACGCGGCGCGACGCGAAAACACCTAATCGAGCAGAAATCATATTTTGCGCGGATCTCAGATTTCCTTTTAACAATCAATTCGCAGCAGTCGCATCGTCTTACCCGCTCGAGTCAGCGTCTTTGTCTCTCGCTTCGGCGCTGACAATGAAACCTGGAACGTGTAACCAGCCTCGCGTCTACGGATGAGAGCCTGTGGTACGCATAACCGGTCGGCGATGGGCACCTCCGCCTCCTCTTATTCCAATTCCATGGACCGAACGGCGGTTGGTCGCGGTGGCTCGTCCGGTGGCGTTAGCCTTCGTCAAAATGAAAGCGCCGCGATTCTGGCGGAATTTCTAAACGCGGTCAAAACCGGACTCCGTTCCGAAAAATCGAACATCCGCGGAAATTTCTCGGAAAGCCTCCCCCTTCTCGTCCATCGTCGCGCGGAATCCAAGTCCTCGAGTCGCGTGAATTTCCCCATCCCGAGCGATGAAAACTGCTCACATCTCCGTCCTCCGGCGCGACGCGCTCGTTGAATTCTCTTATCAGTTTTCTCGCGTTTTGTTTTCATCAGAACCGTAGCTACGAATTTTTTGCCCGACAATCCGCCGCCCGTACAAATTTCCATACCGTGTAAAACAATGTTTACATCCCGAGCTTCGACTGCGACGTGTTTGTTGAATTTTTCTTATCAACCTCGACCGTCAATCGTCGCCGAGATACAAGCCGCCAGCTATTTTTTATCCTTCTTCCGTTGCCCGGTTATCTATAATATATACGAATTTGCGTACAGCCTCGTTTTTTCTTCTTCTTTCACATCCCGCCCGTCAGCCGCGACAGCGTTATTGAATTCTCTTATCGATGTTATCGAATTTACTCCGCGCTTGTTTACGAGTCGCATGACCGTTTCATTAACTCTAGCTTTTCGTGTTTATTGTTTATACTCTTAACCGTCACCCGTAACTATCGATTTGCCAGAAGAAACGTTTTCCCATCGATGTCTCGAGACGCGGAAGACAAAAGCTACGATCTTCGGAAAACGCGTTTAAAAATTGACCGCGTCGCGGAGTCGCGAGGGAAAGGGAAGAGAGAAGGGAGAGGAGCTTTTCGGGGAGTCTGAAAAAGCATCGCGAACGTCGGAGACGATAAAAAGAGAGCCGGACTCTTCGCCAATCCAAGATTGGGAGCGGCGCGCGTTTCATCTCCGTGCGTGCGTAAGCATAGATGCGACGAGGATGGACGAGGGATCGGGATGAAACAAAAGGATGAGAGAGGACAGTTCGTTTGCTTTTATTCAACTTTCCCCATCCGCGCGGATATAGCGGAGCAATTCCATTAGGAGACAGACGCCGGGCGATTCCGTAACGCGGTCTCTCGGTAAACAGAAGACGTGTCGGCGGAGCAACGAGCTTATTAGTCAGGGAGAAAAACGTCGAGGGATTATTTCGCGGTCGCTCAAAGTCCCCGCCCTGATAATTGATCGGACCCTCGGCTTGGAAACGGAACACACGCGCGTTCCGATGAAACGCCACGTCGATAGATCCGCGCGCGGCGCGAGGTGCGATGGGGACGCGGCGAGGATTTTCGGGCCCTTCGTACGAATTCGGGCTCGTGGAAGGTTTCTGGAATCGATGTTGACTCGGCGTTGGGGAACGGGTAGCGCGGTTAATAACACGTTGCTCGGTTTGGTCGAGAAGAAATGAAATACATCGTATATATTTCGCGGACGTGGATGCGTCGGGGTCGGCGCGTGTTGGTCAGCCAACCAAGACTATGTTGCGCTTGATAGGTTCTTAAACGCGAACAAAGATGATACTCCTCCCGCCACGGGGAGGATCGGGGATCGGGGATCGGGGATCGGGGACGAGGGAAGGGAAGGATCGCTGGGATGAAGACGCGACAAAGACTTCGCGGCGAGGAGCGTGGGAGGAGTCGCGCGAGAGGACCCAGAGGACCGAGGGGGACCAAAAACGAGGCAAAGGAGTCGCGCGAAGCAACAGGACGAGGATAACTCCGGCCGCACGAAGATTCTCGCTCTCACGGATTCCCCGGCGCGCGTTCCGCTCGGGCCTCTTCTCATCGGGCAACGACACCCTCGGAATCCACCCCTCGAGCGTACCGGACGAACAACTGAATAAAGAACATTCGCCGCGGCAGACACGCCGCAAGAAGCGTCTCGGTGTCCCTCGATGTTCCAGGGGGACGATGAAGAGATCATTTCGACGGGACGGAGAACTCGGAAATTCACCCCATTTGGTACTTACGACGACTTCTTTCTCTCTTCCGTGGAACTGCCTTTGTTGCGGCCTCGTCTCCGAACATACCTCGACCACCGAAGACTCGAAGAAGCTGAGGAAGTAACGAAGACTGGAAAAACAATTATTATCTTCTTCCCCGCTCACCGCGCAATTCGCTACGCGCACAACGCATTACTAAATTGTCATCCGCCATACGCGCCACGTACGACGCAATTTAATGCAATACGGGGGAACAATGTAGGGAAATAAACAAGTTATCTATCTATCTATCGCTGTACAACCGAAAGGTTTTTCTTTGTCTTCGTCGAGTCGGAAGACGCAAGGGGAAAGCGTCGTCCTTCGTTATTCCGGGAAAAATGAGGCGAAGAGGTTCCTCGTGTCCGCTGATATTGGTCGATACGAAATGCAAAAACGCGATAATCAGGTACCGCGTTCGTTCGTAGCCGGCGAGATGACCGCGATGCGAGAAAACCAGGGGATATCAGTGGGAAGCGAGGAACACGTTTTATTGGAACGACTTGGCGGCGTGTGTCTATTCTTGGAATGAAGATCGTACAATGTAAAACGTATTCACAATGTAGGTGTAACACATTTAAAATATTAACCATAACGCGAAAGCGAATGTATCGCCGGCCGCGGCGAAGGACCGGGCAAAAGGAAGAAGCTCGAAGGAACGAGCCTGTAAAAAGGCGAAAAAGAAGGGACAGCTTTTAAAATTACTCGCATATTGTAAGTCAGAGTTAAGGCTGGGCGCGTACGTAATATAGTATAATTTAAAACGTTTTCGTGCATAAATTGGCGAGTATACGATTCGAGATGGTCAATCGGTATGGCAACGAAGGGTGAGAGAAACGGCTCCGTCGCCTTCATTCGCGACGAAGGGGAAATCCTGCGGAATCATTCGTCGGTCACCCGGGACAATCGCGGCTGTTCGCGTCGTCATACCGCGCAGTAACCCTTTCGAGAGGACGACCGCGGTCGTATTTATTTTCCAGCACCGATATCCAGGGCACGATCGAGTCTCGCGGAATTTAGCCACCTCCGCGCGCGATCTCCTTGTCTCGGCAACCATTAGGCGAGGATATCGCGCGAGCTGCGAGCGAATCGGATAGCGATGCCGGAATCTTCTCGGCGAAACGGGCGAGCTTTACCCGGTCCGTGCGCGCGGAATCCATTAGAATAACAACCAGACTCGAGGTGAATATTCCTCTCTCTCGAGATTTTCAGCCAGCCCGGAGCTTTAGCTGAATCGTAGATCCGATAAAACGACTCGAAGCTTACGCGTTTAATCAGCTAAGAGGAGATTCCATCTTCCTCCGGGACAAAGAACGCTGCGTTCGGTGATCGTTCTCCCGAGATTCCTCGTTCGCCTCTTCT
Organism: Arge pagana; assembly: GCA_963969455.1. NCBI lineage: Eukaryota > Metazoa > Arthropoda > Insecta > Hymenoptera > Argidae > Arge > Arge pagana. The sequence continues at coordinate 1,213,945 of OZ018312.1, read as the reverse complement.
TCTCCTTCTTCCTCTCTCTCTCTATCTCTTTCTCTGCGTGGTTGTTCTCTAGCCATGCTCTAGCTGCGTAATTAGCGTGTTCGGTTAATCTGGACTCTGTGGATTACGTTACCGGAACGCGTACCCTCGTCACGACTGTAAGTAGCTGCGGCTGTACCTCCGGGTGACCTTCTCTTATACCTTGTCATTTTGCGCTACGGCTATATATTTTCTATTTTTTATTGTCTACCTTTGTCTACCATGCTTCTTTACCTTTCACTTGCTGCTTTAGTTCTATTATAGCTCTATTATAGAACCGCGCGTCGCGCGGTTGCATTACCCATCGACGAGTCGATTTTTCAGGCGTAGGTATCGAGGGCAAAGAAGGACACGCGCGGTCCGTAGGACATCTTCGTGCGGAGTGGCAAGGGACATAAAAGTGAAACGACGAGAACATTCTCGCCACGATGGTCGCGGGGGCGCCACCGAACGGCGAAGTTCCCGCTCGCCGCGCCCGGCGTTCGCGTTCTCCTCGGATGACGGATGAGGACGGAGGTTGACGGGACACGTGACCAACACAGAAACGCGATCCCCGGGCTCGGGACGCGCGTTGTTTCACCTACAACCAAGACGACGAAGGTTCCCGTGGAGAGAGACCACCGCGAAGGTTGGCTGTGGCCTTGCAGCGTGGTGGACGCAGTTTTATCAACTCGCACAGCCATGCCGATGCAGCTTCGGGGGAACCGCGGGGCGGGGACGACGGTCGAGCCCTCGTCCCTGCGTCGAGGGGAGCTAGGGGCAGTTCGCCGTCGTCTCCTTCGACGCTGGCACAGGAGAGGCATGTCAGCGAGCGGGACGCGAATCGGAGGACCGGGAGGATGGAGAACAGCGGGACGGGACCGCGACGAGAGGAAAGAGAACGCGGCGAAAAATGGAAACGTGCCGGGAACAGCTGCGAAGACGCGCAAAGGGTTGACGGAGAACGCGCGAGGGGGCGATCGTTCGGCGAAGCGAGACTGAACGGAATTCCTGGGAGAGGCGGACGGCGGCGATGAAGAGCGAGGAAGTCGGAGACGAGGGGAGACGGAGACGGCGATGGCGATGGCGGGGGACGGCGGGTAGAGGAGAGCCGGGAAGAGAGGAAGAAAAGAGTTGTCGGGACAGGGAGCGAGATGGTATCGCGGGGCGAGAGGAGAGGGGAGAGGGGCCAGGAGTGTGCGAGTCGTGGACGGGCAGCGTGCACGGGGCACGGGGTACGCAACACGCCGAGGGGATCGCGAGGAGAAGAAACGAGGAGGAATGGAAAAGAGGAGTGGCGGGGTGAAGCGGGACGAGGCGGAGGGGCGAGGCGAGGCCGGCATGGAGGGTGTTCGCAAAGTGTCCCTAAAACTTTTACAATCGCTCGCTCGCGCTCCGCTAGGGCTATGCTTGATGGCGTATCTTCCAATGTGAGTTGCCCATAACACTAAGATGTACGGCTGCGCCGGCAGGGGCTCGCTGGTCTCTTACTACCTTATAGTATAGCAAAGGCCCAAGCGTATAGTGCCAAACGTCGATCCGTAGCAACGCGTCCGTTGCACACGTCGCATTCGATAATAGTTAGTCTATACGAGTCTCCGAATTCTGACAGTCCATCTAGCGGCAAAGTTTCGCCGTCGCTCGTCTTCCGGTGCCGCGTCTCGCCCGTGCGAAACGCGATGGCGACGGAGATCGGTTTTCCGGATACGGGGCCTCGATGGTCGTCCGTTCGTCGCGCGGACTTCCGTGTTCTTCGGCGCGGGTCGAGCCTCCTTGTTTTTTCGAGTCAGTTTGCCCTTCGGCCACGCGACACGTCGGTGTAATCGATCGGTTTCACGAGAGTTGGTGCGGCTAAATACGCGACGATCGGCTCGATGGGAATCGTATCGTCGCCACGATCGGTAAACAGTGATGTGAATGCCGATTTATTCCGCTCGGCGTGTACCTAATCATCGCGCTAATTCAGTCTCGCGACGACGATTGGCCCGTGGAACATCTCCGGGAGCCGTGCGCGTGCCGAGGGCCGTCGCTTCACGTCCGGATGCCTCATCGATTCAGCGGTAAGAGAGCGAGAGAGTGCGTGAGAGAGAGAGAGAGAGAGAGAGACAAGGTAGGGAAATCGATTAGAATAGGTACGGTAATGTCACTTGAAATACGAGCACGAGGAACGAGAGAGTGCACCGAAGGGCTCCGAAATCTAGGGCCGATCTTGAAAACTCCGGCGTCACGTTCGCCCAACAATTTTCTCTCGCTCCTCCGTGTCGTCGTCCCGCGGTCTCGAAAGACACCGCGTCTCGTCGTACTTAACACGCGTCCCGCGATGCCTGGCGGTTGAAAACTTGTTCGACAACGATTCGAGGCCCCCGACGGTAATTTCCATCTCGAGTTTCTAACCAAACTTGAGCGGAGAGTTCTTCGGGGAACGCTTGGCGGCTCGCGGCAACGCGCGAGAGACGCGGGGTGCCGTCGGAGGGAGCTGCGACGAGGGGGTCGATGACGAGGACGAGGAGAAGAGGGGGGGAGGAGGAGGAGGAGGCAGAGGAAGGACGAGGTTCTTCTGGTACGCGGAAACGCGAGAGCCGTTTGTAATCTCCGTTGATCACGACTACGGGGACAAACGCAATGGAAATGAAAATCAGACGAGTAGAGGCCAAAGGGTGAAAGAGAGAGAAAAAAATAAATCCTCGAAGGACGAACGATCGCGGACGCGAGGATAACGAGTTTGGGACTGTCGACGGTAAAGGCGACGGGACCCAAAGGGTGGAGGGTGGCTCACGACGATCGGTGTAACCTCGGCAAAAGCCGCGACATCCGGAAGGAGGGAATACGTTCGCCTATTGTTTCTCGTCATTGTTTTCGTCGCCTCGTTTTACGGGGCGAGGATACTCGGCGCGGAGGTAAGTTCGCCGAGGGTATCGCACCTTCGTCTCGCCATCTTCCGCCGGACGAAAAATGTGCGGGGAATGGAAATTGATGGGAAAGGGGATGGGAAAATTGGTGGGAAAATCGCGAGAGGAAAGACGGGAAAGATCGCGAAATTCCTGAGAAAGTCGGAGAAACTGTACTTGACCGCGGCGAGACGCCTGCAGCGTCGCGATGCCGGGCGTCGAAGGTGGGAGAAAGGCGATCGATTGGCGGCTAGATCGTAAAAGAGTCGGGCAACGCCTACTATGTATAAGCTGATGTATAAGCCGTCCATCCGGCAGCGTCGGTGCAACACTATCTGCGTTGTGCAGCTTAACATTTCGCTTTATCCGTCCTCGCCATATTAACTTACCGTTTTCCGGCGTTATTATCGTTACCCATTTTTTTTTCTCTTCCGTCGCAACGCGGGCATTAATTCCTGCCGATTATCAAAAACGAATCCGGTGAATATGACGGAATACCGCGAGTGTCCGACGAAACGATCGCGCGGGCGACGCATGAAAAATTCTGGCTCGAGAATTTCGTTTGTCTCCGGCGTGAAATAAAGACGCGGTGTTTCCGAGCTCCAGGGGTTGAGGAGGTCAAGGGTTGGAGGATGGGACGCGGTGCGAGAGATAAGATTTCCGAGAACCAGAAGGCTCGCGTTAACTGGATCGAAATTTATCTGAGAAATAGGCAGCGATAGTCGACTGCTGTCACGTAAAATTCAACGGGAAGTCGACCGACGCCGCGGGATGGGGAGGACGAGAAAACGCGTCCCCGTCCACTTGCGGAAAGATTTATCTCTCGTTTTCTGCTTTCTCGTCAACGTCTAGTTTCCATGCCGAAGGAAAAACACCGAACGACACGGTGATCGACGATGCTCGCCTCGTTACTCGCTTCCACGATGAAATTCATGCCCGGATTAAACTTTGTTCGAGCAGGGCAAATCACTCCTGCGGAACGAACGATTCGAAAGTTCGATAAAAACGGTCGGCTTTTAAATATTGCGAGAGCGACGCGAAACGCCGAGCGATAGAATCCTGACACGAAAGGCGAGACCGTAAATCTGCTGAAATATACCATGCATCGCGTTATACACGGACGTCCGGACGTTCCGAAAGGGTTTTTAAAGATGAACGAGCGTTTTCGTTGATCCGGTAGAAACATTTTTGCGAAAACAACTCGGATGTACGCAGCGCGCCGTAATCTACGGCGACGAACATTCGTAAAACTGTTTTTCGACTTTCCTCTCTCTCTCTCTCTCTTCTCGCCCACGATTTTTCGCGAGTCGATCGACCGACATACGTAGCTTGAGATTTCGTTTCCGATGATACGCTCCAAATACTCGCCCTCGATATTCCAGTCCAAATCTCAACGCGGAATATATTCGCGTGCAGCTGCGGTGACGTATTTCGCCTGAAAATCGTTCGGGAATCGATCGACGAATTGGGAACGAAGATGACGATTGATTCATTCGCGATCGCGTAAATTCGAGAGAACGAAACGTTTTCTGGTGTCCGGGACGCGCTGTAGGTAGCTGGTAGGGGATGGATGGTTCGTAGAATCGAAGAATCATCCGCTAGCGAAGTTGTTTGTCCGGTGACCGAGCCATCGTTTTTTATAACCCGGACGCGGTGATTATCGGAGGCGTTATTCCGGCGAGGCAACGCCATGGACGAAGAGTTGACCGCGCGGTGATCCAAAGTGAATCCTTAATTAGGTCACGCACCGGCGTACAATCGAATTCGATGTCAGAATTCGACGGGTACGCGGTAGCGTCGAAGTTTATAATTTATTCAACGGGCGTGCGGTTCGTTTGATTACGGGTAAAACTTAGCCACGTATACGTGTCTCCTTTGCGGGAGGAGCAACGGAGAAGGGGAAAAAATAAGAAAAATGAGAAAAATTCGAGGGGATGGATGATGAGTCGACCGAGTTTATTTCCTCACGTGTTCCCATCCCATCTTCTGTGCGGGCAATATCAACGAGTCGGCGTTATTGGAGATTGCTAGACGAGTGGAAAGGTTGATCGTTGACGAGGCGAGGCGATCGCGTAAACTCCTCACGTCATTTCGGGACGATCACTTCCAAGCGAGATTTTCGCTTTCGAGAACGTACATCCACGCTGGGCGACGAGCCCGATTGTTGTCCGATTTCTGACGGATACGAAACCGATCTTCTTCGAGAGGAGCTTCGAAGCGAATCTCGATGAGAATACTGTTCCCTGGCAGACTCGAATATCGACTCTCGGTTTCACGTATTCGTTCTATATTTGTTTCGTACGTCGTGCGATAATTTTACTATCGATTTCGGATCAGCGAAACCGGAGAAAGGAATTCACCACGCTGGAGGAACTTATAGAATTTGCATATCCACATTTATCTTCCAACTTTTCACCTTTTTTTTCGACGTGACGCGATTTAACGACAAATCCGAATGATCATTCGATTCCGAACCTGTAGAACGAACGCTTATTTTCTTTCGATTCGATACGACAATTTGAATGACGGAGAGAACGTTTTTTCTCCAGTTCCGTTTGGTTTTTTTAGATCGCGTAACAGTTTCGATAATCGGAATTCGCGGGAAAGAAAAAGTATTCCGTTTCATTCAGCTTCGGATGTTCGTCGACCTCGAGTCGAAATCGTTTCGGATGGTGGATTCGATTCTCGAAAGAAAAAAAATGTGTAACGTTGTTGGAAAATCACGCGTCACGGTATCATTTCGAATGTGAATTATTCGACGCGAAGGTAAAAAACTGTACGATTGAAAATTTGGTTAAGAACCAGAAAAAAACGTTTATTAAGACGGCTTGGCGTAAGAACGAAATAAAAATAAAGCGGTAGGTATTACGAAGTAAAAAATATTGGGATAAGATAAATCGGATCGTCGCGAAGGTAGGAGAATTGTTACGAGCGACGTGGCAGCGAAAAATCGGTGTCGCGGTGGACGAATAAAATGGACAGTGGAAACGCGGTCTATCGAAAATCTCCGAACTGGCCGGGAAAAGTGAAACTGGAGGCTGGAATAGGTACGATGTATATGAACTTTCTCCTCGCGGCCACCGATCGCCCTACCCTTTTGTCACCCGAGACGGCGCAGGGTAGGTAAATTTTTTTTCTGCTATCTTGGAATTCGGAATAGTTATTACTTCGGTAGCCGGTGTGGAAAAAAATTAGAGAGTAGGACGAAGGGCTGCTCGGGAGTGAAAGCTGCTTGGTCAGCATCCGAAACTCGTAGCTCTCCGCATAGCTATCTGTTTTCTCGGAGGGAACGCGTTTCGAAATCATTTCTGCCGGAGTACCCAATATTTATACGAACGGCCGCAGATACCGGTACGCCGGGAAGGGCTGGTAGTTTTTTCGGGCCGTCGATACGAGGATTTATCCGATTCGTTTACCCGCCTGAAATTTATACCGTGCCACTAATGATCCGATGTTAGATAACCAGCGGAATTAAAGTCAGACACGGCGCGCGCTTGTGTTTTACGTTTTACGTCCGAGTCGAGTAGTCGCGAACGATTAACCGATAGCATGCCGGTAAATCAATCGCGGCTAAAAATAATTTTTCATTCATTTTTAAACGGCTATTCGTGATCGAAATTTATTTGCCTATTTAATACGGGAGCGTGGTCGGATCATTATCGTTTCATCTTAATCGTACACACTCGACCGAATAATTTATCTCCCTTTCGATAAGTCGCGACGTTTAATAAATCTTTCAAAGCGAGTGGTTCGACCGCGAACGCCTTTCCGATCGGTCGGATGAATTTTCATCTCGATCATTCGTCCGCCTTGAAACACGCCAGTTCCGAATTCCATCGAACATCGCGCGCGGAAGATCGACGGACGCGATATATTCCCAAGAGACTGGGGATCGCGAATATTTGTGAAAATTATTACAACGACGATAGGATGATAAATCTCTGACAATCCTCGCGACGGTTGGACGAGCTGAAAACTGCAAAAATATACGATTGTCCGCGGACTGTACAAATTCGTACAAAATTTTGCAATTCGTCGAGCTCGTGGTCAAATCGAATCCTTCGCAACTCCGTTGAACGCAGTTCCGACGTCGCGACGCACCGTTCAGTCGTCATGCTTCACAGATGCTGAAACTAATTATCGGATATACCATTCCATATACGTACTACGCGGCAAAGTTACCGCTAAGGTAGAGAAAAATTATTCGATTCGATCCATATCTCCGCCTGCGAGTGTTCGCCTTCGACGTAACTCGTACGCGTTTGCAACGGTACTGGGTAATTTGAATTTGAACGTGAGAGCGCCTCGTTGCACGGCGTGATACGATCTTAGTTGAATTTTTCGACGCGAATGTCTCTCGTGTCGCCTCGCCTCGCTGCGGTTCGCCTCGTATGTCTCGTGACAAACCCATAGTGTGCACACGCCGTCGTTTCCCTCGATTTTGTCAGTTTATCAAGTATCGCGTGTTCCCTCCGTCCTCAACAGTGTCGAATCGTGTGCTCGCGAATGCCTGAACTCTAGTGAGACCGAAATTGCGTCAAATCCGTGTCGTTTTACGCGTTTTTAATCGGTCACAGTTGGTCCCGCCCGCCATACCGCGCAAACAAAACACGCGAGATCGTTCAACGTTGTACGTAATGGCTAACGGACAAAGGGAGACGCGACGCGAAGTGTCCCACAGTTTGTCGCCGAACGAAAAGAATATCTATGTAATTACACGCGAGGGATATTTCGTCCCGAGGTGACACACCAATGGTGAGATTAATCAAACCTCGCCTGTAACCTCTACGCCTCGCGTCGTCGAAGAGAAACGTAAACACGTGGGGACTGCCGGGTAAATTTACTGGTCTCTGCCAAGAAGGCTGTTTCTTCGCCTAGAGTATCGAAAATCTGCACTCGTTTCCACCGCAGCATTACGAATTAGTAAGTAAATTGCACGCTTATCGTCGAATCGGAAAAAGTAAGAACCACGTTTCGCACGTGCGTCTACCAATACGTTTATCGTGGCATGTGCCTGTGCGTAGATATACCTATACGATATTTGCTCGGCACGAAGATTCTCTTTCAGTGACGATTTCATCTCATAAATCAGTGTTACCTAGAGTAGTAGTTCGTTCGAGCTCGCGATACGCGTGTTCGTAGCTGAAACGTATCCTTAGATAGCGAGAGAGACGAACGGGGTGCACGCATGCACGTAGGCGGACGGGCGGGTTGGCGATGCTCGTTTGTTTACGTCGAGGTCGATGCTCGATCACGCGATGACAGAGTTGCGCCGAGTAAACGCGATTGGAATTTTATCCTGTCGGAACGTAATTTCTCGTTGATTTCGCGAGTTTTATCATTGTTTTACGACTAGTTGAATATGTACGGAGGCACGTGCGTGGGTAATTTCCACGGGTCGCGACGTGATAAATACGAGACTAGGTTCATTCCGGAATGGGAGTTGCACGTGGGCGCTGACGAGGTGCTCGTAAGCGTGTTAGTCACGTGTTTCGGAAGCGCCGGGTAATTTAACGAAACGTCATCAATATTCCTATCCGTGTACCGGTCTAGACTACGAATTTTCACCGTCTTAGCTACCGTTCGTACGGAAATCATTATCCGCTTCCACCGAACGTATCCTTTCGACGGTGTTTTCTCGGTAACGATATCAGCGAGCGCGAACTTGTTGCTCGACATTGTTTTACCAACAATAGTTTGCAAATATCATGCAATATATGCGACGTAGAAAAAATCCCAGGAGGAGGATCATATTCTGTTATAGTATCGAATAGTATCGATATAATCGAAAGTATTACTCATTGAACCGAATTTTTCGGCTCCGAAAGGACACCTCGCAAACCCATGGGAATTGGCTTTCGGTGAAATTGGCTCCACAGCTCATATTTTGTGTATTTTGGGGTCCCGAGCAAAATTGTCCACTGGCGCGATGCGGAGAAATGTTGCCCGAGAGCGGCAGAGGCCTAGGAACGTTGCGATCCCGTATTTGATTTTTTTTACGCGATTTCTCTCATTATTCCGTGTTTTTATCAGCACAGACGAATAAGATTTCGATGTCTCGCGGAACTGGCACCCTACATTGTTGAATTACCCCTTTTCAGCCCACTCCATATTCTGATACAGGGTGGACCATTCAACGTGATCAGCCTAAATGTTTCAGTTGGAGATATTTGGGTTTAATAGTCCACCCTGTATACGATCTTGGAGTGGGCCGGGGAGGGTTGAAGTTCGACTGCAAAAACTGCCGGAGCCATACGATATCGAAATCATGTTCGTCTGGGCTAATAATGGGAGAACTCGCCCAAAAAATCAAATACGGGATCACGATGTTGTCAGTCCTCTACTGCTTTTGGGAAGAATTTTCCGGCATCGCGCTCGTGGATACTTTTGTTCGGGACGCCAAGAAACACAACGTTTGAAAAATTGTGCCAATTCCCATAGCGAGTGGTCCTTTGTAGCGAAACTAGTTGCTCGCATTATGCCATGTATTTATTAGTACAGACCAGCGGGAATTCGGGATCTCGCGGTTCTGACAGACTATACAGTTGAACCTCGGCCTTTTTCAGCTCACTCTACAATCATATACATGTACGTGTACGATTTTGGAGTAGGCTGAGAAGGGACGGGTTGAACTGCAGAGACCGATGGGGCTGTAGAATATCGAAATCACGACCGTCTATGCTCGCAATGCGAGAACTCGTCCAAAACTAACGCTACCGCTCTTTCTCCACCTGTAACAAAAGTTTTCAGGTTCGAGCAGCGATATTTTTTCTATTTTGCTGCACCGAAACTCGCTTTATACGCGTTAGCAGTAAACAAACTTCGCTCCGAGCAAACGATAGCTCCGCCATACGAGCAAATACTTGAAACTGTTCGGGAACCGCCTAACGAGCTCCATAATTGCAAAAACAAGGACGAGTCGACTACGCGAAGCGACTCCGCGAGTACAGTGCCCTTTGCCAATGCCACGCGTTCGAAAATACGGATTCGAAAGTCGTAAATTGAATCGATGAAAATGGAAAACAACAGGGGAGCATCGAAAAACAGGACGGATTCGCGTGCAGCGAATCCGTACCAGCCGAATACATTCCGCGCATAAACACGCGGACGTCCATCGATGCCCGCTAATCGGGCATCTCGCCCGGTGGTTAGGTGCGGTGCGCTCGAACGCGAATGGAATAATTAAACCGCGTCGGCAGGAGGTCGCCAAACATTTCGGTACGTTTCGATCCAGCTGCATTCCGAAGTTATTTCCGAAGTCGCGTATCGTTACGTACGCGGCGAAACGTGCCACACCGTTGCGCGCACCCGTACGACGCTGAAGCGTAACGAAAAGAGAGGAAAAAAAGCGCACCGCCGCGGGGTGAAAACGGCGCATGTACGGAGAGCATCGCTGCGATCGTGTGCAGCTATGTACCAGCGCGTGTCGCCGCGGAACGCGTACCTACGTAGCGTAGGTAGGCGAGGATGGTTGACTCAAGTAAAGTTTTACGGCGTGTATACACCCTCGACCGTCCGTCCGTCCGTCCGGGTACCCAGCCACCCATCCATCCATCCATCCATTCGTCGATCCATCTCGCATGTATAACGAACTCTGTGCGCGGCGCGCGGAGAACCGCGGAGTGTAAGAGAGTGTCTCGTGAGTTCGTGACGTCGTGACGTCGGTCGGAGGTTGGCGCGCCTGCGCAGCTACGTTCGCGAGACGATGGAAGCACATGGTTCTTGCCCCGAGTCTATCCTCCAGCGATACTAGGATCGGCTTCGAACGAATAACTTCTCTTCGATCACGCAGAGAGACCCGATAGTATTCACCACCGAGATAAAAATGAAGAGCGCGTCTGGAGGAGCAACGCGATGCTTTCCGTCACTCCTATTATCTGCTCCGCGTCCGATCAGGCTTTTTCGGCCGCCTTCGATCTCGCGGCGTTCTAACCTCGGCTATCGTTTTTCACTTCAAACGCGTTCGACGCGGCGGCGATCGTTGAAAATATCGCGATTCGTTTTTTTTCTTCCCTTTTCCTTCCCTCTCGCCCCGATAATCCGAGTCGCGGAGGACGGAGAACGGTAACCTCGGTGTGTGTCGCGTGTGATTTGTGACGTTGCGTGACCCTGTTCGACGAGGAGGCCAACGTCGAGAGGATGCCCCAACATCGAAACTGGTGAGTTTTCATTATTTCTATACGCGCGTACTTTCACGTACCAGCAATCAATCGCATCCCCTCCCCGCTTGTACAATTTTCGCCCTGGTTACGCCACGAATTTTCCCCCTCGCCGTACGTTTCCCGTAGCGATTTGGGTACCACCAACCGAACAATTCTCCGTTTCTTTTCAACTCTCGACTGTCCTCCGAACTTTCTCTTTCGTTTTTCAAACAGCTTCACCTTTCTCGTCGCTACCTCGCGCCGTCCTGGAATTTTTCGCAAGGCTTGTCTCGCTCGATTCTTCGTAATTCTCGATTCATCGGTTACAAGAAATTTGCTCCGACTGTTTTCGGTTGTTTTCATTCGTGATCGTTGATCTGTCAATTGTCTACAAACCTCGTACCGGTTGTTCGCCACCGTTTCTCCAATCCCCCAATTTCCAGTCGTGAACTGTTCGAGTTATTCGTTGTCACTTGCAAAAGCTCGCGTGTTTTTTAGCGTGTATCAAACGTCCAATTGGTTAATACGCGTGCAAGCTCGAAGAAATGTGCGGCTACGATGCGTAAAATCCGTGCAAATCGCTCGTTCTCGACGCGAGTGGGAATATCGCGAAAGAGTTGTTCCCTGTCAAGGTTGCATGTAATGGTATGCGCTACCCTGTCGCGTTATCTCGCAATTAATCGTATCAGCATCGCGAAACTACTCCGCGACACGGTCAGGGTTACATTATCCGTTGCATAGCACGTTAGTAGTCGCTTCGTACGTAGGTACCGACCGCCACGCGCACGCAACGCGTGTTCGCTACCCGTGATAATAACTCTGCTTTACCCAGCCTGATTTTCTCCCGCGATCTCGATTGTACGGTCGGTGGGTCGGAACCGCGCGGCGCGGGGTACTTTTGCTCCGGTACACGCTGCTTCGAGGCTCCACGTCGTCGCTTGTTACGGATCGTACCACGACTTTGGAAAATTATCTTCGAATATCTCTGCGGAGTATTTCCGTTATTTTTCAATTCCGATCGATCGATAACGAATTAAAGGAAACACCGACGCGTAGATCGAATTATCTCGACAGGAATATATGTACGTCGTGCCGTCGACGTCCAGGCGTTTATTAACTCGTCGAATTATGTCACCGGTGCTCGCGTTATCGGACACGCGCATCCTTACCTTCGTTTGGCCCTCGCTTTCGGGGTCGGTTGTCGCCGACCAGGGATCCCCGTCCGCGCACCACTCGATTCCTATCATTGCGGCATCCGCACCAATTTTCTCTCGCGGCCATTCACCCGCCACCATGATTCGGTCCACGAGGTGCGAGCTTTAATTAAGATCTTATCAAAATATATCCATCGATTAATTCTCGTTCTATTCATTTAATTGCTCGCTTCTTCACGCGTCATTGCATCGGTGAACCAACAATTAACAATTGTTGGTAGGTAATTTTTCCCCTCCTGATCGTCGGGGTCGAGTCATCGAAAGTTGACTGGAACCTCGGTCGGCAACGAGAGTATTCGAATGGGACCAACGACGTGTAGGGATACCAGCCGCACGAGAGACAGGGAGATTGATTGTGTACCGTATTTATTGTTGCTAAGATTAACAGGCGAACCGAAGAGCGCTCTCAGTCAGAAAATAGGTATAGGTACTCGGGTAAGCACGAATCGTTAGTCCGAATTAGACTTAGCGAATAATGAAAAATAGTAATAAAGCGGCTCCCTAAACTACGTAGCAAACTACGGTCTTGGAACAAAAGAAATATATAGAGAGAGAGATACAGGGAAAGCTTCGGCTACGATGATCTCGATTTCGTGCGTAGGCAACGCCCGCGGTTGGGTAATATCGCTACGGATATTCCTAGGCGCGCCCGTCAGTCTTCGGCGTCGATCGCGTCGAAATCGCGTACCTACGCAGAGATGTCGATAGACAGATAGATAGATGTACGCCAAGGTGGAAAAGGGCGTCGGCTGTGCAGGGTCGAACCTACGCCGAGAGGAAACCTAGTTCTACTACGTTTGTTTTACGATTGACGAGAACGAAATGGAGTGGGGTATAGCGGGTGTAACTGCCGCCAGAGCGATAAAACTTTTAACGTCTTTGCATCCAATAAGCGTGACGTCCTTCGAGCTTTATACGGGGCGGCGCCCGCGGCCATTATTTCGTAACGGGCCTATGCCGCGCGGGGATTCGTCGCCTCGGCAACATGGCTGCCGTCTACGACCTTTCTCTCTCTCTCTCTCTCGCTCTCTCTTTCTCTTTATCTCTCTCTCTCGCCCCGGCTCCCTGGACCCGAGGCCCCGCGCCCCGCGCCGCCGCGCCTGGACCCGCGCATAGGTCAGGGGACGTGGAAGGGTGCACGCGGTAGGGTCAGGTCAAGCACAAGCGTCGCGGGCTGCCTGCACCCAGGTGCAATGCCCGCGGCCGCGACGCGCGTTCCACGTCAACGCGCTCGATAAATTCCACCATCCCTCGATCTTGTTTTTGCATAGGAACGATGACGAGCATGAAACTGCACCGTGCGAAAATTAAAAAAACCAAACTCCGGTTCCTCGTCAACCCTTTCCTATGCGCTGTCAAGAAATGAAAATATCGAGCAGGGTTGAAAAAATTAATTGCATCATTTGCAATTTGAGCTTTCCATTTCTCGTAGGAATTGATAGAAACTGTAGCGAACCTTATCGATTCTCCTTGGAACCGTTTCGTGTATCGAACAATTTTTTTGGCCGTCCGAGACAACGCAGAACGGTGGAAGAACCACGTAGGTAGATAGACGGACTGACAGTTTATTCAAATTGTCAAACACGGGACGAATGATACGCTAACGTTGCAGTGACGTGGAAAAAAAGAAATGCGCAGCAGAACACCGCACTTAAAAAAACTCCGTTGCAAGCGAACAGGGTCGCCAGGCTAAAAGCCTGTACGTACGTACTATCGTGAAGATTGTAGAGCGTGTTGTTCGACGGTAAACAATCGCGACAGACCACGCGGTATTTCCAGATATCTAGCTATCGGGTAAATTTCTCTACCGTGACGTTCCTCGCGCGGCCTTGCCGCTCGGTCGGTAACGTGGCGACAGCGCCGCGGACGCTTACCGACCGAGTCGCGTCCGCCGGCCACATCGGCGTCCGTAGCAACGGTGGCCACGCGCCCGCAAGCCCGTTAGGTCGCGACGGAGTCTTATTGGCTTGTTTATCGGGTAGCAATAAACGTCGCTTGAACGCAATGATGCTCTCTCTCTCTTTCGCTCCTCTCCCGGACCCTACGCAGCTATTGCCACCCACTTTCGCACACTTCCACACCTGCCCGCACGCACGCCTCGCCTTCCCTCTTCTTCTCTCGACCCTGCATCTTCGACTTTCTCTCTCCCTCGCTGTATCTCGCTCGTTCTCTCTTCGACGATTCGTGATCTCTCCATATATCTCCATCAGTCCACGTCGCGCCCTCTCTATCGCTCTCTCTCTCTCTCTCTCTCTCTCCCTCTCACTCTCTAGCTCGCTCGCTCGCTCGCTCGCTCGTTCGTCGAACGGACCATTCCGTATACATAATATCCACAGCTCGCTGTAAAATGTTGGTTGGTTACAAATCCATTAAAATGCTGAATAGTCTTTATTAGAGGCATAAAAGCTGCGTATGTAACGCGTTGCCGGCAACAATTTCACTCGGACCGCGAGAGTTCTAGTCCAGCCTCCGCGTTCCTCGGTCGTGGCCAACCTACTTTTAACCTCCTTTTGAACGAGGCGCGATATATCCAATGAAACGAGGTAGATACACGCGTCGAAGTTCACCGGCGTGCCCTCGTTAGCGGCAAATTACGTCGCGTCTCTCCGTTCCGCCGGCCACTATCCGATCAACCTTTGGAAAGCGTATTTATACGTCGCGGTGCAGTTTCGCGTGTGCCCTCGCCGGAACGGAAAAATCTCGCGATCTCCTCCGCGGCGACACCTGCTCGTGCTATCCCGTTGGCCCGAGACGCCGCGCGCAGGCGCGAGCTTGCAGCTTGCGGTGCTCACCGCTCGACCGTGAAAAAGGATTGAAACGTACTTCAACGCCTTCTGGAAATTGTCTTCGTTGCGGAGCTTATCTCGTCGCACTCATGCCGGTAGATAGGTACGTAAAACGCTCGGCGAACTCTCCTCGTTCGATGCGCGTAATCGCTCGCTATACTTACGCTGCAAAGTCTATTTTTTCCACCGCTCGTAAGCCTTTTGTTTCGCACCGCGCGCGCGCATTATTCACCGCGAGACAATGTACGCAGACGTCCGATAAAAGTTCGTCGCTGCAACTGTTCGTACGCCTTTCGACGAACAAAGAATAATTTCTTATCGCCATCCAACCGATCGCCGCGCAACTTCGCGATAAAAGCAGCCATTAGCAGCTCGTCGCGATCGAGCTTTCGCGCCCCTTCGAGCACCTTCGAAATTCTCATCCATTTTCGAAACGCCAACAATCTCGCGTGTCGTCCGGCGCAACAGGTCGGCGCTAACGTCCTCGACTAAAAACGAAAATGTGCCGCCTTGGTCGAAAAAGTTGCCGATTGTCGTGCAATAAAGCGTCTACGCCCGTGGAAGAACGTCGAGAACCGTCGCTCGGGGATTTGTCTCGTGGAACGAGAAATATTCGACGGAGCGTGCGAATTCCGTTCGGTATAATAACGCGGAAAACGTTGGTCGTTTCTGTCGGTAAAGAATGAAACGATCGAGCAAGGGATAACCCCAGGCGCGGGAAAATAAACGTTTCCGGACTTTTTCGAAGAGCGGTTCGTTCCATCGGAAATTGAGTGTCCAGACGCGAACGGTCACGACGATTCCTCGGCGATCGGAAGAAAAATCGGTTCCCGTCCGAACGGACGAGAGACTCGACCGCGAAAGTTTCCGAACTCGATCTCGTTTATTTGGCGCGTTCTCGTCGAACTCGAAATGGGCGATTATCCTTTTTTACGCCGGGATGGGATAGGTAAATCCTGAGAAACGAGTGGAAGACGCGTTCGTCGCGGACTCGGCGGCTGTGCGCCTGTGGATAGGCAACCGTGTCGCCCTCCCGACTGCCCTTTTGCCTATCCTAGCTGCCGGATCGTTTGCCGGTGAATCGGAAGGGATCGGTCGGTAAACCGAAGAAATTTCGTCGAAGAAGCCGAGTAGAGTCGCCCTCGCTTTATCCGCCGCTAGTCGCGCCCGCCACCGACCGCGCGGACGATTTCCACGACGTTTTTTCAACGCGAATTTCGTTCACCGATTATTCGGGAATAAATTAACCGACCTTGCGAAGAGAGATCGACGCGCGTTGACGAGGAATCGCGTGCACCGCGTCGCCTCGCTGCGTCGAATCACTCTTCCCGCGCTACGATAATCCACATCCGTACCAAATGCCGCCCGAGTTTCTCCATAGTCGACCCAAGAACGACGCATTTTTCCTACCCGGAAGGGAAAATTTAATTTTCCGTTTGCCCAACGCCTCGTTTGGTATCGATCGGTAGTCATCTGCCGTCTAGTCGACTTCGATCGGTCCACGTCGATGCTCCAGCTCCCAGCTGTCCGGGTGACGTCACGCCGGGCGACGTCATCCGCCGCCATCACGTCGACCGGTGACGCCGCCTCTGTCCTTTGTCCCTTCGCCCCGCCGCCCTCGGGGGTAACGACGAAGGGATGTCCGGGTATCTACCTACCTGTGGACAAAACTGGAAACGAACCGCAAGTCTTCCGCCACCCCGAACTTTGGGTTCGACTCGTCGCCCTCCCGCGGCAGTTACCAAAGACACGATGAACCACGTAGGATGCAAATCCATCAATCCCCGCTGTATGCCTACCTACGTGCTTGCTTCTCCCTCGATGCCCTACTCTCGCTTCGGCAGTTTGTCTCCCTCCCTCTAGCTCTTTCGCGTACCGCGCGAATCTCGTCTCCGCTTCCAAAAGCCGAAATGGAAATCTCTCCGCAATCGCCGCGCAGTCTTCTCCTACTTGTCCAGTAGTGTCCGAAACGAGTACTCGATAATTGAAATTGTCACTTCCGGAAAATCGAGTTCTTTCCGCGTTTGCCGCATCGCGCGTCGTCCTCGCGCTAAAGTTGTCACGTGCGTCGTTATCGTCGCATCCGGTCGACCTCCTTCCGGTCAACTTCCGTGCCTTATTTTCGCACGATTCGGCGAACCGTCGCGTTTCTTCGCGGTTTGGAAACGCGCCGATCCGATCTTACTTCTCGATCGCGTCCCGAAGGCTCGCAAGCTCCCCGCCAGCATCTTCCTACCCAACCTAACGAACGGTGAAACGAGGAGGAACTTGATTCTCGCCACACGCGAGAAAAGCCGGGCAACGCGCTGCTGATGAAGCTACCTCGTCTCGTTTTATTGCGACGTACGTTTTTTCTCCTCCTCTTTCGTCGCTTCCTCGCCCGTCCGTGGGGATCGGCGGTGACGCGCGGGCCCAGGGGAAAGAGATAAACGAACCGTTTCTCTGGAACAAACGAGGCGGTCTCTCGGTTTTTCGAAAGCGTAACAGCCAATTTTCAGACGGTTCTCACGAGGAAAGGGTAAATAGTTGCGCGGAGAAGGTGGATACGAAAGCGCGGCCTTCGGGGGCGAATCGACGCGAGTCTCGCATCTGGAGGCTATTAGCCTCGCTCGTCCTCTGGGAACCGCGTCTGGCACGAAGCCACGGAGATCGGGAACGATAATGCGGAGAGAAGAATAATCCTTGCTACGTTCTTGCGCCCAGAAACGTATCTATGTACGTAGCCCTCGCCGCAAACTTTGTCGCGACCGATCGTTGGGTCGTGAAATTAACCGCGACGATTTATCGCCACGCCTGGCAAAGAATCGTCGCGACGAGAGAAACGACTCCGCATCATCCAGGACGCGAGGTTATTCCAGCCTGGAAATACCATTTTAACGCCGAGGATTAAGCTCGCTCGCGACGGCGAAAGCTTGCAAATTCTTCCCCCCCCCGCCCCTTGAAATTCTTTTTTACGCGCCGTTGCGCTTTTTCGTCGCGCCCCGTTGTCTCCTCGCTCGCGGATGCGTTAAACGAGCTTGCGATTCGGAGGATCAATTTATCGCAACTTTTGACGCCCGGACAATTTTACCACCGCGCGGCCACAATGTCGCCGCGCGTAATCCACCGTAAAGCTCGCCCGTTCGCGTCAAATATTTCCTCGGCATGAATAAATTCCGCGACGTTGATATCGCCCAGTCGCGTCCGAACGAGCGCGCACCCGCGCCCCGTGTTCTCCGCTGTCCGAGACCGCTGCCGCGAAGAGATCACGGATTCGCGATCCGCCGTGCCATCGAAGCTTTTATTTTATTGCCCCGACTCTTTGCCGTTCGCTGCACCGCGCCGAACAGAGATGCCAGAGGAGGAGGAGGAGCGGAAAGACGCGTGTACGGCGATTCTCAGCGACGCTCCTGCAGTTTTGGCTTCGGTTGACACGAGTTAAACGACCACGGAGCTTCGTGATGCCGCGACTACGTCGCGACAACTTCGTTCCCTCGTTTTTATACATTGTAAGACACGTACGAGGATCGCGGACCGTGAAATATATTGCATTCCTTAACCTCGACTCTTTCTCCAACTACCAATGAAACGGGACAATTTTCTATTCCGTTAAGCCCCCGACGCTGCTTCTCCTCTCTCTTCTCACCAGCCAGCAGACGTAATTCCAGAGAACCGGGGGCAGCGATGAGACGACAGTAGTCTCGGAATATACGAACCCGTCTTTATTTTATTTTATCCCTTTCTCTCGCGTTCCGCGAACAATTACCGGCGAATCTTTTCCCGGCGCGAACGAGCAACGATTTATCCGCGAGGGGTGAAGTGTCCACAAATTTCCCCTGTCGATCGTCCCAATCTTCCGCGTGCCTGTCGCTAACGCATCCGCGACACGGTACTTGTATCTCTCGTGTTTTGCCATACTCGACTGCCTCGTTCCGATCGCTAGACAAATACCGACAACCTCGTCCTCTGGCCTTTAAATTGTTCTGGAACCATTTTTTTTTCATTTTCACTCGTCGCGTTTAGCGTGCTCTAGCATCGAGTCGACTAACCGCAGGGGAGTCGCCACTCCGAACGTATAGGCGCAGACACTACGTAATGCTAGGGAACTCGAGCCAACGGAACATATAATAGACTGCTACGTTCTCAGCTCGTCCGTACGACACGCCGGTAGGGATAAACATTGCTTTACCTCGTTGCTCGCTCCACTTTCCTCCGTAACAACTATCGTCGGCCGCAGCGCCGATATTTCCACGCTTTCGCGTAACCGCCCTCGATCATCGCGCCGCGAACCCGTGTTGCGCGAGATAAAACAGCACCATCTTTGCTAGCTCGCTGATCGAAGTCGTACGAAACGGGATCCACTCCCAGGCGAACGAGTACTCGCTTCCACGACTAAATATCCCGGTAAAAATAACTCTCGACACGTTATCCCTCGACGCGATAAAACATCTCGTTACCAAAATATCCCGCGGCAATATATCACGGACGGCAAAATATCCCAAGACCCGAATATCCCGAATCGGTTATTTCAAAATAAATTTGTTTAGTCGTGGAACCGAATATTCGTCTGTCCGACGAGATCAATGGGGTTTACGGACCGCGATCCGCTGACACCGAGTCGCCGCAGGTAGATGTCCGTTCTAGACGTAGGTACACCCTCGCAGTTATACGACGAACATGGAGGCTTCGCGTACCCACGCGCCGTTATTCGCTATCTCTCAAATTCTACCCGCGGAGAATAGCAGTGATACGGTTCCACGCGTATCTACCCAAACCCCCGTCTCCTCCGAGTCTCGCCTCGACGACGAGCACGCGCGAAACTCGTCGGGTTTAGCGAGAGCTGCAGCTCCTCGGAGTCGGATGCAAAGAGGTAGGCAGCGGCGGTGGGTATTTGGGTAGAAAAATCCAATCTGCGGTAATGCCCACCCTCGGCCACTTTGATCAACCCCATCAGCGCCAGCTCACCCCTTTATTTATCGGACGCGCCTGAAACTTCCCGACCCCACCTCCACTCGCCGGTCCTGGTTTCACCGGAGATCGAGTAAACTTTCCATTCACCCCCCGCACCAGCCCCGCCCGCCGCTCCGGATCCGGCGATCCCACGAAGCTATTTCTCTCTCGCTGCGCGAAAAATACCACGACATACCTACCCTATCGTTTTCTCTCGCCTCCGCTCTACCTTCCCGCCTCGAGGCACGAAGGGAATTCCCGTCTACTATTTTTTGCCCTCCCATATTCCCGCGCCCTTCCCGTCCCGCTTCCACCTCCCTCCGCCCAATTTTTTGCCCTTCCTCTCCTCGTTCTTCGTTTACCCCAGGCGGCGGCGGCGGGTGGTCGATGCCAAAAGTTTGCAAAAAATCACTCTTCTCGGTCGGTTTGACAGATCCCTTTCATCCGTCGTCAACGTTACGCGACGTTACCTCGAATGCTCTCGGCGCCGGAAAACACGCCATCCCCGTCTCTTCCGCCCTCTTCTTCTAATTTCCCTATCTCCGCGCGAAGACACCCCCCCAGTCAGCGCGATCGAAGGACATCGAAAACTCGCCGCGCACTTCCGTGTCGGGCGAGAAAACGAAAAAAATGAAATAAAGTAAAACGCGCGGAACCTCGATCCGGAACGTCGTTCACCTCGTATTTCTCGGGAGTGGAACAAAGTCTTTCAGAAAATTGAATTCCTCGATACTGCCGAGGCAATCGACGTTTTCCTAGGCGAGTCAGGCGCTCCGCTCCGCATTACAACGAGCCTGTCCCCCTTTCCGCGGATATACCTATCGTCGCCGACACATTTCCGGTCGACTTATACGGAGACTCTCCCGGGCGTCGAGCATATGTATTCCGCAAATCCAGCTTACGGAAAGCTCGTTCTCCGTTATGCTCGTCAAAAACATGTCGCGACAGCTATCGCGAATCGTACCCAACGCCGTCTCTTTCGATTACCCTGAGAGAATTGATCGAATGAAATTTCTCCATTATTTTTCACATTTGCGGGAAGTAAGACGCTTCTATTTGCGATTACAAACGAGCGAGATCGGGCGCGAAGAAGGGAGGGAAAAATCAGGAGAGTCGGAGATTGTTTGTCGAAGGTTGCGCAGAACAAGTTCGCGGAGGGAGGCAGAAATGAAATGGCACTCTCAACCTTGTTGCGCTAATAATCGCGTTGTTTGACATCGAGCGTTACTTTGTTGGACGTAGTAATAACGGAGGGTGGCGCGTCGAAAAACACCAATCGAGAGGCGAAGCGTTGTTTGATTTGGCGGCGGAGGCGTAGAAGGCGATGTCGTCGCTGGCGTTTGGGAAATCGTGGATATTTATAAGAATTAGAAAACGCTGCGAGAATCGCGCGTTTGATCCGCCGACGATCGTCTCCGCATAAATTCACTCGGGGCTGCCTAATTAGCCTCTTTTCAACCGAAACGTCGGACAGGTGCGTCCCGGAGGCGATATAAACTTCGCCGATCCCCTTACTTTGCTACAATGTTGCGGAATATTTTTCCTCGGAAATATATCGCGAGCGTCATTCATATTCGTACCTGTATTCGCGTAACGGCGGTGCGCTGCCCGTAAACATGTCGAAATGTATATTATACGGACTATGTAAGAAGTTCTTAATTGAACCGAGAAATCCCGTGGGCGGAGGGAAGGGCTTTGCAAAGGCGGGAAAATCCGGTGTCCCCTTTGCAAAGCTGCGTCGAAATCGTAAACACTCGTCTTTATTCCTCCAGCGCGGATTATCTCTGCCGAAGCGAAAATCTCGTTCTCGTTCGTATCATTTTTCTATCCGCTCGCGTTTCGAAATCGTTCCCCAACAATCGACGCGATTTTTCACAGCCCGAGTCTTCCCACCAACGCTTCTCATTTTTACTGACTTTCAAGAATTTTTCTAACGCGTAAGGAATACCTATATTTTTTTCTCATCTCGAGGTGAATTCACACGTATATCGAAAAGTATTATTCTTTACACTCTTCCAAAACCCTTCTCTCGAAAAATGACGGAGATGCCATATGTCGAAGCCTCTACAACTATTCCCCCGCCTCGAATATTTCTCTGGTTGACGCGCTGCTCGTTCGAATAATTGTCGTCAACGCGACTGCAAGTTTGTTATTTCAATCGGAGTTGACCGTGAAATTCTAAGAGTCATTTTATGCGTCTACGCGAAGAGCGATTCCACCGCGTTCAGCTGCTTATCACTTTATTATCCTCGTCATCGGTTATAGTACCTGTGAAGCCCGATTTTTCATTGCTGGCTATACGAAATCTCGGATGTTGGTAGCAAGTCGTTGCGCTGAGTGGTCTATGATCGATCGTTGAGAGAATAATTTTACAACGACGTGTCTAGTACCGCGAGTGCCTCGGGGACCTGGGCGAACACCGAGTGTATTCTGGAAATTACCGGGCAACCGGTAACCGTCCGTTGCGATTATCGAGTCATTCGTATTCCACGATTTTACACGGAGATCGTTATCTTCCACCGATCTTCGCCGCAGAGACGCGGAGATTAGACAATAAAACGATGTTTCTCTACGACCAATCGCCTTATTAACGTCGGATTTCTCGTACGAAGATGCTATAAAAGTTTTTTTTTTGTATCGATCAACGCCGAAAACATCCTCGTTATCGCGGTAGTCTCGTCGTAACGAATTCAATATTCCAATACGACTCGATCAAAAACATCGCGATTGCCCGTTACGAATGCGATGTTCGACAAAACCAACTCGAAGATGCTAGAAACTCGATCATCGTCGTCCCGACGGCGTGCGATCGAACGGCACGAGATGTGGATTCGTTGCGCGGAATGTGCCTTTGAAAAGCTGACTCGCGAACGCAAGGACTCCGTTTAAATTGGCCCTCCGTACCTTTGGCGACGGGGGATGCTGTTGAGCACGAGGCTCGATACGATTCCCGATGAAACGTAAAACGTTCCAAAGTAGCGAGCGCTCCTCTCCCCGCGTAGCCATAGTCCCGTTGTCGTATCGCCCGAGTTTTGTTCCATCGGTCCTCGTCGTAACAAAGTCACGTACCGTCCTCGAGCCAATCTAATACACTCCGTTCGCCAAAGCGAGGCACGAAACCCCGTTGACCCACCCCGCGCGCCGGGCCGAGGAAATTGGACAAACGGCGACGTTCGAGTCGCGGGGATCCAGGGCTCTTCGCTGCGCCGAATCATTGTTATGACGAAGAAGAATACGAGCCTCGAAATCCGCGGCGCCCGACGTTGCAATTTTGCGGATCCGCGTCGTAAAGAGCCGTCGCGGATCATGAGAAATGGAGGAACGAGACGCGGAGTAAGTCGGAAAAAAACGGACGACGGTCAGGGGAGTCGCTCGCTGCTGCATATTACATCGACGTTCGTTTGCTCCGCCAACTTCGTACCTACGCGCACCAGCTTCCGTTGGCTCGCGTATCGCGTACTCGGGAGCAGTCGCCGGTAGTTTCGTCGGGGTACGCGTTACGCGCGGAAACCCTTTCCTCTCTCGCGAGAGGCTGGAGAACGAGAAGAGGAAGAAGATTGCCGTCTAGCGACTTCGTCGTTTCCTCGGCGCAATTTAATCTCGGAAAAAGTTCCAACGCTCGTCGGTACCCCCCGCCGTAGGTATCGCCGGAGGTGGAAGGATATGCCGAGAGGGTGCGAGAGTATAAATAACCGTAGTCGCGGAAACGCAAAAGCTCAATTATCGAAAGTGCCAATCAGCATTTTTCCTCGCTCGTACTCCTCGTTCCCGTCTCGGCCGCGCTGAATTCCGCGTCTACGGTTTTCAACTTTTCGCCTTTCTCTTCGAACGTCCTGCTCGCCCTTCGACGGATTATCTCTCGACTAATTAACTTTATCTGCGTAGCACAGGGATGACAGGCTTATAGAGGTGACTTTATCACGCGCCGAGACGCGCGAGTCGAGGGTCAAGCCTCGGAAGGAATCTCAAATATTTCACCGTCTCTTGTCTTATCGACGCAGTCCTCTCTCTCCCTCGCTCCATTAGCTCTCCTCGCGGTCGCCCCGCTCCATCTCCATCTCGTCCAACCCTTGTTCACCGCCGGCCCTTTTTCCTCGTTTTCCTCGCTTAACATGCCATTTTCCTTTCTCCATCTTATTTTCGGTCCCCGGCTTTGAAATTCAATAACGCTCGACCTACGATTCTCGCCGACTTATTCACCGCCGACTTATTCCCCGCCGTCTAAATAGGCCTGAAAACTCACCGCCGCCACGAGGATACGGTCCACGAAATCTCGCAGCGCGCGACTCTTTCCGCGATATCCGACTCTGATTTATCGGACAACAACGCGTACGATTCTTCTGGCCGGAGCAGCGAAAACGGGGCGGCAGCGGTTTTCTGAAAGCCGACGGACAATATTGCTTCTATTGCTGCGAGCATAGCGAACGTTTCGTCGAAAATCAACGAGACATCCTTCTGGTCGTTGAAGGTGTCGTCCGATACTACGCGATAATGCGAGTCGAGCAGCGCAACGCGTTCTCGCGATTCGAGTCGTAGGATCCATTTGGACCCCCGTTCCAGTTCCTCAGAGTTTTCCTCGTATTCGCGCGTGTTCCGATGATTATTTCGGTCCTCGGGGAAGTAATCCGTAATTATCGTCTCGCAGCGAGACGAGATCCGTGACGATTGTCCGACGGTAAACGTTTCCCGACGAGCGACGCCCGTCGCTCGGAGCCGCCATGACCGAGCCGAGGGCCAGGCATACGCGAAACTCGTTTCAGCTTCGGCCTGGAAGTGGACTGCGCGCGCGCGCGCCATCCTCGAATCGATTCGTATCTACCGCTACTACTCCGCCTCTTCTCTCTCTCGCCTCGCGAGTTTCGCTGTATCTCGTTTCGCGAAATGCCGGGATGCGGATGCTTTTGTACGTCGCGACGCAAAAGTATCGCGTCGCATCCGCGAGCGATCATAGAAAACTTTACTCCGATGCCGATTCGCCTCGACGATTAGATAAGACTCCGTCGCGCGCTTATCCGACGTCCCCGAGGCCTGAGGAGACGCGCGTTTGCCTCGAAAAAAGCCAAAGTTTCGATCCAACGCCGGTCGATGCGTATAACTATAACTACGCCGAATCGTGGAATATCCATTGATCCGAGGCTGTGGAAACTCGTTTGCCAATGAAACGCGACCCAGCCGAGCAAGACGTTCGTTTGCCGTCGGAAACGCGGGGAGCCACGGGAACTCCGAGGAAATGTTGTTGAACGATCGTTTTTCACCAGAGCCGCGGACCAGAAGGAAGAGAAATACTGGCGTGACGCAACAGCGAACGCGAGCGAGGAGAGATGTGGGAGACGGAGGTCTATCGGCTGAAATATACCGGGCAGAACGAGGTTAAGCGCGATTGGTAGTCTATAGGAAAGAAAAGTAGCTACCGTTGGAACGAGGGCAAAGACTGTACCCGGAGGCTGCTGGTGCGCAGTTCGCGTACGCGTGTGCTGGGAGCTTCTTATTCGCGGAAAGTCTGGTTGCTTGGAAGGCAAGAGAACAAACGTCCGAGACATTCACGTGGACGGGGTACGAGGCGGCCGAGAAGCAGCCGGTCCTAAAACTTGGCTAGGATATATAAGTTGCCAACTAATTTTAGCCTCACCCCTTTTTACGGGGTATCTACCTCGTAATAACGAAGCTGGGAAGGTTACCAAGAATGGGAGGATCTAGCACGGGAGTAAACGGGCTTTCCGCGAGGAATGATAGACCCGCGAGCTGCCGCCCTTTGAAAACTCGCGCGATATACGCGACCGGAACAATTCGCGCGACGGTATTACGTCGAACCTGTCGGCGAGGAGCTGTCCGTTCGCTTTCGCGCCGTTTTCCGGGATTTACTCGGACGTCGCCCGGGTAAACCTCCCAAAGCTGCGAGCTCGAGAGACGAGTCTCCGGAGCGAACCTCGCCGATGCAAACGAAGATATTACCAGCCCAGGGCGCGAAGGACTCTCTTCTACGTTACGGCACCCTCGTGACCCGCGAATTTCGGATACCTGCTCTTGTTTCGCGTACTCCTTACACCCGCCAGCTTCGTGCTACGCGCGGACGGTATCGCCGGAATCTTTGCGACCTTCGAGGGAGCAACTTCGGAGAAAGGGCAACCGCGAAGGAACATCTTTCCGCGCGAAAATACGGGTGTTCTCGCGGTTGCTCTCCGCGAGATGCTTTGTGCGCGCTATTCGGTTGGAGGAGAAGCAGAGACTTCGCGCGAGACCGTCTAGTAGCGCATGAACCTCTCGTCGGTGGAAGCCACCTGCTACGTATTCCGGAGATGGGAAATATGAAATTGGTGGTAGCAGAAGAATCTTAAGGAGGTTCGAGGCGGTCTGCCGAAAGAAACCATTGGAAAGAAACGAATTGAATTGGGGGTCTCGCCGTAGACTCGCGGTGGGAAGGAGCGGTCGAGACGAAGGCGTATGGATTTTTTGATTGCCTATGGAAATCCTACGGACCCCATTAGTATATCGTAACAAATCGTTGGCACCGCTTACACGAGAGTTTCGCTGACCGCTCGTAGAACCGTGGACGTTGATGTGTCTATTTGGTTGAAATGACTACTAGAAACTCGTCGAATGGTGTTCGACTAGCTTAATGACACGTTAGAGTCCCGATTCGAAAATGACGACGAGGAGCGTTCGAAACGACTTTGATAATTGGATCGGAAACGACGTACAAGTTTCTCCTTGAGAAGCGATCGAGCGGCGCGTTGCTCTCCAGAGCCGAAAGCTCGGCTTCCGCTTCCCAAGGATCACTGGATCGACGGGGTTTTCGTCGTACTTTGCGGAAGTCTGAAAACCGCGATGTAAGCCGGGCTCGGCTCCCGTGCTGCGAACCCGCCGTTGCATCGATAACGCGCTTCCTCTCGAGCGTCGTATACGACTTTTCGCGGAGAAACCGGAGAAGCGTGGGAAAAGTTGGCGAGCTTTTCGGACGAAGGTGAGAATATCGCCGCGGGGAATCGCGGCGACCGTAAAAGTATCAATGCGAACGTAGGAAATGTTGCAACTGCCGCAAAGCTCGCCTCCCGTTATGAATTTTTCATCGCCGTTGCCTCGAGACTCTAGATTTCGAGAAGTCGTATCGAAGTTGGCGACGCGGGGTGAGGAACGCGCGACTCAACCGACGCGGAATGACGAGAGGATCGTTGTTCGGGCTCGCCGAGTTGCTACAAAGTTGGCATTGTGCCCTCTTTACAGAGACGACGAAAGACTTCGCGCGCGAACACTTTGCCCGTTATTGAGAAATTATGAAAATATAACGAGAACCGCGACGAGACGGCAGACGACAACGGATTCAGCCCGCTATTCTCGGAGGACCCGACATCACCGGACCCGCGAGACGAGCCTCCCTCGTCGTTATTGCACTCGGCACCCCGCCGAAACTTAACTGGGTCGCATCATCGTTCCCTCGGCTTCGTGGAGCCTCGCGGCGTTTTCACCTCCGGAGTAGGCTCGTCAACGTCAACTTTATGCCCGGAACAGTTTGGTTCGATCGAACAACGCGGGCGAAGGGAAACGGTATATGTCGAGAAATGACGCGAGCTACGAGAGATTCTCACGGATTCGACGGCAGCTCGCGACGAGATCGCTTCGTGGACGAGAGAAAAAAGGGGCAGCGGGATCAGAGGACGGGGAAACGGGGATTGCTGAGAATCGGCCACACGGCGGTCGGAGCTTTTTGGTGGATGGAGGACGAACCGGCTGGAACTAGGATCATCAGGACGGGCGATGAGGTTGTAACGATGTTGTTGGACGAAGCGCTCACCGTGGGTCGATCCGAGAACTCATTCGTGGGTAATCGTCGTTGAGGAAGCAGAAGCGTCGTTCGAGAGGAACCGTCGAGCGTTGACTGCGCGAAAAATCTGAGGTCAGCTCTCGCAACGTTTCGCGTTGTAACGGTAAGCGAATTATCCAGCTCGACCCTTCGCGACGACTACGCTCCACGTTTCGCCGAGCACACGGAACGCGAACCGTTTGGGTCGGGGGAAAAAAAAATTGAGGCAAGGATCGCCCTCGTGAAAAGGACGCTGTCCGGCCGTATACAACGTTACCTTCACCCTTTTTTGCCTACGAACATCGTAAACGGTCCGCTGTGGTCACAAATGGTTGGCGACTTTTATCTCCCGTGCTCGATTGCCTCATACCCAATTCCAGCGGTCCTTTATCCTCTCGTTCTCGCTCTCGTTCGCCTCACGACTATCCTCGCTTTCCCGTTGTCTTTCCTTCGTGGCTTGCTCGTCTCTCCCTCTCCCTCTCTCTCTCCGTCTCTCTCTCTCTCTCTCTTTCAATGATCGCAACGATAGACCTGGAATCGAACAGCGTCTCCAACGATAATTCCACCTAATAACTCGTAACCGAATCGATCTATTTCTCTCTTCACTCCACCCTTTTCCCTCGCGTTTTTCACCGGAAAATCACTCGCTCGTACGATCCCTACACATTTCTCCTCGTGGCAATCGTTTTGCGCGTTACATTTGATCGTTAAAACCGAGCGTCTGATTCGTTTATAAATTGTAACATTCAACTACTGTAAAAATGAACAATGCTCGTTGGAACGCCCGCGAGTCTCCACCAGCTGTACGACGAGAGAACGAGCCACCTGGCTCCATAAATATTGTTAACGAACTCGAGCCGTAGCGAGTATCTTTTTTCTTGTCTTTATCGAAATTATATCCGTTCGAGTCATCTTTAGTAACGACAATACAAAATTGAATCTGCATCCTACGGGAAAACACGTTAAATCGAATTTCAGAGTGTTGTATTTATGTATCGCGTAAACGTTGCGTGTTCTTCGTTGGTGTACAATCGACTCGATCTCCCTATTCGTCGCGAGCTGTACGATAAGTTGAAAAATGAAAGGCAAAGAAAAGATAACAACGTTACGTGTTCCGGACCCACTTCGGCCACCTCGCTGCTCTCCGCTCGGGGAGAGAATCGTTTCACCCCCCCACGCTCAACCTTCACGCTCACGCGACGTAACCGCGTACGAGAATCAAGTGTACGGAGGTCGTTATTGCAGGACTCGAAGTGCGCATACCTAGGCACGATGAATCATTCCATTGTATCCTCGTCTTCATCCTCCGAGGCTGTGAGCACCGCGTACGAGGAGTAACAGCAGAAGAAGTGCGGGTAAAGAGAACGACGGAAGCAAGAATAACGGCACTCTGTGTCCAAGAATAATAAGCAAGCCCCGGCGTCGGGTCCGTTGCTCGAACGGGGAAGGAGAGCGCGCGCAAGTCGTAAAGCTCCCTGAAATAAAAAGACGCAGCCGAGTTGTTTTTGCCGAGAGCCGAGCGAAAAATGTTACGAAAAAGGAACGAGCGAAAGGCGCGGTAACGGTCCCCGAGCTTTCTTCGCGGCATTCGTTTCTAGATAATCTCGACCCCCGATGCGAAAATGGCGGGTAGGTACCGGTTCGCGCGCGAAGCTTTGGCCTTCGACCATCGGTCGCGAGGATCAGTTGCATCCGCGAATACGCGACTGTATCGTAATACTCCGCGGAGTCGCGGAAAATCACCGCGGAGAAGAACTCTCCTCGGCAACGGAATTGAAAAAGCTCGCGGTTATCGCTGTTCGTTCGCGCTCCGCGATCACTCTTCGGCACTCGACGCTCGCGCGCTCCTTTGTTTCGCGAGAGCTGATTGGTCATCCATTAGAATCGCGTTAGCATTTCATTAGAATTTCATTAGACTCCTCGCCGCGATAATTACCGCTGCTCGCGGTGACCTTCGTTAAAAACGCTGCCGTCGAGATCGGCGCGCCCCACAAAACTCATCAACGATTTC
Source organism: Arge pagana (assembly GCA_963969455.1). NCBI lineage: Eukaryota > Metazoa > Arthropoda > Insecta > Hymenoptera > Argidae > Arge > Arge pagana. Next base: position 1,184,181 of record OZ018312.1, on the reverse strand, counting down.
GAGCGTCGTCCGAAACCATCTTCGAACCACCCAAAGCGTAGCGGGTATAATTCGAAATTTCACGCCGCAGCCACGTATCGCCCTCAACTGCTTTGTTTTCCTCTCCCCGCCACGATTTCCAACGCCTTTTCCACCTTTCTCATCGGTTCGCTGCCTCGATTTCCCGACTCTTCCTCGCCCACGCGCTACAAGCTCACAATCTCGCAGCCACCTCGAACGCTCCGTGGCCATCGGCGTCGTAGTGCTTCTCGAAAAGAGAAAAAAAAAAGAAAATTAACTCGCCTCTCATCCGTGATCCAGGGCTCGCCCAATCCTGACCCGTGAAACCTCGCGTGTGGATTTCGGCCGAGCTCCACCCAATCGTAGTTTATCAGCTCCGGCTACCTCCGAGCATTCCGATCCTGGTCGAAGCTCTCCCAGGCAACGCTCCGTTCGATTTTCACGGGAAAACGCGGCGCCGGGAATATTCGTCGAATGGTTATCAATAAATTCAATAGCATCCCGGAATCAACGCGGTATTCGATCCTTCTACGTCGTCGTCGCTTCGGGCGGGATATCTGCCCTCGCCGCGTTCAACGATAAACATCGTTGTCACGTGGAAGGACGATAAATATACTCGACGTATGATCATTTCACGCCGTTCGATTAGCGCTCGCGGTCGTTACAAAGTTGCCAACAAGCATCGCGACGACATTTGACCTATAATTACGCGATCGCCGCGGGCGTTTTGAAAAAAAAAAAAAAAAAAAAAAACACGATAGAAAAACCAACTCAACCTCGAGCGCTGGGTTCTATGAAAATGTAAATTTCTACCGATCCTGCGCGCGATTATTCACCAGCTCGGGAATAATAAGCTAATAAGCTAAGAAGCTAATCAACAACGACAACAATTATGTTTCTCGTATCCACGCCGAAAAAAGCTCCGAAACCAGGCGTGGTCCGCGCCCCGCGCTGATCTGTGCTTCCAACTGTCAAGTTCGTCGTAAACCAAGGTCATTCGTTAAAGAATTACCGCCGTCGCTGATCGTTGCTGACGTGAGTATCGGAAAAGGGATTCCGCGGGAGGTAATAAAACGACGTTCGCTCGTGGATCGCGATCTTGGACGACGGTCAACAACGTGACAATAAGCACGCGCGACCCCGCGACGTCTGTTTTCCCCGAAAACATACGTTCCGCGGTAATTCTCTCGATTGTAAATGGAATCGCGAGATATTTTGTGGAAACGTATAATGGAGTTTTTCGTAGGATCGCAGATCGGTTCGCGGAGCTTTATGGAGGGACGAGAGGGACGCCGCGATGAATGAATTGGTAAGGGAAAGGACGGAGAGAACGCGGATCGTCGTCGCTTCGTTGGAGAATCGATCGATTAATTTCGGCGACGACGACGACGCGGAGTAATTATTTCGGAATGCGAGGTAGACGGTACGTCATATTGGACCGCGTCTCTCCGCGAAGCGTATACACGCTGTATCTCTCGCGTTATGGGGCCGTAACCCGCTAATTTACAACCGCCATTACACGGTTAACGCGTGACATAATTCACAAACAATCTGGAGCATTTATACAGTCGGTCGCAAAAGTTGCGCCTGGCGCTCGGGCGCCCGCGAGGGTTCGCCGTGGATTTTCAAAACCGAAGGAAACATCGTGGGAACGGGGGAAACGGCCGAAAACGCTGCGCCTCGCAGACGTAATTCGGGGAAGAGGGAAAAAAATCGGAGTCGGAGGATGAAAAAAATGGTTGCAGCGCGTGAAAGAGGTTTGACCGCTGCAGAAAATATGGCAAAAAGTCGGAAGGAAAAAAACACGACGAAAAAGGCGCCTGGCTCGATGTCGAGGTTTTTTTCTCATCGGTCAGACTCTGCGACTTGCCAGTCGACCGTGACCGACGCGGCGTGTGGACGATGTGTACACTCCGAGTGACCGAAACGTTTTCCGTACGCGTGGAAAAAATGCAGGTAACTCGGCGAACAGGCGGAAGGTGCGGGACAACTTTTCGGGCCGAACGAATCGACGGGACAGTTTTTCCACGCGACTCGGAGCGACGACGTCGCATTTTCACTGCACGTTCTTCGGAGGAAGAAGAGAAAGGAAAAACGCGGCGAAAATGGAAGTGATTGGAATTTTCATTTCTGTCGGTTCGAATGAAAATGTTTGTTCGCGACGATATTTTTGCATCCGCGCGCGACGCCGATTAGAGAGTCGTACCACGCGAGTACGACGATTCTGCCACGCGTCAGGGAACGAGAGCGAGTCGAACGAAGGAGTCAATCCAATTACATCGCGATCGTGATCGTCGAATCGATCAAAACTGTTCCCCCTAAACCGCTCCGCCCTGGGCCCTCGGCCGCATCAAAGTACGGAGTGCAGTTTCTGCGATTACGCAAGCATCTGTCTTCTCTCATCCAACATCCAGACGCTCTTGACTTCGAATGTGTTTCTACGCCATGTATAAATAAATGCGTATCCGAAGATGCATACACGACGAACGTGCAACGCGGCTCCGAATTATAATCAAATTCTAGCTTTGATTCTGCGACTGAATTCGAACCTACGCCACGCGGCGTCCACGTCGTTTGCAAACGAATCGCCCGTTTTCTGTTCCCCGCCAATTGTTTTCGGCTCTGTCCCGCCGAAGATATGGTCAAAAATGGTCGAAAATGGACGTTTTTGACGTCCCGAGTCGGTTTTTTGGCCATAACTTCTTTCCTATTAGAGATAGGCCCTTCAACCTGCACCAATTCGGAATCCTCGTGAAAAAACGCTTCGATATGGTATGCAGTCACCCGTTTTTGGCTCTGTCCCGCCGAAGATATGGTCAAAAATGGTCGAAAATGGACGTTTTTGACGTCCCGAGTCGGTTTTTTGGCCATAACTTCTTTCCTATTAGAGATAGGCCCTTCAACCTGCACCAATTCGGAATCCTCGTGAAAAAACGCTTCGATATGGTATGCAGTCACCCGTTTTTGGCTCTGTCCCGCCGAAGATATGGTCAAAAATGGTCGAAAATGGACGTTTTTGACGACCTGAGTCGGTTTTTTGGCCATAACTTCTTCCCTATCAGAGATAGACCCTTCAACCTGCACAGATTCAGATTCCTCGTGAAAAAACGCTTCGATATGGTATGCAGTCACCTGTTTTCGGCTCTGTCCCGCCGAAGATATGGTCAAAAATGGTCGAAAATGGACGTTTTTGACGTCCTGAGTCGGTTTTTTGGCCATAACTTCTTCCCTATCAGAGATAGACCCTTCAACCTGCACAGATTCAGATTCCTCGTGAAAAAACGCTTCGATATGGTATGCAGTCACCTGTTTTCGGCTCTGTCCCGCCGAAGATATGGTCAAAAATGGTCGAAAATGGACGTTTTTGACGTCCTGAGTCGGTTTTTTGGCCATAACTTCTTTCCTATTAGAGATAGGCCCTTCAACCTGCACCAATTCGGAATCCTCGTGAAAAAACGCTTCGATATGGTATGCAGTCACCTGTTTTCGGCTCTATCCCGCCGAAGATATGGTCAAAAATGGTCGAAAATGGACGTTTTTGACGACCTGAGTCGGTTTTTTGGCCATAACTTCTTCCCTATCAGAGATAGACCCTTCAACCTGCACCAATTCGGAATCCTCGTGAAAAAACGCTTCGATATGGTATGCAGTCACCTGTTTTCGGCTCTATCCCGCCGAAGATATGGTCAAAAATGGTCGAAAATGGACGTTTTTGACGACCTGAGTCGTTTTTTTGGCCATAACTTCTTTCCTATTAGAGATAGGCCCTTCAACCTGCACCAATTCGGAATCCTCGTGAAAAAACGCTTCGATATGGTATGCAGTCACCTGTTTTCGGCTCTATCCCGCCGAAGATATGGTCAAAAATGGTCGAAAATGGACGTTTTTGACGTCCCGAGTCGGTTTTTTGGCCATAACTTCTTTCCTATTAGAGATAGGCCCTTCAACCTGCACCAATTCGGAATCCTCGTGAAAAAACGCTTCGATATGGTATGCAGTCACCTGTTTTCGGCTCTATCCCGCCGAAGATATGGTCAAAAATGGTCGAAAATGGACGTTTTTGACGTCCCGAGTCGGTTTTTTGGCCATAACTTCTTCCCTATCAGAGATAGACCCTTCAACCTGCACCAATTCGGAATCCTAGTGAAAAAACGCTTCGATATGGTATGCAGTCACCTGTTTTCGGCTCTATCCCGCCGAAGATATGGTCAAAAATGGTCGAAAATGGACGTTTTTGACGTCCCGAGTCGGTTTTTTGGCCATAACTTTTTTCCTATTAGAGATAGGCCCTTCAACCTGCACCAATTCGGAATCCTCGTGAAAAAACGCTTCGATATGGTATGCAGTCACCTGTTTTCGGCTCTATCCCGCCGAAGATATGGTCGAAAATGGTCGAAAATGGACGTTTTTGACGTCCCGAGTCGGTTTTTTGGCCATAACTTCTTTCCTATTAGAGATAGGCCCTTCAACCTGCACCAATTCGGAATCCTCGTGAAAAAACGCTTCGATATGTTATGCAGTCACCTGTTTTCGGCTCTGTCCCGCCAAAGATATGGTCAAAAATGGTCGAAAATGGACGTTTTTGACGTCCCGAGTCGGTTTTTTGGCCATAACTTCTTTCCTATTAGAGATAGGCCCGTCAACCTGCACCAATTCGGAATCCTCGTGAAAAAACGCTTCGATATGGTATGCAGTCACCTGTTTTCGGCTCTGTCCCGCCGAAGATATGGTCAAAAATGGTCGAAAATGGACGTTTTTGACGTCCCGAGTCGGTTTTTTGGCCATAACTTCTTTCCTATTAGAGATAGGCCCTTCAACCTGCACCAATTCGGAATCCTCGTGAAAAAACGCTTCGATATGGTATGCAGTCACCTGTTTTCGGCTCTATCCCGCCGAAGATATGGTCAAAAATGGTCGAAAATGGACGTTTTTGACGACCTGAGTCGGTTTTTTGGCCATAACTTCTTCCCTATCAGAGATAGACCCTTCAACCTGCACCAATTCGGAATCCTCGTGAAAAAACGCTTCGATATGGTATGCAGTCACCTGTTTTCGGCTCTATCCCGCCGAAGATATGGTCGAAAATGGTCGAAAATGGACGTTTTTGACGACCTGAGTCGGTTTTTTGGCCATAACTTCTTCCCTATCAGAGATAGACCCTTCAACCTGCACAGATTCAGATTCCTCGTGAAAAAACGCTTCGATATGGTATGCAGTCACCTGTTTTCGGCTCTGTCCCGCCGAAGATATGGTCAAAAATGGTCGAAAATGGACGTTTTTGACGTCCCGAGTCGGTTTTTTGGCCATAACTTCTTTCCTATTAGAGATAGGCCCTTCAACCTGCACCAATTTGGAATCCTCGAGAAAAAACGCTTCGATATGGTATGCAGTCACCTGTTTTCGGCTCTATCCCGCCGAAGATATGGTCAAAAATGGTCGAAAATGGACGTTTTTGACGTCCCGAGTCGGTTTTTTGGCCATAACTTTTTTCCTATTAGAGATAGGCCCTTCAACCTGCACCAATTCGGAATCCTCGTGAAAAAACGCTTCGATATGGTATGCAGTCACCTGTTTTCGGCTCTATCCCGCCGAAGATATGGTCGAAAATGGACGTTTTTGACGTCCCGAGTCGGTTTTTTGGCCATAACTTCTTTCCTATTAGAGATAGGCCCTTCAACCTGCACCAATTCGGAATCCTCGTGAAAAAACGCTTCGATATGGTATGCAGTCACCTGTTTTCGGCTCTATCCCGCCGAAGATATGGTCAAAAATGGTCGAAAATGGACGTTTTTGACGACCTGAGTCGGTTTTTTGGCCATAACTTCTTCCCTATCAGAGATAGACCCTTCAACCTGCACCAATTCGGAATCCTCGTGAAAAAACGCTTCGATATGGTATGCAGTCACCTGTTTTCGGCTCTATCCCGCCGAAGATATGGTCAAAAATGGTCGAAAATGGACGTTTTTGACGACCTGAGTCGGTTTTTTGGCCATAACTTCTTTCCTATTAGAGATAGGCCCTTCAACCTGCACCAATTCGGAATCCTCGTGAAAAAACGCTTCGATATGGTATGCAGTCACCTGTTTTCGGCTCTATCCCGCCGAAGATATGGTCGAAAATGGTCGAAAATGGACGTTTTTGACGTCCCGAGTCGGTTTTTTGGCCATAACTTCTTTCCTATTAGAGATAGGCCCTTCAACCTGCACCAATTCGGAATCCTCGTGAAAAAACGCTTCGATATGGTATGCAGTCACCTGTTTTCGGCTCTATCCCGCCGAAGATATGGTCAAAAATGGTCGAAAATGGACGTTTTTGACGTCCCGAGTCGGTTTTTTGGCCATAACTTCTTCCCTATCAGAGATAGACCCTTCAACCTGCACCAATTCGGAATCCTAGTGAAAAAACGCTTCGATATGGTATGCAGTCACCTGTTTTCGGCTCTATCCCGCCGAAGATATGGTCGAAAATGGTCGAAAATGGACGTTTTTGACGACCTGAGTCGGTTTTTTGGCCATAACTTTTTTCCTATTAGAGATAGGCCCTTCAACCTGCACCAATTCGGAATCCTCGTGAAAAAACGCTTCGATATGGTATGCAGTCACCTGTTTTCGGCTCTATCCCGCCGAAGATATGGTCGAAAATGGTCGAAAATGGACGTTTTTGACGACCTGAGTCGGTTTTTTGGCCATAACTTCTTCCCTATCAGAGATAGACCCTTCAACCTGCACCAATTCGGAATCCTCGTGAAAAAACGCTTCGATATGGTATGCAGTCACCTGTTTTCGGCTCTATCCCGCCGAAGATATGGTCAAAAATGTTCGAAAATGGACGTTTTTGACGACCTGAGTCGGTTTTTTGGCCATAACTTTTTTCCTATTAGAGATAGGCCCTTCAACCTGCACCAATTCGGAATCCTCGTGAAAAAACGCTTCGATATGGTATGCAGTCACCTGTTTTCGGCTCTATCCCGCCGAAGATATGGTCAAAAATGGTCGAAAATGGACGTTTTTGACGTCCCGAGTCGGTTTTTTGGCCATGACTTCTTTCCTATTAGAGATAGGCCCTTCAACCTGCACCAATTCGGAATCCTCGTGAAAAAACGCTTCGATATGGTATGCAGTCACCTGTTTTCGGCTCTATCCCGCCGAAGATATGGTCAAAAATGGTCGAAAATGGACGTTTTTGACGACCTGAGTCGGTTTTTTGGCCATAACTTCTTCCCTATCAGAGATAGACCCTTCAACCTGCACCAATTCGGAATCCTCGTGAAAAAACGCTTCGATATGGTATGCAGTCACCTGTTTTTGGCTCTATCCCGCCGAAGATATGGTCAAAAATGGTCGAAAATGGACGTTTTTGACGACCTGAGTCGGTTTTTTGGCCATAACTTCTTTCCTATTAGAGATAGGCCCTTCAACCTGCACCAATTCGGAATCCTCGTGAAAAAACGCTTCGATATGGTATGCAGTCACCTGTTTTCGGCTCTATCCCGCCGAAGATATGGTCAAAAATGGTCGAAAATGGACGTTTTTGACGTCCCGAGTCGGTTTTTTGGCCATAACTTCTTTCCTATTAGAGATAGGCCCTTCAACCTGCACCAATTCGGAATCCTCGTGAAAAAACGCTTCGATATGGTATGCAGTCACCTGTTTTCGGCTCTATCCCGCCGAAGATATGGTCAAAAATGGTCGAAAATGGACGTTTTTGACGACCTGAGTCGGTTTTTTGGCCATAACTTTTTTCCTATTAGAGATAGGCCCTTCAACCTGCACCAATTCGGAATCCTCGTGAAAAAACGCTTCGATATGGTATGCAGTCACCTGTTTTCGGCTCTATCCCGCCGAAGATATGGTCAAAAATGGTCGAAAATGGACGTTTTTGACGACCTGAGTCGGTTTTTTGGCCATAACTTCTTCCCTATCAGAGATAGACCCTTCAACCTGCACCAATTCGGAATCCTAGTGAAAAAACGCTTCGATATGGTATGCAGTCACCTGTTTTCGGCTCTATCCCGCCGAAGATATGGTCGAAAATGGTCGAAAATGGACGTTTTTGACGACCTGAGTCGGTTTTTTGGCCATAACTTCTTTCCTATCAGAGATAGACCCTTCAACCTGCACCAATTCGGAATCCTCGTGAAAAAACGCTTCGATATGGTATGCAGTCACCTGTTTTCGGCTCTATCCCGCCGAAGATATGGTCAAAAATGTTCGAAAATGGACGTTTTTGACGACCTGAGTCGGTTTTTTGGCCATAACTTCTTTCCTATTAGAGATAGGCCCTTCAACCTGCACCAATTCGGAATCCTCGCGAAAAAACGCTTCGATATGTCATGCAGTCACCTGTTTTCGGCTCTGTCCCGCCGAAGATATGGTCAAAAATGGTCGAAAATGGACGTTTTTGACGTCCCGAGTCGGTTTTTTGGCCATGACTTCTTTCCTATTAGAGATAGGCCCTTCAACCTGCACCAATTCGGAATCCTCGTGAAAAAACGCTTCGATATGGTATGCAGTCACCTGTTTTCGGCTCTATCCCGCCGAAGATATGGTCAAAAATGGTCGAAAATGGACGTTTTTGACGACCTGAGTCGGTTTTTTGGCCATAACTTCTTCCCTATCAGAGATAGACCCTTCAACCTGCACCAATCCGGAATCCTCGTGAAAAAACGCTTCGATATGGTATGCAGTCACCTGTTTTTGGCTCTATCCCGCCGAAGATATGGTCAAAAATGGTCGAAAATGGACGTTTTTGACGACCTGAGTCGGTTTTTTGGCCATAACTTCTTTCCTATTAGAGATAGGCCCTTCAACCTGCACCAATTCGGAATCCTCGCGAAAAAACGCTTCGATATGTCATGCAGTCACCTGTTTTCGGCTCTGTCCCGCCGAAGATATGGTCAAAAATGGTCGAAAATGGACGTTTTTGACGTCCCGAGTCGGTTTTTTGGCCATGACTTCTTTCCTATTAGAGATAGGCCCTTCAACCTGCACCAATTCGGAATCCTCGTGAAAAAACGCTTCGATATGGTATGCAGTCACCTGTTTTCGGCTCTATCCCGCCGAAGATATGGTCAAAAATGGTCGAAAATGGACGTTTTTGACGACCTGAGTCGGTTTTTTGGCCATGACTTCTTTCCTATTAGAGATAGGCCCTTTAACCTGCACCAATTCGGAATCCTCGTGAAAAAACGCTTCGATATGGTATGCAGTCACCTGTTTTCGGCTCTATCCCGCCGAAGATATGGTCAAAAATGGTCGAAAATGGACGTTTTTGACGACCTGAGTCGGTTTTTTGGCCATAACTTCTTTCCTATTAGAGATAGGCCCTGCAACCTGCACCGATTCGAAAATTTGAATTTTAGTTCATTGGTTATCGATAAAAATTTGTCTTCATTTGCCAGATACATCACGTATTCTCTGAAATTAACGATTGATCAGTTTTATAGCTTCTATTGTAAGATAATATTTAACGCAAGATCAACAAATTACAGTGCAAAGAAAATTTGTTGTCAATCATTATTAACGTTCGACTTCCTAACTCTACAACTCGAAAACTGTTGGTCGGACGGCGTCTGTTTTGAGAAAAATTTTCCTGGCAAATTCAATGCCCTACAAAACTTGCATACCCATTTTTCTACTACAATTTTCTGAGTACCGAAAAATCGAGTTGAGACCGAAATCAAATTTCACCTATTTTATTTATATGGGAAATCGAATTGGTCCATAAAGCGAAGCCTCTAATTTACTCAAACTTTTTTCCAGCGGGAATATCGAAAAAACAAAATGAATTACCAGATTTTCCAGGTAGGTAACAAAAATGAAACGTCCCAATATGTATGCGTATTTTTTTCTACGTCAAGACGGTCGAGTTGTTATTCCAATAGGGTCAAGGCAAACTCGTTGGATTAAGGATGCCGATGGTAAATTACGAAGAAACGTTAACGCGCGGACGTGTACGGAGCGTCGCAATCATCCGCGCGACTCGTGTTTCGATGTTTCGTCGGGGGGGGGGGGGAGGAAAAAATGAAATTTATCGTACGCGTTGGTCGCCGAGGCACACGAGCAGAGGGACGTAAGTTACGCGAAACGGAAACAGAACAGTCCTCCGCGACAAACAATAACGAGGTCCTGCCCGTTTACCTCAATTTATAACGCAGACGATGATAATCATTTCATCATTTGTCACCTCCGTCCACTTTATTCCTCTCCGATGTCGCTTGTCTGTCAAACGAATAAACGAGCGAACCAGCTAATGCGCCGTCTCGTTCGCAAATTATTCGCCGTCGTCCTGTTGCGCCGTTGATAATCCTTTTTTCGTCATTTTTGACAACGACTTTTATTGCGATGTTTCGTTTTTTTCCAACCAAGCGAAATAAAGTACGCAATTAACAGCCATTTTCGCTCTCGACTGTAGCAAATAAGAAACGAAGGGAAAAAATTGACAGAAAAAAAAGGACAAATCGTTTCTGCCGACTCTGCGAAACGACGACATTTAGTTGTTCAATTTTACGGAGTACAAACCTCGAGTTTCTCCGGAGTCCGAGGGTAAAAGCCTCGACTCCTTCGATTTTATCAAGAGGATTCTAAAATATCGAGATTCTCATTTATGCAGATTTTCATTTTGTTTTCTGTTTCTCGCTTATCGCGCGCGGCGTATCAGCGCAACGTTCGACGTTCGAGCTCCTCGATCCGTCCGATAAAAATACCAAGCTGCTTAAATCCAGCGAGACGAGGCTAATTTCGCGGATAAAAATAGAAACGGGGCAGCAAGGGGGAGAGAAAAATAGGATCGGATATTGTAGGTGTTGAGCGTACACGCGCGCCCGTTTGCTTTCACCTGATCCTGGATAATCTCGTAATAAAACTGGTTTTTGGTCAATTTCCATTTCCGAGTGATCGCCGAGGTGTTTTTCAACGCCGCGTTTTAATCTACATCGAACGAGGATGTTCGGAGGAGTGGATTTTATTGCCTTAGAATCCGATTCTCGCCGAACGTCGTACCTCCGTCCGATTCTAGAGAATTATCCGTGCGCTTCCACGCCTCGTCTCGTCGCCCGCTCGAAGGGATCATCGAATCTCTTCGAAACTCACGACCTTAGAACCAGGCGAGCTCTCGTATTCCGTCCACGAGGGGCCAGCCCACGTTCGTTTCTCCTCCTCCTCCTACCTCACGCTCGAATGGCCTTCACCCTGAGCGCCGCGTCCATCCGCGTCCCGACACCTACGCGAGCTCACCTTCCGACCGCCTCCGACTCTCGTTTCCATTTTTTCTCCCAGCCCGGCGAGAAATCTAGACGACGCGTCTCGGAACGAGAGAAAACAAAAATGGAAGCCGAGAAAAGGCGAGGAGCGAGAGAGAGGGAGAGAGCGAGAGGATATTACGCTTCCTTCCGCACCGGTCGCGTCCGACCGCACGTTTTTTGTATCACTGAAAATCTTGTCCCCGCGGTGCGAACGCGAGCGGCGCGCAGGTACGCGACCATCGAAGGCAGCATTTTCGGGGAGCCAAACTCGCGCCTCTGCTTCGGTTGACCTTGAAATCGGCTGCAGCTGGGTCATCTGCAACCGGCTCTCGAATGGCCTCACCTCGGGCGACCGATATACCTGCACCTCGTCTCTACCTTCGACCGCGAGGGAATAATCGATCGGTACGTCGGTAATCGCGGCAGTGACTTTCGAACGGACCATCCACCTTACCGACGGGGTTGCGACGATCTTCCGATAGTTTCCAACCCCTCGGGCGCGACGCTGTCGCCCGAATCGCCCGCGCCCCACTCGAGTGCGCTCTCGAGCATTCCCTGGCGCGCGACGAGGACGGGGAATGCATAGGAATGCCGGGGAAAGTGGCCGATGGATCGGAAATGATGGAATCGGGGAGAACTCGTCGCCGGTGCGGAGGAATTCCAACGAACGAACGAACGAACATCCTGCTACCGCGTTTCCGCAAACGGAAATGAAGCGATCGAACGGCTTGGAAAAAACGCATGTGGCGAGAATAAATTGTCTCCGAGGAGCCGTCAAATTCAGCGAGAGAGTATTCCGAGAATAAATCGCGACGAATGATTTCTTCCGCGACACAATTCAACGCGGACAATCTTACTGCGAAAAATAGGGGGGGAAAGTCACGAATTATCTCGATGCATCGATATCTCGAGGAAGGAAACAAAATGGTCGCGAACTCGAATGCCTCGATCAAAAATTGGATTTCGACATCGCTGGTATCTCGAGAAAATTGGAAACAATGGAAGACGCGATTGTTTCATAAATTAGATACAAAGAAGACCGTTTTGCCGATGAACGTAATTGGAATAAATCGAGTCGCGTTATTTGAAAAATCGATGAGGGTAATTCGCACGAATACGTGAATTCGTAGAGTCGTAGAATGTGAAACGAAGAGGCAGAGAGGAAAATTCGTGGCGCGGCAGCGAGCGAATGATTTTTGGAATTTAAATAATATAGAAGATGAACTTTTGGTTTTTTCGTTAATCATCGGAATTCGATGGTTCGATAGTCGAAAGCGAGTCTACGATGAACGAACCTGTTAGAATGGATCGACGCGGGATTGGAGCGAAGGACAAAAAACTGGAAGAGCGAAAAACGCGAGTTGCCATCGCGCTTTTCACTTTTTTCTTTTTTTTTTTTTGTTTGCAAATCCAGTTTTGCAAATTGAACTCCGTGCGCGCGCCGTTTGCTCATCCTCTCGCTCGCGCTCTCGCGACACGCGGGCCTTTCCATCTCCGTTCGACGTCTTCCTCGGGCCACGCCTGAGTCATTTTCCGGCTTGGCGGAGACTCGACTGGTTGCCGTTACCGTTAGCGGAATGGACCAGTCGACCGGCCGTACGTCCGACGACTACCTATTTCGATGCCCGTCATACAGATGCCGCTGCGATAAACATCGAACGAAATGCTTTTAAGCCACGGACACAATCGCGTGAATTCTCGACCGAGCTGCGATATCGAACGTGGAACCACGAGGACACGCTCGGAAGAAACAAAATCATCCACGAACTTCGCTCGGTATCGGCGATAACGAACTAAAATTCCCCGCGGCAAAGAGCAAGCCCCGCAGCGCCACTTGCTTTCGTCGTTCTCGCGATCAGCCTCGGCACTCTGTATATATATATATATATATATGTATATATGTACGTATATATATTTGCTCTTTTCTAAATATCTGAATTCTGATTATCCCCGGAAATTTGACGTCCTCTCAACTCTCAGGAGCCATTTTGCATCCGCCATCTCGAACATCGCCGATGTCACCGGTCAAGCTGCAACGAACCGTGACCTGTCCCTTGAAAAACTCGCTCGGTTGTCGAAAAACAATATTCCTGGGAACGGCTACGTGAGACGAAATCTACCGCTTTATAGGATCTGAAAATTGCAGATTTTTGAGTTTTGATTGGAGAGCGGAGGAGATATCGCGTCCACGGTACGCGGGAATCGAATTCAATTTCTTCTTCATCTCCGATCGCGGAATGCTCGCTGATCCGGGCGCGTCGAACTGCGAGTGGCGAGTCTTTTTTCCATAAAATTCATAGCTCCGGCAAATCCTTCTTTTTTGAAATTTTACTCGCAAATGAGAAAAGTCGGAAGCGTCTTCGCGAAACGTAACGACGTGGAACGGGCGGACGCGGAGCGACGTCTGCGGGGACAGAGGACTCGGATTAGATTGGATCCGTTGAATTTAAATAATTCGATTGATCAAACGGCGAGCGGAGATGATAAGGCCGATGAGAGGAAAAAGAAGCGAGTACGCGCAGACAAAGTTGTCGAAATGAATTATCGTTATGGTTTTTCATTCGGAGTTCCATCGACGACCGCGCGCGCGCGTGTGTGTCTCGTCCCCCGGGTCTCGCAGCAGCCGCGGAACGCTTCCCCGATACTTGGACGCTTGCTTACTCGTCGAACTTAACTCGACAAACTTTCTCCTTCCGTCCCGAACTTCTCGACCGCCGACGTACCTACATATTTCATCTCGATCCCGCAAACATTCACCACGAATGCGGACACATTTTTCTCCGCAGCCGCGAAAATACGATTCGCAACTTTCGCAAATTTCTACCTCCCAACGAACGAAGGGAGCAAACAATGCCCGCGCATGTCTCCGCGTCTTCGCGAAGCATTTCATCACACTTCAACGACTCTACGACCGTCTTTCAGTTTTCTCTCCGTCCATTTTCATAAATTCCGTCGATCCCTCCGACGTTTTCGGTCCTCGACTTTCCATCGATGGTGGAAAGAAAAACTGTTTTTTCGTTTCGTTCGATCGTCGTATTTTCTAATCTCACCGCGAGGAAATTACGTTAGCTTCGGAATCCCGTCGTTAACCGCGCGCCAAGCGTTCGGCTTGCATAAAGACATTATTTTCGAATGGTACTACGATGTGAAATTCGAAGGGCGTGACGGCCGATAGCCACGGCCAATTTCGCTCGGAACATTCTAATTTCATCCCGTGGCTGGCGTCGAGGCGGAATAAAAAGTGATAAAACGCGCCTACCTTCGCCTTCGTTTCCGATCAGATTGCGAGAGAGACGGAGAGCGAGGAGGGACTTCTCTGCGAGCAGGTATCAATACCGGAGCGTGGACCCAGGCTACGTGGCGCGTGGGAACGTTTCTCCCAAAGGGAAATGCTATTTATCCTAGTACAAAATTTATCCTGCGACAAAATTTGTTTGAAATCGTGGAAATCGATGGATTTTGGGATGACACGGTCGTAGATCGAGCTTCATTTTTTTGGAACGGCCTTCGAGTTTTCGGAAATTGGGAGGGCTAGGTGAATTCGTGGGGTGGGAATTATCGCGTTGCGGTTTCATTGATACCTACCTCTCGGTCGTCTCGTTCTCGGATGCGCTCGCCTCGTTCCATTTTCTCCGCTCCTAAGTGGGTTCTTTGTACAGAAGAGCTCGTCCGCGGTCCAGTCTCCACTCGCTCCGTGAGTGGATTTTCTACTCGCAATCAGAAATTTATCTCCGCGTATAAGCTTCAATGTATGTATTTTCGTTCGAGTCGCGTCCGTGCTCCGTGCCATTCGATTCGATCGTGATATAAATCAGTAAACGTTTGTTCGACGTAGCCAACTTCGTCGAGAGCTATCACGATATTGCCTGGCGATATCCACCGAGAAGCGAACCGCCTCGCTGTAATTCGATCGTTGCTCGAATCTCGAAATCCGATGGGCCAGTTTTTTGTTTCGGGAACTGGCGCAGATTTTGCGGCTCAAAAATTTCGAGCCTTCGGAATTAAGTCCGCAACATATTTGTTCTTCGCCATTCGTCGCGAAAAATCAATTCACTCGAACCATAATCTCGGGATAGCAAAATTACAAGTGACAGCCTACAGCGAAGGACGTGACGCTGATTAGCATCGAACGATTCAAGGTCTATCGAGGATCCCTTCCTACGGATAATAATGTACAAAGTTTATTTTCCGCCGTTTGATTTATTGCCAACAAGAAAAACGAGTCATTCGAATTGCAGATGACGAGTTTCAGATCATTAATTCCTCGTTGGAAAACAATTTGTAATACAAGTTTGAATACATTAGAGTTACATTGTTGAAAATTAGCGCTGCGTAACATTTTCAATTTCTTTCGGAACAAAAAACACGGAAGATTCTTCGTTCGTCGATTTTACTCGTATCCGATTCGTCGGATCGAGTCGATCGATTCGCGAAAACCAGTACAGCTAGAATATTCTCTTCGGACATTTACTCCGGTGATATGATTGGATCGCGTTGATTGAAATTCACTACGACCAGGTATTTTTAATTACGGCTCGCGATGCTTGCGCAGCGCCGACTCTTTTCAAATACCGATTGTCGTGTCGTATCTGTATCTACACAGCAACAAATTTATCGCCGTTGGGTAAATCGTACACATTTTTGGGTCGAGTATTTAACACTTTAGCGCGTCGATTAGCGTTGTTCTCACAGTCCGTTTTTCAAATTCGAATCGGTCGACTAGATTTTATTCGACGTGATAAGGCGAGCGAAGGACACGAGCACCAAAACGACGGTGGAATCGAGAGATTCGTTGCGAGGCCAATGCGGTAGCGTTTTAATCGACGAGTCTCGAGGAAGCGTCGTTCGTCGATGGATTCGCCGCTGAGAATGGTGGTTTGTAAATGGAATCCCGTAAAACTGATAAATTCTACGATCCAATTACAAATTCCCATTCAACGCGACGATGTGTTGGATGTTGATGGGAATCGAATGGTCCTGCTCGCGAAAGCCGAACTACGAGCATAACAATTTGTAGGAGGGAACGAGAAAAGAAGCGGACGGGGGAGGGGGAAAAATTGAATATTCGGGTGGCTCAAATCTGTTTTCGTTAAACGAAGTAAAAAGGTGAAGTGGCGTGGGCCGGGTTTCGAAATGGCCTCCGAAACTGTGGCTTATATTCCGGCCGGAGCGAAAGGGCGTTCGGCTAGGGCGCCGAGGGGCAGAGGGGGCCGAGAAACGGGTCCCGAGGGGTTCGTCGTCCGATTCCGAAGTCGCGGTAGCCATAGCCGTATTGGGCCGGGCCTCGACGCGTCCTCTTTATCCCGGAGAAGGACCGCGAAGGTTCAGGTGTCAAAGACCATTGGCTGCCGGCTTCTGCCATGGTCCTTCACCTCGCGGCCCGTTCCCGAATATGGACGATCGATGAGACCAGAGTCGTCCTTAATTTCCTCCAAACACGCGAAATCCCGATACGTCGCGACGGCGGCTATCGACGTCTCGTATTCGTATCTGCGAGATTTTTCTCGCGCGACGACGGACGAAGATCCGCCGCCCTCAGAATCTCGCCTCTGCGTTGCTCTTTCCCCGTGCGCGTGTGTTTTTGTCAGGGTTTTTTTCCTTCTTCTTTTTTTGCGACGAATCTCGAGCGTTCGGCTGTTGGTAGAGAGCGAACGGTCAGCCGATGGGGTTGCGGGACGGTAATATAGTGGGTCGTAAAACGCGATCATTACTTCATTACGAACTCACCGTCTTCAACGACTTCTTAAACGTCAAGCTGCTCGAGTCGATTCCTACTTCCTCGTGTATTAACAGCTGATTCAGAATTATTTCGCGAAAGGTATGAAATAATTCGAGTAACATCGAATTCTCCGTTATTTCCTCCGATACGGTGAGACTAGGAAAGCACTTCCGAGCATGAATGGCTCGAGGAAAATCGACGAATCTTGCTGGGAACGAGAAAAGATCGACGTCGAATCGGACAGCTGAGAAACGCCTGCAGAAATCGGAGTGTTTTTTGAGAAGTGAGATGAAATGATTCTTGGAGGGTGAAAAATATTCGTCAAATAATTTCGACGCACTTTTGATTTCGTGCCTACTTAATTTTTGGAATAGATCGGGGAATCGAGAGGGAAGCGTGGAGGGAAGTGTCGTAAGCCGTCGACGAAATTGGACAGAAAGTCCACGATGTTTGGAAGGAGGAAACATCATTCGTGAAATGTTGGCAGCTGGGCACCGGTAAATCTGGAATTGTTGGAAAATTGGATCGTTGGTCGATTCGAGAGGAAAATTCGATGGGCGATCGATTTCTTCTCGCCGTCCGTCGGCCAGCCGAGAAGTAGCGGATCGGCGGACAGAAACGACTCCGAAACCGTTTCCGCGTCACTTCTCGGTCCTTTTCTCCGCTCGACCGAACGTTTTACGAGCTCGAGAATTAATTCGAAACTTTTTCAAGAATCGAGTCCTAGTCGTAGCCCGTAACTCGTCGCGTCGCCCGAATATTGGTCGGTTATTCCTCGCGTTTCCATCTTTGTTTTCATTCCGCTCTCCGCCGTTCGTTCTCTCTGCCACGCGGCGTTCCACGAGCCATAACAAGTTGTAAAGCCGCGAGCTTTGCTACTTCGAACGAGAAACGATTCGTTAGCTTTCGAACCGACTCGTATTTCCTTCCCATCGCCTCGTGCCCGCCTCCGACTGCCATCCTCTCCGTCTCCTTCGTTCGCTCCCGTCTCCAGTATCCCCAATTTTCCGCACCGTGGAATTTCCCGTATTTTCCACAACCCGGAAAAAATCGCGATAATGCGTCTCCTTCAACCGCGATTGGAGCACAACCAGTTCCCCACTCCCTCCTCACCGTTCTCGACAGGTGAATTTTTCCACCGCCGAAGTCCATCCCGTCGCGAGGTGAAACGATCGGGCGGGTCAGAAGAGCTTCGCTCGCATCTATATATCTACCGCGAGGATCGGGCTTGTTTCGCGTATACGTCGAGCACGTAGAAATTTTCGTATTTGGCGGAGATCACGTATGGATAAAATGGCGTCACGAAACCCCTGCTGACTCCGATATCCGTCCTCGGAGACCGAAGAGCAGCGAAAACACCACCTCTTTTCCAACCTCTATCCGCCGTTCAGCTGACTCCTCGCTACTCCGACCTTTATCCCCGATCCCCGAACCACGACTTAGCCCCTCGCTCCACTTTGTACGTATTCCTTCGGTCACGTTTCACCGTGACGGAGGTAAAAGGAGGAAATGGCCAGGAAAATATACCGACCGAGCAACTCTCCGCGCACGCAGGTACGTGGAAAGAGAGGAAAAAAACGAAGAAAACACGCCTGCTCGTAGGTACATCGAAGCAATTCCGTCTAATATCATCCGTCGTGGCTCTCGTTCCAGCTATGCCTCGTTCGGGAAGCACGTTCCGAAAAATCGCGCGCTATCCGACGCACGAGCCTCGCGATCGATGATTTCGCCTGTCTACTTTGCTCGAACGCGACTACAAATTACAAATTCTACGTACCTATGTACCTACCTACAGACCTTTTTCCCGATGACGCGCGCGTTTCCACGTCGCGGCCCGCGAGTACGGGGGGGTAAACGGGGCGAAAGCCGCGCATACCGACGCTGTATGTAAACTCACGACATTCCGGGGCTCCCGTATCTATAGATATTCTCCCATATTTACCTACCTCTATCGGCCGCTCGCTGCCCAACCGAAAGCACCCATCGACGAACCGAGGGACGAAGTGCACGCGAACGTTGACGGAGACCTGAGACCATTATGGTTTCTCCTACCAATATCGCTCCATATTTCCCAAGGGACAAAAGATATATATATATATCCACGTGGACCGTTGACGACGTATCTCACCGCTCGCCCGTAAGAGCTCGTACGCATATACGTGGATGTATATCTATATGTATGTATATATATCAGGATGATTCCAAAAAAAATTCTTTTTCTCTTCCAAACAGGCTTAAAAGCTTCGTTCGGGCATAAAAATAAGTCCCTGGAAATACGACCTCTTAATATTCATTGTAAAGTAGTCCGCATCGCACTTTTCTATTCTACATAAGAACAACACGCGACAACTCGTTCTGCTCCTTCCTATTTTCATAACCAGCTAACGGGGCGTGATAAAGAAAGTCTGCGTATGTACATATTTTTGTAGAGAATTGAACGCTTTACGAAAAAGATCTCTTACGGTATTTTTCCCCCGCGATATGGAAAAATCTTCCAAATTGACAACAAAAAAAAATGAACCGTGACGTTGAATAGCTTGTGAATCGATGGATTTAGAGAAAAATATTCATCCTCGACCAACAAGCCGTCGATTGCGATTTCTCGACGAACACTCGACAGCTACGAGTAAATAACGATATCGCAAGGATTCTCGATTCGTATCATCGGATCTTCGTCTCGCCTCCGAGGCAAAACCGTTCTCGAATGAACGCTGGACGGTAGTAATATTAGCGTAGTAATACGAGCTACCTATTCTCGACGACAGCGGGGCGGTTCTCCGGGCCATGTTTCGCGGCGAGTACAACTCTTACAACTCGAGCAAACAACGACGTTGCTACAAACCGAGGCCCCCACGTGGCTTGAATGTCGCGCGAATTAACCGTAGTACGTGACCGGAGTAACGGAGCCGTACAACCGCGTCGAAAGCCAGACACTTTCACGGCACATTCCTCGTTACCCGCAAAATATGTTGCCAAAATGCTCCTTCTCGCCGCCTCGTATTCCACGCTCTTCCGAACTCTCCTACCCGTATTCCCCGAGCTACCGCGCTTTTCGCGTCTCCGATATCCCGGTTCCTCGGCAAAATCTTTTCCACCCATTTTTCCTTCGCCAAAATTCTCCATCAGCCCTTCCACGCTACTCTTTCTGCGAACATTTATTTCGATCGCGTTGGACCGAAATTCCGCTTTAGAAAAAAAAGTCGTTCCCAACATACGAGTGATCGGAATTAATTCGTCTCGTCGTCTTTGCCCGGTCGAGCCTGGCTGTGCTGGCTTCGCCTACAGCTTACGTTTCAGTTGGTCCATCGGAAGCGTCTGTCCGCGCGAGGAAGACGCGGATCGTCGTAAATCTGTCCAGGACTACGCGTTCCTAGTCGCGCAGGTCGCGAATGTTACGATCTCCGTATCTCGCAGGTGCCAACGTCGCGGCGGATTCCACGACGATCCGGTCTCAGTCAACTCCCACGTTATCTCGCCCCGTCTTTACTTTATTAAAATTACCCGTGGACTTTATGCACCCGATACGCCTAACGACGACGGAAACTTCTTTGTTGCCTCGTTTGCAAGCTCCGCTCCGCTCCTTCTCTCGTCCCCGTCAGACTTATCCTCCCACGGTGACCGTACTCGTTAGATATTAGTCGCGGCAGCGCGATCTACCGTCTCGTAAATCGATGAAACCGTTTCTCCTCGTCGACTCGGAAGAGGATCCGTGGACGATCTTTGACCGCGGCGTGGTCCAGGTGCGGCGAGTCGCATCGATTCCACGCCGCGACTCTCGCGTTCTCCTTCGCCACATCTTCGTTCGAGACTGCTGTCGAATTTCGGAGGAATCGCGAAATAATTCGGCCAACGCGATTACGTCTGACCAAATTTTCCTCGTACTACTTGGCCGACGCGCCCACCGCGATCGCCACTTTCCACGGACTTCGGTTCCGAAATACGAAAAACTTGTCGCCTCCTCGTCCATCCAATCTCCTCGGTCACCTGAACGCGCGACGTCAGCACTCGCAGAGCGTACACGTCGTTTCGTGCCGCAGTAAAATCCTCGCGACGTTTACCCGAGACGCCCCGTCGTCGACGACGCTGGTCCTGGAACGAGAAAGAATACCAAAATATTACAATCCTCTCGCGTGTCTCGCGCCCGGATGAATCGACCGCGCTCTACGTCGAAGCGGAACAAAAAATCTAACGAAACACGGCCAAACCAAGCAAAAACAAGCGCGATTCTACGAACGTCGAGATGATTCTCGACGTCCTTTCGCGTGACTGCACGCGCGTTGTACGTTTTACGGCAGAAAAGATTCGCCCGTTGTAAATTATCCGACATCTCCGTAGGCGACGAGTAAGTCGCAATAAAATTTAAAGCACGAGACTCGCCCGGACGCACGTGACTCGCGGTACGACGCGGGCTTGTCCTAGGTCAGTGAATTTCAGCGTTGACCCATTACCGCGAATAAAACGGCGCGTCATTTTTCTCGCGCTCCTTCCGCGCTTTTCTCGATTCTCAAACGAACAAAACCTTCGAAGAAAATATTCATCGTCGTGCTCGTTGCAAGTGGCTCGTATTAAGCTAACCTTGTTAGTAGTACCTAACCTCAAACTAGCTGACCAACTTGAATAAGTGCAAGCATGTTGGTAACGTTCAATTTATTACGCTCACAGTTTCAGCTTGCATAGACAATGATAAACTAGCTAATAATAAGATACAAAATGAATCTTTTAAAGCTTTTATGGATATGGCATTTGAGGTAAAAAAAGTGGTTTCGTTTTTGAAGTCAATTTCCTTTTAAAACCTACTATTTTGATGAATTTAACTTTTCAATATGCCTTCGGTTGTTGCCTGTCTGTTATATCTATTCGAGGTCAAACTTGTGAAATTGATAGGCGAAATATTTTGGAGGTTATAGCTACACCGGAGTCTTCTGATGTATTCCATTGTACCGATAACCTAGAACCAAGCTTACAAAATGAGTTTTGGATGCCGAGCTAAAATCAAGCTAGTCTGACGTTTCGAACTTGCCCGACATGCTAAGTAAGCTACCAACAATGGAGATGATTTTGATATTTGAATTCCATTTCGTTTGGAAAGAGCGATGTCGAGAGGTGGAAAGGAACGAGGAGTGTCGGATCGTTTGTTTCATTCTCGTATCGCCGGCGGAGTCGATGAATATTTCTGCGCCTCGCGTTGCCGTACTAATAGCGGATCGCGGTGGGATGAAATGAATCCGGACTCTGACACGCTCGACGCTCGCGACGTACGTGCAGGTAGGAAGGCGGGTCAAAAGCTAATCGAAGTTTGCACGGTCTTCGGTACGAAGCGAGGCCCGAGCAGCGCGAGTAATCGCGGGGTTCAGCTCGCGAGATAAGGGAATAATGACAACGAAAGAAACGCGCGCGGAGACGAAGGCGACGTCGGCGGCGGGAGGGAGACGGAGCGGGAGCGGTGCCGCGGGGAGCGGGAGGGGGGAGGGTGCGAGAAAAAAAAAACCGGAGGAACAAACAGAAGCCGCTGCCGGCGAACGAGACGACGGCGATTTCGCGACAGATTCGGCCGAGGAGCCGCCGCGAAGCTCCTCGGCCTCGCGGGTATATTTTCTGAAATATAATATTACCCGGATGAAAGACGCGTGCGCGGCTCTGGAACTAGGTTTATGATCGGAGTCGATCGAATTTCATTAAATTGCATTTCCATACGATAAGAAATTACTTTTCGATTTCTGATTGGCGCGAGATGAACGCTCGGCGGAGGCACGCAATTCTCGCGCAAACTCATTATCGCTAACGTACACTCGGACAAACGACAAAACGTTATCGGCGGTTAGTCAGCCGTATTGGTCGCGTAGCCGGCGAGCCTCGCAGTTGGAAGGACGCATGTCGCGCTCGTAACGATGGTCCGAGGACGCGGAATTCGAACCCGCGGCGCGGAGATGCGAAAGCGAAACGATGGGGAATACCGAAGCGAGGCGGAGACGACGCGAAACGGGAGAGCGGCGAGAAGCGGAGGAGACGAAGGAAACTGGAGAAAGAGACGAACGAGGAATCGCGAGAAAGCAATGGATGAGGGAACGAGAATGGAGAAAAAAATCTAAAAAGGGCGACGAAACGGAAAGCGGAAGAGACACGAGGTTGGGAGATGGGAAAAATTGGACGGCGATTGAACGGGAGAGACGAAGGGGAGGTAAAGGTGGCGGAGGCGGAATGAAAGGGACTTGAGTCGATAAGATTCTCGCGCGGCGAGGCTCGCCACGAGAAAACTCAATAGGCGAAGGTAGATTAATTGCCGGTGTAGATATCGCCTTCTCGTGTTCTATATCTTAATACAGTTTGTTAACAATGGACAATTTCCATCTCGCGTTCGCTTCGTGATTCGTTTCTCGCTGCTGAAAGAGTGGGGATTTTTTCCTGCGCGATGCTCTTTTTTCCCTTCTTTCGTTTCGTTTGCTTTTTTCTATTGTTTTGTTTTTATATTCGCCGCGAAGAGAGAGGGAGAGAAAGATAGAGAGCGAGCGAGCAGGGGCAGAGGGAGGAGGAGGAGGGATCGGGCGCGGGGCGGCGCGGCGCGGCGGGCTATACGCTCTTCTACCTGTCTGATAAGAAACTAGGAGTCTATAAATGGCTTATGCGATACCAATAAGAGTTACGCTAGTTGCATATAAGACGTGGCACTCGAGTTTCGAACGGTGCAGTGACTCGAAGCCCTTGCCGTCGCCAAGAACGATTCCTCGACTCTCTCCACTCGAGACACCGTAGATTTATAACGCTCTTCACGCGCAGCCATGGACCACTCGCATCGAACGATCGCGAGAACCCGCCGAGGAACCACTGCGGATGGGGTAAGCGCTCCACGAGTCCTCGAGTCACCCTCGACTTTTTAAAACCAACGTTTCGACCCAAACGATTTAATCGCGCGATTAAACCTGCCCCGCGTCGTTTTCGATTCGAAAACTCCGCGATTTTCCAGCTGCCGCGGATGGTATTTGCTCTTTCTCTGCTCTCTGGCTCTTTCAATGATCTCGTAGATTTTTTTTCCTCTTGGGAATCTCCGAGCTGCTTTGCAAAAAAGCGTGAATTTTTTTTTCTCCCGAAGAGGAAACTCGCTCCTCGCTCCTGCTTTCGCCTATCATTGTTCGACGATCGGTCGGTCGGTTTCCTCGCCGGTCTCGGATGACCTAACGGTATCGGCGCCCCGGAATGTTTCGTAACAAAAAAGGGAAACGAGAAACGGTAACAAAAAGCTGCAACGAACAATCGCGAAAGGATTCTTCGGCTCTCGCGACCGAGGAATTTCCTCCGCGCCAGACGGAACGTATTCATCGATTTCTTCGCGAACACGACCGAGCGCATATTTCGTATATCCGGCCTACGGCGACGAATCGCCCGGCGGCCGCGCGACTTCGGTACATATGTAGTACACGTACGTATGTGCGGAACGAAGTACCGAAATAGCGAAACGTCGAAATACCGAAACGTACGCGGCGGGGGCGGCGGAAATGGGAATGGAAGAAAATGGAATAGGAAAAGGGACGGTACGTGGCTCCCGCGGTGCCATAAGTCGTGTAACGAAGGTAATACAGAGATGACATTGGGTCATAGAACTACACGCGCGGTACATCACCCACGGAGTTAGTCTCAGCTCGCGTCTTCGGGATACGGCGGCTCTGATCCTACGTAGGCCGTTCATCTCCCCGGATGTGATTTCATCTCGACCGTCGTAGCAGTCGACCCGTCTTACGCGCGATGCTCGGTTACTCCCACGATTTCCAATCTCGAAACCGGATACGCGAGATACCTCCGACCACAAAGCTCGCCTATTTTCCGTTGCACAATTCCGTTCACCGAGCGTCGTTCTGCCCTCTCCAAACCGATTACCTAATCTCGCTGGTTCCTATTCCATACCTTCGAATCTCGACGTGTCCCCACGTCTTCGCGACTGATCATCGTCCGCGGAGAATACCCACGGTCCATTCACTCCCGAGAGACGGTCCCCGCCCACGATCGCCGCGTTCCATTAAATTCCTCGGTGTCGATTCGTCGTTCACGGATTTCCGAAGAAAATTCGTCCCCTCTTTGCACCCCCCGAACGTTCTCCGGTCGTTGTTATTTTACCCAGTAATCTCCGACCTGCTTCCCTCATCTACACACCTCGGGTTCTCAGACCTCTCCGAGAATTATCGCCAAAAATCGAAATCGACGATTTTCTTCGATCCATCCATTAGAGAAACGATTCGCGAAGAAAAAGAGAAAATACGCGAGCAAGTCGACGAGTTGTCACGCGCGTTTTCCCGTATAACGCTCCCCTCTACGTTGCGTACCCGTGGCTGGGGATGCACGGTTCGCGAGAAAAATCTCGTCAATTATTTTCAATCCATTCTCCAGGATGCTTCCGTCGCGTGACGCTTCCAACGAACAGTATCTATATATACCTACGCTGCGCCCGTATATCTATACGCGTGCACCGTAGGTACGGTATCAGCATCACCTGCGCTTCTCGGAGATTGCATGCATTTTCATCCCGCCTCGATTGTGCCAATTTATTTTCATGCCTCGCCTCGCGTCGTCCACGTCGAGGATAATAATACGACGTTTTCTAGCGAGACGCGAGCTACGAAAAGGCTCGCGCGTAGTAGCTCGTAATAGAAAATATCTCCGTGTGCGCGTACCGCGTTCGCGAATTGTACGTACCTATGATCGTCGTGTTCGCGGGCAACGGGGACCCAGCATCGGGGGTTAGAGGTGGAGATGGAGACAGAGAGAGAAGAGAGAGAGAGAGAGAGAGAGAGAGAAAGAAAGCGGGAGCCGCGAAGGTGAGGCGTACGTACGGAGAGGGATGGGAAGAGTATATACCGTAGATAATGGCGCTCGGTGCAGCAACGAATCCCGTTAGGACGCTATATCTATAGTCAAAGGCGAGGCGAGACCTTTTCCCTTATTTTTCTACTCGCCTTCCCCTGTCCCACCCGTATTTTTCCTTTGTACGATCGGAGGTTCGAGGCGGGTGCAGGTGGAGCCGTACCTCGCCGGAGATGGAGGCCATCGGCGAGACGCCCACGTCGAAATTCGACTCTCGAGCCGAAATGGGAACGTCGAAGAAACGAAACGCGCGTCGCTGCATTTTCAATCTAATCTTGCTCGCGTTTTTTTCTCCCCTCCAATTTCCCTCCGATACTGCCTCGCCCTGCCCAGAAATATATCCATCCGCCAGCTTTTTCCAGCTTCACCTCGTCGTCCACCTCGACTTGCACCCATCGATCGTCTAGAAATCGCGTTCGACGCGTGGATCTTTCGATCCTGCGACCCGACCTCGCCTCGGCTATTTCTTTTTATACTCCCTCGCTCGGCTATTTTATCGAGATCGAATCTCGGCATCGATCTTGCGCAGCGTTACGCGTCTCGCGATTCCTAAATTCGAAACGTCGAATCTTGACAATAATTTGAGAAACGATCCTTTGCAGAGATAAAAATTCGCTTTCGCTCTCTCTTTTCCGATCCGGCCGTCAGATTTGCCGGATTTTTCCGAACAATACCACCTGGGAGAACTCTGCCCGTGGAACGGGGCAAAAATTCGCGGAGATCTTTCTCCCCTTATGCTCGGCATGTCAGAATAACGCGGGGAAACGGGTAGAATATAAATTGGGCGGATAAGTTTTCGAGGAGTCGAGCAAAATTTTTGCGCGGCGTGCTTCTCGCCTCTCGCCAGAAGTCGGGTTCGTCGCGGGTCGGGCGGCGTAATAACTCGCCGCGGCGTCGGGATAGACTTCCGCCAAGTTATCAGCGCGGTGATGCGATACGTCGAGGTAATCGCTTGGCCCGAGAAACTTTCTTCGCTACGTTTTTATAGGTCAACTCGCGAATTAATCGCGTCCGATTCGTTGCTCTACGACCGTCCTTCGAGATTCGCCACCGTACGTGGTTCGGGGTTCCTCGTCTCGTCTCTTCTCCCCGTTTCTCCCCGAACGTTGCTCCGTTCATCTCCGCTTTTCCTCGCGATCGAGATTCGCGTATCTCTGCTCCGGTATTCGAAAAACCGGATTCACTTCTCGACGATTCGCGTCGCGTCGACCGATCGATTCGATTCTCGGTACGCGTCTCCGTGTCGAAGCGATTACTACTGCGGCTGGATTAACGGAGCGTGACTCGCCGATAACGCTTATCAGCGATACGCCAGTCGCAACGATTTCAATTCTCCTCGCGCGTTTCGCGAGTCACCAGGTAAATCTTGCCTCTCCAGTCGAAGCCGCGTAATGAGTTACGATTGTTTTTCCAATTGAAACTCACGCCCGTTATCCAATCGACGACGATTGTGCGAGCCGCCTCGGAATTGTTTCGCGACCACCTCGAAGAGACCAACGACTCGACGCCTATCCAGTCATTTTCCCCGCCATAGCGTTTTCCATCGCGTTTCCCCCAAATCGATCCACTCGATACGCGCATTATTTTCCGAAATCGTTCGGAAAATCAAGAAAACCTTTTCCCGCAAATAAGTAAACAATTCGTAAAAATAAAAACAATCTCACTGGATTTTTCGGCTCATCTTACCTCGTTCCGTTCGTTTTTGAGACTAAATCTGTTCAAAATTACCAGACGCCGTGTAATTTCCACGCGATCGATGTTTCCTACATCGTTATTTTAGTCCGATATCATTTTTTTTCTCGCCCCATCGTTTCACTCGTCTGCGAACGCGACGTTAACATCGATAAGCGTGATGAATCATTGCTCTTGAAGGCAAATGAAAGGATTGTTTTTCGGTTCCGAATCGTGTTCCACGATTGTTGGACGAAAAATGAACGCGGTGGGTCGAACGAGGATGCGCGGAGCCTTGCGAATCGCTTGTCAATTATACGACGCAATCGACGTGATTAAGATTGGTTGGAAACCCGGAGGCGAGGCTCGCCTCACGCTCCTGTCGCGTTGTATTCCCTTCGTTACGACGCGAGCAACGACGACGATTTCTCAAAGACTCTTCTCTTCTTTTATTTCCAGATGCGGAAACGAATTGGACGGCGGCCGCGTGCTCACTGGGTAAGTCGCAATTATCTGGTTTAATTTCGAGACAATTTTATTTACATTTCGACCCATTCGTATTCCCGAGACCGTAGGTTTCGCG
Source organism: Arge pagana (assembly GCA_963969455.1). NCBI lineage: Eukaryota > Metazoa > Arthropoda > Insecta > Hymenoptera > Argidae > Arge > Arge pagana. The sequence goes on along the minus strand of OZ018312.1, from coordinate 1,156,116 downwards.
CGAGGGGAAGCGTGGAAACGGGAACGGGATTGGGGGACGAAGGGGGTGGCAGGCAGGTACGGAGAAACCGAGGAAGAGATACGTATATACGCGCGTTGACCTGCCTCGTTCAGCCCTCTCGTCTGAACCTTCGTAGGCCGAATGTGCGAGCCGGCGAACTGTTTCCACGGGAAGATGGCGTTTAATTAGAACTCCGTCTCTATCTCTCGCTCCTTGATCTCGAATTCATCAGCGACGAGGAGGCCACTTTGTTCTCGAAATTAGTCGATCAAAAATTCAAGTAATTAACCGTGAAAACTTCTCGTCGCGAAGAGTACGGATCGACCTCGTTCCGCGAGGATCATTTTTTTTTTCTCCTCAATTTCCCAGCCTCTCCTACGAAACGTTTCGTACACGGTAAAAAGTCGCGTCGCGTGTCCGAGAGGCCCGAGGCGAGCGTCGTGTGCGGTAGCTCGTCGGACGAGGAAGAATGTCTGGAGAGTCGAACGGAAATCGGAAAGACTCTCGCCGCGACGAAGTTCGGGGTGGTTTCGATCGCGTCGAACTTTGAGCCGGGTCGAAGCTTTTATCGGCGCGTCGGAGCAGCTGGCCTCTCAGGTAGATCCGTAACGGACGGACCGGGGAGGCAGTATCGGAAAACGGGACGAGGAAAGCGAGTAGAATCGAGAGGAGCGTAAGATGCCCGCGACTCGGATCCGTATCTCGAGTTAATCCGGTTTTAACGACGAAATGCTTCGGCTCGAGTGAATTATCGCGGACGTAGAGCAGCTTTTTCGCACCAGCCGTGATAAAAGCTCTGAGAAACGAGTTCCGAGCGGCATGATCCGACAGCGGGACCGTGAAAGGGTAGATTCGGGAGAGAGTTGGGTTGGAATTTCCGTAAGGTCGCCGTTTTCGAGAGTCTTCGCGTTAATTGATCCGATCGATCTCGCGAACGGAATCGAACCGAATGAAAGTCCGAGCGGAGACATCGTCGTGGGAGGTTGGGGATGATGAAGTTTCGGGAGGATGAAAGTGCGTAGTTTCGCGACGATGAAGAGAGCCGAGACGAAGATGCGCCGTAAAGATGAACGGAAGAAGCACTCCTGTCGATGGAATTCCGCGAAATCTCCATCTCGTCTCCGAGCGCGTCGCCGCGTGCGTCGTTGTTGATCTGGAGGATCGACGTTTTGCCTTTAGCTCGTCGATCGCGGAGGCCCGAGACGCTGCAGAGATCTGGCCGTGGTCCAGAGATTTTTGGAGCGCGTGGTCATTTTGCCTCGACGGTGACTTCGCGGATGCGATAAGCTGCTTCCAGCTACGCGGTGCTCGGGCCAAATGACTCGGGGAATGTTTGGAGGAAGAGTTGGGAAAGCTATCGCGATGGCAGGCGAAACGCGCGTGCCGACGGAGAAGCGATCGGGGCGAGCATTTTTCTAACGCGCGTCTCGTTTCGTGTACTCGCGTGGACGAGGAGGTGCGGACTTGGTGGCCAGAGGGAGATGCGAGATCCGGGAAAAAGCAGGACGGAGAAGCGGAGATGCGGGGAGAGACGGAGAAAGAGAGAAGCCCGCATCGATCGACCGCTACGGAGAGAGGCCAGCTCCGATTGGCTCGCTCTCTTCCACGTCCCTGTTTTTTCCCCGCATCCCCTCTCGCCCATAGGTCCATAGTAGCCGGGGAGCAGGCGCGCGCGCGCGCGACACCGGGACGGAAAAGCTAGACGGAGAGCGGAAAAAGCCGGACGGAGATGGGAAAAGTCGAACGGAGATGGACAAACTTCGCAGCGATGGAACCGGCTCGACGCAGATGGAAGATCCGGGGCTGGAACGAGAGAAGCGGGCAGGAGACGATATCGGCGAGACGGAGATGGAACGAGGAAGATCGAGACGAGGGGAAAGAGACGAAGAGATCAAAGCTGAAACGGGAGCAAATCGAGCGGCACTAGAGTCGATGGGGGACGAGCGCGAGAGAAAGAGAGAGAGAGAGTGAAAGGGTGAGAGAGAGAGAGAGCGAGAGAGAGAGAACGCGTCGTGGTAGAAAATCCCTGGACAAGGTTGTTTCAGTTTTACGTTTCGTTTGGCCCCTTCGGAAGGATGAGAGGAGACCTGATTCTCCGAATTAACCCTTTCAGCTGTTTATCCCCTCCGCCATCCGTGCTGGTAGCCATATTTCTAAGGATCTGATATTCTTCCATATTTCTCTATCACGCCTCTTCTCATCAACGAAATCAAGACGAACGCTTCGCGTCTTCCTGTTCCAATCCGCTCTTCTCCTCCATCAGCGATCATTCATCGCGCGTTTCAACATCTTTACCTCTCTCGTTTTTAGCTCTATTGCGGATTTGTCTTCCACTCGTCCGAGAACCGTTCTGCTCGCCCTTTTTTCGAGCTGTATCAGCTGTACGCTTTCTTCACAATCGCACGTCTTACATTTTTCCCTCGAATCCTCAGCCACATTTTCATTCTTCTTTCTCCGTTTCTCGGCAGGTTTTACATTTCCCTCTCTCTCTCCGGTTCTACCTCCGATCGATTCTACTCTTTCATTTTTCTCCCAACGACCGTCCAGCTGTAATCCTACCGTCTCCCTCCAAACAAATGCTCACCCGTCCCTCTATCCTCTTCCTTACCGGTATCTTAAATGCATTCCCATTTCTCTCCTGCAACTGGTCACCCGTATCTCTACGAGCTCTCGCTCTCTAATTTCCGTCGGTTGTACGATTCGTACCCCTCTCCCGTGTCCGTCCCACGTTTCCACTCTCGATTTCTCCATACCTCTCGCATCCGTCTTCCCGTGTTTTATTCCGCCTAATTTTACCACCGCTCACTCGCGTCATTCTATCCTCCTATCTCCCAGCTGTATCCTTTCTCCTCCACCATTTTCTCCGTCGAATTTTCGATTTTCTCTTCCGATCGTCGATCTCCATCTACATAGATTCTCATTCGGCTCTCCTCTTATCTCCGCACGCGTGTAGCCGTTCCTTGTCGCTACGTCGCGTATCTCGATCCCGTATAACCTAACCACCGCGGAGCGTACGAGAACACCTTCGCCTCACCTACCCGAGCAGCTGAGAGTTCTCCACCTCTCGCTCCGTACCAACATAATCCTCGCGCTCCGCTCCGGGCGTATGCTAATCAGAAGCTCGCTCATGCTCGGGCATCTTTTTTTACACTCCACCTCGTCCTCTCGTCGCGCGTACCCCGAGCTGCAACAACCATCGACCAGTACCTTTTTTTCACCGTTGATCCGAGCGCATTGTCGCAACGCGACCTCGAACCACGCCGGTCGCCCGACGAACAACCTCGTTCGCAATTCGATTTGGATCAAGCTTTATCAGCGTCGCGCGAAAATTCATATCGCTCTCGTGATTCGCCCAGTCGTATATCACGCAACTTCTGTCAACAGTAATTTTCATACCCGTCGGGCGCAGATTTCTCATTACTCGCTTCCAATCACGATCCATCGAATCGATCCATCGAGCTTGATTGCCGACCTCGCGGCTCCCCGTTGACTCGTACTACTCGCAACACTTCGCGTGAATCTCGCGCGTCGAGCCACCTAAAACGAGGCGGCGCGCGATTCTGCCAGCCCTCCTCCGAATAATTGTCTCACTTTTGGGACCCAAAACGGAGCTAACCAATAAATGAATTCGTACGCGAACTTGCCGTTCGATATAAAAATATTATTCACGATCTCCTGCGTCTAAAGATGCTTCGTTCCGAGTCAAGCACGACTTTCGTCGGAGACGTAGAGCTACAGCAGCTGTCCATAGGTACTTTTCCATAGAGTCTCGAACAAGCTTCGTGTCCAGACTCCATCATCGTCTCAATCCCGTGGCCCTTTTACGAGCTAGAAACATCGATTCCAGCTACGCTACCAGCTCTCCTCGATCATATATCCCTCATTAACGAAAACCTGTTTCGAGCGACTTGCCGTCATCCGGATGAGAATTGGGAAAAGTGCCAGGCTCGATTTCGGAAACATTCGCGTGAAATTTGCTAGACCGGTATTCCTGGACGATGCCGAAACGACGCCAGCTACGATATCGTTTCGATAAGGTTGTGGAATTTCGAGGCCTCGCTCGACTCGTCAATGGCAGGCGATCGGAGACGGGAAATCGTGTTCTTTTTTTATTCCACTCATCTCGTTCCCGGAACGAACTCGGGTTAACGACCCTTGGATTTCTCGGATGCGTCGGTCCTCTCCTCTCCTCTCCCGAATCCTCGACTTCGCGTTACGTTGCCTCGACGAGCGCGCAGGTAACCAGCCGAGCCTCGAAGCTGCGCGCGTGTGTCCGCCGCTCGTTCAGGCGTGACATCGATCCTATCCCCGTGATTCGAACGGCTCGTCGATACGCGATGAAACCGTGAAACGACCGAGAAATACAAGTCTCGGAAGACCGGCAACGCTCGTCCCAACGACGAGTGAAAATCGGAAGACTCGATTCGTAGGTGTTGTTTGATCGATGAACCGACCCCACGGGCCATCGGAGCTCCCCGCGACGTTTCCTGCTCCGTTCCAACCACCGATTCTCCTTCCACTTTCTTCCGAATTAATTCCACCGATGGAAAAAAAATAGTGGAACAATCGGCAAATCTTTTCGTCGAGTCCCCAAAGAAAGCTAACGACTCGGTAGTAATCAATTACGGTGAGAGATGGGCAGAACTCGTATCGTGGTATCGAGTTACCGCTGGTTATTGGTACCGCAACGTCAGAACCGGGCGCCATAAATCCACAGGTACTGCCATCGCGAGCGTCCTAGACCTGGATTTCGTGATGTATTACCATAAAAAGTTCCACGCCACGCTCGTGCCTCGCGGACACGTATTTCTTCTCGGCAAAAATAATTGAAAAAACGAGAGCAAGGAAGAGGAACGTTGCACTTTCGAAACGCCGGGGGCGTCGGATCGGTAGTTGTTCTCCAGCGTTTAGAACGGTAATCGTTGCCTCGCCCGCGAATGCGTTTTTGCAACCGATAATCGTAGTTTCGCTATCGGCTCTTGAGATCGATCGCCTCGATCGAGATTCGCGTCTTTCTCTTCCTCTCTCTCGACGTGCCCCCTCCCCCTCCCCCCGCTCAGGAGAATCACTCTCGCCGGCTGCCGGCTTATCGATCAGGACCGAAGAGTTCTCGTGGCGCCATCTCTGAGAAATTGTCCGACTCAATTCCAAAGAACCCGAAATCGGTGGGTGGGTTTCTCGGGTCGGCGTCGTCCAACCCCTGCGACAAGGGTGCCGGAGCCCCGCGGGAGGGGAGCCTCTATCGATCCGAGTCCATGCTACGCGAAACCGTGCTCTCGCCCCCGTTCTTCTCGCTTGTCGTCGGCAAAAGGCACGCGTACCTCTCGCTCGGGCACCGCGTCGCCCCGCGTTCCCCTTGAAATTCTTACCTGCCCCTCTACGCGAGCTTCCAGCCAGCGTACACTCCCGGCAAAAGATTCGCCCGAACGACGAGAGCGAGCCGCAAGCGGGTTTTTTTTTGTCACCGTTTGACAAAGTCAAGTGAGTAGTCGACGAGTTCAGCGGCTCTTTTATTGGGGTAAAGCTGCTGCATAAATTTGCTTGGCAAGCAACTTTAATCTGTAGCGGTGAAATAACGTCGAAAAAACGACACCGAGCCCGGATGTGATTAACATACTCGTAACTAGTTGCAAATGAAGATACGTCGTAGCTTATACTTCGTCATTTCGAGCGAGCCACGCTATTTCCGAATAATCTTCTCCTCATTTTGAAATTGCTATTCTCCAGTCGTTCGATTACCCTCCAATGCCAACAAATCCTGTCGTCTTATAGTTTCTCGCAGCGTTGCGACAACCGCTCGTTTCGTCCAAAGAATTCTGTACGCACCGAAAAAAATCGTTTCGATTAAAAAACAATATGATTATTGTCCGTGAGATGTACCTATGTTTAACGGCACGCACTTCGCAGTGCTATTAACATCGATTGGAAACGCGTTGACGACCGAAGTGACAAACGATTCAAAGGATTCGAACGAGTTTTAGGGATACCATCGCGAACAAATCCGCGACGAATCGATCATGCGAAAACTGGCAACAAAAAACATTGCGTGATTGTAACTCTACGTGAACGTGAATCCATCAAGGGAAAAGACATCTCTTCCGTTGTCTTGAATCTGCCGACAATTACATATCCCCGTCGAGATGTAGGAATAATCTTTGCCAATACTCGCGAAACGAGCGGTGAATAATCAACCTGTTAGAAATGTACGTAACTCGCGAGATTCGAAGATTCAGTCTGATTAGAAGTTGAAAAATATCGTTGCGACAAATATTTATTCGCGATTTATACCGAAAGCAGTATTTCGGTCCCTCTACTCGATCGAAGCTCCGTTCGATTGCGACGAACGCGATGTTTGTTCGTGCCGAAGCGCGGCACGCCGCTGAGAGATTCGTTAGATTCAAGATCGATGCGGAGAACGACGATCATCGATGAACATCGGGCCTCGCAGCTCGTCGGAAACGCGCGACTCTCGCGATCGTGTAGCACGGACCTCGGCGACGGGGTTCGCGGCGTAGCTCGGAGATGGCGCTAGCGGCGCCGTCGTTCGACGATGGTCCGACCGGGTCGTTGAGTGGCTCGCGCCCGGCCGAATGAGGAGCGCACCGCGGCCTTCCCGAAAAGCTCGGTGTATGGCTTCTAGACGAGGGGAGCCTTCCTCGTTTATTTTCATTCCGTTTTAACGAGGCGACGATATTTATACGCGAGGGATTAAAATACGACGAGAGTGGTCCTTAAGGTGGCCGCGATCCGCTGCCTCGGCACCCCTCGTTCGTATCGCTCGCTTTTGAACACGGCCCTTCGAGACGGAGCGAGGCTGGGCGCGAGTACGCGTAGGTACGACACGGAAACGCGGCTCCGCGTAACGTCGATACCTTATCCGTCGAATCCTCTCGGCAAAGTTCAACGCCGTACGAAAGCTCAACCTCGGCTGGGCGAAGCTCGAAAACACGACGCGGACAATCGAAAGCTGGAAGCCGATGATCGAATGCCTCGCCGAAAACCGCGTTGATCGCATCTCCGCGAAAAAGCTCGAAGCTTGCAACAACTTTTCGCGACGTCGTCATTCGCGATGAAATCACGACGGAACACGTTCGCTAGACAAACGCACCACGCGGCCGCGGACGATCGGCCGCGCCTCGTGTACTCGAGAGACGCGACCTCGGCGTGATCGATGATCGGGAAGTTCCTCGCCAGACGGCGAGCTTTCGCGGCTACCGTTCAATTTTATTGCCGTTTTATCGCCGCGTTTCATCGGTATTATCGCCCTCGTCGCATTTCTCGACCGCGCGTGGCACGATTCACGAACGACGTTGTTTCGCACGATGCGCGCAAAAAACAGATCGCAGCATCGTTTACCCGTTCGCCGACGTATTTATAGCAATTATGAAAACGACCGTCTATTCATCGCTCGTTATATCGGATTACGGAACGTTTTGTAGCCGTTCTCGCGCCACTCTCGCGTACAATTGAATCTCTCTCCTCGATCGTTCGCTCCGACGGATTTATTATCCGCGCATGTCGCGTGGTGCGCGTGTTCGGTGGAGAAAAACAAAAGAAAAGTGGAAAACGAAAGAGAAGATATTTGTCGAACGCATTTTTTCGTGGTTGTCGGAATGCCGACTAGACTCGAGAGGAACACTCGGGAAATCGCGGCACGCGACGTGAGAAGGGAAGAGTAAGAAATGGTGAGCTGCGACGAGAGCGAAGTGGAAGAAGAAGACGGTAAAAGCGCAGGAAATACGAGAAATATGGAAGGGAAACGAAAAATAGCCACGAATAAATCCTCGTAATGTACGACCCCCAGGGATAATCTATGCTTTCGAAGGCTATCCGAGGGAAATATGTTTCCTTCCGTCACCGACGTCGATACAATGATAAATATTTATTTATCGCGACGGAGCACGCGACGATAAGGCGAAGCTGAACGCTCGTCGGTCGTTCGCCAGGCCCTTCGGATACGAGGCGACGTGAACTCGCGAGGCCGCAGTAACGGCGAGAAATACCCGAGAGCTCGCACGGATACGTAGATGGGTGGTAAGAATTGGGACTAAAAAATAGAACAGAATCTCGCAAGTTTCAATGATATGTCCGACCTTCCATGTCGATAGGTCTGGAAACCAGTTTCCGACCTTTCATCTCACTTTGCGTTACGAAAACGCGAAGAATCGAACTTTACTGCGAACAATACTCGGCGCTGATCCCATCATTAGAGGAGAACGCTTTATCTCTCTATGAAACCATTTCTCGACGAGTCAATTTCTTTCGATCTTTACATTCGTAATTACCGATGAGCCGGAGGGAGCATCGAGGGAGTCGCGGATAGAGCTTCGCCGTGAATTATCGAGCATATCTTCGCGAGCGATAATTTCCAGCGAAGGAAAACCTTCGAATGGAGAATCGAACTCGTGAGATTCTCACCGTCTCCGCGCGCATGGGATTCGCGGAAGAGACAAGGGCGAAGGATCTCGAGGAACGCGAATAGTCGTGGGACGTTGGCGCGCAACGCGTGTCATCGTTTTTTCGAGCTGCAACGTCAAAGAGCGACGCGGATTTGACGCAGCTTGCGAAAACTAGACGCTGGATGGATACAGGTACGCGAGATGGTCCACGAGGGCGGCCGAGAGAATGGGGAAGCTATCTAGTCGCACGTGAAACGCGAGGCTAAGGCATAAGTAACGATATCTACGGGCGGGTCGAGGCTCGTTCAAAAAGCTTGGATGTCGCGTCGCGTTTCCACGGAGGTAGCTCTACCCGCCGCGATACGAGGCTGACGAGTCCGCGGAACGTACGAGAAGAGAGATTGCGCCGCGCACACCTGTGACCGGATCATCCGTAACCGGATAACGAACGATCCTCGGATGCCTGGGATTTTCCTCGGCTAAAACTTTGCCGGAGTGGAATTTCTGCGCTCCTACCGAACGAGGTGGTTCACCCCGTCCCGAACGTCGAGATCCGGGCTAAAATCACATCCACCACCCCGGACAGCCTCGCGGAACTACTATCCTAGGCAGATATATGTATAGTCGGGACCGCGTAGTCGCATCTCGTACGCGCTGCGCCACGAAAAGGCAGGATGAAAAGTAGCCCGAGAGGCGAGCGACCAGCGATTCGTTCGACGCCATCTCGCACGGCATCCCGCATCCCGACGAAGGTCCTCTTCTACTCGTGATGCTGAAATTAGCCTCCGGACTATTTTCTCCCACAGATTTTACGCTCGCGACGCGCCTCTTCTCTCTCGCCACCTATCTCCAACACGACTCCGAAATCGTTGTCGAATTCATCCCCGACAAATACGCTGCACATCCGTAAATTACGTCGCGCCAATTCCGGGATTTTTCGACCCCCCGCCCCGCGTCTTCGTCACAGGTGGTCAAATTTGTAAGACACGCCGTCTGGTGTGACCTCGCATATTTCCCATCTGGATATGATTAACTTCAAACGGCACTTCCAAAATCATTTCCATTTCCATCTCAAATATCCTTTAATAAAATCGATATCAAACGAAACATTTTAGAAGATTGACACGACAACAAAACGATGGACGATTAATTATATTAACCAAAGAGAAACGAAGATAAAGATGGAATTGGTTGTATTCTTCAGTTTTTCGTTTACTGGCAAAGTTTCGCGTCGAATACTTTGGATTTTGACACGCGATGTCGCGAAGCTTACGACTCTCCCGTCTCATCCCTCGTTACGCGATGTCGCACCTCGTTGTCCCCCTCCCTTATCGCGCGACGTAGTTCTTGGATGGCCTCCATGCGCGTATCCACGTATATCCACGTAACGCGTGGATAGCTTCGATACGACTCTTCTCAGCGCGACGCGGATGCGACGAGCGAGATTCGCGAGCTGCGATAACTTCTCGTCCCACTTTCCAAACGATTTCGTGACGGGAATCCGAACGCCGAGCTACCAGATCTGACCCCAGATTTCGCGCACCGAGCAGAAATCTCGTTGTCCCGAATACAATGTAATCTCTCGAACTCGAACGAACCTCCGACGCTCGCAGCAACTTCCGAATCCCGATGCGGCGCTCGCGTTCCTCCGAATCTAATTCCGGCCACGGCTACGAAAACCTGGAGGCTTGGTCGATGCGAACACGATTTTAGAAATCGTCTCGCTTCCGTCCGACCGGAATGTGGCGCAGGTGAAGGAAACACAGCCCGAGAAGAAGACTGGCGAAAAAAAGAACGCAACGAGCCTAGAAGCTGAGAATTATAGTCAACGTGGAGAGTTGGAGAAAAAAGTGGAGAAAAGTGTGAGGAATACAAATCTGGTAGATGCGCGCGCCACGACAACGGCTAAGTGGAGAGATAAAACGCGCTGGATAATTTCAAAACACGGACCGTGGAACGCGAATGAAGGAACGTTAACGACGAAATGAGAGTAGAGCGGAACGAATAAAAGTAGGATGAAGAATAAAAGCGGAGATCCGAACGAACGCGGTGAGAGAATGTGCGTGAGAGAGGAGAGAGGAGGGAGGAGAGAAAGAGCGATGTTAAAAGTTGACGCGGAGAAAAGTAGGCGCGGGTAATAAAGGTACTCCCACGGGAGTGGCGGAGCGAACGACGTGTTTTGGAAAAAAGGGATGTAAATGAAGAGGGAAGAGGGCGAATTTCCGGGAAATCTGAAAGTCGTCGAATATTTTCCGCGTCATTTCTGGAAATTGAGCTGTTTGTTGTTTCATCCGCGGAGCGTGGCCACCTGTACCGTTTGATTTGCATCATCCACCCTCCGCCGCGTTTCGCGTCACGAGGAAGGGCCTCGTTCCCTCGCGTGTTTTCCCATCCCCGTTTACGTGCTCGCGCCTTTCTGTTATTTCATTTCGCTCGTCTCGTTCCGTAGCACCGAGCACACGCGGAGATTCCGCCGATACGCATCGCGCCCCTTTTTCTACGCGCGCGCGTGTTCAGCCTCCCGCGCGCGCCTCTCGTCGCCTACCTCGTTCGACTATCGACCATCTTTGATACGCGCGACGCCTCGATTCGGAGAGGCGAAAAAGAAATAGAGGAAACGGGGAACGAGGGCGAAGAAATGGACGGAAACGATTCGGCGACGATTCCTTCTCCCGGCGTATAATAACGGGGTGACACGTTCACCTGAACCCGCGCTACGCGCACCAGATCTGCCTGCGAATCCTCTCATCTGTCTCCGTATCCTTACATTTCCCGCGACACGATCGCTCCACGCGTTTACGTAGCGCAACGGTACGTTTATCCTTTCGCGCAAAAACGACATCCACCCCCGACGAGCCGCGTTTTCCGTTGGAATAGCCGAGTTACCGTCCTCCTCCCGATTCTTCGACGAGGAGAATCGGAGAGAACGCGTGGTACGTTCGGCTTATGCGAAAAACTTTTTGGAACGTTCCTTCGGATAAGTCGCTACGCGTCGTGGGAAGAATTCCGTTGCGTTACTCGGGAGACGAAAATTCTACGGGTTCGGATCTTGATGCACGTTCGGAACTCGCTCGTCGTTGGTCTTTCCTCTTCCATCTTCCAATAGTCCGAAACACGCGGATCCGGGGCGACTCGGTGTAAGCGAGTATCAACGCCTCGTAAAACCTGATGGTCGACGTGCGCGTAACAGACTCGGTTTCTCTCCAGTGAAATTCACGATGACACTCCACGTTTATTGCCATTAAAGACACGACTCTGATCTTGGCCTTCGCCGGCAACGCGAGCTCCTATTCGTTGTTCGCCCAGCGTGAAATAATCGGCCAGCGGCCCGCGTACTCCGTCGTCTATCGTCTCCTCGGATTTGTTTTCCGCGCAATCGACTCGTCGTAATACCCACTCCCGTACTTACGTATGCTTTCTACGCGACTGACTATTTTCTATTTTCGTTTACCTCGAAAAATCGCTCTAAAATGGAAATCCATGTCCATCGATGGGTCAGGCGTTCGCGATCGACGAATCAATCACCTTGACTGGTGGCGTAATCCCTGGCTTCGGCTTGATCTATCGCGACTCGGACGCTGGAAGTCGGGGAAAGAGCTTTTCCGAGGACACTCGCGAAACGTTTCGAGACCTTGAAACCACGGTACGACCTCGACTGATAGAAAAGTTCGAATCTCGAGGCCATCGACTCACCTGCCCAGCTATTTGTTCGCATCTCTTTCCGTGGTTTTCCTCTCGCCCATAGGCCGGACCTCGTCCCTTGGCCTCCCATTTGCGGAGAGAGAACGATAGCGGTAGAAGCGAAAAACAGAAATAAACGGTCAGTAAACCCTTTCCTCTCGCTGGACGACGAATTTTCCGGCACGAAACCCTTTTTTTTTTCACTTCACCCTCGTTACCCCCTCCCCATTTCTTTTCCGCTCGCCGGTCGACTGCTCTGCGATTTTTCGACGTTTTTAACGATCTCGATCGGTTTACGACGCGAGGCCGAGGGACAATCCTTTCCTTTTCCTCGACTCCTCGTTTATTGCCGAGGTAAACGAATCCTGCAGGTAAACATCGTTATAACCGAGTCCCTCGTGACTTCCAAAAAAGGGTTATAAAGGAACATAAAAAAATCTGTCATCGTCAATTATACCCCTGCGAAATCGTCGCGGGCAACCTCCTCGTCGAGGACGAAATGCCGGGCGAATAGAAACCCGCCTCGGAACGGAATTTCGAGAAAAATTCTTCCCAAATCGTTTTCAACGAGCATTCGATCGTCTCACCATCCACCCAAGTGGACCTGAGAAGATGGAACGCTCGAGGGGTTACACCTGTGCGATTTCCTGTACAATGACGTAAGGTTTTCGAAAAATATCAATAACTGCTAAAAAAATGCTGTTTTCGCGGCTATAAAATAGTCGGTCTCTGAATGCCAAATCGTCACTTTTGATCCAATCAAAAATATCTGACGTCATTGTAGAGTTGATATATTCGAGAGTACTCGCTTTAAATTTCGAGTCAATCGGATAATTGCTCTCCGAGTTACAATATCAGCAAATTTGGAAAACCTTATTTCGAGACAAACGCGTCTAAAGATTGGACCATTGGTTTTGCAAGATGAAATGATATCTATCATAAAAACTGCTAATCAGCTATATCCGGCCCGTACAATGGACCCTTCTCTTCGACGAGTGATGTCTCCTGAGAGGCAGAGAAAAAAACCGGTTTTTGAAAACGGCACACTGGTATAGCCTCTCAACGTACCTACTGTACTTCGAATTTGGAATGGGAAATGGAAGACAAGATCTTGAAAATTATCGGGATTCAGAGTTCTGCGTAGGGTATAAGGGACGTTGGCGCGATACTCGTAACGACACGCCTACGATACGATACGCCACATCGGCACGGCTGATGCCCGTTTCGAAATACTTGGCTCCACGTAGATGAGATATACGCGCGAGGCAATCGGCTACCGACCGGACACGAACCCCGATCTCGACACGACGATTTACATATCTCGTTCGCCACGCTATTACCGGTCTAACCAGCACTCAGCGTCGTTCCTTCGAATCCAGCGCGATGACTCCCACGCCGAAGAGTTTCATTCAGCTCACGGAAAAATCACTCGATCGAAAACGATCCGTTCGAAATTTCACCTTTCACCCCAAATTCGGTTGTTCCTCCGACTTCGAGTTCCACCTTAGTTTCGGAACTCCACTTCGAAGTGGGATCTCAGTTTTTCTTTTTCGCCCACCTCGGAACACCGACGCCGACGAGGAAGTATTTTTTGTTGTCGTTGTCGCGCGGTGACCTGAAAGCGTTGTCATCCGGATCCGAGGAAACTATTTGATTTTAGAGGGGTTGAAAATTGCTGGTGGGGAAAGAACGACGCGAACGAGAATCCGACGCGTTGGGGAAAATAATGCTGATGGAACGAAATAACGCGGATAAAATCGAACGGCATCCGTCTGGTCGCCGCCGCATGACCTTGATCGCGACTTGCAGCAAAATGCAGCGAATCTCCATGGCAACGGGAGATGCGGCCATCATGGAACAGACGCTGCGCGCGCATCTGTTCAATACCTGCTTCCGTTATCTCTCTTTCGCGCCGAGCGCGACCCGTGCTCTCCTCTCCTTCTCGCTCGCCTCCCTTTCGCTCGGGCTGCCCCAGGCCACGGATTTCCCTGCCATCCGGGCTGCTGCACCACCGCGAGTCGCCCGAATATTTCATCCCCCTCGCCAATGCGTTTCATTCGCGGACTCGTCGGACACGTGCCGCGACTTTCGCATGGCTGCTCTCTCCCTTTTCACCCGACCGCCAGAAAACTCCACACGTTTCAAAAAACAATTCCCAAAAAATTATCACCCACGCCGTTGCGGAGAGAATAATCCCAACTGTTTCTCCCACGAAATCGCTCGTCTCCTCTCGCAATCGGACGAATTTTAACGGGGCGTCGAGCCAAAGCTATTCGCGGATCTTCTTTCCGAATCAACGAATTTGAGGTGGTTCGTTGCAATCTTCGTAGATACTCCGCGCGCGTGATCGTAGTTTCACGTATAAATACCCTCAAATCCTGCACCGAAAGAAATCTTCACTAACGATCTAATCGACGGATCTTTTACCTCATCTTCGGACAAATATGACTAAGTAGATTCGGTCAAATTTGCCACGACTACCTACAGTCACGATCTACCAGGCTTATCGATTCTTACCGTGACGCTACCGTACGAATAAATAAAGTATCGCGTAATTTTTTACCACCGCATACTTGGAATAATTGGATGAAGTGGGGCTATTGTACTCGGAATTTCCCCGTGATTTTAATGGTCATTTTTGACGAATATTTCCTTCCGCGTACGTATCGTCGGCATCTCGAGCTCTCGCTTGCCGCGATAGGTAGGTATGGTCGTCGCGTGACGCGAGGCCGCATCGGCGTTGACCGAAAACGCCCAGGTTCACTCAACGACATCGCTGCCCGGTGACGAGTCACCTGGAGCAGTCGAAAAAATCCACGCAGCGGCGAGTACCGGCGTAATCGTGCGAACGATACGCGCATCGATCGGTATATTGCCCGGATTCATCGCGGTTAGTTCGACGCTCGTCGGGAAAATCAAGCGCCATCCATATCTCGTCGGAATCCAATTTCGTCGCGAGGAGGAAGCCGCGACTCGGATCGAGGATAAATGGAAGGAGATGGAACGAGATGGAGCCGAGTAGCCTCGGAGGGCAAGAGTTCCCGAGAGGGTAATTACCCACCCTTTCCAAGCGCCGCGGTGCTCTCAGCGACTGCTGCCGCTGCCGCTGTTGGATCCACGTCGATTTTCAGACGTAACAGCAACGCGAAACGGATATACGAAGAGTTTTCCCCATCCCAGCTCCGTCGCCCGTCTCCTAACGCGCGCCGGCATACGCGGAGGCCGAGAGGTTTTCTTGAGATTAGCGAAAGACGAGAAAAGTTTTAATGCAATCGCGATATTACGACGCTGTTTGCACAAAAAACGGACGAGATTCTCGCGAGAAATGTAACGCGGAGCCGAGATTTATACGCTCGGTGCACGAACACTCGGACGCTTCGCCCTCGAGGCTCACATTACGTATGCATTGCGCGATGCATCGCACCTATATCCCCCGCAAGCCTGTTCGTGCAACTTCTATATATCCTCGGCTGTTATAAAAATAACTCCGTCTAACTCGTTTCTCTCCCAGCGACGAACAAGTACTTTTTTTTTTCAAACGATCAAAGAAACCTGATTGCTTCATTAAAACTGGGAATACATTCAACTCGCACGCCTGCCGTCCAATTTCCCTCCCTATATCTCGCTCTCCTCGTTTTTTCCAGTATTTTTCTCCAGCCCCGCTATTTCCGCTCCGTTTTATTCGCTCCAATTTTTACGAATTCCCTATCGAGTTTGCTGTTTCCTGCTCGAAAGAAAAACAGGACAACTTTTTTCTTTCCACTGGGTATTCATTTTTTCTCTTCTTTCCTCGAATGTCTCGATTATTTCGCGTCGGGAGGAAAACCTGCGGGTACGTTTTTTATCCTACGACGTCGGTGACGGGTAAATAGAAACGCGAGCGCGTTCCTTGGCTGGAAGTCGAGGCGAACGATGTTGAGAGTTCATCTCTCCGGCTGATGTTTCATTAGGAGTCGAGGACACCTTAAACAAACGTCGCTTCGTGGGCCGTCGCTCTGACCCTTGTTATTACAATCGCCAACGACTCTAGGAAATGAATTACGATTTCGGCCCCAGATCTGTGTATACTCGACGGTAAGAGGCGAGAGGCTGGTACGACGCCAAGAGGAAGCTGCTCGTAAATATTAACGTTGCATCACGCGACGACCAGCCTCGTTATTCGTACCACGTCGACGGGAAGAGCGAGAGGAGTAGGTAGCAGGAAAATTGCGAGGATGAAAAGACGAGCCTCGGGCGAGAGTGCTAATCTTTTACTTTTCTTTCCACCCGTTCATTTCTCCATTTATTCTTCGGGCCTGTCCCGTTCGAACGAAACGAAGAAAAGCAACGAAAAGTTCTCACGATTGTTGGCAACGGAATATCATTGCGCGTTTATCGCCGTTGTAGGAAAGGAAACACGATCGTCTCCGATGGGCGAAGAGATCCCGGAATATCGATGAGAGGCGTTCGATTTTCCCGAGGTGTGGAACCAAAGGAAGGAGAAGGAGAACGCGGAAAAAAACTCACGTCGCGCGAGTATCGAAAAAGCAAGGTGAGAAAACGAAACGAAGAGGCATCAACGACTCTCGACGAGTGCGATGTAACGACATAAACGAAACGTGTCGAGTGCCGAGACAAACGCTTCGCGATATCGGAGCGGCGTTACTTGATTTTTCCTTCTGCCCCGACCAAAGTAGCCGTACGCGTCGCAGCGCTACGCCCAGAACGAATATTTCGCTCCCGGATAATTCAACCATTCGATCGGAAAACAGCGCGGCGAAGATTAATCCAGCGATCTCGATCCTGCTTCGACGTCGCGCGCGAACGAGAATAACACGTGCGTGTGCAGACGGCACATATCTCTTCGTTCCTTTCTCTCTTTCTCTCTTTCTCACCGCTCGTGCAAATTGGCTGAGTCTCGCTGAAGGGCAGGAGCGAAGGGGACGGGCAAACGGCCAATCAAGCCCTAATTAGCCGAGCCGCAGCTCTGGCAGGACTGGAATTTACTAAGCGTACCGCTGCGGCGCGGCTTGGCTCGCGTTTAATGGGACCACCGTACCTGTGGCAAGACCTCTGGGTCGTTCTATATCTGTAGATACGTAAGACCCGTCGTATAACCCGGTTCGATGTTTAAATTCTCCTTCTATCTTCATATCCGACTCGAAATTCTCATCGCACGGAGAAAAGTGCTCGGCGATATCCTCGCCCCCCTCGCCCTTTAGATCCGATGAAATTGTATAATTCCTCGCGTTACGGAACTCGCAATCGGCGAAATTCCACGCGGCGGGGAGCGCCGAGGGACGAGCGAATTCAATCGGAGGAAAAATTCCGGCCCACCGCTCCTCAATTTCTCCATCCAATATCGACGAAAATATCGGATTTGCTTCATCGTCGATGAGCGGAAGAAGTTCCTCGGTCGAGTCGGCTATATAAATTCTCTCCGGCGGTCTGAAAAAAGAAAGAGGTAATTTTCGAGCAGAAAGACGCTGCGTCGAGCGAAAAATAAATCGTTCCAGCGGAGTTCTGACAATTTTTTTTCTCCACCGTGTTTTTTTTTTTTTTTTTTTTTTTTTTGAAAGAAATGTCTTTAATTTTTTTTGCACCATAGAAGAAGTTGGTCGTTTGTCCTTCGAGGACCGGAGCGCCGATTAGCGCCGCGAGATGATCGACGATTTATCCTCCTTGAATTATCGCGCGATCTCGAACACGCGTAATAATCTCGGACGCGCAGCAACGAGAGCGAGGTAATAAATTCTTATTGAATATCATTCCCGCTCGAAAATGGGCCTCGCACTCGAGAGTGGCCATCTTGTTGGCGCGACGCGAGGCTCCCAACGACGCGAGGGAGCGGCAAATCTTGTCGTTTATTTTTTTTTTCAAACCCCTCCGGGGACGCCGTTGCTTGTTCGTTGGTTCCCTCGCCTCGAATTCGGTCGAGAATTTTTCGAAGTGGAATCTCCTCTCTCCCCTCCTTTCCCCCTTTCTTCTCGCTCGCGTCTCTCGCTGGCCCGGAGCAATTCCGATGCGGCCTCGCTCGTAGGTAGGCAGAGCATCGAATGAATTTAATACGAAACTTGTCTCCATTTCTCACGCTTTATCCTCCGTACAGCCTCGATCCGTTGTAATACCTACGCAAAACTCGACCCGCTACGCGGCGTCCAATTGCTCTCCGATTTTATACGACGCCTGCCTCTTTCTCTTCCTCGCCAACGAATTCCCCGACATTTTTCTCCGGCGTCGGCGATAGGGACAACGCTTTCGTTTCTCCTCTCGCTCCCCGGTCGCTCTTCCGCTACGCGTGCTCCTCGTCTCGCCCGAGACATAGATATCGTTGTGTGCTTAGACGATGTTACCTCGCGTTCACTCCGCTCTTTTTCGAGGAATTTTCGGAAAATGTTTCTCCAGGGATGCTTTTTTTTCTCATTCGCCAAGCAAAAACAGACCCTCGCGGACCGCGAAACACGGAGGCGAAGGCTCCATCGGTCATCGGAAGCACCTGTCGCGCCGATGGATATACAGCGTCAATATTTGCCCGATCGTTGACGTAGCGCAGCTTCTTTGCCGCGAGTGTGACGTGTTTCACGAACGTAGGCGAGGATAGTCGTTGGGAAAAGGATCGGGAAACGCTCGGCAGTTTCCACGATAGATCAGCGACCGTTGATAAACATTTCGAAACAGTTTTGATCGCCCGATGAAAAACATTCGGAGCGTCCAATATTTATTTCCCGAGGGATACGGAATCGACGCGAATATCCAAAAATACTCGAGAATTCCAAACTTACCACGACTCTAAACAACCGTCCATTCACTTGTGTCTTCGCTGGCCAAAAAAAAAAGAGAAGAAAAAACCCAAATAAACGGAAGTTCTTCATTTTTACGACGAAATTCTTTTCCCTCCTTTTCGTCCCCGTTGATTATTTTCTCCCGAACGAGATGCATTTACCATTTTGCCAAACGTGACGGCGATTTTCCTCGACGTCGATTCGATTTCTCGCGAAGATGGCCGTTGCTCTCGAGTCGTACGCTCATCGCTGCTCCAGATTATTATCGTGGCGCGGATGTTACCCGACAAATTGCCACAACGAGGACCGCCGACGAATCGAGGCGGCGTCGTCGTCGAAAGTGTTACAAAACCATTTGCAATCCGTTAAAAAACCATCCGATCTCTGATCTCTCGGTGAGAAACTCGCCGCGCCGAGGAATTCTCGTCGTCTTCGTAAATCTGCCGATGCGAGGCGCGTCCTTGGCGTTTCCGTCGTCTACTCCCGTCGATATTTCCTTTTTGTTTCCGGAAGGACGCGAACCGCGTGAAATCGCGAAAAGAGGAATGTCAAAGAAAACAAACAGCGTTGGGTGTACACCGAGACGTTGCGCGGCAACGTACATCGCGGACGGCCTCGAAAGGGTTGGGCAAAGGGTTGCCGGCGAGTCGGAGCTGCTCGAAGGACGATGGTCAATTCGGCGGGATCTTCGACGGCGATGGTCGGATGTCCGTTCAACCCTTTATGATATATAACGCGTTACCTGCTCCCAGTCTCGTAACCGACTGCGTAACCACCCTTTTTAACCCTTCGCCTCGTCCTCGCCGCCGTCACGTCCTCCGCCCCCAAGGACGTCGCTCCCTAATTTATTCGCATCCCCGCTGGAAGGCGAACGTTGGAAAAACTACGAGCTTCCGACAGTCGCGAAGCCTTCTCCTACCCCGTTCGCGAGAGAGAGAACAAAAAATGTCACGCGAACGGAATACCTCGAGACAAGAGCGCACCGGAAGCGGAGGACGAACGTGATCAAAAAATCCCCGATTTTGCAAATGTCACCCGATCCGAGCGTATCTCGAAGGAAATGTCACCCGGCAGAATCGACGCTGCATGAAAATGTCGGTGATAAAATTATCCCGCGAATTTTTTATTACGACGACGCGCGAAATGCCCCGTCGACTGGTACAATTCGCTGCTCTAACGACAACTGACCCACTCGGTAGGGAATCGTAAGAAAAAAGGTTTCGAAACTTTTGAAAGATATTTTATTGCGTATGTTTGTCATTTTTCGATGGAGTTACAATTTCGCTTCGCGAGCATCGTGCTCTCGTGGAAGCGCGCAATTTTTCTACGCTTCCGCGAGAGTCACGCCGCGGTGACGTACGGATGCCCGCTTCGCGTAATATTTACGCAGCGAATAAATGAAAAAATGGCGACGTCCGAAGAGACGCAGATCCCAGGATCGCGGATCGATTCGTTCGAGCTTTTCGGCTATCGAAAATCCCGACGTCTCGTCTGTTCCCCTCGTAAACGTCGCAGGTGGATCGACGAGCTCGGAACGAACAAAGATTGCATTCCAACCGGTCGGCGGCGAATATATTTCCACGACTCGACGGGGTCAACCGCGCGCGGGTCTGGCGATAAGTCGACACCGAGTCATTTCGTCCATAAAACTTTAACGAAATTCTACGGTTCGTTTCGCGTCCCTCCGACTAGTGCCGGGCATATCCGCCGCGGCAAGTTCCGTGTGTCACGTGCGAGAGTTTTGGTGTCTGGAAACGAGAGCAACCCTCCTGCCGACCGTAAACTCTTGCTTAAACGGTCATAAAAGCAACGGGAGCTGCGGCCGGTTGCTACCACGGTCTCGGCGCGCCCACGACGACGACGACGACGACGACAACGACGACGTGGTTCTCGTCAGCCTTTAACCCTTCCGCGTCTTGCGGTTGGTCTAGGTATTCGACTATTTCGCCACGGTCATAGGCCATAACCGTACCCATAGTTATATAACTGGGCACGAGATCACGAAGAGATGATTAAAACGACGAGGAGGGAAGGTCCGCCGCGTATCCGCGATATTATTTACTCCCCCCCCCCCCCTGCCCCCGGAGTTGGGGAGGAGAAACGTCGCGACGAGAATTCCCTGGAAAGACCTCCACCCCGCGACGACGACGACGATCGAGCTGGAAGATGTTTTTGCGGGACCTTCTATTTTTCTCTCCAACTCTTTCCATCCGGAGAAAAACAAACCGCTCGACGGTTCCTCGAACGGAAAAAAACGAAGCGGACGAACCCTTTCGGCTTTGTTTCAACTTCGCCCGCCCGTGAATAGCCTTTCGCCTTTCGCCTTTCGCTCGCGCGATCCGAGCCCTCCCTCGATCTCTCCAACCTTCGCGGACGTCGTTCCTTCTCTCTCGCCCGGGTCGCGAGCGGTAAGCAAAACGGATAAAATAACCATGCCGACTTGCCCAACGTTTCTTTATGGGTTCAACTTCGGGGAATATTTATAAATGGCCGCCACGCGGAGAGGATCTTGTCCGCCCGAGCTGCTGGATGGGCGTCGCGCCGTCCGACGAGCTTTCGGCTTTCAGACGTTTCGGGGCCCCGCGTTCTCCTCGATGCGTACGACTGCTGGTTCTACTGGTTTCTACGTCGATACCTTCCTTTTTCCATCCCGAGATCAAAGCCAACGCGAATTCCTCTGCACTGCCAACGACCAGTCTCTCTCTCTCTCTTTCTCTTTCTCTCCTTGCCCCCCGGAGAATCGAAATCCTGGGGGAATCGCGTGGCAAAATATCCCTGGAACTTCTCTTCCTCTCATTTTCGTTGCTTTGCTTCCTCGGCAGTTCTACTACCCACTCTCCGATTCTCGTAGCTTCGAACTTTGGGTTGCTCGATTTACAGCGGTCGTTTCATCCAATAACGTTTTTATTCTCGTTTGTTTGTTTATCGCGTTTTGATCGTTCGAAGATCTACGTTAAATCAATTTAACGCGAACGTTCGACTTTCGGGCGTACGAACGTGGAAGCTTCAGGCTACTCGGCATCCGTGAAATATCTCCCAACTAATCGATGCCATTGAATCGAATCGTTGATGTTTAAACGGCATTCGAATGTTTGTACGAGAGAGATTTTACAATTTGCACCGATAACCGCCGCTATATTTTATTCGAAGACTATATTTCAATTAACGGATCGTAAACGTTGACGCCTCTAATCTTTATCGAGCGTTGTAACGTACGAGTCGCGAGAGTTTGTCGGCCGAATCGACCGTGAACGTTGGAAGTCCACGATACAGCGAGATACCCGGCAAAGTTTTCTAAATACGCGAGGAGCGAACCGGCGACCAGTCATAGAGTCTTATCACGATGCTTATCACTGTTTATAGTCATCTCTCGGTTACTTCTCTTCAACCGTAACGAAACGATCGCGCTACTCCGGCCTACGCTACTCGCCGCGACTCTCTTCAACTTCTTCGACCGTCGTGTCAAAGTCTACGGTACTACTTATCGCTCCCTGCCACTTTCTTCAGAGATTTCGCGCGAACGAAGCGCGAGCTGACGCTTTTCCAATATCTCCGTTGAAATGTTTCGAAATGTCGAGGCAAGCGGCAATCACGGAGTATTACTTGTCCACGAACGAAAACGATACGCGACATTTTATCCCGCACCCAACGCACGGCAATCTATGTTCTCTTCAACGATTTTTTTTCATCGAGATGAGGGTAAAAAGCGTCGAGGATGGACCATTCGTTTCGTTAATCCGTCTGCCGTGGGGCGAGCTTCGCCCGGGTTGCCAGGGTTTCTCGTATCGGTGAAAGGGTGAATTCGCGGCGGGATACGCGTACGAGCCGCGGGAACGAACGGAGCTTTCATCCGGCGCCATATTGCGGGCCATTTGACAGTTGATCCAGGCACGTTTGGGCGCGAGGCGGATCGCTAGACTCGTCGGGGCAAAGTTTAAAGTCTTGGCAAGTGGTTCCCAGCACGGGTTTGTTTGAAATGAAACGAAGTAAATATTTAAAGATTATTTTACGTGGCCCCGCGTACGTGACTCGCCGAGACGGTGGGAGGCTCCGACGCCCCGACGTCGTCGTGACACGTGTAGTTGAGACGTTGGTGCGTTGCCAAGTAGCTTTTAACGCCGCGAGCGTTATTCTCTCCCCGGTAGCTATTACCCGAACCGCGCGTTTCTTTTTCTCCCTCTTCCTCTGCTTTTTCTTCGCGCGAGGAAACGCCGTGGCATTAATTCGTTACGGCATCGATCGAAAAGCTCGCGGCAAATGCGTTACCGTCTCCCGCGGGATCCTCGCGACTCCTCCGATGGAACGCGTCTCGCTGAGGCAGCGATATCGGTCTATTTTCAGAAATTTCCTCCGCTAAGAGATTACGGATTTTATCGACGAGCCTCTCTTCCGCTTCCTCCTCTCACCAACTCGTTTCGCCCCCGCTGAAATACTTCCCCGGCAAATTTCTGCCGTTCCAGATTACATCGACGCCGCGAAAAACAGGCCAAACGGCGCGACGTTGCGACGAAATACGCTCAACCCACGCGGCCCGAATTCGTGCAGCGGTCAAGGCTTCTCGGATGGACGCGCGTGCTCGCGGAGCTGCGTTTACCGAAACGCGGATAGCCGTGCGTTATCGGTACGCTGCTCCCGAGGAAACGTGACACGTTCACGCGGGACCGCGAAGGCATCGCCTCTGGAATGGAAGGTACCTACCTAAATAACGCGATGGCGGCGAACATTTTCCGCCGCGACGAAACGTCGGTCGGGGGGCATTCGCGAGCGATCAACGAACGCGTTTGATTGAAATGTGTCTCGACTCCTACTCGCCTTGAGCCGAATCGGCGGACGTTGATCGACGTCGATTATCTGGCCGCCACGAGCTCGTTCGGCCTCGAGGTCGTTGACGCGACGCGAGATCGCGTTACGAACACGCGAAACGCAGCGTTCTCCCTGGCAATTTATCTCCGCGAGTGACGCGAGCCTAGCTCTGGCGTTGTCTCGAGACGCGCGGCGATTGACACTTGAACTTCTCAACGTCCAGCGCGTTCGTTAGGACGCCTCGACGTTTATCCGAGTCTTCCATTTCCGACCACGCGCCTCGTTCGTTTCTCGTCGCGATTTTGTTCTCCAAAGTCCGCGGAGTCGTTCGTCGTTGTTCGCCGTCGAACGGAACGAAACGGAGAGAAAAAGAGACTTCGTCGTACGCTGCGACTAAGGGACGCCGATCGGCTCGTCGATTTTCGCGCTCCTCCGAGCTTTCGGCATCTTTCGAGCTTCACGACGCCGCGGCGCGACGAGGCAGGGGGAACCTACCGTTCGTGGGAGGACTCCGCGCTCGAGACTCTCTTTAAATAAAGTTAAACGCTCGCCTTTACGAGGGCCAATAAAGTTTTAAGAGTGAATGAAACGACGGTAGCGGTCGGCCGGCTTGTTTGGTCGCGTTACGCGCGATATTCGCCGGCGAAGCACGCCGGTAGCACGAGGTACGCGGCGAAACGATCCTCCGCGCTCGCTCCTCGTCGCGCACCCCGTAACCAAGGCTCGATCATGCTACTCGAAGCGATCCTGCTCCCTCGTTTCTACGTAACGATCGCCACTTGCGTCATATCCTCGCGTAGGTCAGTGTCAAGGTCGCGATACGACGAATGGTCGTACACCTCGGCGCCTCCTCGTCGTATTTCCCGTCGCGGTCCTACCTACGCGAGGAGAACGCGGCGCCGTAATTCGTACGATAACCGTAAACCATAAAAAGCGAGAACTGCCGCCGCGTGCGTAGTATTTTTAGGGCAGCTCGTATTGCTCCGAGAGCTTCGACTCCTTGCCCCGGGACGAGAACGATTGTTTTCGGATCGTTACGACGTCACCTGTCCCATCCGGTTCCCGCCCTTGTCAACGAAGCTGCGAAGAGAAATGGAAGGACCGAGCGAAAGACAACGGCGCAGCCTAGAAACCACTCCGGTCCTCGCCTTCCTCTCGTTTTCCAGCACCCAGCCTCGATAAACTCGATCCCCGTTTGTTCTCCGTCTCCTTCACTGGCATCCTCCTGCCCTTTCTTTCCATTTTATCCATTCCGCGGTCTCATCTCCTCGCGTCGCGTCGTTTCACCCTTCGCTTCCCGATCTTTCCCATGTCACGAGACGACAGACGTGCCGCGTACAATTACACGCGCTCGCATGTCGTGTCTGATTCAATTAGAAGACCCTCGAAGAACAGCGTCTTCGCGTCCGTTGCAAGAGTACACGCGTAAGCAACCGCGAGATGGTCGATGCGAACGTAGAAGACGCCACAAAATCGTTCGCCCCCATCGTACTAGTAGGTGCTTCGTCGTCTCTTTACTTGGTCGCGTGAATCGCGGGAAATCGGTCTACCCAGCGTTTCCCACCATTACGGGAACGGGCACTTGCCGCGAGTAAATTCTCCGGAGTAGAGTATTACCCACCCGTCTAAGCGATGCGATCGCAAAAAAGCCTCCTCCCCGAGTCGCGAGGGTGGCGGGGACGCGCCGTGACACCGCCGGCGAGTAGTGACGGTCAATGGTTCGTCGCGGCGTAACAGCGCGATTCGATGACGCGACGATCGTAGAGCGTGACCTGCCCCAATGCGGCGAAACGGGTGTAAAAACATGGCAATATAAACGGCCGTTTACAGGCTCGTTACATTTTTATGAGCGCAACGCCATGCCACACGACGCGCGGCTATAGCTCCTCGTACGCCTACCTATACACCTTATTACCTACCACCGACTCCTTCGTCCGTCTCGCGGACACAGGTCTCGGAGGATGCTCGTGAACTTTGATGGGTGAATAATACTCGCCGGAGGATAGTCGCGTATCGTATCCGTGGGATCTCCCTCGGCGCTGTTGTGCGGGTTTCGCTCGCGGACCCGGTCATCACGAGCGTCGTAAAGCATCGGACTCGTTCTCGAGCTCAAGGTCTCCTCGCGCATCGCCGACGAGAGAGAGAGAGACGGAAGGACGGAGAAAGAGAAAGAGAGGGAGAGAGAGAGAGAGAGAGCGAGCTGCTCGGAGGATACGCTCTAGGTGTTGTGTACGCGCGGCATTCCGAACCTCGTCCCGTAAAATTACGTTCACGCGGTCGGGCAGCTTCCGTTCTTCGTGACGTCGCGCTCGCAGTTGTTCCAGTCCAATTAAATTACGTCAGTTTATTAGCCGTCCTCGTAAAATCTTTTACGAGCCTTTTATTCCGGCTCCATCGGAAGTTACGGTATCTACGCGCTGCTCGCCGGCATTACACGGGGATACGCGTCACCCGACCAAAAACGACGATTTCGAGCGGCTTCCTCGTTGCCGCGCCGGATCGTTCGCGAACCCGAAGGATATTTCGGCCAAATTTTCCTTCCCAGGTCGCTAGATATGGCGTTTGGATCTTCTATGACTTGGGCGTCGACCCGTTTCGCGCTCGTCCCACCTCCGTGACGTCATTGGCCGCAGCGCCAGGCATGGTCGGGCGCTGATTATGCAAACTATGCCAGGAATTCGTAATGGCCGCCGCCGTATCAGCCAATCGGCGCGCGCGTAGTAGCGGCCATAATGGAACGAAGCGCCTGGCGCCATCTCGCCGCGCGACGCGCAAGCTCGTCGTTCCCCGGTTCTCCGACAGATGGCCGCACGTTCGCCGAATATTTGTGGCCGCGGTGGAGAGCGAATCGTTCGCTTCGCGTTCGCGCACGCGAAGACGCCGTGCTAATTATATCCCGATGTTTATTGCAACGGATAATCCGGCCTTTTATCCAGAGAAAATAAAAATACCGGCCAACAGAGCTTACTCGATGCTCGAGAGCAGTTCGTCGCGGCGCTCTCCAGTGTTCATGATGGCCGACGACGATCCTCCCCGCGCGACGTCGCGCCATCTCGTCGTGCCGCGGCCGTCCTCGTCGCTCTCGCATGCCGACCCGTTCCCCGCCGATGCTCCGTCTCTCCCGCTCGTGACTCCCTCTAGGCGATGCAACGAACTCGCCCGGGACGACCTCCGGAGATGAAAATATTCGGCGAGGCGAAACATTCACCCGTGTAACGTGCGCTTAATTTAGTCTCTGTGTCACCGAGCCACGGCGAAGCTCGCACTTCGTCTCAATAATCTCCGCGGTGTATTACCTCGTGACCTCGCCTCGGCACCGAGGACAGTCGTACCTACAGTCGTCTCGTTGACGATTCGTACGTCATCCGCTGCCTATGGCTGCTCGGATCATGACCAAGCTTCGGGATATATCCGCGGTGCAGTTCGACCAGACTAACATCATCGTCGCTCGCGCCTAACTCGTTTCAGCCCAGCGTACCGAAGTACGCGGTAATCTCTTGCAGCGATGATTCTCGCTCGTCATCGAACGAGATCCTCGCCTTTTCCTATCTCGAGCGTAAAACATCGATCGCGAAGCTGTTTCGGAGCTAGCCGTAGCCCCCTTCCCCTCCTGCTGGGAGGAAACTCCAGCCGTATATCCGTAGGAATGAGGGAATCTTCCTGATATAACGACAATAATTCCGGTCTCGTCCACCGTTTACGATGTCGGTTTGGCAGCGAGGTGCGAATTTCGGGTGAGGTGGACAAGAAAGAAAGATGGGATAGCCTCCTTACCGCGAGGTACCGAGCAGAGGTCGCTTTTTTGGGGTCGTATCGCGATAACCGCATGATTTCCATGGCAACTGGTTTCTCGCTCGCCGAGTAGTAGGTACTCGGTTTCTCGTAGCGTCTTAAACGGAATTCGATCCATTCACTCCGAGCAACGAGCTGTGCCGTGATACGAGCATCGGCGACACGACGAGGACGCCGAATCAGAGTCCCCCAAAACTTGACGAATTCGCAACTGTCGTCGTGACGCATTCCGACGGGTGACCGACTCCGTTACGCTCGGAGGAGTCCCAGCAATTTACACGCCGGAGGAGTCTCTAGTTTGTCGCGTTCGAATGTATTTATAGAACGGAGACGAACGACGTCCGATTTTCGGACGTGACGTCCGGGGTCCGAATCTCTCGAATACCGATGGATCTTCTACTTACTTGTAAGTCCGCGAACGGAGTCCAAGGGAAAATAATGCTGGCAGTTTTCTACAGATATATCCAAACCTGGGTTCGATGACTGATAAAGGTGCGACCAGTCGAAACGTAGCGTTTGTAAGTTGGAGCGTTTCATCGGAGTCGTTTCGAGTTTGTACCGAGCGTATTGCTCGGTATCACGCGTCACTCCTCCGAGAGGCGTCGTCTCGGACGTCACGCGACAGTCGTTGCAGATACTGACCTGGGTCACTGCTCGACGCCGCGGCTAGGCAGACGTTGAAAAAGTGCTTCGAATGCGTTTGAGAGTAAAATTTATCGCTCGAACGAAACGCGGTCGCAGCGTAGTTTGGCTGGAAGGGAGGTAGGTAATCGTTCGCGATGCACGTTCGTAACGATCGCTTTATTGCCAATCGTTTCGGGAGTCGAGGGTCAATTAGGATTAAAACCAGGGACGACGACGCGATCGGTTTATTATTATCATTAGTATTATTGTTGGCATTATTATTGTTGTTGTTGTTGTTGTTGTTATTGCTCGCCAATGAATAAATTGTCATTCTTATGCGTCTTATCGAGAATTCGCAGAGGCGCGATGCGAACGAACTGGGCGATAAACGATAATTAAATCCAATATATTTCCCGTATTATTCACTTCTCCTCGTTTTTCTTTCCAACGGATGCAATTAAGTATTCGTGTTTACGCGACTTCTTTCCCTTTTGCTACGCTCGTACGAGGGTATTTTTAAAACGGGCATCCGATTTTTAGCGAGTGCCGCGGCAAATTACGCGAAGAAGCAGGATCTCGACGACATTTTTTCCACGCCTATCCGTTGGATACCGATAATCCTCTCATCCCAGTCCTACGATTTCACCGGTGTAGGTACGCTGAGCGAACTTCCACCTCGCGGGTTTCTATTAAATCGCGTCCCGAGAAAATTCGGGATCCGAAATCTTAGGAGAACGTTCCCGATGTTACCACGTATCTTGAACATCGAGCTGCCAGTATCATCCTCGCGGAGATGAAGCCTGTGTCGAGAGAGTACGAACGTGAGAGTACCCGATGGGGCTGAAACTGTTCTATGCATCGAAGTATTCCGTGCCGGCTGTCGCAACTTGTCCTCATTTTTCACTCGTTGCTGGAAACATAATATTTTTCGAAGTCCGTTCTCACGACTTTTTTTACTACTCGAGCTCAGGAATAGATAAAGCGACCGGGTTCGCTGATAATACCTCAACGTGGCGAAAAATACGAATATATCAGTATCAAAAACGACATAAAACTCTACAGTCTTCGCGCGTATTTGCATAGATAAAGATAAAAAGTACGAGACGAATGATAAGCAACTGCGACGTGGGCCCGTCCGTGGGCGAATTCCGACTTTTTTTTTGTGGTTCCAACGAAAACGGAATATTTTGCATTGCCTCGCCGTTGTACCACGATCAGTCTAGCTGCCGAAGTTTCCGAACTGTGGGAAGAAAGTCCGATGCTGTATCCGTGACGGGCGGTTCCGACGCTATCCGACTCGTCACGCCGCAAGATTGGAAATCTAGCCGGCTAGGAGAACGAGATTCGAAGTCGGAGAACCGTTTGGATCTGCTATATCCAGCTCGTCTCCTCGGTCCCGCTTCTGTCGTCTCGATCTCGCGAGTTGTCCGGGGCCGGAGGGGGAAAAGAACGTCTTCAGTTTTCCATTCAGTTTCTAATCTTCGTCCGCCTACTCGTGGCATCTGCCGAGTCGTCCCGTGTTTTCTTCTTCCTCCACATCACAGATCTAATGGATGTCGCGACGAGGACGAAGACATCGCGTACCCTCCTAAAAAAAGCACTTAGTTTCAAGGTTGCCTTGTAAATTTCTTCAATAGCTTGTTGGCGCCCCTTCGGAAACTCGGCTAACGATGTTTTAACCGCGTTGATCACCGCGTTACTTTCGTTTCACGACCTCGCGGTGGTTGCCCTGTAAACAAAATCGTTGGGAAAAAATGAGCGTTTTATTACGAGCGTATCTCTTCGCGATTGCCTCGCCTACAGCACGTGGTATTGCGCGGAACGCGTTCCGTTGCGCAACCGTTCCCGGTTACACGTCCACGCTCGTCGTCGACATGGAAAGTAGGCGAGAACGTTCCTCGAGTTTTAAAAACCCGACTCGCGGAGTTTGAAAATGAAAAAAGCTCGCGCGTGGCTGAAGGAGCTGATTTTTCGCGCGACGGAGCATTTTTCGTACCAGCGATTCGGTCGATCGGTTGTTCTCGTTAGGAATTTATTCGCATCGCGAGGAGGGAAACTTTCTCCGCGCAATTTACGACTTTCCGGCCACGAGGAGACCCAATGTACGGAAAGCTGCTGGACGAACGCCTCTCCAGAGTCTAATACGATTCCGTGTCGCTGGAAGACGAACCGACGTTTGAATAATTAATTCTAGGCCCTCCGGAGGTCGGAGTTGATTGAGAAATGTTCGTTCGTGTTCGCCGCAGGCGCATATTAGGAGAAACGATCACTGGACTTCTCCAACTACGAGAGAGTGGCAAGTATTTTCGCGTGGTTCGTGATAATTGACATTCCGCTTAACGTTTCGCGCGTTATTTATTTCCTTGTGTCGTGACCACGTGGCTCCGCCAGTCTTTGTCAGACCCGCACGTGTGTGGCCCTCGCGACGTTCGACCACCCGTAACTCGCGAGTAAACGCAGCTTTGTAATATTCATTATCTAGCCGTCAAGTACGCTTAGCCTCGAGCAGAGTTTTCTACGAAACGTGTTTCCGCAACCACTGAGCGTTGGGACATTGCGAGGAAAACGAGCTTTCGTTGTCCAATTCTACCAGCTGATACTTCTTCC
This sequence comes from Arge pagana, assembly GCA_963969455.1. Lineage (NCBI taxonomy): Eukaryota > Metazoa > Arthropoda > Insecta > Hymenoptera > Argidae > Arge > Arge pagana. Next base: position 1,125,449 of record OZ018312.1, on the reverse strand, counting down.
GACTTAATCACGCGCGAAGCATCTTCGTTTCTATTCACGTTCCTCGACCTTACGGCGTATGAAGTTGCTTCGCAGATTCACGACGACGTGTAAATATCGAGTATTCGATTCGCGAAGCTACCGAATAGATATCAACGATGCGAGAAATCCCTTAGCTAGATCAAATTCAGGCATCGATTCGCGATAAGTTTCACTCACCCTGATCCCAGAGCCAGATGCCGAGTCCAACATCCGTCGCGCTGTCCATTCGTCGGACGAGAATGAATTGAAAGGTGCGTAGTTACCAAGCTGAAGCGTCTTCGGCATCGTTGCCTTCCCCCGATCAGATTATCTCGTAGGTCGGCTTCTTTCATCGGTCGTGAATAGAGAAGTAAGCTGGCCGCCGTCAGATTACCGAAGCCACCTCGACGCCGGCATCGCCGCGTAGCTGTGAATCGTGCATGTATATTACATATGCGTGGGATAATTGTCGAATGACCGTTTAGGGTTGTTGGGCGTTGAAACTTTTGCGTGCCGCCCGATCTAGCTTAATTCGGCACCGCGTACCAAAATGGGGTTGTAAATCTGGCGGAAACTAATCAAGGCGAACTTTGACTCGAGTTTATAACGGTCGATGTTCCGCGATGTTCGAAAAGGGCGGAAGCTGCCACCACCGTTCGTTATCTCGTGCTCTTCGATATTAATCGCCAGCCTCCGCGACGACTCACGAGTAACATGGAGTCTTGCGAATGAGGTATGCACGCGAACTACTCGCGACGCAGAAACAAAGCTCCATTGCAAGTAGAAAAACTACAAACGCTCGGCTATGCGGAGGCGTCGCGTTGGGGTGAAGAGATGTTTGCTTGGCACGTCTCCCACGGAACGCTCATATTTCGCCGTCGACGAACGACGCAGTTACGCGCCAGCATTTTTTTCGGTAGGAAATTCAGCATGCGTGGTCAGCAACGTTTCGAGGAAGTGGATGGTCGCCGGGGTATTTTACGCGGGTCGCTCGACTTTTTTCTTTTTCGGGATCGTCGAAGAGACGAGTCGTGAGTTTTGAGAAGACGATGCCGAGAGGATGAAATCGCGAGAAAGCTTTCCGGGAGGATACCATCGATAGGGGAACGCGCGCGAATTTATTAGATCCGCGGCGCAAGATAGCCTCGATAAGAGCGTTGTCCTTGGCACGGAGGAAATTGGCAGGGCCACGTGGTGAAACGACGGAAATTGGCCGAGGATCGGGTTATATTGGTCGTGTGCTTCGACCGCGCACGGGAGTCCGAGGAAAGCGGGGAGACCCTCCGACGAAGAAAGCTTTCTCGGTGGTAGCATGCGGGTAGCGGAGTTGAATCGAAAACGGAAACTATTCGTGCCGCTGACGGGACGAGGGATCCACCTTCGGCGACGTAGTCCTCGGCTCGCGGAACACGCGTCGGAGCTAGAAGCGTGGCCGGAACGGGACCATCCACCTTTCGACGGTGCAGCAGCGTCTGCAATCCCGTTGTCCTGGGACGAGCACACGCGGAAGAGCCAGGGAGGGTCTCGACCCTGTGCAGCCACAGCTCCGAGTAGCAAGTATCGATCCACATCCATGGGCGATGCTGTGGCAAACCGAGCGGGCGGTGAATTCCATCGTCGTATGGAGCGGTGACCTCGCGGGATCCAACATCCACCGCTTCGTACTCGCGAGCAGGGTGAAGCGAGTTTCCGTAAACTGGTGCCCGCGACACGGTTTCGAGGAGGACGGGAAGGATGAGAAGTCTTTCTATCCCGAGGTGAAATTGAACGGTGATTCGATCGAAGCGATCGACGAGGAATCGCCACGGTTATCCTTTCGAGCTGAACGACATTGGCGACGATCTAGGGCGGGAGCAAAAAAGTTCCGAACATTGTCAACCGTCCGGTGCGACTGTCCGTGAAATGGTAAGATTGCCAAGGATTCTGTCACGGCTAATCGCGATGTGGCGTTACTCCGAAGATGGTACACGCTTGTCACGAAGACGAGTTATCGGAATGAGCGGACCAATTACCGACGATCGATTCGGCAACTCGAACCCAAAATTGTATTTGATGGGATAGGGGTTAGCTGCTTCGTCGCGTTGTTATCGAACTCCGAGCCGTTACCTGTAAGTTTCGGAGGAATCGAGATTGTCTGGAGACTCGTCGATGCGCGCAACTTCCGAATGACACGAAGGTAGGCACGAGTAAGAGAGAAAAAGAGAGAGAGAGCGAGGGAGCCGGGGGTTGCCGTCCGCATGGAATACCTCTTAGGTTCTTCGTATATCCACGGTCGCCGCGAAATGGGAATGAGAGAGGGCCGAGATGGCGGAGGGTGGAGAACCAATGGTGCTCCGTTGAAGGGACGTGGAATCGAGATTGTAGGGGCCGAGGGCACACGCGAGGCACAGCTGTGGCTGCATCGAGCGAAAGGTGGAACAGCGGCGGAGGGAAGAGAGCGAGAGACCGAGAGGACGGGGGATCCTCTTATATACACGCAACGACGTCTAAGGCCACCCCTTTGGAAGTTTTACCATTTCACCGTCTGGCGAAGCAATCTTCCGCTCGTGCCTCGGCTCTCCTCGCTCCTCGACTGTTACCGCGTGCACAACGAGCTTAGGGGATCTCCGTTCGCCGGATGCCATCTCCCATTTCGCGAAAAATGCGCGCGATGCCAGAGGGTTAACCGGTGGTCGTTAAACCCCCCCGGTTTTCAGACGCGAAATTGCATCGGACGCTAGTTAAAACTACGGAAGAATAAGAATTTCTACCGAAGAGGAGCAACGAACACCTGAATCGCGCTTTCCCGTTCTAATACAACTTCCTCCCTTGCCCTCCCTGACCCTTCCTGCTCCTTGGTTTTTCTCATCTTCCGCGCGGAAGAAGATCGAGAACGGTAGATAAACGGAGGTAAACCAGCGGATTGTTGTCTCGATATCAGCGGAAAAGGGTTGCCGTCCCAGGAGATGAAAATTCCACCGATACACTCGAAGCTCACTTGTAAATTTTCCCTTTATCTCTGGTAATTTTCTCGAAAGTACGACTCGGCGTTGCTAATTACGCGATCCGAGCAGCTCTCTCGCCTCGGATCGTGCAAAGCGTACAATTGATGAGAAAGCTCCCGTTCATTTTTCCAGTCGTACGTAGATACGCGTTGCCGGAACTTCGTCGCGATAACGCTATTCGCCGAGAGTTACGCGAATTTTATTGCGTTCCTTCCGTTCGCCCTGATTCGTCGTCTCGGAACTTTTTTAATAACCTCGCCCTTCTTTCTCCCTCGATCGGTCGGAGCTTCATCCGGTGGCTTCGTTTTTTCGTCTGAGAAAATTGAACAAAGGACCAAAATTAAATTTCGAATCCGATTCGTATAACTTCGAAAATGATCGACGCGCAAGTATGGAACGCGCGTGCCTTTCCTTTCGCTTCTACCTTCTTCCTGGCTCGGCTCGTCGAGCCTGAAATCTACCCTCCACCGATACGTTTGCCCCTGTTTCGCTCCCCCGACGTCGCCGGTATCCGCGGTACGAATGAAATTGCTCGCGCTTCGCAAAGAGAGGAGAACCGACGCGAGTGACATTTTTCTTCGACATTTCTCTCGTAAATAAGCAACGAGACGAGAATGGAAGTCGCGCGAGGCTCTCGGTTCCCCGGCGGCGGCTGATCTCCCTTTCCTCGTCGCTCGCGCGAACGCGATGCACCGTCGACCACTTTCTCCGAACGAAAGGTGTGGCCCCGTCGGATATCGTGCACGTCGCGCTGCGGCGACGACGAGGACGGCGATGCGGAAAAGGAAGGAGAAAACACCGCGCCAGGAAACGTGAAAGCGTAGGAGAGGAGGCGCAGGCGTGGGCGACGGGGCAGGATCCCCTGGGCGAGCAAACCTAATCTCGGGAGGCTGCGATGGTCGGCGAAGGAAAGGAAGATACGGTCGTGCCCGCGTGTGCGTAGCACGTACGCGTACGATGGACAGACGCGAGCGCGGGGCCCGTGAAACGTACGGGCGAACGCGAGCGTTTCTCGCGAAAGAAAACGGAGTCTTCCGATGCCAATAGACTTCCATGTTTACGCCCCGATTGTCACATATCGCATGTTTGCTCGCTCGTAATGAGATCCGAGCGGATTTTTGCAGGCCGAGCCGGAACCCTCCGCGAAGTTCGTGACTCTGGCGGCGTTCGCCTTCGCCGAGAGCAAACCAAACGCGACTGAAACAACGATAAACATGTCTCTCGCGATCTTTACGCACCTCGCGTTCGCCAACGAGAAACTCGAGGGTCCCGACGAACGTGAAAAACGACGTTGACGTTACGACAACGACGACTCATTAGCAGCCCCTCCGGACCTTCGGGACGAGCGTCGTTTATCCGCGCGTCGCCCCCGGCGTTATCCTTGCAACGGGATTCGCGCGCTCCTCTACCGACGCGACCTTCGCAGTCCCGAGACGCGACAACGAAGAGACGAGATACGCGTCGACGAGCTTTGGCATTTCAGGAATTCTCGCGGCGGCGAAGAAACGAATCGATAGCTTCGATCGTCTTCTCGCGAATTACCCCCACATCCCGCGGACGCGGAGCCCCGAAATGTTGGTACGAGACGCTAAAACTCCGAGGCAAACGTTTGTCAGGCTGATCCTCGGGGAACAACCACCGATATCCGGGGCTAAGAGGAAAGCTGATTCGAGGCACGGGTCACGCGATATATACGAGACGCGAGGTATTTCGGATAAACGTGCATTTTTATGCGCAACTTGTACGGAACACGCGGTGAAAAGATCCCTCCGCGCCGCCTACGGAACGCCGGCCTCCTTCTCCCCTATATTACGCCGACCCGAGCTTCTTGTCCCTCCGACAATCCAATTTATAAGCCGGATTATTCCGGGGATGCCGTTCGCTCCGTCGGGGGTTGTACACCAAGGTTTGGCGAGCAGTCTAGAAACCGAAGCGGGGCTATATCAACGGGCGAGTCTCGCCCCGGGAACATGGCCGATCGACTCCCGTCGTTTACAGACCAACCTACGCGCTCTCTGCACTCGGGGCTGAAAAAGCTCGAGCCATCGCCGTGACGGTGGTCCGTTTCTGCGACCTTCAACGTCTATACCGATCATCGTTTCGAAATTTTTATCGACTGGATCACGGGTTATCCTATTTCTCCTCGAACCTCTCTCTCTCTCTCTCTCTCTCTCTCTCTCTCTCTCTCTCTCTCTCTCTCTCTCTCTCTCTCTCTCTCTCTCTCTCTCTCTCTCTCTCTCTCTCTCTCTCTCTCTCTCTCTCTCTCTCTCTCTCTCTCTCTCTCTCTCTCTCTCTCTCTCTCTCTCTCTCTCTCTCTCTCTCTCTCTCTCTCTCTCTCGTCGCTTCGTTTCCTTCTTCTCGCACGCCGCCCCGTTGGGTTCGGTCGAATCGATCATCGCGACGAGCGCTGGGAGTGGCTTGGTCAAGAGAATCGACGAAGCTTGCTTTCGTTGTAGAAATCTCATTATCACGGAGACTTATGAAAATTACATCCGACGCGGTACAACCGCTGCTATATTTCGACCGACTCGAAGCGTCGAAAATCCAATGAGTGCTCACGGATGTCTGGGCGCGGCGCATGCGTGTGTACAAACCCACGCACTCGAGCACACGCGGTGAGTTTTTTCAGTGGAAGCGGAGGAATTTAGAGCGTGGTAATTGAAATACAGCCCTCGTTACTTCGCGGAGGTCATCGAGCGACGACCTTGGCTTTGTATCACCCGCTAAAGAACTAGATCAAGCGTACGCCTGAGCGGTGACATAACGTCGTTACATGACCTACGACGAGGAGATAAAAGGGGGAAGATTTGTCGCTACCACGCGACTCTCTCTACGAGGATCGTCAAGGTCGGGGAATCGAGCTCCGTGGGTTGCGACCAGAGTCAACGGACCGAAGGCGGTAGAATCCCGTCATCTACCCTCCGTGGTCGCTGAACCATCTCGAAGACAAGCTCCCCGCGACTTTCTCCAACGACTCTTCTATCCACAAATCTGGCCCAGTAAATCGCGGCGACTCGCTCGATGAAAAACGAAAAAAATGCAACCGAAGAGCTAAGGGCAGAGAGCGGAGACGACGCGTGAACGGTGCAAAGACGTCGTTTGCACAAATCGAGCGGCGTGATCGACGAGAGGTCGTTGTACTCGACGATATCTACTCGTTGCGGTGAAAAATATGTATTTACTCCGACGGCTACGGAGATACGGACTCGAGAGCGTCGCAACCATCGCCTAGTACCTAAAAGCACTCAAATAAATTATAAGAAAGGCGATAAAACGAGTTTAATTTATTTTAACTACCTCCTGTATGCCGAACGCGTAAGTTTTTCGACTAGCAGGCCGGTTCTCGGCCGTATCGGTAATGGATAATGGATGCTCTCCGCTTATTTTCAACCGAAGTCTTCGAACTCGTGCAGCGTTTCGTATCCTCGTATCCCTGCTCTTAACGCCTCTTCTCTCGTCGGCTCTCGCATCCAGAAGCCTTTTCGTCCGCGTGGGGCCGGAGACACCGCGAGTTTCTCTAACGACCCGAGAAAAGCTTCCACGAAATTTACCGTCCTCGGGTTATCCTCGATTAGGATTTGATCGCCGTTTCGTTGCCGAGTCACACGCTTCTCGTAATCGCGCAATATTTTCAGAGCTCCACGCGTCGCGCTTCTCGACCTCGCGTCAACGATCCGCTCGACCTATTACCTATACGTACGTACTCTCCGACCGCGCGAGAACCAGAGATGGAACTTTTCACGGGCGGGAATTTAATTTTTTCGCAAATTATCGAGAAGCCGACGAGAGTGCCGAGCGGATCCGACTAATTCTCAATAACGATCGGCGGATTAACCTTCATCCCTCTTCACTTCAAAACCCGAAACGGCTTTCCGCCGCATCGATCCTATCGCACCCTCTCTTCGTCCTCCTCGTCGTTCCCCTCGAACCGCGAGCGGAGAACTTCGAGGACGATCGTCTTATTGCCGAACTCGCCGGCACCCTCTCCTGCTCTTAAATTCTCGAAGTCGTTCCTATTTCGCGAAAACCAGTTCCCTAATCAACCGCTGGACGTCGACAGACAAAATCCGAAAATAAAGTGGCCCCGTTATCCTTCGCCTCGTTTTCTCGTGGCTCGATCCGGATCGAAGTCCGTACCCACCGACCCCGCGTAATCGACCGTCCACCTTCCACCCCTCGTCGCCGACTCGCGCCACCGTTTACCAGCGATTCGGTGCGACTTCGTCGAGGATTTTCCCACAAACCATCGTTTTCTCAGTTCTACGCGATGCCGCGAACCGCCCATCTTCTCGCCGCGGAAACGGGAACCTCCGTTCTCGCTAGCTACCTCTCTCGAGTTTCGACCATGTTGGTTTTCGGAATCGCATTCGTAGTCTCTTTTGCGCGAAGCTGCGTCTCCCCGCCCGAGAAACGCAACAGAAATCGACTTACCCCGAGACAGAAGCGAATCGAGAAACACGACCTAAGGTTCTCGGTTCGATTCACCCTTTCTCAACCAGATGACGAAATCCGGCGACGAATCGAACGCTTTCGGTTGAAGTTCTGGGGAAAGTCGTTTTCTCGTGGAAAAAGTTCGCCCCGGCGTACAGGTAAACGGCGAATATCTTGGAATTCTCTAAAGAGTTTACAGAACGGACCCCTTTCACGACGTTTTATGGCTGACAGAAAACGAGAAAGTTTCTACCCTGGGCCCGTTGCACAACCCTTTTACAACCGTTTGCCGCGGTAAATACGCGCATCGCGCTTTCGAAAATTACCTCTCTCCTCGATTCGTGACCGTTGACTTTTTTCCTCGCGACCTACCGAAAACGCCGCCGCCACGTGCTGCGAGAATAGAATTTCGGGAAAAAGCGAATTTGGGAAGCTCGCGAAAAATGAAATGTGAACCGGAGAGCGAAGAACAACAAAAAACTGATCGATTTTTCTCGTTCGTTGCAGATTACTAGAACGAGCACGGGCCACCATTTCCGCCATCCCCTGCAGTGGTGAGTATAACGTATTATCGCGTACTCGAGTTATTGTCTCGATACGTCGCTGACGATTTTCCAACTGGCTGCAATACCTCGAAAAGTCATCGCGCGAGAGGCGAGACGCTGCGACGTCTGCTCGGACGATGCGTCGATTCGTAGGATAATTTAACGCCCGGTGCATTTTCTCCGTTTAACAAGCGAAATTTCACCGATCCTCGCAATAACAATTACTCGAGTCGCCTAACCACGCGAAATAACGCGCCGCGCGGTCGTATTTTATTCGTAATCCACTCGTAACCGCTGTCATTCGTTTTCATGAAAGCAATCGCAAACTAGACGCGAATCTCGTTTAATTTACATACGAATATACATCGGGCATAATTCGTCCAATGGCAAATCCGCTTACGGGACACGCGTTACCATCGCTGCGCGAGCATACAAATTTGCCCCCTTCGAGTCGAGTCGAGGCTGAGTCTATTCTCAGTCATTTCCTTTCGCGAAATTCCAGTCACGCTTCAAATTATTACAACGTTTGTCCGCGGACATCTACGAGTAACGATCAACAATCGGTCGCGTGGAAATACGACGCTTCGCTAAAATGATTTATCAATGTACGACGAAGCGTCCCGTCGCCATCGCGCGATTACAGACGAACAGAAAAGTCGTACTCCGTTGTACTCTTCGATCCTCGTTCCAATGTTCAACGTGACAACGATCCAGCATTTTTTCAAACTTTACCCGCAGTTTTCCAACGTTGTTCATTTTCAAATTTTCATCTCGGCGACAAATTTATCCCCGCAAAATTGTGCTTTCCATTTTTTTCGTCGATAACAAATATGGGTTGGATTTCTGACTCGATCGTCGAGCGTCGAATATTCGATTTTTATATCTTAAACAGCCTGAAAAAAATGTCATCGGAATTCTTCGGTGCGCAGTTTCGTTCTGCGACGACGACTGATTTTCTTTGAAAAATAAATTCTACTTCGACCCGTTTCCAAATCCAGTTATTCATTTCCGATCCGACATTTTGCATTTTTCGTTCTCCTTTCCGAAGAACATTGGTTTACATCTCGCTGCTGCTACGTTTCTTTTCCACTGCTCGTTGCACTTTCCGAAAGGTTTTCCCGACAAGTTTCCCGAGGTCGCGCCTCGAGCAGATTTTCGTGAGTGTCGGGCATGGTAAATTGTTTCATCACGCAACAGGTGGTAAGTATCACGCGTTCCATGGAAACAAAGATGTTATTGATCGCATACCGAGCCTCGTTTAATTTAGCTATATCAACACGCGAACTCTGGCAAGTCGTATAAATAGTTGGAAAATTTTTCTTCACACCTTCGAGCGATCGTTGTCTCGAATCACTTCTCGGCGCGCTTCCCTTCGCCACGAGCCCCGAACGACGACGAGGGCACTGCCCTCTCGATCGCCCTTTACCCTGGACAGTTTCCCTCGCGTTTACGAAATGAAAAAACAATCCGATTTTCCCCGTGTAAATAAATTTTTCGAAGAGAACCGGAAAAAAAAATACGAAAATACACCTCGTCGTCCCATTTTCTATATAAGTCGAAGACATTCTGGACGAATCATCGTCGAAAATAGCGACTCGACGAAATCTATCGCTCGGTTGTTGAACAAATAAAAAGAGAACGGGGGTTCGGTTTCGAGAGAAAAAATCGAATAACTTTATCCGTCTTCGCGACGGATTAAGTTATTCGATCGCGGAATCAAATTCGGATTCCATTGATCCGAGGATCGATGGAATTTGCTATTCGCTAATCTCTACATCCAAATTACAACAAATTACGTGGGAAATTGATAGTTTATTGTAATTCGCGGTGTTTCGGTCGCCGGGCTATTCGAATCTCGATGGAACGGAGAATAAACAAAATTTAGAAAAAGTATAAAAAGACGAGCGGAATAAAAACGAGATAAACAACACCGGTCCCGCGGATCTTTGCTCGTCCGGAACGACATTACCGATCAATTATCCATCGGTTCGTAAATCGTGGTCTCCGCTGACGCGTCGTCGGATGCGATTCTCTATTTTTCGACCTTGTATATTCTAATTTCGCGTTCGTGAAATACGGCGGGATCGAGATGAGAGGTACCAGACTCTGGGAAACGAGGTATGCGCGGTATGTAGAGAAATCTTCGAACGACGAACGATAAATTAGGATGCCAAACGTCTTACGAGTGGTTTGGTCGGATAGAAGCGAGGAGAAAAAAAACATCCGATAAACAGCGAACGAGTGATAGGAGAGCGCGGATTGCGGGCGAACTTCGACAACGGTTGTCTCGAAAACGTTCGATTGATATCCATTGGATTCCAAATATGTCGAGCTCATCTCCCGTCATTCTCGAGAGCGCGGTGTTATTTTTCTGGCGAGATTAAATTCAGCACGACCCAGTCAACGAGCAGCCGACGTGCTTGTCGGTGACGACGGTCCACCATCGTCGACTCATGCTGGGACGATGCTGTCGCAATAGCGAGGCTCGATGACTCGCCACCGATAAGTAGATACTCGTCACGGTAGTAGCTTCGATCGTTGGTAGCGAGTGATATTTCTGGGACGAGACGGATCCCTCGGGAATATTTACCCAAATTCATCCTCCACTTTTCGTCTCTATGACCAGCGGGAATGGCTAGCGAACGCCGCGACACCGAGTTGCTCGAAAATTGATTCCACGAGCCTCGAGACACGTTCGTATTATTCTCATCGATCTCGGCCCATCCCCGATGTCTCAAATCCACTGGCATTCGCGAAACAACGTAGCATAATCGGTGGTCGCGTCCTGCAAGCTCGCGCGATCCATTATCCCCCGAGAGAAATGGCAGTCGGACGGAGCGGCTGCGACGAAAAAGCTCGCGATAAGCTGCGCTATCGACGATCGTCGTTCGGTTGAAATATGACCCGAGATTCCAATTGCACGGAGCCTCGTCTTCCGAGCACTCGTACGGCATTCGTAGTCGGGTTATCGCGAGGCGAGTGCCGCGAAGCATTTATCTTTGCACGTCCGAGACAAGGGAACACGAAACAAAACTCGGCCACTGACTTTATCAATGATTCCACGAGGAGGAGTGACCATTGTTGGAGATGTTCTCTGGCGTGGCGTGCACGGGCACAGTCTTATCGCTCGCCGCGAGACTCGGCGCCATCCTCTTCATCGGGCTGCATCTCTCGCGGTATCCCATGATGGCCGCCGCCACCGCATCTCTCTCTCTCTCTCTCTTTTTTTCTCTCCCTCTCTCTCTCTCTCTCTCTCTCTCTGTATCTCTTCTTCTCGCTCGCTCTCGCATCGCTCCCCCGAGAGTTGCGCTCTCGGTCGCTCGCCGCAGCGTTCACCCAACGCGGAACCCTTGCACGCACCAACACTGACGCGCGCCGCACACCCACGCGCATCGAATTCGTGGTAGATGCTCCCTTTTCAACTTGCGGCCATGTTGCCGGAGGGTCGGGCCTCCGAAAAGGGATCTCGCGATTCATTGGTTAGAAAAGCGCTCTTTCCGGCTCGGGAGCGAGAGAGAAAGAGAGAAAGAGAGAGAGAAGCTTCTGCTCGTTTCGTAGTGCGAGATGCTCTTCTCTCGGTTCCTCGGGATGTAGACAGAGACAGTCGTCGCCCCTTGTTTGCCTTTGGGACATTTAAACAGCCGCGCCGTTTCCCTGTGCCTCGAAAATCCGTAAGCGCGCACACCCGGATATCGCGGAGCTGGTGGACCGCGTGGACCTCGTGCAGATACCTGCATGTCGCTGTCGAGAAATAAAAACGCTGGTCGCAACGATCGAACCCCGCGGAGACTTTCGTCGGGTTCGATCGGATCGATCGTCGATCGCGTGACGCGATAGTTCTGCCTCGAAAGAACTACGTGTAGCCTCGAGGCTCGTTGGAAGGCAGAAATCTTGAAAAAATTACGTAATCCACGACGTAACCGCTGCAACGGTACCTGGACGACCGATCGATAGATAGGTGGAGAGAAAAAAGCTAACCTTCGATTCGAATATTTGACTAGCCGACAACTGAGATTCGATTATTAATTTAGTAATGCTCGGTCACTCGATAATTGAGAAACGTTTTAATTTATAGCTACGCCAAACGGTTTCGACGTGTCGCAATTGATATACCCGATACCCCGGGGCACGATAACTCGCTGACCCGAAAAATTCGGACCTACGTAAATTCGTCGATCCAGTTGCTCGTTTCGTATTCGCGTATTTCATCCTCGGGCGCGCGAACTCTGATCATGGCTCGGCAATATTGTGGAATTTCCTGCGCGGTTATTTTTTAGAACTGAGCACACAGCGGGTACGAGATTTACAGAAGCGATTGCGAAATCGATTGTCTCGTTAATGATTCATCGGATCTCCACCGAATCGGTTCAGAAAAAAATTAACTCACTCGGGCCCTTGCACGGATAATTTTCCCAAGAGTCTCTCAACGAGGAAAACGATGAACTTGTATGTTGGCTTACCACAAATTTTCTCCGAGTATAAGTATCCTTATAGATAACCAAGAACGGATGTCACGAACTCGCGACCGAACGTGATGCAAGCTCGAGGGTTGAAAAAAAACTGCAAGGTAAAGACGTATCGGCGAGAGAATCGAAAAAGTGAAATCTTACCCCTTCCCAGGCAACCCTTTCGAAACTTTCTAAGTTTTATTCTCTTTATTCTAACCCTAAACTACTGCTTTCTCGAAACCCCCGCCATTCTTCGCCGATTCACGGACTCGTAACGCTTTCGTCCAGCTCATCCCCCCGCCGTCAACCCAATCGCTTTCTTATTGCGCTCTTTCCGTGGACTTTTTCAACCCGTTTTTTACGATCCGTCGCCCTGTACTCCACGAGAGAAAGTTTTACGAACCATCCCTCCGGCACGCACCGGCTATCCCGACCGACCGAGGAGTTGTTCCCAAGAAATTTCATTAGCGCGTGGTACCGCAGATTCATAACGCGAAGTTCGCATCAAATATCAAAGTTCAGCCCTCGCTACATCGATCTGCAATAACCTCCCTCCCAAAGGCTGAGACGTGAATAATGAAACGCGGCTCTTCCCAACCGTTCCTCCATATTGACCAGTCGAGTAGGAATCGATTTCATCGAGGGTGGTAATTTCTTACACCCGTTCACGCCTCGGAAATTTCCGCAAACGCGTATCGCGCGTCTCGTACGATTCACGGCGAAAAACGAAAGGATAAATTGGTGTCCGTCTCTGCTTCTCCGATAATCGGTCGCAGCAGTGACAATCGGTTCTGCGCATAGACAAAAAAGTTCAGCTCTGATCGTTCTTTATTCCCGATTATTTCGGGTGAAAGCAGAATTTCGGTATTACAGTCGTTCCACGATGATAATCGTCGTGCTACAATAATTTCCTCCGTCTTCTATCACGTCACGACGAACTAACAAGTATAACAATCGAGTTCTGGGTACATGAAACGAGACGAGTAGTAACGCTTAACCGATTTATGTCTAGCTTATAAAAATATCTAATGTAAGCCGATGTTCCGGTTGACGACGATTGCTCCTCGAACAGTCCTCGGCCATCCGTACGTAGATGTTTTCGGCGACTTCCAGCAAACGACGAGGAGCAGCGACGTGGCGGAGCAACGTAGAACGGTGTGGCCTCCTGTTACGTATACTGAAGGTATACCGGACAGGAATACACTCAGGATACATTCAGTATACGTACAGGGGGTTTCACATTCCTCGACGAGACGCGGCATCGCATCCTGACCCCTGGTTCTCAGCGACGACGCGATGCTTCTTCGACGACGCGTCATCATCGGTCGTCTGGCATCGAGAGCAGAAGTCTCGCCTCGTCGGGCTCGAGAGCTAGCTGCCCTCGTACCACCGCCGACCAAATGTTCACCGAGGTTTTTCCATCTTCTTTATTTTGTATATATATATACCCATGTATATTTCCACGAAAACTGGCCGACAATTCGTCCACGTCGGAGCCGCCAGTCGGGTCGTTCTTCCTCGAGGATCGGGGAAGCAGCAAACGCGTGCCACTGCCTGCGAACATAAATCGAACGAGGAGTCATCGACTGGACGTACAATCTTGGCCGTATCCCGGGATACGGCGAACGAGTCGAAGATATATCGCCGGAGCTGAAGCGAGGGGAACTCGAACGCTCCGTCGAGGGAGTATCGCGAAGGGTCGCGAATAATAGTCTCCGGTTGGCGATAACGCCCGATGCGTGGAACGTGGCACGTTTCTGCCGGCGCGATCGACGTCGTCTGCCCCGTGGGACTGCGAGATCAGTCGTACCGGCGAGTCGGGCGTGTTGCCTGCGATCGGGGGTCAGCCTCGCCGCGGACCCGTATCCCGACACTTCGTGACCATTTTCGAAAGGAACATCCGACCATAGCAAACAACGACTGACCTGCTCGTCTCTCCGTCATCCTTGCGGAACCTCGGTCGTCTTCGTCCTCGCTCCCCGATTCTTCCTCCGTATTCCGCCTCGACAACTTCCGGACTTCTCGTCTCCGATCTGAAAATATTTCTCTCATTAATCGCGATCCGTAGCCACGAACACCGCGCGATGATCTCTCGTCCGTCACTTTTCGTTTTTCCCTCTTTCTCTCTCTCCGAGCATCGCCTCCGCCAACAATCTTTCTCCCTCTCTCTCTCTCTCTCCCTCTTTCTCGCTCTCTCTCGTCCCGCTGTCGCGTCTCCCTCTCGCTCGCTCGCTCTCTTCTCGCGCGCCTCGCGCTCTTCGCCTTCGCACGGATCTATCCGAATGACAGCTGACAGCTGACGGCGCCGTCCATCCAGCAGCTCCACGAACGTCGCGGCTCGAACAAAGATGCCCCGTAGTCTCGTGGGTGTCGGAGGTCAAACGTACTCGGGCGGCGACGTACTCGGTGCGCGGTTCGCGTCCGACTGGCAACAGCCGCCGTCGTGGCGCTGTCCGATGCGCATCCTTTGCGTCACTCGCGCGACGTTTACGATATCAAAAATTCTCTTGATTGTTGTTATAGAACGACGCGTATACAGACACAGCGGCGCGTAGACGGGGGGCACCGACGCGTACGACCGCGTGCGCGTCGTCGTACGTGACACGGGGCGAGAGAGCGAGAGAGAGAGCGAGAGAGAGACGACGCATCCCGCGTCGGCACACGTGCGATCGGGGCGAGGGTGCGAACGTTTCGCTCGCGAAGGGTACGCGTCGCGGAGGCTCTCTCCCCCCGACGACTCGTCGACTCCTCGCTCGCCACGAGGTTGGTTCCCGGATGTTTTTCTCTGACAGCCGGTACATGACTACTACTATCCGTCCGCGTTCTCCGGGTGTCTGCCTCCGCTCCGAAGCGCCGAGGCTCGCGCGCGCGGACGCAGAGCTTCTCTATCCGGTACAGCGTCGCCGTTGGATAGGGGATCGCCGAGGGGGAGAGAGGGTCTACGCGGGGGTGGGGACCGCTTGATAACGCGCAGGGTCGACCAACCCCTACCGTCGCGTCGCGTGGGTTCGTCCTTCGTACCTCCTCGCGTCCCTTCCGTCCCGCACCGCCGCTCATCCCCATCGTCCTTCTCCTCCTCCGCCTCCACCTCCTCCTCCTCCTCCTCCTCGTCGTCGTCGTCGTCGTCGTCGTCGGTGACGCAGCGCCGCTACGGATACCTACGAGAACAGAGAGATGGAGAGAGCGAGGAGTACGCGTCCTTCGCCTACGACGAGCCTCCTCGTCGGTATCGCGCGTCGCGGAAGACCCATTCGTCGTATTTAACGTACTCGCGCGCGATTACGCTACTCGTACGGAAGATAGCGGAAGGTAAGGCGAGCCGCGTTCGATTCGGAGCTACGGTGAAGGTACGCGGTCCGCGAGTCAACCCCCTCGAGCGAGTGGTTGCCTCGTGGCGCCACCGTGGCACGGAACCGCGAAGCTCCTGGTACCGAAGTTACGTCTCGTTACGTCTCTTTACGTTCGACTGCCGCCTCGCGGTAGGCGAACTTTCAGGTGTCGGAGAACGGAGAACTCGAGAATTCGAGAAAGAGGCTTCCGAAGGTGACGAGAAGATGGCCGGTGGAAATCGAAGGACCGACGCGGTACTTTGAATCGAAGCCGAAAAACTCTCCGAAACTGGATTCGAGACGTTATTGGCGAGGAGAGGAGATTATTTGTTCAACCGAGCCGCGCCGGCACGCGATGTATTTTTACTTCCATCCTCATCCAACGAATACCACGGAAATATTTATTCCTCCGCGATTCCCGGATGTAGACGGATCGCGGGTTCGTAGCTCCGCGGGATCGCAGCCGGTTGGTTTGTTTTTTCCCTTCTTTTACTTTTCGACCGCGCGTATTTCGCCGAACGCGATCGACTCCTCGCCGCGGGTTCGTGCTTTTTTCACGCTTTTTTCCGACGCCTCGTAGTCTGCTGCCATCTGTCGCCGGACGCCGGAACCACGGAGTGCAGGGCATCGACGCCGCGGTCGTGACGCGAAAGCCCGGAGCGGCGCGAGGCGTCGGTGACTCTGGTTGGTCGTCCGTCCTTCCGCGTAATTTTTGAGGGAAAAAGGCGAAGCGTCCTCAGTCGTCGACGATGGTGTACGTCGGACGTCGTCGGGTCGTTGAGTCGCGTACCGAAACGTGAAATAAACATAACACGCCGACGATTTATTTCCCCCGCGTGGAGAAGGATTCGCCGCGAGCGAGGGAAGGAATAACCGTCGCGACGTTTCCGTACGACGCGTCGTACGATCGATTTATCGCCGGTGTCGATTTCCATTCGCGGTCGGGGAGAGAGGAGCGAGACGGGGAGGCCGACGAAAAGCTCCGACCGGATCGATCGGATCTCTCCCGCCCCGCTGCTCGATTTCCGGTAAACTTGGATCGATTTTTTATTACGCTCGCGCGAATCGCGGTTGTATTTTTATCGCATCGCTATTTCTTCCCTCTCGATTCAGTTTCGCGCACTCTCTCCGTCGGTATAGATTTTATTGGCTCTAATAAAGCAACAACTTGACTCGAGACTCGGGACCATTTTCTAATGGTATCTCTTTACGACTCTCGACGTTCCGCCGATATTTCTCTCCGCCAGGTACCCGGTATACCAATCACGCCGAGTACCTCCTCCATCGAGGCACAAAAAGCAAAGGAGAAAACTGTTTCGCGTAGCTTAAGTTTATTTTAAACTCAACGAGCTAGTCAATTTTATAACCGTACGTCGACCCGAGACGTTTCCTTCCTGGTTTCACGAAACGATTTGAGAAAGATAAGAAATTACCTCTGCTCGTTTCCGATGTAGCTGTAAACTTATCCGAGTCCCGCGCGAAATTACTGACATCTTCACCCCCGCGACGAATATCCGTCGCATGTGAAATCATCGCGATCCGAAGCCGCGATCGAGACCTTACCTCGCGGCCAGATACGCGAGTTCGCCTCGAAACAACGAAAGTGTCGAAAATTTCGTCCAATTATCCGACACTCGCGTCTCTCTCTCGGCGTCCAGCTGGGACATTCCGCGTTCCACGCTGCTTCTCGCTTCTCTGCAACGAAAAAATTTGCCGTTGGATAATTATTTTCCAATTTCGAGCCCCGTAATTCTGGTTCTAAGACCATTCCATACCTCGAAACGCCACGTTTGAAAGTTATTACGATGCATACATTATCATTTTCGTGGCATTTTCTCGCCCTTCCCGCAAATTCTCCCGCGTTCCTCTCGGCTCGACGTTGCTCGGCAGCGAGGACCGACGATTTTTGAGTTAGGAAACGAATGCGACGAGACTCGGCGAAGAAAGTTTGCGAACAAAGTCGTGAGAACGGAGTCCCGCGATGGATATTCGAGAGTTTGCGTTAGTTCCGCGGTATAAAATAGTCGTATGAATAATATTTCGATAATTATGTAGAAAAATGACGGCAATAATCTTAACGTACGTGTTGGCGGTCGAGGCTGGCTCCGCGGGCTGTTCTCCGCTGTGAAATCCTTCGTTGCGTGCCGAGGCTAAACGGCAGACGTGGCTCGCGCGGCTAAAAGCTTTCGCCGCATCTGTACCGCGTGGAGCGACTGTAAAAATAAAAACACGGCGTATCGCTCGGTGTACGGCGCGTAATTATAGCGTGACCGGGATGGGGAATACGCCTCGCTCGTTATCGTGTCTCGATCCTGAAAACGTTCCCGTGAAAATTTGGAAAATCGTACAACGCTCGTGGAGTCTCCGCCGCATTCGTACCCCCCGCCCCCCCGAATCGGGCTTATTTCCGGATCATCGGCATCGATCACCGTTCATCGTTACCTTTATCCGCTTGTTTCTTCGCGGCGAAGAATGTCGGCAAGTTTACGGCAAGTTTTACGCGGCGAAAAGTCTACCTCGACCGCCCGGTTATGGCAGATAAACTCGATAGTAAAACGAGCGTTTTACCGGCCGATAGTCGGCTTCTCTCCGCTAATCAACGAACGATTATCGCTCGATTCGAACTTTACGCGTCGTCGGTTTGATTCCACGGCAATCATCCAGCCCGACTCGTACCGGAAGCACGATCTGCCCGCGTCGGTTTTCGGACGGGGAGACGATTCTCGTGCCTGTTTTCGCAGTCGCGAAGGCACCGATTCCTCGTCTCGTGCCTCGCAGCCTGCGTCGATAATCCCAGCGCGATATACGCACGGGACACGAGAGTAACGAATCCTAATCGTCGATCGCGTGACTCGCGGTCTGAAATTTACCAAACATCGCGGCGACCGGTCGTCCGGGCCGCCGGGGAGCGAGACTTCATTTCGGTTGAGGGCAAAAAATGGAAATGACGCGGTGATAAATCGACGCGAAGATATTTCGGGGCGTCTGCGGACGTTCAACGATGCATGGAACGGACCGTAGCCACGTTTCTTCGTCGATTTATCTCCGGCTGCGCCGGTTATCGCCGTCGCGACGTTCGTTTTCCAATCGATGATCGTCGCGACGAATCTCGGGACGTTTCGGCGGGAGGATCGAATCGCGTCGTTGGGGTGAAACGACGAGCGATCGTTCTCGATACCCGGCGGGGAACGCGACGTCCCGCGATGCCTCTCGCGTCGTGTGTACGCGGTGCGATGACTTTTTCCGGCGCAGGTAGGTACGAGACCGGGGAAGAGACGATCGGTCATTAAAATAATGAGCATAACTCGCCGTAAGCAAAATGGTCATTTCGCACGGCGGAGGGAGGCAACCGACCGAGAAAACGCGAGAACGTACCTGTAGGTATATTCGCGGGAAAAGTATCGCAACGAAATTTACTTGAAATAACATGGCATGGTGATAAGTTGCGCGTACAAGAGGGCTTATTATGCAATTACCGGGGTAATTTCGGCCGCATTGCACCGTGCAGCTATCTCTTGCTCTCTCTCTCTCTCTCTCTCCTCCTCTCTCGGTCGTGTTTTCTCTGCCCGCATGCGGCGACGCGCGGTCGAGGCTGGAATGGCCGCTGCGTTGCGCGGTCAGGCTCAGACTCTATCGCTCCGAGTTCTGGGACAAGGAGAGTCGGCGAGCGTCGAGGCAGCCAACCCTCCACACGGCCAACCATAGTCGCCCGTAACCCACGCGGTCGACCGGGTCTGCAGCGCGGCCCGGCAGCCATCATGAATGCTGGTAAAATATGTATTCGGTTCGCCGAGTTGGGGGAACTTGTTGGCCGGTCGCCCGACTCTTCGGAGCGACGAGGACGGAGACGAAAGCGGGCTTGGAATAGGGAAAGAGAGAGAGAGAGGGAGAGCGACGCGAGAACTTGTTTGGTAGGTAGGAGCGAGGAAGTATGCGTATGCGGAGAGTGCAAGAGAGAGAGAGAGAGGGACAGCGAGTCGTGGGCAAAAGCACGGTTTCATTTCACGGGAAGATAGGTAAAAACGCGATGTCGAAGTATTTTTCATCCGCGGTAGAGATGGAATAGAGATGACCGTCTGCCGGTATCCGTACGAACGTCGCGTGTACCCGAAGGAACATCCACGTAAATATATATGACTCGATATCGCGTACGCGCGATTCCGTATCGATGCGCGATGGTATCACGTACGCGTACTCTGTCCCGATATTCTCTGATATTCATTCGCGAAAATGCGGGAAACTTATGAATATAGATGGTCGATTGCAACGTAGAGGCGATCCGGTGTTCGATAACACCGCACGCTTCGCCTACGTTATTCGCAAGAATATGTGCAGCGTCGAGTGTTAGTCGAGTGTACGAGCGAACCGGCTTATGCCGCGGTGACAATCTTAGCTTCGAATTAGCCCTATGAACGAGGTACTTATTACCTCGCTTCGTTCAACTCGGTATCGTGGATCGACTAGATTCGAATTTATACATCGTGGTCGTTCTAATGATAGGCAGATGTCGAGTTTCACCGGAATGACACGATCCGAGGACCGATGCCTTTTCTCACCTACGTATATCGCGATATCTACGCTCAGGATCGAAAGCTCCTTTGTACAGGGTGGTGGAAAGTATTGAAAACATTGCCTCGCGTATCGAAGTGAGAACAAGTATGAGTAGTGCGTATACGGTGAAAAAATGTCCGCCTAATTTAACACAAAAGTTGGTATCCACAACTTTTTTTTCACACAAACTTAGTGTAGCGCTGTACACACTCCTTGTGTAGTGCCGAAGTAACGCGCTTCTATGTTAAGAGTAGCATAAACCAGTGCTGAAGTAACATTTGAAAAGTGTTACCTCGGTATCAAGTAACATTTTTGCGCGTTGCAAAACGGACTGCGAGGACAACACTAACGATCGTGTTGAATCGACGCACTAGAATGTTAAATATTCTACACACCGAATCTCACACGTTACACAACGACAGACATTTTTTTACGGCGTAGATCGGTATTCGAATGGCATGGAATTTACGCTGTCTTCGCGTGCGCAACGCGAGCTGTCTTTCGTCGGGAACCGAGAACATTTGGAATGATTTGGAGCCCGTTACTCGAATATACGTGCTCGTACCCGCGTAAGTTGGTATCACTCGGTTGGTTGGAGGGGACAACCGGTTCGAAATTCGGTTGATAAGAGAGCTCTCCTCGGAGCGGGAATGAAAAGAGAGATTGTTTTATACTACCGCGACTGATTTTCGAGCATCCACCTCGTTTATTTGGTCATTCGAGGATGAAAATTGCGGCGAAACGTCACTGGGTGGCAGCTCAGCACGTAATAGTGGTGAACTTTATAGGAGGATAAATTAATCCGCGCGCGTCTCTTGTCTCTGAAGTGTAGTCGTGCCGTAATGCCTTGATTATGACGACGTAATCGCGGCATCAACGTTTATATTTATAGGATAAGATAAGCATATTATATTCCGAGGCGCGCCTCGACATCGCTGATACGCGTACTCGTTTATACGCTCGGTGACCCACGTTTCGTCCTCCCGTCTTCGCGTACGAACGCCGTAACCAAGATTTTACAGCTTTCACTTTATCCGGACGATCAGCCGCGATATTTATTCAATTTGCAATCGTACGCTCGATGAACTCTCCGAAACTGCGGAAAATATCGCTGATGTCGTACGAATTTTTACCTCGACACTCGCGTTTCCCTCGACCATCCGACACTGGAAGACCAACGAAACCGGCTGTCGTCGCGCAGTCGACTGCTAACTTCGATCCCGCGCCTCCTATCCACGTAACAGGGTGGCCGATTCGACGGATCTAACCCGCAGCCACCCAGTAAATCCTTCCAAAACAGATTCGTAAAAAGCAGTGCTTGAAAATGCGAGAGTCCGGAAGTAACTGTCAACACTCCGCGTGTAGTAACGTCGTAGTTGATGCGAATATTCCGATGGATCGCGACCAACGTATCGCGTGCTCGCACCTCGGCAAACGCCTCGGTTTCGCACCCCAGTTTCCTTTTTATTCGATGCAGCGCCTAAATCAACGATTTCCCCAATTTCGCGAGAAACGTAACGCCGCGAGGCAGCGTTATTGCCAGGATCCTCACCGAGGTAACGGCTGGTAGTAGTGGTAGTCGTGGTAGTTGGTAAATTACAAGGGTGTAGAAAAAAATCCGACACGTCCTAACCGGGCTTTAGTCCTGTATCCGCGGGAGGGAACTCCTTATTTTTATTCTCGCGTCGCTCCGCGCGTCCTTTAATCCCCGAACCAATCTTCCACCTCTCTCCGCCGACCTGACCCCCTCTGACCTTCCACTCCCGAACCTTCTTCCGTCGCCTCGTTTCCAGAAGAACGCGCGCCCCAACGACGGAGCGCGAGAGAGACGAGTCTCCGATCCCCCCCCTATTCCCGCCGCGAATCCCTATCCCCCGTCCCCTCCCCGCCCCGAAAACTCCCTTTCCCTTCGCCCTTCACCTGCCCCGACAACCGGCGGATCTTCGCACGCCTTTACACGGTTACACACCGGTGAAAGAAACTGCCGCGATTCAAGCCAACCAACTATCTCTCTGCCCACCCACTCGCTCGGCGCAACTCCTTTCCTAACTCGAAGTTACGCTCCCGTTCTCCCCCCGCCGGACATATGTGTCCGAGGAGACGACGCAGGAACCACCACGCGAATCCATACAATCAAGACTGCAGTCTTCGTATTCGCGGAGGGTTCGTTGCGTTAAACGATCCATTCTATTACCACGTATACTACGCGCGCGCGCGCGCGGAAACTCGCACGTACGAGGTCCGACGCTCGTTCCTCCACGGTCCATTTGTTCGGCGACCTTTCTCGAGAAGAGAAGAAAAAAATAAATAAATAAATAAAACACCCCTCGCCTTCTTTTATCCAAATTAATCCTGACTCGTGGCACGAGATTTCCTCGTCGTTGCTCCCTTCGACGTTGCTTTTTCTCTTCTCCTTCGATCTCGTTCGATCTCGGTTCGCAGCTTCCTCGATGTTGGGCGAAATGTAAACAGCGCTTATAAATTGAGCACAACGCGCGCGAATGTAGCGAACGTAGCTGCGGGAAGGGGCAAAACGTGGGACGAGTGTCCTGTCGCCCACCCAGGCGCGATATCCTATTCGTTACGGAACATGCGCGACGATCACGAGACGAATAAAAATGGTGATTTTTCCAATTAATTTCATAATAATCGTTCGCCCAGCGTCGCCGAAAAGAGCTTACGTACGTATTGTATACGCGTTACGAGTTGATCGACGAACGCGGACTGCAATTTTATCCTGGCCACCGACATTCGTTCGGTACGGTGATATACCTAATGAGAAGTCACCTCGATCTCATCTCATCGTAGCGGACGGATCGTAATCGACCGGTGACATTTTTTTCCTCTCCTTCCGTTTGGAGAGCGCGAGTCATCGGGTCGGATCTGCTACGTGGATTGTTTTAACTTTGGTTCGTTGCGCGCGTACCACCGCGTGAATCTGTAATAGTCGCTTGATCGAGGAATGATATATTGGAAAAATGTCGTCCGATGAAATAAACTTCTCACGGTGTTAAATAAATACCCGTCGACTGTTGGTTAATCAGTTTCGACGGTTTGGTACCAGTTTTATTTGAAAGCTCGGGAAGAGTCATGCCGATTCGTTGCGGCAACGCGGACGAGCAGCTCCCCGTGCTTCGTTCGCGTAAACGCTTTGATCTCAGCGGTGTCTCGGTCGTGTTTTCGGAGCAGTTAACGCCGTGAAAAACGATCGAGCTCGAACCTGAGAAACTTGCCGTGAATTACCGTCGAAT
Source organism: Arge pagana (assembly GCA_963969455.1). Lineage (NCBI taxonomy): Eukaryota > Metazoa > Arthropoda > Insecta > Hymenoptera > Argidae > Arge > Arge pagana. Next base: position 1,101,910 of record OZ018312.1, on the reverse strand, counting down.
TCGGAGTTCCTCTCGAAAATCTTTCGTCGAGACTCCGCCAAGCGAAATGTTTTTTTTCGATTCGATTTTCGCGATTACAGCGAGAACAGCCTTCTCGCCTTGGTCAACGACGAGCATTTCGTCTCTCTCCTCTGACTTTCGTTGTGTTCGATATCGTTTTTCGCGATTTGAGTCGACTTACGTTCGCCAAAGTGTACGTTCGCGCGGTGATTTCTCGCCTTGCCTTTCCTCGATTTCGCTCTCAAGGTTTTACGACGACGGTAAAGTGCCAGGTTTCAGCTGCTCCTTTGATCTCTCGCTTCGCGCGTCTGCGTTTTGTCAACAGCGATGATAACGTGGGCGCACGTTGGCGCCTTCGCGAATACGGCGCGAGGTGACGAATCGTGTCTCCGAAGGACGATTTCCACCCAAATCTTCCTTCATCTTTCGCGTATATTCTCGCGAACGCGTGCGACCCTCCAGCACCGATTTCGGAAGCTAATGTACGTATTTTACGACTGCGCGTAAATTTCGAAATTTCACCGCACGTCAGTTTCATTGATTTTTAATCGCGCCACGAGCCGACGACGCAAACGAACCGCGAACCGTCCGAATCCACGGTACGTACGACCCTTCAGTTTCATTTTATTTCCGCGCTCTTCCCTTGGAACTTTGCTTTCCAGCATTTCAAACTTTTTTCCAGAACTCGAGGTTACCTCGAACGTTACTCGTGTTTTTTTTCCGAATAGTTTTTGTTCATCGAGGCTTCGACTTGCTCGTATCTCGAGCGATAAACTCGATGAACTCGAAAGCTCCAGCTTCGAGGACGGAAGAAAGATGGGTTCGTAATTTTCGAAGAGCGAAGGATTCGAGATCGTCGAGGAGGCTGCGCGGCACGCCGTTTAATTCGAACGAATTCCACGCGGCGAACGAGCTTTTACGTCTCGATAGAATAACGAGGCAGGTTTGTCTCCGCACTAAAAGTCTGTATAAATCGACTGATTAACAACGCCGGAGACGTACAGCGTTGATTGGGGGTCCGACTCGGATGCTTTCTAATTAAAGCGGAAACCGTGGAGGAAAATTAACAAAATGAAATTCGAACGCTGGATTCGAGACGCGCGAGCGAATAAAAAACATCTCCCTCCGGTAAGAATCGCTCCTTATTTTCGGCGCGACGAACTTTCAGACTTGCATTCCTTGGACTTGGTAAGCGCGTCTAGGACGACGCGCTTGGTAGAAATCGCTATGACCAAATATTCCTCGATTCGTCGTGATTTTTTTTCATTATTGCGCCGAACGTATCTTCGACGACGGATTTATACGAGGATTTTCGGCCCCGCAATAAATTTTATTAATTAGATATCTCGCCCGCTTCCATCTCGGCTGCTTTTATTATCCCTTCGAACAGACTCCGAGCTCATTATTCTGTCGGCTTGGTATGCGCGAGACTCGGCTCGGCAGCCGGTCGAACGACGCAGGTATCGCGCATACGCCGTGTAAAAATTTGTCCGCCTTATCTACGGGCTTCGCAAACGAGTCTCTGATTGATGATTATTGCTACCGTAAATACGTGACAACGGGACACGTACAACGGGCTCGTTCGTTCCATGGAATCATTCTCGGTAAGAAACCATAAATATGCTCGAAAACGTTTCATCGGAGCTCGTTTGCTCGACGAGGACCGACGAAATCGAGAGGAGCGAGAACCGACGACTCGAGCTTTCGAAGCTGAGTGTCGCGGCGAAGATACGAGGACAGTTCCCGTACGGTTACCAAGGTCGCGATTGGGACGACTAATCTTCGAGACGACGTACATCCGTACGGCGAAGGAATCGGGCTCGGAAAATCGGGATCACCGAGTAGATAGCCGACGAACTGTCTTGGAAAGAGAAGCAAAGCTCGTTGCCGCGAGGACGAAGAGACGGAATCTAGCGAAACTCGAGGCGGAAATGGAAATTTGAAGCCGAGGAAACATCGCAGCAACGCGCGAACAGCGGACCGAGTATTTTTTTCATTTCTCTTTTTGGATTAGTCGAGTTAGGGGAATGGTGGTCCGCTCATCGTTGCCGCGATAAGGAGGAAACTCGACGGCCGATCGAACCCCACGTATGGAGAGACTACTGTGGAGCTTCTCTTCCAGCATCGAATGTATTTTCTTTCCAGTTCGCCCCCCTCGCGTTACCTCAACCTTTGGCAATCTTCCGTAGCCGAAGATTACACAGCCCGACGCGTGTATCTCGCATCTACCTCGGCGCCTTCCTTTTCCGCCGCACCTTCGGCCAGGATATCGGCGAGGGTGGAGGGCGCAGGCGGAGGAGGAGGAGGAGGAGGAGGAGGAGGAAGAGGAAGAGGCGTCGGAGCTTTCGCTGGGGTCTCGCGCGCGGGTAATCTGCATATTTTGTTAGGTAAAATGTGGAAGAAAAAAGGAGGGAAAAATCCAACCGCGGGGATCGCGCGGCTCGAAATTAGTCGGCGAGACTCGCATACGAAAGATATCGCTGGTAAAATTGCAATTAAGGTGTCCGTGCGACCGCGAAGGGTGGATCCTCGCCTCCCCCGATTCGCGGGAGACTCGGGGGCCGAACGAGAAAGGAAATTAGGAAAATTTCGATCCTCCTTCCTCGGACAATAGAGTTACCCTAAACTTTATTTATAGCCGCGTGAACTTTTTTCCCCACCCTCCGACCATCGTTCGTCAATAAAATCGTCGACGAGGAAAACGACCGTAACAACAATAACGACTTGGGAGCACGTCTCGATTGTTTTCGCTGGCGAAGCGCAACGAAATGATAAGTAATAATAATAATTCCTATTTCGAAGAGACGAACAAAAAAAAAATGATGGCTCTCGCGGAGCGAAACGATGCTCGCTCTCCCCTAATCGATGTGGCGAGGAACGAATAAAAATCGAGCACGGCTACCGATCCCAGCACCTCGGAGAATTGTCCGAAGACAATGGAATTTACGTGGATAGGGATATTTTTCGAGTTTCGACGATCGTCCGTTCTAATTTCTGCTCGTTCGTTTCTCGACCATTGATTTATCGCTACGCGATCTCACCCTACCGCTTGGCGATCACCCGGCAAAAATCCTCAGACGAACGTCTCGGAGAACCAAGAGTTTCGTTTCACTATCTTCGGCCAATCAGCAGTTTACCTGTATCAAACTCCATGTTTCCGCCCGATAATGCCCCTCGGGTTAAATTAAACGGAATTTCCGCACTCGAATGTTCGTTTTGCCAGCGAATGATAACTCTTTCGTTTCTCTCTCTTCCTCTGCCCTGCCCCCCTCTCTGTCTTCCCGTCTCTATCGCCCTCTCCCCTCCTTTCTATCTTCAATTACTCCCGCCATTCGCGATACGTTTTAACGGACGATTCTCAGCTAGAATCGGCGAACTACTTTGTCTCGTGGCAAAACTGTCTCGCTCCTAGCTTTTCCATCAATTCAATTTTCTCCAACGGATACGTAGGATCTCCATGCGCTCGAAACGTGCTCGTGTTATCGCCGCCGGTGATGGGCATTTTTACGACTACTTTACCGTATCTCGTCCCTTTCTCTCGACCCCTTCTCTCTCACGCTCTCCCGCAACCGCCTCTTTCTCACTCTCTCCTCGCGTCTACGCCGTCTCCGTTTGTTGACAACGAAGGTTCTTCCGATCTCTCGCATCATCCTCTCCTCTTCGACGACGAGGACTCTACGTGACCGCTCGTCGACAACGACTAGGAATCTCTCTCTGTCCCTCTTCCTCTACATCTGTAAGCGACATGACCGACAATTCCTGCATCGCTCAACGACGTACAACGACATCCATGCTTGATTGTTCAATCCTCCAATCTTCTAATCGTTTAATATTCAGCTTGACTTATTAATTTGTCTCCTCGTGTTCCTTGTTCGTTCGTTCACGTACACGTTCCGCGTACACGCGTCGAGAAACGTACGCTGCCCCTTTGTCCCACGTTGGACAAGTTCAAATACGCTTTCTTTCTCTCTCATGTTTCCTTGGCTTGGCTGTTTTGGTTTTTTTTCTGTTTCCTAAATGGTCACCATAGAGTTCCTTTGACTTCTTTTGTCCAATGTCAAACCGCGGCTCCGTTTTGCAGTTTATTTTGCGCGTCTCGACGACGATTCTCTCGGTTTGTTGACAACCGAAAAGACAGAGAGCGAGAGAGAAAGAGAGAAACGATGCACTCCGCTCGTTCGTTTGTTTTTTGAAAACAGAGATAGTGACAACAGTTTCTTCTGGTTCGCGTTCTCCGTTTCTGTGCGGACGCGACTCGTGAAAGGGGCTCTTCCCCGAGCTGCCTCTTCCGTTGTCGGTACGAGAATGCTCGTGAGTAGCACTACTCGAATAGTCGGAACGAAGACGCGCGGTAAGTAGAGAAAAACGAGAAGGAAGGAAGAGGGCAGCGGGAGGAAGAAGATGCGAGAAATGCTGACTTACGGGAAATAAAAACGACCCAAGATGCGTGGTACGTCTGATAACGCGCGATCCGAGAAACGCGCCCCCGAGGTGCGAGCCGAGCATAATATATTTGTGGAGCGTCCTGTAAACCGTTGACTTTGCTACCTACGTCTCCGTATCTTTTCTCTTACCTCTGGCCTAGGTATCAGCTTTGCGTTAGACGCGACTCGGGCGTAAATAAAACCTCCGCGAAGCGAGGACAGAATCCTGCGATAAGGCCGGCTGCAGCCGACCCAACGCAACGCTGCGAATTGGTTGGCAATTGAACAGCTGGAAAGGCGATTTCAGACATGTTTACTGGCGAATTTGTCGGAACGACCAGAGATTTACGAACCGTTAATAGTGCATCCGACAGAGTCAGTCACGGCGGATAGATCCGTTGATTGGTGATCGCTGACGTCGAGGCATCGAGTCTCGGGCGCGGATGAATTTATCGCGGAATTTTTTATTCCTCGTTTCATCGTCTTTCGCGTCTGTCGATGACGGTTCCCTCCGCTAACTCCTCAACTCCGCTCGACCTCGTCTCGCGTCGATCGTATCGCCGCTTGTTCGGGATCCGGGCTTCGGATTCAGCTGCTAACTCGAACTATCGTAACTCCTTTGAAACGGAGGGGACCGAGCGTGTTCCGATCCCTCGATTCATTGTCTCCGTTTACTCGGTTTCCGAGATGCTGCTTCTCGTGAGATTCCGAAGGAGCGTGGTGAGATGCAATGACCAGAATACGGTCTTTGTCGAGGACTAGCTCCGTCGCGTTTATATAAGATCAAAGAACGAACGGGAACCAGAGACGCCGAGAGACAGAGAGAGAGAGAGAGAGCGAGAGAGGGAAAGAGGGTGGACCGCTCCTGAGAGAAGAGAGAGCGAGTGGCGTCGAACGAAGAGAATACCGAGAGAAAGATCCAGCGAGAGAGAGAGAGAGTGAGAGCGAAGCCTAGGGGCGTGGCTTAGGCAGTGTCGATGCACCCTGCAAGAGTTTCGTTATAAACGGGTTTAGAGCGAGGATTTTGCGCCATCTCGTCCTCCATACGAAGATGAAGACGATGGCAAAAGTTGAAAACTGATGCCATCGGGCGCACCCGAGCTTCCGAAGCTCGCAACGACGAACGCTTCGTAAGATCGAGGTGGCACCTGGTTATCCATCTAGTTTCCTATGAATATTGACGCAAGCGACAGATACGATGGGAGGAGAAGAGTACCCACCGTTTCCAAAAGCACGGCACAGATTCGTAATAGTAGAGGTGTCGAATAGTTGCGAAGGAAACGCAGACTCTTCCAACTTCCTATAAATATGCATGGTTTTTTCCTTTTGTGTCGTGCCCTTCATTTCACATCCAATTTATATGCCAGCCTCTCTTTTCCTTCGTCCTCCTCGACCTTTGCCTCTCTCCCGAACGGTGCGTCGTGCATGTTTAAAAGAATCTCCCCTTCCCCCATCCGCGTACTCGCGGGTTACAACCGCCTTCCGTTCATCCAGCCGCGTATTCCATTTTCAAACTTTGCTCCTTTGTTTGATCACCCGATTCTTTCGTCTCCCGCTCGAGATTTGCCATTTTCCGAGGTGCGATGTTACATCCTCGCATCTCGCGGAGCGAGAAGCGTGAGTCCCTAGTCGTTGGCGCTCGTGCGAGCGCGCGTATTCTCGACTGTGAGCAACGAGACGCCGGGTAAAGGTAGGTAAGAACGAGAGAGTTACAAAATGGCAATCGCTAAGAGGACTCTTCTACCTGTGCGAGGCGTATCCTCGTGTTGCCGAGGCGCCGATGAGGACTTTCAGCATGGTTACCTTCCCGTTTCTTCCTGTACCTCATCTCGCCTCCACCTCCGCCATTGCCATTGCTCTTGCCCGACTGCTGCTGCTGCTGCTGCTGCTCGCTCTGCCTGATTCCTCCGGTCTCGCCATCGCCGGTGCGCGCGACCTCGCGCTTCAGTTCCTTAATGTAATTTTCCTTTTTTGCTTCCATTCGCTTTACGAGCTAAACTTTTGCTCTCGCCTCTCCGCAACGTCCGCCCCGCAGCTCCGACTCTTGTTCTCTCCCTTCCAAGCCGCCTCACCTTCGAGATGTTCTTCGAATTCTCTCTTTTCCTTCGCTCCTGACGAGGCAACGGTGCCGCGCCATTACTACAACCCGCGCATCTCGCGATTTTCCGCTTCGATGAACTCGAATTTTATCGGGGACCACGATGTTCCTTCGGTCCGGTCGTTACCGAAGAACAACGTGAAATTGTCCGCAGACAAGTCGGATATCTATGCTCCGATGTCTACTCGTCGTCGTCACCGGTAGGATCGTATGGTATTTTTGGGTACAACGACGAAGCCTCTACCAGCTCGCGGGCCACGCTCGCCGCAGCCCTTAAGGCTCGCTTGCGACCGATACAACCGCGATGGGGCACATCTCCGTGTCGTGTCCTTGTAACTCTGTCCCTCGAATCGAGACAAAAGCTCTCGCGACCGGTGGCCGTCACAAACGACGAACGAAACTCGGGCGTCAGTCCCAAACGTAATCCCTGCTCCAAAATTAAATCCCGTGTTCGAGATAACAGCGGAGAAATCACAACGAAAGTTGTTTATCGTCTTTCGCAAGCGACGCGACCATGTAGCGTGCGATAAAACTACGACGCAGCTGACTCGTATCGAGAATTTCGCGGTGTTCCGTCTCGCGGAACTGGGATCCGGGCTCGAGGAGTTTTTGCAGCAACAGCATCACGTCCGAAAGACGGGTTTGCTTATCGCGTCGGAGAGAGGTAAAGTTTTCCTTCCTCCGTAATTCTTGGCCTGCTTTAACGCTTTTGAAGTAACTTTTCTCGCGCGAAACAAGTCCGACGGTCGGCGAGGCGCGCGAATCCCGCTCAGGCTGGATGGCGGTCGAACCTTGAGAAGTGCTTGTCTCGAAAGTAATTTCAGGTCTAGATTAGAGGTTGTTTATTCAAATTAGGACCATCGTTACCCGGACGAAATGTGTAGACTCGAGTTAACGGAGCGACACGGCGAGCATTATTTGTCCCATTCCGAGTTTGCGGCGAAAGAGAAGCTGATAAGTACTCTGCGAAAAACTATGCGCTAACTTTTCCACTTTCTCTTCCGCGCCGCGCTCGACGCGAAGGGTCGCCCTGACGCTCCTCGCGAAGAGGCTCGTCCGACGAAAAATTCGAAAACGCGACAAGCTCTTCCCCTAGACCTTTCCCCCGATGTTTTCGAATCGTCGTTTACATCTTAATCGTACGGGGGTATAAAGCGTTCCGTCGTAAACTCGAGTTTTCGCGGCTCCACCGCTTTCGCACAGGGATTCGGAGATTATCAACCCTACGGTCTCTCGGTGGCATTTTCCTCCCGAGTTCCGACTGCTTTTCGTTGCGGTTAACAACCCCTTGATCCAACCTCCTCCCACCCTTTTCTCTCGCCCCTCCTTCTTCTTCGCAATCCACCCATGTTCCATTCCTTCGAGCTTCGGAGTCCATGCTATTTCCCTAATATAATAGTCACGCGCGAAACACAACGCTAATTATCTCCGTACCTAATTGAGCAGTACTCCGTGCTACGTTGTTGCAATTCCGCGCTTATAATTCCAAGATACTCGTTCCGTCGCTAACGGCTCAGCCTCGCGAGAATATTCATCAAATTAGGCGTTACGCACAACGTTTAGTACTCTCCGTCATCTAATCGCGACTGTTTCTCTGCTGCGCAGATCCGTGCCGTTAAAAATTAATCTCCGGTGCGTCGGAAGTTGCTCGAGGCCTCGACTTTCATGCGGGTATTCCCGCGACGTTGGCCGGATACCAGCGTTCTGGTAGTTCTCGCAAGAAAACTGGACCGTTTTCTGAGAGTCGGCGAACCTGGAAGTTTCGTAACAAACAGTCTCGAAAATAGTGCGCCTACGTACGTACATGTTCGCGCGCGCGATGCAGTCGTCGGAGCCGAGTCGCGAGTGTAGGATTACGGCGGAGCCGAGGAGCGCGCGCGCGCGATACCAGTAGTCGGTGTACGTACATAGTTGATCGCGAGCCAAGTTTCTTTGAAAGGGATGAATTGTAGGTTGCAGCCGCGCCTTGGACCGTATATACGCACCCTCGGCTGCTCGCTAATTGCTACCCCGTTATTTACGACGCTAACGTCGCGACGCCTTCGTACGCTTACGGATGCGGTTAACCCGCGTAGAGCGGGAGAGGCAGCTTGTTCCATCGAAATGCTCGTATAACCGAGAAACGCCCGTGTAACGGAGAAATTCCGATTGGAACCCCGCCGTTCCCGTATAACCGCGAACGCGAACGACACGCGCGTGCAATAATCGAGGCCACACCTATGAAAACAATTAATTTATCGATTCGATCGGCGATCACTTTCAGCCACCGATCAAAGAACCGGCGCCACTCGGACTCCTGGGCGCCGTTCCGTCCGGAAAATTGACACTGGAGCGTACATATAGCCGACTCGGATCGCCTATCGCGACGCGGCACGACGATGAATTAGCCCCCCCCCCCCCCATCTCACAGCAAAACGAGCCTACCGCGAGGAGACGATGTTACGACAGCCCGTTACTCTTCGTAGTATTCGTAGAGAGATCGTGCGACCACGACGATAATGGGACCGTCACCGAGTCGAGCCCTTTGGAAAAAATCGTCGATAATCTCCGGCTCTCGCGTTAATCGTGTCAGATATTTCACGCGGGATATAATATAACGTAATTGGTCCTCGTACAGAGCCCCGATACGCTCGTGATTATGCGACGCGGCCTGTGCAGGATCATGCAGCCGGCCATTTCACTCGACGAGCGTCGTTGTAATACGGAGGCTGGGGTTGGATATCATATCGAACTCGCCGAGCAACTCGGGTGAGGAAAAATATAGGCGGGAATGAACGTGGGGGGATCTGAGTTACACGACGCGCTTCCAAAGAGCTTGCCTCGCGTGTGCATAGCCCATGGTTCTCGTTCCGAGGCCCGATGCCCGATGCCTCTCTGCCTTTCCTTGCTTCTAGCCTCATATCAGGATTCCGTGCGAGAGGAATTGTTCTCCTTTCTCTTTCTTTCTCTCTCTCTCTCTCTCTCTCTCTCTCTCTCTCTCTCTCGTCTGTTTCTCTTCCACGGAGCGACCATGGTCCACGCGCGATATCTCGGTCTCGTTCTCCGAACGTAGAGGCGTATCCACGCGCCGCGTTCCATCGACGCCATGTGGATCTAGACCCCTCGTAGCATGGCGCCGTCGTGCTAGTGACGGGCCACCGAGCCTGGGTCGACAATCTTCGCGCCACGACGATCTTCCTCGCGAGCGAGAGGAGCCGTGGCTTCATCGCGTCGCACGCGCTAACAAATTTTCGGTCAAATCTAACACAAAAACTTGGGTCGACGACTTTTTTTTCCACACAAAAGTACTGTTACCTCAACACACTTCGCGTGCGAAGATTAAGTAACACAGTTCCGCGTCGAAAGTAGCAAAGCTCTGTGCTAAACGTAACCAATGTTAGAGTAACATTTGAAAAGTATTGCTGTATTAGCAAATAACATTTCCGTGTGTTGAAAAATGGTTTGCGAGAACGACACTGATCAACGCACTAAGCTGTCGAATATTGAACAAAAAATGTTTACCCTCTACACAGCGACGGAACATTTTTTACCGTGCATGGGAGAAAATCGGTAAAGGTATTTGGCGAAGATGAACGAGATTTTGTAGAGTTACGAGAGCGATGAATCGAAACTGGAAGATCGAATGCGGCGTGCACATGGATACGGTGAGTAGTAGCGACGTTAATGGGTGATGAAACGGCGATTCAGTTTCGATGCTCCGTTGAAACGTGGAAGACGTACGAACCGATTCGCGAATGTGAGAACCAACGGAGTCTGATCGTCCGCGATTACCTTTCTCCGTAAATCATTCGCTGCCGATCCTTCACGGATTTATAAGTCGCGACTCTACTCCTCCGCCGCGGCTCGATTCGCGAGAACGACGATAATTTATTCTTACGAGGCTAAACGTTGACGTAGATCGCGACTAAATTAGCCTTAGGTACCTGTAGTTCGTCGTAAACGCTCGTCGAGGTATAAATTCGTCGTAATTGGTAAAAACGTTTTACGGATAGCCGATTATTATAGAGGGAATCTTCGCCTCGATTACGTATAAATAACGCGAGGCAGGAAGTGAATCGCGACGAGGAAATAAATATGTAACGATCGAGCGTCCCCGATCCGATCGGTCTTTCGTCACGAATCGCGCCCACGACGATCTGATCTCGTCTCGTCGACCCATATTTTTCTCCTTCGTCCGTTCGATCTGTCGTTTTGTCATCTTTTTTCGTTTCGTTTCTGCTTCTCGGTTCGCGAGAAGCAGACGTCGCGGTCGAGCACCGATCGAGGGTATCGATCGAAAAAATTGCATCTCCGCTGAGACGACGCTCGGGTATATCCGGATGTTCGATTTGAAGAAGCGAACGAATCTAGGCATTCGAAGCGTTCCAGCGTTCTCCGACGTGAAAGCGATCGGGCGGCGCAAGAGTGTCGCGGAGTTATAATTGTGGCTCGTAACTATTATTTTTACTCGCGATATCAACCGCGAGTAATGGATAGATAGTTGGGGCTGTAAAAACGTAATAAAACTCTACCAAATCGGTGCGCGTATCCTCCTGGCGAGATTTCCCCGTGCGTCCGAGAGATTGGGTGAGAATATATCGGAAAGTCGATTCGACGTGAAACATTGAAAGGCCATCAGGCCCCGAGGTTCTCGAGGAGCCGCGAGGCGAACCACTACGAGGACCACTTCGTACGTAACACTGCACAGACACACTGATTACACGGCAATAAAACCGGAGTGTAAAATATATTTAAAAAGAAATCCATTCGCGGAGCATACGCGTTTTTCGATCCTCCTCGTCTTCTTCCATCGCCTCTTTGTCTTCCCCACGTCCGTCTTCCTCCTCTTCGATACCGATTCTCATCACCCCAACTTTGACTCTCCCAGTTTTCCCTCGATTTCCCTCCGTTGCTTTGACGTTTCCACTATTCGCGACCAATCTCGATCGCCGGTAGGTACTTATTCGTTCATCCAACCGTTCCGCGTAGAATCGAGATGAAACAACAATGATCGGTTTTTAGAACGCTGGAGAAATCGGTTTCACACTCTTTTTTCATTGCTCGCGCGTTATCGTTACGTTTTCACAATTACCCACGAATAAACCGACACTTTGTGATTCTCGTTCACTCATCACCTCGTTTTTATCGTTGAATTATGTTAGTTTTTCGGAATTTTCATGCCTTTCGTTCGCATCGCGATCGAATCGGCGCCGGGATCTCGAAAGAAAATTGTGTATCGCGTCGTAAGTTTACGGTGGAAATGACAGTGGCGGGTGACCGAGGTCGGGGAGGAGGATGAGGAGGAGGAGGAGGAGGGACGAACGGGTAACGCAACGTGGATATCCAAAAGAGTGGCCAGAAATGACGTTACAGCCAAGGTCTCTGGGGTCGTTTCGGGAAAAGGAGTCGAGGGACGCGACGAAGCAAGGACGATTACCCCTTTGGAACGCGGCAGGGTTGACCTTGGAGGTGACTACGCTCGTCCATCCCCCATAAAAAAAAAACGTCGCGAGAGGTCTGTTGTTTGGAGGTTGTCGTTGATTTTTTTCCTACCTGAAAAAAAATTCCACTATAATTTCCGACAGCGGAGACGAGGAAATGACCGGTTCGCGTTAACCCTTCGAGGACGCGAACAACAATGTACGGGAACGACGCGTCCGCCTAGCTGGGCGAAGGACACGGAGGAGCACCTCTCGAAAAGGGAACGCTCTTCGCGTACACGGAAGGGTTGTCTCTTTCGCCCGACGTAACCGTGAAACCCTGCCATAAAAAATACAAAACAACCCTTTTTCCAGGCCCCATCCCTACCACCGCTCTGCCCTCGCGTTTGGCTTCTGCCCTTTTTTCAACCCGTAGCTGCCTGCGGTCGAGCCTTTACGAGTCGTTTCAAATTTCTTCGCGAGTGGCCAGTCGACACGTGTACAAGCCTGCGGTTCAACAAGGATCCACGACGATTCTTTCGGTTACCACCGACCGGAAGCTTGTTCGCGAACGGGTACCCTTAAATATTCAACAAAATCAGTTCTGAAAATTAACGACGGCGCAAAATTATCGAGGCTTGGAAAGATAGCGATATTCTTCGTCTCGCGGCCTGTTTTCTAAACTGCGGATTAGACCGAGGGATGAAGGGATTTTCCGACGTCGTTTTCTCCGGAAACACGCGAGACGATGGGATCGAATTTGCGAAATGATCGAGATCGCGTAGTCGTAGGCGAGAAAAACTTGGGAATCCTCATCCGTTTGGAATCTCGTAATTCGGGGGAAAATGTTCTGATGAAAAATGGGAGATTCTTCGGGCGAGGAGAATCGGAAAATCAACATTTCGCGTTTTTTGAACGTAATACCAATACGCTATTTCGGAATAATCGCAAACTTACGACTACCATCGCGAACAACGCCGCCCGATTGTGAATTATGATGAAGTTTGAGAATTTTCAGATACTTGGGCGGTGAAATCGTTCCGAAGGAAAACATAGTTTCAAATGACGTATTCAATGATTCGAAGCTTGAAAAAAAACTACAACTTCACCGGACGTTCGAGATATTCGAAGGAAAACATCGCAATCATCGTAAAAGTCGGGTGGCTCGGCGTATCAAAAAGCATTAGGAATAGAATGAAAACAAACGCGGGAAACAATCTTCGAATTTATGAATTCTGACTCGTCGAAGCTTGCGAGTCGAAAGGAAGAAAAACACGCGGAAAATAAGCGAACGCGAGATAAGTGACGTCAGCGGTTGAAAAAAACTGCGCGAAAGAAAAGAAAATACGACGGAAAGCCTGAAAAACGTGGGGTAAAAGCTCTCCGGAAGAAGAAGAGCGAAAGGATGGTGCGGAGGATGTCAAATCGTGGAAAAATATCAAAGTCTCTTCGTTCGAAGGGTCGTAGATTTTTTCTTCCGAGTGTCTGCTGTTTTCCATTTTCATTTTAAACTTTTCACCTTTTCTCCTCAGTTCCTGCGAGAAGTTGAAACAGCGCGGAGCTTTCTTTCGCCCACGAAAATTGCGGTTTTCATCCTAATTTTCCGAGTTCCGTTGGATCGCTTTCGTTTCGCGGCTCGAAATCGCTCGACTTCGTTACAGTCGGTAGGTACAGTCCGGGATTTTCGAAACGGAGATGGAACGACGCGCGTCGGACAGGATTTCCCTCGCGAGATGGCCGGAGAGACCCAGACGTCGCGACGCTCGCGAGCCGACGCTCTTCTGCTGGGTTTGCCGAGTCCATTTCAACGGATGATTTACTGTCGTTTGATGGTTTGTGTGTGCAGTCGCAAGTTTTATGTGAACGTTTTAAACGGGAGATAAACATAAAGAGGGCTTTTATGATCCCATCAAATAAACAACTTGACTCCTTCGTCTTTTGCACGCGCGGTTTCCACATCCGACAGACTTTCCGAGATTTAACCCCGCGATCGTTCCCTCCCCTGTCAGTCAATTCGTCCGCGAAACGTCGGACACTGCGAAACAAACGAAACGAATCGCAACAAAATTTCCCGGGCTCCGTCGGTTTTTTCGTTCGCAGCGACGAACTCGGCATCTTCACGATTTAGCCTCGATCTCCGCGACGTGAATACAGAATATCAAAACTCTATCGCTGCACCGCGAAACCAAAAAACTTTGGCCGAAAACGAAATTGACAGAAATTGGTCGACGAATCCGAGCCGAGTTTCACGGGCCAACCGCCTCGCATCCCTCGCGACGAGTCACGTGACTCGATGAACGAGCCGTGGTTCGTGAAATAAGCGGGTTTCGAGGGCTATTAATACTTCGATCGGGTTCGTGTTTATTATTTATTCTTACTCACCGATTTCCAGTGGAATCCGCACGAGAGATGATACTTTTTCCAACCTTTCACCGTCGACGCAGCGTTGCGCCAGGAGGCAGCCATGACGGTCGCGGAGCGTCGCGTCGCCGTCAGGCACGCGGTCTCGAAATATCGACCAACGTTTGGGGTTCGTACCACGCCCAACCCCCGCCGGCGCGATCGCAACCCCCCGGCAAAGTTCCAACCCCCGGGAAAAAAACGGCGAACATTATCATATATTACTTTATGCGTCCCCCGTACCACATCGGAAACGCGCACACGGCGGAGGGATTCGAAAAGCTCGGATTCTCCGCGTCGGCTCGATGCCGACCGATTCGATCGGATCTCGTGGCGGCGTATCGCGTATATCCATCAAAATTAACTCCGCTCCCATCCCCAATTCCGATTTTCCTCATCTCTCCTCCCGACCGTTTGCTCTTTCTCTCCGGCATCTTCGAATCCCGTGTCCTCGCAGCGATTCCTCGTTGCGCGCAGCCGAAGCAAACGAAATACCCATTTCCCGTGTGGTATTTCTTTATTCGTAAGATCTGTATTTCCAAATATTGCTGCAAAACGACATCGCTCGTCGTTGAACGCGATATCGGTCCGAGAACGAGATCGCGCGACTCGTTCGCGAAGAACTACTCTCTGGAAATAAACCAGTGAAACGTTACTGGTTTCGATTAGAAACCTCGATATTTTACTCATTGAAAATCGCTCTATGGGGAACCGTCGCACTAGTTTTCCAGTGATGTTTATAGAAATATGAGTAGATCAATGAGAGGAAATGCGAAATATTTTCATTCGTTTAAAAAAGTTTTATCTTTTATAAAAATGGAACCGCATACATATTAAAAGAAAGTAATATTGAAAGGGTACAAAGTCAAATCGAATCTAGCTACTTACCTCGCGACGTTTCTTCTTGTTCGGAAGAATCCTTCTCTGGTGGCATCGTTTTAGGGGAATCAAAGTTTTCCAAATTTAAATGTACCGCTGCTAGAAGATTGCTAGGCATTTTATCGGACGTATTATGAATAAAATATTCTATAAACTTGTAGAAATTAGTCAAAACAGGCCTGATATAACGTCACTGGTTGACCAACGGATTTTAACCGGTTTGCCAGCGAACATTTTTTCGCCGATTCGATCGGTGAGATTTCCACTGGTTTATTTCAAGAGAGTACGAGTGGTCGGAGTATTTATTCAATGCCTTCCCTGCGATGGCACGAAACGAAAGGCTCCGCGTCGTGACAACCGAGCGAACGAGAAAGAAAGAGAGAGAGAGAGACGGAGAGATAGAAAAAAAGGGAAATAGCTAAATCGAGAAAAGTTGGACGATGCAGCCGCCGCGTCGTTTTACGGCCCGATGTCATACCGACCTTAGCGCCAAAAGTGACGGTCCCCGAGTCGTAAAAGGGGTAACAAAGCTGCCGGTCAAAAACTACCTCTACCCACTAAAACTCGTCCCAAGGATAACTCGAAGGAGTAAAAAAGCCTCGATAATTTTCGAGGCGATCGAAAAATGCGGAAGTCGGGTGGAAAAGTCGCAAACGTTCGAGGAACAACGGACAACGGAGATGGCATCGCAGTTGGAGGAGAGGCGGCGCGGTGGATTGTTCGGTGGCGGCGAACGTGAAATTTAGTCACGGCCTCGCGAAATGCTGCGAAATTATAACATCGGAGGGGCGCATAATTAGGAATAATTCGACGACGCGTGCGTGCGGCGTCGTTAGGGGCTCGACGGTAACGAGCCCAAGGGTCAAGGGTTGGCCTCGTGACTGCCGCGTCTAAGCGGAGAACGCGCATCGCGCGTAACCTGGCCGGTGCGCGGAGACGACGATGAGCGTAATCGAGCTCGAGAATTGTTCGACACGGCTGAACGTCTAACCGTGAAGGATCATCCGCTCGGTGGTCGCCGAAACGATCTTCTCTCCTCGTTATTAGTCGTCGCGCCGTACACGTTCCGCGCGACGCGCTGCTCCCAGTTTGATGGACTGTAAACAAGAGATCCGCGAGTTCCCCGTTCCTTCGGCCCTCCACGATCCGTTCCTCCGCGTCTCTCCTCCCGCGGTCCATTTCGCATCCCGTCCTTCTCTCTCTCTCGCTTCCCTCGAATTGTATCGTCGATTCGACGGTGAACGTACGTTCGTCCGTATCGACGTCTCGTACACCGCAACGAGTTTTGCTTACGTTATTATCGTGTAAGCTCCCCGGCCCTTTGTTCTCGTTCCTTTTATTTATTTTTGGACTCGTGTTAAATCGATCGACGCACAACCCCCATAAATCCGCACTCTATTGATATTCGTTCACATAAATTACGAAACGCGTAGGTACACGTATAATTTCGGAGATCTTTACGGATCAGCTCAGCGCGATGCACCGATGTTGTTACCACGCACCGGCAGTTGCCTGCTATTTCTAGCCGATGTAACGTACTACCGTTGGTGGCGTCGTAAAATTGAAAACGTACCTCGCCTCGCGTACTTCTTCTCAGCGTAATAACCCAAAGGCCGTGAGAAAATTAAAAACGAATCGACTCGTACCGTGGAATCGTTTACCGAGGCGAGCCCTTTCAAACCAGCGAACGTGGGGGGACGAACGAGCGTGAAGAAAAATGTCCAATACTCCTTCGCATCGCACGCGAACCGAATTTTCACTCTCCACCTGCCCCGAAAAGTGTTCGCGAAGCAGTACCTAGTTACCCGAACGTCGTGATTCGCGCGAGGCTCCACGATCGACGTAACTTCGTTACATGGCGGAAGACGATGGTATCGTTGAAGAAGATTGTAAAATTAATAATCGCCAGGAACGATCGTTTCTGTGGAAATCAATTAACGTTACCGCATAATATCTCGACCGTGTAATTACGTTTATAGTAGATACGCGGTTACGTATGCTCGATGAGTATCGCGGAGCGTACGCGCTTATACCCGTGCATATCGGTTGGATTCAGGGGTGGATTTGCCCGAAGGCCAAGTAAACCCGGGCCGAGGACGGCAAATCTCGGTGAGTTTTTTTTGAAAAGTAGTCGCGCCCTCTCGCACTCGCACGTCGATCGTCCGAGCACTCAAAAATGTGCCCGTATGGAGATTGCTCGAGCTAGATCTCTGCTCACTAGCTTACTCCAAGTTGTAGGGTGTCCGAAAAACGCTAATCGTTTTCCTCCACTCATCCTTGGGGTATCAAATATTTAACAACACTTCTTCAAACTTGAATCTATATTCGATGGGAATAAAATCTATCACACGGTAAAAAAAATGTCGTGCTTCGTAGGGATCGGCAATCTTCCGTGGGCCTAGGGCCAACAAAGGTATCAGATATCCGCCCCTGGTTGGATTAACGATAGTTCCGCGTGCTTCCTCGGCTCGATTTAGATTTCGTTGTTCGAGATTCTCGTGAACTGGGAATCGTCGAGGGAGTTGGCCGGGCGGAAGGCTTGTTCTTAACCATAAGTCTAATGGTCATTCGCTCGCGTCAATGGGAATCGAAACGTTACGAGGCAAGGCCGCGCGTTACACGCGAATCGCGCGCGATCGACCACCGCGCCCTCCGGTCGTAAATATCGGTGGTTCTCAACCGCGTCGTTCGCGGAGAAAATCTCCTGGATGATTGGCAGGTGCGCGAAAATTCGCGGACGAAGATCCCCGATCGGTCGTCGCCGGTAGGTACGTAGGTAGGTAGGTAGGTAGGTAGGTAGTTGGCTCGGTTGTTTTTCTGCAAGTTCGTCCGATCGTTTCGTCTCGGACTTGTCGAATTTCGTCACGTTTCTATTACGCGGACGTGACGCGACGTCGCGATACCTCGTTGAATCGAACTCGGGTCTTTAATCGCCGAGAGAATGATCGATGGCGACAGGATTGATAAATCTTTGCATCGTCGAGGCGTTCCCACGCGTACGGCTTCCTCGACGTCTCCCAATCATAACGCTTCGACGCTCCTTTCCATCTCTGTCCTAATCCGATCGATGTTATTCTACTCACAGCAGAATTTGACGCAGTTTCCATTTTTAATTTCAAATCTCCTCGAACCCGTACGCAGGATGCGTGCTCGTCGTCCATCCCGTCCCGTCGAGTTCTACGACCCCCTGCCTGCCGACTCTTCTTTCCGGTTCCTTTCGAAGCCCATGGTCGCCACGTTTATTCTTCCGTTTCCCCAATTCGCATCGCAAACTCCCGTCGCCGCATTTTTCCACGATTTCGCAAAATTGAGGACAATCGCGTTCTTCCCTCCGACCTAAACGACCGATCACCTTCGTCCACGTCATTTTCTCTCGTTTTCCCGACGAACTTCGATGCCTTGATATATATACTGGTATATATATATTTTTTTTTCTCCCAAATCGTAAAGAACAATCGATGACGATGCTTATCGCCTCATTTTTTGTTTCGCCAACTACGGTCGACCTCGTGGATCAAAGTGTCTGATCGCGATTCTGCAAAAAATCGCCAGACAAGTTCGTCGTCTTGTTTTTTCTTTGTTTTTTCATCCTTCGAGTGTCGGAATAAAAAAATGCTTCTCGATCTCATCGGATAGTTTTTTTTCTCCTTTCGAATAAAATAACCAATTACTACCGTTCAATTTTTTTGCACTTAAGAACTTAGCGTTCCTCCGATAGCGATGCTAAATGGTTGCCTGATTTATTCTAAGAATCTTCTGAATTTTCTACATCTAATTTTCTCATCGACTCTACTGTACGGCATCTCTGGTCGGTTTTTCTCCGGACAATCATGCGAGCTTGCTTTTTCACGCCGTCGCTGGTTTTTATTTTCAAAATCTTACACATCCCGTTGAGAGTTGAAAGTTAACGATGCAAATGTTTGTTCTTCGTTCAGAAACGATAAGAAACTACGAGAAATGGCGGAACGAACGACGCCTCGTTTGAATTCGACGACGCATGCCGATGGAAGATACCGGTCAGTTCGATGTTCCAGTACTACCTACTCGGACGATGCCTCATCTCGTTGTCATTGCGAACAACATCGAATTTCTCGTTCGCTTCGTTTGGCTTCGCGGCGATTTTTTTCCTCGTGCCACAAAGAGATTCCTTCCCGGACACTCGGCGACCCGCAGTCCTCCCCTATTACCACGATACCTAACTACTCTCGGTGCTCGTTTCTCAGACGTGGGTTATTCGCGACACCGCACGGTTCTTGGTCGGCGCTGCCTGGTTCGTTTCTGCAGCTGAATCCTCCCGCATTCCAGGGGAAAAAAATACACGGCGTGGGGGATCGACGACGACTATTAGAAAGACCACGAAGGCGAAGAGTCTCGCGAGCCGGTGCAAATGGCCCTCCAAGGCCGGCCAACCTCGACTCGGCGAGCCCTTCCATTCGAACACCCGACACGCTCGAGGCCTGTCGTTTCTTTCGAGTTCCCAACTCGTTCCTCCCTCGTTATTTCTCCACAAGGTCTCCCCCCCCCCGCTCCTCGCAATTTCTCATTTACGTATCCACGACGCGTCGCTCTTATCCTCTAAAAAAAATCGTATTGCTTTGATGATGACATTCGGTGTCCGTTTATCTTTCTCGCGCTGTAAAAAAACGTATTGTCGAAACGACGTCCCCCGATCCGATCGTCCGTGGGACGCGATCGTAGGCAAAATGATGATTAAACTCGTAAAAACGATCGATGCAAGCATCAATACCAAATTTCCTCGGATGTGGTATTCGGAGGATGAATCTGGGATGAGTTTCATCGCGCATCCAAACGATCGTAAATCAGCCAACGACGAAAAAAGCGTGAGAAAAATGCTCACCGTTGTCCGTTCCCGAGTGTTTTTCGGACGCGCCAACCGAATATCGGTTGAATCGAGACTTAAACGCCCGATAATTGGATAATAAACGAGTTTCCTCCGATCTTCGTATCGCCACGTCGATAACGAACGACATTGCTTCACTCGAGGCACCGATTTTCAATTCTTTTCCCGTATATACGCAATTTCTCTCACGACGCGTTTCTCTCTCTCTCTCTTTCGCTCTCCCCCCGACGTTCATCTAGCGTTGATGGCGACGGGAGTATCGTAGGACGTGCGCCCAAGCCTTGATAAATCATCCTAGTCACGGTCAGCTATCTTCAAACCGTTCGTTACGACGCAACGTCGTCTCGAACGAATGCGACTTGGATTTCGAGGCGAGAAGCTTTACAAATAAACAGCGCGTGTTGTTTTCGGATGTTCGTATATTTGCTTCGTTACGAACCTCACCGGTGGGAAGTGGGTAGTAAATCGGGCGTGCAACGATCAGCTAGCGCCGCGTACGTTTACCTCGGCTCTTATCTCCGAGTCTGGTACTAGGATCGCCCGGTGAACGTATAACAGAGCGAGTCCTGTTACCGTTGCCGTCATTTTAGTATTAGCGTCGGGAGAAGCAATTTTTCGGATTATAAATTGGTCCGTTTGTAACTTCAAGGAGTCGAATAATCCCGACTCTACAACTTCACTATTCTTATTTACGCCCGTTACAGGAGCCAGGTATGAAAATGCCACGAGGTGGGCGCCATATTTAATTCCCGTCACGATTCCGAGAAATTCCAAAGACCAAAAAAGGTATTTGATATATATTTTTCACGAATAGGAATCAAAGGATCAAACCTCGAACGCAGCTTTTATGCTGCGTCCAACATAATTCCACTCGTGTACGAGAGGAGAATATACGATATCCTCGCTGAAATACTAATTTCACCGAAGTTGATCTGGAAGAATAAACAGAAGACGATTTTCACGCGCAAGATTTCGAATATTTCACCACTTGGTTTGCGGTTGCGGCTCTCAATTTGCATACCGTGCGTTTGGATTCGTTTGTAAAAATCCAAAATCCCTTTTAAATTCGAAAGCCTCTTAAAATCCAATTTCGAAACGTCGAAGATGACTGTTCGGGTAAAAAAACATCTGGAGATGTCGCAAATTCGAATATCGTTAATGTTTTTTGTTTCTACCGGATGAGATTCATCTCTTCGATCGGTCCAATTAGCGAGGCACTTGGCAACACTCGTTTCTCCTGTGATCAATTAACTGGACATTAGACTCGTATCGATACTCTGATGGTTGCCGACACTAAACGAGGCTAGAATATCCGTGAGCTGTTACAGGGAATCGATGCTCAGGAATCTCTTCATCGAAGATCGTACCGTGATTGAGTCGTTATTTCTAACGCTAACGCTCCATATCGCGCTCGTCGGCTCCGTGCGATCGTTGGGTGGCCGAGTCGCGTTCTCTCACCGTCAAAGCTGACCTTCTTACCGGCAAAAACCGCCGTTCGGAACCGGTATTTGCTCGCGTGCCTCCGATCTCTCCAATATTCACAAGCGACCCAGCATTCCGATTCCTCCGAGAGAGGAAAACGGACCGCGCGAGAAAAGTTGTCCCCGCATAAGCGGATGTAAAACGGAGATCGATGACCATGGAAAAAACGGTGGCATCGACAACTTTGCTCGCGGTACTCGAAAAACAAACGATACCCACTTCGATACAGCAAAAATCCCAGTCGAACGATTTTACGAGCTGAGAAAACGTTTCGCTAGCACGCGCGGAGTCGTGTTCCACGTTGTAGAACATTTTTTGCGCGTTCCCTGGAAATCAACGAGCGTTGTTGTATCTCCATGACGATCGAGTGACCGAGGCTCGTTGAAAACGGGCGCCTTTGAGGTATATAAGTTCGCCGCGGTGATTATTCATTATCCGCGAGATAACCGAATGGCACATGCGAGTCGTTCGTCATCGCCGGTAAGCGCATTGATAGCACGCGGGGTATTGGTAACGAGACATTTATCTCGAACCACAGTCGAGAAATATTCCGACGCGTGGAAAATACAATAACGAGTTACCGAAAGAAAGACGGAGTTGAGAGATAAGCGTCGCGTTGGAAAGGTGCATAAATTAAGATAGTCGCTCGGTTCAAAAAAACAATGCCGATGGTACGGGAACAAGTCCGGGGAATCGCCGCGCATTTTCGCGCGTACAACGAACCGCAGAAAATTTGTTAACGGAATGCGCGCGGATGCGACGCCAGATAACGACGCGGTATCGAAGGACGAATCGGGAATTTAACGGAGCATGAAAGCGGTGATACCGATTTCTCGGACAAGCAGTTGTTCGTTGCGTGATAATGGGTCGTTACCGTTTTCTTTACTCTCTTTTTTTTATCGGGCAATTAGACTTTTACGCGCGTCGCCGTGGCTACCGAGCGCGCGGCTGACAACTTTGTATTGTTGACCAAGGTAAAGGCGCGCGGCTCGGGCCACGACCTCTCTCTCTCTATCTCTTTTTCTATCTCCTTCTCTCTTGATCTTCTCATCCATCCCTCCACGGCGCTGGGACCAACCGACGACCGATGTCACGCCTTCGCCCGTTTCCTGGTGCTTTTATTTTTGGCCTTTTTGCCGGCGATAGGTAATCCTTTCCTCCTCCTAACTACGCATCCATTCGAATTTATCAACCATCCAGCCTACCGCCGCGTCCACGTCTATGCCAAGCCGATCGGTAATGCAACGTTGCCCGGTCATCGACTCCGAATGACGATTGAATTTACGGCAGGGCTTAACCGCGGAACAAACAATTTTAATTCACCGTTGCGCGATACGCACCTTCGGCGAACGCGACTCCCGTAATTACGAATAATATTCAGAACCGACCGACAATATCACCTTTTATAAATCCTTCATCCATCCGTATAATTCGTACGATTTTTCATCGTATCATCGTGTAACTTGATGCAGGTTTGTTTCTATCGTTTCTACTTCGCGGCAGACGAACAATGTCCATGCTAATTTGTCACTTGTATCTCGCAAAGTTTTTCGCTGATATCAATCCGATCGTTCGAAGAACATGCGATACGAAAAAATCGAGAATGTAAATGAAAATCAGGGGAGCTCGCGTAACACGAGGAGATAAGGTTCGTTGGCTAGCGTGTATCTCGTGACAATGTTCGGGCAAGTATAGTAGGTAAGTCGATAAAACAAAAATGGATATAATCGGATATACATGTGATTATCGTACTTCAAGAGCGGAATCCGAGCGATTATTCTCGGTATCGCGATTACGCGAGTATTTAATCTCTTCATTCGTTGCCGTCGTAATTCTCTTTTTTTTTTTGTATCCTTCCGCGAATTTTCAGCGATGGTTCCCATTTTTCGCACATATTCGCGAACCTGGCGACGCTTTTGGGAACTAGATGCATGCGGCAAATGCTCTCGGGGTTTCCGTCGACGCGGCGCAACGCGTCGGGGTGCGAGGTAAGGGCGGGTTTTGCCAATCGTCCAAAAAGTCTTGGCGCGTCGTTCGGTTCGATGGTCGGTCGCGTTCGGGGTCGGTTGGCTGGTACTACGTTCGGTCGGTCTGCGAGTCCGTCGGTGTTGCAGGGAAGCGTTTTCAAGTCGCTCGAGCAGCTTGATTCACCCCGAGGCAGATGACGCCACTGTCGCGCGCCACCGACCCTCTTCTGCACGCGTTCCGCCGAGCCGAACGGGATGAAAAGAGGAGGAAAGTGGCGAAAAAAATCCGATTTTTCTACCACCCTCGTCGGTCCATCTCTTTCTGCCACGCGGGCGGAGATGCATGAAATTGGATGAGATTCTCGTTCGTATCGTGGGATTCGATGGAAGCGATGGTCGAGAGAGAAGGGCCGCGGACGCTGCGTAGTCGAAGGTTCGTAGCTACGACCCTTCGCGGACCGACAAAACTTGTCGCGCGTATAATTTACGCGGTGGCGATTATCGCTCGTGATATCGCGCGTTACACCGACTCCGAATGCGGCAAACTCCGTTCCGAAAAGCCTGGCTACATCGTTAATTCGACAAATAACTTAATTCTCACGAAATCGTTGAACGGGGGAATTATTCACGCGAGAGAAACACTTATTCCGTGCCGCGAGTATTTTTCCCCGCGATGCCGTTCGTGCGACCCTCGGCCGAGTGATCGCGATAACTCGATCTCGACGTAACGATCGTTCCTACACGTTTTTTCTTGACACCGTAAGAAAAATAGGGAATATAAATTCATTTCGTTGATCAGCAATTTATCTACGAACGGTGAGAATTCAAGGTCGCATAGCCGCTCTCTGCATTTCGCATTCTCGCCCGAAGACGCTGGCCGATTCCGCGACGCTACATCGAAAATACGGATTTGCCGAGTATACGAATCGCGTAGATCCGTGCGATTCGGACGACGATTCGCGAATATTTCACATATGTCTCGCGTTAGCTATCCGACAGGTCAGAAATATCGTCGGGAGTCCGAGCACGCCGCGGACGCGCGCTCTACGTGGAAGTAGATCAGACCGGGTTGTGGTCAGACGCGCCGCGATCAGCGAAAACACGGGGCGACGTATTCACCTCTCTCCGTTCCTATCGCAGCTGGCGCTGCCGATTCCTCGCCGATTCTCCCAGTCCAGCAAAACTACGGAATATTATCGTTTTCGAGCATTTTTCACGAGCTTGCGACTTCCGGTCGTATCCAAATCGCTGCTACGCCGACGATTGTGTTCCGAGCGGCGCGTTTTTTCGAATTCTCGAATCTATTGCGACCAAAGCGTCGCGGCTCGAACGTTTTCCCGATCAAAGTTGTTCGTTGCAACGGGGACGCGACGAGCCAAGGGATGCGAGTGCGAGCAGATGAGCCGAATGAAACCGAACTTCTAGCAAAAATCACGTAACGCGCGTTAGACGAAACGAAAATTCGCGCCGGATTAATTACTTTGCGTGATTTTTGGACGTGGATCGCGCGATTGAATTTTCTTTTTTTCACCTCGCTCTCGTCTCGTAAATATTCAACGCGTCGTTTCGATGGAAAAGTAGCAGCGAGGAACGAACCATTTCTGGCTACGGGCTTTATTGATTTCCGTGGCAACGCACAGCTTCCCGCCCTCGAGTCCTCCTCCACGTTCGCCCCGGGCAACCCCCGTACAAACACGTTTCTCCATGGCCTTTCCCCGTATCCCGTACTCGTACACGGGCCATTTTTACACCAGCTTCGCGCCCGATTTCCAGTCAGGCCGTTCTCGCGACGTTGGAACATTCGCGAACATCCGCCAACGTTGCACGCGCCCACCGATGATCGGTCCCATCGTCATCGAAATGAAATCTCGACTTCGCGTGAATTATGCAACTAGAAAATAAACCTACCGCCTTCGAGGGAGGTGACGCGATTTTTCCTAACAGCTTTTTCACCCGTCAACAGATTTTTCCAATCCGCGTGAAAAACTCCGCGTGTCCATTACTTTCCAGAGAATTCGAAAAGTACAATTTGGCTGTACCTACACGATTCACGTATCATTCCGCGTATTGACTTTGTATCATTAGCAGTTTTGCCCGAGAGGAAAATCGCATCTCGCTCGGAAAGAAATTCCGTTATCAGTTGTCCGCATTCGCTGTTTGAGAGTTTTTCTCTCGTTCCAAGCGGCGTAAAAACAGGGCGTAAAAATTTGTAGATTCTCCTGGTTCTTTTTTGTCCTAGGATTCGTAATGGATACGCGATGCGGCGGCTCGCATGGCCGAACGACTCGGGCGGCACGGACGGGCAGAAAAAGAGAGAGAAAGAGAGCGAAAAAAGGAGGAAGAGCGCGGCGCGGGGCGGGGGAGAGGTGGAAGTTGAAAAGTGGGAGACAGAAGCGCGTGCGCGCTCCCGCCGGTATTTTATGTTTTGATGGCGCAGTAAAGCGTCGTAAAGTAGCAGTAAAACGCATTGAGTCACAAGTCCGCTCAGCTGATGTCGTTAAGTGGTCCGCAGGACTGTCAGTTGCCTCGGTTACGTCACAGGCCCGTGTCACGTGCTCGTCGAGGCCGTGTCATCTCTCCGTCATCGGACACGCGTCGCGGAATCTCGTCGTAAACCGGGCCGAAAAGATAAACGATAACGGGAAAAGAAGGAGACGAACGCGAGGAGAGAACGGAGCAAAAACGAAAGGAATGCGACGCGGATGACACTTTTATACCGGCAACGACGAAAGCTGTACCAAAAAATACCGCCGTCCTCGTTAATCATCTCCCGTTATCACCGCCACGCGTCCAAGGTCGGAGATTCGGGGGGGAATGATTCCGCTCGTCGATCGTTTCCTCTCCGAGATCGAGTACGAGGGCCACAAAATGATCCACGATCGATCGACGATCGCTTTACGGCGCACGTACTCGTCGCTCGAATTTTCGAGGCGAATGGAGAGGAAAGAAAAATGACAGACTAATTGTAAGTTGGCCTCGGTCGGTGCGAAAATTCAATCGAAGACGCGACGAACGATTTACGAAAATTTACGTAATCTCGTATCCGCTCGGTCGAGGGAAGCGGAACTAAATTACATCCACCCCTGGGCTAGTCGTTCTCTCGTATACACGATTAGTCCGAAGTCACGCGAAGGCAGGAGGAAAAAAACCCAACGAAATTGGATGACTCTTTATCCGTTGCGTGCAACGTGTTTTTTGAAGTCTTGGAAGATCGCGAGAGAAGAGACGCGTTACGAGTCGAGATCCGGGAGCAGAAGAAGCACGGACTGCTCGTAAGAGCTTCGTCGTAAGAGTCGCGTTTCGTACGAACGTTCGGTTTCCGTGGTTTCGAAAAATTACGGAGAAGGGTTTACTTATTTTCTGAGATGTGCGTGACGCCATCGTTCGTTGGATCGGTGGAGCTGCGTTTTTCCGTAGAGACGCGACTAGACGAAGAAGCGCGCAACCCCCGACCCGACGAACGTACCGCCACCATCGACCCTCTCGTCCCTACCTTTCGAACCCCTACGTTCTATTTTTCACGAGACTGCAGCGCCAACTGGCATGGAATGACGCAACCGTCGACCGAATCGTCCCTTGGGTCTGGTTTCGTAAGATTTAGTATATCATACTCACCTCGAGGCTTTTATTTTCTCGTAAACTCTTGAGAGACTCTCGCGTACGGGCGAAACTGAACTCGGGGATCGACGGGTAACGCTTCGCAGACCCGTCAAACTCCGCTGCCACCGATGGATGACGACGAGGTCGATGCCGCGTACGCGCAACGAGTCGCGTGTCGTGTTCGAGGCGGTGTATCTGCCCTGATTTCGCGAGGCACGAGAAAACTCACCGAGGACCGAGGAACGTGAAACGTGAAACGTGGCGTTGAAGGATCAGACCTTATCTGTGCCACGTCGCTGTCCGACGACAGATCGTCACCAACGACCCCAGCCTGGCTGTCGCATCCCTCCTTCTCCGCCGCTGACGCGTCCTCAGAGGCCATCTCATGGACCGTCGTTCCAACTGATCCTGCTGAATCAATTTTTATCACCCCTTCGCAATCCTCGCTTCGCTCCGCACCGATTTTTCCCTGCAATTGATACGAAGCTTTTGATTATTTTCGCGAGCTTTTCGATCATTTTTACGAAGCCCTTAAACGCGGCTGAGTCGAGACAATTGTCGACGAATCGTCGTCGAACGTTCGATCAAATCGACGATAATCCGCGACGATTCCGTCATCCCTTGACGTGTAACGTCGAGATAAATTTGTCGGCATCGGATTTATTTCCCACCTGCGTTTGAATTTTTTAAGGAACGTACGTTAAACGAATATCGTTGATGAACGTCGTAATTGGATGTTCGAGTACGTCGAATCTAGTATCTCTAATCTCCGTACGACTCTTCGAAACGTTTCGAAATAATTCGAGTCCTTGAATTTCACCGCAATTAAAGAATTACATCTGTCGACGTCCCCCGATTTCCGGAGCTCGTTATCCAATTTGTTTGCTTTGCTCGCAAAGATCGCTCGTAATCGACGAACAAACCCGTCGCGAGCAAGCCCACGCGACGAAATAATTTTCTAATTGTCGTTAGCGATTCTTTGTTCGCGTCGAGTTCGTTCGCGCGATGCCGATCTCGATGCGTAGGATCCGGCTCGCTTGCACCGTCGGTAAGCTGCGAGCGAGCTCAAGGGTCACGAAAAGAACTCCGTTGATAAGAGGATAGGTCTCTTCTCTCGAATCTGTCGGTAAAGACGAGATTTCCGGGGATTTTTTTTCCGCGAGTTTCTCATTTCTTTCTCTTCTCCGATGGGGCCAGTTTCCCGGGGATGCCAACGCGGGCCTCCGCGCTGCTACAGCGCGTCGGTGTGCATCGAATTGTCGAAATCAAATTCCGACAGGTCGAGCGACGAGATCAACTCATCGCTCTCGACAGAGGTGCGGAGAGGGCCTCGTTAATATTTCCTGGTAACGACGTTGTCTTCGATGGTTCTTCGCTCGAACGTGGATCAGAACCAGGTCAAAATTTGACAGAAACACTCGAACGATTCCACAACCGTGTCTGCCGGAGCTCGAGTCTCAAGCACCTCTCGAAAGCGGACGAAAAGTGTTCCCGCGAAAGCTGAAACACCCAGGACCGGAGGGTTTTATTTTCGTTGGAAAACTCGAGTGGAGTACAGTTCCGAACCGAGGATACTTCTCCAGGATAAATCGACTGCGTCGAGAAAAAAAGATTTTTATTTTTCTATCGAACCCAAGCATCAAGAATCCAGTCACCTCGATCGAACGAAATGCAAAACAGAAGTTGAAATTGGTCGTTAACGGAGAATACGACGAAAGCTGCTCGTCAACTAGAGTAACGGTGGACAAGCACGGTGGAAAAATCTCGACTGGGTTGTAATAAAAATGCCGCGAAGTATTTAGGATTCATTGGCTTCTAAATATTTTTTACGTCGCAGCTGCGAGGCTCGGATGAAAGGGTAGTCCGTATGCGAAGGGTTGCGTGGGGCGTTTTCTTACGATGCGAGGGGTTAACGTTATCTTTCCGTAGATGGCGCGCTAGGTGCCTTTCTACGATCGTTGGGGCGTCTCTTCACCCGCAGCGATGATCCACCGATCTCATTCGGATCTGCTATTGCTACAACACGACACAGCTTCGTCGAGCCTCGAACGACGCCCATTTTCCCAAGACCTTGATCGACTTCCTTTTTCGAACAAACGTAGTCGGATGTCGGCGACTCCAATTTCCATATCATCTCTATTTATCGAACCCGTTGAAACTTTGCACCATTCAGTTGCGAACGACCCGCGCAATTATCCGTAATTCTACGTCGTAACGGCTGCTCGCGTCCGCGTCTTCCCGACTAGCGTTCGCAGCAGGAATTTTGGAATTGAATTTTTTCGGAGGACTGCAAATTATGCGAAGAAACCGACCGTGAATTCGCGATCGATCGATCGATTCGCGAAGGCACTCGTCGGGAGAAAAAAAACTGACGACGGTCGACTTCCTTTTTCGCCATAAAGCTGTGCTGTCATCGGCATATAAATCAGACACGCTCGGCGATCCCGGCGTGGATGCGCGGAGTACAATTACACGATACGAAACACTGCGAACTACGGTTTGGAAATTATCGTTAACAGAGTACTCGCAAAACTATGATTACGCATGTTCGGTGTCGGAACGATCTCGTTGGCGAGAAAGCATCGTAGGTGTCGCGTTACTAGGCGCGACGACGACCACATTTGGCGTAAAATGCCCCGTATGTTCTTGATTTTATCGCGCGTCGCGGTACTTCGTCATCGCGTCGTCGATCATCGTGCGCCAAAATAAATCGGGGTCGCGTTCGTTGTCCGGTTAATTCAAGGCTCGTAGAGCTTGGCGCGTGTCGAGAATTTCTGTCGTCGTAGTTAATCCTTACCGATAGTCACGTAGGCTCGCAATTCTCCGTGACAGACGCCTCACGGGTGGCGTTTGTCTGCGAATTGAAAATATTCATCGCCGCGTATTTAACTCGTCTATTTTCTACTCGGCTCCACGGCGATCGGCAGGACGTTGCATTCGCATTTGAAATGAGGGGATCGAATTCCTCGGTGACAGAACGACGTTTACGTCTTGGCTCGCGAAGGAACAGTTGGAAAACTGAAACGCACGGGTGGTAGGTAGGTGGGAATGATTTCAACGACCAATCGCGCACGGACGCGAAGGGGGACCAACGAAATTGTGGCAGGTGAGCGTTTTGGATTTTTGGGAGGGATGCTTTCGCGAGACGGAGAAGCGACGGTCTTCGAGGCGATTCGATTCTCGTTCTCGTTCGATCTCGTGCCGGCGTATCGCCGCGAATGCGTTATAAATCAAACGACCCCCGGGCTGTGGATGACGGGGAGCGAGGATAATTCGTATTTGGGAGCTGATCCGTCCGAAGGCGTATTCCCAACCCGTTTCGGCCATATTGAATATCATCTCCACCCGGCGGGTGCGGTCTCGCTCAAAAAGATCTCAGGTGCGGTTTGAAGTGGGTGGGATGCGTCTTTAACATTAATCTTCGTAGCTTAACCTCGCCCGGTACCAAATCCCACCCGTTCCTTCTCTTCCCAACTAGTCTCGTCCCTTTATTCCTCGTCCTCGTCGTCGTTGAATCGCGGTTCCCGACGATGCATCGGAGTCATCCTAGGGGGCATACCGCCGCGCACTTGTCCCGTTGCGCCTACCTGTGCCACGCCTGTTTGCCCTTTCGGCATTTTTTCTTCCCTCGTCCGTTCCTCTCGGAGCGCAGCATCGTTTCTCCGTGACAGGTGGCCGCGTCGAACGACCGCGTAGGAAATTAGGGACCCTCGAGAATCGAAGATGAGAGGAAAAAAAAGCTCGAAACGACCGAATAAAGAAATGAAATACACGTTCGTCGGGGATCGCTGCTCACCGTCGAAGAATTCGAATGCCGACCTTCTTCTCTTATTTTCACCGAATCTATTAACGTCTCGGCCAATTAAGCACAGGCGGACCACGCGTGAAAAAACCCGCGGTCGAATCTGCTAACCTTTTTTTTTCACTCGGACGACGAACGAAAAGAGATCCGGAAGGCGTTTATTCGCTTCCCTTCGACGCTAACAATTCCGCAATTACACCTCGCGCCAGAAAAAATGACGAATGATGACGACGATGTTTTTTTCTGTTTCAGGTGTAAACGGGTCGTCAAACGGTGAGTGGCATTACACGTGTATGGGAATTTTACGAGGCATATAATATTTTATGATCAATCAACCGTAGACCGAGTCAAATTTGCCGGGACGCGTGCCGCGTTAGCGTGATTTTGAAGAATAGGACAGGCATCGCGGGCCAACAATAGGCTCTCGCGTTAAAGAGGAACATAAATGGGCGTGCGACGATCATCAAATTCCTCGTACGATTCCTCCATTGGAAGGGAACCCAATTATTCTCTTTCCTATGACGCGACGCGTTCGACGATCCCGTGGGCAGGAAAACTTCGCCACGGCTGTTTTTTCTCCCGGCATCGCTCGTGCCCGAGTATCGTCGACGCGAGCGTCCTTTTGGCGTCCTCCTCGTCGCCGTGCCGCTACGAATCGACCAAAAAATTTAACGACGGCAACGCCGAGATCATCGAAGTACTCGTCGTAGTCTTCTTCGAAGACACTCGTGTTGCCCTACGGCTACCGTTCGCATCGCATTTTTCCCGTTTAATCGGGCGTAAAAACGTGATATTCCTAAGGTGTTACCTCAACCCGGATGAAAGTCTCTCCGCGTATGCATACGCAAGCGCATATAACGCGCTTGTCCTTGTATCACGAGCGCAGAAAAGATACGAGAGCGTGTTTACGATGCCGCGACGCGCAGCTACGGAGCGGTCCCCGCGTGTGCGCCTGTGAGCAACCGCTACAGGGCAACGCGACACGCGTGAAAAGCAGGTCTCGCGGTGTCTGACAAGACTCGTTCGCGCGCGCCCCTACCCAGTTGCCCTTGCGAGAGTCGGCGCCCTCCCGTGCACTCCCAACGTACCGCGACTTCGCGCTTTCTATCCCTCTCTTCTTCTTCTTCTCCGTCGCTCTCCCTCCTGTGCCCGACGTCCGCCTCTCCTTCTCTTCCGCGTTTCACGGCTCTTTCTCTCTCTCTCGCGATCTCTCTCTCTCTCTCTCTCTCTCTCTCTGTCTATCTCGCTTTCCGCGTGTCCGTCCTGCTCTCTCAGCCGGTATCGCGCGGTCCACGTCTTGCGGGCAGCAGCCGAGCCAGCAGAGTCGGTTCAGTGGTTTCCAAGAGTCACGCGGACGCGGCTACGCAGAAGGTCGAGCTTGCAGTCGACGCGCGCTAAAATACTCCGCCAAAGTTGAGCCACGCGTGCGTGCGCGTGTGTGAGATATCTGTCATCCGTCAGAGAGGGAGATAGAGAGAGGTAGATAGATATAAAGAGAAAGAGAGAGAAAGAGAGAGAGCGCTCTCCGTCTATTTTTTTTCGCCGATTATTCCCGGCATGCTCGTATCCCCGTATTCCCGAGTCCCGTTTCGTTCCCGACTATCCGCGTGGTCGTACTCTCCGTGCACGTGAGCGCGCGGGAGGCTCGGTGTGTCACGGTTACAACAACTCTTTGCGAAAAGTGCGGAGGAAATGAAAAGTTACCTTCGTTCGTCGCGTTGATATCGATCCGGAATCGAGGTGATCTCGCGCTCGCGAGCGCGAGGCCATAAATTCGTGGCAGGTACCGTCAACGGTGGTCGATACTCGGCGTCGAATCGGCCAGTAGTGACAGGATTTAAAAGTCGGCCGTTCCGAGGCAAGAGTCATCGACGCATCGGCATCAACGGCGGTGTAACGGTGTGTGAGACTTGAGTTCGACGAGCAACGCGGGACTGCAGCCGCTCCACAGCTTCGTCGACGTCCTCGGGGAGGCGCGGTGTAGCGTGAAACAACGAGAGGAAGCGAGTCAGCGAGTGATTTTCTCTGAAAGAGAAGCCCGCGACGAGGAAGACAGAGAGAGAGAGAGAGAGAGAGAGAGAGCGCGAGAAGGACGAAAATCGGCCGAAAAGGAGACAGCTAGCGTAAGAGGCAAGAACCGGAGTGCACCGGCACGACGCGAACCGGAGAGAGATCGGAACAGCGAGAGAGACGAGGAGCGAGAGAGATAGAAAAAAAAGAGAGGAACGGAGACAGAGCCGCG
This sequence comes from Arge pagana, assembly GCA_963969455.1. Lineage (NCBI taxonomy): Eukaryota > Metazoa > Arthropoda > Insecta > Hymenoptera > Argidae > Arge > Arge pagana. The sequence continues at coordinate 1,068,756 of OZ018312.1, read as the reverse complement.
GGCGACAGAGCAAGAGCAAAGAGCGAGCGAGAGAGACTCATTCATCTTGGCGCGCCTAGCTTCGTTTTCATTGGATCCCGCTGAGTGACGCCGGCTGGCGATTGGCCACCTCTGCTTACCAGCTGTGCCGCGCTCAGGTTGGAGGGAGCGAGGCGCCGCGGGGTACGGAACGAGGTTCACCGGCGACGGCGGCAGCGACGGCAGCGGCAGCGCGAGGAAAGGCGACAGCGACGGCCCGGACAGCTGGAGGGAGCTTCGGAGGTAGCGGAAGAGGAGGGAGGAGGGGGAGAGCGAGAGACAAGCGGCGCCATTATTGTAAGGGGTTACATTTAGTTGGCCGTGGCGTAGTACGCCGGGTTCGGGATAGGGGGCTATAGTACCTTCATGCATGGCCCATAAAGGATTCGTCGACTATCCGAGAAGAACGCAAGAAACTGCTTCCACCATCTGACAGCCACGCTTGTTCGTGTTCTCGTTCGCGGCCGGCTCGAGATTCCGCGGTAGGTAACACCGGATCAGCTGGTTTACACCGCGCGCAGTAACGATCCCTTCGACGTCTCGTTGTATCGGAAAAATGAGAGTACAATTTCGCTGACCGTTCGCGACCGCGATTCACCTACCACGTATTCACCCGACACGCGTCACATTTTCATCGCGGATACATCGTAAACACGCGTAACCACGGACAGTAGTAACACCTGTACCGCGTATCGTTGCCTCTCCTCGTCTTCACCTCGACGCGATCCCAACATCCTTTTCATCCTCGCGCGTTCCTCCCGTGTTCCCTGTCGCGTCGCGCATACCCTCGAAATATATTTATATTTTTTACGTAAATATATGTATATACGAACACACACGCGCGCGCACATACACGCACACATACGCGCGCGCGCACACACGCGCATATATTTACGGATGTACAAACGTATATCCACTTGTACGTATATCCGTATACGCGGGTGTATATTTTCGTAGTACGCGTTGGCCGCGGCGTGTGCGTGCACGTGTTCGAAAACGTGTGGTGCGAGTGGATACCATTCGGAGACGACGAGTGTATAATCGGAGACAATTGTTTTACTCGCCTATAAAGGAGCAAGAAGAGACAGTGGTGGGTGCACATGTGCGCGGACTATCGAACGCGGTGACCGGCGACGATCTCGGCGTGGAATCGAGAGAGAAATCGACGAAGCTGTGCTCGCGACCGCGGGACTCGTTCGCGTGTTACCAGTGACAGTTGAAGTGTGCGAGTGTCGTTGCTGCTCGAGCGAAGAGAAAAAGTGAACGAGGAACGCTCGAGCTTGGAGGAGAGAGCTTTGACAGCTGCGCGTGATTCTCTACCGTGGTCCGGATCGAGGGAACGAGAAATTGGAATAGCCGGGACCAGGGGAGCGAGCCTCCGCAAGATCGTTTGTTCGTTCGTTCGTACGCTCGTACGTTCGTTCGTTCGTCCGTTCGTTCGCGCGTCGGTGATAACGAAGGTAACGAGACGGGGGACGAGAATGAGGCTTCCGAAAAGATCCTGCCGCCATGCAGCCGGCGCCGATCGCGACGGTCTTTGCTGAGTCGTCTCGTCCTCTGTGAAAGGTGGGCGAAAACCGATCGTCCGAGACCTAAAATCCTCGCGATCAGCGATGAGTTCGAAATTTATAATCGATAGCATGCTACCCAAGTATCACCAGCAATTCCATCACCAGCAACTGTTCAGTTCCCCGAATCCGAGCTCGGTCCAAGCCTGTTCCTCGAGCCCAGCAGCCTCCGGTTTAGAATCGAGTTTGTCAGCTGCAGCCGCGGCCGCCGCAGCCGTAAATTACGCCCAGCATAACTCACCGTCGCCGACGGGCTCGAGTCCTCAGCACTCCGGTAGTTCAGCGTCCACGTCGCCGGCAGCGAGAAGCACCAGCGCCATGTATCCCTACGTCAGCGCGGCAGCGGCGCATCATCACCACCAACAACAGCAGGCCGTTGCCGCGGCCGCCTTCGGCGCTACGTCGTCGATGGTCCCGGGCTTCGGATCGTCGGCAGCGTCGAGCGCGGCGCTGGCCGCCGCCGCTGCGGTCGACGCCGCGACGGCCAGCGACAAATCGTGCAGGTACACGGCGAGTCTCGCGGGCAACGTCGCGCCCTCGCCGACGGACTCGATGGTCAACTACACCCTCGGTCATCATCATCAGAACGGCGGGACTCCCGGGAGCCTCGTGTCCTCGGCGTCAGCCTCCTCGGCGGTCTCAGCTGCCTCGGCCTCGATGGCAGCTGCGGCTCAATTTTACCACCAAGCAGCGGCCGCCTCGGCCGTCGTCGATCCATTGGCCTCGTGTCAACAACCGACGACGGGACAACCAGGTATACCGGACATACCGCGATACCCATGGATGTCCATAACCGGTGAGTCATTCAATCACATTTCCCGCTCCGCAATTATCACGGATCCTCGAGGATCGTCGATCCCCGACGATGAAACAACCGGAGGACTCCCTTTTGCGGTATGCATGCGTAGAACCGTTGTGGCGTTGTTATTGCTGTTGTTGTTGTTGTTGTTGTGGTTGTTGTTGTTGCGTTGTCATCGTCGTCGCTGCTCCGCCGTTACGCTGCCCCCGGTGCGACGAATGCTCGTTGCCGGGAGCAAAGACGAGCCGCGACACCAACAGATTTTCTCGTACAAGTCGACGAAGTACGAGCACAAAAACGTAGTTCTCGCGTCTGGCGCCTACCACGTTGGCCGTGCTACGCGAACGTCGCCTGCTGCTTACCGTCGGACGTGTTCGTAAACGTAGGTTCAGTTTCGTTGACGTGAGCTTGGCTCGCGGGGTACGCCTAAATTATTTCGAATTCGTTGTACCGTGCTCGCGCGATGTGTTGTTACGCTCGACAACCTGCGCCAAATTCAGATATCAAAGATAAGCGAAGCACGTGTTCAGGGTAATTATGCGAGACGGCACGAACAGCAGGTTCGACTTGTACGCGGACACTCGTCTCTTCCTCGACCCCCGTATCGTAGTTCGCCGTAGTAATCTCTCTTCCTCTCGAGTTCCTCGAAAATTCTCGTTCCCTCGCCTCTATCGACGCGTTACGCATGCTAGAACAATCGTTCCCGTTCCACTCCCGATCCCGTCGTTGACCGACTCCCCCGTCCCCGTCAGCGTTGTTCGAAGTCGGTGGAACGCTCGTCGAGCCAAAAACCTCGTCGCAAAGCGACGGATGAGGACGTCGAGCGTCGCGACTACTTACATCGCCGCCTAAATCCCCCACGCGGGTCCGTTTCGCGCGACCGGGCGAACCTTAGGTTCGCAGGTACCTATCTCGTCGGAACGTTAAACCCTCCGGTTTCTAATTGCATCTCCTTGGTTTAACGTCACCACGCTCGCGCGTGTTTCCGGTTGTTAGTCTTGCCCGAAGCATGCGTTTCGTAAGCTACCGTAGTATAATCGTAAGCCGTTCGTACGTACCTGCCGCCTGGAATCAAGTAACTCGAACACTTCTGTCTTGTTTTACAGATTGGATGAGCCCCTTCGACAGAGTCGTGTGTGGTGAGTATATAGGTACATACAACTTTTCACTACTTACCTTATTTAAATCGTATAACGACCGGAAGGCGGATGTTCACGCGACTCCGCCGACCCAACTACCGTCGACGACGATCGACGTCGTTCCGACATTACGCGATAGTTCGACGATTCTCGTGAACATCAGCTATCCGAGGATATCGCGAAACCGTAGCGAGATGTCGCAAGGAAAATGGTACGGAGTCGTTGTTTCGCGATTTTTTGGTAGATTTTCACCCACCACGATCCAAGTACGCATTCCGTCACGCGAATTTCAGATCGGCGATTTCTACCCTCGATCGGTGCTGGGGCGTTGATTATTCGCGAGAAAATATAACTCGAATATTTCCATTATACTCTATCGATCGAATCTTTCCGTACGCTTCCACCATCTCGTTGCGGTTCGCGCGCGCGCGCTCGTGTGCATGTGTGCGTGTATGCGAGGGTGGCAACCGAGATATGGTACACGAGTGGTTTCGTCTAATAGCATTTATCGGATCTCCGAGCGTTTTACGCGGAGTACACTAGCCTCGGAATACTTGGACAGCGATCAAGAGTCGAGATAACCGTGTGTAAATTCGGCATATTTCACTCGGCCAATAATATTTGGACGTTTCTCGTACGACCTCGAGTTTTCTGCAATGCCATCCAATTTCTCTTAGGTACTCGAAAATTGAAACGTAACGGGAACAAAAAATCCCAGAACATAACGAAGCAGAGTGGAATCTTAGCTCGCGTCGACGTTCGACCAGATAAGATTCCTGACCGGCGACGTTCGCATTTGTCATAACCGAACGAATATAAGGATTCATCGATCGTAAATGATCGCTAACGATCTCGCAATTGTCGCGTCACGTTTCGCGAGTTCGTCGCTAATTAATCGGCGATCAACCGTATTTCGCGATGTCCCTTGGCTCTCCTCGGTATATATATATATAAATCGGCGACATCGATTGCGACATTCAAAGTCTACCAAACGAATTACGCGTATGATTATCGGTCGAGCAGCGTTCATTCCGCCTGATTCGAAGTCACGGCTGATCTTCTTTGGAATTCGACGACGCTCGAGAGGCTCGCGTAGGTACGTCGCGGGTGGGAAACGCGACATCGAGTTCGGATTGGGATTTCGACGGAGAATTTCGCGAGGAGAAGCGATATTTTTCTCTCGGGTAAACAAGCGTTCGGAATTGATCGCGAGGTCGACGGGACTTCCGAGGCAATAGTACTGCTATAAACTCGTAAAATCATTCGGTCCCTCGCCTTGATATATTTACGATTCAAATGTTTCCGCGACCAATGATCCGTGACTCGCGAAATAACCGGCAGACCGCACACGACAAATTACCCAACGAGGGCCGCGATTCTTCCCAGCGGAGCGATCAAACAAAACTCATCAGACGCGGCAAAAAACGAAATGACACCGATCTCTCGCAACTTTGCCAATTTTCCTTCAAATTTCATCGCACTCCCGACACGTTGCGGTGGAACGGAAAGAGATAGATCGCGTACGTGCGCGTTTTTTCGAGCCAGATACGTCGTCTGGCAGCAGCTCGGAGATTCATCAGCGAATTCTCAGCGTTCCGGTCGCATAAATAACCGGTCGTCCAACTTCTCGATGTTGCTTTTGCGAACATAACGATGCGTATCCCAAACTAATAAAATTCGACGCTTCTCTTTCGCCGAGAACATTTTTTTTTTCATCGCAATCGTCGTAACAACGACGTGAATTTGAAATTATCGACGATGAAGTAGATCCGAGGAAAATATCCGAAGCTGTTCATTCATTTCGGAATCCATTGACTCTGATTCGTCGGAGTTGAGCTCATTTTCCATCTATTTTCGACTGGCAAGCAAGTTCCGCCAGTTTTTTTGGACCCTCAAAAGTCCGCGTGTCGTTGAATGTTTCGAAACATTCGAAAGTGGATGTTTTCTTCCTCCGGAACCTATGTCTTGCTTTTTTCTTCGAGTCACGTCGCGTTAATTTTCAGATCATTAAAATGAAATGTCCAGTCGAGGAGAAACGAGCGAACGCAACGATTTTTAGACGATAATATAATCAATCAAGGCGAGTGTTGTTACATCTCGATGATATTCGAATCGTACTTCGATCCAGTTCCCTCCTACGGTTTATTCCGAATTTTCTTCCCCTCGAATCGCACTATTCTCGAAAGCTCGTGATCGTGATTCGTCGTTGTCACGCTCGTGCGATTTGCATTGGGAAGTTTTTCCCGTTTCAAAAACTTCTCCTGCCATGAATCGACTGCTCTGGACTGAGCCTCGAGTTCGGCACAGGGCTGAGAAGAAACGAACGAGCGAAAATGAATCGTCGTCTCGCGTGGTACGCGACCTCGAGAAACCAGATGACAGAATCACGAGTTCCGATTCTATTATTATTCGGATCTCGATGAACGAAGATCCACGGATTCACTGAAATATTCCACGAGCAGCGTTCCCCTCGGCCTCGCGAGATGTCGTTGCTCGTGGGGCAGGCAGGTTGCAAGCCGTGTTCCCAGACAAAGAGTCCAAGGCCTGCAGCGTCCGCGCGAGTGTCACTGAACGCGTAACGAGGAGATGACGATGAAAGAATGAAAATAGATAACGTTGACGCAACGTTACTTCGTTCTCCGCTTTTACATCGTCGTCGAGTCTCGCGTCGCCTCCGCCCAACGAAACATCCACGATCCTCCGTTTTCGAACGATCTAAGGGCTCGTCGCCACCGCCTCGACCCAGAAATCGATGCGCTACGAGGCTCGTTCGCGAACGGTGAGAGAAAAAAATCCACCGAACCGAGAGGGGCGAAGAGAAGGGAGAAAACGCCAGCAATGGGTCGAACGTAATTTTAATTCGTAGCCCGTACGCGTGAAAAATCGAAGGGCAACGAGAGTCGCCGTTTTCGCGGGTGGGCGACGGGCCAGTTGTCGCATGGGAGAGAGGATTCACCCACGCGTTTCGAGTTCGCGATCTAGCGCTCCTACGCAACCGGGAGGAAAAAGAGGCCGCGGAGAGGTGGAGATAGCCGGAGATAATGTATAATTTATAATCAGACCGATCCGTTGCTACTGCTTCTGGTGGTATGCCGTTGGCGGTGCTCCACCCGTGTTCGCCACCGCGGAGCCGGCTAACGTTGGCGTAAGAGAGTATCCGCGCGTCGATGCACGGATGAAACGCCAGGTCGCTCCGACAACCCACCCCTCATTAGCATTCGATGATGGCCGCCGCACCGCTCGCGTCGTACGGGGTTTCGTGGTATTATTCCACCTCGCTCGGGGATCAGACCCTCCTCTATACAACGCTGCGCCACGTCGCGCCGTGCCGTTTATCCGTTTCATCCCCTAGCTACCGCCCGAACTCGACCGATACCAATCGCACCCTCCGCGTTCAACCCGCGCGGCCGTACGCTAACGAACTAAAGAACGAATCGACGTTTCGATACGTTCCCCCGTCGTTTCCACTTTTTCAATCGTTCCCGTTCCCCCGACGCCGGATAATCTCGGACGCCAACGCTTTGATTTCAACGAATCTGCTTCCTCCGCGCTCTTGACCTTCGCGCGACTCCTCTTCCGCCGTGTCCCTCCTTCGCGCGACATCGTTCTCTCATCGAGGAGCAAAAAACTTCCGCTTTTTTCTCTTTCGCTGCCTTCGAAGTCGATATCACCGCAGGGTAGCGTAGGTAGTACATGGCGCGCGAACTACGGTAATTATCATTTCCTCTTTTCTGCCCGCGCGTCGATGCCGAATTTTTACGACGTCGCCTCGCAAAACTGACCTTCGAGCGCGGCTCGTACGCCGCAACGAGTCATTGGCCGTGGAAATGGCAATGAAGTCGAGAATCGGAAAGATAGTGTACGTCGTACGCGTAGGTACGTTCTACGGACTACTCGCGTGGACCCCGAAGATTCGGAATGAAGACAATCGTCGCGTTCCATACAAATGGAGCAAATATTTTTGAACCGATTCTCGTTTCCGTCGAATAATTGGAACATGAATTTCCCAGTACGAGCGACGGGTAAGATGATCGGAATTTTCGTCGGCGACGGGGAACGGGGTCTTCCTCGGATAAAGGCGGAACGCCAACGATCGGGTGTGAATCGCGCGAAGGGCAGAATCGACGAAGAGGCTTTGCCGAATCGGAGTCGCGGTGATTTTTTTCCAACGAAGCGTCGGTCGACGATGCGTCGACAGCGAGGGGAGATGAGGTACGGAGATATCCGTCACGCGGCCTCGTCCCTGATACAGCGAGATTCTCGTAGCATCGCGGTGATGTTCCTCGAAAGGCCAATTTCGATCGAGCGGTAGTTCTGCTTCCACGATTTCATCGGAATCGCATATTTTCTTTCCCAACAGGCTTCTGCTAATCTGCGAAACTTACGTTCTCGTGAGTCAGCCGATTACAGCGGAGAGCATTTCGAAACGGATCTTTTCGAGTATAAAAATACGGGCGTTTTCCCATCGCGTTCTCAGGAACGCTCGCGTATTCTAAACTCCTCGGATTTGTCGGATCCGAATCGCCTAGCGGCAGACCTAGACGCGGGAACGTGGATCAGACGCGAAATGAATTCGGCGAGTTAGTAAATCAGTTGCGAGGTCCATTCGTTAGACCGCGGAGCGAGGCTTCGCCAGGATGAATCTGGCCGGCGTTGAATAAAGCACCGGTATATTTAGAATCGGCCGAGATCGAACGTCCCCCTCTAAATCATTATATATATTAAACAACATTCTAACGGGACGTCGATTCCTTCAAACAATCGGCTATTTTTACGAAACCTCGGCTCTGACCCGTGAGCCGCGTTTCAACCGTTTGAAAATTCTTCCTCGAGCGCGAACGAAAAGACCGGTTCGTCGGAGAAAGAGAAAGAAAGAGAGAGCAGGAGAGAGGGAGAGGGAGATGGAGAACGTCTCAGCTTTCCTATCCCTCGTTACGCGCATGGAGATATCGCCAAGCAGACGAGAAAGCGCGATTACATAGTTATCAGAACGTAATATTGCATCACGCGTCGTCCTATTTTCGCGTTAGATCTCGTATTTTACCGGCGAGAGATCGTTGTCGAGCGAGAATTTACCACCGAATACGTCCAACGCGAGTCGCAATACTTGAGTATCGCCGATATTTCTGTACCAATGGAGTCGCGGGCCTCGAACGATTTTGCGTCGATCTGCGGCGAATCACGATTCGAAGAGGAGCGCAGCGATGCGAAAAAGTGCCGGTCGTCGTGTGGGAACTCCTAAGAGGAAGGCCAACGGGAGGCAGGTCAGGATCTTGTTGTCACAGAGATTATTGAAACTGCAGTTTTATGAGCCTTAAAAGCAGTTTAATTGCCGTTATATAAGTGTTTATGTGCTGCCAGGTTGCCTCCGTCTAGCGCCTTCGCTACCCCAAACGTTCATTTTATGGTCAGGTTCCGATGCGCGCGCACCCCGCGCATACGGTCGCGTGCCAAACTCTCCGTGCAACAACCTTTCTCGCATCCCTTTCGAGAGACCGCACCTCTTACTATCAACGTGCACGGTCTTACTTTCACTTTCGCAAGAAAAAATATTTCCCTTTTCCCATCTCGACGTTTCTCTCCTCCTTGGGGCAACCTTGTTCTCGTTTCCTTTGTTTGTTTTTTCTTCTTCTCTCTCGGTACGAAGAAACCCGACGCGTTTTTGAATACCGCGAATGTAGCTGTTCGGGGAGCGAATGAAGCTTCAAAAAAAAAAAAAAAAACGCTCAACCGATGGCGATGGGAACATAGATTCGATTTTCATCGTTGAGAGCCTTGCAAACGGAAAACGAATTCCTCGATCGGTGAGACAAATTTCGAATTTCGGAATAACACGCAAGAATATACTATCGAGGGAAACGTGGCGGATTTTTGTCTCTCTCTCTCTCTCTCTCTCTCTCTCTCTTTGTCTTTCGCGTTGAAGCAACGATATGCGGCTAATTTTGTTTTTCCTTCAGTATTCTTCGTCATCTTGACGAGATTTGGTCCAGTTTCCATCGTCTTTGGGAGGTGTCGCGTGTTTTCGTGATTTTTGGAGCAGTTTTTTGCTGATAATTCCTGACGTCGGAATTAGCGGGGAGAGGGGAAATGTTATGGTCATCTAAGGAACGTATCCCGAATCCGAGGAGACGTGGAAGAGTCGCGTGGCTTTCGACGGTGCTCTCCGTTGCTCGAGGGAACGCGAGGATGGAAGTTGGAAAGAAAAGTGGACAAAGTTTTCGTTTCTGGGAAAGGGACAAGATATGGGCTGTGTAATACGACTGTTTTCGGCGTCGGTACGAGATCGGGGATCGGGGATCGGGAAACTCGATGGCATTAGAAAGCCTGCGTGGCATTTACAACCCACTCCGTTCTTTCGCTTCGTGAGATCGGCCCGTTGGCTCCCCTTTCGTTCGCACGAGTCTGTTTTCTTTTTTAACTCGTAGCTTTCTCCGCACCCTTTGTTAATGTCGGACGCCACGGTCCCCCAATAAAGTTTTACCTGATTCGAGGGAAAAAAAGGCGCGCGTGAAACGACGGAAACGAAGGAGCGCGAGGAGGAGGCAGGAGCGAGGACCTGGTGAAAAAACGGGAAGGTTCAAAGGAGGGAAAGAGAGAGAGCGAGAGAGCGCGAGAGAGAGAGAGAGAGAGAACTACCAAATTTGACGGGTTTGTAAATCACGCGAAAAAAAACTTTTTGGCAAGTGTCGGAAAAAACGCGGAGAAAGCGAAAGCTTGGTCAACCGAGACTCGAGCAGGAAAGAAACTCTACGGGATGATATCTTACCCCTTGACGCTTTTGCCTCGCGCCATCGAAACTCTGCCGGGAGTATTTGCCGTAACTCGAACCGTCGCTGATGAAAAGACTCGACAAATATTTTCCAATATCTCGCCAGATCATCGTAGAAGCGAAAACATTTACCTCATCTTTCGGTCAAACGCAAAACAATCTCACGATCTCGTTGACCTTTCAATTTCACTTTATTCGCATTTTTTCCACCGGCGATTTTCCGTACCGTCGCGTATCCCCTTCAAAACGACGCTACGAAAATCCCAGGTGCTCCCACGACATCGAAACTTGTTTTGTTGTCTTCGGAATTTCGCAGCCTCGCGGAAAAAGTAGAACAGCGAACTCGTCAACGCGAGAAGAGGGTGAATAGCGCTTCGAGTTTGCTCGATAGAACAACGTACCGTTGAGAAACTGGTCGAATCGCAATCGCCAATACTTTTACTCTCGTCCCGTTTCCCTTTATCCAAAACTCGCCTGAAAAACGTGAGGCTCCGAGGGGAAACGAATATCGAGATGAGAAATCGAAACGTGTAGTACGAAGATGATGAACGAACATTTCAGAATAATACAATAAAACTGGATCATTTGGACTCGCAACGTGATAGAACGCTTGAGTGGAAAAATGTATGGGAGAAAAATGGCCAAATCTGCTAGCGCGATAGACGGAAACGTCACTTGTCCTTCGGCACGAGTTCGCGACTCACGAATGTTGCCAGAGGGTGAACAATCGACGGCGAGGTACAGCAAGAGAGTAGGAAGGTAAATGAACAGCCTGAAGAAATGTGAGATTATGGGAACCCAGTTATATCGTGGCCTTTGACATTCGATCAGGTGGAAACAAAAAATGTCTGTCTCTCGCTTACCCTCCGACGTTTTACGGCGCACGCGCGTATAGCCATAAATTCGAGCCGATAATAATCCAGCTCGTCGAGGACCGCCGTACGTTTCTCGCGTACGTCGAGAGAGAACGAAAGAAAAAGAAAAAGAAAACGGGAAAGATGCGAAGGCACTCGGGATTTGCAAAAGCATAATTATAATCCCGCGCCAATTTACGGTAATTATACAGTCGGTCTTATCTCACGAGTTAGTAGTAGTCCGGCTACGGCTCGGTTAAACGCCAATCCCACCTGACATAAAATAGGCGAGTATTAACAACAAAAAAAGGGAATAATCACGCCGCGGCAACGAAACCGAGCTGCCTACTTGTAAATCTGCAATATTTTTCTCTCCACTCGTTCGCTTCGTCGGCGATTTCTATGCCGTGATAAATCGCGATGGTAATCATCATACGGCCGCGTTATGATAATGACAAAGGTAGAGCTGATTGTTCGCAGTAGCGAGTAGCGAGTATCGTAACGTCGATGACAACGCTAACGATAATTGACGCCGTTTCAATTATCGTTCTGATAACAATAACAACGGTAATAATCTCGATGAATTACCCACTCGCGCGAGAGATGATAAGCTCCGAAAAATTATTTCGCGTGAGCTCGACGCTACCTTGCTAATTCTACGACGAATTCCAAGCTTCATTTCGGTGCTCTACATCCAGCATCTTTTGCCAAGCGCTCGCGAAAATTTAAGCGCCGCCGCGCGAGATTACCAATTTTTCGAATTCCTCGAATTGTTATCGCGCGAAAACGTATCACGCGCTCGAATTTAGAGGTCCGTTTTAAAAAACTCGGAGCGGTTCTTCGAGACATTTTTTTTCTTTTCAGTATGTACAGATCGACTGGGGAGAAATATTTCGCGGTACTCTTCGAGGGTGAAAAAGAATGTAGATTGTTTTTCTGCTCGCTTGAAAGACGATCCACCCGAGTAGCGAATAATTCACTTGTTCGCTATTGGAATACCCTGTCAAACTTGCCACGCGATACAACAACCGCGGCAATGAAATACGAGGGCTGCGTCGTATTACCGGTGACCGCAGATGCTCGTCTCGCGACTAATAAAAGATCATTTACCGGCTGTATGGACAAAAAGTGTTGCGAACGGCGATACATCGCTCTTCTTTATGGCCGGTAAACTGTTCAGAGTAAACTGTTTATACTTATCACTCGGGCAATGCGGATCAAGTCTACGTGACTGGTTCGCGTAACGCGCGACGTTATCGCGTATCACTCGAATCGTTCAGCTTCCAATCATCGAACAACCTTTATTTCGACTCGGTTCGCCATCGATTCATACTCGTTCGATTTATATTCGCTCCCTCGCGATTTCAATCCGTTTCGTTTCGTGATTTCGCTCCTCACACTTTCGAATCGATTTGACTTTTCGGAGAGAAACGGAATTCTTTCCACAATTTTTTTGTTAATCGCCGTTGAAATCGCGCGATGTAACTTGACCGTCGACCTGGGACGAAGCGCAGGAACATGTGGTGGACGAGGAACAAGACGAGAGCTCGAGTTGCGGTGGTTACTGCTGCAGCGAGGTCCGCCGAGGCACGAGCAGGGCCGCTTTCCCTCGCGGTAACTTCAATCTTACCGAACTATTCCAAACAAAGTTCGGCTCGCCTCGTTATCGCGGAAGTTGACGACCTCTCTGAAATTAATATGAAACGTTGGCCACTGATATCGTCGCTTCTACATGCGTGTTCGCAGCAATTGAATATCTCGCTTTTGTGACACGTATTTACAACGAGAGAAACGCAACACCGTGTGAAATTTTTCGATTCACCGTCCCGACGATTCTTTATTTCACCGAATATCTCGCATTTTTTCATCTACCAAGATCCAATGAAAGAGTGTTTGCGATTTTTGCGGAAATGAAAATCCGTGAATACGATTAGCAATAATCCCGCAAGTGGATCAATTTTTCCATCCTAGTCCGCGATGGCGCAAAACTCCTGTGAAGGAAAACGTGGGGAAAAGATTTTTTCCGATTTATTTCCGAGGGGAAAATCTGTGGCGTTCAGATTTTCTGTCGAAACGTAGATCGAGGCGTTGTTACGGGACACGAGGTGGCTACGGTGTAGCTTTCCTGATCCGTTTGGTGTCCGAGCGTCGTGGCGTGTCTCGGGGTAGCTCGGAGAACGGGACCCTGGCGTGTAGTACCGTAACAAATGTGACCGTTTGCATAACGCGGCGACGAGCAATTCCGTTGAGCTTGACGGCTCGACGCCGCGCGATAGACCTTTAGACGGAAGGTATCAGGTCGAGGGGGCCGACGGGGGCCCGGTGATCGGCGGAGCGCGGGGGGGACGAGACGATCGGGGGTCGAAGAGCGGTAGCTGGTAGCTGGAAGCCAGCGTCGCCGCGTCGTCTCCGCGTCTCCCCGTGGGCTCAGCTTCCGTAATCTACGGGCGTGAGATAGCCAATACGAGATGGCTCGCGACGAGGTGGCGCGATGGCTCGTCGAGAGGGTGGAATTCGAGGGTGAGTTTTCAGGAGCGAGGGAAGATTACGGGGAAGATTTCGAAGGTGTTCCGAGGGTGGGCGCGGGACTCGCGGAGACGGGGTACGGCTTGTACGACCGTACTGTCGTTTGCGTAGAACCACGTTGCGGCTGTTAGGCTAGGCTCGAGTCTTGAGTTACTTCATCCAGGTCTAGGAAACGGTTCGGAATAACGGCGCTAACGTTAGCGAGCGGGTTCAACGTCTCCCAGAAGGATCCGTGGCCTTTAACGACGTACCCGTGAATTTCGCCAAGGCCGCAACGAAAGCATCGCCGCGACTTACGTCAATGCTTTGATTCCACCACGCATAATAGGCAAACGCGCGGACGAGGAATTCGCAGCCAATTATTTTCCTTCTCCTTACGATGCCCCCAGGCGTAGTTTCCGAACCCGATTCGAACGTGACGCGCCGTTTCCAAATCGCCGCGCCGCGCTTGATTGCCCCGCGATAAATCTCGGGCCTCTGTAGATCGCGCTCCCCCTTGAATCTGGAACGGCGATCTTTTCACGTTTCCGTTTATTTTTCACTCACCTACTCGTGTTTTCCTCTTTTCGCTCCGCTTATTATCGAGACGTTATTAATAACTTCGGTAGGAGGTAACACGCGTTACGCTCCCGAAGAGCCGCAGCGCGCCTTCCCAAAAGTGGGACGATGTTCCTCGTCGCACGACTTGCGACACGGATTATCCCGATTCCTTGCTTTTGGACAACTTCATTCGCGGGAACTATTATCTGCCGTGCTTCGTATTCTCGACGCAGCTGCGCCTCGATTCGATTCGATCGGAGGTATCGCTTTCGTTGGAGGCAAAGATCGAGTCGCGGTTTCGATCGAGCCGAACTTGGCGCCTGCGTACTACCTGAACCCACTGGTGATTCGCAGACACGCGTGGTAATTAACGTTATCACGGGTCCGGCACGTAGAACTGGCAAGTCTGGCAACAGCATCCGGTAAAAACGCGCGACGACTCGATTTTCGCAGTCGAATGATTTCGGGCGAGAGGTATCGCGCGAGATCGATGCGAATCGACGAATCGGAGCAATGCCGAATATCGCTTTTGGAAGTAGACGATTCGCGTGCGCAGGTACCCGATGCCCGCAGGAGTCGGCCTGTATAACTGTCCTCGCGCAGCGTATACCTACCCACCTACCCGGTCTCGATACAGCTTATCGCGACCTTATCCTCTCGATAAAAAGTAAAGGCTCCATTCCCAACTCCGCTCCACCTTCCAGTCACTGCACAGGTGCAGCTTCCACGAAGCTTATTCGAGCTATACTCGTGCATGTAGACGCGTTCACGTGGCTCGAATACGGGAGTAAAGACAGATAGCAGGGCAGAGAGAGACGAAAGGAGACGGAAGAACAACGGCGAAACGAGAGGGAGCAGGATCGTTACGAGGTCCGATGGGAGCGAAGCGCATGCGTCGCAGTGCCAGAGACTACGAAGCATTTCGGGGCCATCTCTTTGTTCGTGCACGAGCTGATACTCCCGTGGGAGTTATCCGCCTCGTCTTCCTCCTCGCGCATTCCTCTTCATCTCTTGCCTTCTCTTGCTTACGCCTCCGCCGTTGTTCCCTCCTTTTTATCCTGCTAATTTTATTATATGTTTGCCCGGGCATTGCACGGTTTCGCCAGTTCATGGTATACGATTACGACCTCCGTTACGGAACAATGCCACGTGGAACGGCAGATACATTTTCATTAATACATTCTCCGCGTATGAGATTCGTTCGCGAAAGGATAGAGACTCGCGATTTTATTTATCGTCCCTGATACGTACCAACCGCCACCGCCTGTCCTCTGCTAAAAATTATCAGTTGGCGGTGTGAAGAAAATTCGCATCTCTTTACACCGCTGTTCGATCGGTGTATGGTACGCGGAGTGGGCCTCCGCAATTTTGATACCGAAAGTATTCGAATTGCTGGCGTTGCAAATAGGGCCACGAACTCTCGTGGCCGTCGTGGTAATTTACGCGAAAGTTTTACCCCTGCTGGCGATTTTCAGTGCCCGGTTGTCTTCCAGTCTTATCGAGATGGCCGCATGGAGGGAAATCGTTATCATCGATCAAGCTCCAATCGCGTAGACGTACTTTTCACGCCACAATCTTCAGCTTGGAACGTCGATTTTTCCACGTGGATGATGGAAATATGTATGACTGTGTGTCTCCGTGTGATCCGGAAACTCCGAGGAGCAGGATTGAAAAAGTTGAATGATAAAAATTCGGGATTCGAGAAAGAACCGTTCTGGAAAGGAGGGACGGAGTTGGAAGATTGGTATATCGTTATCGGTTTGTTTGTTCGGTTGGTCTCACTCTCATCGAACGGAATGCGCGCGCTGCGAAGTTTCAAGTTTTTATAGTCTCGTAAGTCGGGTTAACATTTTCATGGCCTAGATACGTGGTGTCGAGTTACAGCGGCGACATTTTCATGGAGCAGTAATACCTCGACCAATATGTACTCCCGGTTCCCCCTCGCTGGTCGCGGTGGCTACGACAAACATACTTAGTTCAGCTGCTACCACCTCGTGCTCGATTCTTCGAGGGGTGCTGAGAGTCGCAGCTTTCGGAATTCGCCGAGAGCCCCGAGAACGGACCGAGGGATGCTGTTCTCTGCACGTTTTCCTATACATTTACACGCGAACGTTGCGGCTTTCGCGGTGGACATCCGTACGGCAAGCTCGAGCGAACCGTGCCGCGAGAGGTGGTGCGGGTCGGGAAAAGGGTGCGAGGAGATGGGGGGCAGGCTGCGTTGATACGGCCAATATCGTAAAGCCGCAACGTGGCCTGATTAAACGTTACGCGAATCGTAGTATTTCTCGCTGTTCCAACGCGCTCTTCTCATCCCGGCACGTGGATACGACGTACGTTTTACCCTGCCTTTTTCTCTCTCGGTTCACATTTCTTTCAATAGTATTTTCCTCGCCTCCGCCAAACGAAGGGGAGAAGAGAGAAGAGCAGGAGCGCACGAAAAACGCCGCGATACGCGTATATCGTTCGACGCGAGTTTCATTCCGGGGAAAATATGAAGCGTGGATTTATATTTTCCGCGACGTAGTGACATAACGCGGAGGAACTTCCATTCGCGCGGCGATTTATCGAAGCTGCGGCTCGATCGGGTGGCGCGAACCGTCGTACTTCTCAATTTCGCCGAATTTTCTCACCACCCGCCCTGCCCGCAGCAGCAGCCCCGTGCGAAATTTTTCCATCCGAGCCGCGTACCTCGCGTTCGGAGCTCACGACCGAAAAAACTGATCGCGAAGTCCATTTTTAGCCCTCGAGTTTCCGTTCACCCAGCCCTAAGCCGAACTCCGACGATGGACGAATAGTCGTCGCCGACTCGATACCCCGGTGTAATCGAGGGACGTTCACGGTAATCGTAACTTCGAGCTCTAAACTCGTACACCGGGTGTAGGGATGGAGAAATTTTCGCCGTTTTACATATTCCCTGGGCATTTTTATTAGGAGGAACAAAACACGGTGGCATTTGTCGGTAACGACGACGACGCCGCGTCCCGCGGAGCGGCGGCGTCGTCGAGGTGAAGCGAGGGTGAGGCCAATATGGGGATTGCTACGGAAGGAAAAGTTGCGCAGGATTGTAATTACAAGGTACATTCGGCCCTCCCGGGGCCTGGGGGTGGTTCCGGGTAGGATGTAACGTCTGCTGCCGTTCCGTGTCTGCTGTTTCCATTCCACCTCTGACTCTCGAGTCTCCACAGCGCGTGGGGATGTAACCGAGGGGGTGCAATCTGCAGGTTTTGCCAGAAATAAAAGGGGATACTTGCCGGCCTCGTTTCAATATGTCATCCTTTATTTTCAAATTTACATTTAATCCCGAGCGTATTCAACCCCCTCGTTTTTCTTCCGCCCGGCACACAGGCAACGGCTCTCGCGTGCAATTTCGCTTCATCGAGCTTTCCTCGAGATGCTGCCGTCTCGAACCCTCCGCGGTCCCTGATTTATCACTCGCGTAACAAACAGATTTTCCCACATCGCGATCCAAAATTACGCCACTCTCTCGTTCGCCAGAGTATGAAATGGAAAACGATTTCTTCCACGTCGATAGCTTCTCTCGCCTCCTGTTATTACGAGTACAAAACGAACAAATCGGATCTCGCGGGGACGGTCGAAGGACGTAATAAAAATACAAGGACGAACCTCTCAACGGATTCGGCGACCGTTGATACGAGTCAACGATCAACGGTTTTGCGAAGCGTCAGCCGTACGTAAATGAAACTCGAAGCACAAACGGCTGGATTCAGTCGAAACAAAGAGAGTCATTCACGCGTTCGTGAACCGTCGATCAGTCGCCGTCTGTCCTCCGAAACGATCGAATGTATCGGCGAGCAAGTATTCGAGAGCGGAGAACGCAACGGCGATGCTTGGATTCGGTCGTCGTATCGCGAATAACCTACAACCGACGACCTCGACAATGTATCATCGTTATTCACCGCGAGGAGATCTCGCTCCCCGCCGTCGATGAAAACACATAAACAACGTAACCGTAGCGCATCGAACGCGCCGCGTACATGCGAATCGTACGCCGGAATGTTTACGAGAATTTCAACTCGGACACACGTGGTTCGCGCCGTGTCATTGACTGCTAGCCTCTGTATTTTCGCAGTCCTCGCGCGTCTCTTCGCGTTCATCCGCGTGTCCTTGGGCGCGCGTTCGTCTCTCCGTACGCCGATTCAAATCTCCGGGCCTGTCTCGGAACGCTCTACCGCGGATAGATAGTCGTCGTACATCGCGACGCACCCTTGCGAACGAGGCCGTACGGCTTCGGATCGCGTTGGATTGGGTCGGATGACGCTGCTGGGAACAATGGGGAGGTTCTCTCGCACCCTCCCCGGCTTCTCAGCTCTCCAAGGGGCACCCTTGCTCCTCGTACGATTCATCCTTGTCGGAATCCTTTATTGCCAGCCCTACGAACACCGCGTCTACGCAACCAACACCACGGGCAGGGAATGAGCTGTCTAACCAATCAGGATTTAAGTCTATTGCGAGGCGTGATGGCTCCTCGGCGGCTTGGTTCCTTCTCTACGGCTCCGCTGTCCGTCTCTCTCTCTCTCTCTCTCTCTCGCTCTGTCTCTCCGTCTTCCACATCTCGCCTCATCCGTCTCTCCCCTTGGCTTTTCATCTCTCGGCCGGCTGACCGAAGTGAAGGGGCGTACGGTCGCGCGATTGCCGCGGTCTTCCACGCGGACGTACGACCCTTTCATTGACCTCCAACGCGGGCCTACTCCAACTTTCGAACTGTACGCGTACCTCGACTTGTCTTGGCCCGAGATCCCCGATTATATCGTAGACGATGCGTCGAGGAAACGAATCGAGAAACGAGACGTCGTATCCGTTCGGCCATGGATCCGGAGGTGGCGGATAAAAAACTCGGACGAGCACCGGCGTCGCGCGGTAGAGGAGAGGTGGATCGAACGAAAAATTTGTCGGTGAAAAGCGGTGCGTCGGCTTTTTCAGCCACGACAGACGCGTCAACCGGTCGTTAATAGCTGAGATAAAGCATCCAAAGTGAGTACAGCTATTGCTGTATCTCATTCAATTAGACGCGTAATAAAATCCATTATCTATCTTCGTAAAATTCTCTCGGCAAGATAATGTATCGGACGACGAATGAGAAATCTCTCTACTCCGCGATGCGCGTGACAAAAATAGTCGAAACGACGCCAAGTGAGAAAAAATGTCGAGGCAGGGAAGGATGATCGAATCGTAAAATGGCGAACGACGGTGTAAATTAATTAGGGAACGACGCGGACGACGGCGATTCGAGCGCGATCGACGCTGCAGCCATCGTCGTTGCGCAACGACGATATTCGTAACGTTACAAAGGTGTTGGAGAACGAAGCGGTGATCATTTTCACTTGTAAACGCGCCCAGGCAAAGGGTCGTTGACGAGTTCATTCGCCGTGAACCGTGAACCGACGGACTTTTAGCCTTTTCGGTAATCTCCTTTCTACGCGAGGTAAGAGTTCGCGCGTTTATCCGTCGAATGGAGGACGAAGGAAACTCGCCGAGCCGAGAACGCGGGCGCTGAGAAACGAGGAGTAGGCGGCAGACGAGGGTGGAAAGTAAAGCCGATAACTTCTCTGAAACATCGTTGTACAAAATCGGTACTAGTCTTCCCTCCCGCGCCTCGCCTTGTCGGCTCTCCGTCTCCCTCTCTCTCTCTCTCTCTCTCTCTCTTTCTCCGTGGACTTCGTTGCCCCTTCGCCGTTTGCAATTTAAACAAATTGCAGCTTATTTCAAAATATAGCTCCTTTCCCCTCGGCGTATTAGCATCTTGTTATAAATATCGTATAACGACTTAATTCACGAGCGCTACAACGCCGCGCCGCCGAGTGCCGTCCGTAGTGTAAAATCTTACCAGAGTGAATAAGAAACTCACGTTTTTCACGCCGTGAGAGAAGGAATATAACGCGACTCGACCGTGACTCTCAGCCCCGTTTTTCTCTGTTTCTCTCCGACTCTCTCTCCCCCCCCATGCCCCCTCCATTTCGTAAATCTATTCTCGATATTTTTACGACTCAATAATTCTCCGCGTCGAACACGAAAAGCTTTTTTTATCGAGTTCGGGGAATGCTAGAGGTCTTTGCGTCCGCTATAGATGGCATAGCGACTCCTACACGTGCTTCGGGAATCTAAATTGACAATATTCAGGCTACAGATGCCTACGCTCCGAAGACTGCGGAACTCGTATATACGCCTATAATGCAGGAGAGAATACGGAGGCTTGGATAGGGTTGCGTCCACAAGTTTCAGAGACCCGCGTCGTTTACGGCAAGGCTGTTGCCCGAAAAGTTAGAAACGTCCAACCATATCGTGTCAGAGATTCGAGAAACAATTTTTCTAAGGCCAATTTTGCCAACGCGATAGAAAGAATCCGAAACTGAAGGTCCCATCTTTTTTTCAAGTTTACTTGGCAAAAGAGTGAGATCTGCCAAAACGGCGTACACGTGATTCTGAATAACTATCACACCAATCATTGACTCGTATGTAACGAACGTCGATACGATCCTTGACGTTTGTTTACCTCTGTTCCGTCAAAGGTTGGGATTTTCATCATTCGTGAGCACGTTTCTTCGAAACTGTTCCAATCTTGAGATCGAGATACGCGTACGCTCCTTGCTGATACTCGAAGAAAGAAAACAGCGCCTCGCGCTTATCTCTGACAACCGTGACTCACTGTGTCGGCTGTATCCACCGAGGAAAATCTAGACGTTGAAATACTTAGCTAAAAAGCTTTAGGAATGCCGTAAATTCATCCGCATCGAACGACGTTTCGTTGAACGGAAAATATAATTTTGATGGCGTAAGCGCGAATCGCGAAATGAAGATCGATCTGGAAATTTCCATGAAAATTGGAGCTCGCTTTCAGTGGAAAATTCGATGGAGAATCTGCGTGGAAGGCTTGGGGAAAGAAACGGTATTCTTTCTTTCGAGACTGGTTGTCCGTGATTTTTCTCCTAGATTCAAAACCATGCGAGATGCTTGGTCACATTAAAACGAGGCACGGCGTCTTCCAAACGACCGTACTCGACTTGACGCCACGAAGTTCGCGTGCATTTGACTCTGATTGTGAGTGGAAAAAAATGGAAACTGGGCTAACGTTACCCAACTGTCACAATAACGCTTCAATTGGACTAGCCGGGGGGTTCCGAACAGCTGGTAAGTGGTTCTAGCTCGCGTCAGTAGACTATTGAAAACTGTAGAAAACAGTCGGATACTCTGGCTAATGGCGCCAGGTTGACGTTTTATCGCTACGACAGATTTACGACAATCGGTGTCGTGTTTCCTTGTATTTCCCTCTGTTCCAACGTTTTGTTCTTACGTAACTCGATTGTCCAGAGGCTTGGTTACAGCTCCTGACGCGTTACACGCTATTCCAAATGTCCTTACGTTACGTTTCACCCGCGCTGCAGGCAAATTCTGTCCATTAGTCATCTGGAAAAACGTTCACGGTGCTCGGGTCACGTATTCTCAATCGAAACACTCTCTCGCCTTGTACAAAACGTTCGTCGAATTACGTGTTTACGATTCAGGCGTCGTGGTCGAAAATATTACGGCTGGAAATGATCGATTTCAACATCATTCGAGTGGAGGACAAATCGCCACAGAAGTTAGTATTGATTCATCCCGATGCTTCTTCATGGCTCGAATAGACTTTTATCTTTGAGTCGATGCTCACCGCCGTGATTGGAACGCGAGGGACGCTCGTGCGGATTACCGCGTTTCCGACCAGCACCGAGGTTACCGCCCAACGTCTTTTCCACGGTGAGTCGTCGAGTAGCTACGATTTTATAGCTGGTTGTGCAGATACGGATCGTTCGTTAACCGCGATCGAGAACTTTCGACGATTTTCGAATGTGGGTTGTTCGAAGAGTGATCGTAGAGCTCGTATCACCGCTTTTTTCCTCATCTGAACAGCCGACTACGCGGTACGAGGCGGACCGTGATGGCGGATGAGGAGACGCGAGAATGGAAGCGGTGGGATGAGCGGAGAAAAGCTGTTTTCAATGCGGTATCGAGAGTGCCTTTATGTCTGCCAACGCGAACATGCCAACGAGGGATCTTCGAGGAGCGTGGGCTGGGAGCAAAGAAGTCCGAAGCGGAATAGACGATAGCTATGCCGAGTGAAGAAAATATGACGGACTCGATTCGAATATTAAGGACGCATCGAGGAGGGTCGAGGCAGAGTTGAAAAACGACGAATGCGTAGTAAAGGAAGATGCGAATCGATACACCGTCGTTACGAGGATGAAAACAGCATATATCACCGAGGAGGACTCGAGGAGTTCGCGAAGAGGTGGAGACGATGCACTTCTTCGAGGAGAAACGGAAGGAAATTGGCTGAAAGTCGAGAAAATGCTCGACGTGATTAAAAGGAAGACGGTGCGAGGAAAATTGACGCGTGGAGTCCGATGGAATAACGACGGGCAGTACCGAAGAGCGAACGTCGGAGAGGGGTACGAGAAGTGGAGGGTGGCAAAGCAAAGTGGTGCAAAGAAGGACGAGGCAGACGTAGATGGAGAGAGCGAAAGAGATAGGAGGGCTGAGTCTGACGTTAACCGTAGCGCGGCGATTTATTGCCGTTCGAGATATCTTGGCCTCTCGGGCCTCTCGCCAACACGGCACGAAGACGGCGAAGAGGGGTTCGATAGGAGGCGAAGAGGGGAGGGAAGCTAGCAGAGGGTGTAACGGGCGCGAGTAACGGATGGGCACAAGACTTCGGGGGTGAGGTTGGCGAGGGTAGGTTTGGCGCTCGCGATAGAGGCACGCAGCAGAGGAAACTTCCCCAATATCCATGCCTCGGCAACCCCCTTCGGGCCGTGAGCGAGAACCGAAAGCAGATATTAAACTTAATATACGGCCGCAATTAGGCGCAGGCCACACCACTCCACAACTACATGGCTCTGCAGTCACCCACTCGATCAACCCCACCCACCGGCTGCTGCGGCTCCCGCTAGCCGCGACCAGCTCCGGCCAACAACTCGTCGTCTCGCTCTCCTCTTCCTCCGAACGTAGTGGGTCGTCGAACGGAGTCGAGTCTCGAGAAACGCCAAATACCTAACAGCCTTGAAAATATTAGGCGCCTTCCCCGGTCCATCCCCCTCCCGTGGATTTCGCCCACCAAAATTATCGCCGTTCGTGATGGAGTCTCGATAACGTACGGATTCGTCGTCCGGGAAGGTAGTAGACACGCCATGGAGTCTACGGCTCTTCGTTGAATCCTTACTCGTCTCCGATTCCGTGAAAATTTGAGAAGGACAAGGTTACGCGTCCGTGGTGAAACCGGACGAATCTGAGTCGTTGCCATCGTAGCCTCCTCAAAGGGTGTTCGTCGTATCGATCAGCCGTTAAAACTATTCTCGAAACTCCTCGCGGGGTTTACACCTCGTCGGAAATCCAGGCTTGTTTCATTACGCCTCCATCGATCTTAGAAGGATGATTTACGAGGTAAAACAGCCTATTCTGGACGTGGAAATACACCTACTTCGAGTCAAGTAGTAAAGTTATTTCTCGTCGTTAAACGGTACCGAAAAAATGCTCCGAGTTTCCTTAACAACAATTTTCTGCCTCTTGCCCACGTTTCGAATAGAGAACCAGCACTTCCGCGATGAATCTTCTCCTAATGGCTACGGGTGCTAAATGACCCATGAGGAAGATTTCGAGGCACGAGTTGATCCGTGGAAAAAGCTGCGCGCGAGAGCCACGAGGCACAACGCCTAGTCGCGCAATAACGTCGCGATTCTACGTACCGTATCGCGAAATCGTCCGGAGGGGTTACGTCGAATCGCGCGGATGGAAAAGAAGAGTATCAAGGCTAACGGACGCGTATCCACTTCGCCTACCTACATCCACGCATCCCCAAATAACACTCGCAGCCGCGCGTAGGTACGAACGCTGGGGGAACGCCGGATACGCAAATAAATTTCCCATTAGGCTAATTTTCTCCAGAGAAATATGCACGCATGCGAATACCGCGTATGATCCCCGTACGGACGCGGTGGTCTGCGCGTATGCCGGATGGAGGAACGTAGAAAAGCGCACACCTTGATATTCCTAGATATTTATGAGTCGCATCGAGTGGGTGTGCAGGTCTCGCGCGCCATACCAGACTCGCAACCCCCTCTGGGGCTTGTGCCGTCAGCAGGATGAAATGGTCGCTCCCTCCCGTTACCGTGGCAACCGTTCCAGATCTCTTTGCCGTACGCCTTCCCTCCGCCCGATCCTTTCTTCGAGCGCGAGCGAGACGGAGCGATGAAAAGAAACGGAGCGAGATTTTCCGAGCGCGCGAGCGAGAGCCCCGTCCAACAACCGCCCCTCGACGAACCAAACGCTGCGTAAGGTCCGGGACGTCAGGGGTTGCCGCACCGAGGATCCCGCCGAGCGCACACGCTCGAATGTCGACGCGGGGACGTAGACGCGGACCCGGCGTGTACGTATACGTATACGCGCGAACACGCGCTCGCGACTCCGATCCTTTTCGGATACTCGCACGCACACCAGCGGCTCCTGGACCAAAGTCGAGAACGGCCATGTTGAATTCAATATCGGCGTTTCCAGCATTCCGTCGGCTTCCCTTGCCCTCGATTTTGAATGCCATGCGGTTAACGTACCTCGAACGTGTGCAAAACAAACTTGCCCATCTCGATGCTCTTGGTTCTCCCTGCCACGCCGATCTTCGTCTACGCTCCGACCTCTCCAAACCTTCCTTGCCGGTCCGGACATTTCTCCGGATGAAGAATGTCCATATGTCGAATAAAAAAATCACGTGTCTCCCGCCTCCACCCCATAATCGCGAGGACGCTTCGTCGTATTTGGTGTCAAAGTCCTGTTATTTGCACGCTCGATATCTTATTTGGCATCCGACGACCGTCCGATCGATCGGCAATATTCAAGCAGTTCAATTCCACAAATTGTCGGCTATAACGGGCGGCAGACGGGCGTGTGTGTGGCTAGTCGCGCTGTACGAGTACACGGCTGTGTGCTTGCAAGCGAGCACACGCCGCACAGATCCACGTATCTGTGCGCGCGTGTACGTAGAACGACACACGCGAGACGCGCGAGGACACGGGCGGACGGACGTCGTTCTGGACTCGATATAAGATAGAAAGAGAAACGGAAACTTGAAGGGAAAAAATTGCTGCTGCATGCTCGTCACGACGCGAGCGTCGACGCCGAGCTGTCGCGTCTCGCGAAGCTCGTATCTCGCGTCTCTCCGAACCACCGTACTTACAAATTCGATTATTATTTATAATTTAGATGGCGCGGACCACCGACTCCGATTTACATTTGAAAGTGCAAGTCAACCGTTGAATAAAGATCAAAGGGGCTGGGAGATGAAAGAGGCGAATGGAAGTAAACGACCCAGCGCAACGCGGTGGAACGAGGAGGCTGCAGTTTCAACCGCTGCGCGGACTTATTGACGGAACAATTTTCCCCTCGTTGTATCCAGTCGCGTTTACGGAATTCTCTCTTCCCCCCGGTAGAGAAGATCTTGCATCGTAACGTATACCGTGCCCGGATGGCAAGTGTCCGAATCCGATTTAAAAGTTGCCTTTAACGACGTTCGATGACCAGTCGATAAACCGACAGTACCCAAACATCGTAAAATAATAAAATGAAAACGGTCAAGCTGACCAGTCGCGGAGTTCGTCTGGTCCGTCCGTAGGCACGCGCTTCCGGTATTTACGACTCGACTTATACCCGGAGAAAGTCGTTCGCTTCCAGTGGTCTTCACGCCCGAACACGGGATCCCGAGTGGATGCGTGCCCCTTTCCAAAAAAGGGTTCCCTTTTTTCGACTTCCAAGGCCCATGCCATCGTACAACTTTCGCCAGGCGGGTCTCCTGCTCGGAACAACGGCGAAACTTTCATTTTTTCACCCGTCCGTACATTTTTTTTCACCGTGTTCTGGTCCGCGGCATTCACGCCCGCTCAACCCGGTGCAATAAAGTCGGAAATAGTCGTTCGAAATTACCCTTTTGTTGAAACGACGGAGAAAGTAGACCGAGCGAGAAGAAACCAGAGCCGAGGGCCTGGTTCGTTCGCCACTTTTTTGCCCACTCGTCCAGTCAGCAATCCCAGATGCGGGGGTGAGAGTCGCGCGACGGTAGTTGACGTTGTAGTCGTGCGACGATGGCCGAAGAAATGGAAAAACTTTCGGCAATATACTCGCTGTATTTGTGTATATAGCGATCATTGGAAAACCACGACGAGTGACTTGACAGTTTTGTTGTTTTACTTTTCTCGAGAAACTTCCAACTTTCCATCCCAACGCTTCGCCCATTTTTTATCGTTCTCCTCGCAGTTTTTTTTTCCTCTCATCTCTCCGACGCCGATCTTCTCGTCCCTCGCGTATCCCTCGTTGTCCTTTGCTAATTTAATACGCCGCGACGTTCCTCGTGCCGATCCTCCCTCTTGTCGTTGCTTACCTCAGACCGCATCATTTCCTGTCAATATGCATCTTCCTCGTTTCTCAACAGACTCGTCTGCCTCCCGTTGTCGTTGTTGTTGTTGCTGTTGTTCGGTCGTTGGGGTGCTCCTTTCAGCGTCTACTTTGCCTAGCTGTTTTTGCGACTCGCGCGCGCGTAATATAGTACGATGCCGAAGTGCTTCGATCACGACGTCGCCGTAGATGGGAATGCAATGGAATGACGCGGGAAAATGAATGCAGACGCTGCGTTGAAGAAAAATTAAGCGGACGCGCGATACGGATCTCGGGGTGACCGAGCCGAGTCAGCGTATCCAAAAGATTTCTTGCTCGATAAATGAGCGTAACATAAATTTCGAACTCGCTCTCTCGTACGACGGAGACAGAGGGAACGAAAGAGAGAGACAGCGAGAGCAATGTAATTATCCCGAGACGTGAAATATTATTCCTTCGCGCAAATTTATATCCCGATCAACTTGCCTTACTTTTTTTCCACCACTCATCTCTCCCCCCTCACTCCATTCTCCTTTTTTCCAATTGCTCTTCCTTCTTCGTTCTTTTTTCGTTTTCTTTCCTTCTCGTCCTCACTCTTCACCTCCAGTCCTTTTGTCACAATCTCAATCGTCCCTCTTTGTCCGACTTTCGTCGCGATGGCCTTCGTTTGGCTTCAGCTTCGCGCGATTTGTCCGATTGTTTTGCAAAGCTATCCTCTTTCAGTGTAACAACACGTCGCTCGTACGACCACGCTGCTCTCACAAAACTTAGAGCTTAGAAATTGATTCGTACAAAGTTCAGAAATCGGATCGCGAAAACATCGACTCGCATGTGTAACCCTTGTAGCCCGCGCTCGATAACAGTCATTTTGACCAGCATAGCATCCCGAGGATTTGAAACATTTATTTCCGTAACACTGATCTGTTCAATCGACTCCGAAGTCGCGGAACTACATTTCTCTTCGTCGTCCACGTTGTTTGTCGTTTGTTCCGACCAGTTTTCACGTACCACGTGCGCCTTAAGCTTAATTTATTTGAAAACAATGATTGTCAGCTTGCTGTCTGAATTCTTCGCAAACCTTCGTCCGTGCTCTTTTTCTCTGCGAGAAAGCAATAGCAACCGTGGCTAGTCCTAAGAGGTTTCTCGTGTTTTCCCTCGAAGAGACGTCGAGACTCGTCGCTGACTTCCGAGAAGAAATTCAGTTTGAATTCTCCGCACTCGGCTGTGGGATGGAATTTGTTCAATATTCACCTGACAATGATACGGATGCGGCGCATCGTTCCGGAGATGGATAACGGTAGCGTTATCGGAATATCGAGGTCGTTTCGAGGTCGTTTCGAGGTTGAATGCGGTATGAATGAGCGCGGTGGCTTGGATCGGGCGAGAATCGCTTCAATTCTACGGCGCTAGGTGAAACATGACTGACGAAAGAACGTTTTTTTCGATTTTCAGGTCCAAACGGATGTCCTAGACGCAGAGGTCGACAGACCTACACGCGTTTCCAGACCTTGGAGCTCGAGAAGGAGTTCCACTTCAATCATTACCTGACGAGAAGACGGCGGATCGAGATCGCGCACGCGTTGTGTCTGACCGAGCGGCAAATTAAGATCTGGTTTCAAAATCGTCGAATGAAATTGAAAAAAGAGCTGCGAGCCGTGAAGGAGATAAACGAGCAGGCGCGCCGCGAGAGAGAGGAACAAGACCGAATGAAGCAGCAGCAGCAGGAGAAGCAGGCGAAGATGCAGCAGGACCAGCAAAACGCCCTCCAGCATCAGCAGCACCACGTGTCGAGCCTTGACAAAGCTCAGAGTGACCTTTTGAAAGCTGTCAGCAAAGTTCCCACATAGAATTTGGGCCTCGAGGCGCTCGGCTCCGCCGACGATTGACAATTTCCCGTTCGATCATCGTTTGCGCTACCTTCGCACGCACCACGCGCGATCCTTTTCCCTATTTCTCTCCTTGCTTTTTATTACCGCGTCGCGATTCGCGAATGCCGCCGCAGCTACGTACTTACCCAGGCGGTCCAAAAATCTGAGCGTCGAAGGAAACCTCTCGAGAAACGGAGACGGGGAAGACAGAGAAGCATCACGAACAAATCAAACAAAAAACGAACGAACAACGACGACGGAGAGGAGGATAGCACCGACGACGAACGGATGATTACGATAATATTGCGACGTTGTAACGTTCGTAATACGAATCGCGAGGACCTCGCCCCGCCCACACCGATCGGGAGATTCTGGAAATGTATTCTGCAAATCGGACGCGAATCTCCGTGTAGAACGGCCGACGAGGAAACGTTCGCCGAGAGGATCAATGCAGAACCGGAGCAGACGCGATGAACGATCGGAAGACGTCGTAAAGCCATCGTTTCATCCCGTAATCTCTGTTCTACGAAGACGCATCGTCGCTCGAGTGCGCGAGATCCCGCCGCCACGCTGGAAACGCGCGTGGCGAAGGAATTTAGGAACAAATTGCGTAACGCGTCTCGTGTACGTAGGACGGAAGAAAAGTGGCTCGACGAATAATAGTGACGCGATTACGTAACGTGTTTCGATACACGCTAAACCTACATAGATATATACACGTGCGCTCGCGCGTTTCCGCCTCGGTACTCCGCGTGCACGTGACGGCGAAAGAGAAAGAGAGAGAGAGAGAGAGAGAGAGAGAGAGAGAGAGAGAGAGAGAGAGAGGAAGAGAGCGATTCTGTTACTCGTACGCGTGCATGCGTATGATCCTTGGAAACGTTACGCGAAATTCACGTTCACGGATCGCTGCAAACGAACGATAACGGGGATCTGCGAAACGGCAACCCGGATCTTCGAGCCGGTTGACACTTTTCATACCTGATCGCGTTTTTCGAACGGATTGTTGCCGTTCGAGAAGTGGGAACGGTTCGCGGTCGAGCAATCAGCGATCAGCAGTCGCTCGGGACGAGGATTTCGAAATGCGCGAATGAAAGGGAAATGAGATCCAAACGACATTGAAACTACCGCGACAGACCGTCGAGCATCGTTTTTTAAACGTATTTTCTCCTCATTTTCTCTTTCATAATTTCATCACGCGCTGCGAAAGAAATCTTCGCGTCGTACACGCTGCATCTGTGCATCGACGAATCATACCGGAGGACGAATCAGATCTTCGTGAATGGACAAACTGCAACTTTTGCGCGTGCTCACGAGTATTTTGCCGAGAGAACGACCCACCAACGGACGAATTCGACGAATCGAGCGAATCGAGTCGCGAGTAATCGCGCGTTCCTGAATCGTATCGTTTGACTCGCCACGAGGAAACGCAGGACTAGGAAGAAAAAAATGAGAATAATCAATGGCGTTCGAATCCATCCAAACCCCGACGCGTTTTAACGATCGTACCGGGTGACATTTATAGGCGTCGAAAAATCATCGCATCGTACGTGTTAATTTTTTAATTGCGTCATATCGAGAGTTTTACCGTGTTCAACGTTGCGACGTTGTATTTTTTCATTTAACGAGCGTATTACCGAATGCCCTCGCCGCTTCCCCGTTTTGTCCCTCTTTTCGATCCCGGCTACGCGCACTAGCGTAGCCTACTCTCGCGCGCACGACCCGACGATGAAGACAAAAATAACTGGACGAGTATTCGACTCTTAGTACATAAAATACGTAATTTGGTGTCAGGGTAGACATTTCCGTAATCCGTATAAAATTAGCTATATTAAATCCGATGTCTCTAGGATTAGGTACGTCTCCGTACTCGTCGAAGCGAAGACGATGAAGACACGAACGGACGAGGCGCGTGTCGCGCATGATAGAAACATGATTATCATACGACAAAGCCGTTCACGAGAATCGTTTCAGATTCGGATGTTCGTCGGGAATTTCATTGGAAATCCTTTTTCGAAATAATCAACGAGAAGACATTCGCTGCAAAACGCAGCTCGGTACTTAATTAGATGTAAACAAATTTTTTCCAAACGCCGAACGGCGAACGCAAGAATCTGAACGAGGTATACATACGTATATCGAATAAAATATAGGTATATATTATTGACAAAATAACGAATGAATATATAGATAATTATCATTATTATTATTATGTTTTTATTATCATTATTATTATCATTATCATTATTATCATTATTATTATATATTGATTAATGCAAATTGTTGTATCGTGCTCTCGAGTTAGGAAATTAAGATTAGCTTAGATACAGTGATAGCTACCGTAGCGCGAAATGGGAAAGACGAATTCGCGTCCTCGCGAACGAGAGAAATCTCGTTTGACAATCGGAATTCGAAGCAACCACCGCTCGAACAAAGAAACAGCTTCGCGTTGTTGTTTCACCGACAACGACTCCGTACGCGCGGCATACGTCCCAGTTCGAGGCGATCGCAGTTATATCTAAACATACACCATCGCGTGTATTTCCTATGCGTATCGAATCTTGTCCTACGTATATGCACGTATGCATGACGCGATATCGACGATAAAGTGGCTGTTGAGAATGATCATCCGCGTGTAACGATGTCCACTGAGCTTGCGAAGCTTGCGTCGTCACGTATATCCCATATATATACTTATACGAATACATATGAAACGAACACGAACACACACATACATACATACACACACACACACACACACACACACACACACACACACACACGTGCAGACATACATCCGTACGCTCAGGTATCGCGTGTGTTTCGGAAAGTTACGCGTGAATATCGCGCGTTCTTGCTTCCGACCGATACTCGATTTATTAGAGCCGCGAATTGGGCGATTCTCGAATTCTCGATCTGTTTTTTTACCGTCGTCCTTCTTAAGTTTACACTCTCGTACGAAAAATACATGCTCGACGCGGGAGAATTGGATTTTCATTCTCCGTCATTCTGAAAGCTCGAATCGTATACCGGAAGTTACGTGATTTGGAGTATTTAGAGGGAAATTTTGCACTTGGTATATCGAAAAGTAATTGGATTCGCGCATCGAGAATCGATCGGAACGATTCGGTCGCGCGATATTTACGGTGCGCGCGTCGATACGCGTGATCCCAGTATACACAGCCGTACTGCGATGTGAAACCGTCGAGGTACACATCGTTAAATCGAATAAGGAAAAGTCGAAAAATTAGCGATACACCGTTTAAAGTCCGTCGCGCGCATCGATGGTTGAATCGACTCGCTGGAAGAGATGGTGAAAATCACACCGAGGGTGATCGATACTCGAACACGTGCGTACAGTTTATCGTAAGATTCGAAGCGAATGCGATTCGCTTGTAACCCGGTGAGAAATTTGCGTCGCGCGTGCTACGAGCAGCGCCGACCTGTCGACTCAAAATTATCGTATCTGTAAGTATATAAACTACGATTAAATCTTATCCGCGTACACGCGTGGATATAAACGTTGCGTAGGTACGTGCGTAAGTGCAATATATACCTGTATCAGTTCCGTTCCGAATAATATATATATTTTCAGTTGCATTTTGAAAATGTAAAACGCGTTAGTGAAAAATACGTGCGTCAAAAAGTGTGATCACGGCTGAAAACCACCATGGCATAAGTATACGTAATGTAAAGTTCGAAAGAAAGATGCGAGAGAAAATGTCGAAAATTCGTGGAAGAAAAAAAGAAGAAGCAAAAGGCGAAGAGGAAGAAGAGAAATGAATTCGCGAGCGGGAAACCGAGAGATCGAACGGCGTGTTACGAGTTGGAATTCCTGAAAATCGTGTATTTGTAGAAAGCTTTATCTCACTTGTATTATCGACTAATACGGCTAGTTACGTTTCATGTTATATCGTTGATTAGGGAAAACGAGTGCTTACGTATGCGACGGTGACGTTGTCTTTTGTTACGATTACCTGCGTCCGTCTAACGACCGTTGTACAAGTATTATTATCGAAGTTATTTTTTTCTTTCAAAAATGAAACCGAACGCCACGCTTCGGCGTGGGAAGCATTCGCGCTCGTACGATAGTTTTACCGTAATAGAACGTCGTTTTTACGTAATATCCAAGCCGATGTCGCGATCGAAACAAAAAATGCGCGAAGGCGCCGTCCATTGATCTATCTCAGGCTCTACACATATTTTCTCGTAGCTCGAGCTTTCTCGACACTTCGCAGCGACGCGCGCTCGTATGCGAGTTACGTGTTTATAGTGCCGATTCGAAATATGCCAACGCATCTGCGCGAATGAAATTCCTTTCCGGACGATATCCGTGTACGTCGCAACGCGATTGGTTCGCTTGTGAGATTTATTCTTCCACGCGACGCCGCTTTTATTCGACAAATTTTCATTCACGCGCGGAGTTCGCATGCGCGCGTATACAGGATCATCTCGATCACGCGATTCGTTGCGTTCTGTTTCCCGGAGAGACGGTTGGAATCACGATAAGAGAGAAGCACAAACGTCTTTGGCGAAAACGTCCCATCGTCGCCTCGTGCCTCCGGCTGACGAATTATTGCCCATTTTTCTTGCGCCAGCACCACAAAACATTGTTGGTATCCGTCGTATTTTTGAAATGAGAGAAATGACGCGAAACTCGTAACCACGCCGTAGCTGCACGGGGCGAACGATCGCCGCCTCGTACCGAGCATTTCCATTGAAAAGGCCCGCTCGAGTGCACGCGTGCTACATTTTTTGGTCGCGTTACTTGGAACGTTAGCTAAAAGGTTAAAGCAGTTAGCAGCTGCAAGAATGACGAATAGTCCGTGCTACGCGACCGAAAAATCTGGCGCGCGTACGTTTGAGCGCGGCTTTTCGAGGCAAGTGCGCGGTATGTTACGCGTATATCGGTATACGCGCGCATACGTGACTCCCACCAGCTTGAATATCAATCGTAGGCAATGCTTTGGTCATTATTACTATTACCTTCAGTTCGTACCGATCCGTACTATCGTATCGCAAGCAACCGATCGCAATTAATCTTTAGCTTCCTCTTCTCTTCCCTTTCGCCGCTTCAATTTCTCGCGCGCTGACCGCGTTCACCTTCTCTCGTTCTCGCGCTGCAAGGCTTCCGTACAAAATAAGAGGGAAGAGAAAGAATCTACCGTTATGATGTTATAAAAACAATATGACCTATCGTAATTAGTGTAATACGTTGACGTTATTAATGACGCGACGAGCTTGAGTCACGCGCGCACGCTCGCAAGCGTAATTACGAGCGAGGAACGAGCGCAAATATGCATATTATGTACGCGTGCGGATCGTAGTAGTACAATATTTGCCCAACTTGCCAAATTCAGGGTGGAGAGAGAGGGCGAGAGAAAGAGAGAGAGAGAGAAAGAGAGAGAGAGAGAGAAAGAGAGAGAGAGAGAGAGGGAGAGAGAGAGAGTGAGAGAAAGACAGTGAGCGAGAGACAGAGGAAGAGAGGCAGCGAGAGAGAGAGAGAAAGGAGGAAGAAGATGCAACGAAACGTCTGGCGTGTTTCCATCGATCCTGTCCCGAAGCGACGATTTCGCGCGAGGGGAGGGGTGAAAAAAACTTCTCGTATCCGAATTAAGCGTAAGAGTACGAATGCATGGGAATACGTCGTTCTGTAGGTTCGCCCGGTGCGTTTTAAGCGAGCGGTGATTTTTCAGTAGTAATAATCAACGCTATGCAATTGGAGAAGTCCGAGTGAAAATAGAATTAGGATACTCGTAAGTAAGTAACTGTTGAGTTGAATGGAAATACGTTTTCAAAATATTCCTCGAGCGTGTAATAAATATACGTATAGAAGTACACGTCACGTATACGTAAGGGAGAGCGGGAGTGAAAAAGAAAAGAAAGAGAGAGGGGGGGGGGGGGTTAGGAATGAATGTTAGTAGCCTTAGCGCATCCCCGAATCCGTCTCACGGATCACGCAAGAGAGTCGATTTTTAGAAAGAAAGAAAAAAATAGTTTGTTATATTATTTCTTTACTAGATGTCATTGTTTATTTATGAACTGTTTATTTTACCAATTCCCCCGTCACGATTCTTATATTCCTATATTATATAATATTATTGTTCTTTTATGATTATCATTATTATTATGATCATTATTATTATTATTATTATTATTATTATTATTGCGTATCACGTATTACGATGTATTATATAACTAATAATAATAACCATTGTGTTGACGTACGAAATCAATCTCGTTAATTTAATTGACCGTCGCAATTCTCATTACACCGTACGCTCTCTGTTATTATTAATGTCATTATTATTATAGTTTTCTTCGCGTCGGAGGGGACAGAATGATTACCGTGATTTTTTATTCGCCGATGGTCGGTCTGTTACGTTTTGAAAATTTTCGAATTCGCGGGGATCTTAGAGTCACGTGGGGAGGAACGTAACGTCGACGCGTTACGTTTCGTGTTATCGTATCGATGTCGAGATCGGTGATTTCGTTCGAACGTTTGTTTATTTGTTATTTTTTCGACTCGTTGTTCCAGTCATCGCGGAGATGAGAAATCTAAGAACGAGGAGGTTGTTGTACTTATTAGCTTAAAACGGGAGTTGCGACGTACTTTCGCGCACGATACTATGAAATTATATCACCGAACGACTGGTTGTAATATAATTACTTTCTTCGACGCGGTTTTTATTATCTAGGCTTACGTCGTCGACTCTACGCGTACATCTATATACATATACTTATATATATACGTACGTACAACGTCGCGCGTTTATGTATATACAGAAATATGTATGTGTATTTAAATATATACATACGCAGCTATACGTAACTATAAATTTAAGCACCGTGCCAGACTTTCCGGGGTTATTAGTATCGTCTACCGTCTCGCAAACCCAACGTACAACAATGCGTCTGCTGGTTGTTTCACCTTTGGTTTCTCCCCTTTTCCACACGTTGCCACAAATATAACATTCAACTCGGTCTCGCACTCGCCACGGCCGTCTTTTGTGTTCCCCCGTCATTTTTCCCAACATTCTCAATTATTCGTGACAAATCGCTGCCGGTGCCGGAGAATAATAACAATCATCATCAAAACAACAGGAACGCGGTGCGAACGCGAACCTTGCATCTTTTCATGGTACTCCTTTGATCTGGTATTTATTTTTCCGTACGCCGCGCTCCGTTCCCTGTCGCATCCCATCTCTCGCCGATCATCACCGATTCCTATTCCCATTTCGTTGCCCGAGCACCGTTTCCTAATTTATAAAAATACGTCCTCGCGACCGTTTTCCGACTTTGCGAGAGCGAAAAATTCGTCTCCTACTCCGCTCGCTCGATCTCATCCGAGATGTAAGAGTAACGTTTACGAACGTTGTAATCGTTCGCGGAGAACGAGTCGTTCGTTCGATCCGCGTTATCATTTATCTCTACAAACGAACAAGCGTCTTCTCGACGATTCGACGCGAGGGCCGAAAATTCGTTACGACATTTCACACCCGCGGCTCATCATTCGCGTCGCCGTCTATAGATTCTAGATAAAGCAGAACTCGCAGTAGTTATAGATAATAGTTGAACGGAGGTATAAGATTCTGTCCTTAAGCTCGTGCGTAACGATTGTATCCTAGAATTATGCCCCGTAACGAAAGGAAGACGAAGAAATTCATTCAATTAAATCGATACGTGTTGTGTTGCTGTACTAAATGAATATTTCCTTGTACTACTTCGTAATTCTCGGTGTAAATATTAACATTAGATACTATTATTGATAATCATCTCTCAACTTGCCCAGCGATGGAGAAAGGATATATTTACGGCATCGTATGAAAATAACGAAACAAAGAAGCTGTTCTTTGATACGGTAGCGGCGTTATCACAGAAGCGATCGTTTCCTGTAACGACGTTGCGTGCGAAAAATATACATAACGAATACCAATAATAACGATAAATGAATAATTACAATGGTAACATTATTAACAATATTAGCCGTAGTAATGATAATATTGATGATAAGAATGCGTAGCTGTCTTACTATGATGATTGACAAACGAACAAAGTAATCAACAATCCACGTACCACGTTGAGTGATGGGGTAATAACGGTATCGAGAGGAAATTTGACAAAATCAAAAGAATAACGTAAACTAGAGGAATTTTGAACGAAACCCGAATCTCACGCATCCGACGAATAAATTGGTGGGAAAGAACAATTCAATACGAACAAACATACGCGCATGCTAGTATTATTACCTGCTATGCTGACGAAGGCAAGAATTACAGGTAAGATTATGGCGACGAATAAATGACGGCGACGAGGTCGCGTCGAGATGATAACGATAATGACGTGTACAACGATCATTGCGATAACGATCGGAACGAGGATGACGATGGTGATGAGAGTAATCCGTTGACAATGAATGTAAATGTATCCATTTTTCGAAACTTGATGTAGAATTATACTCGTAAGCTATATATCTATAATATACAAACGAAATAAAACTATAATATAGTAAATCCTCCCTGCGTACAGATTTCTTCGATCTTTGCGTCGTTTTGGCGTGTCCCCCCCCCCCCCCCCCCCCCCAAAAAACGAAGTGGAGTTTCGGCTTCGTGAGACTTTCTTCCGGAATCGCGCAACATTTTGTTGCGCGGCCAATCTAGTCGTTTTCGGACGAAGGAGCGTCGAAATGCTCTCACTGCGATTCGAATCGTGCGATAGTCGCAGATAAACGCGCGAGGAACGAAAGAAAAATTGGAAAAATGCGATCGCGAACGTTTAGAATCGTGGAATTAATCGCGTTTTGTTCTCGCGTTTCCGGAATTCTTGGGAAACGATGCGATCGTGATCGATGGCGCGGGAATTTATTGTCCAATCGGATAAGCTAGGTGAGTCTTCGTTGACAATTTCCGCAACTCGGAAATTTCCCGTTTGCAAAATACTCGTGTTTACATCTCGGCGCCAAACTTTCGTGGAGCTTGCCGCCTCTCGGAAATTCATCGCGATACGTACGCGCGCTAAACGCGACCGTCGGGCTGAAGAAAACGCTCGGGAAGTTTCCTATGAAAATAAAACGCCGTTGACAAGCGGACTATCGCGAAAAGCTATTTGCCATTCCAACTTTTCGCTCCAATCAAAAATAATGGCTATATTTTACACGTCTCAGGGGTCTCGTGGACGTTCGAGGGGTCTTCCGGCGTCATTAAGCCCGACATTTATTGTCCTGTAATATAAAAAAATCGCATTTCTACTTTCCAACGATATCCGTAGTCGTAAACTTTCCTTTATACCCTCGGTTTTCCGAAAAAAATTCACTGTCTATGTTTTCAGCGACGCAAAGAAAACAATACGAAAAATCATCGAGCTTGAAATAACATTATTTGACATCTCCGTTACGGTTTGTGAAAACAGTCCGGTACACGTATATCATCGTGACGAGGAGAAGCCTCGGCGTTAACGATATTCCACGATAAACGAGCTCGAAAATATACTACAGCTATTAAAAACCCTCCGAATACCTATAAAAGTATCTTTTGATTTTTCAATTTTTTCTCTCCGACCAGATCTCTATTAAACTCTCATCGGTGGTGATATGAAAAGCGATACTGGAATAAATTGGGAGCTGGCGACTCGAATTTACGCGCTCGAAACTAGCATAAGAATCCACTACGCAGCGTCTCAGTTCCCAATTCACAAATAATTCAATCGCTGTCGTCGCGTCGCAACAAGGAATTCCAAAATTTAAGACCTTGGGCCTGATATTCAAAATAGATTCGCACTCGGCAAACCGAAATAATTTTTCACGCTTCGGACTCGAGGCGAGAGTCTACGGATCCCGACGAGGACGGACAAACGGACCTACCCTTATCACGGATACGTGGTTCGAAGGTTTCATCGGTGTCTAGTCTCGTAGGTTTCGTTGAATTTGGAGAAATCGATCGATGAAACGAACGGGCGATAAGAATGTACGGGATATTATATTTGGTGGGAGAAGCAGCATGGTCGGAATGGTAGATGGCGCGGAGAAGGGATGAGAATTAGAGATGAAGGGAGGACGTGGCGAGTAGGTCGAGTGTCTTGTGGCCGAATGGTCGTTGTTGATCGCGTAGCCGTAACATTCCCGTCGCAGCTATTCACCCCCCTGCCTTCGGCTCGCCGAAGCCACACCGTTCGCGACCCCTTTCAGTCGCGATTCCGTCCCTCCGCGTCTCGTTTTCCTCGTTCCCGTCCCCGCCGCCGCTACCACCCTTGCGACCAGCGTTTTCGCCACTTTTACGCTCCGAAGAGCGGAAAATTGAAATGGAAACATTCAGCGGTCGCGTATGGCCGCAGATATTTCCAAATAACCATTTCAGGTTATGCGTTGTCGTCTTCGCCGTCCTCCACGACCAATCTTTTTGCGGTTAGCTTTCGCGTTCACCGTCCGTCCCTCTCGCTCTGTCTCCTTCTCGATCTCTCACCCGGCTCGCAGGGTCCATTCCCCTCTTCCGACCTCGAGGCCTATTTCGCGCAATAATCAAGGACACGGAGATAGCATTCTCTTCTCCGCGCCCTACCTCCTTCCTTCTCCGCGGATTCTCGATCCCGAGCTCGCGAGAATCTCTCGCACCTCCTCGCGGCCCACTCTCATCGCCCAACTTCCGTAAATTCGATTTCAGACTCCGCGTCCACCTTCTCTTCCCTCGCTAGTCCCAAGCCCACCCGATCTTCGCCCACCTCTCGTGAATCACTTTTCAGTTTCCGTTGTTTCTCACGACTCTGACTCGATAGAAAGTTTGGCTACTCGCGGCTCGTCGAGGATGCAGCAGATGGAATCAACCGGATGCGCGATTGTTTGCATAAAAGACGATCAAATTTATTGCCGCGTTGACGTAACGCATCGTTCGCTCGGACGCTGCTGCACTTGCTCGTGCTGCTCGTGATCAGCGACGTCGACGAGTGCCAACCTCGGACGGCAGGTGCGCAACGGCAAGAGCGACTCTCTCAACGACGCTCGGTCCTCGCACCCTCGAAGATCGTACCGAAACCTCAGAGACGCGCTACGTAAAAAAATCAAAAAGTTACTTTAACACGAGTCCGCGAACTACTCTTCTGAAAAAATTGCCCTTTTTTCAACACCGAACGCGTCAAATGAGTGAATCGATCGAGGAAAACTAACGTGAATCGAGCACAATTAAACTCGGAATTCTGTTCGCTTCAATGGCAAAACCATTTTTCACCGATTATTTTTCGCATGTGATCCTCGTTCGAGTGAATTTTTCCAATGTTTTGTTGAATTGCTTTTTTTCTGTCGATTGAAAATTTGTACCATATATTTTTCCGTTCCTTATCGGTCAATACAGATTTTTCTACCGGTTGGCATTTTTTTCAGCCTTCACCGCGCGTCAATAGTCGCAGCGAGCTTAGTACAGAAGCGAAAAGACAAAAGTGTCGCTGAGTCGCCTTATACGATTGTCGGAATCGTAAAGAGAGTGATGATATCGTAAAACTAACGACGTGCGTCGCCTCGAAAAGTGTGTTTACATCGTTTAATTGCAACGTTGAATCACAGCCACGCGATATCGTAGTCAACGATATATGGATACGAATGCTCATAATCTATGTACTAACCTACCGCAAAGCGATAACGTGTCGTTGACATCGTGACATCCTTATAAAATGACAATCGACCAATATATGCTGCAGAACAACACGGATTTGACGACCGCGCGTGCGGCTCGACTTACCGCCACTCGCCGTCGTCCCATCGCATTTGCAACTTTTCCAACACCGCCCATTATTATTTCAGACGGATACCAATCGATTCGCAATTCCGCCGATTCTCACGACGTTTACGATTCTCGACGGACTTCATCGCGGACGAACGATCAATCCGAATAATTTCAACGCGCGCGCTGAAACCGTTGCACGTTACACCGAACACTTAGCCAATCTTATCGAAAAAATTGATCGACTATCGGCGAGTCCAGTTTTAAACGGAAGACAAGTGGAGCGCGAATTACGGGATGCATTATATCGATGTTTGCTACCCTCGCGGTCGAGTTTCCCGTCGCGTATTCCCTGGCGCGACGCTACTCGGCTTCGATACCCCGTTGAACATATGTGGCCCATAAATAAAGCTCGAGTCGCGTCCGTGTAATAAAAACGCGAAGCTCTTCCGCCGTCTCGTTCTTCGATGTTGATCGCGTGAAAAAATGCATGTCGCGTGATGGCATTGTAAAAAGTTTGGTCACAAAACGATGGTCGTTACTTTCGTTCAGCCGTTATTTCAGGTTCGACTGTGCCGTAGCAACGGGAACTCGTCGGTGAAGGGAAAGCAGCCGTACCTTCAGGGAAGTTTCTATCATTACGAAACGAGGAAATGCCTATCGTTCCGCGCATTAGCAATTCGCGGTTCATCAATAACGCTGCGGTGTTGGAACGTTCGTTATTTTTCCCTCCGCATCGTTGCTCCTCGGCCGACCGCCACGCGAAACTGTGTTATGGAAAATTCATCGTAAAAACGTATCACGAACATGTTGTGAAAAATCGTTAAACTACGCGCTCGCTCGCGGTAATTGTGGGCACGGTAATGGACCGGGAAACGCCTCGAGCAGGGAATAATTATACGCGAGATTACTCGAAACAAAAAATATGCCCCGCGTACTGGAATTCTACGAATATCACGATCAGGATTTCAGACAATGCCGCGACCAACCACATTTTTCCCAGAAATCCCGACATCCTATTTTTCATCCTTACATTGATCGTTGGCATTGGCGGAAAACTGAAATTTTGAACGCGATCTTCGCCTTTGATTAACTCGAAATCCCGAACCAACGCTGCGATTGATTCGTGGAGCGGTGTTCCGACGCCTCTTTGAGCATAGACGCGAGGGCCGTTGAATTTTACATCGGATCGATAGGTGCACGGGGAAAGAAGTTACGAGATGATATTCCGGCACTTTTTTTTTCTCCAGAAACTTCGCGACGAATTTGAAGCCGAAGTTTATTAAAGTTTCAATGTTTTCCATCAGCTCGAGCAAAGAACTTGTCCCGTAGAAAAAATCGAGGAATACGTGAAAAATGTACGTTCTTTCGCGTCGAATATGCCTGGGAAACATTTTCGTATTTATGTGAACGTTAATTATAGATATTTTTTCTGCTACGCAACGCACGCGTTATGCCCGAGAAACCTTCTCTCCTCGGCAAGTGTGACGTACGGCGTCAATATTCTCGTCAAGTAACAATCGTAAATATTTCACGTCACGATAAGAAATTCAAGCCACCGAGATCGTAGTTTCGTCATGTGCGATTGACAACTTCGTAGAGCGTGGGTCATGCAACGTTACTATTTATTCGTTCTGGAGTAACATTTCTATGGATCGCAACTCATATTAACAGTATGTTGCGAGAGTGAACTCGATTCGTTCTTTTTTTCTCTACCGGAAACGAACGTACCGAACACACGCAGCGATAATCGATTCAACGATAAAGATTTTCAGATTTATCAGTCGTTACTGCTGATTCGAGTTTTTACACGTGGAACGAACGTGCCATTGGTATTCGCCGGTGTTGCAAACCCGCATGTATCACGTACGTGCGCGTTTCCTTCGTGCAGCGCGCATCGTGTATAAACGCGAGTGAAACAGTCATGGTTGGCAATCTTATAATCAGCGTCAGTCTCGTTCCCCCTCGTTGACGATCTCCGATTTGGGGGTGTGATACTTGCTGGTCGGATCTCGTAGTCCGAGGCCAGTTATCTTTCACGGTTCGGAAAGCGCGAGTAATATTTGATAAATTATGACTCGGGGTTTCGCGTTGGTTTGATGAGACTGCCTGATAATTACCATCCCGATGGCGTCACTGATAAAAAAGAACAATGCCGCGAGCGGCGGGCTCGGCGTTTTTAACCCAGAGACCCGGCAACCAACAAACCCAGCTAGGACATCATCCTGTAATAACACCAATGATACCGAGGCAAGCGGTCATTCTTTTTTATCAAGGCAACGAATGCTCGTTCGAACGCGAGGGCATCCGACGCGCGAAATGCCGTACCCGGTAACGCGAATGACTCGAACAGCGTCGCCGTATTGCTGTCACTGCGGAGTCCCAGAGGCGAAAGATCCGAGGATACAATGCCGGTTGCTCCGGTCGGTTAGCCGCGCGTATATCTCGCTGACGTTGAAAAAATAGAAAGAATTTCAGTCACCCCGCGTCGCGATCGGAATGATAAAGTAATCTCGCGAAGTTTCTGGACGCGCGAGGTGCGCGTCTATCATCCGATAGATATGAAAATCGGCGTGAATTTACGCGCCAAGGATCAACTCGTTGGCTCTAATAAAATCGACCAAGTTATTAACGCGTTATTTCACAAGCCAACACTAACGTCTCCTCCAGCTCGAGTTATCGAGCCCCCGGGAAGAAACGTGGCTCGAAACGAATCCCGGTTCCAGGAAACCGGTATCGCTCATTTATTTACGGTGGTAACTCGCCGAATGATATATCGCGGGTCGAAAGCGATCGAAAATCGATTGGCGATGAACCGGCGAGGGTGCAAAACATCGCGAGACGATATTATACCGGACATCTTACTTCGCGCACCGCGACGCGATGCGTGTCATCGACAGGTATCGTACACACGTGGCGATGTATCGATTGAACGATCGGTGATTCCGGGGAGATACGGAGAGGCTTAGCGAAAAAGAATGAAACGAGGGGGGAGAAAGAGATCCTGTACAGGTAATATATGTGTTTAATGGTACAAGGATGGCTACGATACACGGCACTCTGGATATAAACGAAAGGGCCCACAGCGCTCGAGGCCGACCAACCAACCATCAGCCTCCACTTTTTTCTCTCTTCACCTCGCTCCATCCGATTCAACGCTCTCGCTCTAGCCTCGCGGTGTTTTTTTTTGTTTCGTTGCCCTCCTGCCATCTCCTCTCTCTTTCACCTCTCTGGTAGCCTCTCAGCCTCCTTTCCTCCCTCCCTCCGCCGCTCGCCTGATTCTCCTTGGAGGGCCAACGCCGTAGCGTTCTTCTGCACGCCGCGCCTGCCTTTCCCATGGAGAACGAGGAACGAGGGCCACGACGGCCTCGCCCACCCTTGAGCAACGCGGGCTGAAGGTGGAGAAGAAATACGTAGAGGTGTATGCGTACGCGACGGTGCAAAAGCCTTTTGTGTATACCTCCCCGTCTCATCGGAGATCTCACCTTTGAACGTGAAACGTAGCAGGGTGTACCCGTAGCCGTACTAAACTACCAAAAAAAAAGCAAGTCGAAAGAAATACAAGCAGAAAGAAAGAGAAACGTTTCCATACATGGCACACCACGCTTACTCTTGTAACTCTTTCCGTGTAACCTAATGCGTATCCAACGCTCGTTTGTCTTCTCGGCTCTCCATTTTTTCTTTTCTTCCGTTTTCCCCTCTCGGATTCCACCTTCTCATTCCGTTCTCGAAGGAATTTCTTCGACGGCTTCGAATAAACACGCCGAGCTTATCTTTCGCGGAGACGTCGCCGATTCGCGCTCGCGGCTCGTTTATCGTCCAGTCCTTTGGCAGAGACCTCCTCTGCGACGGAGATTAAGAAATGAAACCGCCGTAATTCTGAACAACCGTCATAGACGATCTTACCGAAGTTCGACCAGCCGACGTACGATACGACCGTCGAGACGCAGCGGATACTCGCTCCGCTGCCCGTGCAAACTGCG
The DNA here is from genome assembly GCA_963969455.1 of Arge pagana. Lineage (NCBI taxonomy): Eukaryota > Metazoa > Arthropoda > Insecta > Hymenoptera > Argidae > Arge > Arge pagana. Next base: position 1,024,582 of record OZ018312.1, on the reverse strand, counting down.
CTGTTCCGAATCCTCGTTACAACTAATTTCGTTCGCATTCCGTTCGAATACTACTGCGCCGGGTAGAGTACAAACGAGGGCCGTTGCCGCTGTATTCTTGGCTGGTACACGGGTGCGTAGGAATTAGCGATCGCCGATGCTGACTTTGCTAATATTTTTCTCGGCGAAACTCTCGCACGCCGAATATATTTTCTCATATCCGAGCGATAAGCGAACCCGTCCGTGATGCGCTACAGTTGTTTCCCGTAGCGTGAGATAAGACCCCCGATCTACGACTAGCGTCCGCTATCGCATCGATAAACCGTTCGAAGCTACGAGATACGTATTTGTAGCCGGACGCGTGCTGGTATAGAGAAATTAAGCGAGTCTCCGAAATACCACAGCTTACGTTTATGCAAATGAACGAGATTTCGTTTAGGAAATACCCGTCTGTCAGGTATATGGACGATGACGTCGAGAAGAATAAATGTTCTCGCATCGGAGATCGGGTTTGTCCCTCGATGTCTGCCTCCTAATCTACGTCTTTTGGGTCCCTTTGACCGAACCTCTGGTCCCTGGAAAAACTCTCCCTCGTCTCCATCGTCGTGCCTCGTTCCGTAAACAAAGGCGAAAGCTGGGACAACGGACGCGGAGGGCAGTAATGACAATGGTACGCGAACATCGCGGATTATTTATTCGCCCAGTTCATATTTTTCCGCTCCTCTGATCGCTCGCAGCGTCCGAGGTAACGGCGACCACGGTAGTCGGCGAGCATCTTCGTACGGCGTTTAAGAAATCGTTAGCTTCGTCATCGACCATTTGTATTCTTCGGCGGTGTTCGAGGCCCGAAAGCCCCGCGCCCTCGCGGATCTCGTCCCTTCAAATTCAACCCCGTGGATCCTCCATCCTCGAGGATATACTTGCGCACAGCTGCCGTTGAACGGGAGTGCGGATATCCAGGACTCGGAGAAACCTGGTTGGCTGCTGCTCGTTGAACTCGAAAACTCGTGGCTACGACGAGCACCGCGACTCAGCGACACCCCTGTTCCGACGATACCGAGGTAGCAGGAGATAGCTCGGTGCTCGGCTGCCCGATACCCTGCTGGATGCCGACCTCTCCCGAGCGGCGAAGGCAATCCGAAAGGCTGTGTAAGCGATGCGCGTAAAATATTAACGCGCGGGGAGTCCTTGCCTCCTCGCTCTTCGCCGAGATGTATCCACGCTCTTCTTCCCTTATTTATCGGTTTTTCCGAGAGCCCCCAGGGCTGGACAACGAAGACTCGGATCCTCCGGCTCGTCGGAAAGTATAAATCCTCGCCCTTCCCGCGACCCCTCGCCGACCCCAAATTCCGTTGCAGCTTCGTACATCGCGGTCCTCGGCGACGCTCCATCATCGAGACGTGTCGACAGATCGAGCGCGGACGATGGAGAAAGCGGCATCGAGGACCGAGCGCGAGAAAACTGGTCGGGGATTATTAATCTCTTGCACGATCGCGCGCGAGAGATTGGACAGGGGCCGAGGGAAAAAGGGGTGAAAAAGTATTGGCTTCGGGCTTAATTTCACTGTCGGTTTATAATTTATACGGGAGATGAGGATTACACGCGACGATATGATCGCGCAAAGAATCGTCGCGAGGTTCAGATTAGGTAGAAACGGTGCCGGTTACGGGATGCTATCCGGGCTCATCGGCGGCCCTGTAAGATACGAAGGGACCGGGCAGGATGGCGGAGCGAATGGAAGGGGAGGAGGAACGAGGAGAAATGGGGAAAAAGGGGTAGGAGAAGCCGCAATTTATTCAGGATCCTCGGACCCACCCCCGCACTACATCACGACCCCTGCCAGTATCCTATAGTAGCATCGGACACCTACAACGCCCCGCAGATGGGGTGAGATCTCGGCCAGACCTTTTTCTCTCTCTCTCTCGATTCTTATACCTATACCCACTTTTCTCTAGCATCTCGCCAGAACGAAAACTCCCTCCGGACTTTCCCTCGGGTTCCATATGGCATTCCGGAATGGAAATGCGTTGATAATCGTTCGTTCGGTTCCGATGCGATCATATCCACCGCATCGCGTACGACGAGCTATCCGTTTTGGACGTTCGCGAAGGAATGTCCACGATCGCGAAGAAATATTCCGATGCTCTACTCTCCGCACAGAAATCCTCTCGTCCGCGTTATTCTCCCTGTCGCTTCCACGTCCCGGACTTAGCCGAAAAATATCGATCATTCTCCCGCATCGCTCGGGAATCTCTCTCCGAGATTCTTTCGCGAAACGGCGAATTTCTCGCGAAACTCCCGCTCGCTCCGCGTCCGCTTACGAGATCGATCGGATGACAGCAATTTTGGCAACAAACGCCCCGACCAAACTAGGCGGGGTTACCGCGCAACGACAACGACTACTAGAACGATTATGTAACGAGGCAGAGATAGGGTACCCAAAGACCTCGCCGCTCCGCGGAGGGAAGGACCGAAACAGCGCCGAGGCTCGGGTTTCCGGCGAATGTCGCGGGGATGTAGCAGGCAAGGGAATGTTCCGTGTACTCGCTGCCTTTACCGTGTGTTCTCCACGCCGAGAATCTCCCGGGGTCGTACCCAAAGCTTGCGAGTACCCACGGTACGCAACCAGTCAACGAGGCTAAGCTCGTGATTGTTCAACGTTACGTGCAACGTCGCGTCGCCCGCAGACGACCGACACCGTTCACGCTCGTCGCGAGGGGTGTTCGTCTTGTTGCTTTTTATCGCCGCCCGTAACTTTCTCGCGACACGCTGCCAAAATTCCTCTTCGCCTCGCATCCACCGACGTATCATCTCAGAACTAATACCCCGTTACAAACGAACAACCAGTTTCGATAGCTCGACGATCGAGAGCCATGCGCTAGCGCCCATTTTTCTATGAAACGATGCCGGATACCATCTCCGATTCCCAAGCGTGCGCGATTCTCAACAACGCTGGCGTTTTTATAGAAGATATTCGCTAGCTTCCGATAATATTCCTCTGATCTTCGTTGCCATGCGCATCTTTGTTCTAACGAGTTGCAACCACCTTAATCTCGCTTACGCGACCTACGCGACTACTCTCGCGGCATCGCCCCCGTTCGAATGAATTTCATTCGTGGAACGACAATCCGAACACTTTTTTTCACCAGCCGCGTTGAGTACTGGTGATGTGGGATGGGTTACGCGAAGTTCTCGATAATCTCGGGTCGCAAAAATTATCCTCGGATCGAAAATAGAAACAGTTAATTCAGCTGTAACAACTGTAACCCAAATCTATTTCGATAAAGATATATTCTCGTTTCATTGACGGAAATCATTACTGTCGGACGGAAATGGTCGGTCAGTCTTCGGTTGTATTATAGTACCATATCGAGCGGCCATAACCCATCGCGCGTGGACAGTTTACTGCCGCGTCCAATTCTAGCGAAAGCATTGCCTCTGTCAGTGCTTGACGGATATTCGACGAAGTGGGAAATGAAATTGTTAGATACGTGGTTCGCGGTTGAACGAAGCCGGTGTTCGGGTCTCTCGGCATACGTGTACCTCGGTAGACACGACGCAGAATTGCTGAAAAGTGCGGTAAGCTACGGTCGAAGCATCGCGTCGACGGCGGTAACGCGCGCCGCGAACAGATGTGTTTACGTACCAAGTACCTATATGTAAGCAGAAGATGCCACTAGGATAAGTTGCTTCGGTTATAGCCAACGATTTTCACATCTTTATTTTCTCATCCCCTATACTTGATAGTTTAATCAGCTGATGTTTTACGATTTTTTACATTTCCAACGCCTGAAAAAACCAGGCTTTCGGCTCGGAAGATCCGAGACCCTCGCAATGATTGACGATAAGTATAGAATAGTCTCACTCGGGTGATTATTTCAAACGTCCCGGAATGTTCCGATGCAGATAACGCTCGTAGGATAAGCGACGTATACGACTCTCGTTATAATAACGATTCCGCGGGAGATCGTGGAAATCGGTGGGGATAACCGACCGAGTAAAATACGCAGACGACAATCAAAGGCTGTTCGCAAGATCCGCGAGAAATATTATTCCCAAAAAAACCGCAATGTATTCGAGAATCTGTGAAAAAGGGTCCTTATTTCCGACACATTGTAACAAAATCTCTTCGAATTCAAGGAATTCAAAATAGTCGCAGACTGTGGCGATGATTTAAACCAACGGACTGTTTTTAAATATATAGCCAGGCGAAAAAACCATACGAACCGCGTTGTTACTCGATACAAACAGTGAGCATGACACGGAGTTGGAATATGGCCTAAAAAACTGAATAATCAGTGATCCAAGTGTTGGTAATGGCCGAAGTTTATCACAGTTTTGTCGGAGGGAGTGTCGTCCATTATCAGCGGAAGACACTTGACTTCGAACGAGTCTAGACGTATAGTTTCACCGCGGTAATTCTACGCACCGTCCTCCGAACGACTCACTCGGTATAGCTCGAAAATAATCGCTTATAATTTTCGTTTGATTCTCATACAACCGCGCAGTTTGAGTTTCGTTATCCGCGATTCGGCGTGCGCAACCCTCGGATTTTCACGCGCACCGCGAAATGCGAGAATTACGATGATTGTTTCGATAAATTTGACCGAGGAAATTATTGACGAAGTAATACAGAGTACGAGTGGATTACGAACAATGCTGTTATCCGTAACGGCAGTCAAATTGGGCTTCATCGAGCTACAAAAGACTCGCGTCCTGACCGCACGATAGCAGAGTATAGAATACCGAACAAGAGTCTAGCTTTCCCATGCTCGTCGCGTTCTATTCTTCGGTTCGCTTTGGTGTTAGCCTCGAGGCTGCAAATGATACCTCGTTGTGTTTTTAAAGCTGATAATATCTCAGAAAATACGTACACCGGCCTGTGAGAAACATGCGATGGGTTGTGGTAGAAATTGAAGGCAAGTACAAAAACATTGCATCGTTTACCGAAAACGCTAAAACACAACGTTCAAGCGGAGATGAAGTGAAACTGTAAATATAACAACGACTTGCGTCTGTAATCTTTCCTCTTCTCAATACTTAACCATAACTATCGAATTTTCCCCTGGTATATTTCATTTGTGAAAAAATTCGTTGAATCGGACATCGGTACAATTTTTGTCAAAATGAGCAAAAAGATATTTTGTAGAAGGTATGGATTTTTAGGAGTCTCGTTTAGGTTAATACCTCGAAAACTGTGACGCGTCAAGTTTTTTTTCTGGTTCCAAAAGAAAGAAGATGTTTTTCGATGCGTTGGATGTGTTTGGAGATGGAACAGGGGTGAAAACGAATTCACGTCGAAACCTTTCGAAATTTCACGGTAAAAAGTAGAAAGTTGACGGTGCGAAGTTATTGTAGTGAACTGCGCCGGATTACCGAGTCCGTCCCCGGGTCCTTTAAAAAGGGCTGTGTAACTGGAATTTCACTTTTTTTATGGCACGCCGATAACCTTTCTTCACTTTGCGTAGAGTCAGCGGAGAGTTCGCAACTCTTCCGCGCAGCCGGTCGCTTCGAAGTGCTTTCTCGGGTCGTTCGACAGTGCGGAAAAACAAATCGTTGCAAATTACGGCTGCTGAACGAGATAAAAATAAAAGTGATCGTTCGATGGCAAGTTGAGCCGCATCGTTGATTCGTCAAGAACGTCGAGCAGACGTGATATCCGGATTCGAGGCCTACAAGTTCCGTACGCCGAGCTTGCATTCGTTTCGCGAAAACAGTTGAAAAGCTCCGTACGGCTGAGTAGGCAATTCCACTGTCAGCAGGTAAATATCGATTTGCAATTTGGCGCACGACATGCACTTGCGGTTCACTTATCCGGTAGAAAAGTGCACGGACAGTTTCGCGTGAAAACCCAGGCCTCGCCGTTTGCTCGTCCGGCGCGATGGAAATTGCGATTAGATAACAGCTCGTTTAACGTTTTCATAACTTTCCCCGTGCCTTCAATTTTTTATCCTTCTTTGCATTTGCCAATCGATACGACAACGTCGGGAGAACGCTTCAATCTGGTTTCAATCTGGAACTCGAATTCGAATTTTCCTAACGAGCTTTGATAGAATCCGCGGACCAAACATGCAAACTTGTCGGTTGCGCGACAAAAAAGCTCACGATACGTAGCATCATCGAACAAGAGTCGTCGGATTTTCAAAATATTCTATTATCTCAAAGTCTTTGTTGGGTTTGAGTAATTTCGATAAACTCACAAATCAAACGCTCGACCTTGGGAGAATATTTTCGAAAATCTAAGTAGCGCGAGCGATATACACTCATTTCAATTCTGCTGTCTCGTTCGGTCATCCGAAAAGTACCCATTTCACGAATCAGTCCCGCACTTGTCTCAGTCCTCACCTAGGCTAGAAAAATTACGTTTTCATATCAGTGTATCCTTTCCGCGTTTCCAACGACAAGCCGACCGATTATCATCGGAACTTGAATGCTCTGGATTCTAATTCTAACGCGTTGTTTCGTTTCTGTACCGTTTCAAGCCAGCAACACAATCAACGGCCCACTCTTCGACGCGTCACACGCGTTCGCCAGAGAATCATCGTTGACGCGCGTAACTATAATCACAAAACGAGAAGAAAGAGCAAAATAAACGGGATAATTTTCTCGACGGACCGATACTTCGCGCGTGGTTTGTTTGAATTGACGATTTCGTTTGGAATCGAGTTAACCGTTCGTTTGAAGCCAGATGAGCGGTCGAATTTCCGTAAAGCTATAAATATCGTCGTTATTTATTATTATAATTCATCGTCCGCGGCTATTTACTGTTCGCGTTTGCTACCGCGGTAACGAGGATAAATTACCGGTAGGAATTTATTGCTGTCGTTTCAGGAGTGATTGTCGTACGGTTTATAGTTGTGACACGGTGAAAGAGCGCGCGTTTCGTTGGTGAATATTTGATACACCCGCCGTTCTCCGTCTCCACTTTTGCTAACGTGGCAAATGACAGGTAGTCTCATGTAGGTACCACTGGCGGCACGACATCGGATAAAGCAACGTGCAAATATTTTCAAACGTCCGTCGCTCCTCGGGAATCGGCTCGAATGATCTCCAGACATCGCGTATCCGCGGGTAGATAACACGCGACCGCGGAAGATGAAAACCGTTCGCTCACCTGGGAAAATCTTTGCACCTTTCACGTCGACGTCAGTTTTCGTTCGACGTGGAAGCAACGATTCTCAAGAAGCTTCGGTCTGCTTCCCTCGACAAGACGATTTCGCGCCGCTGAGAAGAACGCGCATTGTTTTTCCAATGCTCAGGCTCCTCTGACGTTGAAACTTACGCGAATTGGCAACTCGACTGCCAACGCTCCGAGGATGAGAAGAAAAAATTCGCCTATTGTTGTCATCTAAAAACTGCGAGAGAACGTCGCAACCGTGGTAAATCTGTGAAACGCGTGGAATACGTAATCGCGATGCAGGTGAAACGTCCGAATCGTAAGAAAAACGAAAGGGAACGGATAAAACCGCGAGAGAGGAAATAAATAAAATAAAAGTCTCTGGCCGAGATGAGATTAGGCCGCGTGTGATCGTTCGGCGTATGCAATTAGGTACCTACGACCCACGCCCCTAGTCCGATTTAATTGCTCGTAAATTAAATTTTCCTAGTTTTAATTTAAATTCCAAAATTACTCTCAGCAGGCTTCGGCGTCCCGCGCGTAGACGAATATATATCACGTCCGTTTTTATCTCGCATGAATCTCGAGGCTCGGAATTCCGTTTACATTCGAATCCCGAGCATTCGTTCGTCCATCGGCGCTTGTTCATCGATGCTACGCGATTCTCCGCTAATCACTCCGCCCACAAATTTATTCCGCGTTTTACAACGCTGCGTCGTTATCATGCACTCTAACGAGTCGTCGGTTTCTTGTCAAACGATACGGAAACGAGGGAACACGTCGCGTCGCGCGTTGCCGTTCGAGCATGCTCGCCGAAAAGTGTGCGCGGACACGTGATAAATTTCCATACGAGTTACGAAACGAACGTAATAAAACGCGTCGTAACCGTCCGAATGATATCTCCGTTATATGCGGAGAAAAAAATGTAATTAGAGATCAGAGATCTTGATCGCGTGCGTCTCCGTGTTCTACATCGCGGGCGATACGACAGATGTCATTATTAGCCACGCGTTTGTTCGTAACAACGAATGTCCAGTAGTGGAAATGAACGAGCGATCGAATCACCTAATGGAATATTTGACCGCCTCGCGAACGCAAGTCTGCTTCGAATTCGGCGTTCCCTTTTCTAATATCGGGAAAGAGCGTTCGTTCGCTCGTTTCGCATCGGAGATTCGATGCTCGATGGTACGTAATTCGTTGTTCGATGACCGACGCGACTCGCGAGTAGGTACACGACGACTCGGGGGTATTCGCCGTGGAGACGACTACTCGGATGGATCGTTGGTCGCGTCTCGTCTCGATCGGACGTGAAAGTTGATGAAAATTATCCGCCGTTCGAACGATTTGACGAGCATCGCTTGACGCCAATTATCATACCAGTTATCCGCGTCGTCGTCGTCGTCGCTCGTGAAAAATTAATCGAAAAGTCGCGGCGCGTTGATTTATCCGAGGCTGTCAGATAAATTTCTTCCGTCACATTCGTCGACGACTCGGGTGCAGAAGTGAGCTTTTCGAAATTCCATCATCGTCCGACGACATAGAAGCGAAGCGATCACGAATCTCGGACTTATCGCTAGATTTACATTCGACCGCGTATAATTAATGCCTCCGCGCGTGTTTTGTCAACTGGTCGAAGAAGCTCGAGTATTTCCAAAGCTGTTTCGTGGGTAGCCACGGCGTTTCCATACCCGGAGCTCGATCTTCGTACGTCGTCGTCGTCGCCGAAGAACGGGGCTCGGATGGCGTATTGATCTTTTTAGTGGCAACGCTGCCGCGTGTCGGTATCTTCTCGGACGCGATCCAACTGCCACGGACTCAAGGTCTATATTTCCCGCGGGACAAATTTCTTTCACTATTCCTATAAACACAATTTGCCGGTGGCGTTGTTCTTCGAATTTATATTCGCAGGAGAGCGTCGGGGGTGCCCGACTCGCGCGAGTCATCGACGCTCTCCTCCGATAATGTATCCTCTTCGGGCAGGACGGACGGCGCTCGCGCGAAACTGTCCGGATGAGAAAATTTCCCGATCAGCTCACGTATCATTTTCGATAGATTCTCGAACGTACGTTGCAACGATTCGTCGGAAACTTTTACTACCCGTCGCTGGGGGTTTAACGACGCGGCGGCACATACACTCGGGGCGTATCAAGATCGCTGGGTGTTTGTCCATCGTACAACCAGGACTGCATCGGCAGGAATATTATTTCCGTCGTAAAATACGCGGCGGTTTATGGTTGAAAATGACCGGGTAAATACCTAACGACACGTGCGAATGAGACGCTTTCTCGGTCTTCATCTTCGTCGAACAAAACGGACAAGAATTGAGGAAAAAAACGGAACAAACGGAAAGAAACGCAAATTGCGTAGAGCCAATACGATAGAAGTGTCTCGTCAGCTCGTTTCAGCATCGCGCATTTACGTTAACGATTACGCCAACGACGCGGAACCCGACGACCTATCGATACTTCCGCGGAAAACATCGCCCAGCGATTGAAATTTTCTCACAATCTCTCGATACTCCGCGTGCGACGCGTTTTCGAGGACGCGAAACGGCGGAAAATGAACGTCTCGCCAACGCGATCGCGTAGGCGATCGTGGTTCTCTATTTCCTCGCGTTCGCGTCGGATGTGCCGTGACGAATGCCATTATTCGTCCGCTATTTCGGTATAAAACTAAATCTGACACGAACCACTGCAAAGTTCCATTAAAACTGATTCGTCAACGGTTAAGCGATATTTATTGGTCGTTAAAAATCCTCGCATCTATCGATGAAAATTTTCAAACACGTCGTTATTCACTTATAATTATACCTTTATTTCGTCATAGTCGACCGTAAAACCGCGACGAAGCCGTTTACGCAACAATTCGCATGATCGGAACTACGCGTGCAAAATAAACGAAGCATTTTGACGCGTCCTCGACGAGGTATTCGCGTTTTCCGTACAACTTGCTATTTCAGCCGCGATGGAAGCGTTCCAAATCGTTTCCTTTCGTAATTGAAAAATAATTTGCGCCAACTTCGAGACGCGCGTTTCCATCCGGCATTTGCGTCAGAGCCGATGGGCAATAATCGCGTGGTAGCATCGTTTCAGCTGGAACATCGAAGGTAGAGTCAGCCTTTTCCGAACTCGTCCGGAGTTACTATCGCTGGACGGTAATGATGGAATGCGCGTCGCTTACTTAGCAAATTACATTTCGAGCTTTTCGTGCACGCAAAATGCCGCGGAGCATCCGAGAAATCGAAATTTTGTAACGCGCGATCTTCGCGAAAGAAGCACAAATGTTCGATCTTACCGCTGCCCGGATGCGCTGTTGCTTTATTACAACGCTGCGCTTACGGGTCATCGCGCCTGTGAACTAAGATTTCAATTTTATCTCCTTTCCCAAATCTCATCGCAATCACAGTCGATCGATTGGAAACGCGGTGGAGCGGAGAAAAACAAGCGTCGAACCAGTTTCTAGCCGCGAACCGGAGACTCGTTCGAGGTTCTATTTACGACCAGAGGTAGAACAAAAGTCAGTCGTGTACGCTGACAGTCGAACAATTCCGCAGTTCTCCGCGATTGGTCCCCGCGCGACACGATTGGCACGAATAATTCGCAATCTACCGATCGAACGCGTGTTCCGTTGTCGTGATCACGCGCCGATCGCAAAAAACGACGGGAATTCCTGTGGATCGATCCGACAATAATTCAGCGACGAATTTCTGGCTAATTAATCGTTTTCTCCTCGGCTTATTCTATCCAGCTGATCCAGCCGCGTTGCGGTTTTCGCGATTTTCCCAATACCCTGCCTTTCGAATCGAGAGCATAGCGCAACGAATTTGCAAACTGGTTCGAATTGTACCGACCAGTTCACCGACTCTACGCTTTATCTAACGTTTCTTTCTACTTCTCGTGAATTATTCAAATGGACAGGTATCGCGAATTTCGAAATCGCACGCCATGTACGAATGACACTAACCCCGTAACCGCGACTTTTGACCCGAAAATTCTTCCGTAAGGCAATCTTCCGATCATATACCAGTCGCGCGGAATTAGCGCGCGTATGCGATGCGAAGCGACGGTGAGAGATTTTAAGTACTTCTCTCGAGCGAATTGGAACTATGCATTCTATTTTCTACGAAGATTGTTTTTCACGTTGTCAGAAGCGTTTTCCGGACGACTGACGAACGAGCGTTTTATGCGTCGCACGAGAGTTTCACGCTTGCCTGCAAGCACGGATCTTAGTTTTACGACTATCAGTGAGTTTGAAAATCAAGCACGCCCGGCGAGTGCGTAGCAAAAATCTCGCGTGCTCGTAGTTTGGTTCGTAAATATGGAGGCTGCGTTGGCGAAGCGTCGGAAAAGATTGGCGGAGCCAACCTCGAGACCGGGCGCGACGGCTCGCGTCGCGAGTGACTTTTTGACGAAACGTATTCGTACGGTTCTCCTCGCGTGACGCACCGTACCATCGCGTCATTTCTGTAGCTGTGTCGAACGCGCGCCACTCCGTCTAGCGTCGGTGTCTGTCAACGTTTTATATTTAATCCAGAACACTTTAACAAGCAATAAACAAACGCTATATCGCTCAAACGACACTTAAATTAGCCTCAATACCATTCGGAACGGTCGCTGGGCTGCATTCATGAAGATGGCCGTTACGGCGGGTCGCGCGGTGCGGCGAGGGAGCCAGCTCTCTCGCCTCGCGAAGAGCCGGAGATGGAGGGACTCCGAGCATCGATGCGCAGGACGTTGGTAGTTGTAGTCCGGAGGCGCATTTTCGCTCGCGAGAAAGTAGTAGGGCGACGCGGTCGAGCGTGGTGGGAGACAGCTGACGTCATGGGAGCACAAAGCACCGCCTTCCGCGGTTAAATGGGCGGGAATTTCGTATAGATTTACGACCGTCGAACAGACCGACATCTAGTGGCGACGCGCTCAACCACGGAGACTTTGAACGGAGGCCATTACACTTCTATGATTGGTGGAAATCGGTCTACAACGCTAGTCAAACGAACTGCCGTACGATTATCGCTAGGGAAAATTAGCAGCATCGATGGAACGCCGCGAGACTTCTGCCTTCCTTCCACCTGGGAGAATTTTTTCACCGGTCTGGAGTTAGTGGCCCGATGAGCCAGCGTGACTCGAGCCGTAAATCTATACTCGGCTAATCAAACCCGGTATACGAGGAGAGGAGTGCGCTCGCTGCCATCTATTAACGGATACCGCACACTCCCGCGGCAGCTCGACCCAACCCAGTTGAAATCCATAGTCTCTGATATATACCCAAAATTCGTGGCTATTCGAAGTTCATCGAGACGTCGACGGGAAGATGAGCGTTCCACAAAGAGAGGGAGAGAGAGAGAGAGACAGAGGCGAAGAGAAGAAGTCCACCGTCAACGGAAACAAAAGAAGTCCCACCGCCAGATATATTGGGTCGAGGGATCTTTCCGAAGAACGATTCCTTGGAATCTAGATCGACTCAGCCCAAATCGCAGCTATCGACACGCTTGGGATTGCCCATGCCGAGCACTAGGACAAATGATTTTGATCCTTGCTAACGATTTCGAGGATGCATAGCGTATTGTCCAGATGCTGGACAACCATCATCGCTGCACGGATTGAATAGAGGGGCCGATTTCGTCTCGTACGAAAGACGAGTACCAGTGCCGCCCAATCTCCAAGTCAACGAAGGGCGAGGATCGAAGTCGGAGAAGATGGAACAAGGCTGCGAGACACTCTATCGGTGGGCCGATCAACTAGCATTTGCGAACTGTTTTCATAGATGGTAAGGCAGTCGTCCGACTCTGATAGTAGCAAGGGTATTCGACAATATCGGTAGAGTTTTGAGGATTCTCCTGGCGCTTTTCCGGAGCTGATAAATCTATGGGATACACGTACGATCGGCCTTCACAACCGAGTACCGATTGCTCGTAAGAAAAAAAAGACACCAGAGAGGGAGAGTCGAGGCAGAGGTGGGTCGTAAAAATAGAACCCGGTGACCCATCTTCGCGAACGTTAAAGTCGGGAAGAATATGTCAGTAGTAGCAGCAGCGAAGACGGTGTACGGGAGGAATTTCGAAGATATGCTCCCAACTTTTTGTTTTATTGAAGGATCTACGAACAGACGACGCCTTATACGTTCGTCTCTCAGCCGCGGACGCACGGCAGCGGCGCGCGGGACTGGTGTGTTGTCAGTTGGTGGCTACGTCATTTTACGGTTGTTTTAACGAGCGACATCGCACGCGACTCGGCACTAAACCAGCCCTACAAAACGCAAGCCACTAGTTTAACGTTTTATGGGCAAATTTATTATCTGTTACCTCCTTATATGACAGTATAATAATAATAATTGTCAGTTTTAATTCCCTCGTAAATCCGTCGGTAAAGAAATTTGCTACGCTGCGAACCAGCCAGCCATAACAGGGCCATCTGTCACGGAGCAGTGCTAGTATTATCGGCTGCAATGCAAGCTGTCCGACCGAGCATCTTTTCATGGTGCAGTCGAAAAATCAAGATGGCGCCACCAGCGAGCGCTCATCAACTACCACGGACGTTTCCTTTTACCTGCCAACAAGACTCGATTCGGCTAAACACCATTTCCAATACCAGTGCCCGCATCTACACCATTCGTGAGCCTTCAGGGAATGGACAATTATTCTTTCTATCGCGACAAATATTTTCCCGCAACTGCCAAAAGTATGACCCGACACTACCGCGATCGTTGGGGACAACGTTTGATAGTAGCTGCAGCTGCTCGTGGTCAGACGTAACCAGGACCGCCCCGAGGAATATCACGTGCCCGATGCTGGGAAATAGATGAAACAATCGTAGCTCAGTTTCACGCTCGCAGGAGGTTCGTGTCTCCATCTGAAAAAAGCCTCTTTTTACCTACCAGAATCGTTGCGTGTACCAAAAATCCATATTTCCAAACATCCTCGTGTAGTTTTCGAGAAAACATCCCTGCCTCTTCACGTCTAGTCATCGATTGGCAAGATATGTTATCGAACTATCTCGGAACGCTCCGTTGTTGCTTGTAGAGACGACGATACGGAAATTCTAGGTGGTACCTTGTATTTGTCATTGATACTCGAAGAAGCGTCGATATTTGTTCCTCTATTTCGAGTGAACCGAGAGGGTTCGTACGCTGTGCGATGAAAGCTCAGCACCGTACACACAAATCTACGTGCTAACTGTCTAGTTCTTAATTCTTCGACTAACGATAATAGAGTCGTGACTATAAGCTAGTTTCTCTCGATAAAACGTTCATGCTCGATATTTTATCCAATTCTGCGCTACGATATGATTCACCGTTTTTTTTCTGCCAACTTCTCATTTGGCTCGAATATATGTAGTTTTCACAGCTTTATGTACTTGGCGAACCGCAAAAAAAACCTACCAGCAAAAGGCTCAATAATGAGAAACATTTTTAAACATTTTTCGCGTGGGAATGGTTACGAAATGCAAGGTACGCTGAGAGTGGTAAATACACTATTCGACTACATTCAATATTATATGTATTGGCGTTGACAAATCCATCGTAATTGTCAACTGTTATGTCATGTTACCGTTATATTATGTTTTATAAGAATAGGGGAAAAGTAATTGAAAATCTCCAATGACTGTATTGTTGCGATTCACCATTCTCGTGATATTCGTTATATTTGGACGTAACGTGCCTCGGAGGAGCGAAATGGAACGAGCAATTTTCTTCCCTACACTTTCCCGCATTCTTGACATTGCCAAGTATATTCCTCTTCGGATCGTGACCAATATCGTCTGAGATAACCCGTCGTTCCAAAGAAATCTCACAATTATCGTCGCGAACCGAATCGAAGTCGAGTGACGCGCGAGTAGCGTTGCCCGCGCAGTAGTATAATTTCGGTCACGTCAGACGTAGCTAGGGACTTGCGTTGCTTCGTGCAATTCGCCTCGTCGACCTTGCCGATACTTGACCTTACGGAATCTACGCCCTAAGGTACTTTGACTTTTGGTTTCTTAAACATTTTCGTAAACATTTTCTTAACAAACTGTTTTGCAAATCTAACGTATCCTCGATTTCACGTTCGCATAAATCGTGACACCATAAGCGCGATATATACCCGAATAAACATCGATCGCATCTAACTGCGTTTTACAATCGTGATATTTGTATGCAAGCATAGATGTTCCGATAGCAATGGCGATGTGTTGCTACCATTCCAGGTATCTTGATCGAGAAATTGCAAGAATTTCGATGCGGCGATGACCGATAACTGTCCGTATCTCGATGCCTCCGAACGTTTTCCGCACGACGCTTGTATCTAAAAATTGAAAATATTTATCGTTAGCAGAGGAACGAAACGATCGGAGTACGGTTAATAGATAATAAACGTGACCTTCGTTGAAGTATATATCGTGCTGATGATGAATTCGATGTTCTTCTCTCTCGTCAGTTTGCCATTATGAGAATGTATTTTTACTCGCTCGCCGAATTATCGGAGGCAGAATCATCGTTCTCGTCGGTCTCCGCGAACGAATGGTCGACTGATCTGAAAAATATGAGAGGGAACAGTTGGGACGATGACTCACGAGGTATATGACAGCCGAGTGCGTAAACAATGGAAAAACGAATTAAAAGTGCGTCAGCCGGTGCGGGATGCCGTGCCCGAGCCTTGGCAACAGCTTTGCCAATATTTATACTTGATATAACGTACGATAGTATCGTATTATGTAAATCACCTGAAACCTACGGGGAGAGCGAAGCGGAGGAAAAGAACGCGCGAGTGCCTGGGAAAGAAAGCTGGGGCGCGAGAGTTCGTGGAAAATCATAACTATAACTTCTCAGCGATCGTGGAAGGAGGCCGGAGCGAGCGAGTGTGAGCATCATTAAGCGATAAAAGTTTCCGGGAGCTTTCGAAAAATAAAGAGCGATAAGCTCGAGGTAGCGCGAGTTCGGAAATAATTCGTCGAAAATCGTTTCGTGGATCGAATATCTCCGATCTACCCTGCCACAAATATATTTTCTCCGTTCGCTGTACCAAGCCGACGCTTGTCATCCCTGCGAATGCGCTATTATCATTCCAAGAAATTCCGAAAATGGCGCCCGCATTTTCTCCCCGGCTGCGCGATGTACCAAAACTTTTCGAAGAATCCCGTCGTAGGCAAAAGAATCTTAATTGGACGGTCGTGACGTCGGAGAATTCTGATTCTTTCGTGGTACGAGGTTCGTCCTTGATGAAAATCCAAGATATTCTTTTCAGTTTCCTCCGAAGACGTGATTTTCGTTCGGCTAATGGTCCCGAGGCACATTCCTCTTCGGAAGGATTCTTTCGCCCATGCTCCTCACGTAGCGATTTCATTTCGCCCAGGATTTCAACTCCTGCGTTGAATTCTTGCAGTTTGTTTGCTTTATACGCGTTTTCTCTTTACGGGGAGCTATTGATACGTGAAACGCGAATTCGGATCGTTCGGGATATTTATTATCGCGACGTGGAACTTCGCCCGTTAGATTCTTCGGGGTTGATTATTATATTTACACCGCAGAAGCTTCGGATTCGCGTCGATAACAACAACAGACACAGCGGCGCTAACGACAACGACGATGCCGAAACTAGCCCGAAAGACTTCTCTTCGTGTTTTGACAATTTCGCGCTTTTGGAATTACATCGGAACGAAAGAGAACGCGAACTTATCGACGTATCGGAGTCTCCGATTTCTACATTTTCGAATACGAACTCTGAATTTACGACTTGTTGATCTCACGTTCCTGAAGTGAATTCCGAGATGATTTTCTCCCATCGAGATACGACAAGTTTACTTCTTTTCGCGAGCGTGGTCAGCGGAGTCGAATCAATGCTTCCCTTTCTACGCGCAGAGTTTCGTGACTACCCACAAGTTTGGAGCATCCCTTACAAGATGGCGCCACCCTGCGACGACGAAACCCGCGCCTCAGTTTGACAAAAATACAATCTTGAAAACAGTTTCCAACTTCGAAAAACTAGAGAACTTTCGAGAAATCTACGAGTTTGGTACGATATTCGACGTTTTGTGCAACGTACTGTTCGAAAAAGGCATTCCTGAGTTTGGGAAAAATAACTTTGCGCAAAAAAAATGCGAATTCAAGTAGAAAACCTCGAAGATGATTTGGAAATTGTATTTCTCAGTAGAATGCACCGTATTGGAAGTAAAAGAATTTCCGATCGCGTTCAAAATACGGAAACGCGGCAAAGATGGATCTTTTTAGGTAAATTCCAGTTTCGATTATAGGATTGCGTACTGACAATTCACCGCAAACGTTGTACACGTCGAATGCGTACATGGTGCTACGTGTTTTGTGTCGTTGCATCGGTATTCGCATTTGAACCGGGGAACGAAAGTAATTGTTCGCGTCGTTTGTTCTAATACCGACTGTGAATAATTCTGTTGCAGAAAATGAACGACCTCGACGCGTCGTTTTCGTTGTAAATTACTAATGGCCGGAATGGGTATTCCCATCGTGACGAAAAAATACAACGCGGATCGCCGGATCCGGTCATTTCGTGGAACTCCAACTTCTCGTTAATTCCGCGGCTGGCACAGGATTACTCACGCGCGATTCGAACGTCGAAGGCGTAGACGTTTCTTTCGGTGCACTTTCCGGAATGTTACTTCGCCCGTGCGTGCCAGCAGATATTTGCTCGAAGTGTCTCATCCGCTCGTGCCATTCTGTTCCGACGTGCCGCATGCTTTTGCCAAGATTGGGATTCCGTCGTCGGTCGTTTGTCGTGTCTGGGAGTGAATAACGTTGTCTGGGCCCGTGCTGTTCGTAGGAAAAATTCACTCCGAATGGGAATTTTGATCTCGCTGGAAAGTTCACGGCAACGATCCGATCGCGATGATAGGACGGTGGAAATATCCGAAGAAACGTTTTCTGAAATGGCGCTGCGTTGGAAAATCATCGACATTGCCTTTCGGATTATAATTAATTTTGTACGCGGCTGCCTATCGATTCTACGCATTCCGCTCGTGAGCACGAGATTTATGCGCGAATTACAACGCGTGCCGGCCAATATTCAACGTGGATGGAATTCTGCTGGAATTTCGACCGGGAGAGAAGTGAGAAACTTGAATTGCTGCGGGCGTACGACTGTTTCACATCAATAATACGATTCGCTGATAATCATAATTGTATGAAATGTTCAACGATCATCGGAGTTGACGCGAGAGAAACAACTCTAACGAAGATTAAATAAATATGGCTGGTCTATCTAGTTTGATACCACTAATCCATGACACCTGTGCCAAATTTCCGTATCAGTTACAGGATTTCATTCAACGAATTTGCTTGGTGACTGTTCGTTCGATGATTCGAAATCGAACTGCATCGTTTAGTCACGTGTCACGACGAAATATCCGTTCCGAGCCAAAGAACGTAAGGTTACCTGTTATACTTATACGATGTTGAAAATGGACATTTCATTTTGTTCCGAGTTGAACGTTCGTTAATTTCTAATGCTCCTACGTACTCGAGTGATTCACTGCTAACCGATCTCTTCGAAACGTTCACAGCTCGAATATCGTATGAAATACGAGACACCGGTGATAGCTTACATCCAATGAATGTAGCCCATTATCGCCGTGAAGTCCTAATTTATCCGATGAGCCACACATTTCAGAAAAAAACATTTCTCCGAACAAACGACGTACAAATTAAGAAGAAACTACGAAATCATTTCCACCATTCCGATGAAATATCGAAAATCTCGACGATGACTGTCGTAATAAATATGAAAGATCTTCTCAAACGCGATATCGCGCTGGATACAAAAATACCGACGACAGATTATTACGCACCGAGTTATGAACATTCATTTTATTGGGGAAAGTTAATTAACCGGCGTAGAAAAATACATTTGTCGCGGGTGTTTCCTTCTCATGCGCTCTCGCAGAATACAGCACCGGAAAACGAATCGGAAATATATGCCGTGTTTCGGTTTCGGAGAATTTTTGGGCAACACGAACTAAAGCAAATGGCGGATTAAGAGAGAAAGTAATCTTGCGTTGGGGAATCGGTGAAGGTGGCGTCGTTTGATATCTGTGTTGGGAGTGTTGGACGCGGAAAAAAATGTTACCTGAGACCGTGGCGAGCAAACAGGGTCGCGTCGAAGACGGAAGGTAATCCTTTGGAGAGGGCTGCGGAGCAAGGGAAACGATGAGAGGCGAGTCAATGGGATAGCGCAGTCAAACGTATCCGACAATGTCATCAGTTACATTTACGAGGCCATCAAGGATAAAGTGAGCACCTTGAGGTTGCATCATCGTCACTTTAAATCCCGTTACGCGCTCGTAAAAGACTTTGACGACTTGGTCTTCGTTCTCGAGTAGCGGAAGGTGGTTGGCACGAGCGAGCAAACGGTTGCCAGCCGTAAAGTCGCAGGGCTGTTGGGGATATTTGAGCTGTAATGGAACCCTGAAACAAGGCTCGTCAGCTATCCAAGTGTCTCTAGTTCTACCCAGCTCGTGTCCAATGCCTTGAATGAAAGATAAGCCTCGAAGAATTTCGACGAAATGCGTGGAGTAGACGAGAGGGACGGAGGAGAGATGGGACCGAGTTGGATGGCTGTGCTCTCGTTGCCCGAGTGAATTTTTAACCGTCGAATGAAATTAAAAGTTTTAGTAGGTATGCATCGGCATCCCCTCGCGATCGGAATATCCCCGGGGACCGATGAGTATGAAAGTGGAAGAGGAACAAGGCAACGGCAAATTATATCAGATCGTGTCGAGCACTTTAAGAAAATGACGATAAAAATCTTGCCGAAGATCTCACTTTTTCGCGGACTACGATTACGATTCTGATTACGTTCCTGATTACGTTCCTGATTACGTTTCTGAACACGCTTACCAAAATCTTATTAGGCCTCTTTACCGAGCAGAAACGCTTGGAGAACGCTTTTTATCTTCTGGGAATAATGGAAACGAGTATGGCACTCGAATGGAACCGCATCTCTGGTTCTTCCATCGCTGACGATTGACATCCTCATCCGCGAGCCAAAGGATTTTCAACCGACCGAATCCACTTTGGATCCTTTCTTCGGCAACGTTCGCTGAATTTGATCCTCCAGGCGGAGGAAACATCGTCGCAACAAGTTCCGTGGCCGTTCATGAATTGGAAATATTGGTCGGCAGCAGCGTAACAACCCCTAAAACGAATAAAACCGTCGCATTGAAATATCAGTGAACGAGATACGGTAGTCGTTCCGGTTGCCTATCGATGTATCTCGATATTTTTCGCCCGGCATGGAAACAGCGTCCTACGACGCCTTCGCGAATACGAACTCAAACTGTATACCTACCCCGAATACTTTGTTACTTTGTTACCTTGTTATTCGCATCTCATTCCCCGCGTTTCTTCGTCCCGAATTCAGCCCAGCCCCCCGATATTTTCGCCGTGACATACCCGCGCCGATTCGCTGTTACTTCTATTCGAAGTAGTCCGTCCGAACAGTTTCGTATTTCCACGTCTTCGCGAGTAACTTTCCCTCGATTTACCACGGTTCACGCGGAAAACTCGCGTATCCATCGACGAGGCATCAAAGCTATTCGGCGAGTAATTCGAGGTGGCGATTCCGTGCTCCCAGTGGTTCGTAGAAACGAGCGCGAAGAGGCATTGTTGCTACCGCGCAACGAACAACCATGCTGCGATGCCGTGACAAACGAGGAGAGAGTTCCGATCTACAGATAACAACGTTGGAAAGTAGTTTACGAGTCGTTTTGTAACAATGCCGGCTCGGGATGCACAGGTACCGATCGACGAGGATACAAACCTGATGCTCCACGGCTTCGAGAGCTGTCGACTTTCCCACAGATTGGCTGCGATCTCTTCTGGTCCCGTTCTCTCCTCGTCATCATTCCCTTCGCGTCCTGCCCGCGTAAATCTCGAGATCCATCTCGAGCCGAAGCCATTATATACTTATACCCAGACAACGCTGTGGGGTATGAGGTTTCCTCGGGGATACGCTACGCGGCACGTTATTAAGGTCAGCCACCTGCCGCTCGATGAAGCCCACTTCAGGGATGAACACCATTATACGTCGTAGGGGTTGTCTGGTGAACAAAGAAGGGCATAAGCGATGCGAGCCGAAGGTAAAAGCCGAAGAAAGGGCGAGGGCGAAGAAAGGACCTCTCTCCTCCTCTCTTCCTTTCTTCCGCGTTTGCTCGCACGTACTAGGACGTACGAGGAAGACGATCGTACGACGTATCGTCTTCTATTCGTCGAACGTTGTTCCTCGTCGTCGGTAGAATTCTGCGTGTACGCCGATACACCGATGAGAAATAGAAGAAGGAGAGAGAGAGAAAGAGAGAAAGAGAGGAAGAATAAGAAAATTAGAGAAGGAGAAACGAACGAGGATGGAACAGGAGACAGAGCGTCGCGCCAGGTCGGTCCGGGTCTCGTCCCGGGTGGATTCGGGTGGCGGGTATACGGGTCGGCAGGAGAATAAAGGAAAGCGAGAAAAATGTGTCTAACGTGGTAAGGGCAATTCTTCAGCGGGAGTTGCCGCCTTAATGTTGCGAGGAGAAACGCGATTGGTTCTCGAGAAGAGCTCGCGGGAAAGATGGCCGCCATATCCAACCAGCCACCCTTCAGCCACCCGCGAACTCCCGCAAACTGAACCGTGGGTAGGTAGATATAGTGGGAACGGGAGTGGGTGGTTGGGTGGTTGGGTGGTTGCCCCCTCTTCAGAGCCGCGAAAGCAGCCTCCGCGCTGTTCGCGGTACCAGGGTACCGCGAGGGGCAAGGTGGAGCCGAGAGAGGGGTCGACGGTGCCGAGACTCTTATTCTTATTAACTGTTTAATCTTTCCCGAAGACGTACGACTGCCATTACCCCGGAGCTGTTTATTTTGACCGTTCTCCGAAGGAGGAGCGTCACGGTGCAGCTGAGATATCGAGGGACGAGGCCGCGACATCGGCTGGAGTTTCGGTACCTCGACGTGTGTCATGCGAAAACGATAACTGAGCAACGCTTCGGCTTTGGGTATAAATTATTCCGCGGCTCGATACCACTTTGTCGGTGTCTGCGAACGCTTTCTTAGGAACCTCGAAAAGCGACCACCTCCGGGACGTTAGTCACCTGGTTCCCCTGACCCAGGACAGACCCTCCCACTTGCATGAGAACGAAAGCCAAATTAGTCCGAGTCATATCTAGTTCTCTTGCCAACAACGAGTCCGCTGTAGTAGCCGCGACTCAGACGCGTTTAGCGTGAAACGATACACGGCGGTGGTACGTACCGTAAGAGAGAGACTACGTTCGTGAAGATCGGAAAGAAAAGTTCGACCGCGCGCGACATCGAAGCTCAGCAGCGCAAGGAGCGTCAAGCCACGGCGGGCATCGTCGTCCCGGGAACTCAGATAGCGCTGAGTTACTCCTCTCAATTATTTGATAATGCCGGCGACGCGGCGCTGAGGGGATCTCGTTAAAACTTAAAACAAGCTCTCCGGTAATCTCCTTGGTGTTTATACTAGGTTCGTAAATCTGATAAATCTCCAGGATTGGGACAGTCTCTGGTGAGAGCAGGAACAGATAGCGTAATCTTCCGGAGGAGTGCGAGTCGCGCGATGGAATACTTCATCGCGACTCTATTAAAAGGAATCCACGGATATAGACCTAACCTGATACCTACCCCGGCATACCTCGTTCTCGCGAGCTTCATTTTTTCCCTCTACTCTCGCACCATCCCCGGTCCCGACGATCGCACCGATCGAGTCCCCTCGTCACCGCTGATCGATAGATTCGAGTAGCAGAGGTGCAATGACGCTTTGCTACGGATGTCATTCGACGAGCAGGTATACCCAAGACAGAGTCGTTAACGAAATGCAGCGACTCCGGATTCGAGTAGCCGCGTCTCGGGAAAACGACCCACGCAATCGGAATACAATCTGGTGAAGTAGTTCTCGTTCTCCGATGAACGCCTGCACCTTTTCGGAAGAAAGTGTCGTTAAGATCTCTGTCTTCGCCCGCGTTAATTCGCTCCCTCGACTCACCCTACCCCGTCGGCGCGAAGTCATTGCGAGCAAACCTGTAATTGGACACCCCAAACTCACGCTGTAACGAGTTATCGACACGCTAGCTGCGTACAGAGAGCGTCTATCGAAACCTCGTCGCGGGACAAATATAGTTTTTCGAGGGGATCATCGAATCGACGAGTCTGTAAAGAGAGGAGGATACGAAATACGGAACGACGAGTCGAGAGACACGAACGAGAAATGAGCAAGAGATACAGGGACGAGCTGTTCGAGCAGCGTGGTGAGATTAGTTAGCAGCGTAGCGGATGGGAACATCGAGAATTGAGACGCGTTGAGAAGCGGTTCTCTTTTTGTACTCGGGTGACGGACGACATTGCGGCGAGGACTTTGAATTGCTAGGAATGTATTTTGGTCGACTGGTTCTTCGCTGCGGGGCAAACATCGTCTCAGCGGAGAAAGGTGGGGCTTCGGGAATGACGGGATGGGAGGGAACGCGATCCCGGTGAAATGACGAACGAGAACTCGGACCACCCTGAAAGATCGAATTCTAAAGAATGAAAAGCCGAGGCTGAAGAAAAAGGGGCAACCGAAACGCGTAGTGGCATGGAAAGCAGGGGACAGTGAGAAGCAGCGGAGAACAACGTTTCCGTTGCTGGTAGACAAAATCATTTTTATCGTCCTGGTTACCTGCTGTCTAAATTACGACGGCTGAGAGAGACGTTGTATAGTCGTACCGTTGGGAACCCCCAGCTCTTTTAATCTTCGCCTACTGCCCATTATAAGCTGTCTAAGTAATTGCTTCTCCCGAAAAAATTTATTAAGGGAAACGCTGTAGGTACACTAGTCGCAGGGGTGACCGTGCTGCGGATGCATCATGTGAAATAGTACGATTGCCTTGACATCGAAACACTCGTGTAGGAAATTAGAAGAACGACTCGCGACCAACGCGCACGTTCGAATACACGTTCGTGATCCTCTCCTATCATATTTCTCAGCTCGACAAATTTATAACTACAAGAATTTTTGTCAAGGGCTTAATTCGAACGAGCGTTCGGCTCCTAGGATTCCTTTCGAAAGAGTTGTTCGAAAGAATTGTGAGAACGGTGACTCGGATGAGAAGAACGGCGCGGAAACCAAAAAACGCAAACGATCGATTTTTATTAACGCCCGTCTAGAGCGAGTTCGCCGTGGCTCGCGGCGCCTAGGAATTCCCGTAACGATGCTTCCGTCGCGTTACTTTGCTCTGTTTACCAGTTTTCCTCGTCCCGGGAAGGATATGGTGCTGCGACGAGCGGGAAAAGCCATCGCGACGATCTTTTGGCAGAAGAGACACGGCGGCAGAAGAGTCAGCCCGGAACGAGATATAGCGGAAGAAAACGTACAGCGCGGTGGAGGGTGAGCTTCGGAGAGCACACGCGATCGAGCCAGGAAACGGAGGGATAGACGCCATTCAATAACTCAAATCCGACTCAATTTCCCGAGCAGAAAGTTTGCGTAACGCCGGTGGCTACTACGGCTACCGGTTTATTATCCCTCTTGTTTATGGTCGATTATTGTGTCCCCACGTTACAAGTCGGTACTATACCGTTGCCACTACTAGGAACGGTCGTCGCATCGTGCCGACTCTATCGCGGTCCTAAGACCTCGTAATCTCCTAAAAACTGAGCCGTAACTCGAGACGGGACGGATTCGTGGAAGTGAAACAATATCATATCCGATTTCATTGCTTGTTCTTCAACGGACGAGACCGCGGATTTGTATGCGATACGAGTGTCGAAAATTCCTTCTCTGACCTCTGTACTATTACTCGTGATTATTCGTGAAACTCTATTCGTCCCGACGGAAAGAGTGGCCTCTGAAAGACACATGTACCTACGGGCGATGTTGATCGTTTCATTGTTTCATCGTGGCCTTTCATATCAAACGATCTCACGGAAAAGTCGAGTGTCGCGATTCACGCGCGAGAAAGCCTAATGAAAAGTGAGTGTGATTTTTCTGGGACGCATTACGCGGCTGTAGGAAATGGCTGAGCAATGAATTAAGGGAAATCAGAAATTGCTTTAAATAGGATCGTAAAAATAAAGTCCATTTAAAATGGAGGCAGAAAAGGCTACGTTGCGCGGGGGACGGGACGGGAGCGAGAGTCCCGATTGCGAAGGAACTTCGGGATAGGGAATGTAAGAGACAGAGCGAGAGAAAGGAAGAATGAGAGAAGGAAAGTCGGAGAGAGAGAGAGAGAGAGAGGGGAGAGAGAGACAGGAATGTGTAGCGCGGAAATTGCCAAGAAAACGCGTATTAAAATCGTGGGATTTAGTGGGGAGATAAGCTTGGCGAGTGGGAAAGCTTTGGAGTGGGTCGATTCGGTGAGACGAGGGCGATGGGACAAGGGGACGAGGAAGAAGCGAAGGGGATCTGGACCGGGGGGCGGGAAAGCTCCGCGGGCGCAGCCGAGGGAAAAGAAAAACTCTCTTTTACTTGCGCGCCGCATTACCATCGCCGTTCCACGCCCGTTATCCAAAGCCAACCTCGGTCTCCCGATCGTATAAATTTCCACCCACACTCGCACCGTGTTACCCCCGACTCGTTTCTACTTCTTTCTCGGCCTATCGTCTCATCTCCGTTTCCGTCGCCGCTCTTTCTCTCTCTCTCTCTCTTTCTCTTCGCTTCGTCGACTTGCATTTTTGCATAACTACGCCTCAAGGTGAACAGAATGTGACGTTCTACCATCGTTAATCCGCAAACTCGCGATACGTTCAGAACAGGCCAATTACACATCCGATTTATTCTCTATCTTCCTCTCGTCAGCTAACCGATAACGAACGATCATCTCGATGAATAGCACAACTATTCTGTTTTACGATCTCACTTCGTAGAACGAACCCCGACTCAGCAGAGCTTCGACCCGTTTTACCCACTTGTTACCATGAAATACGATTTTCTCTACGAGACCAATGATACTTTTTGAAATTCGAATTCTCGGCCATGCGGAAATCGGCTCAACCTGCCGATAATACTAGCTGAGCAGTTTTAACAATTATTATAATAGCCGATCGATCCCGCAGCACGATAGTTAATCCCAAATTCCGCGAAGAAACTTCTATTCGATCGAGTTTGATCGATAACGGTAAATTTACGCCGCGCGAAAAATGGTCCCAATTGCAGTGATTGTCGAAGAAATGGGAAGAGAATCGCGTGTTGCGTGAATCCTAGCGATAGTTACAAGAGATATGGACCAGACGGAAGCTCTCGTTTGTACGGCGTGTCCGATCTTCGGCGCCTGAACGACGCGCAACTCTTCCTACAGCGCTGCATAGCATCTTCTCCGAGATTTTTCCGCGGATTCGGAACGCTCGATTCCGCTGTTCTCTTCGTTTTGCAAACCACGAGCTTGCAAACGGGGAACCAGAGTCGTTGGGACAATGATAATCCATTGGCACGACCCCCGCGGCCATCAAGTCGTGCCGTCAACTTGGTTCTGTGTCGCTCTGCAGTTTAACGCAATCGTAAAAGTCCCGTAACAATTAACAAGTATCTCGTAAAAGCAATCGACGTTGACACCTCTTTGAATGACAGGGGTGACACCTACTCTCGTCGCATAGCCGTACACCGGATCGCGGTAGCAGCGTACCAATATCAACGTTGCTGGTGGCTGTCGTGCCGCGATATCAGTGACGGTAACGGCGGTACACGGACGGCTCGTGGGTGGTTGCCGGCTGAAAGTACGTTCAGCCGTTGACAGGGTATTGGTGACGATAGGTGAATCGGTGTTGGGGACCTTCGCGAACATACGATTGCCCATAAATTTTGTTTATAACTAAGCCGTTACTTTTAATCAGGCAGTTACGTGCTTTGCCGGACGGATAATGTTCCGGCTTTTCACATTTTGTGGCTTCTGCCGTCGCAAAGCGCCGCGTAACGTTGTTGCATAATAAATTGTCAGTATCCGGTGTCGCGAGATATTTCGTGCTCTTTTTTACCAACCTCCTCCGGTTTGCCCGTCGTTCACTTCGCGCATATTCGTCCGAATCTCACCGAGGATCGCGGCAACTGGTACCGACAATATTTTTCAACGATCTTAGTACGTCGAACTATTTGTTTGCATTTCACTCCGTTTTCGAAGGATATATCGACGATCAGTCGAATTCTATTCGTTTCTATCGGATTTGCAAAAACCGACGCTTGTGGCCTTACTTTCGTCCGTATGCTTTTGGCATCGTGATCTTTGCCACGTCGCTTTCACTACGAACGAAAACCTGTGGGTTGTTGGTTTGAAAAAATAATTTGGGATACAATCGAATGACTCGGATCTCGATGCAGGGTCTTCGTTCCTATTGCTGTGTCCGAATATCGATACGTGTGCCATTCTAGCCAGACCAGATGCAGCGGGGCGAATGAAGCCACAGAATCGCATGGCTGAGTTTCGCGTCGCGTCGTTGCGTTAATTAAGTTAGGTCAGATACGGTTGGTCGACCAGCCACCGTGTTACCATCGCGCATAAATGTCATTGTAAAATGTGTAGATACGAGAGCATAAATTAGCTTCGGTGAGAGTCGGGGAAAATTAAAAATATCCGGTACTTGGCCAGCCAAAAATACAACTTCGACTCGTATGTCGTTTTTTGTCGATTTGGTATCGCGAGGATCCATTTCAACTCGGTGATAATGGAAAACAAGATCGACTGTTGTTTGTCAGCAAGCTTTGTAGTCTTATTGTTTCGAGAGTTATCAACTGTGAACCACAGATAAGCTCGGTTCACATATTTTTTAACGCGTATCGTGGAGTTGATTAATTATGCATTCCTTTATAATTCCTTCCACCGCGCGTACGGGGATTACTGCTCGTAAGAGATATTGTAATATCTATGAGCCAGCAGGTTCTAAATGAAAAATGATTCGCCATTCAACCGGTGAATATTGCTCGTTTCGTTTCATATTGTTCAGATTCCAAATATAGCCTCGCGTTAGAAAATAACGCGCAACGAGTTTATCCAGAAGTCCAGCTGATTCGATTTTTTGTCTACGAGTGTTCTTGAAGAATCTCCGACGATTCCACTTTCGTTGCCTCTTCAACGTACAGCGACGGCCGCTGATTGAGCATCTACCAGCAGCTACACCGAGTCTTTTACGGTTATGCAAATTTTCTGCAATACAATCATCCGACCGCTAAAGCCTCGTTAAGTTTGAGGAATGTTGATTGGAAGTCGCGAATAAAGTGGCAGTTTCAGAAACGAAATGGAAGTGAAATCCTCGGAAATCGAAATATGTCACTCTTCACGCCAGTTCCAGAAATACATTACGCATCGGTGTCAAGGGGCAATGAAATGATGTTTTAAAGATAGCTTTGAGGTCGAGGTGTCACCATTGACGTCGTCCTTGTATTGAAGAATAGCCATAGGCTTGAAGGTCGAGGCGTGGAGCTCGCACGCAACGGTGACAACTCTTCGATGCATTCATCCGTCCGTGTCTTTGGTCCACCCTTCCATCGCTGCACAGTGGTCCCCGCGATCCTTTCAAATAATTCGAACCTGCCATTTCCATATTCGCCTATCACCGGCTCATCGTCGGAAGCGTTTCCCTCGGTCCCCAACTAATTAGCTTTCGAATGAGTAACGACGTGAAAGGTTATAGCGCTAACTCGCAGAACGATCATAAGTCGTGAATTTTTTGTCAACCGCGATGGGGCACGACCGACTGCGCGTACCGCACAGATCCGAAGCACGTTCGATACTGTCACTTACGCAACCCAAACTAGCTCGGTAAGGAAACGAAACGTATGTACAACGATACAAACCGGATTTCGACATAAGCGGTGATATCTTCGCTAGCTTCTAGGCTAATTACGACTTTTGGAGCAGCTTGTCCCGTGAAAACGAGGACGACGCTGATACGATTCACGGTGAGCACGACTATTTAGCCGTGTTTCCCGCAAGATTACCACAGTCTTCCGACAACGCGAGGCGTGAATTAGCGAGGAGTGTACGGTAGTGGTAACCGAGTGTGCCGATAATTTTTTCTCCCGCAAGGCGGGGCGATAACGAGCTTGTAATTAATAAGATGAGGTGGCCGTCGATCGGCGATTGAGCGTAGTGTCGTTTCAGGAATTGGGAGAGATTCTGGGGAGCGTGAGAGTTCGACTTATCCAGGTTCGTTCGCGGCGAAGGGTTGCGCCAGCGTCGCTGTACGAGGGAGAGAGGGCAAAGCAATAGCCTTTACGACTTGGCCATAGTATCAAACGAGCTATCCAACCATTAAGATAGTCTCGAAACGATTCGGTAACCTTTGGGCTTGTGAAAGCGATACGCTATCGACTACGAGGGCAACGGGGCGTCGCATGGCGCGCCCTTTCGGTGCTTTGGCCCTCAGTCGTCCTTTCCTTTTCTCGGGTTCCTCCGCCTGATGCCAAATTTCTTCCGTTTTCTTTGTCCTCCTACGTTCGTCACGTTTGTGCGGACGCGTTGCTGTTTCTTTCTCCGTCCTCATCGACGCTTAACGGCCTTGACGCCTCTCGATACGGTAGCCGCTGCCACCCGAAAGATTCTCCGCTATCAGCATCCGATCTCCAAACTTGGAAGGGTCGTCCCTGAAAATGGACGTCATGAAACGTCTCCAACGGGTCTAAGAGTGGTGCGACTTCTCGTATCAATTAACATTCGCATCGCCGTACCACTGACGGATCGAATGTCACACTTGAAAACGAAGGGTTACAAGTTACCCGCTGTGGAATGCCAAAAAAAAATTGTGGAAGCGTTTTAGATCTGGTTGATTTAGATTTCTCGTCAGTTGAAAATCGATAGAGATTTTCAGTCCTGCAAAAATTTCCGATTCCCTTACGGCACTTGAGATTTTCCGTCGGAAGATAGAGAGGAACGGAATTATCTTTACACCGAAGACGAGTCGATATTTTCTCTCGAATTATTGGATGTTTCCATTGAACACGAATGATGATTTAGAGCTCCCAGAAAATCGAGTACGCGGAGGGTCGATGCGGAGCTTTCGGTGCCTAACGAAACGACGGAGGCAAGATATAATGGAAAATGCAAAAGTCGAGATGAAGATGGAGCTTTGTTGAGATGGAAGGAGACGGACAAGGAGAGACAAAGAAGCGGCATCGAGGTCGCCGGAGGTCGCGAAAGAACGTCGGCGGTAGTTGGTATAAGCATACTACATCTCGGGATTGGAATGGCGAGTACGTCTGCGCGATAGACTTTCCGGAAGCGTCGCGTTTGACGGGGATCCCCCGTCGGCGCGGAAGGGGTAGGGAAGCAGCGTGATCGTCGTGGTGTTGGCAGCGACGGTAGAGGTGGGTTGGAAAGGGGAGAGAAGGAACCACCGGGGTCGGGGTGGAACGGAATGGAATGGAATGGAGTCGAGTCGAGCGCCGGGAGGCCAAGGGGTCCGGAGATTGATAACGCAATTCCAAGACTGCCATTACCCCCGACCACTATCTCGCTCCGTCGCTTCTATCTTTTTTGCTTCAGCCTTCGTCCCCCGGCGACCAGGGGCGGCACCGAAGTTCCTTTGAATTTTCTTCTCGTTTTCCCTCTCAACCCTGGACACTTCCGAGCACCTCGGGAAACTTCACCGTCGATATCGCGGAGGTCGGTCGCCGGTTGCGAACAAACAATCCCGAGGTCTCGCGACCTCGCCGTGGAATCGCATAGTTTTCCGCGGCCACCAGAAAACGGAACACCGGAATTTCTAGAACTCCTATCGATTCCGCGACGTTTCTTCCAACGAGCGTCACCTGGATCCACACCATTTGCTCGTTCGCTTCCCGAGCATCCGATCTTCATCGGATGCTCGATAATGAAACATGCGAGCCACGTGGTCGATGGACGTCGCGGACCCGAAGAACTATGCGATTTCCGCAGATCCCGCGAGGTCCCGCCTCCCAAGGACACCCACATAGTCGAGAACCGAATGTGTGAAGAAGAAGCTCGGGGACTTTTTCGATGCCACCCTCGACTCGAGAAAACTCCGCTCCTGTTCCGTTTTCTCGTTCCTACAGGGTCCCCGACTCGCCGTAATTCTCGCGCAAGCTCGCGTTTTCGCTTCACTTCCCAAATCCCGCTAGGAAAGTTTTCCTTCCTCGATGCTGCTGTAGCCAGGCAAGCTTTTCGAAAAATACGATTATAACGATAATTGTACGTGCGGAGTGCACACTACATCCTGGTTATACCTCCCGTGTGTTCCGCCCCACGCATAGCCGTTCCTCCGTCCGGGTCCAACTGTGCATAAAAACCTTCGCTCGGTGAGAGTTACGTGATCGCGCATCGCATAAATTCGCTCGACGCGTAGAAGCGTAGCGAGGGCCTTGGGAACGCGAATGATCTTGCAGCGAAACAAGGAGCAATTCTCTCTCTTTCCTTCTCTCCCTCTCCCTCGCTCACCTCGTCGTCTTTGCCCCCTTCCATTCATCTTCCACGAATGCATCGGCGTGCTCGTGTAATCGTTCAAGCAGCAGTGAAAATTTCGATGATTCGGATCTTTCTGGTAGAAGAAAGAACACGAAACGTCAACGGAGTAATTGCTCCGCGTCGAGCAATCGAGGTTACGCATTCAAAGTCAGCGAATTCGCGGAATGTAGATAGTCTGAACTGTTTGTGTCCTAGACGAGCAGACCGCGATAGACGCGGAGGGCACGTATCTCGCAGTTCGGAGAGAGTTCGCGAAACGACGCGACGGGGCTACTCGCGAATGAGCCGGGCACCATTTCTCTCAGAGATACCAACGTGTTAATCCCGTAGAGCAACTTTCCTGCCGTAGAGAACTTACACACTTATAGCGAGAGGATTTCCATCCAATAAATTCAAAGCTTTGTATAAGCTTTCCGCGCTCGAGTTTAAATCCCAGCGTTGCTAGGGCGGCTTTAGAGCCAGAGCCGTATGAAACTCCGGAGATAAACTCGAGCGTACGCATACAAACATGCTCGCCGATATGTTTTCTCATTTTTTTATCGGCATAACGAATGGTTCACGGATCTTCGTTGATCGCGATTCTATCGAAATGTTCCAATCGAAACAGTCGAATGTCAGTTAATTATTCGCCTTCGACAGCTGACGCTCGATGCGTTTTGTGATCGGACTAGGTAAATCGGATCGGCAAGCGCTATCCCTTCGCATCATCCGAGCGGTTCTGCCGTTCTTCGCGGAATCTCGTAACGAGTTTTGGAATTCGCGCTCCGGTGTCCTGGGATGTCAGCCTGCGAATCGGGACCTTTTGTATTTTCGGCCTCCGGATTTGCATAACTCGAACGCGACTAGCTCACCCTCCGAGGACTAACTGGCATACTTGGAGGGCGCGTTACGACCTCGTTGCTGCCCTCGCCGCGCGTTGCCAGAGTTCCGTTGCCCGTGGCGTTCTTTGAGATTAGAGACTCTCTTATATGCGGAGCAATCCACGCCCATTTCTTTCCGGCGTATCACCCTTCCATCGAGATGCCATGACCGTTTGATAAAATTGCGACGACTCGAGCGACGACGGTAGTCTTACCGTTGGCCGAATCCACCCCGCGCTCGAGACGGTTCAATTTCATTGAAACTCTCGCGTAACTTCGCCCCATCGAAGAAGCTGCGAGCATTCTTCTAATCTCCATAATCGACCTCGCTTCTTCTCCGGCCTCCTTGCTTCGACGTCGGTGGTCAGCATTTCGAGGAGCCCAAAAGCCGGAACTCTAAACTCTGATCGCCTGATCCTCGCCTCTACCGAATGCCGCGATAAACGAATAAAAAATGTATCCACGAGCGAAAAAACTCGAGGTCGGTTCACCTCGTTTCTCCGCAATTCCCGGAGTTGAAATATCAACGGCGAAGAATTCGGATTAAAGCGGGTGCGAGGTGGAAAAATATCGGTGTGCCGAGCGTGCGGCAAAACTGGAATAAACGGACGAAAAGTAAGCGCGAAAGAGCGGGAGGGATGTTTCGGCGGGAGAGGAAAGGGTGAGAGCGCGCGAGAGGGCGGAATGTAGTGAACGAGAGGATGGTATTCCCATGAGGCAGTAAGATATTGGTTTTCAGCCGGGTCGTTCCGGTGGCCGTAACGTTTGATAAAAATGCGTGTTACGCGTTCCAGGCCAGATCCGGCGAAGGAGGGAAAAAGCCGCCATGGGAGTCGTACCGGAGCAGATCACGAGAATTTTCGCTCAACCCCGCGCCGGTATACCCTTTGTGTTTGGTCTCGTCGCGTGTTTCCAAGCGAGAGTAGGCATACGTCACCTCAATAATTCCGACCTCAACGTTCCGATAAACTGTAACGGATGATAAAAATATTTGAAAATGATCACCGACGCCGAGAGAATCACCTACGAACAGCGATCGCGATGTCCCCTTGTAATTTCGACCTGCGTGTCTTCGAGTAATTTGATTCGGGATTCATCAGCGCGATCGCGTATCCCGTAATGATTCTACCCTTCCGAAACAGAAGGGTCGGCGTTACGCGTCAAGCTGCACCTCTGCAACGTATGCGTATTGTTTTACGGCATGCTCGAGATAAACTGCTCTCCGTAACTCGTTTACCACGGCTACGCGAACTATCATATACCACGTGGTCGCTGGAACGTATCCCCGCCTCTATGCGCGCTTAAGGCAACGTTCACCAACGTGGAACCCGACTCGGGGGCATTTACTAAAATGTAGATGTAATTATATTATCGTATTATTCGACTCGATGTATCGAGTCCAGCGATGGGTATAGTTTAAAAAATACATTGACCACGCTCGCGGAAATCGTATCTACGAAGGAATATCGTCAACGCGTCGCGATGCATTTTAAATTGGTAGCACTTTTGAAATCGCATTTTTGAGACGAGCTGCTGCTAGCTACGTTTGTATGATAGTCGTCTTTGGTATTGGCGCGAAGCTGTTCAGTTGAGAATGCGAAAATGCTGTCGGATCTTTGGAAGGACTGTTCGGAGGCTTGCTGAGAGAAAGGTGGGCATCGCGTGGATGTGACGAGATTTGAAAGTAAATACGGAGGAGATACGATGTAATTACGGCGGAAGGATCGTAACCAAAGTCGGATTCGGTTTCTGGTCGCTGCGTATCCGATGTTGTTCAATAAACGAACGCGGACGGCAGATCGTAACGATAAGGTAAGTCACAGCCGCCCATATTCCAGAAGTTCAGGGGTATTTTAACGAGCGCTGCCGATTGGCACTTAGGCGTTCCCTAATGAGGCGATTTTATAAGCCTGATTCACTCTGGAAAACAAAGTTAATTAATTCCCCAGCTACGAGGGACGGTCACACCGTTGACTACTTTTAACCCGACAAGATTTCGCTTTTTATACGACGTTCGAAACGATTTAATACGCACGTTTACATGAATAATCATTACTAATTACACGGCCCATTTGGACCTCTCGACCGGTGGTTAGTGTACCAGATCGTAGAATTACGCGCGCGTTCACCCCGCGCGCGAGGCTGCCGGTGAAATCGTCATAAAAGTTACCGAAAGATGTCAAGCAATTAGAAACACGGCCATTCGAGTACGACGCGACCTGCCCGCGTAAAATCTGAACCACAAAACTCGCTCTACCATCCTCGATAAGATTTGGTCGAACGAAAATCGGAACGAATTAGAACTGTCGAGAACTAGTAAGAATCGTAGAGGCGAAGGAACCGCGTCGATCGACCGCGGAAATGACGAGACTACGCCATTACGATCATCCTGGGCGTAGAATTGGAACTGCTTGCCGCCATCGAAGACGCGGTACGCAACGAAGACAAGATGGCGCAATTTGGATAATTGGCTACAACTGTAACGGGATTATACGTATATCCGCTATCTATAAAACCAAAGGTCAACAATTGTCCCCTTCTCCCTCTTTGCGTACGCGTCTCCGATAAATCCGGCAAGTTACGGGCTAACAAACAGCAGCGCATAGTAGCCATGATAGTTGAAGCGGGAAGGATTACGCGTAACCCCTTGGTCTGAGCGGGTAAAGCCAGCGGCGGCCCGGAGCGACGTCGAGCCAGGGAGTTGGGGGCGAGCGATACAGAGCCAACATTGTACGGTACGTAGCACGTATACGGGTACGAATGTATCGGGTATACCATACACGCGCGGAGAGGGTGGCTGGGTGGATAGTAGGATGCGCTCCGATAAACACCGCGTTACTCCGCTCGAATGGCATTTCACAGACAAGTCTCTCGGGCCACGAATACACAGAAGTACGTAGGTACAGGCTCGCACACTTACACGCGCTAGACCTCAGCGTCGCGTCTGCCATTACGAGACGGGGAGGTTGATCCGAATTAGAGAGCGCATATTTGCGATCGATAGACGAGCAGAGTTTACAGTGTACGAAAATATGGCGAATGGTGTATGAATTTTGCGAAACGATAGGAGTAATCGAGAGAGCTTGAGAAGAAGCGAGGGGTGTAAAGGAAGATTCTCGAGAACGGAGGAGGGACATATCGTCCTTCGAACAGGACGAATCCCGCAATGTTGTCGATTGATTTTTTCACATTTAAATCGCGATGAAAATTGTGGCACGTATCGGTGTCGATGAGAGACCGTGCGCGTTAATGTTCGGTCGGATGGTTCGCCCTGGATCAAAGGGTTGCACCCCTTCAGCGGCCATTCCGCAGCATTCGCGTTATCGGACGCTGCATATTTTCACAAGACCCCGTGCCTCCGGCTGGCACGTATATATCCCTCATAAGGACGATATCGCTTCCGAATCAAATGACCCATTCGGTTTTAGTAGGACCATTCGCGCGGTGTTCGCCTCTGGCTCTCCGACACACGGGAACACGGTACGGGATCGTCGCCGAACACGGCGTATCAAAAGTCCCGTCAATGGGCATTCCATAACCGACCAACAACCCTTTATTGGTCGTACGTAAACCTACCCTCGCGACATGGCGTCCTCTTCGGACGTGTTTTCATTCACGCGTTCGCGCTGTAAAGATCGGCGAGCCGGATTGCTCGTTCGTAAACGATATCTAGCGGCCGAAGTCTGCGGCAAGTCGTCGTTGGATAGAACATACATCCTTCGCGCGATCGTACCGCGATCATCGGAAACAATCCGTCGATTCGGGCCCGAAGGATCCGTGCGTCGGGCCTAGAAGATCCGCGATCCCGAGGCCACAAAAAGCGTGTCCCGTTCGCCGAACGATTGATAATGGCGGAATTACCCGTTTGTAACGCCGAGCCAACGTTATAATCAAGCTGAGAGCTTGAAACTAATCGTAAAATTTAATCGGTGCAATTCTTGAGATTAATTCGCGCGATAACTAAGCCACTTAACGATCCGAACGGGTATTAAATGAAAACTTTGAAAATACCGAGCTCGATTTGGTTCCGTGCCAGTTAGAAACTATGCAAACGTATAAATGAAAATTCTCATCGTAATTCAATGGAATGGTGGACGGCGCGTATGACTTATCGTAAGACTCCTCTCTCCCACCTCCGTCTCGACGCTCTCTCGCCCCTCGTCGATTCTCTCGCTCTCCCGGCACAAACGTTCGAGCATTTCGACTACGTTCCGTTCTCAGAGACCGTGACTCCGAATTTGGGAGGCACCGGATGCGCGTAACGACGTCTTACCTACTCCATCGGCTCCGCGTTATTTTTCTACCACCCTCCCCGTCTCAAAACTCACCCCAATGCTCCGAAGGCATTGAACACGTGTTTCACCTCCGCTAATCTACCCACCCCATCGAAACTCCGTGCTCCGGGGCTCGTTTCAAAATACTGGATACGGTCC
Source organism: Arge pagana (assembly GCA_963969455.1). NCBI lineage: Eukaryota > Metazoa > Arthropoda > Insecta > Hymenoptera > Argidae > Arge > Arge pagana. The sequence continues at coordinate 987,816 of OZ018312.1, read as the reverse complement.
CAGATGCTGCTACATACACTCCGCCTCCATATCACGTCGACTTATTCTTCAGACGTGGCAGCATTGTCTCAACCTTTTTCGAAACGAGCGTACGCCGACGCGGGAGGAACCATCCCCGACGCCGCCGTTAGCAAACGAATAATTGAAATCATCCCCGTTTACTCCGACACGGTGCCTGCTAAGCTCGCGAGACGAGCAGTCTCGAAAGCGGAGATCAACGATGAACGTGCAAGCGAGAAGGAATACCGAAGGAGCAAGAGAGAGAGAAAGAGAGAGAGAGAGAGAACGAGAGTCCGATGCGAATCCAGATCTTTGGGATATCCTCGAATTGGCGAGACGCCAAATTGGAAGACACATTTCCAATGTTTGCGTTGGTCACGAGCTCCGAGAAGATCCGGAGGAGGAGGAGAGGGAATTCCGAATGGCGTAATAGATCGTTGGAAATGGAGGGAATCGAGGATGGAGGCGCCGGTTGAAAGTTAGGAGGGGTCCCGGAGGACCCACCTCCGACTACACCTCCGACTACAAGTCCGGATAGTCAAGTGAGTGTACGCGCACACGGCCTCGTGCGCCTATTTATTCCCTCCGTCTCTTCGAGAACCGTACAAGGGAAAAGGAGCGAGCACCAGGAGTTAGGTGGGTACGGCTGGATTTATAATGAAAGCCGTAGAGTTGGAGCTGGATTTGTGAGGGCATAGCAACCCTCCCAATTCTCGTTTCGTGCTTCTCGATCCTCCGCCTTACCTCCGACACCGTCTACCTTTTGGGCAGAGGTAGTAGGTAGCATCGACCAATGTGGAAGGCGTTGGTATCAGCCACGCAGCCGAGGCAGAGGCGGCGGCCACGACGGATAGAAGGAAGGTAGCCCCAAAAGCACGAGGCGAATGGAAGGCACAGCCGACGCGGAAGCAGCATTGGAGAACGGTTGCTTGGCAGGGAATCCAATCGCCACGTGATCTGTATAATGGCTGCGCTAAACCTTCGGGCCGTACGCGCTATCCCTCGGGTGAAATAGAAAATAACAAACGTTTTGGTCGGTATCCTCTCGCGCTTGTAATACCGAGCACCACTCGGGCAAAACCCCACATCGAGCATATGAAATGATATTACTCTGTCGAGTACCGACAATTCGTGATAGCGGTAACGAACGAAGACCTCAACGTCTGGTGCTGTTGTCAGCCATGGAACCTGAAGAATCTCGCGGCGGGACCACGTCTGCCCACGTCGTACCTCTCCGCGATCTTCTCGAGGTTGAGGCGCGAAAGAACGCGCGTTCGTCGCAGAATTTCTGGCGAGCAACGAACGTAGATGGATAAAGCCGATGAAAAGTTGCACGTGAAAACGGCGAACGCTCAACGATGATGAGAAAACTGCGGACAGATGCGCACACCCGTACGTGTACGCGTATACCTACGAGTTTGAATGTACGCGAAGTTGGCTAACTTTTCTTCGGCGGGCAGTAGCTCGCGGTACTGAAATTAAGCAAAGAGAGTGGGTACTGTTTCAGTAGTCCCTCAGCGACTCGTTAAGGCATTTGCATTTCATTCCTCTTGGCTCCCTCTCCTTTACCGTTGGTATAAATATTAATGCAACATCCTCCGCCCGAGGGTTTTTGTTCATCCTTCCGCCTCTCGGTGTCCTCGTCTCCCGACAACCCCCTTGTATTTCTCTCACTCCCCATTTCCCATCACTCTCAGGCTTCTCGTCCCTCTCGCTTCGTTCATTGCTCGAAACGAACCTCGCGAGTACTTTGAATGCTGATGCGCCTCAGCGTTACACGCTGCTTCCACTTTCGGGGTGGAGTTCGTGGCGCGAGCGAATCCGAAAGTGATTCGGAATATTTTTTCCGACTTAAGTCGAAAAAGAAAATCGTTCGATGGATCATCTCCGACGAAACAACCCTCGATGCGCCATGGCATATACATCTGCATCGACGAGCGGTCGCGGACCTTGGGGAAGTATGACGGCTGAAAGTGAAAGAAGCGAGGGTCTCGTTTTATATTTAAATCTTGCCGGGATTTCTGGGTTATTGCAAAGCTCTTTACAGGCTGTGCAAAGAACCGCGAAGACAGTAGATATAAGTATATACCGTCCCACGGATGGGGCATCCGGAGGGTGGTAAGGCGGTAAGATGGGTCTCCGCATTGCCGGCATGATTGCCTCTATGGCACATCCAGGCAATCCTCGTGGCTACGTGCCCGACATACATCCGCCTCCGCGCCGCCGTCTTTTTCTTCATCGTTCCTCTCGTCCCCTCGTCAACTTTTCCTATCTCTTCCGATTTTTCTCTACGTTCTTTCGCGCAGCAGCGCAAAACTATGCCAGCGCAACTTTCCACGCGCCCGGGAATTTCTCCCTCTTTGTTCGGTAGCCAATCATAGATCTTCCGCGGAAATGAACGGATAGACAAAGCGCGAGGCATATCAGGAATTTCGAAATTTCACAAGACTGTGAAATTCGACGAGTTGTTCGAATAAATGTACGGATCAGTCGTTCGCATCGATCAGTTGTTGCGAAAATATCAAACAAAATCGACGAGGAAAAAGAAAGCGGGAAAATACGTGATTTGAATACATTTTTAGCGTTCGCACGCTCGTACGAAGCCGGGAAATGGAATTGTCGCGATGGGATCGCGAGAGCCGTAGAAGATCTTATCGCATCTGTGATGCGAGTTAATCGGAAATGAGGAAAGTTCCGCGAGATCTGGCTGAATGAGAGACGAGAGGGTTGAGTTTCGAGGGTCGAGGTTTGGGATCTCGAGGACGAGGACATATTTCGACTTCCTGTCTAGATATAGCTAATATCGACCTTAGGGAGTATCTTAAATAAGCGTTAGGCAGATACATAGTTATTGGGCCATGTAAGTCCTTGGGAATGGCACGGTTATTGCCTCGCTTCTGTCACCTACGTCACTCCCGATTCCCTCCCGCAGCCATACCACGTTCCAAAGGAAGTGGGCTTTCCACCAGCCACGGTACCTAATGAAGATCCAGTCGTGTATTTATACGACGGCCAAAGCTTTCCTTTCCTGTAACTCTAATATATTGGCAATAGTCGGCGATCGGGTCTTGCTTCAGGTATTGCAAAAGGCCCAAAACTGAATTTGGAAGCTCGGATCATTCGCTTCGACAACCGAGCGAATATTCTGGATACGTGAAAGGAATTCCATTTTCATCGTTGGGTCAACTCCGTTAACCAAGCGATGCGAAGATCAAGCGCGAAACATCGCGCCGAGGATCGCAACTCCGCGGAAACTTTCCTCTCGAATATTTCAGCAAGATTCGTGACCCATTACAGTTTGCGAGGAATATATATGCCGACGGCATTGCCACGAGCAATGAAACAGAAACGAGAGGCTGTACCTCGAAGTTGCCCGTTCGTCGTGGCCCGATCGTGTTTGGTATTCTTGGGAGTCGGTCTACGTAAGCTATTCGGTGAACGTTGAATTACTAAAAATTCTGTACAAATATCTCCGGCTCCCGCGTCTCGCGTAGGGAACGTTTCTCCGTGGATAAAACGACGAGAAAGCGAACGAGGAAGGGGAAGAAGAGTTGAAGTCGCGCGAGGGTGACGGTAGATATAACAAAGGCCGGAGGCACGCGGCAGCAGTAGCTCACGCGCGTTTCATTAGCGGAAGATGCTCCCCGTGGAGGTTGCCGGTGAGTGGGTGGGACGAGGGTGAGAGACTCCAACCACCCGGGGCTGAGCGAGGATAGAAGGGAAACCGGTGCCGACGGGGGTAAGGTCGAGGATGTGGAAGCAGGTTAAGGAGACGATGGTTCGGCGAGGTCCCAGAGTAACTCGGTGGCGGGACGAGGATGAAACAATGTCCATATCGATCAATAGCACCCCATATCGCACCCAATACGTCGTATATCCCGTTAGCTGCGAACTGGACAACTCGGATCCCACCCTGAAAGTAAATACAAAACTCTAGAACCGGTCCTCTGGTTTTTCTTTTCGCCATGAGAGTCGGAAATCTTAAATCGAGCTGAAAACACGACGGAGGCAAGGAGAAGGTTTGTGTCTCGTAAGACGTCAATCCGTGCCTCGATCCGCCAGCTGAGCCGTTATCAATGTATGAAAACTGAATGCTCCCGAGGGGCCGCGGAGATAACTTGCGGGAAAAGAGGGAAGATGGAGGGACGAGCGAGAGAACGAACGCGTTCGAGGGTTTCAGGTGGAAATTAAGCCCCTCTTTACCACAGAGAGCCAGAGGGCAGCTTTATAATCGGGTTTCTACGTACGAAGAGGGATGAAATGGGGTATATACGTCACGCCAAAACGTTCGAGCTCGTACAAGCGAGAAGGATGGCGAAGCACGAGAGAGGGATGCCGTTCAGTCGTTTCGCAGTAGCATAAATGAGAGACCAGATTAAACGGGACTGACGAACGAGCTACTAGGTAGTACGGGCCGCGCTCTCTCTCTCTCTCTCACACACTCTCCTCTCGCTCTCTCCGCGTTCGCAACGCGTTCGCTGCCGGTTCGTCGTACACGCGGACTACAGAGCCGCGCCCCTTTTTTCAAACTGGGATTTTTGATAGCCGAGACGAGCGCGTGGGAGGTGGAGCGGTGGAATGGACCGAAATGGACTGGAATGGAGAGCGGAATGGGGAGCGTAGTTTGGTAGTGGACCGGCTATCCGCGGACCTCTCGGCTGCGTGTCCTAGGTACACGCCGATTCCCTTCGACCCCCTGTGCGCGCATCCCCCACTCTACCACCGGACAGTTAGTTTCCACGCGGACGAGAGGTTGAACGGGGTGAGTCGGGGAATTCGAGAGAGGGACCGGGCTCGTACGTACACCTTCGTATTCGTCTACCTACCTACCTACCAACCCAACCCACCCACCTTCCTGCCTACCAAACTCGTGGGATTAACTTGTACCGCGCATAGCCACCGCCGCTATACAAAGAGAACTTGGGGTCGTAAGTCTTCGCGGCGATATCTACCTGGCCAGCCAGAGACGAAAAGCGAAAGAGAGACACCGGGAATGAGAATTGGGGAGCAAGGTGGTGCGAGAGAAAGAGAAGCTGAGGGTGGGAAGGAGTTACGATGTTGCCAGCACTTGACCATTATTTTCTTCAATCTCTCGCCCACATTGGGCGTTACTTATTGCCAGTTTCTTCTTTGTTCAACTGCCATTATAATCCTTACCAGCTCCCAGTGATATTTCAAGGAAATACAAAATTAATGAAGATCGTAACAGGCCGAGGAGAGAGAGACACGCCGCATTCGTCATTCTCGTGCCAGGTATACGAGGAGCCGAATTCTGAGATCAAAGGTTCGATCGCCACCTACCGTTCTCCAATTTATGAATTTTTCCTCTCAACCTTTCAAGCTTATCGACCAACACTCGTTTCATCGCCTGTCGTCGTTAACGCGTCGGATAACGATTTATTTCCTAGCCGTCCTTCGCGCTCTTCTGCGCGCTACTACGAACTAGGAACATGGCACATCGCTGGATGCCACCGAAAAACTTCGTTACGACAAAGAGATCCGTGAAAAAGTGATCTCGTCGAAACATTTGTACGATTATCGCTATGCTCGCATCGATCGGCAAGTGTCGTTGCAGCAGCGATGCGTTGCCTCGGGGATTTATCCGAAAAACTGAGATCCTCGTCTATTAAACTTTTATTGTGGAACATTGCTGATGAAACAACAAACGTGACAAACGCTACCGGGTGACACGACGCGTCGCGGCGTGATATTTTTCGGAAGAAGCAGAACAAAAATTTGCTGCTTTTTACGCTCGCGGAGATCGCGGGCGTTTCTGGGTATCCGCATGTACCTGGAGATAGCAACGTATCTACCTAGAATTTAACGCTGCCATTATGCAGAAACGAGTTGTGCCGGTAAAGCCTCTATTCCAATTCCCAGGACCGGGGAATCGGCTAGTCCGATGGCAAAGCCAAACAAACCTTATTTATGTCTCAATTAAAGCACCGAATGGGATGCACCCTCGTTGAAGCAGCGTCGAAGGATAAAGCAGTCGCGCGAGGGAAAGAGATAGAGGGATCGAGAGAAAGAGAGAGAGAGACATGGAGAGCGAGAGAGATGAACAGTACGAGTGAACGTTGAAGAGAGCGAATGAAAGCGGAAAGTGAAACGAACCAGCGAGAAGGGGAAGCCGGGGAGGAGACGAGAGGGTTCGCGATAAAGGGATCGGCGACAGAGACGGGAAATGCTAAAGCATTGAACGCGGGACTTCCGGTCGAGTGAAGGTATCCACGTCTGCACAGATATATTCCGAAGTTGAATGCGAGGGAGGATAACGCTCGGGGAAACGGAGAGAGCCGGAGAAGCTGGAAACAGAGGAAAAAGAGAGAGAGGGAAGTGGGGAGGGGGAGAGAGAGAGAGAGAGAAACAGGAGGGAACCGAGGAGATAACGAGCGAACTCGCGAAACGGCCATACATCACCCGGCTTAATTATCTCCACGCATCGCTACCGACCACCCGAAGGTAGTACACCCACGGCATCCAGTCTAAGCCGTTTCACCCTTTGATTGCCGAAGTACGTTTACCACTCCTTCTTCCCCCATCTCGTCTCTCCTCCTCGCCCTTGTTATCCTTCTGCTGTGAAAGAGTACCTGAGGGTATCGACGGACTCCACCTTGTAATGGCGATTGGTAATGAAAAACTAAGCCTGAAATGAACATCATCGTGGTTATTGGAACCGTTTTGAAATCAATTTTCAACCCCTAATCTTGGTTTTGCGATGCAATTAAGCAGGATAAGAACAACCTCGCGCGCAGAAGGAGATCAAGCAATGCGAGCGAATCGAATCTCTGAAACGCGATCGATGCTTATTCCGAGCTTCGGATTGGAATTGTTTTGTTATCGATTGGCGAGATTCCATTTCTTGGGCTCTGTCCTCGCACGCACATGCACGTCCGACGTGAACCAAAACTCTGCCGTAAATTTTCGAACGGATAAAAGGAAAAGCGGTGAATGAGTTGTGGAGCCTCGGAGTTGGCTGACGGGGAGTGAAGACAAAGCTCGACAAAAACAAGAAATAATCAGACAGAGAGGTTATCTTCGAGGGGATTGAGGTGATTTGGAAGTCCATCTCTTGAAAGTTTCATGGTTCGACTTTGAGGGCAGGGAGAGGGGTAGAAATGGCGACAGACGAGAACGAGAAATAAAAGGATAGCGTTGGAAATATGGCTACGTTTCGCAATTGCACGTCGCCCGAGATTTGCAACTCGTGAAAAGGTTTAAAAATGAGAAATGAGAATGAGAAATTCGAAGAAAAAATGCTGGGCGCAACTTTCGACTCGGTGTTCCGTCTTTGTCCCAGATTTATACAGCTCTACGGTCTCACTCGAAGCGAAAACTTGGCAGCAATAACAAACATTCGAATAGATATTCGAGAGCACTCGAAACTATCGTCGAAGTTCAATTGCATCAACCAAACGACTTCCAGGCAATTTCCACGAGGCGGAGAACTTTTTTTATGACTATCAAACGGTTCTGATGTTTATCTTATTTATCGTTAGCCGACCAGTTACCCGCTTGATTGGGTTTATGTGAGACATTCGCGTCGTTTTTTCCACGTTGATCATCGCAATTTCTGAAAAACTCAGGCCTCAAGCTCTCGCGAGAACGCGTCTTTTCGGAAGAAAATCTTCGTATTCGAATATCGTGCGAGACTCGTCGACGATAAAAATGAATAGGCATTCGTAATAGCGACGACGTGATGAAATAAGGAAAATAAAAACGTTCCGCTGTGCGAGATGAGAGATTTGTTTCGTTGAAATAGTGGCGAGAATCTTAACTGGAATTGCGGTTTACAATGTTTTCCTATCGACAACGCCGTTATATGCCAGAAACGGTGGGAGGTGCGGAGATGCCGCGAAGAGCGAAGGAACGGGGGAACGAGGAAGAACGCGCAAACGAGACGGAAGGATGAGGCGGGAGGGAAAAAGACGAAAAGGACCAACCCCCGTAAATTTATTCATACTTCTGCTGTATTTTTATTTGCTATAAGATATGTTGATACGACTCCGTAGTCTTCCTACCTCCGTTCCTCCCGTTCCTCTTTCGTCCCGCACCATTTCCCTGCCTCGTCCCTCCAGGCTACACCAGCCCTCATTCGTTTTTATCTCCGCAGAGTTTCCACCCCATCAGCCTCGCACCCCTGCCTCACGAAAAGCCACCCACTCGGCCACCTCTCTCACTGATCCCCTCTCCCGCACGCACGCGGCAGTCATGGCGGCACTTTCGGAATCAATAAAAGTGGTGCTCATGCGCCTCAACTGCCATCCTGCCTGCTCCGAGCCCCGAACCTCGATACCTGCCTCCGGAACCAGCCAGCGCTACTCCTCCCACCTTCGGATCGTCTGATCGCCACCGATGACTTGCCCCGTATCCCATTGCCATTGAACGAAATTTTACCACAGTTTTTCTCAGCCCCTGACGACACTTTTTACGCGAGCCTAATAATTAACCATCGCCCCGATATCCCCCGAGGATAAACAACCCTTGTTATCCGTATCCTCGCGACACTGTCACCACTATTAGTCGACTGATTTTCTTCATCCCGCTAAAGTGACAACGACGGAGCAGCGTCGATCATCACGGAGCTGGGACATAAATTTGTCGAATCGCTCGATTATCTCACGCTGGTACTACGATCAGCGTACACGTCTTGTACACTACGTTCAGGAACGTGCAGAAAAAAAGAGATAACTCAACGGGTAGGTCATGCGGTACGAACTTGCGTCCCGTAGCCTGGCACGCGTCAAGTTCTAACAGCTAGCTTTACGTACTCCACTGGTTTTATGGTACCACTAGACGCGAGTTTTATCTGCAATAAAGTATTCATCGCCCCTGTTGCGGTCACGTTCAATCGGCAAGGTTTGCCGAGTGGGTGAAACGAGTGTAATTTCATCGGGATATCAAATACCCTTCTTGTTAAATATACCGACCTGAAATCCATTCGAAACGGTTTACGCCAAACCGATGGAAACGAAGGAAAGTCGTTTGTTTCGAGGCGTCGCTGTGAAACTCGTGATAATAGAATGCCGTAAACATTATTGACGATGAGTGAAAAGATTTAAATCTCCGAAGCGAGGGTGAACGTCATTTTTAAGTTGAACAATGGGATTCGTAGAAAATCGTTTTCAATTTTACGCGTACACGTTTGTAATTCTCGCGATATCGATCGACGGGTATTACCAATTCCATGAATATCTGATTAATTAACCGGCACACGAGGACAGTACGCGTGTGGTGATCGATCATTGCGGTATTACATGCTTCGGAGCTGACACCTACAGCGTTAGGGGTTGGCAACGATCATGGGACGGAGGTAAATGCCGGGACGACGCGCGGAAGCCAGTGCTACTGCGAGAATATTCACGAGCTGATCGAGAGTACCCCTCGTGCTTTTTTTTGTATCCGTCACGTGACACTACTCGTATTTTGTCAGCTAGATTTAATTAAATAACTAATGAAATTCTCGACACGCTAAACACGCCGCGTTCAACTGTGGCGTGTAACGTGAAGCGGAGATATAAGAATTCTCATCGCGGAATCCGAACCCCAGCAGCGACTTTCAAAGCCCAAGGAACGACTAGTACGGAATAATAATGGTCTCCGTTGTAGAATCCATCGCGGGGAAATTATCTCCCGTGGAATTCGAAGGTGTCCTCGTCTCCTGGGCGAAATTTGCTGAACTTTGATCGATTCTCAGACACGTGTTATGTGAATTCGGTCGGATCGATGATCGCTGCACACTCGCAGCTGTGAATCATGGTCATTAGCGTTGATTAGTTTAGCCAGTATCCAGACCCTTGGGTCTATTCGCTAATAGGACTTGGAAACTTGGAAAGTTTCGCGCCACGAAAGGCAGGGGTTATATACGATCCATGGAAAATGTACTCGTGTGCGCGTATCCACGTACGAATCGCGATAGACGCCACGCAGATCCCTAAAATCTACGGGAACTACCGAAGAACCAAAGCAGACAAAACGTTCTGGAGACAAACAGCATTTCCCATCTGAATTCGGGCCTTCAAATCCCGAATCGAGACCGAATTCCAGATCTACAGCGTAGTTCTTACGTGGTCGTGGTAGAAAATGGAGCTTAACTCGGGTAAAAGGTACGAAAAATCTCTCGCACGCGTTCTCCAAGTCCCGAGCACCGAAACGCCTCTTGGCGCGAAATGTTCCATATTCTCGAGCGAAACGGGCCATCGCCGCAACATCAGATGGGCGATGCGGTTACGGAATTGTACACGGCTACACAAGTATACGGTGGTATCGCTAGCTCCGTAGAAGTAAAGTCAGCGAAGGAAACTTCGGCATCCCGTACCAGCTCTTGGAAATCTAGGTACGCTTTGCGATCTTCGGAATCTTAGCTGTGAACGTGGCACCACGTTTTTATTCGCCGTACCCATAAACGTTTTTCGCATTCGATGCAACTGTTTGTCCGTAACAACTCATTGTCGCCGCGTGATTCGTGAATAATAGGTACGTGAAATTGTGGCTGTAACCGATAAGCGTTGCATAAATAGTCGTTTCGAAAATAACTATCCTTGTTGAGACAAGCCCGCAAACGATAACCATCCACGAACGATGCCCGACGTTCGTAACCACACTTCCAAATGGATGCGTGGGCAGATACAATTTAGCCGAAACGCGGTAGTTACTATCACGATACTGATCATCCGAAATTATTATCACGTCAATAATCTGTTGAAAGAATATCAGTCGAGTAATTTGTTGGGTTGTTTGCCTCACTGAATTGAGTATCCAACCTTGTTTCTCGACGGGGAACGAATCAGTAAATACGCGTCAGAAAAAGCCTATTGCATACAATCGAACGCGAATTTCTTCGAAACCTTGGGAAATCGAAAACGCCAATTCTCGATTCATTTTATTGGATACATTTTATTCGGCTAGCATAACCAACGTCAAAGTTACAGTTCAAACAACGTCGCTACGCGTATTCATGCAAGTTCTTCAGGATCGTCCCACTCTAACTTTTACCATCACAATTTTATCGAGATTCGCACAAACATTGGTCGCAAGGGCAACTTGCGTGATGGAAATTGAATTTCACGAGCAGCGCGTCTCGAGCTAATCTTATCACGCTGGTATACCTCAATCCTATGTCGCCGAGAGAACTACTAGAATAATGTTAATCCGCTGATAAAATCCAGTAGCAGAACACATACGCTAAAGGCCTCAATTACGATGCGTACGCGTAATCTCAATTGCACTTAAATCCATCGAAAAAAGCGTGGCAATATGGGCAAGGCTCTCAACTATAGATAATATCTCTGGTATGAACATTATATATGGTCGCGCGGTGGCAAACCGCGTGTATCGTAAGGTATACCATGGTTACAACGCGATGGTTTTTGCTGTACCGAGCGCCAGAGGTATCTGTATATACATCGGTTCGTACCTGCATGCCTGTATTTTCGAACGGACCACCACGTGGCCGCGCCGTACGCGTCACCATGTACGTGCATAGCTCTCAACGACATCGCGTATATAGTAGAGTTCACCGAGTCTATATACCGGAGAGAGAGTGCGAGAGAGAGAGAGAGGGAGGGAGAGGGGGATGGTGGGGGGAAGCGCAAGAGGAAGAGAAAGAGGGAGGGAGAGAGATCGGTACAGGGGTAAAACTGCGTTGGCATTGGTAGCACAGGTTGGCGGTGTGGCGCACGGTGGGGCTCTAACACCCTGCGTAACTCACGATTCTCATTTGCAAGATTGCCTATAGATCTCGTGCATAGGTATGTGACCACCTTCTCGCTAGATCCGAAGTGTGTGTGGCCGTGCGTTCACGGATGTAAACGTGGTACGTTTCGAAATTATACGAAGATGTACCCACTGCATACTTTGCGATATATCACGTTAATATTCACGTGGGAAAGCCGCGTTGATATTTACGATTTTATCGGTGGAAAAAGATATTTTCGTGCCGTTAAACGTTGAAAATGTCGGCTCACCCGCGTTGGTATTATGGTAAGGGTAAGCCCATCGGTATCGGCTTCTTTTTTTCGCCGTTTTTCACGTTTCCAACTCGACGAACGTCGAGGCGGAAGAGAGTCGACAGGTGAATGGCTGACGAGTTATCATCGGGAAAGATGATAGCTGGAGGCGAAGACGCGCCTTTCTTCTTCCTCTTCTGTCGTCGCTCATAACTATTTTAGCTCCCGAAGTTTGAGCGGAGAAATTTCGTGCGCGTGCACGTAGCTGGGGTGCGTGACATGTGTCTGCATTAGACGAACCGAGACGCCTAACAAAATATCAACTCAGCACCCTTGGAATATTCATAGCGGTGGCAATCTTGGTTATGGACCGAAGAGAGACGCGCTACCGCGACGACCCGTCGCGTAGACCTCTCAAAGAGACGAGAAGATGTCTGCGTTGAACGTTGTACGAGCCCCTGGTGGCTCTTGCTACAGGGAATAGCCGAGTTTTCCGTCTAATCACGACTCCGCGGAGGGACCGGGGCTGGGCAAGTATAACGGGCCGCAACACGACCAAAAAGTAGAGCACAGCGTGAAACAACCAGGACGAAGTAACGTGGAAAAGCCGATTCCCACATCCTCGGAAGCCTCGAATCATCAGCCTCGTTTTCCGATACTCCGCGAGTTCCCACAGCTGAGAAGCGATAGATCATCGTGATTAGGATTCACCGTCACCGAGGTCGACGACGAACACCGAAACGGTTCGTGCGAAAGCGGTCGTCATAGGATCGTTACCGTACCCGGAGGATATGGACCCGAGCTCTCGTAGTCAGAGTTCATTCGAAGTTTAAAATGTTCGGCGACATCGACGAGTCTGAATTCGTGGTTCACAGCGACTCGAAATTCGTCGAAAAAGTTGATCTAACGCGACCTGTCCTGAAATTTATCGAAATAACATTTTACGATACGACCTTGGCCAATAAAGCAACTGCTGGATTCTTGTTCGGAGAAAAATGTGGGTTTCAATTGTGCGATGCGTGTACGTAGGTGCGTGCCTACCTGCGCTTACGTCGGTCGCGCGTAGGTCGAGCCTTGGCAATCGATGGGTCTTACCCTCCCTGACCTTGTGCAACGTAGTTCCGTGTATTTTTTCTGCTTCTTCCATTTTTACGAGTTTGGCCCCGTCATAAAAGGGTCATCGTAAAAGTCAACAACACCCGTTCGAATACTCGTAAAAATCCTGCCAGATTTTCTGTTTGAGTTGTAAAAAATGACACCGACAATAGTGCACTAAGAATAGTACCGTTACGCGGGTAGAATCAGCCCTTCCGCCGAGGGTTCCTTGACCTCGACGACGAGGACGACGTAACAAGCATGACTCGCTCGTCCATTTCCAGCCCCCGTCACTCGTCACTCCTTGTTCTTTTTTTTTTCACGTCCCCCTCCTGCGACATTTTTTTTCATTCGCTTTTTTCTTTCGGTTTCGTGCTCGCGAAGCTTTCCCAATCCCTTGCACCCGCAGTTTCGCTTTGATACGTTCAAAAACAAGATTTACAACGGGATTACAGGGTTACGTGCCAACCGAGGTTCAACCACCGTTGAAATACGATCGTATCGCGCAGTTTGCGGCACATAGTTTCGCTCAACTTTACTCGAATACCCGTTTCTTACGCTTCACGAAAGGGTGCTTCGTGCTGGTACACGATTCGTTAACAAATCATTCGCTTTTTCATTAAACTCACATAACAGTCGCGGAAACGACCGTCTCAAATAATTTCCATCACGTCCTATTCATTTTATGAAGCTTCATTTGCAAATATATATTCGCTCAAAGTTCTTTCCAAAGTAAACGATTATTAGATGTCGTTTGTAAACGGACTTTTCAAGTTTCTCGCATTCTATTCCCGTGTGTAATGATCGTTCATCGAATTCTCAACCGCAAATGGATATGTTCATTCGACGACGCGTCGTCTACATTTCCTTCGCGTGAGGAATCGACCTATCCGAACCTAAACCATCGACATCAACCTCTCATCCAACAAAATCAATCCTTGAACGTGGTTTTTTACGAACAGAGCCGTGTTAACAACAGGTCTCTATCCATCGATAGCCTTGGATGAGGACTCTACTTACATTTTTTCACACATATTCTTCGGAATTCGGGTGTTTACGAAGTATTTTTGCAAGAGAGAATTGGAATGACACTCGAAAACTCCATCAAGCGAATGCGGTACTCCGATTTCGTCGCGGAAACAAAACTGTAATCCGCAGTAATAAGAAGAGTGCTATGCTCGCCCAACAGCGAGAGTATGAAACTGTACATTTGCAGGATCTTAACGTATAACGCGATAAGATATTTCCCAATTACTTTGGCCGTGTTACAATAAGCAATAACACCACACCACGAAGTGTATGTCCTATATCAAACCTAACAAGAGGTGATGTAGCCACGGGCATGGATGGTGGTACGGGTAATGGCGAACAAGGCTTTAACGCCGCGTGCGGGGCAGAGCAGGGAGGGTATATTCCATGGAGTGTACACAGAGAGTCGCAACCAGACACGCATACAAGCATTTCCGCCCGGAGTGAAACACATACACCGACAAGGAAATACAGAGAGAGAGAGGAAGAGGAAGAGAAAGAGAGAGCGGCCAACACACGGAGTTGTGTCAGCGACGTACAAACAACCGGCGGACCTTTAGCCAACGGTCGAACCATACGACCAAGTAGTAGTTACCTCTTTTGCCCGGCTAACGAATAATTACAACTCCAGAAATGCCATGCCGCTCGTGTGCGAGAGACGTCGTCGTACGTACGTACGTACCTATCCGCTCGTCACATGCGTGTGGGAAAGTTCAGTTTCATGCTGCAGGTACGCGACGCGTGTGCCGTGTCAAAAATAACACGCAGGGATGGTTAAGTAACGCACGAACGCTAATGATACGAGTGCGAGAAGGATGAAATAAAAAAGGGTATTTCCACGTGGGGAAGTAATGCGTAAACTGTGTTTTTCACGCGGAAGTACGTCCGCGCGTCTATATTGAAATTTACATGCCTCCACGCGAAAAAGTGAACAATATTCCGCGTGTGTGCAAGACCAACGAATGAAAGACGAGGAACTCCCTGAAACTACATCTCTCCGGTATCGTTCGGTCTTTTCAAATTTTCAGGAATCTTCGATTCAGTGTAGGCTTCATCGTGAAACCCGTTGCGGCTTGTTTACTCGAAACGATCGTGATTGCCTCGTTTATAAGCGGGTTTTCAGCATAATTACCGCAGCGAAACGAGTTGGTCTCGTTTCAGGTATTCCTGATCTGTAACGCTGATTTTCAAGCAATCAAAAGCAACGTCTTGTTTGGGAAATAAAATCCATCGATCCGCAAACATTGAAAAGTATTGCGAAAATTACGAGGTCTATCAGATGACAATAAATTAAAAATGCGCACGTAGATACGTAGATATATATGTGTGTATATATGTCTGTACACATCTTCTATATATATATAAATCCCTTCATTAGGGTGTTGAGACGTAGTCGTGATATTAAAGATCATACCAGGCTACCGTGGCGAGCAATTAATTCATAATTGGCTCATCATCCAGGCGCGCTACAATCTTAATTTAATCTACCGCCATTCTCGACGCTTCGTTCGATAATTACAATCCTCTCCTCCACTCGACTCTGTCAACTGAGAGCTTAAACGTTTCAGTTTCTTCAAAGACCATTGCATTTATCGCCAGCTTTCACTTATCATCTTCGAAATGAACTCGCTCGCTCGTTATTAATGTCCCTCGGTCTGGAAAGCTACTTCTGCTCGAAAGCTGACTCGAAATACGTACGATTCATTACGCTCTATAATCACTCGTTCGAATCGCATAATTTTTCTCGAATCCACACCCCATCGCGAGCCATTGAATTGCCCGTGGAATTTCATTTACCCGATTGCCGGGGACTTCGACGTCGGAATACGTAATCGAATCTCGAACCAAGGTTGCCCCGAGAACTGCTAGATGGCGACACTGGACCATGAACGGTGAAGGGTTACCTCGACGTCGAGGAGAAATATTCTCGCTCCGAAAAAAGCTGATCGCTGTCGACCGACCTCCGCGGTGCAATCCCCCCCTCGAAATGTCACCGACGCGATCGGCGAAGGAGTAATACTTGCAGCGGCGATCGATCACTCGCACCCACCCCTTCATCGACCGTTGGTGCGGTAAAAAAAATATGGAGGCTCTGCGATTGTCGGAGAAGCGAAGGAAAGAAAGATCCAGTCGCTGCCACAATCAAATTTCTAGTTTGCCTCGTTACTTTCGGGCAATTAAGAACAGTCGGTGGTTTCGCTTGGCTCGCAGATACCTCGGTCCCAATAACCACGTGGCGAACCTCCCTCCTCCTCCTCCACTCACGTATACGAAAATAACTCGATGTACGTATACGCAAACTCGCGAGCCACGTGGATGTGAGAGTGGTGAATTTTTTTCCAGTTCCTTCCGCCGTATATATTTCTCGGAGCAAAAGAAGGAACTGTTGGGGGTACGTTGCGAGTGACGCCGTAGATCGTAAGGTATTCTAGTTCGCTTCCTCTTTTGTTCTCTTCATCGCGAGGCTGGCGTCGGTCGTCCTAGTTCTGTTAGTACAACGACGCTGGTCCTGTTCTCTGGACCGTAGGCGGAGGCGGAAAGGGTGACGGCGCAGGGGGTTGGGGGAGGCGAACGCGTCCATTGCCTGACGCTATCCCAGGCTTTCCGCGCCATTTCCCCGTAACGCCCGCCATTTTCTCTCCCTTTGCGATTTCTCCCTACGAGCCACTACACCGCCACCGTGCAACGTCGCGACGCGCGCTACTTCCTCTCGCGTCTACGAAAACCTACACGCGTTTTCTCTCTCTCTCTCCCCCTCCCTCCATCCATCTTTCTCTCTCGCTCTTTCTCCTTCTCTCCTCCATCCTTCAATCCACCTCTCTCGGATCTATCTATCCATCTCGCCGTTTCTTTCTGCTTCTCTTGCCTCCGCTTTGCCTCCTGATCGATCCGTCTCGCTTCCTCCCAACGATCTCGTCTCCCTCGCACGCTCGTACCCCCATCCTCCGATGTTTGCGTTCTCTATTCGGATCGTTTGCCGCGTGCGAATGCTATACCCCCTTCGTCGAAGATACCCTCTAAATTTGCGAGCACTTCCCGGTGCGACGTGTCTCTCCGTCTCCGTCGCCGGTTCCGCCTCGTGCGGAAGCTTCGCCAAACTTCTCGCAACTTCGCCCCAGGCTTCTATCTCTGTTTCTCTCCATTAGACGTAACCAACGTTGTTATATCGATAGATATAGCCTGGCAACGCGCCCTCAGAATCTGTAGGAATGCGAGGCGGCGCGATTTTCCAACGTTTTCCCTCTCACGCGTAGGTAGCGAGCGAGGTACACCGACTAGATAAACTTAATCTTATTCGCGGGGTATTAAAACGAACGATCATACTTTCCTCGGCCTCGGAATTTCGCAATTTCACAATTTCAGGGACGGGTACCAAAACTTCCCGGCGTATTTTCATCCCGCAGTCGTAGGAATAATCGTACCTTCGACCTATAATCGTATTCGAGGTTGCGATTCGTACGCTTCTTCGGATCAACCGCTCGATCGACGAGATACGGAGTTGTCGATCGAAACGGAACCCGAGCTTGTCGTATCGTCGCTTTCCTTTCTCTCCCCGAACCTCTGTGAAACGAAGTACAGAAATTCAGGCATACGCGAACGAATAAATTCGCGGACTCGACATGCCTCTCCGCGCGTTTCCCCTCGCTCGGTCAAACGCTGTACCAACTACTCGCGGGGTTGAGGATAGCTCATCGCGATTCGGTAGGGTACGCCGATCCCCTGGAAGAGGGCGAACGAAAGCTAGCCTTCCGTCTCGTTTCCTTCCGGTTTCCGTTAGACACCAGTCATTCCTCGCCTTCCTTCTAACCCGGACCGCGAGGATCGGGGTGGATTGGGGTGGCGCGGGTGGTTCGTAACGGAGCGAAACATCTAGTCCCAAAAATCTAGAAATGAGAAAGCCATTCCAGCGTTAGCCGTACCGGAAACCGGACGCCGTCGGGATCTCCACGACGCGCGGCGTCGACATGCGACGTCAGCAAATCGCCGAGACGCGAGCTCGCTCGTCGGGACTCGGTTGGTAGCTAGGGAAACGTTCGACCTTCCTGGCAGAACGTTTCCCTTCCGCTCTTCGCCACAAATCACCCCCTGTCGTCGCGCACGTATCTGACGTGACGTTTTTCATCCGCAATCACGACGACACTCGATAAACAATCGTGACGACTTCAAACCTCGCTTTCATTCGACGCGCATGATTCGCCTATCGAGGGAGAACTTTCGAAGAAGCAGCGCAAACTATCGGTTGTTTTATCCACGGGGTGTTCTTGGTCGAGTTTCGGTCTCGATCCGACAAATTGAAACAGTCGCAACGTTCGTCCACTCTCGGACGTCGCGCGGATTATACGCACTGCAACTACGCTCACCCTGAGACACGCGCACACGAGAGGATGACCACAACCGTTCTTTGTTCGCTCAACGAACTCGGTGACCCTCGAACCCCTCGCACTTTGTTTCTGGTCTTCTCGTACGTCGTGCAAACCCACAAGCATCAACGAACGGTCCTCGAATGCGTCAGCGTGACCACGATTTATACCCGATTAGATACGGTGCCAAAACAAGAAAAGAAGCTCGCGACTCTTGAGCGCCAAGATTTGATAAACGACCACCTCGGATTACGAATAAACACTCAAAGAAAGTGAATAAAATATTCATAAAAGCATCCGTCGAATCGCAGTGTTTTTATTCTCACGATTCACCTCTTTTGCCAGAAATCCGAAACGATGTTGGTCATTTCAAAAAGTCATTCGAACATTCGATCCAGCGATTTTTTTTCCTTGTCGTTCGTTGTTCGCCTAGACGTCAGCTGCTCAATTTCGTGAAATTATTATTCATCACTGCTCGAAAATGCCTAAAGTAGCAGCTGGGAAGTATGTCACGCGTAGGAGAAAACTTGTACTTTATTTTCCCGAGTGTTATTCGATCGGAATTATTTTCAGCGAGAAACTGAGTTTCATACACATCTATAGAAACGCGGCCATGTAGACATAGGTATGTGCGGTATCTCCGCCGCACGGCCAATGGGGTTTGAATGGCCGTGATAAAATGCTATGGGTACCGAATGTTGACTAAACTGCAGCTATTGCAGGTGGAAAACCGAGCGGAAAATAACAACACGGTCTGATCGATGGGCCACGATGGAACGTCGCCTAAATTGCGAGATACGAGAGCGAGTTTCTACGACTATCCGATTTTTCATTTTCTCCACGCAGGAACAAAAATCGACCGTGAAACATCACAAAAATATACTTTTCCATTCGTGGATTTATTTTTCAAACATGATAATAATAATAATAATTATGACGACGATAATAATATAAATATTAATGATAACAGCAACAACAATAATAATAATAATAATATTTTTTCAAACCCGGGAGCGTAAATGTTTATCTGATCTTCTCGGGAATTATGGCATGTCGCGCTCCAAATTTTTTCGAAAACAAATGACCGAACACGAGGTGTACCCGCGTGCCAATTAGGAACCTTTACATCGGATGTTTTCCTCCTCGTTTCGTACTTTTTGCTGCGAGCGAAGTGCGATCGTTCGTTTTTTTCCTCCATCGGGTGGCGTGTCGCTGCAAGAACGAGGCAGCTTCTCATCCCCTCGTCTTTATTTCTCGCGGAACACGTCGCCGCTATTACGAGAAGTTGAGTAGGCAATTTGTGGATGGGCGATCAACGGCGAGAGTGAGGCTGCCGCGTATTAATCAGCCGATCATCGTCGTCGACTTCGTGGCAGGTGAGCGACTGCTTCGAGCCTCTTTGCCACAGGACCGACGCAGCGCTTTCACGTCCCACGTAACGATTTTTATTTACGCGTACGTAGACGCTCGTACGTCGATACGGATCAGCCTTCGCAATCGCATAAGTCCGAACGGCGTTCCCTGATTTATTTGCCGATCGGTCGTTTTTTATCGGAACTCGCTTCAAGGTCGAATATTTTCTCGCCGACAACACTTCCATCGTCTTCCATCGATCCCGCGCCGCATTTTTTTCAACGTGAATTATCACCTGAGACTCGCGCGTAGCCGTTCGAATCGGACACACGGCGCGATGCAAAACATAATGCCGCGATACATAACGACTGCCAGCGAGTGCTTCCAATTTAGTTTCAATTTAACTTCAATTTAGCTCAGTGGACGCAGATTGGTTTCGAGCGTAGGTGATCGTAAGTCATCCACACCGTGATTGGGTTCCGCGGGGGCGATGTCCGGGTGTACAAACGCAAAAAATAACACGCGGTCATAATGGTTAGCCAACGAACGAGCTCTGCTCGCTCGACGTATTTGGATGCTCGCGAAATTATTCGCCGATCACAGCTTTTCGGAAAATTCGCAGAGAACCTCACCAGTGGACGGGGATTCATTTCTCCGACTCTTCATCTCGCCTTATTCGAAATATCGTAACTCGGGGCGTCCCGTTTGAACGAATCGTGAATTATATTCGTCTGCTATTTTCGCGTCCATTTCGGTACGCAAGTTTCAAATGGCATGGATCTCGAGCGGCAAATTTTTTGCCCTTGGAAATAACAGGTATCCGCGCTCATTCGATGCCGCGTATCGCATTCACGGTCGTCTAGGCACTTCGAACCTCGGGCAAAAAGTGTTTACGCAGGGCAAAAAACAACCGTATCCTTATTTCATCTCGGCATGGCACACTCGAAGCACGAGTTACCTCTTCGCAGTCGTATTCTCGGATCGCGTTTCTCATTTTTCATTGCGAACTTTGATCGTTTGATGAGATCATCGTCAGTTTAGCGAAGACTTAGACTTTCATGCGTTTCTGGAAAAACGGTTCGCATATCTGATGAATGCAGGGGAATTCAGCATGGTACCTTTCGGTTGTACCGCATATCCTTGCGTGGTCTAAGCACGATGCGTACATCCACACAATTTTGATCCTTTGCTTTTCTATCGCGCGTGAGAACGGGGATGTAAACCGTAAAATACCAATCGTGATCGTATCGTCGAGGAATAACAACGGGAATCAAAATAGTTTACGGAGTACTATTGAAAAAAAATCAACCGATCGTCGTACGTAGATTGGAAAACATCTGCGGATCACCAACGACGATGCGTGATCAGGAATCTAAGATCGAGCATCGTACTTCGTGCTGTCCTCCGTTGCAGTTGATTCATTAGTAAATACCGAGTCATCGTAACCAAACGTCAAATTCCGTCATTGGAATTTATCACAACCAGATACGTTCCTGTGTCCCTCGAACTATGAATAAATAATTCATCGAAGCAGTCCCTTTCCCTTCGTCGTGGTAACAACAGGCGCAAGTTAAGTGATTTGTCCGAAAATCTTTCACGACGCGCAGCAGATGCATTTTTCGAACGTCGTACGAAGACATTTTGTTTTGTATCGAGTTCGACAACTTTTTCGATCATCTCGTAGTTCACTTTTGGGAGATTCTCGTTGCATTCGTCTCGTTTCGTTTGGAAAACATTTTCGCGGTGACGAACGGTGACGAAGATGAGGTTTCTTCTCGTTCGAGGGAAAAAACGAGGCTCCCGGCGCGGGATCTTTTTGTAATTCGTGCCCGCCTCGTATTTATTTTCGTCCGACTAGGTTTATCAGAAGAAAAGGGTACGGCCAAGAGATTCGTAGTTGTTACAATCAGGAGACGAGAGTCATAAATAGCCAGATGACGCGAGATAATCCAAATCTACGGTCAGAGATGAATCACGCTTTGGATTAAGTTTGCGTCGCACCGCTCCGTCGCGTCTCCGCCGGCCTCTCGATCTAACTCGATCCGGCTCGATCTCGCTCGACGTGACTCGATGTGACTGTCCTGGTTTTCTTGGCGCGGTGTAAAGTTAAGTTAAGCAAGGCATGGCATGGGACATGCCAAGAAGACGTAGGGGCTAACCCCCGGTCCCGAAGATGTATGCCGGCGTACAGCGCGAGACCCTGACTCGGGCGGGTCTCGAGCGAGGCGCGGGGATGCCGAAGGGGAAGATGAATGTCCTGGACCCCGTGTACATCCCGCCGCACCCCCCGTCGTCCGTTCACGGCGTTTTTCCCCCTCTCCCAGTTCGGGTCGCGTTCTTCGACGCCCTTGACGCCCCGCGAGCTTACGAGCTGCGTGGTGCTGCGCGTCGGCGGCCATAATGCCTAGAGATGCACCGCGTATACCACCGCGACCGAATGCACGCGCGGTCGCTAGCTATCCTTTCGCCTATCCGTTTCGTTAGGTCTCAATAAGAACCGAAACGCGGCTCGTAGTTTCCTTCTCGACGATCCCCGGACGGCTCCGCAACGGACAAGGACGGAGCGAGAAACTTACGACGATTTAAATCAATGAAAATTATTCCAAACTCGGCTACCCCGCGTTCTACTACGAACGTGATTAAAATAACACGCGGGCTTCACTGTCGTCGTTCTGTTTACTCGAGCCGCCTCGAGAAATAGAAAGATAAACGCGTTTCTTCCCTACGAATCGGCTTCGAATAACAAAGACGACCCCGATCCCCTTACCCCGACCAATTGAGATGACGCCATCTTATCGTTCGTCTACCATATCGACCACGTTTGCCACTCGGTTTCCAAAATTTCAATCCGTACGGACGAAACCCACCTCTCGTCGTCTTCCCCCTTCACCGTTCGCGATATTCTTCATCGGTTCCTCCGACTAGGATGGCTACTCCAACGCTGTTTGCTCGCCAGCTACATTCCGGACGCTGAATTCCACATGCAGCGATGGAAAACTTCCGTCAATGGCAGTCCTCCAGAGGAGGAATGAATTCCGCCTATGAACCGATGATTTCCCCCATATTCGACCCAAATTTGCAAATGAAAATTGGTATTCGTCGAGCAATACTTCGTGACGAGTCCAGCCGTCGGCTGTACGTAGTAGCTGCAGCAGATTACGGCAATTTGACCATTTCGTAAAGCAACCCCGGGCCTTACGTTTTGCAATTAACGCGGGTCTCGGATTTCTTTTCGCTATTCGTTGCGTTCGGCAGAAGGTCGCATCGGCTATCTTCGACTGCGTCTCCTATCCTTCTGTCTCGCAGCTTTTGATCTGGTCTGAGCTTTTCTTGCTCGGACTCGTTCATCACGAGCTTGAAAAGTACGGTGGTGAGGCTGTGGGGGAATCGGCCGGGGAACTCGGTGTCCATTGAACAACGAATTCGAGATGGAAAGAATTCCATTGATCGAGCGATTCCTTTATCGATGCTCGATTGCCATTGCTGTCATTCCACAATCACCAAAGTCAACTGCAACCATAGCTTCACTTCAATGCAGCGTTTTTCTTGGAATCGAGAACACGACGCAACCAATCAGCGTTGCATTGCGCTTGCATGCTCGAAGAAGTGAGGGTTGCTCGATGGATCAAAGAGGCCAGAGACTGACTTGGAAGAGGAAGACGAATGAAAAGACAAAAAAGCGGAAGAAGAAGAAGAAGACAAAGAAGAAGAAGAAGAAGAAGAAGCAGAAGAAGAAGTAGAGGTAGAACAAGAAGAAGGAAACGAAGAAGAGAAAGGAGAAGAAGAGAGACCAGCTATTTTGATTCCCTTGCACTGACTGTCAGCGAAGCCTGTAAGATGTCGGATAGACAACGAAGCCACGGTAACGCAACGCGCCGCAGCGGTAAGATAAATGTAAAGTGAGAATTCCAAGCGAGTGACGTATTGGCTACTCGAGTACATTTTTCTGAAACATTGTCTGGTCGGACAGTGTCCCAAGCTCGCAGTTCTCGAGTTACGCAGAGAAGGAGAATACTTCTATTCCTGATGCACGTTGATACGTCCATACGAGTCTCAACATTTGTATAAATTTACCAACACGCGAATATAAGGACGAAGGATAAATGGGCAGAGAATAACGAAGTACGAGAGTAGGTACAAGACCCGGAGTAAGTACCCTTCCTCGTCCTGCTCCCCATAACCCCTCGGACACTGCGCGCAGCTGTGCGTGCAACTAACCGACAACGTTGCTTCGTTCCCTTCCTACCCATCTTTCTCTCTTCTTCTCTCTCGTTTTCTTTGCTTTTCGCATGTGCTCAAGCTCAGCCGCGTCGGTACAGTTGATGCACGCGACAACGAGAGAAATACAAAAAGTCGCCGCGAGGTCGGAGGTTTCGAAGGTGGGACGCGGCTTGAGCGATGATCATCCACGAGACACGGTCGATGCTGCGAGCGTAGGTCGAATAGACGTACGACGTTGGTCCCTTAACGCGGATGGAAATCGCGCCGCGGACACCCAGACATCCCCGATGACCCCGTAACTCTGGAAAACATGCGGGTCCGAGTCTCCTCGGGGACGTCGCGTCGTACAACTTTCGTGCCAGCTCGTATCGTCACTTCAAGAATCCCCCGGCGAAGAAAACAGTCGCAGCGGAGATACGAGTGAGACGATACGGAGCACCGCGAGACGAAGGGAACTGGAGGGCTCGAGTCAAAGGAGCGGAGGGAACGTGAGAGCGAAAAAAAGGAAACGAAAGGAAAAAACTCGGGAACGGAGGATCCAGCGGATTTCAACGGCTAATTATCATCTCCGTATGGGATGACGGCAGGAGTGAGATCGAGAGGACGAGGATGACGAAGAGGCAGGAGCAAAAATGGCGATGTGACGGGATGTATTTTCCAACTTCGTACGTGGCCAGAGTCGGGGGCAAGATACATCGCGAGGCTTGGCCTCGGTTGGGTAAAGATGGCGGCTAGCACCGTAGATGAAAAGGAATCTTTGCTCGTAAAGTAATCTCGTTAAGAATATGATCCGGACTTACCTTCGGCACTTGCACGCCAACGAGAAACGTCACGCGTGCGAGAAATGTGGCCGCCGGTTCGCCGCGAAGACGCGTTGCAAATATTTTCCCCGCATCGCTCGCGATGACTTCGTGGTTGTCGGAGAAGATCCGGTCCTTGCCCCCCCTGGGTTTGCGCAGTTAGCACGAAAACGCACGTCGTCCTCTCGCGAGCACAGGAGATCCCTGAATCGGCCGGCTGCAACAAAAATGCGACGTGCTGCAACAAGTTCGTCGGAGGTAACGATGCCAAATCGAATGCCTCCAGAGTCTACCGATTAATCGTAGATACGGAGCAACAGCCTCGGTTTACGGGGGTTCCGAACGCGACGTTTTTCCTTCTCGAGGCAACGGACAACGTTCTCTTTTTCAGCGATAGTTTTCATCGAGGGAGAAAAGCTTGAGAGGAACGCTGCGCGATGCATCGAGCACTGTAGAAGGGAATCGAGCGAAGAAATTACGTAGTTGCCTCGTAAAGCTCCCGAGCGTTTGTATATGCCTGGTCTACTCGTCGCAAGTGAGTTGGTACATGCGATGGTATACATACGAGTTTGAAGATATAGATAAGGTCTCCCTACCCCCACCTACATCTAACGTCCGAGAGTGTAGCCCCCGCAGACCGGAGATTTACAATCGCGAGTGCAAATGCGTGCAGGAATGTCGGAGATTCTCTCTCTTGAGCTCGAGCACTGCGAGCACAGCAACGCTTTTGCGCGCTCGACATGCATTTCGCGTTTGAATTATTCATCGCAAACGACGGTGCGCCGTGGTGCGTTTGTTGGGCGGTAAGGTTGCCTACGCTCGACTCGACTTGGCTCGAGCCAGACAACTAGACCACCTCGGGCTGATACCGATGTCGCACGCTGAAAACTCCGCCACCCGTTTCTCCTGCCAATTATTAAATTTTCGAGTCAAACGCCGTTCCAATTCCGGGCTAAACGGCACGAAATCCACGCGGACGTTGCCCCGTTATTTCTTCACCCCTTGCCACGATCCTCGATCGTCACGCGCGTGATTCTCGTTTTTCAAGGACCTCGTACGCGAGAGCATACTACTGTTTCGGCGAGTTTGCCCCTGGCAACTCGAGCTCCGGTACTTCGCAGCCTCGATTTACGAAGGAGCAAAGAAACTCCAATTATGGAAAATGACTCGAGCTGCCGTCGAAACAGACGGCCTACTAGCTGTTTTAGCTTTATACCGTTGAGCGTTCGTTGTTGTGTAAACATCGCTCGGAGTCTGGTTCATAGATTCTGACCTACTCGAGTGGTTCTAGACTCCCTAGTTATACTCGATGGTTATTTTTGTGAGGGATCTGACTTTATGAGAGTGCGAATGACCGTTTCAATGCACCTGCCTCCGATTCGCACTTTGTCTGTTCCGAAGGCTTCTGATTCACAAAGGAGCGTGAAAATATTCATTCCACCGTGAACGGCTGAAACTCTCGTCAAGCCAGAGATCGGAGTCGTCGTAGTATAATTGTATTTACGACGAGTATATCTTTTCACTTTATTTTCAAGTGCGGTTTTCTGCTGCTTGTCCGGTTCTTTTTACTGGCGTGCTCGTATTCGATAAATCGACTCTAAACTCTTCGCTCTGTCTACCTATTTTCAAGCTAAATTCGAATCTAATCTGCCCAATCAATAACTAACTCACGGCATATTTGAAGGTTTCTGAAATTCGAGACGACAGATTATGCGACTGATCATTTTACGAATCAAAAATATATTACTCTCAATTTTTCTCAAACGATAACTTATTTTGCAGGAAACGAATGCTATCAGAGATAATGTTTGAAACATGATGTTGCGGCGTCGAAAATTTCTGTAGACATTTACGTAGGCGTGTTTCCGTGAAATCGGGAAATCGATTCCGGTATGTTGTCTAAATTTAAGTCGAAGTTATCACACTCGGATAAAAACAGCCCGTGCGAGTAGCAGTGAGCGACTCGGTTGGTCCACTGTGATTTCGACTCATGCTCGAATAAATCGAGACAATAGTAGTTTCCTAAATGCACGATATCATTTCGAGGATCTATGCGAGTTCTCGATGAAAGAGAGAGAGAAAGAAAACATAGTTTTTGAGACGAAGGGGAAAATACCTTTCGACAGGAGCAGGTTCGACTTTGGTAAGGGCTCGTCGGTGTAGGTATCACGAAGGGAGTCGGACCACCGAGCGTCGAGTTCATATCGTAGTCGCGGAGTGTATATTCGACGCGAATGCGGCATACACGGGCTCGTAGATGTATACGAGACACTCTGGAGGAGTGGTTGTCGAGTGACATTTGTGTGAGCGTTATGGGTCGTTTCGAAGTTCGTAAAATGCGTAATTTGTCGCGCGTGGGCGCCAGCCACGCTAAGAGGAACCAAATGTTAATAAGCCAACGGCTGAAATCTGGGGCTACCCGTCGCGTCGTTCCGTGACTACCTTCCGACCTATTTCTTCTCGCGTATTCCATCAGGTTACATCGGCCATTACGACCCTTCGTGTTCCCTAAAGTGCAAGGCCCTTCAGCAATATCCATTACCTCGCGTCGACCCCCGCTCTTCTCGGTCCTGGTAACAGCGACTTCTCCATTTCTAAATCGTGCGATAATTTCATCGTTCGATCAACCGTAATTTCATCATCCGATCGAGGATATCTCCTCGCATCTCCATTTATCTGCCGACTCGTCGCGACAACCTTCGCGACTGATCCGATTCGCCGCCGCGCGGATATCAGTATCGTTGATCCATCGAACGAGCTTACCGATTACCGCACAGCTGTCACGCGAGTTTCATTCGGTTTTTTCTAATTGAAAATGAAACTGGCGCGGCGTGAAGTCTGACATCAATCGAGCCTAGAAAAAACGGCACGTGATGGCACGACGCATAACGATACCGCGCGACCAAGGGGAGGCGAAGAATGTTGTCGGTGCTTTTTTCTCTCCTCTTGTCTTGCTTAATTAACCGCAGCTTTTCTTCCAACGAAAATCTTTTCATCGTCACTTCGCCGTATCTTTCCCTTTCCGAGGGAACACGTTTCGAGATGAAATCGAAGGGAAGAGGCCTCTCGACATTTTTCCCGGAACGAGAGGGATTAGAATTCAGCGGGGCGAGACGCGCGATGGTTCGCAGCCTTCCGACGGCTGTGGAGAACTAGATAAGCGTTCGAAGCTCGCGCGTGTTCGTGCACGGCGTTCGACGAGTCGCCGCTCAAAGGTGGGTACAGCATTAAAAAGGGGTGTTAGGGATATTAAATCTCGATATTTTCCATAATTACCATCCCCCCACCCCAATCCAACTTCTAACCATTTTTCAGGATCGTTTACTCCAACTTTTTTCACCTCGACCAAATTTTAGCAATTTATATCGAAGCCTCGCACGTTTACGGGCTGGAAATTGCCGGACGAGTAACTAATCCAAATTACACGACTCGTTCCAGTCATCGCTAACGAACGTTTTTGAGAAATAAAACTTTACAAGAGAAGATTCGCGAGGTTTCGTGGTAAATAGCAGAATTATATCCCCGTTGCTGGGGAAGTTCGTGAAATAACGATAGAGAAATTCTCCGAGGTAACAGATTGAGGTGTACTTTCGATGAAATGTCACAGATAAGATACTACTGCGAAGAAACTTGTACTCCTCTACGAGGATATTTCACGCACGGTTGTGCGAAATTGTTGAGAAAATCGCGAATGGTCTTTTTTCGTATGAAATTACACTTGGGCAGTGGATGGCATGATTTTATCATCGGCGACACGTTTTTCTCCGGAGAAAGGAACGCGGTGGCGAAAGGGTAGGAGAGCAATTGGCCGTAATCTCGTAGGAGACGAGGGGTGGGACGAAAGACGATCAGAGCTTTCGACGCAGCGATTTGATTGAGCAAAGGGAACGTATATTCCGATTACAATTAACCAGCTGAATCTTCGGCACGGTCTTCTTTGCCGATGATGCGGGCTTCTCGCCATCGGATGCCCTCCATGGCGGACTTAAAAGATATCAAGATGGCGTACTGGTCCAACGGGTCGCCGTCAACTTTTTTCCTCTCTCTCCCTCTCCCTCCCCCCCCCCCCCGCCCCTTCCGCGCTACGATTTGCTCTTTTCAATCCCCTTTTTGCCGCGACCTTTTTCCCCCTTTTTTTTCACGGTTCTTCTGACCCGTTTCACCGTCTCGCTAAATAAAGATTCCTCGACGTTGAGAATTCCTACCTCCGCCTATTACGATGCACCTCGTAACTCGGCGTCGTGCACCCGTTTATTCCGTTTGATTTAACGATCAATTTCCTCTTAAATCCATCAATTTTCGCTACGGATTCGAAACACCGATTTTCATACGGATACATTCAATGTCCTTGCTACACTTTCAAACTCTCAACGCGGTTCAGATTCGTTCGAAAACTCGTTTTGGTATTTGTTCTTCGCGAACTCAACGACTAAATCATCGTTGGAAAAACACCCATTCTTTTCCATCAACTACTACATTAATATTGCCGAGTATTCGAGACTCTTCTGCCCTTTCCAAAGAATGCTAAGATCCGCGATGGAATTAATTATCAGTTCATGTACGATGTGACCGGTAGATCGATCCCGTTTCTCACTCGGACTCCACTACTCGCTCATCTTAGAAGAGTCGGAAATTCAATTCTCGGCATTGACTGTGCAAATTGCGGAGTACCGATCATCCTCGTCCGATCTCAGCACTGAGAAGAGAGAGATTGATTGATTACCTTCATTAATGCCCTAGAAAACTATGGGGCAAAAGTGTAACACGGAGAGAAAAAATATGGGTACAGTTTTCAATAGTAAGTAAGGTTTCTCCTACTTTTCGGATTCGCTGCAAAAATTTACTTGGTTCAAGTTCCTAGATCTCGAATATCGGACGAATGCGACCATTCGTAATAGTCGATGATGAACGACCAAAAACATACCGCACGGATTCTGAATATCCCCACATTTCATAACCAGTTTCAACAAAATGTCATCGATTACATGGAAAATGAATTTACGCGAGGCAATATATTTCTTTTGACCACTCCTAACGCTGCCAATCGTGTGTTTTCCTCGATTCGCGAGGATGCCTCTGGCCATCCAACACTTACCCAGCTATTTACCCCGAATGTATACACTCTTACGAGCTGTTTCGACTATTGTTCGATGTGAAAACGTTTTCATCCATTACGATTAATCCATAACGACGCTATCTTCTAGGAATATGAGAGGAAATCAGACGAATCTACGAGGCTCGCACCGCGATAAATCGTTACTTCTTCTTAGCAGTTCTTCCACGTGACGAGCGAATACTAGTTCGGTAATGGCTGCTTCGTATCCTCCGCTTGTAAATCATTTTTTCTCGACAAGGGTGGGTCGAGGGTTCGCAGCTTCGTCGAATGAGGCCGAGGGATCTCCGGAGCAACGCCGATCGTCACCCCATCGGTCGGACGGATCCGAATCTCGCCCGCGGCACGCTCGATCGAATGTATATTCGCTGTACGGACGACACGGAATATCCCATAATTCCTTCTCTGTCTCCGCTCCGGGTATATCGAGGCTGAGAGAGCGTCGTCGATCAGAATCCCGCGAATTAGCGTTAACGACCGGTTATTGCCGCGTCCATTTGGCCAGTGTACAGTTTCGCTCGTGGATACGAGCTCATAGATTCCCCATATTCAGCTTGGTTACGCAGCCACCCCTACCGCGCCCGTCGTATGGGGATAGTTGCACCGAATCCGACTCGTTACCGTCCACGCGGTAACGTAACGACGCCGGTGGTACCTGGCAACGGCCTCCGGAACTCGGGACAAAGGTCAACCCTCTCCCCGCATTCGTTTCGCATCCATCGAATTCTCCGGAACGATTTTCATCGACTGGCATTTTTTGCCCAAGGACGCGGTCGAAACACCGACGACGCATTTTAACTCGGCAGAATCCTTCCATAAACCAAGAAACCAACGCGTTCAACGTGGATGGGGAAAATCGGGGGTGGGGAAAATCGTGTCTCATCGGATTCTAATGAGAAATAACGCGATCACCGGTTAGAATTTCACCTTTACTTCTTCTTCCTACCACGCCATCCTACTTTCATCAGGAGCTTACATTTTTACTCGTATACCCGATTAGAAATGAGCAGAATTCGACTAAATCATTCGGCAAGCTCGATGTAATCGGAAATCCTGAAGGCAGGAACCGCGCTTTGTGAAAAAATGAAAGCGTCGGTTTTTCGGCTACTCTAATATAAATATGTCTTCGCGCATATACACATAGCGATGGACGATAAAAAATTGTCTCGGCGACTAACGGGCGCGTAAACACGAGGGTACGGCAGACAGACAACAGACAGACATTTTTTCAGGCTTATAAACGCGCGTGATGAATAGCAGATTACGTTATTCGTGCCAGCGTCGTAATCCCTCGGAATCCATCACTCCGTTCCTTCCGTTCGTCCTACCCGATACGATACACCGTTCAACTTTTTTATTTTCGTCGAATCGTTACGTAGCGATCGTGATTTTTGCGATTTACGATTCTCCCGAACGAAATTGGTTCGGCAGTCCAGAGGATTTGTGACGATATCGGAGAATAAAATTCCGCGTCCGCGGCCAGGACCTATCGATAGGATCTACCTAGCGGATAAATTCCGCGTCCACGGTTTCGGCACGATTTGTTTTTTTCCCTACCTGACGACTGGTATCCAACGATGACGAACAAACGAACGAACGGGCATCGACGTAAAAACTTCTCAAGGTTCTCTCCACCCTTGCGCGCTCCCTCGGACCTTGGCCGTTGTTAAAAAAAAGTTTCGGTAAAAAGGATGAAAACCGACCGGACAACCGAAGGCGTTGTTAGGGGTCGCGAGGAATTCCGAGGTCACGGGTTGTAAAAAAAGTGCCTTAGGATCACGCATTTCCTGCAATAGTGCGGGTTCTCGGCTCGATTCTGACGAGCGGAAAACCCTTAAGGGTTGTTAAAAAGTTTGGTAGAAGAAAAAAAGCCGCGTTTAACTCGGTGACCAGTGGGGTGTTTACGACGCGTACCTCCTCCGAGCGTCGTATAACGAGGGTGAGAGGCAACGAGGACTCGGCGTCGCGGCTCGCCCGTTTGTCCGTCGGCATCGTCCTCGCTGCCGTGACCTCGCGGCTGCATAGATACAACGTATAAAACACCAGCTTCGAGGGTCGTTTTTGCCTCTTGTTCCCTTTGATTTTCCACTCACTTTTTTTTTCCTCGATGGCCTTCGAGTTTGCGGACTCAGGAAGCGTGGGGTTAAACGCGAACGGTTTAGTTCATTCCTGACCGTTGCTCCTGCTGCACGAGCCGAACTCGTTACCCATCCGGCGACGCGACGAGCGAGGAGAAAAAGTAAGGATAAAACGAGGAAAAATACGTCGCGACGCGAAGTCAAGTCGGTGTGCCGTTACAACCCTGTAATCATGTCTTTGATCCGAGAACGCGGGACGTTATTCCGATTAAATTATCGTATCCAACGCGACGCGTCGTTCCGTGCGACGACTGGTCAAAGGAGTGGCTCCCATCCGACGCGATATCATTTTCGTATTTTAAACCGCGGGTGAGTATTTTCATCTCGACTTCGCGACGCGGCCAACTCTGCACGATACACGTGATATACGACGGAGAGAAGGTAAAAGAAACTCGTTACGCCTCAACGTCAACCAAACGAATCTGGTACCCAAGAACGACGACTACGAAAACAAGACTCTTCTCGGTTCTTGGACAACTGGAATCGTACGAAACCAATCCCGAGTTAACTTTATTGTTTCCTTTTTTTTTTGTCTTCGAACTACCCTCCAAACGCGCTGTACCCCGTACGTTCGAGAAGGCATGATTCGATAGTATTTTTCTAGTTGCGGTGGTCACGTGGGCTTGGAATATCGAGGGATAGAGAGCAAGTGCTGGACTCATTCACTGATTACGAGAACGATACCCCCGCTTGGTTCTAGGCCTTGTAGCTTAATGAGGAGACCACCTCTGATTGTACGCATTTGCAACCATTTCGCTTCCTGCCCAACGATCATCAGCGATAACCGATGCACGAAATCGGAACAAATTTTCTCCTAAGATCGTTACAACAGCGTTTTTCGCGAGGGATTAGATTCGTACGGACTTGAATAAGTTCCAAGTATCTCGTAGTATACCGAGCGTTTTACTTAAAAAGCCACGCTCGGTGCACGCTTGCTGCACTTTTTGGCGACGTAGCACGGGCTACTCGTCGCTCGTATTGCTGCCAACTGCTCCCACTTGTCATGACAGCTAACGTGTCACGTGACAGCAGTTGGCAGCTATACGAACGACCAGTAGTCCGTGCTACGCGAGCAAGAAATTTGTCGAAGTAGCGCGGCTTTCCGAAAAAGCTCGTTCTCCAAATGCTCGTCAACGCAACGATGACGTTGTGAAAGTGATGCGATTGCTGTAGAGTGTCTCGCGATTTGAAAAGCGTTTTCGAAATGAATCCTATTGCTGTTATACCCCGCGAAGAATGTTCCGCGAGTACAAAGTAGCGAGGGGTGCGTTGCACTCGAGTCTTATTTAAAGGAAGCGTTGTTTTCGTTGGCCAAGGTCGGGAGCTCGTTGTCATATCAATATACCTAAGTGAAATGATACGGCTAGATCGTAAAGGCGGACGGTAATGACGCATTAGGGGGTTACCAGCCCGATTTAGCTGGCTGTCAGACAAAGAAAAGTTCCATCCGCCCCGCTCTTCGCTCGCGCGGCCCACACGCGACTCTTTGACACGCGTAGTATATACACGTAGACAAAATCCACGATCCACGCGTATACTCCTGAGCCCCTTACGTACGTTTTTCCAAAGGCAACACGGCGAGTCGATGGGAACGAGCGCGCGCGCGCGCGAGATGCTTTTTAATGTACGAAACTGCGATGTATATTGCTTCTACTTTCGACGTAGCGCTCGCAAACGAGAGAGACCGGCACGCGAAGACCACGCGATGAAGAGAGAGAGAGAGAGAGAGAGAGAGAGAAGACGGAGGAGGAAGGGGAGAAGTTGAGATGGATGGCATCAATATGCAGTAAGTCTCGCTGTGCTCCATCGCGCCAAGGGTTAATGGAGAAGTGGTCGTGATGAATACGAGCACCTTCCCCATCTCGGTGTACCCTCGTTCTCGTTTCCTCCTTCGTCTCGAGTTCCTCCCTCGTTTCTCGCTTGCGACTAACTTCCCGGGCAGCTCTTCCCTGATACAAGCTTCTTCCAGGTCATTCTTATCCCTTTCCGAAAGGCATTCCCGTCAAGATCCCGAAAAAATCACACGCGTATGGAGACAAATAGTACCTACCTAATCACAAACACGATCGGCCACGTCCGTGAAAATATGCGACAATTTTGTTATTTTTTCGATGATACTGATAACAGTGTGAGAAATTTGTTTGAAGTTCACGCTACGTTGATGTTGGAAGTAGATTTGATTAACGCGAACAAATGTATATACAGTCGGACAGCGTACGTGTCCGACCACGCGCGAGCCTTAATCTACTTCGGCGCTACGTCACCGCATTCGCGATTCTTCTACCGCCTTGCGGTAATTTTCGGCATCGAATGCAAACGAGACGTGATTTGTACGCACCTCGCAATTGCAATCGACACGATGCTTTGGCAATGTTTTTCTCTTCTACTCGGAAATTTTTTCACGTGTTCCAACCGAAAATCGTTCGATGATAAATTATGGCAAAACGGTGGCTTCGTCGTCGCGTTGTTCTAGATTAATTCGAGCCACCGGACTTTGCGACGCCGGCGAGATCGTTGCGCACTCGTTTACGGAACGATCGTCTCATTATTCAGTGCCCGACGAATTGAGAAATTGGTCGTGGTGGTCGCCGTTCAGCCGTTCGTTCGACGACGGCTACCACTTTTCTGATATTCCGTTGGGAAAAAACGGGGCGGTCATGAATCCACGGATTTGGACAGAATCTGAAAACGACTCAGCCGCGCGCGTCGAATATCAATAATTTTCACTTCGGTCGAATCGATTCTCGAACGACCACTCTCGACACGCGTTATACCAACCTTTCAACATTAATCTAAACATTTTTTCAAATTCCCTTTCTGTTATTTCTCGCATTCCTTCCATTTCTCTCCCACATATCGTACTATTTCCCGCGATCTCCGCTTGTTTTTCGATTTCTCGTTCGACTTGCTTCTATTATTCTCACCTTGCCATCTGGTTTTCGTTCTGTCCTCGTGTTTTGTACCTTTTGAGTCAACTTTCACGTCCGGTTTTTGTTTTCGCGGTTTGCAAATCATTTTTCAGTCCTCCTCATCGTCTGCCTTTCAATTCTGACTAACGTTATCGAATCCAGGATCAGATTTCTCTTTGGTTTTTTGATTTCTGCTCGGTCGTTCGGTTCTGATTCGTTTTGCCCGCCTCCCTTTGCCGTCTCAACTCACCTACGATTTTTCAAAATGTCACGCGAGGGGATTGGGAATTACGCGAAAATGGAAGGAATCCGGCGCGTCCCGGTGAGCCGTGGAATTATAGGACGCTGTTTGATCCAGATTCGGGCGAGAAGCGGTATCTAATCGCGACGCGGGCAGCCAGACCGCGCCGTGTAGCGCGACTCGGCGTCGCGAGAGTGAGAGAGACGGCGTCGAACGTCAAGATGGCCGCCAGCCCCACTACGCGCCGCGTGCGCTTACTGAATTTAAACGCGATAGGCAAGGTTCGAGAGCTTCTCGCGCGGAAAGTATACAGCGTACACAACTATCGTTCTATTTTGACTTACCGAATATTTTTAACTTCCTCTCTAACTAGACTCGAGCTTTTTCACGTTTTTTCTCTTATCTTTTCCGCTTTTTTCTCTCTCTCCTCCGAAACAACCAGCACCACCGTCACCGTGCGAACAGCTCCCAGCGTTTGTCAATGCTCGACAAATCTGCTCGCTCTCTCTCTCTCTCTCTCTCACTCTCTCTCTCTATCTCTTTCTCTCTCGCTCGCTCGCTCTCGCTCTCGCTGTCGCGGTCGCTCCTGCTCCCTTCGACCTTCGCCGCGGCGTCTAAGCGTTCGCCTACGTAGGATTCCCAGCCCTTCGACCCAGTGGGCCAGACCAGACCGGAGGCTGACGGATGAACCGGCTGCGGTGGGGTGATCCAACGTTGTTCAACATGGCTGCCGTCTCGCCGGCCGAGGAAGCCGAAACATCATCCCAGACGGACGCCGCGAATATTACCCGATAACCTCACGATTTATCAGTGATAATACGAACGAGTGAGTGCTAACAGTTTCATTGAAGAATCTTACCGCTACCTGCGTACAATTTTCGCCGCGATGCCACCGACTTTCGCACTTCAGGATCAAAACCACGATCGTGACCGAGCCATGACCACGCCCAGGACGCGGCCATCTTGCTTCATCTTGCCGCAATGCATCGCGGGACCTCGGCTTCTCGTCGTGATAACCAACTCCGTGCTACACGTCGCCGACGCAAAGGTATTTCCGCGGACATTTCGAAACGCCGATTATTCCAGACTTTTCGTGCGCGCGTTTGCATGATCCGCCAACGTTGATAACGTATCCTCGCGCTGAGACCGAAAAGCACGCGAAGCTCGTTCCTTTGCCTCGGTCAGACTCGTTGATTATCGCCTAATCGAAGAGGATTCGTCGCGAACAAATTCGATATTCCCGATGCAACGCGGTCGATAATTAGCGTGGCGTTCGGTAACTACCAAGTAGAACGAATCAACGATCGGTGAAGAAGCGATTTCTCGTTGGCTCGCAGCGTTCGTCTCGAATAACGATTTTAGGAGGCGATAATCATCGCTGTTCTCCACTTGTTTTACTTGCGCCCGTCGTACACGGATATTTGCTGCCGCTGCAATCAGATCGAACAATCAATTCTGATCCCAAATTGATGTTTTCCCAGAAAAAAAACTCGAGACGAATCGAGCTTTACGGTTATTAGTTTCACGAATTCGTCTGATTTTAGTTCAACGCCAAATTGAATCATCGACTCTTGATTACTCTCCGTCAAAGGAATTTTTTTTCCCTCGTATCACCCATTTGACAAATCGTCCGAAGCTCGGTTATTTTTTCAACTCTCGTTCTACTATTTCTCGAACAGCCATTCCGATATTTTTATTCGTAGCGATTTGCATTCGAAGCGGGATTCGATTTTGCGTTTTCTTCCTTTTCCCAGAAATTCCATAGAAAATTCTTTTAGATCGTCGCAACGGTCGTAAAATAGAAGGTTCATAGTCAGCAACGGTTGTCTACGTCTAAAAGCTTTCGTGCTAGACGTAAGATGAGAATCCGTACTTTTCAGTATTTTTGGATCGATTAACGTTGTTCCGGCTATAGAACCCCGGACAAGACTATTCAAACTCGATTTTTCCACTGCTTTTAGTCATTCGCAACAATTTAATCATGCGTCTCAATTTCGAGTACTTGTTTGATCAAATTCAAATCTGTCGGTCGATTGGTCTTCCCTATCAAAATTGAGCGAGGTATCTTTGTAATCAATTGTTTTTTGTATATATACGGAGCGGAAATATGTATATATACAACGAACAAAGAACACTATGTTTTTGAAGTTTCCAAAATCGAGCCGATTTTTCGTTAGTTTCGCCACTGAAGATTGGCTCGTAAAACGACGTTGCTCGATGACGCTTCAATCATTCGACCAGAGGGAGGAAATAAGATTTAAGCTGTCGGGAATCAATAGTACCTACCTATGAATTAATAACCTTCGTGATGATAGTAATTCATGTTCGATAAACTCGTGCCTCCGATATCGATGCAAAGACGTAAAGTATGATGCATAGTGGTGTACGTCGAGTGGATTTTATTGAAATTCAGTCCGGCAGACGATGACTCTTCAAGAAACACTACGGCGCACTCGAACGCGAATCTGAATATCGATGACAGGGCCCTTGAGCCCTCGGAGCCACCAATTTCGGTAATAAGCACACGTACCAGCACCTCGCTCTATACGTATACTCGACGCCGCATCCGTATGCATACATATTTATCGATGGGTTTACGCGTAATATATGCGTAATATATATTCCGCTACACGACTGAAGCTACTGAGCTCAAACTCGAATGTTTGTCACGAAACTAGCTTACGTTTGCATCCGCTAAACGAGCGAGAAGTTTCTCAGTTCGGATACCACGAAATTGATCCTTGAACGAAGCGTGAGCGAACTTCGCCAATCACACCCGCCCGTACACCCTCGCCTCGAATTTCTCATATTTGACACCGAGACGTTAGCATTGCAAACGTGTTTCGTTCGATCTAACTCGCCCGCGTTTTCCGTCGCATCCCGTTGCTCCGCTGAGGCACAACCGTATCTCGAAAGCTCGCGTCCTCCGAAAGACGCGTACAACGTTGAAGTAGTCAATTTCCTTGATTGCGGGTATCGCGAGGTGCGTGATAAAAAGATGCTTATTGGGTTATCGAGACGTGCTACTATTGCTACCACAATTGCTATACCGTCCAACGATAATGGAGGCAATAGAACCGATTCGGATGATCGGTGTGGTCGTACTATTATTTGCAGGCATGATGCTCGGAGGATCCAGTCGCGGTCGGTTTAGACACGTGCGAGAGCTCGTATGGATCAAAAAAAAGGACTAGCCCGAGAGAGCAGCGTCAAGTTCCGAAGAGAAGCGCGGTTTTGGGGGTTCGTATACGAGCCTGTGGGAACAAAGTTCGCAAAGTCAAAAGAGATGTAGAAACGAAACTGTGGCTGTGGAATCGCTTCATCCGGCGAAGGAAAGTATATTCGAGGACTATCTGGATATTAATCTCCGCCGAAGTGTATTTCTACATTTGATACAACGAACGGGGGCGTCGTACCCTCACAAATCTGCTCTCGAGGACTTCTCGCCCGATAAACTGCGAGTGTCGACAAAGAACTCTTCGGATCAAGGGGGGCAGAGGAGAGAAAACGAGAGAAAGGAGGAGAAGGCTCCAAGGCAAGGAGAGGATATTTTTTGCCCAGAGGCCGCACTTTGGCTGCTCAATCCTCACGTTGCGCCGTTGAAACGTGTTCCTCCTCTGCGACTCGCGGAAACGGACCGCTTGTTCGACTCGATGCTTTCTGGCCTCGCGACGAACCCACTTCGTCAACGGTTCCCCCCAAGCTTCTCACGCGTCTCACGGCAAATACGAAGCTCTCGCATGCGATTGCCGTGCGGATCTCGCCAACGAGCCTCCTAGTCGCGTAGCGCGTGGGTTTTGTTTGCATACCCATCGCGCTCTTCTAGCCCCGCGTCAGCATCGTCGATGGCTATCCGCAGCATCTTGAAACCCAAGAAGCCCGTTCCCGCGTCTTTCGACGTCTCCGTAGCAACGGAAGCTCCGCTCCTCGATGAACCGACGTCCACGTTCCTTATCTGCACGTAAATCTCGTCGGATGAACGTAAATTGGCGGAACTCGCGCCGACGAAACGAACGCCCTGCTGAATACGATCCAATTTTTGTCTCCTTCCTTTTGGCACTACCGACTCGGGAGCATAAAAATGTCGCGGACAACGGAATTTCACTCCGATTTACAAACATCGCCCACGCCTTCGCCCGCCATCATATTTTTCGAGCCAACTACGCGACGACCAAGCATCGACGAAGACCTCCTTCGGATAAGCGGCCGTGAAACACGTTTCGCCAAAGTTTCCTCCGCGATGCGAATCGCCAATTACGAATTATCCATCCGAGGAAGAGGAATTTCGCCCGGCTAATTCTATCAACCCGATCGCATTGTAGCTATTCCGTATTGTAGCTCGGCGTGCTGAAACTTCACAAATCATCCCTGTGGCTTGTTGAGACCGCTGTTGTGACGCGTCCTACCCTGCCGCAATAAAAACAGCGATAATGGGACCGATTTGCATAGAATACCCCGGAGAATCGGGCGAGAATCGGTCGAGCTTACACCTTGCTACCTGCACTGCGGAGTAGGCGCACGTTTGAAGTCTGAATTACAAAATGTCGACGGACTACGACGCCTCGGTTTCCCAAAAGCATTACAAGCCATTCGTTCAGCTTCGTTCGGTGGGATACACTCGGGCCATAAGTTTTCTTCGCTCGTTGATAATACCTGCGCGCAAGGCGAGGTACGAAGCTCGAGAATTTCACAATACCGATGATATTCGTTTTCGTATAATTCAAACGAAGCCTAGGTTTGCTTCGTGAAGAAACAATTTCTCCTTCTCTCGCGAACGGAAACGCCGTATTGATTTATAGCGTGAAGCTGGCCGCGATCCCGTACATACGATCGGCGCAGGTTAGTGACCCGCGACAACGAACACTCCAACGTTTCATGGTCAACGTACTAAATCTCGGCGGTAAGTATAACCGCAGATAAGATAGCGACAATTTAAGGAGACATTATTTATCACTTGGAACGCGGAATTCACAGCCTATAGGAACCTCCTTTTCTATGCATCGGCCGCGCACCGAATTCCGACGACTCTCTCAATTTCGTAAACGTACCTAGCTCGACGAGCAAAACTTTCGTCCCAAAACGCTAATGAGTCCCAATTTTTCCGGAGTCAATGCTCGCCTCGTTTTTATTCGCTCGTTTCGAGGTGATGATTTTTTTTCACCTTTCTTTGAAAGAATTCGCCGAGAGGGGATATTTCCATCCGTAGTCCGCTGGTTCCCAGCACGAATCGATCATCGATCTAAGAAATCGTTGCGGAAAGTGTCTGAAAATTCTGATCTATCGGTACACCCTCGGAATACCAACTTAATTCTCCGCTGTTCTCCCGATTGCGAGTAAATCGCATCGCGTATTTACTCAGCCTCGAAGCTCTATATTGTCGGACCAGCAAAAATATTGCGAAAATGTTCATCAGTCAGAATCAATGAGAGAAATCATCCTCGTCGTTGTTTTATCACTGCTGTATTTCTGGTCGTGCGTAGCGTAGTATAACGCACGATACTTATTTCGGTCGAGCGCATGATAAAAAAACTTCATCGTCGTCGTATCGTTGCCGAAAGTCCGTTCGTTAAGAAATTGATGATATTATTTTGCAGCTGCGACGATCAGCGAATGCAAAAACGTCACCCTCGTGATTCACGAAAATAAAAGCTCATCTTCGTCCGGTGCTGCTAATTTTACACGCGATGTCGAAAAATGGAGACCCGAAACGTTCGTCGCTGCTCGTTGGGTACGGCGATTGTTACGCGTTCGAACTCGCGAAACTTCGATCAAGTTTGGAAGAAGAGACAAGTTTATCGCAAATTTCGATCGCGAAAAGCGATCGTCAGGACCAACGATTCCGCGTCTTCGATCCGTTCTCGGCGATGACGACGTTCCTCGACGTGGATCTCGCGCGAAACGTCTATTTTCGCGAGAAAAATCAACGACTCGTGAAAATACAGGGTGCGAAGACGTTCCGCGATTCTGGTTAACGAGCGATGATCAATTATTTGATATCCGGAATCAACGGTGCGCGACGATGGCGATTCTAATGAGACCGTAACGATCCGGACGACGTTAATTATCAATGAAATAATTATGGCTTATACAAATAATATCAAAATTATACGACAGCGCGGGGAATATTTTCCGAGCTGGCAGAACTCGGCGGTGGTACCTACTTCGGGGCCTCGAATATATATTCGGCGTGTTGACGAATCTCGAGGGTGAGACGAAGAGCGGTCGGATGCGCGTGACTCGTCCGTTCGCCTACGCGCGTCTACCTGTCTCTCGTATCTCCAGCCGAATTTCTTTCCTTCTCCGTGTTTTTCGTTCCAAGGAGTTGTTAAATCTCCACGGAAAATATGTCTGTATTTATTATCGGAGAGCAAACCTATAACGATCCGTCTTACGTATCTCGCCGGTGCTTTTTATACGCGCAATATATTTTTATAGCTCGCGAGAAATACTCGGGCATTGGTGATGTACGCGCCGATTAATAACGCCTCCGAAGAACAGAAGGTGGTGGAAGAGAAAACGGAATAATAAACTCCGCGTATTTATATCGTACGAATCTTCCGGTAGGCCGCGCGGAATTTACCATTGAATAAAACAATAGATGCTGGATTTTCAATGTCCGCGAGGTAGCGATGCGAACAATTCCGAACTACGCGCTAGATCCGAGCCTCGAGATGAGGATATACATACGAAAATACTAGCCGAACCGAACCTCGGCGATAACGTTCGCTCTTCGATTTTCAACGGCGAGATATCGCGCGCCGTATTTCAACGATCGGCGCGGAATGTAAATGAGCGTCTATTCGCGAATACATTCTGTATTTGTCGAGCCCTCTCCCACATTCCGCATCGTTCGATATTGTTTATTCTTCGACGAAAACAAAACTCGGCTCTTGTTTCCTCGAGCGAAAACGAACCGGCGTTTCCTCCTCACTTTTCGCGTCGTGGAATGGAAATAAGTGTTGTTCCATGGCTGAATACGGGATCGTAATGGCTGAAGCCATTCCAGCTTTGCGTTACGACGCGGACATGGAACTTGCCGCTGCCAACACTCGCGCGCGATCGTCAAGGGAATCTGGCGGTACGGCGTGGTTTGTCAATTAAGCGACCGTTCCACGCTGAATTTCTGAAGTCCATTATGCAATTTGCGTCCTGCACCGCGATTTACGTAGCTGGTCGCGACAAGGCACAATAAAGTGTATTTCCTGAAAAATTCGTGTTCGCGCGACGCGATCCTCGCCGTTGACGAGCGTGAAATCCAGATCTTACAACCCATTGACCGCGATCATAACGATTCGAGTTTTACGACCAGCGGCAGACGCCCCGGATCATCCGCAACACGTTTGAGCACGGAAGCGCATCGAAGATCGCCTATCACGTCTGGCAAATGTTATTCCTGATCTCGACATCGTCGAATGATTATATTGCTGAAAATGCGTAGCAATATTCATTCGCAAACCGAGTTCGATTCATTGGGTCGTTCGCTGAAGCTCGACTCCGCGAGCCAAAGGAACGAAATCAACCAACGAAACGAAGTTTGACGTCCGTCATCGAGTGTTGTCTGAAAATAGCGTAACTCGCTCCGCGAGATACCGGAGGACGGACGGGCTTTCGCATTCGAGGCTTTTTGGCCCCGATGTTGGAGAACTCGGCGGAGAATCGAAGATATCGTTGGGAAATCGCGTGCGAGGCCGTGGTTTTAAGATGCCCGTGGGCTAACCACGAGAGAGAAGAGAACGGGCGGGGTCTCGAGGCAAGGTTCCATAGCTGTAAAGTTACATCGAAGAAGGCAAACGCGTCGGAACAACGGCCACGAATAGATATACTCCTCCCTTCCGAAGTCTCCCGTTCTCGTTCGTCTTGCCCTTTCCCTTTTTCGTCCACATCCATCCTGTCCTCCCGCCCCGAGTAGAGGAACCCCCGAGGTGGCCTTCTTTCTACCTGCGGTCTCTTCGTTCGTCTCTTTCTCGCCTTCCTATGCTTGCCGTATCCCTGTTTTTGCTCTCTACCTTTCGGCATCTCGACCCTCTCCCCGTGGACCCGGGATCGACAGCCGGAATACGAGAGCATGGCCGATTCGAATTCGGACCTGGACGCGAACACCGTGAATATATATTTACGAGGAAGAAACGCGGCGCATGATGGAAGGCAGGGGGGCCACCGAATTCAACGTACCGCGTTCTAATAAAGACATTCCTCTTTCCTTTTCCGTCAAGGTTCGCCGGCCAAGGACTATTGCCCTTTTAATCGAAGCCCCCGGTCGTCACTGCCCAAAGGGCAAATTCTCCTATGGCCTCTCCGCACGCACGCGAGCTTCTTCTACCTACCTACTTCTTCTCGCTCTCTCAACCCTCCGCGGACACTCGTGCGAGCATACGGAACACGCGGACGCGTTTTACGATTTATGGACGCGCGAGAACAACTCTACGCGCCCCACCGATATCGTATATAGAACCGTTTATCTATTTATTAAGAAACTCGCGAGACCTCGGATCGCAGCTGTGCCTCGAGCGAGTAAATCTCAAGGCGGTTGGAGCTGTACAGCTCGTTCTAAAAGACAAGACTCCACGGCGGAGAACATTCGTAACCTGCGAGACCAGATCCGGATAGGAGTCTCTAACTTACTCTTCATCGAACTTGTTGCGAATGAATATTTTTTTTATTGGATCGCAGTCCATTACGAGCTCGTAAGCTTCGCCCGTCCGAGCGCGAGCTTTTTTCAAACTTGCAGCAGTGATATCGGAGACGTTGATCGGAATTGTTCAGTATTCTTTGCGTAAAACGCGCGAGAGCGTTCGCGACGAACGATGATGAACTCTGTGATCGGGCTCGATGGAGCATCGCTGATCTTAGAATTGCAAATGTATCGATTCGTTGTACGAAATGTTCTTTTGCCTACCCACGTGCGGAATGAAAATTGCGGTATAACGCTCTCACGTGCTTCGAGGTGTACGTCGAGTGACACTCGCTTCTCCGACGAGTCGATAAATCAATAGGATTTACAGGATACAACGAGAAATTGCGAGGCGACACGCGACAGGAATGTCTTGCCATCGATCGATCGCTTCATCCGATTGACATTTAGAATAATTCAACGCGATGGGAGTTTTATCTCCGGGTCGTTCGTGCCAACGCTCAAGGATCGCTCTCTTTGATCGTTGGCCTCGATCATCGCGCAGGGAAAAATCGGGAGGGAGAAAAAGGGAGGCCGATGGTATCGTAGAATTTCCGCGAAAACTGGTCGCACAAAGCGAGGATTGTCCGAGTCCCGACTTCGGAGACAGCGAGCCACTGTAAGCTCGGATAAAAGTATCGGCTATTCGTTTTACTGTCAAATCAATACCCCCTTCTACAGAGGCTTCGCGTACGGTCCGATGAACGTTTACCACGTGCTCGACGCTCCGAACTTCGACTCGCACGTTTTTCAGCAAAATAGAAACTTAGATGTTCACGAAAAATCCTCGGACATTC
Source organism: Arge pagana (assembly GCA_963969455.1). Classification (NCBI taxonomy): domain Eukaryota; kingdom Metazoa; phylum Arthropoda; class Insecta; order Hymenoptera; family Argidae; genus Arge; species Arge pagana. The sequence goes on along the minus strand of OZ018312.1, from coordinate 943,140 downwards.
CTCAACCGTCGTGCTAGACTTCTTCAAAGCGCTCATGCTTGGTCTCGCTTCTTTCCAGAACCCATTCTACGCCGACGACTTCGGCTGAAGCAGCGCCTATTTCTCCGCCAGAAAATGGGACACAAATCGCTCGGGTATCGAGATAAGGTAAGATAAAGCTTCTACTACAAATTCTTCCAACACTTTTCACACGCTCCTTCCGCTTCCGTATCTCGAGTATGCGAAGTTTTCACGGACCTACACTCTGGAGGCGCGCGCGTTTCTGAAACTGTGAAGCACGAATCGCGGTATTCGATTGTTTCGGATTTTTTGCATCCAGCGTTCGATTATTCGATTCTGGTCCGGTTTTTTCCCCCTTTTGGAAGACTGGTTGGAGAGCAGAGGAAATTCCTGGACCGTGTTCTCCATCGATTCTTCCATCTCGGCGATGCAATGGCTCTCGTCAAAGTGTATCGACGTCTTCTATTTCTTGGCGCGTAGGTGCGATCTTCCCGCGAAGCCGGACATAAATATCAATCGTAAAGCAATAGCTTACCCGCACCCTACCATTAACTGTAGGCATTTATGGCCATTTATGGCCATTTATGGGCCATTCATTTTGTTTTATGTTTCAATTTAGATGCATTGATACTTGTTTGTTTACATGTAGCTACGTTGCCACTCGCTCGATCACTCCTCGTAACCACCCATTATTATCTGGTTGTTCCTTCCTCGATTTACTTATTGTTGCTCGTAAATTACTTATTGTTTACGCTTCGAGAACTTTACTCCGTTATCGCCTCTGCACTCGCTAGTATCGCGCCACCGCGATCTCTTCTCTCGCAAAAGACCACCTTTTCACGTATCATCGAGAGGGATTAACAAATTGCTGCACTCTTGTTCGAACAACGTCTTATTCAGCAATAATGTACACGCATTCCTCAGAATTCTTGATCTCGCCTCAACGTTGTTTGCGGTAAGATGTCCGTGTCCAAAACTTGAAGAATTTGTTTTCTCACTTAACGATCGACATCCAATCGACACCTTCAACGATAGAGAACAAGTGATTTTTCTTCGTGTCCCGTAATGGACGGAAGAAACGATCGGTCGTGGGAGTTCGGTGGTTTGAGCTTGCGAAAAAATGAATTCTCCAAGAAATGTGGACTCTCAAGATTGACGCTTAACGAAAAGAGCGTTGCAAAAAGTCTCGTTGGGTGATTACTGCTAGAGTGAAAATCCGAGGTCGATACGAATGACGGCGAGTTGAGCGATTTGCAAACGTCAACGCGGCAATATGCGGGGAAGGATTTTTCCCACAACCCGATTGCGAGCGCACAGGGCCTACTTTCGACGGCATCACCTGCTGTCGAGACTAATGTTTTCGAAAATTCATCCGCGAAATAATTATTGGCATTCAGGTTTCACCCAGTTGATTCGACAGTGGTTACGATAATGACATGAAATTGGAACGTGGACGGGGCTCCATAATCGACGGGAAATTAACATGAGCGTTTAAGAAACGACGCGGAATAACACTTTGCTCATGCTCGTTTAGCCGTTTATCTGTACGGACTTGAAAAAAAAAAAAACGCTCGACGTATTCAATTATTCGCCATGCGTTCGGTTGGCCTGGCTCGAAAATTACACGGCTCGCAATTCGAATCGTCGCCGTCACTTTGCGCGTTCGATGGCAAAAATTGCTTCTTCTCGGCAGCCTTCGGTATTCGTCCTCTCCGTCGGTAAGGTAGACGCGCTGCACCGAGCTTTACATTCGCGTTTAAATAAATTACTGGTCGATCATTACTGCCCGCGGTTCGACGGTATTTTCCCAAAGAAGCCCGAGCCCGCGTACGTCGGCACGAGCTTGATCAACTTCCATCGCGCATTCTCATTCTTCTCTTCTCTTCGTCGTCGTTGTATACGCCTCGCGTTCGCACCTCTTCGGGCAGGTAGTTTTTTTTTTCTATCTATCCCCAAGATTTTTCCCCGAGCAGCCATCTAGTCCCGACCCTCGCATTATCGGGTCGCACTTTACGAACCAATGATAAGAACTCGCCTTGCCTACCGAATATTCCCAACGCGAGCTCCATGAGCGGTTGCATCGCGCTGCAGGATGCACCGGTCGCTTGGCACGATCACGCCTACCAATGGAAATTTGTCGATTCTAGTGGAAAATATCGACGGTCACGAGTGCAGTTCCCTGCAGCGCGGTGCGGAACTCCGGGTGATGCGAAAAACGACCGCTAGATGGCGGGAAAGCTCCTGCCGGAGTCCTTAGTTCAGGAGGCGAGCACTCGTCCTGCGACGCGCTGCAGATCGATCTCAGATTTTCGCTTTCGACATTCGTTCGCAGTTTCCGCAGATTTCTCATCGCTGACGGGATTTCAAATCTGATCGCCGTTTATGCTGCATTGTTGGCGAAAAAATCAAGCTTTTTCCACGAAATTGCACTAGGAAGAGTTCCAAGGGTAGAACGTGGAAACATGGAAAAATCGGTCCATCGAAACTGTAACGAACGAACCCTTTTCTCCAGTTTCTTCTCACACTTCTTGTAAACTGTCGCAACTGTCATTACAATAAATATCAGTCACAGACTGATGCAGCACCAGCAGACCAGATAAGAGATACTCGTTACAAAGACTCGCGGTAGAATTCAGATTACAGTCGCATGAAAAGTCTGAAAAATTATTCTTCGTCGACTCGGCGTTGCGTAGATATTCCGAATTATCACTTTTCGCGTGGAAGAGAAATTCAGGGAGGAAAAACTTGCGGCACCGTTCAAAACTATCGCGAGAAGCGATATGCTGATATTTTTCGATTGGAACATTCGTGTTTCTGACTTTGGAGCGAGAAGAAGCGGGATCAGTAAACATTCGAATTTGGATGGACCACGAATCGAGTCAATTGTTGAATTAGTAGCGGACGCACCGAAATTTGAACCGTCAAAGCTTCGTACAGGTTACCCGCAAGAGTTTCGACGCGCTTGAGGCTCGTCCTAACGAAATCGACGTGGTTAACGCATCGTTGCGGCTACACCATCGCGTTCTTACGGTGATCGTTGTAATAAATATGTTTCAGTATTGATGGTGAAACAGGATGTATTAAGTGACCACACAACTGGTCAACGAATAGCCAATGGCAATAGTTGTTTCGCGATACTAGAATGGCCCGGTTGTAGTCTCTCTCGATCGAGTCCGAAGCTAACGAGCGAAACACCGAGAAACCATTGGAGAATTCTTCATCCGTAAAATAGGTTTCGCCACGATTCATCTGATTCGGAAGAATAACTCCGCAAAAACGATGTACGGAAAATGGCCACCGAACGATGGAACGAAGCTCTTCACAGCTGCGGAATGCATTATCTCAGCGATGAAATCCTTGAGCGTTGACCCCTGCGGCGACATCGAACATCCAAAGCCTCGGTGTAGGTCTCATCCTAGAATCCCATAAAAGTATCATCGTCGCTGAGCTCGTCGATTTAAATTCATCTTTCCGTCTCCCCAACGATATCGCTGTCAAGTGTTACAGCAGGCATCCCGACATCCGGCACAGACACGTGACAACGCAAAGCCGTACACTGCCGAGAACGAAATAAAAACGATAGAGTAGTGAAAGCGTTATTATACTACGTTTGTCTCGGCCGATCATCGGAAGATGCTGGCGATGAAAAAGGTGACGCGAACAAGTGGCGGCATGGTTTGGCAAGAATGCATATTCGACGGTTACCAAGCCGCGAGCAACACCCAATCAAGTGCAATGGCCTCTTTCGCGATCGCGTTGAACTTGCAGCGGCCGATGGAACGTCGTACCCCTCGACTCGAGCCTCGCGCCACGACGAGAGAATATCGCCTCGTTACACCTCCTCGCTCTGGTCTTATTTTCTTCTCCTCCGTTTATCCGTTCCTTTTGGTTCGGATTACTATCCCTTCCCTCCAAACCACCGTTCTTCTTTCCGTCTCGGTCTTTTCTCGCGTTATCAATGTTTCTCTTTCATCGTCCGTGTTATCCTTATCTCGACGCGTTCATCCTTCTACCCTCTCCGGGTCATGCTCGTTCTTGTTCTCCGTGCTTTTCACCGATTCTCGAGCTTGCGTTAATCTCTTTCGTCGCAACGCCCCTAGCTTCGTCTTCGCCAGTGTTTGTTTCGCTATTTTTGCTTTCCTTTTCGCTCGGTCCATCGACCTTTGCGTTTTCTTCGCGTCTATTTTTTCTTGTACCGTCATCCGAACTTCTACGTCTCGTGTCTCCCGATTGTAGCTGCAGCCGCGCGCAACCAGTCTCTCTACTTGCCTTCTTCTTCGTCTCCTTTTTCTTTTTCTGCGGTCTCTGCTTTTTCAACCTCACCCCCTGCGCATCACCCTTCCACCATCGCTACTACTACACGTGCACCGAAGTGTCTCGTTCTCCGGCGAAACGTCCGCCCTCGCCGGCGGGCGTCGAATCTGGTGCCCTTTATTTCTCCTTGTATTCGTCGAGCCCTCGAGGGAGATATCCGTCACGTGCGGACCAAACCGCGCGGTATGGCGTCTCCTCAGCTTGGACCTGATTATTCCCGTTCTCCCTATCGCGCGGTATAAATACTTGAATGCGATTTTGCCTCGAATCTTATGACTTATCGGTGCACCGCGAGGCGAATCTCGATACAAGGGATCGAACGTGCATGTAATCGTAAATTCGTCGGGGCAAACTGACCAGCCGCAGCCTCGCGTTGACGAAAGCTTTCGTATACGCTCCTCGCCCGAATTCTTCGAAATTTTCATCGCGAGACCCGCTACCTCAAATATTTTGCTTTCGCTCGTTTATCAGGATAATTATAAGATCCAAGGCTGCTCGAAACTACTTTTCATAATTAGCCGACCAAAATCTTTGCGGAATCTCATCCGCTTTGCCCGGCGCAAGCATATCTGCTCGTGATTTCTCATTTTGGCCATCGTTTCTTAGTCGTGGATTTGATTTCCTCGTTGATTTCGAAACGTTCGTCGTTCTTCGTCGCACCCGCGAAGCGTTCGCGTGGCGAACAATTTTAAACATCACTCGCAATTTTTTCTTCCCAAAGTTTATAAATCATCGTGGCCGAACGATGACGCACACTTAACCGTACGTATCTGGTTGTAGTCACGATCAGCTATCACGAAAATATGATTAGCGGCTGTTAGAGAACCGTAGCAAATCACGGTATCAAAATATTATAGAACGCGATGAATCCTCGCGATGTTGTAACACTAAAAATATGCGATTGTATGATATCTTATTTACATTCGACCTCGCATAATTCAGGCGGAAGATAGCGCCGTGGATATCGATGTTTCAACTACGAATCCGCGACTCTGCAAATAATTTCCGACCATTTGAGTCGTCGTAAAAAAAGCGAATATATCACTTCAACGTTCGAATCAGCGCTAGTGATGAAATATCCTCGAATCCTCGGATCAATCCCATCAACGGGTCGTGGTATTGGGAAAAACATCGCCAAAACTACCGTCGAGCTATCGATTGCTGCGAGGTGCTCGGAAATTGTTGACCCAAACGACCAGAGAGACTTTTAGTTCGGAAACAAAGTCTTCGGCTAACGATTGCTAACGCCCGGTAAAAGTCGCGCGTCATCGATGAGTTCTGCTCACGAATGTATCACGAATAACGCCCAGCGACCTTGTCATCGGCGTCGTTGCGGTTGAAAAGCTTTTGCTCCCGTAACTGCCGGCAATCCGAGGGCCTGCTTCGTGTCCGAGTACTCGACAGGTTTTGACGCGACCTCCGGTATCGGCTATGCCAGAGCCGATCGCGTCGGACGAGGCTTGTCACAGAGTCTCGCTAACGAGCGGCCACGCGATAACGAGCAGAGTATAGAGAGAACGGAACGGTCGGCACATTCTCGGTCGGGTTATCTTTGACGAGGTTTCGAAAGAGGCATTAGGCCCGTTTTGGCTACCCTTCGAAACCTCGTCCCTCCCACCTTGGCCCTTTCGTTTCGCCCGCACACGCCCCCACCATCGCGACGTGTCCGACACGCGCCCCGGTATACCGCAATAATACGAACGGAGTACCTACGACTCTTCGCGATGCCCGCGTTACGAGACGAGAGGCTCTGGTGCCTGCTCGTCAGACTATATCCCTGTCCGAATACCCACCCGCCTTGCCTTCCGCTCTCCGCTCGTTGCTCGGCCTGGTACCCTGCCTTCCTTCCTTCCTGCCTGCTCGCCTGCCTGCCTGCCAGCTTGCCTGCTTGCCGGTCTGCTCTGCCTGACTTTTACGATTCTGTTCAAGTGGTCATAAAAGTGAAGTTTACTACCGTCATGATTGTCAAGCAAACGGGCCGGCCCGCCGCCACCTGTCGGAGCTCCGTGTAAGAGTAGTCCCCAACGACGAAGTTTATCGTCCTAGAATTACTATACGCCCGATCGTAGTGCCGTGACGTAACCGGGCAACCGCATCATCCGAGATTTGGTGTTCCCGTCTTTCGGCTCGAGACCCCCGAACCGAATATCGGGGCAAACGTGGCCGATGCAATCCTTCCCGTTAGGTGATTTTTACGGTCTCCTCGAGTCCCATTGAGTTCGTTTACCCCTCCTCGAACGTTGTTGCCCGGTAGGATGTTCCGCGATTGTTGATTGAGCTGGAATTGCCGTTGATCCGATGGAATCGTCTGTCGCTCGGATCTCCGCGCTGCAAGGGTCTTGGTTGTTGTCGTTGCATAGATGGGCGCGAACGAAGCGTCGTTTGTTCTCGTCAGGCAGGTGCGACGATATGATCGAGGGGCTCGGTGCAACCTATAGCCAACGGATTCGTAACGTAGGAAACCCGGGTGGTATAAGAGCAAATGACCGGGCGGGCGGCACGGAAGGCTTATGATAGGCATTACTCGGATCGTTATGGAATAATTTACGAGGTGCGAACCGCGGGGGCGATAATCCAGCGACATTTACATCCCAATAAACACTCGGCCGATACCAGTGCCTCGTGTGCGGGTTCGGATACGTCCGCGAGGTTATTATACACCGATCGTAAACGAGTCATTGTCAGAATTCTTTCAACTCGGCGTCGCGAGCCTACACGGACGATCTCGCGTGTGTGAGATCGCGAGCAAGATTGTAGGCGTTAAATTAGATAAATGCAACGGCAATGGTGCGGAACGTGCCGCGGAAAGCTAGGAAAAACTCACTTTTACGACAATTTAATTGCGCGGTCATCTAATTGGCCCGTGAAGCATAACGCGGTCGTAAAAGCTTTTACGATAATGTTATTACCATACGATTGCTGGCGGCACGAGACCGGTTATCTCCGCGATTATATCCATTCATCCGCGCTCTTTTGACAGCGTTGTCGCATCGGACTCGCGCCCGTGGACCGTCTTCGCGTGTCTTTCTCGGGGAAGAAGATCCGCAACGTAGATCTGCTCTCGCGATCGCCGGATTTCGCGGCAACGGGGGTCGTTGCGGGTGGAGAACGCGGGGTGCCGTTGCGGTTCGTAGATTCGCGTCGGTCGCGGAAGGTGGCAAAACAGACCGCGATAGGCCGTTTTCAAGGGTGCGAAACGAGCGCGTCGTAATAATATAATTTGAAATCGGACGTTGATGTTGGTCGTTTGAATGCCCGGATGGGTCTGCGAGAGGTTAGTTCTGGGAGCGTTCCAGAGGTGGCGTTCGGCGTCCTCGCTTGCAAAACGCGTGGTCCGTCGCGTGACGGATCTCCCTCCAGGGTGCGAGCTCTCGAGTGGGGGTTGAGAGGCGGCGCTTGTCGGCCTATGGGCGTCGTTCGAGCCGGGAACTACTTTCACCGCGCGTAGGAACTTTCCAATGTAGCGGCGCATCGCTCGCGACGAATTCGATTCCGATTGGTCCTTAACCGGCCCCTCGGCCCGCGGCCCCCGTGCCCGACGTACGTCATCCCGCGGCCTACGATCGCTGCACTCGGCGACCCTTCGCTACCGTCCCTCTCTCTTTTGCTCCGGCCACGTTCGTCGCCTCTTCGTCCCTCTTTTGCCGCGTTCCAGCAACAAACCACCTCGTCGAGCGACACGAACGACGCGCGGTGGACGGTGGGTACGAATTTAATCCGACGGCACGTTGGTTAGTTAGCGGAGCGACCGACGACGGGGGATTGGAAATCTTAGACACGGAACGCGGGAGAGCGAGCGAGGCTGGAACAAACTCGAAGGAGATGGAGAATAGATAGACGCGTGGACAGACAGATAGAGATCGAGCGAGAGAGAGCGAGAGAGAGAGAGAGAGAGAGAGAGAGGGAGAGGGAGACAAGACGATGCGGATGGACGTGGAAAAAGAGAGTCACGAGACGAAGACGAACGGACGCGGAGAGCGAGAGGAGCGAGATCGCGAGCGAGGGGGACGAGAGAGACGGACGAAGGAGCGAGACAGAGCGACGCCGCGCCGGAGCTTGAGAGAGAGAGAGAGTGAGCGACGACGGTGGCGGGTGGGGGCGGGTGGGAGGGAGAGGGACGGGCCGGTTATCGCGCATCGGGAGAGGGGTATACGGCACGCGTGCGAGCGAGAGGGGATGCGGGGCCGTCTCTCTCCGTCGCGCTGGGTTTCCCTCCTTCTCTGTCTCGCTTACTGCTACGTTGACTGGAGGGTACCCGGGAGACTCGCGCGAGAGCGAGAGAGACCGCGGTTGGCAGTCGTACAGAGTGGCGCGGTACACCGGGCGCGAGAAAAGCAGTGTGCCGTGGACCACCGCACTGGCATACCGTGGCCGAGTTACGATTCCCTTCGCAGCCTGTATTTCGCGTACCACTATATACGCCGTCGCCGTCGTCGTCGCCGTCGTCGTCGTCGTCGTCGTCGTCGTCGTCGTCGCCTCACGTACGGAACGACGCGGGGGACTACCGCGGCGCGCCACAGTCGCGCTCGAGTCACGCTGCCGCGTAAACGATTCACCACGTTCGAACGGAGTGCTAGTGCAGTTTTGACCGTCGACAGTCGCGCGCCTCCCCGTACGCTGACTGAATTCCCTGGCCTCTCTTTTCACGCGCGTCAACGCACCACGTTTACCACGATCGCGCATGCATCGACGAGCCATCGACTGATATAACGAATACAATAGGTCGTCGACGCGTTACATTTTCGGAAACGAAACGATCGTGAGACGTAACACGGCAACACCCGCGGGAGCGGGAGAGAAAAATCGGAGATCGCGACAAAAGAAAAAAACAACGTCGCGTTCGAGTTTGTTGTGTACCAGATGTCCTCGGGCGCAAAGTCACGCAACGTGGACGGGACACCTCCAGGAAGCCTCGCGAGTCTGTACGTTGCGTTATAAGCGTACGGATACGGGGGGATTGACGAACACGTGCACGCGCGTACGACGTCGAACTCGATGACTCGTCTGCATCGACGTCGATCCTGTTACGTCAGATTCGTATCGATGTCATCGGTCCCGTCGTGCTCGTAATCGTCGAGGCGCGAGACACGCTTGCGACGAAGGTCGCGTGCCACGGCAACGCGCACGGCACTGGAAGCTCGCGTTTGACGTGCTCTTAGAGTTCGAGTTGGGCCAACTTTTATAGCCCGTCTCGCTGCCGGGTTTTATTGCGCCGTAACCATTTAACGATCACCGCCTCAACGAACGGGACGAACGCGACTATCTCCTCTCCACGCAGACCGTACTACGGGCACCGGTAACAGGACCTGGCTATCTCCGCGTGGGACCCGGGCCTACGCGCGTCCCGCGTCCAACGTATTCGTTGTATACTGTAACGGACCCGTAAAACGACGTCATGGGTCTCGTTTCGAGCCACCCCTGTACGTTCCATTGACGGCATCGAGGCGATATCGCGATATCCTCGCGCGACTATCAAGAGACCGTGGAGAATCGCCCGCGCTCATCCGGCACGTACCATCGCCACGATCGTCCGATGACTTTTTACGACTCGTTAAACGGTTTTTAAACTCTCGCAGCCACAACAGTTGCCCCTCCGCCCCCCATCTAGCACGACGTCGGTGCCCTCCTCCCCCCACCCCCCGCCCTGCCTTCTGTCCCCCTCCTACCTCGTCATCGCCGTGGCTCTTGACTCGATTTCACGGGGTATCCACCGCTCTCTCCCCCTGTCGTGCACGCGCGGTACGAGGCGACGATTCGACCGTACTTAAGAAAGATATAAAATAAACATAACGATAAATTTATCCCCGATTGGTACTCGCGCGCGTCATCAGGACCTGGAAACCGCTGTATCGAATGAAAAACGGATCGCGAGGTCACGCGATAACAACGATCGTCGTTGTAAAATATCAATTCGGATCGGGCCTGGGCACGGGGGACCGGCACGCGGCCCCAGTCGGACTTCCCGCGCACGGTGACTCGGATAGATACGCGCGCAAACGTACAAATGAGAACGAGTGATCGTTGTGGAGATAAACTCGAGGCCGTAACGTTTTTTTGAGTGACGGTGTTCAGTGCAAGTGATTCAAAATACTAGGAATAATGAACTCGTACTTCGAGCAGACGACCGGTGGCTTCTACGGGAGTCACCATCATCAAGCCGGTGCCGCGGCCCAGCATCACGACCCCGCCGCGGCGGCGGCGGCTTATCGCAGCTTTCCACTGGGCTTGGGTATGTCACCTTACGCCTCGTCCCAGCACCACCATCACACCTCCTCCTCGTTGGGAATCCATCCCGGCGGTGGGACCAACACGAGACCACCGCAGGATTCTCCCTACGACGCGAGCGTTGCTACCGCCTGCAAGATCTACTCCTCGACGCCGGAGCACACGACGTCCTCGTATTCCTCGTCGACGAACAAGGACTGCAAGCAACAGGATCAGGCCGCGCATCAGAATGGTTACGCGGCGGTGATGGCCGCGGCAGCGGTCAAAGACGTCTGGCAATCGGCAACCTCCGGTACCAACGGACAAAGTAATTCCGTCGTCAGGCCCTCCGCGTGTACTCCGGAGGGCACGCGGGTCGGCAGCTATGGAAGCCTCGTCGGTGCTGATCCGGCATCGAGCCCCGGCAACAACGGATCCTCGAGATCGTTGGCTTCCTCGTGGAACACCTGCAGCTTGAACTCCGCTGCCAGTCAACCGGTCGCCACGCAACTGCATCAGCAACCCGCCGCCAATCACACCTTCTACCCCTGGATGGCCATAGCAGGTGAGTCGAAAACGATTATTGTTCGCGTCCCAGCGTTTCGTACCCTGCCGGTGTCGTTGCCTCGCGATCCGTGGATCAATTACCACTCGCATTACCATCTCGACGAGGGAGAACACGCGTCGTTGCGCGAGAACCGGTTTCGGTAGGGTTGCCGCGATTAGGTACAGACCTCGAGTACTCCGTCGCCGCGTCTCGATGGAGAAACGACGGGACGGAGGGAGAGAGCAACGATACGACGTTTAAGCGATGGTAAATTTCGCAAAGGCAGAGGAACGAGGCGAAGAAATTTGTTGACGGGACTGAAATCGAATTAGAGAAGAGTTCATCTCGCGTGGTGCTCGGTAACGGCTGCTTGGGTCGCGTTTCCGTAGACCGAGACAATTCCGCGGTGGGCGACAATGAATACCAATGGAAATCGGGGAAGCGTAATTGTCGAGTGACAAACTGTTCGCGTCGTAAAGAGGTAACGAGGTCGTCGTCTAGCGGGTTAGATTTTCTTTGCGAAGGGAAACCCGCTCGGAAATGTTATAAAAACGATCGAACGAGTTTCACGCCGAGCCGCGTGGGTGCGTGAAGTGGGGAAAATTGATGGATCCCGTAAATTTGTTCGTCTCGTCTGGCCCGTTCCGAATAACCCGTGGTCGCCTCGTCGACGACTCGTTTAGATTTTTCGTATCGTTGGTCCTGCGACATTATTATGAAAATCGTCCGACGCGAATTACGGAAACTCGTTCAGAGATCGGATCCCACGATTGCCATTCGCGATGCTACCGTCAACGTCGGAAGCATCAGCTCACGTGCCATCGACGACCCAAGATGAAATAAGACGAAATGGAAGTCAAGTGCGTGTAAAATTCCCATGTACGAATGTTCGTCGGTAAACATTCGCCTACCGCGACATTCGTACTCGCACACAATGCTCAACGAGAGCATCGGAGAGAGAAGGAGGGAGCGAGCGAGAGCGAGTGAGAGTGAGAGCGAGAGACAGTCCGATTGGGGTTCGAGCGTTGGAGTGCCTTCCCTAAACAGGATCGGGGAAGCTCACCCCTCCGGAACCCGAATTCCGGCAGTCAGCTGTTTCTGTTTCTATTCACTTCTCCGTCTATCTCTCCGAGTGAAACGAGGACCGGTGGTCCTCGCCTACCGTTCTCCTCGCGGCCCTCAACGACCTCCCTCTCATCCTCTCTTTCGTACCGATATAATCATGGCTTTGGCGTGCGTGTGACGACGAGCCTAACTCGATCTCTCTTCTCACCGTGTCCTTGCCTCCGCGACCTTTTCACTGTCCTTCGTTGTCCCACATCGTTGCCCTCTTTCACGCCCATTGCTCTCTCTCTCTCTCTCTACCGCCGGCGCATCCGCCAATTTCGCAACGATACCCGGTCCCGGTTCGTCGAAACTTACCGCCACGATGCACGGAATCGTTCGCGTCAGACATCTCCGTGCACGACAGCTGTTTCGGGAAAAAGCGTATTTTCGAACGCTTCCCGTCCAGCCTTTCGAAAATTACGTCAGGGCTGGCCAACGTGATCTCCTACCACCGTGAATCCAACAGGACTAACGAAAGTCGACTGCGCGCAAAATTCTTGCCCCGTCGCGCGAACGAGGTGACCGGCACCCTTGACTCGTATTTGTTCCAGCGATTGTTCGAAGAAGAGGAGAGCAATAAAACTGGAAGGACTACGAGACGAAAAAGCTAACAATAAACGTGAGCACGCATGCACGGCGCACGCCCATCTCGTTGACCCCTGAATCCACTTTATTCGGCAGTCGACCCAGTCCCTACGCCGGGTACATAAAGTACGCCCATTATAAGCATCGGTAGGTTTATGCGACCGTATCTATAGCCCCGTAGCGCGCATAGATATATAGACGTATAAATATATTGCGAGATGCCTTTTCACGGTGACACAGGCTCGAACCTAAAATGGATATTTTACTAGAGCTTACATTTGCGCCACGTTACGTCTTACCCGTCTGTAGATGCGCGTATTGTGTACACGTACCTAGGTATAATGAAGAGATACTCGCTCGCAGCGTCTCCTCACCTCGTGCTGTACCCACAAAAATCTCAACATTCACCCTTCTCCCTCTCCCTCGCCTTCTCCCTCCCTGTGTGAAATATACACAGCTTTCTCCGTAGGACGCGAGACCACTTTCACCGAGCCTTTGCAGATGCGCGGAATATTTATGGTTCGCCATCGAGGGAACCGGAGTCAAGGGTGCTCCGCTACATCTATAGGGTAATTAGAGGGCGTAAGAAGCTGGAGGACGAGGAAGAGACGCTATCTGAAATTTCCCACCTCAAAATGTGCCTCGTTACGCGCCGAGAAGAGCGTACCTTTTTAAAAGTACATTAGAAGAAAGTCCCGTGAAAGATCTCGAACTCGTTAGGTATCATTCGACGTCATTTCCGAGCCCGCGATATCGTCGGACGCCAACACGCGCCTCCTCCCATCGTTCTTGTAACCTCGCCGCATTTCTCCGGGCAGCTCATCATCATCAATTCGCTTCGCGTCTCTTCTTGCAATTACACAAAGAATCGGAAGTCGATTCGAATTGTCCCTACGAATTATGCCGTTCCCTTTTTGCATTTCGCATCACGGCATCGGATGACGCAAACAAAAACAAGTAGACCCCACAAACTATGGTAGATTCTTGGCAAAAGCGTAGGTCTCCCATCAGTGCGGTGATTTTCGGTCTTCGATGGGGTTTCCGTCATGCGCGGAGTACGTTGCCCCGTAGCACGAGGTAACAACTTGCTGCGGGCATATCGAGTACGCTTCGATACGCGCGCGTGTCGACTACGGGAGACGAGCAGGCGTGTATCCAAGACGCGGCAATGAATCGTTATTCGTTCGAAATGGTAGACACTCGTGTCCGTAATTCGATGTAGCGAAAGATTTTCAACGGCGTATATAAGCGGCCGCGAGAGAGGTGGGGGCTCGCGTGGACCCGGCTGTCTCTCTTCGATTCATTACGTTGTCAAAGGCTCGCGCTGCTATTTCGTAGATATCATTATTCATCCGTTCCGAAACTCGCTTCTCGATCCTCGTCCGTTCCACCGCTGTTCGGGCGCTCGTCGAACAGTTTTTGCCAAGTACGAAGCAACACCTCTCGCTAGTTAGTTTCCCGCGCAAATGCCACGCGGTCGACCGTCTCCTTTCGCACGTGTGCGGAAAAAATATGATCTACCGGATACGACAATCGCAAAGCCGCGTCGCGATATCGTTACGAGTCTCGCTAACGCGTTGAACGTTCATTGCTCGAACACGAGGAGCAGAAAATCGTGTAAGCTCGTTAAAAAATAAAAGAGAAACGTACGTGAAAATGTACCTACGTCGGGAGTCGCAACAACACCGTACGTTGTAGGTATATACTCACCCACCGCGTGTGTGGGTATAGGTTCGGTTAGAGCGCGGGGAAAGGTGTCGAGCAAGGTCGGCGTACCTGTGGGAGTTACCTCGTTCAATATAAACCAGCTACGAACAGGGCTGTAACCGTAACGCTGACGTTTACGACGCAGAAATCGCAGCTTCGCTCGTTTCAGCCCCTTGCCGCCGCGCGCTTGCCCGTGCCTTTCGCCGCTTCATCTGACGTCACTCGCCCTCCCTCTCCCGACGTCACGCTATCGTACGGGCCGCGCGGACAGCCGGACGGTAAAAACAGCGCGCGGACGAACCGTCGGTAACGTAGGTCGCTACGCCGCGCTCCGTAAACGCCGAGACTACCTACCATTCGGCGGATTGGTTCCCGAGCACGTGCGCGAGTATACACTCGTATGCGCGAGGCCACTACGGCCGACTACTCACGTGCATTCGAGCCCGAGGATAGGCGAATGTTCGCGTAAATGAGCGATGATGCCAGGATATCGATGGAGGGGGGGGGGGGGGGGGGATGCCAAAAAAGAAGGAAGAAACAAACAGACGGGAGGGCGAAGCGCTTATCTCGCGGTTGTGCCCATGCGTGGACGATGATCGCGGAGGGATTTATAAACTGGCTTGTAAAAACTTAGTTGCAAAATAATTTATGGTCAGAGGTGAACCGTAAAAGGAGGATCGAAGGAATTCGTGCTCGACTCTCGTTTGTTCCACGGGCGAGTCGTTCTGCTTCGAGATGGGCGAGAGTCGCACCCCTGGCCGCAGGTAGCATACCTCGGTTCGCTCCTCTAATTGAACTTGGTTACTCGAAGTTGTAAACAGGAACTACGCTGTCTGGCGCAGTGATTAAACAATGGAACTCGATGCTCATTTTCTTCTTACGTACATATATTCCACTCCCGTTCGCTTTCACGTACATCGTCGAGCGCCGCTTCGCTCCTGCGTCGGCTACGGCAACCCTCGAGACGGTCGACGCGAAAATTCATCGTTACGCGACTACGCACGCGGTTACCTAGGGACGAGTGCGCGGGGCTTAATTAATTTATGATCCCATCGTTAATTCGAAATTTTACCCGAGCTCTTTTTATCTTCGCGGTTTATCGAAGGAGACGATCGTAGTCGAATCGATTACCATCCACGATCGTTGCCGATAGGCTCCGTAATTTCTGAACTCTCATCCTCGCTCGTTTTTACGAGTTGAAACGACAGGTATGCGTGCACCGGCTCATATACCGTTAGTCATATCCTCGCGGGAACTGGCCACTACGGAGCGGACGTACCCCTCGCTACGTACAAAACGACTCACGAACAACCCAATAATCCGAGACGCGGTGTTACGCTCGTAAACCTCCCAATCTCTCGGAAGTCTTCGCTCATCGTTGCTTCGCGATACGTCCTTAATTGATCGGAACAACGGTATCGCGGCTGAGTGACCGGTATCATCGTGGCGCTGGCGATAAGACGCCCCACAACAGATTTCCCCGAGAACTAGCAAGCTGTTTCAGCTACGAGCCCCGTCAAAATCTCGGCATTCGCTGTCCCGTACGGAGAGTCCTGTTCATCTCGCGAAACGCGTGCTTTCTCTTCTTTCGTCAACGCAACTAAATCATATTTGGCTTCCTCCAATTTCTTATTTGTCTTCACGTTACCCGAGCGCACCATTGGAAGCCAATGGCATCGACGGTACATCGGTTACCCGTGATAGATTTGTGATCCCACAAAAAACGAGACCACCGAGCTCGTGAAACTTGCACAATACGCCATATTACGCGCGTTCAAGGTTCCAATATCGATTGGGCTAATTAGTTATTTGGTGTCCACGTGTTTCGCAAGCTGCACGATCACCACCCAAGGTTGTAAACCGTCAGGAACTTCAATTAAAACTAGAATAATACGATGATCCGACGGCACCAGACTGAATCAATCTCCTTCGCTATCTTCGTGATTTGTACCAGTTTCACAAATATATCTTTATCAAACGCTCCTCGGATACCTCGAGTACGTTCCATCCCGCTATTACGACGTCGCGAATCCACGATGGTTCCAACGCTACGAATATATTTCTCTCGATCAGCGCCATGTTCGTTTCTAAGTCGATGTAACGAACGACTCAACGTCGCCTCATTTAATCGCGGTATATCTATTTCCACGGGCGCACGGGCGTGGGTCGTCGTCGGTGTAGGTATCAGAAGACCAAACCATCGACTGTCGTAGAATCAGCATAGAACGTGACGTACGGGTAGTTTTGTATGACTCGAAACGTTCTCTCGACTCGCGTTGGCCCTCATCGTTGTTGGTTCCTACCGATACCATACGCTGTCCGCTGTTATGTACTATCCATTCGAAAAACGTCCTACGATCATTCGAAATCGTAAGACTCGTACATCTAGTATGCTACGTTTCGTAGACTATCCAACGAAGATCGGTCATGGTATCTGCTACTCGCGATTCGGATGCATATAAGAACCCGAAGGAATATCGGACTTCGCGAACGGGGTCGCGCGTGCCCGCGGGATGAACGATGACGCGCGCCACTGCTGACGGTCCCATTGAACGGGCGCTCGATACCAACCTGTGTAACGTTGTAAACACGCGGAAGCGAGCGAACATGGAAGCCGTGTAAACGGAATGTAGCTCTCGAAGTATCGGTACCCACGAACACTACGGTCATTGTAAACGACGAGAGCACGACGCCGTACGCGACAAGGATCCTTGCACGTCGGCGAATGTTACCGCTGGCTACGAAGTACTTCGTCGTACCGGCCTATCACCTTATTACCTACATTCGCGCGCGAAATGAACCGATGCGTTCGTCGATTACGTAAATAATACTCTATCCGTATAATTAGACGTGGGAACGTTTCGGTGGATCATCGTCATTCGTCCAAAAATACATGCTGACCATAAAATTACGAAGCCGTTTCATGACCGAAGTGAATTATACATGTTTCGACATCGCCGCCCATTTTTTCCCCTCTTTGCATGCACGGTCGCCCGCGGATTGCGGATATTAGGCTTCTGCAGCGTCAAATTTATCTCGCTTTATTGTTAGTTTCGCGAAAGATCCGTGCCTCGTGCTCGGACGTACTCTTTTCCTCGTAAATTTCCACTTTTCACAGTCGTAACATATCCAAGATCGCGGTGAATCGAACAGCTTATTGTTTCAATCGGAGGAAATTTGTGGAAGCATCAATCTGCGCGAGTGATGTTCTTCTCCTCAAATGTTGAGATTTACCGCGCACGTGAGACTATCTTTTATACTTTTCCCATCGTAATGCGAGCCGTGATATTAATTAAAAAGCGGTGTTTTGCCCTATAATTTGGTCGTAGGTCTCCTCCGAATGGCTTTATCATTGTGAATCCATCGCGCATAACTCGGATACGTGTCGGAAACATAAATTATCATACGTATTCAACGTTTATCCGGGATAATCGAAAAAATAAAATTCAGTTTGCTGTTCTTCTTCTTTATTTCTTTACAAAAATGGTTTGCAACGAGTTGATCATCGCATGGTTGGTCCTCGGCGGCAACGATCCCCCGCAAGAAATTCTTTGCCAACTTTCGATAACGAATCGGTTGACATTTACGAAAGTCCAATGGAGTCCAACTCGAAATATCATCCCATGAACTCGACCTACTCAGAGATTCTGATAGCTCGACCGATCTAGTAGCTTCCATTGCTTCATTTGCGGCGGGAGTGTAGTATCCGTGGGCATCATACGCTCGAATGGTTCGTTTATGATCGACGCCGCCATTATTCAACGAGCACCTGCCACCCCGAAAGTTCGAAAACTTGACCGCTCAGCCACGTTGCCCAATTGCCCAACGGTTCGGACGATTATCCTTGTCTCCGAAGCGCCACGTAACCGTCGAACGGTCGCATCGCTACTACCCATGGACCCCACAGTGGCAAGACGCAATTTGGACCGCAAGGCCGTTACCTAGGAAAAGAAGAGAAAGAACAAATCATCACTATTTTTCCTATATTCGACAGCCTCGGTTACCGGCGAATTTTTTTAGTCTCAGAATTTTCGATTTTGTTTCAGGGAAAATGAGACTCGCCTAAGTATCCTAGCACATTCCGTGGCCGATGGGTGTAAAGCAAAATGCTCGTTAGACTTTTTTCCCACGTAACTTCGCGAAATGTTTAGAGATATTCGTGGTTCAGAATTTTCAAACGAAACGTTGCACGATGCCGTAAATCGAACACGTAAACAGATATGCGAGTTAGTTTTTGAAAACAAGTGTTTTCCCAGACCGAATTCGGAGAACTTTTTTGCGAGAAGTTCGTAGAAAACAAGCATCAAAATCGAACGAAACGGCAGCAAACGTCGTGACATGACTATCAGTAATATCTCCGAACGAATTAAGCTAGTTTATTGCTGCGCGCGGAAACAAGGGAACAATTGCTACCTGAAAAAACTGAGATTCGTGAGAACGAACGGAATCTCGAATGAAATTAAGCTAACTGTTCGGTTAGATAAGAATTGGTCTTTGTCCGTGCTTAGGGATTTATAATCTTCGTAATTAAGACATTTCAACCAGCCATTACAAGCCGCGTTCAGACATGAACTTTCACCGACTCGAAGTGAAGGCTGCACCATGACCGTCAGACACGCGGTGAAAGAGCAGGGGGATACACGTAGGCCGAACAAAAGGAATTTTGCAGGACGAGAGGAAGGTTGAGGAGAGAAGACAAGTTGCGAGGAAGCATCGATTAATGTCGGTGGTGAAATGGAAAATAAACTATCGAACGGAAAAGGAGAAATACGAAGTTGAAAATAAAATTAAAAGATCAACTTACGCTTGTATCTCTGCCTCGCATGGGTGGCCATTCGTCTCGTTCGTCCAGCGTTGCCAAGCATCGCGAGGAACGAAGATATCCACGCGGAACGAGCGTGCCTACGGAAAAAATGACCATCCGTAGGTGGGTGCGAGAAAAATGGATTCGAGACGAGGACGAGGACGACTCGCGCTTATCGAGCCCGTAAGGTCGAACGGAGTGATCGCAGGTCGCGCGAAACGAACTTAGGTACGAATACGTATCCGCCGATGATCGTCGAACTATCGTTTCTCGAATGCTTTTACCACGTTCGATGGAACAACGATGCGAAGAGCGACGTCAACTCTTCCATACGGGCGCTACGTGACCCATGGCGGCGCTGGATCCACGCGCGTCCATGTGCGCGCACGACTCACCTGCATCTCTGTGGCGTCCTCGCCTCTCGTTTTGTTTACCAGTCTATAGATTCACCGGGAATCGTTTTAGATTCGTGGGAGGCATCGTCGCAGCTCGGGTAAGTAGGGACGCGTGTCAGTTTTATCAAATACGAAGAGACGCGAGATCGTCGGAGAAACGTGCGACTACTTCGCACCTCGTACAACCACGCCTGCTTTAACGTATGACGCGTTGCGCCCTTCGTCCAATCTCTGCTTCCTTCTCTCCCCGTGTGTCATTTTCGCTCTTCGTATATCATTCTCGCCTCGTTTCCTCTCCTCGCCGAACTTTCTTTCTCTTCCCAGCTCCATTCTCTTCCCGGTCTTCGCACGTCTCGTTTCCATCTACCGCGCGTAACTTTTTTTTCCCGTCATTCCCGCAAATCGCGTGTTACAGTTTCGTCGCGAACACTTCGTCGTTTTTTCTCTCCGCGTTTCGGTCTTTTTTTCCGGAAAAAATGTGGGTCGCCGAGGCGGGCGAAGAAACGGGGAGAGCCGTGGCGTACGCATTAGATTCGGCGCGTCGCGCCTCGCGGCGTGGCACCGCGGTGTGGTGTAACACCGAACGCCGCCGAGTTAAACGACGCACTCGATCAAAGCGTTGACAAAAATGATGACGTATGCTCTAACAAAAAGTATTTATCAACGCGGCTAAAGCTGTTGAGATGACAACCGGCGTTACAAGCTGTTATTACGGCGAGCAATCGGAGCCACTGACCCTGCGTCTTCCGCAACTTGTCCGCGAGCAAATATTTTCGGTACGGTCGACGGCGTTGCGTAACGGGAAGAAGATAACAACGAGGCGACTAATAACGACGAACGAACAAAATCACGGACGCAATAAAATTACCTACTCCGACGAATCAC
The DNA here is from genome assembly GCA_963969455.1 of Arge pagana. Lineage (NCBI taxonomy): Eukaryota > Metazoa > Arthropoda > Insecta > Hymenoptera > Argidae > Arge > Arge pagana. The sequence continues at coordinate 922,592 of OZ018312.1, read as the reverse complement.
AATGAATCGCGCGAGCACGTGCGACGCGTGGGCTTCGGGAGCGCCGTGCATAAATCTATACGTAATCGATCGCAATAATCGCGCGACACGAGCGAGGAAAATAACGAGTGCGGAAAACGACATTCTTGGGTTCATCGACGTTTTAATTCTCACCGTGGCGAAATCGGTAGTAATTCCCGATCGAGCGACGCGACGGAGGAAAAACAACAACTTTCAGCGGAGAGATCCTTTTTCCTTGTCGTTTACTCGGATCGAATTTTTACGGAAATCGCGCGCACGGGAATACGTGCGCTCGGTGTGAAGGATAAACCTGAATACGTAATAACGCGCGATTCGACGGCTCGCCTCTGTTTAACAGTCGACAAATGGCCGATCGAGGTACGAAATAGTCTCGATTACACGCCGCAACATCTGGCGAATTATTCCAATTAGATTCGAACGAGAAATCGGAAATCACGTGAAATTGTTTGCTCGACCCGCATTTCGCGCGCGTCCCACTTCGATCATCGTTATTTCGATTCTGATGAATCGCCAACCTTCGGAAATGGTCACCCGTTGCTAGATTTATTTCCCCAAAATTTCCTCTCGCCAGCGAATCGGATCGCTCCGATTGCTCGAAAGGTTTCTCCATCTCGTCGGGTTCTTTTCCGAAAGAAATCCAGCGGAGTGTATGATAATTCGACGTAAGTCAGCTAGCTAGCCGTAAAAGCACGTTCCTCGGGACGGTTCGTGTCCGCTCGTCTGTCCGCACGCTCCGGGCCGGTTGTTGGAACGGTCGTGTGTCAAGGTGCGTCTAGGTGCAGCCCGAGCAACTAGACGTTAAGCCTGGCACCGAAATTCTAGGCCCGACTATAAACCATTTGCTACAACCGTTACGCGTTATTTCTTCCTCTCTCTTGCTCCTTTTTTTTTTAACGGAAAATGTCATAAAACGACCGTCGCCTCGGTTTCCGGGTTCCACTTACAATGGACACGGCGAGATACAGTTACTTTTTACCCTCGCGCTTTCCGAAACTCGCTACCCGGGAAAACTCAGTACGATTCGGAACTCCTCTGGAGACTGACGCGTCCGCGTAATCCAACGATACCGCGATACCGAAACGAGTATAAAAAAAGGGGCGTCGAAACAGGTTGTAAAAATTATTCGTCCAAATTAACTAAGCGAATCATTTGCATAACGGTTTTTTCTTTTCCCGCGAACTTATCGCCGTCTCATCCGAGTTTTCTGCTCCTACTCGTCCCCCAACTTTTTCTCTCTCCCTCGTCTCCGCGAAGTAAAATCTTTCCCATGCGAGTCCGTATCTTTAATTTTTAACACGCGGAATAAAATTCTTCACCGAAACTCTTTTCACTTCGGTTGTTCTCTTCTTCCGAAAACTCTTCCTCGTCGTGCTTATTTTTGCGATTCTATTTATCTCCCTCTAATTTCTTCCTTCCGTACGCTTCGTGAGGATTACTCTTTGTCGCAGCTCGGACTCGCGTTCGGACGACTCAAAACGGCTATTTCAATCGTGATATGAATTTCCTCGTGCGAAACGGAAAGGAATTCGGTGTTTGTTGGGTTCTGATCGATTCGAACGAATCAAGAAAACGCGATTTCGTACGCAGCTCGGTAAATCTGGGTCAACCTCGGTTATTCCCCGTATTAAACAGAACTCATCGAATATCAACGCATTCCGATCGATTCAACCGAGTGAACTCACTGACTCGCGCCTCGTATTCTCTCGTTACCATTCTTATTCCACTCGATTATGATTTCGGTCAAAATTCTGTTACAAACGCGACTCGCTTTAATTATGTTTCGTCGCGTGCCAATAGATTTTTTTTCCTGCCAACGAGAATTCTGACCGGATATCGAAATCTATTTCCAACGAGTCACGATAACATTGCTGCTTGATTTTCCAATACATGCGAGAAATGTGATTTCTTTGAGAGCATCATATTTTCTTTGAAAACATCACGCCGCGATTGAGAATGTGATTGCGCGTTTCGTTTCGCGTATCGCGAGAATATTGTTTTTTTTCCATATACCCGTAGGCTGTTACTTTGAAAAAAAGCGCGTCGCATAGCGGACGTTTCCCGTGCTATCGTACGCATCCGTCGTTTGTGGCTACAGAACCGAGTAGTACTTTCCGATATTTTGTACCGAAGTCGGTGATTCGTGACGAATTTCTCTCTCCGCCTCTGTCTGTTTTTCGATCGCTTCCTTTCTCTCTCGTTGTCTCTCCCTCTCCCTCTCTTTTGCTCTTCCCTTCTCTCCAGCATTCGTTCTGCTACCATAACGATCATCGATCGAGTTTTACCGTGACGATAATTAGACCCAATGAATATTATACAATCGCAGCCGAAACTCTGGCTACAGATTATCCGATGCTATAAATTATTTCGTAGTACCAACTCGAATTTCCATCTACCTCCAAAGTAGAGTCCCGCTTCTTTCGTTAGCTTTTCTATCATCCACAAAGAAAATACAAAAATAAAACCGACTTCTGTAACGAGGAATTATCGACAACGAAGAGGAAGAAACAAGGAAAAACGAAACGAGAATAAAATGAAAAATGTGTCCCGAAGCGGAACATCGGGCTAGACAACGATGAAATCGAGGAGGATGGGAGGAAAAAGCTTCGCGGAGAGGAATAAGGAGAGATTGGGAAACGAGAGCGTAGGCAGATGAATGCTGGGTCGTTGAAGAGTTAGCAATGAAACCCGAACGACGACGAAGCCGAATACAAATGTGTAAAATGCGGAAAGAAAGGGAAATAAAACAGAAACGGTGGAAATGAAAGTGGAGGATGAAGGATCGAAGGAGAGAAGGAAGGGCAGCCGTCGCAACGCGCTTTGTCAGAGGTGGAAACCAGTCGCGGCGACTAGGAGTTCCCGTTTCAATGGATGCCGTTGCTGGTCGGGGAAAAAAATGAGTATCCAAAAGGAAAGGAGTGGAAGAAAATAAAACCGAATAAAACTCGTGCCGCGACATAATCACGCGATATATTAGGCAACAGCTCCGTAAAATTTGGAGAGTGATAAAAAAACCAATCGACGTGATGCAATTTGTGGGCGAGAATCGCGCCAGAAGTTACGTTTAGTTACTCCTTCGACGAAAATTCATCGATCCTTATTATCGTTATTTATTCGACGTCGACTCGATCGTTTTTTTTTTTACTCGAATCGGCAAAACTCCGGCTGATGTCTTGCTCCGTCCGCGAGCCGTCGAATACCCACTCGCGCGGAGTTGCGAGGCGTCGAGGATCTCGGTCGGCTGCGAATACGATGCGACGGCAAACTAACGAGCAGCTCGGTTCGCAATTTGTTCATCGTTGGAATAACGCCGGACGAAAATTCTTCGCTCGAGTGTCGGAACGAAACTTCAGAATTTACGCGGCCACCTGTTTGCACTAATTATATTTGTAGACGACTTGCCTCGTCGATTGTTACCCACCGACCACTCGCGATACGGCTCTCGGTGTGAGAGATTTCGAGTTTCCTCGACATTTTTCCAACGAACACGGCACGCGCGATTCTTATTTTAATCCGACGCTATTTTTGTACGATCGGAACGAATAACTACGAAACTATCAAACAGATTATCATCCGGTTTTCACCGATTCACGGCTCGCTGCCCCGTCAACCATTTTGTCCCAACGCTATTCTCGAGATCCAAACGTGGTATTTCGACGCGCTTTCGAATAAATCTAGATACGCGATAAAAGTTGAACACCACACGTGCTATGCGAAGTTGGAAAACTGTAAATTCTGGAGGTGATAAAAAACGGAAAAATCGTATCGACATTTCGCACGTGATCGGGAAACGGCTGACGGTAAACGCTTCACCGGAATCAATCCGTCTTTGGAAGTCCGCGTGTTCGTTTATATTTATCTCGCACTCGAGTCGCGCTGCTCCGCGTACGACTTTAGCCGCGACTTTGACAAAAAATGTCTAATGACGGTATCGCACAATATTTCACGCCGCTCGCAACCGATGAATCTAAATATTGCTTCGTTCGAGCCGAATGAATTTCCCTCCGCGACGAATCTCGCGCGCCGCCGTACGAGAGAAAACATCGAGCTAACCTCGCGAGCGAGGTACTCAAAAATTGCCCCTCCGTCCCGCGATCACGATAAAAATGTCGGACTTCGGTACGGAACAAATCGCATGGCGGATCTTCCGCTGCAATTTTTTCCCTCCGATGCTTCGTCTCGTCCCTCTCGTCTCCGTATGCCTCGCGCATCGCCACGCGTTCTCGATTTTTCGTGAAACGTGCGAAATGCGCGGGGATTTTTGGCGAAGAATCGCGTAAACATGGGCGCGCGACGCGGGGCGAGGGATCGGGAAACGATCCGGACGTTGGTCGGATGCTATTCTTCTGCATTGAGATGGACGGTGCCAATCGTATGCTAATGGACCCCCGACCTTATATCTTTCTTTATAGCATGGCCAGAGACAAGTCTAAGCTACGAGAAAACACGAGATCGTGTCATCCGACGCGGAGAATGTTGGGCGGGAATAAATAATCGCGCCGCGGCGTGTATAGTTCCGATGTACGTATACACACGCGCGCGCGAGCCCATCCGACCCATCCGAGCTCGTTCCGTCATCCGGGCGCTCGGGAATATTTCCAATAACTTGCGAGAGACCGTATTCCCAATAACTTTTGAGAGAGTATATCGGAACAATTCTCGGAGCCGACGGAGAATGTTATTTACGAGGTCGCAAAATCACCGCGGCTCGACGAGTCGCCTCGGTCGTTTACGGTAGAAAGGAAAAGATCGAACGATTATTACGTACTATATCGACGATTTCGATCGCGCAGCGCCGTCGTTCTGCGTCAGCTCTCGTTTTCCCGAATTTCTTACCTCGTTCGCTGAAACGTTTCTCGCTCCCTCGATCTCCTCGGTGTAGGTACCGAGGCGCTCCGTCGATCGATAATCCTTGCGTCCGACGATTTATTCTCTCGCATCGGCTTTCTTTTTTACCAGATATTTTTACTCCTGCTAGCCGAGAAGATCAACAGGTTTTTTCTTCCCATTTCTAATTTTTTCCCATTTAAATTTATCGTCTTCTCCCTCACGGAAATAGAATTCACGTGTTTTCTCCGCTCAATTTCGGCTGGATAACGTTTTTTCCCTGACAAATAGTATTCCGGCTACTTTATTTTTTAAAATTTATTTTTCATTTGCTTCGATACGTTTTTTTCGCCGGTTTCTTCCTCGCAGAGCTGCGCTCTCGCTAGCTCGAGTTTTCCATACAATAAACGTTGACGATACAAATTACTCGGGTCACGTCCTTGCTCGCGACGAGACGCGGGGCATCGTACAACTACATCGTGCGAGTACTTGACGAACAAGCATTCATCGCGTGCACGCGGACCTGCAATATCGCACTAACACATCGATTTACGAATCCGTATGGTCGAACCTCGATTTATCCGCAAATTTAACTCGATCTCTTCAACTTTTTTCAACGTATATTTCTGATCCTCGACGCGATGATGCGACGGCAAACGAGCAGGTATCCATGCGTCTTCGTACGACCTATCGATTATCCGGAATTATAACATGAAAATCATATGTAATCTCCCGACTAGCCGAAAAAAATCGTACGTGAAATTACTCGCGAGAAAAAATTCGAACGTGTTCAGTTTTTGCGATTCGCTAGCGTCTACGGACTCGCAGAATTCTCCCGTCTACGCGACTCAACTGACCGACTCCTGTCAGGCATCTCGAACTCATCGCTCTCGTTTTCTCCACGAAACTCCGAAAAATCAACCGATCATTGATTTTTGATATCGAAGAGGAGCGTTTTTTGTACCATTCAGGACGAATGATGACGTGGAAAAAATACGCGATGGCGGTCGAATGGGTTCGAGATGGCTGACGGAAATCGGCCAGTTGCATCGCGTCGAGGCCGCCCACAAAAATTTCCCTCGACAATGAGCTGTATTATTAAACTGGAGAGTCTTGGGCAGACGGCAAGACTCCTATTCCCGTGCGCCAACAGAACCAGAATAGGAACTTGTTTCTATAGTTTATGGGTCAAGACAGCCAGGCCAGCATACCACGCGCGTCGTTCGCCACTGTATACCCATATCACGCTTACGTAGGTGCGTTAGCTTTTCACCGTTCTCCGAAAAATCACGTTTCTCGATTATTTAGCCTTGTTAATCGATCGCGAGTAGAAATTTTTTTCGCCAACCCGCGCGTCGCGATTTCCCGAGGCAGAACCAGTAACTAGATTTCTATCGGTACACAATTTTCTCGTTACCCTTACCCGTTCAACTCCGATGCGTTGCGCACCTACGTGGGTATAATCCATTCGCGATAACTTCGCAGGAGTGTATCGATATACTCGACCCAAAACACCGAGTACATCCTGCTCAGAGCCCCCGACTGGAGGTATCCAACCGATCCTTTCATTTCTCGCACACCTCTGCGAAAATATCGCGTATGTGAGAGCGCACGACGCGTTTATCGTCGAGTCAAATTTTCATTCGAATTGATATCTCACCAATTTTGTCGGAATCTTTCCTACTTCTCTACGCCGCGTCTTCGTTATCCGCGATTCGGAAATGAGAATTTCATCACCGTGTGCCAGATGAGATGCGCGACGTTCGACGGACAAGCCTTTCGGAGATTAGGGCGATATAAAAAACGGCGTTTGGAACGTCTTCTACTGGTTATATCGTTCGAGGATTTTCTTATCTCGCGATTAGCTCGATAATTTGATGGGATGAGGAGAAAAATCTCGGTAAATTAATAGCTCGAATCTGGCGAGATTACGTTTCGGAAAGGGGTATTACGAAAGTTATCGAGCCGGTAGATTTTCGAGACCAGCCACGAGGAGCGCGATGCGTCGATACGGCGGATGAAAAATATTTGAGGAATTTTATCGACGTCTCGTCTCGATCGCGGGATCGTTAACCCGTCTCTTCGTTAACCGGTCGAATCATTTTCGGATCTCGCTCTCTCGCTCTCTCGGTTTTTCGTTCTCCGTTTTATTTTCCCATCCACGCGTCGTAATTCGCCTCCGTTCGTCTAATTATTTCGCGTCCCGTTGAAATATCGTCGTCCATTAGGTATAGCACCTGTTCAGACGCGAATTGGCGTGCATCCGATCGGATCTTTTAATCTGAATGGCATTTAGCGTCGTCCGAGTTATTGGGCGGTGAGGCAGTCGCGGTGTAGCGGCAACCTACGTGGCGGGCGGCAGTCGAAAGGTCGAACACGGGAGGAAGCCAAGCCGGTGGAGGATCGTACCGCGAGAGGACGGGAGGGAGGGTGGGACCGAGCACGGTGCGTCCATCACCGACCACCTCTCCTCTATTTCCCTCCACCGTCGCCCGCCGCCGCCGCCGCCGCCGCGGCCGCAGCAGCTCTTGACCCTTTCTCCTGCGGACCTATACAAGCGGCCTGCTCTCCGATCGGCCGGAGGACGCGTCGACCACAGACCGGACGGACCATGAAACCGACCACCTGATGCGACGTGCAATTTGAACCGGAGTAATTTCGAAAAACATTCTACGACATCGTCGCGATTCGCCCCCTCGTATGCGAGAGGGTAGAGCCGATGTACGCGAAATACCGAAGGCTGCGCGATATCCATACGAGAATAGGAGCGTAGTTCCATGTTTCTACGCGGGACAATTCGAGACGTGGGAGAATAATTGGAAAATTCAAGGATTGAAAGGATGCGCGGAGAAGATGCGGATTCACGAAGTCGAACCGTCCAATTTGTTGGGTCGCGTGCTACTCGATTCCGCCCGTGTTCTCGGCATATTCGTTCTCGACTCGAAGCATCCGTACGAAAAGTAGTACCTACTTCTCGATATCGGGAACGTACAGACAGAAGCAGAAGACAGACGAGGCTGTAAACGTCGGAGAGAGGCAAAGATATGCCACGCGGATGATGATTCGAATCGGCGACGTAGCATTTATATCGCCGGATGTACCTGAGATCCGAGAAGTGGATCTGTATTCGGACGGAGAAGCGCCTTCCCAACCATAGGCGAGGCACACTTAACAGCGGAGAACAAAAACTAGCGGTTACAAGAAACGAGAACGTTGCATCTTTCGATCGACCCCAACCGAGCCCCGGCGATGTGGGTACGAGTGGATAAGAAGCTGATCGTACCGTTGAGTTTGGTTTCGAGCTACAATTTACTTCGGGGGCCTACCACTTCTGGTATCAACCAGACGAGAGGTGTTACGTGGCATCGGTGCAACGAGTGAAAAACGCGAGGACCGAACACACGCGCGACTACTACCTACCAACCGCGTATTTGTCACGAAGGGTGGCTGAATTACTTGAAATTGAATTAATACCCGCGCATATATCTCTTCGCCGCGGGATATACCAGGCAGGAGGGTGGTGAATCGCTCCTTCGCGCTACGCCGCCTTTACGATCGAACTATCCTCCTCGTAGCGTCTTCAGAAGTCGCATCGGAGTCCATCCGTGCGAGTCTGTCTTTTCACGCAACAGAAATTCTGATCGTAGCTCGATCAACACGCGCAAATCGGTAGGAAAAATCGTTTTCGGAATTCGTCGAACCCACCCGACGTAAGTTGGAAAATCGTTCGGTGGTAATGGTACGTTTTTTTCCATCGGACTTCGGCTAGCGCGTATTTTCGGCTCGTCGACGGAATAACAGCGATCCTCTTCCGATCGCGCGGGGGTTTGGTTACGCGCGTGTAGGTACTTTACACGGGGGAGCGCCGAGGCGCGAGTCCTAATTTGTGGACGAGCACGCAAAATATAAAAGGAGCGGAATGAAAAAGAGAGGTAGAGAAAGATGGGATTTTTGGTGAGATATTTAAGGGGTGGTTTACGCGCGAGGAGGGAAAAACGCGAGAGGGTAGCGGGGAACTCTCGGGCGGCATTATCGGCACGCGCCGCCTTTGTGTGCTCACTAAATTTGTAGTATAACTACCGGTCGGAACATTCTGCTCGGCCTCCGTATAATCCCGCCGCTGAAAATGTGCGGACGTATATCCAAAGGAGTCGCATTGCTCCGCTCTTCGCTAATCTACGCGCGTTCCGAAAGCGAAAATTTTAATGATGTTTGCCGAACGCCTTCAACTCCGGTTACCGCACGCGGCCCGTAGTACACCTATCATTCGGTACGGGGCCCGTGGTCGTTCGACCGCGCGATATCGCGGCCGTGCATCGAACGGCGGCCCGAGGGGATGAGACGCGGGGGGAGGACGAGCGGTGGACCCGGATGACGAGTGAAATAGATGCCGGGGGTGCGGGGTCGAGAAAGAGAGAGAGAGAGAGAGAGATAGAGAGAGAGAGAGAGAGAGAGAGAGAGAGAGAGAGAGAGAGAGAGAGAGAGAGAGAGAGAGAGAGAGAGAGAGAGAGAGAGAGAGAGAGAGAGAGAGAGAGAGAGAGAGAGAGAGAGAGAGAGAGAGAGAGAGAGAGAGAGAGAGAGAGAGAGAGAGAGAGAGAGAGAGAGAGAGAGAGAGAGAGAGAGAGAGAGAGAGAGAGAGAGAGAGAGAGAGAGAGAGAGGGAGGAGAAACGATCGCTGCGCGGTGATCTTGCGAACGATCGTCGTACCAACTCGTTGTAAATCGCGAAAGGTTGCCGAAGTGTCGCGCAGGTAGCGTGGTATGTACGCGAACAAAGCTGTAGATGCTGTCAGGCACGAGGTCGCGGCTCACCGAACGATCTTCTTGTGTTTCTCTTCCACGGATAACGCGAGCTTTTTCTAACTTTTCCAGAAAAAGATTCGCGCGAATCGTTTTGAAACGCGAGATTCATCGGTCGTAGATTATTGGTAGCCTCGCGATCGAGACACGCGAGGTCACGTAACTTCGCTGTCGAAGAGTAGGATCTTCGAGCGATCGGCCGATCGCAGGACCGATTATAGATAATTCAATTCAGTCAGTCATCATTAGTGATTATAGAGGCTGGTAGGCGGCCGGTCAGCCAGGAGTACGCATTATCCTTACTGGTTTCGGGAAAATCGGCGCCCGGGTCCTCCCTCGCCACGGCATCAGCGGCACCTTCGGCTTCGTTCCGGCGGTTCGCTGCCGCACGAATGCCATCATCACCTGGTTCCGCCCAATCCCTTTTTTCCGCTACAGTCCTCGACGCCATGAGAAACGATGTCCCCATCGTTCCAGAAGCCTTCGGTCCGAATCACTCAAAATCCGGCTACTGCTGTTTCATTACCGTCGACGTTATTCCCAATTCTAGGCTCAAGTACGCTCGAACGGGTTTAAATGACCATATAAATATATATCCCATGGTCGTTCGAGTCCCGAGAATCCAACTTCGGGACCCGACTCACCCGATTCTCCTGCGGGGCGAAGAATTCGTGATTCGCGGTCGGTAAGTTTGTATGTTATTCGGCTCGACGTAACCCCGAAGCAACCAAAACGAACCGCTAGTAGGCATCTCTCCAGTTGGTTGGGAGCCGTCTCATTACCGGATTGCCACAGGTATCACGCTGAGCATTCGAGACCCGGCGGTATCGGCACGATATTGCTTCGAGGTCTGTGAGAAAAAAGTCTCGAATCAACGAGGCGGAATCAGTGGCGTTCAGGGACGCGATGTTCGCGCGAGGATACAGGCTGTCATCCGTCGAGTGGGTGTCCCGACGACGAACGCGACATATCCGAATGCCACCCCCACGATTCGGGATATTTGAAGAAAAATTACACGTGGACTTGGAATAATTACGCGAATGAAATCGATTGGTAGTGAAAAATACTGGGAGTCAAGCTAAGCGTGTGGCTGGCTAGACCTTGAGAGTGCGAGCAAATGGAATGCCTCGAGCCAAGGACAACGCCTTGATATTACACTTGGGAAATATCATAGACGTGCCGGCAATCACAGCGTAGCGAGTCTAGCATCCGGTATAGTTGGAGGATAAACTATAACCAGTTGAGGAGAAGGAATAGCCTGCGAGGTAAGAGAGTGGATGGTAGGTGGAACAGCCGAAGTTGGTCCGGCACCAATGGAACACCTTCCTCGGAGGAAGGTTTATGTATGAGAAGTATGTATGGTAACGCACCCTGCGGTGGCCTTTGCTTTTCTCGAACGACGCGGGATGATGTATGGCGTTACACACATGCATTTCTCTCTCTCTCTCTCTCTCTCTCTCTCTCTCTCTCTCTCTCTTTCTCTCTCTCTCTCTCTCTCTCTCTTTTTCTTTCTCTCTCCCTTCGGCCCACTTCTTCACATCTCTCCACGGGCTCCATTAGGTATTATATCCACCTATGCTTGGCCACAAACCGATCCCAAAAGAATAATAATAAGAACGAGACTATACGCAGACTATTCCTGTTACGTTGCATTCCTCTTGTTTAAACTCGCCGGACCACCCCGATCCTCCACGAATCCTATACGCCACATATAGCACCCATGCAGGGTGAACAAGGGGATTATACATACCTCTATGAGCCACTTACACCGTCGACTCTCCGAACGAATATATTCAATTTCTTCGGAATAACGATCCCGCGATCCTACACCATCGCTGCTACTTCTTCGTGCTCGACGATCGATGCGATGAAGAAGCACCGGCCCCCAAGACTTCGGTGGTGCCTACGAGCGGATGAACGCGGCGGAACGATTCACACGGACGTGCCGGACACGACCGCGAGATATTACGGCGTAGGTGTGATCGATTGTGCACGTGGAAACTGAAAACGGAATAGCCGGATAGTACGACGAGATGGGGGCAGAGAGGGAGGTGGTATGCGTATCACGCGTTTGTTCGTATACGTGCAGGTTTAACGGCGTCACGTGGCACGCGATCATCGAGCCACCGAACGGTCCTCGTGGTATATAAATAATTGTCGTTGTTTCTTTTCCTTTATATCTCCCTCCTCGTCCGGTACGACCAGCCCTTGCCTATGAAGGGCGCGCGTCGTTGATCCGACTCCCGATAACCTGGTACTTCAAAGCGGCCTTTGACCGCTCTTCCGTACCACGGTGGTCTTGAACTCTTCGCGAGTCCCCCGCTACCCGCCCCCCCCCCTCCTCCCCTCCCCTTTTTGCCCTTAAGTTCGTCGATTCCCGAGGAATAGCAGGTTACCTGCGCCAACCTCGCCCGAACATAGGATTACGCGAGAAAATATCAACGCTCCTCCATCGACGCGTACAACGATAGACGCGAGGCGCGGATCTCGCGGCGTGGACACGAGCTCTCGGGCTCTCACACGTGATGGGAAGATGCGGCGAGGAGCACTTTATTTATCGCATTTAAATGAAGCCTCACCGTGTAATTGCGCCTGTGATGCATCAGGATGATTTGCGAGGCGAGCACAGGTCTCTCCGCACCGCGAGGCTTACCCAACGACCACGAACCCAATCACCACCATCACGAAATCTCTCTCCTTCTCTCGTTCTCGCTCTCCTAGTCCATCTCTGGCGCTGTTTCCTGCATCCCCGCGTCCTCGAGTTGTTCGGGATGGAGAACGAACGATATATTTCCGATCGTCTCCCCCTCTCTCTCCCTCGCTCTCTCTCCCCCTCTAATATCTCTCCTCTGATTACGCCTCTCGTCCGTGAATCGTGTGACCAGTAGAATATGCGGTCAAAGGATTCTGAAACTTTTTCTAACCGCTGCATGCTATTCAATTATCATCATTACCCCTGTGACGCTTAATGGTCCGTGATGGTGGCCGTTGTAACGTAATACGTGAGAGTATTTTACTCCAATACAACCGTGACATTCCTTAACGAAGGGGCGCGCCATTGACGCGTCGGTATTGTAGTAGGAACGCGTGTAACGTCTGTCATTCATACGCGGGGTCACCACCGCGCACACGATGAACCCGCGGACCACGCGCGTACGGTATTGTGGAGTGAAAAATTATACGATCACCGTACGCTACGAAACACGTTAACAGAATCAAGCGGCACGCGTGTTTCGGCGTATCAAACCGGGCGGTCGCGAGATATTTCTTCGTCCCGGTTCATTTCGTTGGGTTCTCGAGGGCCTATGTGCCCTCTACGCGATTCATCGCCGCCTCGGTATCGACGCCGCGTAAACGGAAGGCCCACGGTCTTTGGCAAGTATACCGCATCACCGGATTGGAATACCGTGGAAACAGCTAAAATCGCGGTACGCTGTCCTCGATGCTTTCGAGCTTTGGGCAGTTGGCATGCGTTGGCGGCGTGAGCGTTCGACGGTCGGATGGTCGGCGTCACGCCACGCGGACCAACAGGAGTTATGGTTACGGCTACGTCGTGGACGACCGCGGCAACGGGACGGGGGAATTCGTCGGGGCGGGAGGGATCGGGGAACAAAGGCTAAAAATAATATCACGACTCATGGACAGACCAATTTCGTCACAAAATAGGACGGTCAATAACAACCACTTTGTCATCATATTCGAGCCTCGACGATCGAGTTCTTTTTCACGCTACGGCACCGTCGACGCGTCCGTACCGAACAATAATCGCTCGTAACCTATCACGGCCAGGGAGCTCCGGACAGATCTGAAACACATCTTCGAAATTATAGACGTGACCTTATCGAGAATCGCGCTTCGTCTCGACGACCACGCTGATGTTCGGGAATGTTACAGAAAATGTCGAATTTTCGAGTTACGGGAGAGAAGGGTAAAAATTGGGTGAAAACGAACGGGAGGAGAAAGAAGACGACTAACTTATTTGCGCGTCGAGAAGCATCCTGTTTCTTGTTGGCAATATTTAAGGGTCGTTTGTGCGAGGAGTTGCGTGATTCCCGGTCGTGAGGTATCTCGGGTGTTTCGAGGTATTACTTAAATTTAACGGCGAGAATATGTTTTTCCACGTCGAGACTATCGACGGGGATGAAACCGCCAGAGGCAAGTTGATATACGCGGGCGGGATGACAATCCGTGTAACAGCTATCGAGATGCAAGTGGAATAGATCACTGTCTAGTTGCACGCGAGTACCGCAACGGGGAAATTGCATCGTTGCTCGGAAATAGCATCGTAGCAGCAATAATTACCAACGCAAGTCAGAGACAAACGCGTGGCCCGTTGGTTCGCGGCTGCACGCGTTCGTCGCGCGATCGAAGAATGTGTCCGGTCGATGAATAGGAGGACGTTATATTATTCCTACTAATCACCACCTAATTGCGTCCATGTAAATATTCGCTCGAACCTTTGTACGCGTAACGAATGCGAACAGAAATTACAAAGCACTTACACCAACGAACTGGCTCGATCGGTGCGCGTGCCTGTGACTTCACCGAATCCTCCGTTCGATACAATACTATCCGAGCTATAGCCTGCAGTCGCAGTTCCAGGTAATCTTACACGTATTCTCACATCCACGTGCCCGAGAATATACGCGCCCGCGGAACCCCAACTTTTTACAGTCCGATCAGGAATACCGAACAATTAGATCCGATAATTGTGAACAAACAATAATAATAAAAACGACTAATATAATCGAGGGAACAATTACCGGCAGATTGTTATTTTGTTCCGCGTATCGTGCGAACACGAGCGTCATTATTGATAATGAATAATATCGTGTCTTGAATTAGCACACCATTGGGCAGAAAATCGCTTTGCCTTTAGCTTGCATAATGATACGAAAATGCCGACCGATTCTGAATATTTATGTAGCCTTGGTTATTAATGTAGCCGATTTTTTGTGGCGAAATGAACGTGTTATCAGAGGCACGTGGCACGTAGCTACTTTTTAAACGTATTCACGATATCGATTCGACGAGTTGCTGTCGATGTGGGGATTCGAAAGCAATGATTTCGATGTTGCGTATGGCTGCTGGGACGAGATAATTGAGTTTCGATACTCGATGAGTATAGATAATGAAATCGAGATGGATGAATGCTACTGGCAAATAGCTATGTAATGGGGCAGAGCCGAAGGTACGGGTTCTTTCCCCTTGCCGGAACGGATACAGGCCCACCAACTCTGCGGGTATACCTATACATGGTGGCCGTAGCACGTGGTCGGTAGTCGTCAGCCATAAACGGCGAGACAGCCAGTCAACCAGCCGGAAAGTAGAGGGAGATGGAACCAGGAGCGAGGGAGATAGCGAGAGTCCTCGAGTGTAAGAGGGCCTCGTACGGGTGTGGCCTAAGCGACGGAGGAGCCATCTATCGGACGGAGGGTGCATCCGATGGTCGGCCGAGCGAGCGCCGAGTCGGTAAATCAGGGTTCTTGCCCGAGTGACGCAACATGTTGTCAGCACACGCGGGCCCGTTTATATACGATTATCGTATGGAAATCGCGCGTGTGTGCATAGTTACAGAAGTGTTACGATCTGTTCCCGATGCTTTTTTTCGTTTTATGGTTGTCAGCCTCGTCGCGTTGACCGTGCATGATTTTACGACTGCCACGGACGAGGGTTGTAAATTTATTAACTATTATCCGGAGTTTCATTCACGGCTTTCGACTTTATATGGGCAAAGATGTAAAAGAAACCGTCGTAAAAGCGTCTTTCCTAATTGAATATAATTTACGAGTTTCGTGATTTGTCTCGTTAATTGGGATTCCGTGAATCATTATCGTCTGCGTAATTAGCAATTAGACTCTTTTATTGGTCCACGTGAAATCTTTATTATCATTTCAGAGTTATGTTCGATGTTTCGACGATCATAAAATTCGGCTAGGCGCATCTGCTACCTTCACTTCGACAATTCAGCTCCTCGTCGCGCGTGTCCGTTATTTTCTGGAGAATTCTCACATGAATTACTTCATCACCGTTCCGAACTATTAAAATGCACCCGGATCTGGAATCTGCGGTGTCGATTTTGTTCGTCGCCACTCGTATCCCCGATACGCGGCTCTCCCACGGGTTCGAATCCTCCATCGAAAAACCCCGGGAAAATTGTAACACCATAAAGGAGACGGTAGCCGGTAGCCGAAGAGATCATTACGAAACGCCATGGGGTAGGAAGAAGGAGAGACGATTCGGTGTTGACTCGACGGTACGGTACGGAGAAAGGAAGGGCGAGAGGACCAGGGAGTCCAGGGGCAGGCCCTTTCACGAACCGTTTAGGAAACACCCCTGCGGCCATACCTGTGAGCATTATGGCTTCTCCCGTTCACTAACTCGCGGCAGAACCCCATAGGTGTACGATCTCTGCCTATGGAAGTTGAATAAAAAAAAAAAAGCGAAAAGAATAGCTCGGCTAACCTCGAATTTCTTTGGCTGGAGAAAACACAGTCGGTGCTCAACGCGCGAGGACGTCGCTGGTGCCGCGATGCGCCGTGATTTTATTGTTCGCCGAGTTAACGTTACCAGCGAAATCGAAAAGTGGTCGTGCTGTGACCAACGTTGTGATGCTTCCGCGCTGATTGGAAAAAATCGGACGGGAAATGTGGTCGATCGGGGTTTCGAGAGCGAAATTTCATTCGAGTCAGCCGCGTCGAAATGCATTCGATCGCTCGGATTTAGCCGAGACAACTGCGAGCCGCAGCTGGCCGCGTGGTCGAAGGAACTCGCGTGTAACTTAGGCGAACTGGATCAACTTGTTGTGAATCAAACTAAACGGATATATACTTGGATATATATCTCGAGATGCATCAGTGAGTTGAATCAGTTCTATTAATAACGCTCTTTGGCATCAACAACCTTCGTGAAACCGTTCGCGCGAGTACGCGTTACTCCGAGTCTCGCCGCGATGCGACTTTTCCATGGCCCGTCATTCCTTGTCTCGCATAGGACTCCTCGTCGACCACACGACTCGAGCCATCTGACTCGGAGAGATTCTCGCCTCCGCGTCGTCGAAGTACGCAGTGCGGTCGTCGGTCTTCGGCGATGGGTGGGATAAAGGGTATCGTCGGCGCAATAACATCGATGCGATGATTCGAACCACGGACGAGGTCTCAGCCCGACCATGCCCCGAGGAACAAGGTAAACCCGCGAAGTGTTCCGCATCCGTTTCGTCCTTGTGAAAAACCGAGTCGTCGAACATGCGCGAAATTTAGCTTGCAAATACAAGCCTAATAGCCGTTTCTCTCAGCGGTTTCTGCTCGCGGTAAAACGGTAAAGGTACAGCGGGAGTTGGGGAGAGACGAGAGGGGTTGACAAGGATGTGAGATGCCTTTAAGCTCGCATGCTGTTGCAATTAGCAATGTAAATGTCGGTTAGTTAGTTGGCGTGTTCCGGAGGCTATGAACGGCAAGGATGAGAATACAGCGGACTTAGATAACAGACCTCCCAGGCGAACTATCATCTTGGCAAAAGTGATCGGAGGTACGATTCGTTGCCGTTCTCGTTAGTCGATAAATAGAATGCCGAGCATCTCCCGTACGCGAGCGTCCAGCCGGACGAGCTGGAAGACGCGTGATCGTCGAACAGCCGCGATAGCGAAGCAGCCGGCTGCTTCCGGACTTTGCAGCGAGAAATCCGCATCTCGACCCCTTCCCGAGGCTGAACGGGGAGCGACCTCGCGACATTCCAAAGGAAGTTCATTTTAATTTCAACTCGCAACGCCAGCCTCCCGGATAAAGGAAACAACGCAACCATTTCGTTAGATCTAATTACGATGCTCCGTGTGCCGCCTTGCGAAGGGTGCGCTGACGTTGCGAAGGCGACATTCCTACATCCATAACACTCGGCGTTGCCGTCGAGGGTTGTATCCCCATTTGATCCTTTGTTTCCTCGCGCCATCTTCGTTGCTTCGGTGTGACTCGCTAACCTCCGCTAATTTACAAGCAACCAGCGAGTGCTGTATTACTCGACGTCGGATTCACACCGTTTCTCTGTTCCAACGGCTCATCGGTGTTGTTCTCTCTACGTGTCGCGTTAAAGTGCTGGTTCGCGCTTTTTAACTTCCCCGCGAATAAACGTGTGAGCATGATATACGCCGCGTAGTAAAATCGGACGTTGACAACAACTTCCAAGATTATGAAAAAAAGGTGCGAAAGTTGGCGGGAAAAAGTCCAACCCGCGGGAATTAACCACGATCGAGGACGATAGAAAAACTTTGTTCCCATCTACGAGACGAGTAGAAAGAATCGCATGGATACTTCCATCTTTTCCCCTCGCGAACGGACATCGTTCTCACTACGAAACTGCACTTATTGTTCGGAAGAAATTCTATTTCGCAATCCCCACGGATCTTTTTTTTTTTTAACGCTTCCCAGATCCACCGTCCAAACTCGAGTTTGTAGCGTGACTACAGCTACTAGTAATACGAACGTTCATGGCGACTCAATCCTACGAGTAGCGGAATATGAAGTATTTTCTATCACCCCAGCGAAGAATAGTTCAACTACCATAGTGAATCAGCTGAAGATTCGAAAGGATTCACAACGCTGGCGAGCAGATCTCGCTCCTATCTTGGCGAGGGTTATGTTGAACAGGAATATATTTACATGGGTATCCTTTGGATATATATCGGGAATCGTATCTCGATGTCCCGTTGTTCCGAGAAAAGTCTGGCTAGTTACAACTGTATAAACGCGTCTATTTTGTACGGTGGAAAATAGCCGTGCAGCGATGGAAGCCAGGTATATTCCTGGTTCCTCAGCGCGCATCAACGCTTCTCCTGTTACATATTCGCGTCGTTGAATTCCGAATGGAGAAATAGCAGAGCACTCAATCCATGGCGACGAATTCCGCTGCAAGAAGTGGAAAGAAAAAAGAAGGAGCACGGGAATGAGAATGAGAAGGAGGGGGGGGGGGGAGGAGTAGAAGAACGGGAAGGAACAAGAAGGAGATGGCGGCGTGGAAGGACTACGGAGGGACGAGGACCAACGGGAGTTGAATAGCTCTCAGCCATGTATTTCTACGGTTTCTGTAGTTGGATAGGAGATCTCATATATTTATGTACGTGCACCTACATACCCGTACATAGAGCGAAGCGGGTGTGTAGACATAATGGTTGGACTGTACGTTACGTAAAGTAAACCAACTTTTATATACTGGAACGTCTCGTCGTGCATAATACACCGCATCGCGCACATAATGCCCTGCGACTTGCAAACATTCAACGTATATCTCTTATTTATACCCCGAAGCGGATACATGTATGCGCACGGATGCGAGCGAACGCACTTATACCGAATCTGTAACACGGCCCTCGCGGCGGTGTGCGCGCGGAAAGAGATGTAGACGCGGCTAACGACCGTCCCGACTAGTAAAAATCCATAGCCAAGCGAAAGGAGGATGGAAGCGCGTGCCAAAAATCTCATCCACTTGCGAATGCCGTGGACGTCGTTTCGGCGGCCATAGCTTCCTTCGACCACGGTCCCGCTGTGGCTCCGTCGTCGGTTTTATCAGACCCTTGGGACGCGAAGCGCGGGAAAGTCTGGAGCGAATAACCCATTTTCTCCACCGTCGAATTGAGAGATTTCAAAAACGCTTCGGGAGATACCGATCGGCAATTTGACGGACCGTTTAACGCGATGAAAAGAAATATAGAGCGCTCTATGATCGTTCGATCAATTGCGGACGAGACGCGAGCAGCATCGTCGTGCTGCCGACTAGGCGAGATGTTTGTCGATGGTTTTCCATCCCCGTTCGCGGCATTTGACTCGCGACGATGGGTCCAGCCTCCAGATCGCCAGCGTTATCATCGAAAGATCGACGAGTGCTCAACTACTTCCTCCGCACTTTCGCGTCACGGCTGCGAATCCACGCCTCGACCGTTCGTGACACGGTGCGAGGGAACTATTTCGAGCTTTGCTTCCGCAAAACGAAGTAAAAAATACGTGGCGCAAACAACGGACGGGGTACGTGACTACGCCGCAAACAAAGGTCGCCCCGTCGACACGCGCCGCACGCACCGAGCTGACCTACTCGTACGGTCGAGATTATAATTAGGTGTTGCTCGGCCGGACCGGAATGTACGAAAATATGAATCGTGTGTTTTCACAACTTGAAAGTTGTCACGTAACGTCCTCGTGAAATACGATCGAGCGTGGACATTCCCACGCGGAACGCACCTTCCTCGCCTCGGGCCACGACAATTGGTTTGAAATTTTCTTTGTCGAAAAGAAACATTCGTGAGCTGGAGAATTTTCAATTTCCCTCGCGCGACTTTTGCAAAGTTCGACTCGTGGCAACGTCGCTAGTAGTTCTCGAGCCGTGCTACGCTAATCACGATGGATTCGACGGTAATCACGGGATACCGTGACTCGATACACGTTTCACATTAGCATAATCGAGCTTTGCTTGTCATCGTAATCACCTTGATCCGAGGAATTTGCACGCGATCGCAGCAGATCCTAGCAGATGAAACCGCGAATTTCTCGTGGTTCAGAAAACGGGTCATTTTAAGACGGCTGAAAGCTTTGTCGCGTCTAAATTTGCGGATTATAATTTGATTCATCGCTCTCCGAATCAACGAATGCCCGTCACATAATCTTTTTCTTCCAATTTGTCCTTTCGAGTTTCATTAGGTCCCGCGGCGAGGTGACATAGCGATGCAGACATCGATACCAACGTTGACGATCCGACAAACGTGGGTGATAAATTCAGCTGCGCGAAAAGGATACGCCTTTGGAAACGAGGAAGAAATGAAACGAGGCAGGAGCGATTAAAACGAGAATTCAAGGAGGTCGTTGAATCGAAAAGCATCGAGTCGTTAATTCGCGAACAACTTTTTAATAAGCATCGCGTCGTCGGTGCCGCGTGCCAGATGGCATCGGCGTCGTCGAGGTGAAGGTGGCAGCCAAGTCAAATTTTTGCACGATCCTCGTTGTTTTAATTGGTCGATAGGAGGTGATAACAATAAGTATCTGGCAGCCGCGTAATGGTAGATATATTGTTATTAGGGTCGGGAGCGTATATAAATTGGCGAAGAATTTTCCATCCGCCCCTAGGTACGGCGCGTGATATAAGATAGATACGGTGTGGCGTAAGCCCTGTAGAAGAAGGGGGCTTACGTAAGGTGGTTATACCGCGAAGGGGTAGCCACGGAGCGGCGGAGGCGGCGAAGAATGGGGAACGGGGTGAAGCGGGGACGAAGGAATGGCGCGAGGAGCAGCAGAGTCTCGCGAGGGAACGGCGAGAAGAGTGAGAAAGAGAGTGAGAGAGAGAGAGATTCGCCGCCCCCCTCCGTCGTATGAAGGGTAGGAAGCAATTATAACGCTAAATTGAGGGCGAGGAAAATTCGGTAATTAGAGGGATTCAAAAAGGGATAAAAGCTTCCCTCGCGCACCCCTAACGGGAGAAATCTTATACCTTGATGTATGCAATGCTCGGTCGCGTCATCCCGACCGACTCCACGAACGATCATCGTTCTACGATCGAAATATAACTGCCGTTTCATTTCGGCTCTTCATTTGTGGTTCACCGTTTTATTACAGCCAGACACGCGAATCTACGCTTCGATGTAAAAACACGCGGTTCAAACATCGTAGAGACGCGTTCGTCCCCGAATTACCTCGCAGTTCAAACACGAGTCGTCGGTGATAATTGGAAGAAATTGATGCTTTCGGTGCGATGCGCCGAATAAAACCGTCAACTTTGACACCATTCTTCCGTACGTGCTACCAAACTTCGTTGAATATTCAGGAAAAAAATTACAAGCCGTTCGCGTACGTTCGAGTCACCGTAAACATTGAATCTACATGATCGAAGTCGAAGTCCAGCCCTGGCAAAACGTGATGCCGATCTATCGTCCCAGTTCCGTGGATCCTCCTCGTTGCTTTCCGCATCGCGATTTCTGCAGAGACGCCTCTGAGTCGCACCCGCGAGAACTCTTCACCGAAGACGCGTTTGTCCGAGGATACGTCGCGGATCCTACCCGCGCGACTAACTAGCAACAGTCGTCGCGATTTCATCGAGCTTATCGTTACTTTCGTTCGTATCTGCCATCCTTCGAATTGTCGCGAGGGTTTCAATCGCCCACCACGCAACGTTCGACCGCATATTTCCTCCGCTCTCCGTTCCGCGTGCGCTTCGGAGCGGGGAACACGGGCTCCGCGTCTCCCTCCCGCAGCCAGTAGTAGCTAAGAGCGATCGGCCAAGGGTACGGAATTGGGAATAGGGTTAGATAGGTTACGCGCAAACACGGAGGTGGAGCGTGGCAGTCGCATACCTAGCCGTCGGCCAACCGGTCGCTATATTCGCCCCGCGTAGCATTGCGATCCGTCAGAGTGGGTAAACCGAGGTAATAAATTTAATAGGTTTCGCACCCCTCCGCGCGAAGTTTATGGCGCCACCGAATTTCCCATTAAATAAACAAACGCGATGTTCATTACCGTGGACCAGCACGACTTGCCTGGCGTCCTCCGACAATTCGTCCGAATCCCCGAGCGCTCGATGCTCTCCGCGTCCAATGAGAAACTTGCGGTTGACTCGGCAACAAACGATAGAACTACGCAACTTCTGACATCCCGAAGCTTTCCAATCGGGATTCCATCCCACGACGCTCACGCAACGTCAGCGTTCGAAGGATCTCGCGCGAGAGAAATTCATCGTACCTACATCGGTCTGCACTTTGGTCGATGACGAGGCCACGCCTCGCCGTCTCGAAAAAGAAGGAATCGCGTCATCTCGAGTCTCATTAATGGACGAGTATCGTTAATTACGTTCCCTCGAAACGCTACTTTGTAACGAAGGCGATCAATTCCGAAGGCAACGTCGG
Organism: Arge pagana; assembly: GCA_963969455.1. Lineage (NCBI taxonomy): Eukaryota > Metazoa > Arthropoda > Insecta > Hymenoptera > Argidae > Arge > Arge pagana. The sequence goes on along the minus strand of OZ018312.1, from coordinate 900,077 downwards.
GCTTAATCCCTTTCGTGGCGCTGACACAACTCGACGGCGTTCGGATCAGTCGATGCTGCTTTCGCAGCGAGCTACGTAACTTCGTTTCCACGCAGCTGTGGATACACGCTCTCGTCGTTCTCGTCCAACATCCGTACGCGCGACACGTAGGACGCGACGCGCGAGGCTATTCGTTAATTTCACGAGAAGCTCCGGAACGGAAGTCGTATCCATTTTTGGATCGCGCGCGAAGAGGAACGGCCGCGACGTTGATCCTGATTTATTTCTCATCCCCCCCCCCCCCCCCTAAAAGATCTCCGCCGCCGTAAACATTCCGGGTGTTCAGTTTTTCACGAAAATTTGAAAACTTCACCGAGTTATAAAGTTAGGGAGCTACGGTTTAGTTTTCTCGCCGAAACGCTCGCGAATCACCCACCCCGCGTCATCCCCGGAGAGGTAATGGTCCTCACACGTGTTGCCACGTCACGCCCATTTCGGCCTCCCTTCGCTTCCGGATCCATAACGCGGATTCGCGCAGGAAAAGCTCCGAGCGAACGGAGGAAGATCCGCAACGACGCGACTATGCGAGCAGCGGGTGTCGCGCCAAACCCTAGACCTCGCGACCAAGGACCAACCCGGACTCCTGCATATTTAACCGATGCAACGAACTGATGAGAGGAGGATGCTGGTCTACGGGTGTGTAACGCCGTAACTCCTGCTTCCTGATAATTAGCGTATCCATCAACGGAAGCAAGCCACCGGCTAATGCCGATCGTACGTTACCGTTATCACCCGTCCTCTCTCGCTCCCTCCCGCCGCCTCCTTCGCGCTACCCTTCCCGCTTTTCACCCCGTCCGTTCGCCACCCTTTGCGCGTGATCTCGCCGTCTATTTGTAAGCTCCGCGTACGCCTCGCCTCTGGATACGTATCGATAATCAGGTGGTAGACGGTCGGTGGTCAATGTTCGTTCCGACCAAGCGTATCCTCGGCAACCGCCGCGTGGCTCGTCTCCCGATATTATTATACCAGCCAACTACCCAACGACGGGGTATTCGGTGCCGGTAAAACTCACCGTCCTCGTTCGACGATCCTCGCCTCGCGACTGTCAAAGCTCAAACGAAAGTCCGACCGACGCGAGTATTCTCTTCGCACCTCGAACAACTCGTCGATACTCGAATCTTGAAAACGCAGGCACACTCCTCTTGCTTGCCGCTTCGTTCGGAAGCATATTTCGAGGATTTCGAGGGCGCGACTGGAATTCCAGGAGAAAACGGCTCTCTTCGACGTTGGGAAAAGTCGGCCGAAGAGCATCGAGTCGGTGGGTGCGCTTAATCGCCTCGATCGATACAACGTTCCGTCATACAACTCGCATTTGGTGCAAGTCGCGTTACGATGACGAGGAAGTCGCGTCGGTGCGAGTCGTAGGTGGGTCTCGTAGTTATTGTCAATACGAGTCACTGAGCGGTATTCGATTGATCCCCGAATCGCCGCGGCTCCTGAGACGTCTCCTCATAATCGATATTCCTAACCTCCTTCGGCGCAATTTATTGGGTCGTGAATTTTTCGAAAGCGGAGACCCACCGCGCAAGAAAGGGCCAATAAAATTGATCGATAGGTGATCCGTTGCGAGTCGGGAAATTCGGTAGTGCTACGGGGAGAATAGCGTATTTTCATACGCTCGTTTTGATTCACGGGCAAATCGCTGAGCAGCGTTGCGAAATGAAAAATAGGAAGACCGATGAGATCGAAGCTCGCGGTATGGTTATCCGATGCGAGTCTCCTTCGTTCCGCTCGCGCGTATAATCCCCGATGCAAACTTCCATCAACCGTATATATTCCCGGAGTCCCGATGCGCGCAGTCATCTCGTAGACGGGATTCACGCGCGAGACTGGAATTACGCTACACAATGCCCAATAGACAGGTCGTAAGTTGGTTCTCGGTTAGTTGTACGATGCAGTTTGTAACGAGGCACTGAACCAATTCCCGACGGGGTTTCGGATCATTTGCTGGCCAAACGACGCTGCCGGGTAACTAAAACTAACAAGGCGCGTCAGGACGCAAAAACACGAATATCCTTCGCGTCTTTGGCTACGAACCGAGTTTTCCTCTGATTCTGGTCCAAGTAGCGATCGACGCGATACCATACAACGATACTCGCGTCAATGACTGCAAAAATAATGGAAAATATCTTCTTGCTTGTTTCAGGTAAGCACGATTTTTCGCTGGATGAAAGGGTCCGAGCCGAGGGTAAGTTGCGTCGCTCATTCGTTTCGGAAATGCATTTTTTTTCTCTGCATCTACAACCAGCCACGTAGCATCGATGTCGAGAGAAACGACGCGGAGGAACAAGCGACGAAGGACCGCTAATCACCGCGAGTAGGTACCTAGTTATCACCGACTCGGGTCTCGCGTCTGGTTCCGTTCCTTGTTCTCTGCCGACTCTCTTCTGGCGATTTTGGAAAAAAGGACTCCGTAGGCTTGGTTGCGAATCGTTGGAAATACGCGAGGCGAGATCCCTTGTTCGCGAGAAAATCATGGCCGATGTACGAGGCCTGGGAACGAGGAAAGAAGTAGCCCGCAGCTGGCATTCACCCCGAGCCGAGTTTTCCAAGGGTTTGGAAGACTTTGCCGGACGAGTCGCGTTCGGCGTGGTCGTCCTCGAGCCTGAGGGGTGATCGATAAATATTGGTGCTCCCTCTCCCATCGCAGGGGGCTGGATCGGGAGAGATTTCGTGGGGACAGTCGTGCTGTGGTTGCCACCCTTCCCTGTCCCTCGGTGGCGCACGGTCCCCCTTGCTCGTCCTTTTTCTTTGGCGCAGGACGTATGGTGGCAGATAGGTATGCCGTATATCTATCGACGCGAAGAGAAAAAGAGCGAGAGACGCCGTAGAAGAGCGAGAAGAGAGTCGGGATGTCATACGGGCAGTTGAGAGATGCTCGTGGACCGTGCTTCTCTTCGAGTACTGATCGAAACTCACTTTAGCCTGATCCAAAAAGGGAGGATGGTTTCGATTTACGAGGAAACCGGGGGAAACAGTCGCCTCAGGATCTCGGGTTAAGAACACTCGGCGTCGAGCGATCCCCGAAAACCCAGATTTCCGCGACGTTTCGCGATATTCGCGAATCGTGGGAACGTCTCTCGAGCCCCGAAGCGTCGCCTCGTAATCATCCCTGTCCTTCTTTCGGGAGAATAGTAATCCGTCTTCTAGAAATGACAACGCTTCGTCGAGTAAACGGAGAACGGGATGCTTACTCGGTAGAAATACGTAGATCTCGCACCGGCTACGATCTTGATAGCAGCAACCTCTATCGAGGTACTTATTGCTTTATAACTCGTGGAAGAGCACGGTGACGCGGACGAGCATACGATACGCACCGCACACCTTCGACACGTGCCGACTATAACCGCGCGCATCTCGTAATAACGTTTCGTCACGATCATATCGCGCGTGAAATGTATGCGCCGAACGATCTACACTGTGGTTATCGATAAGCGAGAAACAGGTACGCGAGTGCTCGCAGCTCATATTCGCATCTGTACCTCCGATCGCGGAGTATCGGCCCCACCGATTCTCTCGAAACGTCCGATGCGGCAAATCTTCACGTCCATTTTCCGCGAACAACGCGATACGGAGTGGTAGTTTCGGCGATCGAACAAAACTCGTGGCCTATTCCCTCGTTCCCACCTCGCCGACGCGACGTATCTATGTAGATTCATAAAATTGGCCACATCGTTTTTTCGATTTCCTTCCCCCGGCCGTTAGGGGCTTCGCGTCGCGTAGCGCGAGATGAGTTGGATGACGAGGTTCGATGCTTCCCGAGGTGTGAAATGGGAGCGTTAACCATCCGCGTTTCGCACGCCCTCTCTTTCGAGGGGATACCCACGAGCGACAAAACGACGAGCCTCCACCTCAACCTCCGGCTGAGTTTCCTCCCGTTCGCCCTCGAGCGCCCGCGAAGAACGAACTCGTTTGCAGAAACGTTCGTTGAAGCGCGGTTGTTTGGAGTCGATGGCATCGGGTAGTCGTGCCCCGGGCTTACGCGTACGGACATCCGTGAACGTGGTGGTTCGCGACGTAGGTGTGGATACCTATATAATATCGCTAGATCTCGCTTGCCTCGCGAGAAGATCCCGGGGAGGTAAGATAAAAGTTATGCGCTCCGCTATGCGCAAGGGACTCGTACATCACCGGTTGGACGTCTGCGGGGACGTAGGAGCGCGCGAACCACCCCTACCCCTCGCGCTAGCGAACTCGCTCCTTCGCTCCCCTCCCCCCTCCACCGTCCTCTAGCCCGCCACCCTTCCTCCTCGTTCGCCTTTCCACCACTTCGTCCTACTCCACGAGTTCCATCCGCACCCCGCTCCCGCGCTTGCATCCCTCGAGCTTCTACCCCCGTCGCCCTTCCCTCTCATTCCCTTCTTTTCTCTCTCCCTCTCTCCCCCTCTCTCTCTCTCTCTCTCTCTCTCTCTCTCTCTCTCCCTCTCTCTCTCTCTCTTCTCTCTTTCGCCTCTTCCTCTCCCCCGTGTTCGTATCTGGCTATCTCGCATCCCCAGACACGTCGCCTGCACCCGCGCCCGTCTTTTCTTCGTGATATATCCTCGGATATATCATCGGTTCACCTACATAGAAAATCCCGAAGCAGGCGGCACGTAAGGCGAACGAAAACACCTACGCCTAGACTCACGCGTACGCGCCTTGTTTGTCATATTTATTCACGTAGATCTACGCAACCTACTACTGGGCGTGGCAAAGACAACTCGAATGATTGCCCATTCGAGTGCCTCCGACAATCTCGCGATTTATCACTCGGGCATTCTTTTTCGTTCCCGATAAATGCGATCGTCGACGCGTGAAACGTTGCGGCGTACCGATAACTCGGAAACGGATTTCGCTGCAGCCTCTTCGCAATTATATCGTTACGCGCTCGGTGCTAACGCTGTCGACGCGAATACGCGGCATATTATTGCGAGCCTCCGTAGTTCAACCGAAGTACCAGCTGCCACGTTTTATCCGCGAGGCTGATGGCGCGTGAACTAATTTTACACCCGAGAAACACTTACTTATCGAGCCAGGGTAGAGTAATTAGGAGTGATTTAGAGAAAGTTCGACTTCTCGGAGACGCTGATAAAACGAGGAGGCATACATACCTACGCGGGCTCCGCGATCCTCCGCGCATTCCTCGAGCATGCGAGGTACCCTCCGTACGCGCGAGACCGTGGCTCGCTGTTTCCGGGAAAATAATTTCACCGGACGTTTTCTCACCCCAAACTTTTGTTTCGCTCCGCATCGTTCCGAGGCGAGTGTTCTTCTGCCTCGTGATCTTCCTCGAACGCGTTGTTGGCCTCGTCCTCGGCGATTACCCCGGACTTGGACCGGGACCAGCCTCTCTTTGACTTCTCGCGCCTCGGTTTTCCTGCCGCTCGTTCGAAAATGCAATGTTCGTACGCGCTATCGACGAACGTTATCCACGCATAAATTAGGAGAGGAGTAGAACGAGGGAGGATGAGCGGGTCTCACGGCGCGATCCTCTTCTCTATTTACATATAGATGCTGCCTTCCCGCGAAGGTATACGTCCGTTATATTCCCCTCTCTTCTTTGTTACGGCCGATTTAATTATTCGACGTCAATAAGATTCTCTGCTCCAATAAATAAATTGTCGAGGAAGGCCGACATTTTTCTTGCCAAACGGATAAGGGGATGCAATTTCAACTTTTCAGTTCCGATTACCATCCACCTGATCATTCGATTCACGAAAACCGATGACGAGCTCTGAAAAAGATCCGTTTCCAATCCACTTTACGTTTCTTTACATTTTTTCTTGAATAATTCCGGAAAGTTTCGAAGATTTGGCTAGAAATTTGGATTTTGTCGACCCTGATGCTGCGAAATCGTAATGCTATGCTCGAACGGAGATGGAATCGTTCCTCGAAATAATAACAGCCCGATTCTGATCGTTTGCGCCCGAGTTTAATTAAAACTTGCCGCGTAATCGTCGAGAGGTAAATCGCCTCGGCGCTCAATGCCTCTGGGATTCTTGTGGAACGTCTACGGAGAGGAATCTTTACTTTTTTCCGTTATCTACATCGATGCCAGTTTCCACGTTCTTCGCAGCGCCTCCCGATTCATCTTCCTCCGACCGATGTTTTCCTTCTTCTCGCGTCTCGAATTAAACGGCACGCGGTGTCCGATCGGCTGGAACGTCGACGTCATACCCATCAACGCTCTATCTCGCGACGAGCGTTGATCGGAGAAGGGTTTATCGGAGGAAGACCCTCCTCGTCGGAGCAAACTTTCAGACAAAGAATGTCAACTCGGGTCCCCGTCGCATCCTCCTCATTCCGGTCCTCGGTCACCCTGTGTTCCCGGGACTTCATTCCATTTGTTTTATAGCACTGTCCCGCACAGCCTTTTGTTGTCCTCGCAGATCAACCGATGCATAATTTGATAGCTATAGCTTTGGAAAACACTGATCTAACAGATAGCCTCAACCTCGTAGATTTTTCAACTTTGGACCACGGACGGTTTTTTTGCTTTTGACACCGTCGGACAAGAAACAACCGACGACCAAAAGATCGAGAACGATGCAGCGAGCCGTGTATTTTTAGGGATGGGCGCTTCTTTTCTCCCTGATTCGTCCTCGCCAAGAATACCGATTTATCTTTCCCAGCTCTCCTTTTTCTCGAACACGTAAATACGAATACAAAAAATGATCCAACGTTTTTTTCCATTCTCCAAATTCGTTCCGCACGACGATCTTTGGAAACTTCCACCCAAACCGAAAATATTACACCGATGCCGAGTCATTAACTGGAACGAATCATAGAACTAGCGTTCACGCGGAGGGATACATTAAAAAAATATGACGCGGAACAAGGAACGACGCACAACAAAAATAAATAAGCAATCGTAATCAAATCGAATTGTTTCCGACCGCGAAGCATCGGAAATCGTCGATCCGAACAAGCAGCGTGGAGGAAACTGACCGTGAAAAGCGCACTATCGCCGCACTATTGGCTCTGAGATTCGAAAATTGCACTCGCTGGCCGAAGATTTACGCGCAAGGATTCGTTCTCGTCCGAAAGTTTGCGATGAAACGGTGATAAATGCTAGTCGACGTCTGACAAGCGCGTGGCACGATGTACCTGCAAAATGATTCGAATCATCGATAGGTAGTCGGGGCAGAAAACGGTCGTCGTTGAGTTTCGAGAATACGCTAGAATTCTGGACACTACAAACGCACGCATAAACATGGCCTGGCGTTATCAGTTGTCGGACGCCGGGGCGCCGGATATTGTCGCATCCTTCGCCCCCTTCTCCCACCTCTCGTGCTCTCTGTCGGCCGTTTTCTCTTCATCCACCTCTCCTCGTTGCCCGTTCACCGCGAGGGATGCTGCACGAGGGCGAGAGAACCAGCGAGCACGAGAGCCGGCGAGAGGCGCGGAGTTACTAACCGGCAAACAGCACCCCTTGACGCTTTATAGAGTGTAGGGTTATTATTACCTTTATATTCGAAAATCCGTCGCGAGAACGCGCCAAGCGAACAAATTCGTTCCGGAAGGAAGTAGAAAAATCAGATCAGCGATTCGCATCGAAGAGGGATCGATATTGTTGACGCGACTTTCTCAAAGATTACTCCACAGCAGAAAGATCAGGCTTGCTGTTATCCTCGGATACGTCTTTCTCTTTCCCCTCGCGATCGTTGATTTTTCCAACCGTATTTCGAATTCGCGACGACGTTTTTTGTACACCGTTGTTTTTTCTACATCGTTGGACGAAACTGAAGCGTGCCTCGGAAAATATGTCTCGACGTCTGAATCGTTTCCATTTCATTCGTCGTGAAATACTTCTTTAGGGCTCGGGAGAGGAGCGATTCTCGTTTTCGAAACTTTCATTTTTACTGCACCTTTGAACGTTTCAAACGGCAGAGATACGGGCGAGACGCCGTCGGGGTTGTAAAAAGATGGATCCGACCCGAGTTTGGAGAAAGTTTTTTTTCTATCCCTCGCCCACGGTCCTGTTACGCCTAAAGAAGAGAAAAAAATGCGCGACTCTTTTACCGGAGAAAGTTTCGGGACGACTTTTCATACTCGATTTCGAAGGTAAGCGTCGCGCAACGATCCTCGTACTGTTACGCCCAAATTGTTTTATTACCCACGGCGGTCGAACGTTCGTAAACAAACCTGAGACCTCAGGTGAACTACCTGTGTTAACGCGGCTCGATCCTCAGTTCGCGATTGACTTTTACCGAGTGACGATATTCGGAAAAACGCGAATCGCTGCTATCAGATTTCTCGACATCCGTTGATAAATCGTAGCTGTTGTTTTTCTCCGCATCGTTCGCTGAATCGAACGAATAGTACAACGTCGTTCGATGATTGAGAGCTCGGAAACGACGTCGACGTTTTATCAAAAGTGCTTCGTTCCGATTGAACGCGTACCAGTTTTTTAACCACGCTGAATTCTCAGGACCGTCGCGTGGTTTCTCTGTTTTTTTCGCATTTGTTCGATCGTGATAAGGGCATTGATTCGGTACTCGTCATCGTACAAAACTTTTTAATTCTTCGGATCGTTCGATGCTCGTGCATCGATACATCCTCGAGAAAAACCGTATCGGCTACCGGCATTGTGCATTTCGACGACGAGTTGCGAGGAAAAGTCTACGTTGGGGTGAGTAGTAGAAGGTAGGCAGGCAGCGCTTCCGGGTGTAGATATTGGCTCGTAGCGAACCAGGAAGTGGAAGCGATGTCCGCGAAGGAGGGCGAAAGAGTTAGAGCCGGCTCTGTTATAGGGGAAGGACGATAGAGGGGATTCGGCGAAGCGACGAGCAAATAATCGAGTTTAATTGCAAAACTGTCGGCATGATTTAATTACAGGGCGCGGCGGCGTACCTAATATCAAGTAAAACGTGGATGCCGAAGGGTGGCGGGTGCCGCGACAAACGGAAAAATGACGGGAACTGGAGAGAGAGAGCGAGAGAGAGAGAGAGAGAGAGAGAGGGGGGGGGGGGGGGGGAGGGAGGAGAAGAAAAAAGAAGAAGAAACGAGATCGTAAAGCGCCAATCGAACGAACAGCGTGCGTTACCGCGTGTGCGTGAAATATTCAAACGATCGGACGTGAATATTCATACGTATGTAAATCGTGATCGAAATCCTTCGCGCGGAAAGGATCGTGATTATTTTGCGCATAGTTTGCGAAAAGTATGCATATATATGCATGCTGTGAACGGAATGTACGGATTCGGTTCGAAGGCGAAGCGCGCTCGTTTCGTTCCTACATGCGAGCATTCGGAACACGGATATAGGTAATAGGCAGACACGGAGTCAGGCACACGATTGTTTGCCGGTCGCACTTATGCAAGGGGGTAAAACTCCTCGCCCGTGTACACAGAAATACGCCGTATATGCGCGCCGATGCGCGTTGGCTCGCGAGGGGCAGGCAGCTTTACTCCGAGCTTTTTGTCTAGCTGCACCGCTTGGTAACACGCGACGCGCCGCGCGTTGCCCACGACGGAAGATTTCGCGTTGATACCCGAACAACGGCCTACCATACCCCGTCTCACACGCGAGCCATTAACCCTTCTTTTATCGGATTATATTCAACTAAAATCTGTTTACCGTTCACCGAGTCGAGCACTCTCCGTCGCCGCCTCCGTACCACGCCAGAAAATTCTATCCTCACCCTCGCCGCGTTGTTCGGTACGTCTCCGCGAGACGCGAGGCGCGCAAAATTGCGGTGTGCCAGACACCGAACATGGTCCGTTTCATCGCGATCGTTCGTTGCTATACCCCGACATCGAACGGTATCCGAAAGCTCGCTAGAATTTAAGTCGTTTTCCACGCTACAAGAAGCCTTGGTACGGATCTCGAGACACCGTTTCTTGTTCGTCGCAATGCTCGTTGTTCGCCGCGTTTATCGAGCCCGCCTCTTCACATCGTTCTCTGAATATATATTTTCACAGTTCATCCACGGGCAGTCTTCGAACGAGTTACGCGTTATAATTACATTGACCGTTCTCTTGTCAAAAGTTGTCCTGAATTTCTCGTAGTCCGCGAACAGGATTCCTCCCTCGTCGTTCACGCGCGAATCCATTATCGAATGTTGGCTATATTCAGGTATTCGAAGAGTCGACTCCTCGATATTGTAGACAGTTTTTTTTCTGTCCGGACAGCGCGAAGTCGTAACAACGAGGGTGAATTTCGCGTACGCGTTCAATATCACTCGCGCGCGAACTCTTGATATTTCGCGTACGCAGGGGATACCAAAGCTCGGCTATGGCCTGGTGGTGCGACGCGCCGCCCGGCCCGTCGCCCACGCCTGCACCTCGTAAACTTAAACCCTAATTAACCGGCGCTACTGTTACTCTACTACGGGTACCTGTTCCGTAGCACGAACGTACGAGGATCTACGCGTGTGCGAACGCGTACCGGTGCTCACTTTTTTCGGACGTAGGTAGCTGTAGCGTCTACAACGTTGATTACAAGCGAGCGTTTTCCGAGCAGAGTCCGCGCGGTGCTCGGTCGCTCGCGAAACTCGAAACGGCGGAGTCACGTGTGTCGAGCTTTCAACGAGCAAGGTATACCCAGAGGGATTAGCGTGCATCGAACACGGACGGTTTATCGCCAAACTTTGCCGGAATTAGTCCCGTCGCGTCGCGTTTCGTATCGTGACTTTCGTTGCGAAGGATCCAATGCCTCTGCGCGGACTTGGATCGGGGGGATTGAATCTTCGTATAGACAAAAAGAATAATAGGTCGAGAGAGTTGTCCAATTCCGACTCGATCCGTCGAGTCTAAAATGCGGCGCGAGATCGCCTTGCGATTTTCTCGTCGCAAGACCCGCGAAACGGGAGGAGAGAAATTATTCTTACGGCTACGAAGTTGTAGCCACAACACGAAAGGACGTACGAATTCTGGACATCTGCCATCTCGAGGAACCGTTGGCACAACCACCGCTTATTCGATCTCCCTCCTCTTCTGCCCGACCAACCAATATTTTCCTACACTCGTCCCAAAGAGTTTCGCAGTCGCGCCGGAAATAGCGTTCGCGATCGTTAGCGAACACGCTTCTCGAAGTCTCTTATCACGTGCACCCATATTTTCGACCTTATCGGGCACGGTTGACGCGTAGATACGAATTTCCGAATCGGTCCACGATCCGATCTTCGTCCACCCCAATACGATCGTTGGTTCCCTCCGCGTTTCTTCGTTGAAATACGGCGGAATTTCGTTTCCTCGCTCGCGAAAACGAAACAGTTTCGATCCAATGAGTTTGAGCAAAAAAGCCCAAGATTTTCAGCAAGAGCAGAATGATATTGTTCTCCGATGAAAAAAGATGGATAAAGCTCGGAGTCCACGATCGTTGATCGTTCTCTGTCAGAGCTGTATAATCTTGCTCGTCGCGAGTCTGTTGCTCATTCGTGACACGGGTGCTCGAATGCGGTGATCGTAACGATAATAATACCCCGGAGAAACGACGTGTTTGGTAGGAAAGTTATTCGAGACGCGTATGATGTAGCGAGAGGACGGCTCAGTCGTAGTCACGGAAGACACGGGGTGTCCGTAGCCGGTAGGGAAAGTGGAAGTAAAATTCGTTGGCGAGTGCCAGGAGTCTCGGGAGCGTGGCTTTTAGTCTAGTCTAGTCGCGGGCAGCATGGCTGCCGCAAGCACATCTCGCGACCGCGTCAAAAACCTCCTCGTCTGGGATAAGCTCGAGTGTTTTGCACACCTGCGGCTACCGGTGATCGAGTCGCGAGCTGCGTCGGCCGTCGCGAATTCGCAACGACGCGGATCGAAAATCGCGAGGGGCAGGGGGCAGCGCGCGACGCGTCGGTGGTATTGAAAATCAACGCACACGGTACTTACGGGCATCGCGGTCCGTTTTGCTTCGTCTGCAACGAGGAAAATCCGCGCGGAGGTTACGTCTCGCGTAGAGGTACCGTTTCGTGGAGATTCGTCGGCGGCGTCGAATCTCTCGAAGCTTCGGAACGGCGAGAATCGCGTGCCACGGAGAGCGCCGCCAGACGCGCGCAGCCTCTTCTCTTCCAATATGGCGGACATCTCGGCGAGAAAAACCGGTCGATGCGACGAGATCACCGAGTCCATCGGGGTGGGGCAGACGCCACCATATTCCAACATGGCCACCATAACATCGTGGTAAGCCAGCATGTGCAACAATCGAGTTTTCCATACATTTTCACCGTCGAACGCGTACATTTCGAAGATGAAAAAGTCCATTTTTCAACTTCCACGCATCTCCGTCGCGAGTTTCACCTCGAAATCTCACCGAGAAAGACACGAAAGTGACGGAAAAGTGGCCCGCGCGTGTTTACTTCCCCGAGCCTGTGGTTTCACAACGACAAATCCTAGACGAGCGAACAGAAATAAACGTTATCCGACGTCCGCGAGTTTGCGAAACGTCAACAAACATACAACGAAGATCGAAAGTGTTACTAGAGCGTGTTTTTCACCGACCAAAAATTGCTTCGACGGAGCACGGAGAATTTCACCAGGATTTTAAACGCCATCCAACATCAAACGTCGTTCGATAAAATAATGATATGCGCATCGTCATTAAAAGTGTTCGACAAAGTTCGTTCTCCAAACTTCGTAGCTCGTAGCGAATCGCGATGAATTTTCGATGCGCGAGACAAACACAAATTAGTTCCCCTCCTTCTTCGATGCGTAAAACTTGACAACTCGTCGCGAATAGTCTTCAAAAATGTTTTCTTACTAGCCGAAAATATTAGCTTCTCCGTAAATTTTCATATTTCTCGATTCACTGCGATGATTTTGATCTTTTTTAAACACGTGTAACCGACGAAAATTCGTAGTTCGACTCCCCAGCACCCAATTTATTTTCGAAGTTGATAAATCTTTCCTGGCATGTGCTCTACCCGTTTTTCCCCTCGATTTTTGCGCTTTCGTGGCGATTATAATCGATTCACGATCGTTTTGGTCATACTTTTTCAACGGTCGAACTCGAAAATCAACAATGTACGTTTCAATAATATTTTGACGAACGGACGAAATTTAAACGCGTATTCGAATCATTTTCCGCGAATATTCATGTCCGTCAATCAACGACGCACAATTTATTTTTATTTTCATTCACATTCGGTGCTGCAAAACGATTGATTCGATATCGTGGCGCTTAAAGAATATTTTCAATTATCGAAAATCGTTGCTAAACGTGAAAAATATTTCTCCAATGCTCGGTGGATCATCGATCCCGATAAGTTCTACCGAACCTGATTCTTCCATTCGTCGCAAAAATATTCCCAAGCGTTTTCGAATCACGGTGACGACTCGATACTCCGCTCGAATCTATCGCCTCGATCTACATCCAGTTTTCGGTCGCGTCCAAACGAGTAACTCGTCGATTGTGAAAAATCTTCCTTCCGTTCATCGAATTTTCACTTTTGTGCTCCGAGAAAAAACTTCGCGGACCTCTTCTGATACGTAAATTCATATTCACTCGTCGGTAGTCTCGCGTGCGTGCAAGTTTCGAGATCGTCCACGATGTCGCTGTGCGTTTAATTCGTGATCAAGATTTACGAGGATCAAGTTTCGCCGGTTATCTTGATTGCTAAATGTGATTTCAAACACTTGACCCACGCGAACGCGTGCGGCGGGAATTTCGCGTTCATCGTAAGCATCGGGGAAGACATATTTTGATACAAAAATACGTAGATGCCCGTAATTTTCGAGATGGACTTTAATTGAAAATGGTCCTCAAAGCACCAAAAAATTAGTGGGTTAAACGAAAGACGCATGTTTTTATGTTATTATTCGTGATAGAGTTGAGTTTGGTGCTTTTATCCAAGGACAAATTGTTTGCTGCCTTTATTTGAGTTTTTTGGTACTATTATTCGTTGAGGCCGCCGGTATATACGCGTCGTGCGTAGCGTGACCGGACACGTCGAGTCTGTCCGAGGAGTGTAATTACTGGAGTGAACCAAGGATCGCATCAACGATCAACTTAATTATCAATTAATTATAACCTTCGCGAAATGATAACGATTATTTCTGACCTCGGCTGCGATAAGTACGCTTTGCAGACGATTGCCGCGAACCGAAACGTTGCTCCGCGCAGCTAATTTCAATTATTCGAATTTCCTTGTCCACTTTAAATTCGTGAGACGATCATTTCTCCGAAAATGGAATTATTCTCGAGGGTGAGTAGTCGGAATGTTCTCGATGCGACGCGACCGGATCTTGGACGGCCGTCGGAACGTTGCACCAGACAGCTGATGACCGTCGCGCATGCGCTCTCCCAACGATTCGCGGCATTTCGAAGCGAACAATGTTCACCAGATAACTCGATAACCTTTGCTCGTACGTAGAGCGATGCGCTTCTCTTTCGTCGACGTGATCGTTGCGTTCTGGTTCGAGCTTGAAAATCTGAGGAAAATTCGCTGAACGATCGAGACACCGAAACAACGAAGAGTATGCGAAGAAATCGGAAAGAATCTAGAAATTTCCGAAAAATCCAGAACTTCGGATTTTTCGGATCGTTGCTCGAAAACGTAGCAGACAACGGACAGTGGACATTTGCGACGTGAAACACATCAAAGTTCGAAAATTTCATTCGCGATGGAGAAAACGTTTGGAAAATGAAAAAAGTCGAGAACGAAGTTCTGAATTAACAAAGTAGCGAAGAATAATTGCAGACAATCGAATGAGGAATGATGGTAGTAGTAGCGGGTTGTTCGAGCGAGCCGAGTAATTGTATGGTCTTCACCGGATCGGACAGGCGATCCATGGTAATTACGGTTCCATCGCGATTATCATGTTCTCAGGTCAAACGAGTCTGTTTGCAGACGATTTGCAATTTCAATAAGGCAAACGCTGCGAAATCGTTGGGGGTTTCTCGTGTCCGTTGATATAATTTCCCACGGATCGATGCAACGCGAAAGATCGTCCGGTAGAATCGCGATCGTTTCAACTTGGAACGTCATATTTTCGAAACGAAGCCGTATCTCGTCGATTGGCTAGCCGTACGAAAAAACGTTCCCGACAAAAGTTGTAGGATCATCAAAAGTGTCCAACTTTTGTTCGAAACGTTTTTCTCTACGAGCTACCAATCTCGAAATATCGCCATTCCTAACCATTCCGTCCGTCGCCCTCCCCTCCAAGTAAGTAGTCGAGACTCAGCGTCTCGTCGGGTCGCCGATGAATCCCGTAAAATTCAACGTCGCGAAACTCGCAGTTTCAACCGGCGACACACGCTCGACGTTCACGCATCGCTGGCTCGCATTGATTGGGTACGCGGCGTACAGATTCACCGAGTACGTATAGATTATTAGTTTCCGCGCGAACATTTTTCATTGTTGGGAAACCAGGTTGGCGCCACGATTTTTATTCACGATCGTTGCGCGCTCCTGGTCGAGCAGATCGTCCGGTCGTGATTGCTCGTTGAACGCGCAGCGACGGTCCCGCGATGAGTTTTCAATTACTTTGATTTATCCACCTCCTCGTAGCGGAGCGTGGCCGTGCAACGTTGTTGTTTAGCAGTTGCGGATCCGTCAGCCGATCCTGTCCGCTCGTCCGACCATCCATCTGTCCGTCTCCATTTAAGCGCGGATTGTATATGGTAACGCGCAAGTGCCGGGAGGCACTAGCAACGTTCGTCATAAATCTGTAGCTAATTGAAAGATGGTTCCGTGCTGCGGAGGGAAAAACTGGCGGCGGCGGCGGCGGCGGCGCGTACACGCGTATCGCGATGCGCGAGGGGGATGACGCGGCGGAGGCGAGGAAAGAGCGAAAGAGGTGGCGGAGGGTGTGGAAAGTGGCAGGGCCTAGGTTCATCAGATTGAGAAAAGAGGAAGAAGACGAACGAGCCGGTTGTAATGGGTTGGCTGTGGAAGACGAAGTAGAAGATAGGCATTGGGAGATAAGAGTAGAAACGCTCTGCTGCTATCTCTTCGGCGAGGAGTGCGAGTGAAGAAGGAAGGATCGAGAGAAACATGCGAGGGCGGGATGGGGAACGCGAATGGATCTCGGAATCAATTTGGAGGAACCGTTCACGGGAAATTGGATCGAGCTGGTCTCCAGCAGCCTCGAGTACTATTATAAGCTTCGCGGATCTCCTGTAATTTCGAATCGGCCCGATCGACGTTGGTGGAAATCGTCGCATGGAAACTTGTTGAACGGCCGCCAAAACTGCCACAATGAGATGAAATAATCGAGCAAATTCGCGAAAGACTTAATAGAGATATTACGGAAAACGATGCGAGACTTAAGTGGATCTTCCGAAACCGTGAATTATCACGTCGCTATACTTCTCGGCGGCAATTTCCATCGGACGCTTCGCCGCGGAGCTACTATACCTCGCGTCTTTGGATCGATTGGTGGCGTTGAGCAGAAGAACTCCATCCATTCGCCGCTCTCTCCACGCATCGTCTCGTCACTCCTATCCCAAAACTAGTTGCCCTTCCCGTCGCAATCGTACGGATACACCATCTTCGAAAAGCTTCCTCCAGTTTCTCCATTTTCCCCCCCGAAGGTTTCGAGCGTTCGCATAGCGGGCAGATCTGGATGGAGCAACTCTGGATAGCCCTAACAACAGTCCGACGAGAGCCTCGTGCCGTTTTTATTGAAAAAATGCCGGATCCAGGAATGGATATCGCTGTCCACTTCGTCCATCCTCGATGAAGAGGCTCGTTGATCGCGTTAGCCTAGTCTTCGAGCGTTGGCGGATATAGTAGCTGTGGCAAGAACCTAAATCAAGTTTACTTTGGGGAACGAAGAATTTCTTTTGAACGTCGCGAGAAAAAAAGGGGAAAAGCGAGAGGACGAAGGTTGAAATGAGAAGCAAGAGTATGCGAGGCTATTGCACGTGGGTCGTGTCGGGGATAACGAGGTGACGAGCCACGAGGCTTTGCCGGAAAGACGCCGCGCGGCGAAGAAACGAAGAATCGTGGTTCTCTTCGCTGCACGGTATTTCTACTGGTTGAATAAGTTTTCGAAGACTACGACGGCGAAGAAGAAGAAGAAGTAGAAGCAAACGCCTACGCGTCTCAAAGTTGAACCGCGAGTCGCAGCCTCGCGACGTTTTCAGTGTTTATTATTTTCCATAACGCATGTATATATAGGTGGGAGCGAACGGGGCGGACGAAAGGGGTGGGACGACTGACGCGTTAATCGGCAATGTTTTTCTCTCTACTTGTTCATTCGGACAACGCGTACGTACGTGCGTGCAGATACGCGCGCGAGGGAAAATGTGAATGAACGCTTTGGCAAGGGAATATAAATTGCTGCGAACAATATACGAGATGCGGGAGGAAAGAGGGCGAAATGGATCGAGAGAAAGAGCGGTAGAGCGGGATCGGGAAGGGGATCGGCGGACGATACCGAGAGAGGAAGAGAGAGATGGATTCGGACGCGTACGAAGGTGGGTACATCGTTGTACACGCTCGAGACGCCCGTGCCGAGAGGCCCGCGGGCCCATTGCATTGAGTTGTAAAAGCGGTCGTTCGGTCTCGCCGGCAGGCAGCAGGCCGGCTGTGTAGTTGAAGGCGGCATCGTTGCCGCGCCAGACCGTGCCGGTTGCTTATGTAAAGCCGACTGCACGCCGCGTGACGAGTGGACGTTGTACCAACGTTCCTCTTCGCCGCGAGTCCAGTTTGGCGAGGTTTCTATACCTCTTTCTTCCTTCCGAAGAGGCCCCGAGGCCTCGGACCCATCTTCCTTCCTTGCACGAGCGAAACGATCGACGATCGCCGATCTTCGCTCCCGCAGCTTGTCTCGCAGCGCGCGCTCGTCGACCGAAGAGAGGGACGAGGATGACGAGGTACGATCGAGAGGGTCGGCGCAGGGGGCAGGAGGAAGGAGAGAGGCGCGAGAATCGACGATGGACGAGAGAGGGAGGGAGAGTCGGGGAAATCGGCACCGAACGGAAATAAATACGAGCTGATCGGGAATCGCCGCGACGATCGAGAAACGAGGATTACCACGTGGATATCCTCGAGGAGGTAGGTTGACGGAATAGAGGAACAGTCGATGTCGACGATGCGGAAGGGCCGGCGGAACGTACACCCGCTCGTCGTGGGTCGATGGTATCGCGGTACTCGAAGCTCGAGCTGTGAAAGGGTATTGCGATTTTGTCGGTGGTAGCTTCGTCGCGGGTCGATAAATCGTTGATAAGGCATCGCTACCAGATCGTTGTCATCCTCGAATGAAATCATCAACCGCATCGACCGCGGTTAATTTATGGAAGGAGGGCGAACAGGAAGTCATACGGTGCTGATTCATCGACTTTCAACGGAGAGCCTCGTCGAGGCTCGATCTTGACTTATAGATTAGGCTGGATTTGTCCTCCTATCCGGATCGGGTCGAGGTAGCTTCGTCGGTTTTACCGAAAGGCGGCCACGGCTCTGGCGACGGCTGCATCGGGTCCCCGAGAAACGGGGCGGAGGACGAAAGGTGGAGGGCCAAGGGCGGAGGGAGCCGATGACGAGAGAACGAACCGGTTATGGGCGAGGCCCTTCGTGCTTCTTCGCGTCTTCTTTTGTGCATACGCGCGCAACCAGGACCGCGTGCACGCCGCGATCTCTACCCTCTCTTCGGGTTCGCTCGAGATCCGAGCCGCAGCCGGAGGACGTTCACGTTACTCCGTGGTTGGGGGAAGTCGCGGCGGCGGGCGCGAGGGGGCGAGAGGGAAGGGTATACCAAGTATGGTGGCAAAGAGGATGACGAAGAGACGAAGGACGGGCCGAAGGGACCGAGCTGCGGCGGAGGTACGGGGAGGACGAGAGGCGAGACGGGATGAGGAATTCTCGTTGGCTTCGCTTCGATGTCTTTATACGCGCGGGGCCCTTGTACGCCGAGGGACATATATCTGTCTCGCGAGAGCGAGGCGCGCCGCCAAAAAATCAGATCGAGTGTAAAAATCGCATAAACTCGTCCTGGTGTAGGCTCGAGGAAGCCCGTGACTCGTACAAGCTGCACCGTCGACGCGGAGGACGCGGACGTCGAAGTTGTGTATCGCGGAGGCACGCCACCAACTCGAGGCCCCAGGTTCGGCCCCGGCTCCGGTCCACCTCTCGGCCCGCGAGGCCGATCACCTCTCGTATATTTTCTCATTCTACTTGTCTGCCGCAACGAAGAGTTATGCGGTCCGCTGCGCTTATGAAGGATCCGCTCTCTATCGGCATCCTCGAGTGGGCATTCGTGCTCTCTTGCACCTGGGAGTCACCCCCCCGATCGTCGCCCGCGATCCGCCAATCCTGTCTCCGATAAGCCGAACTTTGCGGCCGACCCGTTCCATCGTGGACCAAGTCATCAACGCCGAAGCTTTGTATCATTGTAATTATTCCTCGATATGGACGACCTTCTGTTCCCCGCGGCATCGGGCTACCTTGCGCGCGAACGAGTTTCGCCTCGGATTCGGGGGCTACGGCAATCTACACCGACTCGCGCCGTGGAATTCTCCCTCTGAAAATTAACATCCGACATTTTATCCGCGCGAAACACGTTTCGATGGACCGATTCCGAAGCTTGGCGATTATACAGAATCGTACTCGTCCATCCGGTGCGTTCTTCGGAGTTAATTTTTTACTCGTTCCTCGGCTACGATGCGATTTGCTTCTACGAAAATCGGGCAACTGAACCCTGCATGGTCCCGTTGCTGTTCGTCGAGTCACATTTCTCCGAGCTTGGATCAGAATGCTCGGAGCGCGGAACGCTAAAATAATCGCGGACATCGCGACGGAATCGGTCTTCCGCCGAATTCTGATAATTAGCCGAAGTCCAACGGGTTCACCTTTCACCGCGAGGATCGTGCAGGATCCTGTGGCGTTCCTCGCGGCTGTGGGATCCTACCAAGCTGATAACGCGAGTTTCGGTCGAAATATCACGCGAGCTCGGCGAAAAAAAGCGAAAGAATGTTGGAAAAGGCGCGGAAATCGCTGCGATCGAGATCACTCGGCGGAAGAGTTGGTCATGCGAGCTGTTCGCGAGGAGTAGCGAGCGAGGCAAAGCGGAGACACGGGCAATTATCCAACAAAGCTTACTCGTACGAGCGAGTCTTGCCGCGTAGGTCCGGGCTTTCAGGTGGTCAGATACAGATGCAGCCTCGTATGCGTCGACGGTACTCGAGGAAGGTACAATCGTAAGGACGACCAAGAAAGCATGTTCCCAGTGGTCGCGGTGTTTGCAGCGCTTCCGATGCACCTCCTAACGAGCCGTCTTTGTTCCGCGGCGCATGCACGTACATTCTACATTCGTGCAGGGGGTACGGGTACCTACTTACCTCTCGGTACCCACCACCTCCCGTGCCGTCCGAAGATTCCGCGAGAATTCCAAGATACAGGGTGTCCCGGGATCAAAGGTCAGACTACAGTTCCAGGATCATCACCCTCCTCCCCGCGATCCCGTCATTCGATCGAAGTGGATCTGACGGCAGTCTTCGCAGCAGACCCCGTTCTGGCGCGTTTCGCGAGTAAGACGCGGGTAGAGCGATCAAATTCCCTCCGGTGATCGCGATATGCCGAGAACGAAATGGCGTTTGCGCGAGGTACGAGGTATTTCGGGGATCGATAGGATCGTGCAAAGCAGCGGTTGCGTGTCGCCCGTCGAGCGTGAAAATTTTGGCGGAAGAGATGCCGAGATCTAAGGACATCGTCGTCCGGGAAATGAGAATTATTTGGGGGAGGCGTGGTTGATCGTACGATGGCGTGTGGGAGGTTTTCAAATAGTATTCGAGCAATTCCGAGCTATTTTCGATGTCGTCGAAGGGGCTGAGCTTCAAAGGAGGGGATCCATCTTACGCGGCCGCAAGAAACACCGGGTATAGACCGACAGACAGCAGGGCAACCGGCGCAGGCGACCGGTTCCATACATGGCTTCCGAAGGCTTCTTCTTCTTCTTCTTCTGCGCTAAGACTCTGAGACAAGCATCAGCTGCCGTTTTCTTGCTAATGAGATGGAATTGGACGTAGCTAAAATTTTTCTAGACAAGGATCCCGGCCTCCCCCCCCCCCCCCCCCCCCCTTCGAAGCCAACTCCCGAAGGCTCCCACCCTCCTCGGCGTTCGCTATTCCTAGCCTCTCGCGTCGTTCTCGCGATCGGCGACTCTATACCAGCGGCGCTCTTTGATACCAATCATTTAATTGTGTCCCATTAGCTCGCAGGGGCGCGGCGCGAGGAAAAGATCCCGAACCCCTTCACCCCATTTCTTCCTCTCTCTCTCTCTCGTACTCTCGGTCTCTCGCCTCCTGCCATCTTTCATCCTCTCGCTACTTATCGACGCAACGTGACGATGTCGCCGCGGCAGAACCGTACTTGCTCGACGATCATGGACGGTACGTGCGGATGGTCGTTTCGTACGGATATATACCCACCGTTCGGAATTTCGCGGCAGATGATCAGCGCGAGAAGTCGCGAGACTGCGAGACAGGAGGCGAAGCGCGGTAGCGATGCGGAGAAAGAGAGAAATCCACGCGATACAATGGTGGGTCTGTGTCGTCGTGGTCGCAATCGTCGTGTAATGGTGCTTGAAACTCGTTCAACTTTTTCTCACCGCAGCGTAGGGAGCAGAGTTCGTTACGTCGCTCGTGCATCGCGATTCGCCGTTCGCGATCGAGACCGAGCGTTCTCGATACAATACCCCCGGTGTGTACTGTACGTGACGTAAGGCGAACGTGACGTCTTTCCGAGGAGATGGCGGCTCTCTCGGTCTGATTGACGAGCCTTATGGCCGCCGCGTTTTTTTCTTCTTCTTTTTTTTCTCCTACTTGCCTTGCTTCTCAACGACCGGATCGAAATATTATTTACAATCGTTAGCCGCATAACAGACGGACACGCACGCGCGCTTCGGCTTGCTAAAAAATTGCCAGACCAAAATGTACGGGACCGAGATGATGAATATTTCATGAAGGTTCGCTGAAATTGTTGCGAGTTACACGGAGTATGACAAAACTATTGACATGTTTTTTCTCCTTATCTTTCAGGTAAGCAGAGTACTATCGCGGATGTAAGATGTTATATGGAAACTTGGTTCAGCATCGGTAAGTTGATGAAATTTCACGCGCGTTTAATTGCTCCTCGGTAAATCCGAGTCATTTTCACGCCGAACGTTCGACGATCGGTGTTCTACTCCATCGTTGGAGATCGGAGATCGTCAGAGATCCGTGTCCGGGGGCTTGGAATGTTTCAAGTAGTACGAGTAAACCGGTAAGGGGATATCGGCTAACGATACCGATGACTCATCCTCCGCATCCGTCAATCCTGTTGGAGTCGTTCCAGCATCTCTGGACGAGGTAGTTGTCTTCGGTCGGGGACCGTACGAGCGTGCGAGTGCTGCTACAACGAGAAGCATATCTCCTCGAGGGTACCGATGGTAGCCGGCTGTGCTCATTACCGCGAAATACCTCCTAGAAGTGGCGAGAGAAGGTGGGGATGGGAGGGGGCAGAGGGGGGGGGGGGAGCAGGGGAGGGTAAACGAGCGAGGATATCACGCGAACAGGCTACACGCGGACGTCGGCAAAGACGCGCACGAGGCTTGCTCGGAGCTGGAAGCTGGCGCGGAGTCGCGAACTCCGGGCTTCTCTCCCCCGATCCTCTAGGAGCTTTTCTCGCGGCGCGTCGTGACACGGCAGCCCGGTGAGGATTCACGAGCCGATCGAGCGTACACGTTGCACGTTTTCACCGCTGTTACAGGCCTCGTATGGCCGATACGATTACGGCCTCGCGGTCCCACTACCATCGTATCGGCAAAGATAGAGATAGACGGATTCTTTCGCGGTTCGCGCGTTATAGTATCCAAAGTCGTGCATCCGTGGTCCGTTCTCACCGCGCGAGTTCCGTGAATTTCAGTCCGCGATCGACGTCGCTCTATCTCTCGATCCTCCCTCGATCGAGGCTCCTCGAACGCCTTCGTCGACTTTTTTTTTACCGCGTCGCTTTTATTTCAACGTTCGAAGCTACTTCTCAATGTCGCGCGCGGCTGGTCGTCGATAAGCGTCCGGTCGCGCGATGCCACGTGGACGCGCGAAGGTTGATCTCGGAAAGCTCGACGGAGAAAAATGAAAGCTCGATCGTCGAACGCGCGAACATTGGGACGCGGGGGTTCGACGAACTCGATTGAGAGGAGTACTTCGAGGAGTCAATTAATACCGCCTCGCAACGCGATATAGACGTCCGCGTGTTGGGCCGTGCGATACATAAATGATAATAATTCAGTCGAAAAACACCGGAACATCCTTCGATGATTATCTGCTCGTAAATCGCGGTATAAAGATATCGCGAGTAAATTGCGGGATACCCGCGCGCCACCGTTGCGCTCGGTATGGATGGTATTGGTCCCGATGTTACCAACCGTTTCGACTCCGCGCTCTTTTCGCGTATTTTTTTTCACCCCGTACGAACGCCGACGCGCATGTTTTACGTACGTACCTCGTGCGCGATATACCATTCGTACATGCGAGAGTCCCGTATATATCTATGACGTACGACACGAGCGGTCGTACATCGACGCGTGCACGCACGCTTACATTAGAGACGCATCGTTCGCGACGAGCGTATTCGCGATTACCAGCGCATGCCTGCGTATATTCGCGTACGTACGCGTCTCGGTCCTCGACTCGCATCGGCCACAGACTTCTCCGATTGAACGTGCGAGGGCCTATCGCAACGTGGACGGGGCGGCAACAGACCAATCACGCGCCGGCTACTAATTTGCTGGCTCAAACAGCTGCCGTTTTGCCGCCTGTGTGCGAAACTCGCTCGCTTCCATCCGATCCGACCGATCGGATTCAACGGACTCCTGCTGCGATGGTCCGATTCTCGCCCCTCGTGGCCCTCTCTCCGATCTTGCCCTCGGACTTTTGCTCATCTTTCTTCCTCTGGAAGCTTCTTCATCCTCGGATCCCCCCTCCCCCCACGAGACCCCCTCGCCGCCGACTCGTCGTCTTCTCGGTCTCCTCTGCTCTCTCTTCGTCGTCACCGTCGTCGTCGTCGTCGTCGTCGACCTCTGTTCCTTCTTCTTCTTCTTTTGCTACTTCTTCGACTCGACCTCGTGCACGTGGATACACGGATAGAGGCGCGTCCTTCGCCTTCCTCCCATGGCTCTTCTCGACCACCCTACAACCCGCAACGGACAAAACATTTCTTAATTGGGTTTCGTTGGGATACGACGAACCGCTCTGCTCTCAGGAAAGATCGCTCGGTCTCCGCTTCGACTCCTCTTATTTATTTATTTATTCATTTATTTATTCTCCCTTCCTTTTTCCCCCGACTTCGTTCCTTGTGTTTTTTCAGTTTTTTCTTCTTCTCTTACTCTCTTCCCCTCGGCTGCCACGCTCGAAAGTGTATCGTCCGCGCCGGATGCCGTCTCTCTTTGACCCGACCGTTCGCTACGTCCGTGCCAACTCATATACGTGGTAGCATCACTATCGAGACACGTGAACGCTCGCTGCAACGCACACGCGTACCGACTTGACAAAAATTAACGTACGTAAACAGCGATATCGCGCGCGGACTGTGCTTATTCTCGATTCAGTCGAGTAGCTTCTGAATACCCGGCACTGTTATTGGCCTCCGATATCAGCGAACAGGTCCACGTCTCTTTCGCTCGAAGGATAAGAACGATCGGAAAAACCGACGATTCGAGAGAAAAGAAATGTAAGTATTCGCGATCCGCACCCTCGCTTTGTCGGTTCGTCACACAGGAGCCATTCATACGGAGGACATGGCGACAAATGAATTACGCGCAACTAGCACGCGTTCCCTCGACAACGTCAGCGAAACTTTTTCTCCACCGTTCGACGAACGTCTCGAAAATACTCCAGATATCGCAACCTTCGAGGCATCTTCGAGGCCTTCGTGCTATTTTCTACCGCCCACTCGTACGGATTCCACGCGAATCGAACGAACTAGACATATCACCCCGGATGCAATTCTGCAGTGTGGAAAATTACGCCGACAGAAGATTCTCGGCAGCTTGAAGTTTCTCGAACGTTGTCTGTTTGCCGATCGGAACCCTGCAACGCCTAACGCGATCGTCTGCTTTCCGCAATAATACGAAACCGAAGCTTTCTCGAATCCTCTCTGATCCAGAGATCCTTTCTCGTCATGTTCGTGGGTGAAACACGATTCCAACGTTCCAGATACGGTTTGTACAGGATCGGAAGATAAAGCGAGAGGGAGAGAGAGAGAGAGAGAGAGAGAGAGAGAGATTGGGAGGGCAGAGAGGTGGAAATGCTAAGTTTGCAGAATGTCTCCCGCGTCCACGAAGAACCTCGTATCCGGTACGTTGTTAACGATATCTTTATACCGGTTGATCTATAAAGCATAGGATACAAGCGGATACCGCGGAAAAATTGGAAATAATAAGAACAGTTCTCCGGCTCGCTTTGTCGCTGGCCGCGCCGCACCGCGGTGCGCCGGGTTCGTATTTCGATATCGCCGACAGCAGCTAGCCGCCCGTTTATATCGAAGCACAGGGGCGTTTGAGTAATGGTGTCGGGACGCTATTGCAACGCGACATAATGAAATCCTGCAGTCACAGCCGAGGTGCTTCCTCCTCCGGAGAACCGACGCGAGAACCAACAAGAACACCACCCTTTCGACCCCTGCTGACCCGCGCTCACTGACCACCCTCAAAGTTGAGCGACAAGGTCACGCGACCCTCCCTCGCCGACCTTCCATACGCTCCTCGGCGCATCTTTCTCGCACTTGCTCGCCTACGAGGCGGGTGTATGCCAGCGTTGCTCGTTTTTTACCTCTCGTTTTTACAACCCTCCTCGATCTTTGGAAAGTATTCGCTCGAAATCGTACAGCCCCGGGGTTGCGCGGACCTTCCGAGACGACGAGGGGGGTAGGACGTAAAGACGTCGAGATTTATGGCGACCGGTAACGAAGGACGGCCACTCCTCGATGCGACGACGCGACGCGCGTCTCCTTCGCAGATGCCGAATATTCGGGAGAGGAGAAGGGGAACGAAAAAAAATGGGAGAAACGGAGGAACGAGAGAAAATGGAGAGAGAGAGAGGAAGCGAAAAGTGGTGAGATATCGCGCGTAGCGCGGGGGCGTCAGCGTCAGCGTTATTCCTTCGGCGTAACTCGGCTAAATAATTCTGCAGGTCGTAGAGAGACGCGGCGGGAAACATATCTCTCTTCGGATGGTAGTAATTAAAGTGGAATTGGACGGCAGCCTCGCAAGTGCGAGGCGCGATGCGGCGCCGAAGGGAAAGGTCGACGGTCCATGGCGCCCTCGCCTCGGGTGACGCTCTGAGCTATTGCCCAATAAAATGACACGGGCAGAGTCGCGGTCGAAATGGCGTTTCGATTGATACTATTATTGTTATGGGTGATCTGGGATGTCCCGAAGGTCGGGAAGATAACGAAACGAGACTGTCGAGAGTAGGGTGAAAACGCGACGTGGCTGACCCGGTGGGGGAAGAGGGTCGTCGTTCGACGAGGAGGGAAAAAACTGTGGAAGAAAGGAAAATGGCCACCGTGAAACGTACACGTGGGACCGAAATTTCTGACGAGCAGCTAAATTGTTTCGCCGGAGGTGCGTAAGTTCGGAGTCTCCGCCGTGAGATATTGGCAATTTGCGTAACGCGACGGGTCTGATTGTAGGAATAACCCAGCCTTATCCGTCGGTCGTGAAATAATGAATTTGCCGTGGAACGGTACGCCAGAGCCGTACGGTGGTGTATGCAAATCAATTCGGTAGTTCCCGATGATATACGTCTACAACGTTCAATTTGTTTAAGTGTATCCCGATTTCATTCGGGGCGAAGCGAACGCGAGCCAACTGTTTTGGATTGCGATGGAAGGCGGAAGAGGGTCGATGACGAGGCGAGGTGAGCACGAGCGGCAAACGGAAGACGTCGACGAGATTTCCGACCACGACGTTGAAGCTTGGGCGTCGAATGGAAAATTCAAAGCTCACCGAGAGATCTACACCCCCACGCCTATTCGCCCCGTCGTCGTCGTCGTCGTACGGAGAAGCACCCCTTGCCCGTGTGTCGGGCGCATACATGGCTCGACGTATCGGAAAACGTCTCGGGAGTCGTTCCTCGTGCATGGAACGATAGAACCGAAGAGCGGAGCACGCCCGTGCGAGGCGAAATTTAAATATAACTAAAAGGTCTGGTGGCACAATCCAGGAATAGCGTTTGCCTTCTGGCGCTTGATTTGCCTTGCATGAAGCTTAGGCGAAGAACGAGAGAGAGAGAGAGAGCGGGAGAGAGGGAGAGAACGAGAGAGAGAGGAACAACGCGGCGGAGGGCGACGGCGGGGATGGGGAGGAAGAAATCGGTACTATAACCAACCTCCAACGTACGCGGAGGGTAAAGGCGTTCCTCTGGATGTACGTGTCGCCTCTTTATGTATAATAGCTTCGCGAGGCTCTCGGTGAAACCTAGTCGTCGCCCGCGCTATCCCACCTTTTCTCTATCTTTTGCATGTCCTCGCCATCCACCGTGCCCTCCTCTCGCTCCTCTCTCGCCGCCACCTTTCTTCTCCCCCGTTCGTTCGCAGTCGTGCCCCCCGTGCCCCCTGACCCGGTGCACCGGCGATACCCCGACTCGGTCCCGCTCTCGTATCACCACGCGGTATGCGACGTTGTGTTTTATGCAAATGTAATCAGATTGTTTGCGATTTTCTCCGCTCCCGTTTTTCCAGCCGAACTCAATCACGCCGAGGTTATATAACAGGAGGACGCGTGCGTGTAGCCGAGACACGAAAGACGCGGAATCGAGGAACGGATGTGACGGAGGAGGCACGCGAGGAATTCGGCTCGACGGTTCCCGCAGCGGCGTATCTATATTTTCGCGAGTGACGGCGCGTCCGTCGATGGTGCTCCTCGGCCAGATGCGATAACGCGATCGCGGATCAATTTCCGCGCAGGGATTCCCGCGAACGCTTTGATCTCTCGTCGCGAGGTCCCGAGGGAAGTTATAACGACGCGCTATGTAATTGCATCGACCCTCTTTGACCCTGATAATGACAACCCTCGCGAAAGGCGTGTGGAGCGAACGTGACCTCTGCTCTCGAACCACGACTCGACCCCGTACATCGGCGCGCAGCCCTCCGCAACCTTCGCGGACCGACCGAGCAATCACGCTCGTGCACGAGGATAAACGTATCTCGTTACTCCCCTAATTGACTCGTTGCAATAAAAATTTACCGTTCTTCAACTTTTTTCCTCGCACTATGACCATTACCAGACCATCATCCGCGTTCGAGCCTCGCATCCGCGACCAACTTCGACCGGTATCGATCATCGCTCGCTTATAATTACCCGCAACAAGCCTTCTACGATGCTCTGTCAATCAGTGCTGATCACCGCTTCCACGAGCGTTTATTATCGACGGATAATTTAACCACATCGACATCGCTCTATACCACCGATCGTAAATATCGACTACCGTAGTACCGGAGGGAACTGCGCTTGTCGCCATAGAGATGCGGTAGATCGAGCTTGCACTCCCTCCGTGCGCCAGATACACGCAGCCACCGCGTACAGGGTGCTTGTCGAATAACCCCGCGATGCTCAAAAACAGTACCCACGCGAATCGCAGTTACCTCTCTCAAATTCGATCGTACTCGAACTCGTCGTTGCTTTCTTGGCAGAGTAAGAAGAGCTTTCCGTCGAAGCGAAGAGTATAGTGCACTTACTCAAAGGACATAGTTATTTCTCGGGGTGAAACTGGTTTCCAACCACCACCCTGTACATCGATACATAGACAGACACGGGACGAGCGACGGACAGACGGATTGGAAGGGGCTACGGGGAGTGTAACTAGAAGTACAGTCGATGGGTGTACCTACCCGCAAACCTACACCGCATACAGACGCCAAGCCCATACTTTCGTGTAGCCACGAGCTCGCGTACGGCCATATACAACTCTCCCGAGTAGGTACGCGCAACGTTCGAATCTATACGAGCCAGCAGACTTTCCATACAGTCGTTCAGAGATGTATGAGTAGAGCGGTGCGCCGCGTTGCAGGGGTGCAGGGGTGGATGAGCGTTGGTGCATGGTGTGCCGTGATGGCAGTAACTCCGGAATCCCGGGGCTTAAAGCGTGCGCGGCGAGGATCAGCGGGAAACTTCCCGTCGAAGCTTAAAGGCTTGGCGTTCGTTCCTGGCGTCTCTTCGCCCCTGGCTGTTCTGGCATCGCTCGGCCTCCCGTTGCACCCCTCGCCATTGCCCGCGCTTTCGATGCCGTCCAGGGATGAGACCGCGGCGACTTTTCAAAAGGTAGGATCCACTCTTCGTCGGCGCGGCACTCGAAATTGCGAACGGATTGAAATCTCGTTACAGATCGAGCGAAGGAGTTATTAAGATTCGAGAACGATAAGGGGAAGGGTGCGAGCCGCGTGAAAAATGACCGAGAAGAGATATTTGCCGAGGTTAGTTGCGCACGGTCGAGAGGTCCTCTCGCTCCTCGCGTATCGTAGAGGTAAAAAGTTGTTGGACGACGAACAGGATCGCCGCGCAGAAACTGGTCGATGGGATTTCTTCGCTCTCGCGCAGCTTTGCCGCGGTTAATTGTTCGTAATTGCAAAACTAGTCGACGCGTAGCAGCGTCGGGTGTGCATAGCTCGTCATGGATATGCCGTAGATTCTAATTGAACGATTAAATCGATCCGTTAACGCGCGAAGAGAAACTTGGAAATCACGACCCGATTAGGGTAACGAGGATGCAAGAGTCGCGCTCCAAAAAGACAGAGCAAACCTCGTTTGTTCCCGCCCAAACGTCATCGATTTCGAAATCCGTTATCGTTCAACATCTAACGCCGGAAATCCCTGGCGATTATCGCACGAATGGACATCGCCCGAATAGAGGCGAGAAATGTCGGCCATCAGCCTTGGAAAATGAATTGGAAAGGCAGACCTGAATGCCCCGTTGCACCGTCTCGTTAATGAAGTTATCAAAATCAATAATCAACGCGCTGCTAAAAAGTTGAAACGAGGTCGATAAAAAGTGGATAGCGTCCGTACGCGAGACACGATGTTCAGACTCTATTAGTCTTCCATATTGATTCTGGCAAGGAATGTCTATTAGAGCGAACCACCAGCGTAAGGCGGCGAGTCGTTTGTTACGGTACGTCCAAGTTCCAGCCGTCGTTTCTACGGTAGATATTTCACGTGTTTCGCGGAAAAAAGAAGATCGATCGGACGTTATTAGATTTCCCAGCGAACTTATTATCCTCGGTTTGTTTCTCGACCATTCCGTTTTTTTTTTTTTATTCTCCTCTCTCCGTTTCAATCGCTTTATCTCCTCGCATCGTCGAGGATTACCAACGAATCTCGCAATTTGTCTCCTCTTTTATTTTCTCCGCCAACCCTATGCTGTTCTCTCATTATCCCGCTCGTTATAACTAACCCCGGCTACTACCTTCACCCCACAACAGCGACTGCCGGACTACGAGCCAACGGTAGCTAATAGAGACATTAAATATCGCCGGCAAGTGTATCCAGATAAGTTTTCGTGCCGAATTCCGCTGCCAGGCGATGCCCCGGGAATCGGACGTCGGGGTGTACGATATTCGTTTCACGATTCGACTCGTCTCGAACTACCCTAAAATTTCTTCGCCGAAAAATTCAATATCTCGCCTGATGGTCCTAATGAATTTCGTTTGTTCGTTTATTCCTTAATTTTTTTCTGTAAAATGAACGAGTTTTGGGGTAGGCATCGTCGTCCATCTGTTCCCGATTACCGATCGTTCCGCGGCTTCAGTTTCACGCCTCTCACCTTATACTTATTCCTCGTTCCATGCTTTTCACGGAAATGGTCGGTTTTTGGGGCGTTTACATTTCGAGCGTGGGCGAGTCTCTCCGTAAAGCAGCGACAGATGTCGAGCGCCCGACACGATGGGACGCCATGCCATTCGGGGAAAGAATCCATTGGGACCTGGCATCGG
Source organism: Arge pagana (assembly GCA_963969455.1). NCBI lineage: Eukaryota > Metazoa > Arthropoda > Insecta > Hymenoptera > Argidae > Arge > Arge pagana. The sequence continues at coordinate 869,218 of OZ018312.1, read as the reverse complement.
CGGTGTATCGGGGCCGAGTTCCACCCCGCCTCGGCGTACCTCCGGGTCGGAGCCGCTCTAACAACCCTTACGGAGAGAAACCCTCCGTTTTCGGACCGACGGACGAACCGTGGCGGATCGGGTTACCGATATCTATACGCGCGGAGGACGAACCGAGCCGTGCCGGCCGCATCGGACCGTTTCATTTCCCGATTCGAACACGTGCCCGCTGTAAATCCATACTCACACATCCCAACGCTCGCATCCGCAACAATTTCCCTGATTAGTTTTACTGGCTTACAATTTGCCAATTTATCCAAAAACTCGTAAACCCTCGTCTCCCATTGAACCGCAGTCTCGTATATCCGCGCGCGCGCGCGTGTTTTTACACACCCGGAGGAGAGACCGGTACAGAAGTCGTGCGGAAGGCTCCGATTGCCGCCACATGCGCGTTCCTCCTCCCACCCTCGGATCGAGCGAACGAATCGAACTAATCTGTTTTCCGACCATCGTCGAAGCTCGTCCATTCGCGTCGACGTATCTTCCCGCGAATTCGCGCGATTATGATGATTGGGTAACAATTAGTTTTTCAACGACCGAGCCGAGACGGCAAAATGGACGATCTTAATTGACAACTGCAACGGCGATGATTGCGAAGCGCGACAGGTCTCGGTTTTTGCACGTTTCGTAAATAGCTGTACGCGTGCACGTCGAACACGCTGCAATCTATCTCGCCGCTTATTAACTTACCTGGTTATTTTCCGCGCTGTTCCCGTTGCGCTTGATATTTTAAGAATATGGAGAGTACGTGTAATAGTTCCGTGGGCCATGGATCGCCGTGGATAATGATCCACAATTTTCAACGGCAGATTAAATGAAATAATATATATATATGTATATATATATATATATACATATATATGTATGTATATATTTATACATGTATATATGGGTACGTATATACGATATACACGGAGAGAGAAGTCGGGTAATTTTGAGAGAGGAGGGAGAGAAAAAGAACGCGCGGTGGACGGACGTTTTCTATGGCGTACGACGATGCGGGGTTCGTACCACTCGATGGTTGACGCTGCGTAGGCACCGCGGTGTTACACGTTCGTCGCATAACTCCGAGGTATACCGTCAGCCATTGATTACAGAGGGCGAGCTCGGAGCGTCTTATCTTTCCCTTACACGGCTGGGGGGATCGGAATCCCCTAACCTTGAAATATCTCGTACATCCCCGAAATTAATATCTGTTGCGCCCACCAGCATCCGTCACTCGAACCCCACCCCGTCTGAGTCACGTGTTTCGCTGTTGCCACGGAATACAGAATTGCGGGAACGAAAGTTGGAAGAACATCGAATGGAAAGGTGGGAAGGATTATCGAGCTCAATCATATCGCGACGAGTGGGGAGGACCGCGGGGGGATCGGAGATCGAAGGCGGATGTCGGATCGAATATTAATCCATAAATGGCGAAATGGACTTTTTTCCAGACGCACCATTCCCGCGTATAGTACGAGCGACCGCGCGAGGCATTATTAAGATTATTTGTCTTCATTCCGGAGCGGAGGGATCCGCGGTCCGCATCGCATCGCGTCGTCGGCCTCGTTTAATCGTCGGAACAATGATAAATCTCCGGAGGTTTTTCTTTCGAGAAAATTGTACCACTGTGCACACGGATCACGTAGTGCCGGAGCTTTTTCTTCCAAAGTCGAGTTCTTTCACCTGCGTCGCCGGATCCACCAGCCCCGGACCCACCTCGAGCTCTAGATCCTCGCGAGTCGTCGCGATTTGCTGGTTGATCAACGAGACACGGATCGTTGAAATTTCAACACCGAAATCGTTCACCCGCGAGCTTTGTCCTCGACCGAAAGCCGCGCGTTCCCCCCCGATGCTCGTGACCGGATCGAGGAAGACGGTAGTAGTACGTGGTACCATTCGTGAGTTTCCGCGCGGACCAACCTCCATCCTCGAGCAGCGGGGAACGCGTTTTACGAGTCTTCCTCGAGTTTTTGAAACGCGTCGTCGAGGCGTCGCGAATGATTGCCGGGAGATTTTGGATAACGGCGAAAACGGCCTCGCGGACGTATTTCTTCGCCGAATGACGCGACGATGACGAGCCGCCATCTCGTCGCAACTTGGGAGGTCCGCTCTTGATATTCCCCCCTCCGGAACCCCTTTTCCGTCCACCATACCGGTCAGTCCCTTCCCAACACTGGCCCTCACCCCCTCCTTCTTCTTTCTCTTCTTCTTGCTCCCTCCCGTCTACCCGTGCTCGCTCCATCTTTTGCCCTCTGGACGCTTCTTCCGCTCACAGGTAAAGCCACTATTCCTGCGGACGCGTTGCCTGCCTCGTCTTCGCGTGTAGTTGCCCGGAGATGTCTGGCCGGGCAGCGATGGGGGGGGGGGGGGGGGCCCACGAGACTTCGGAGGATCGCGATCGGCTTTTGCGCGCTCGACGAGAGGGAATAACTGCACGAGAATGCCTCGCAATTTCGTCCGCGGTGTTCCTCGTCAACTCCGTTGGATCACGCGTTTGTTCCTGACAGAGCGAATTCGCATAATAGTGCTTCCCGATGAAAAGTTTCGAACCAAGAATCGCATCCCCGATTCTCGACGCGCGGAATCGAAATGAAGAAAACAACGATCGTTTTCAAGCTCGTACGTCCCGGCAAAGCTCTGTTACTGAACGTAGAGACGAAAGATTTTTGCAGATCGGTTGATTGGAATCGTGCGCGTATCTGATCTGCGAGAGGCGTTTATTTGCGCCTTCAACGGAGGTCATAACTGTTCAGTTTAGGAATACCAAAGCGGAGAGAGAGAGAGAGAGGGAGAGGGAGGAGACTGGAAGGTAGCTAATAAGAGAGTTTCGGGCCAAATGCAATCTCTCCATCGACAAACGCAACGCTGGTAATAACCGGTAATTTGCGAGGTGGACTTTTAGTTAGGCAGCTCGCGTATAGCCACGGCATTCGCGAACGAGTCGGGGCCGACAAAAAGGGGCAGAGGTAATTGCCGTAAGAAGGGTTGTTTGGTTGGCCGCGGGACGGTCCGCCGCGAGATGGTTGGCCGCGCGCCGGTTTAGCCGGCATTTTCTGTGGACACCGTGTAAAAAAGAACACTCGAAAGGACGACAGCGGCGCGCGGTATGTCTCGCGACGAGGTTTTGTCCCGGTGCAGTCCGTCGCCGTCAACGCGAAGATAATCCGTTCGCCCGGATATTTGTCTGCACGTCGTTAAATTCCAGTCTGACATTAAACGCAGTTATTCCGACGAGACCGAGCGAAGACGACTCCGACGAGAGTTCTTCGATGGAATAAAAAATGTCCAGCGTCCTTTCGAGAAATTCCGCTCTCTCCGCGAGGAGCTCGTTCTCCCGACGTCGCGCCGCGGATTTCCTCGATCGTCGCGAGAATTTCAGGAGGATTCGGTGACGTCAGATCTGTAAGATTCGAGGCTGCCGCTGTCGGCGGTTGAAGGTTGGAGATATCTTCATAAGAGCTCAATTCGTAGGGCGTGGGATGCGCTAATGACTACCCACAGTCTATAACATAATCATATCCCACGGCACGTCGAAGACCACTGCTGCATCCTACGTCCACCTCTACCGTTCGATATACGCGCGCGTGCACGTACGCGCGCACACAACAACTCGATACTGGGCTGTTACTCGCATTTTTTTTCGCACATTCGTATCCCCGCGGCGCCGTAGCCAACATCTAAAACTTCGCCGTCATCTCTACGGAACAAGCGTTACAGTTCTGGGAATAGGGTGTTTGTTAAATGTTGGTTGAAACTCGCATGAGAGAGAGAGAGAAGAGAAGATGCGAAAACAATCGTCGTAACGAGACGCGTATGTTCGGAACGAACGTGTCAAGCCGTAATATATTTCAGTTGTCAGACAAATCGTTGGTTATTTCTTTGACGGACGTGGATAGATATACATGTGTCGGACGGTATTTGTCGATGGGTGGTTTATCGTGGCGCGTTGGAAAGAATTATACCGAGAGTTGTGGACATTATGGGTTGCGGGCATAGTATAGCGTGGGTACGGTTCGCGTAGATGAGAAACAGCGCGGGAGAGAGAGAGAGAGAGAGAGAGAGAGAGAGAGAGAGAGAGAGAGAGAGAGAGAGAGAGAGAGAGAGAGAGAGACAGCGGAGGGGATATGGATGGCTCGTTCGTGTTTTGCCAACCGAATGATATTTATGACAAAGTCGTCGAATCTCGATTGGCGTTTTTCAACCGTAGGTAGTTTTTTGCAGTGCTAAACTAAGTCTATCTAATCAAACTATAAAATTGATGGGCTCCCCCGTCCTATCGTTCGCAGAGCCCGTACATCTCTCTCGGCGTCACCAAAGTTCTCTGAATTTACTCCGGATTCTATGTAGACCAGAGATATATTGGCGGATAGGTACTCAGAAACGAAGGAGTCGCGAAATTTGTTATCATTATCCTTTCAACTATCGACGTCGTCCCGTAAATCGCGAACTTTGCGGTGTGACGACGATAGGGTCGTCCTCCTCTCGTTGTACCTATTCGGATCGCGCCCGATATACGGAATGCTCTCGATCCTTTCTCGCTCCCATTTTCCCCGACCTACGACGCGTCGGTGATCGCACCGAGTTGCGTGAGCGCGGTCGGACGAGAGGCTGTCGTGGCGCGGAGACTACCAGTTCGCGCTCGACTCGAGATGGCGCGCGGCGATGCGAGAGAGATGCAGAGTAGGTGGGAGAGACCACTCGATGTCAAGCCCGTCCACTCAGGGGGGACTAATTTTTATAATTCTCTTTTTCCGTAAGTGCTCCTCGGCGTCCACCTATTTCTCATAAATTTGAATGAATTTACATGCATTTGAATGTAATACTCGGCCATACTTTATCAAAGCAATTAAGCTTTTGAGCTTGCATTTGCATTAATCCGACGCTTATAATTATTACCCGTCGACTTCGAAGGGATTCGAAAGCTGCACCGTCTCGCAAAATCGCGATAAACGGCTCACCGATATCACCTATCTTTTCCTCCCTCCGCCGAAAAGCGGCACACTTTTCCGCCTATCCACGTCTAATCTCGGTCGTAGAATCGTTCGCCGCGTTCGAAAGAAAAGTGAATTGGAAAAAGGAAACGCGCGCAATGCGCTAGCTGAGAAATCTGCACGTGTAAACGAGCAGGCGAAAAAATGCGTCCTCCGTCACTCCGCACGTTTCATTAGGCAGCTGACGCGAAAAAGTGGCCGTAATCGAGTCAAATGGTGAAATAATTGCGGAAATTGTTTCTGATTACCCTGATAAAACCCGCGATTGCATCACGGTTCATGCCCCGCCAACGAATCGATCAACGCGGAGCCGACGTGTTGCAATGATCACGGACACGCCGCGTAACTATCTACGGTCACTTGTCTCCCGTGCAACGATCCAATAAGGCTTCAATTATCCGTTAAATGAGATAATCGATCGGCGCTGAAATTGAAAAACACGTTTTCCCCGAAGCGGAGTATCCTTCGGTTCGACCCTTGAACCGGAAGCGCTTCGTCACTCGACCGCTAGGTACCTCCGCGTTCGCGAGGAGTCGAAGAGACTTCGGGACACGTTCGAGAGCATTCGAATTCCACGTGCCGTGAAATCGCCTCGAACAGAGACGAATATCTTTGGGAAACGGTCCACCGTGATTCGATAGTTTTCTCCGCGTCTCTCTCCGGTGACGCCGTCGTAGCCAGTCCGATGATGCGAGGCTCGAGCTGCCTGTACCCCAGGTCAGAGCGTAAGGAGGAAGAACCGCGAAGCTTCTTCTCGACGTAAGGTACCGCCTGGACCGAGCAGCGATTCGTTTTGGTAACGTGTATAGCTCCGTGACAGTCCTGACACCCCTCGTCGCCTCGATAAATCACGATCAGTAATATACGCGAAGTTGTGTGTCATTGTCGACTGTTGTCAAGTTTTATTTAACTAACGACCATCGCGCCTGGAAACTCGAGGCTGCCAGAGTCTCCGGAGCTTCGTGCCGCGTCGGCGGTTTGCGGTCGGCCTAAACGTCGCCGCGTCGGTTTGCGCCGAGGCGAACGAGGCGAAAGACGACCTGTAGGAAATGTTGCGCGGCGAGAAGGTGGTGGGCCGGATTGTAAGGTGGCCGTGTGAGCCGTGTCGCGGAGCAATTTAGTGCGTGCCGTGGTTTCTGTATAACGCATTTATACAGAGAGTTGAGGGTATATTGTGTCGCGAACACGAAATAAATAGGTATATAAGAGGTTCCCTCCACGCCTCCTCGCCTCCTCGTGCGTGTACGAATCCATGTACGATGCGGGCGCGTGGTTGCGCGTCACGCTCGCACGTACGTATCACGTGGCACGCACACGCGTGTACGGGATTTTATACACGTGATATAGGGAGTGAAGCGAGGCCCTATTCAAAGCGGATGATTCAGTGGCCGGTGCTGCAAGGGATAAGATCTCCTGGTCCGCCGCCTCGTTCATCTTCCAACCAACCGGCCGACCATGCAACGACCAACGCGGACCAACCTGTACCTAGCCACCCGAACGACAATCCTTTCCGTTTCTTCGACTTGTTCGCAGATAGGAACGACCGGCCGCGAACGATGGTAGTTACCTCGCGGTTAGAAACTAGCACTTATCTACCCGAACTGTCGCGCAGGTAGGTACTTTCGCGCCCGCGGTTACCGTACTTCCGTTCCTTCCGTTCCCCCCATCTGCCCGAGGTCTCCTTCGATCGCTTGCTCTCTTTTCTCCCGCACCGATCCGGCAGATCTCTTTGTCAACGATTCTCTTCACCGAGCTCCTTCCGATCGCGGTGGATGTACGAACACGCGACGACCACGCGCGTCCCGCTACCACGCGAATCAGCGTCGCGCTATTTACGACGAACAACGAACGAAGGAACATTCGTGGCACCCCGGTCGCGTATATTCGTCTCGGCAACGGCGAACCGAGTATCCGCGCCGCTAGTTCCGCCAACTTTTCTGATTTACGAGAGTTCATTATTATTTCCAACGTCGCGCTACCCGTCGAATGATCGCCGCTTCGCGCGAATCACTTCGCGAATCGCGAGTTTCACGGAACTAACGCGCAACGGAGCCGACGCTTCGATGTCCCGATGTCGCTCTGTTTTTCATCCCATCGCTGTGCGCTCCGGTCAGCTGCCACTGCTGTTGTTTAGCACCCTAGAATTCTCGCTTTCCCTCTATTTCTCTCTCTCTCTCTCTCTCTCTCTCTCTCTCTCTCTCTCTCTCTCTCTCTCTCTCTCTCTCTCTCTCTCTGTCTCTCTCTCTCTCTCTGTGTCCATTCGATGGTCGTCCTTGCAGCGAGAAGCTCGACGAATAAATTTGTTTGAAACAACGAGGAATTAACGATATTGCAATAATTAGGGAGAGCTCGCGGAGTACTCGTAGCGCGTGTTCTCCGACCAACGTGATGGCGTCTTCAACCGGCATGGAACCGGCTTGCCCCACCCGATTTCCGTCGAGCCGATACGTGGCCCCCTGGGGCCTGGACGAACCTCGTTCTGGACCTGGCCAGGGCCTCGGCGAGAGAAAGAAATCCTTCTTTGTGGCTCCTCCTCGCATAGCCACGAATCACGCGAGGCCCTCGGTAGAAGCGAGAGGACCGCTGTGTACTACCGGTTGCAAATTATCAAATCATCTAACAGATACTTGTTAACTGAACCGAGTTAAGTCATTACGCCGGAATGCAGTCATGGTGGTATGCATTATGCATTGACGTCTATACTTTCCGCAGGTGAAACTGGGAGCGACGATCTTCGTCGAGGCTGTCGATGCGATAGCTGTCACGCGTTCACCGATTACCATAACGTTTTGAAGGAAGTGGATGTTTTTTTCTTTCCCAGCAACGAAAAGAAAATTGGGGAAGAGAAATTCCTCGGGCGCATCCTTTGGGATCGCGATTCTACGTAGGCTGAAATTCTGAATTTTCAGAAACAGCACGCCCGATCGCGCCGCTCACATTCGCAACGTTATTTTGCCACTCGCATATCCACTTCCAGCTCCGAATTTGGGGCTTGCGCGAAGTTGCGCGATGTGGCGGTTAGTCAACGATGCTCGTTTCGATCGAGACGAGAGCCGTGAATCGCGAATCGTGAAATCGTACGGGCTGACCGAAGTCGGGCAACGCTGTGCATAGTCTTTCGCTGTTTTTGTTCGTATCCCCATCGGAATTATGAAAAATTTGGTGAAAATATTGGCTGAAACGCGTGGACTGAGGTTCCACCGCTTGCTGCGAGAATAAGGCGGCAATAAAGCATATGTAAAATATATTCTGGAATTCCTTTTAGGACGCAGATATACGGTCTGTTGGTCGTTGTTCGGTTTCGGCCAACGCATGCGTGCGACGATCCCGTTCGGTTGCGTGTGTTCAACCGTGTCGCGATGGAGACCCGGTCGAGTGGTGTACGTTCGCCGCGGTGCGAGAGAGCGAAATGGGGAGGAAGAGAGAGAGAGAGAGAGAGAGAGGGAGAAGACGGGAAGGAAGATGGAGAAGAGTGAGAAAATAAGGATGACCGAGAGAGAGAGAGAGAGAGAGAGAGAGAGCGGTAGGAGCGAAGAGTACGAACCACGTATTTCCGCTGCAACGTTGTACAACGGCGAGATGCCGAGGTATATGAAAGCTCTCGGATCTGCGGTGCGGAAAGCACCCTCCGCGCTACGTGACACCCGCGCACCTGTATCGCGCGGAGTCCAGCATCTCCGCGTACGTTTCGTGTCTCCGCAAGCTCTCGGCACATCTGAGAGACTCTCGTATAAAATTTTCAAACGAAAGGACGACGGAGAGCGAGAAGAAAATCCCAGGGTGTTCGGGAGTGTCGTTGGGGCGAGAGCTAAGTCCTGGAAGGGCGGAGGAGGTGGTGGCGAGGTGTCACCTTACAACCGGCTCGCTTACCTGGGCGAAAGCCTCTTTTGCATTCCATCTCCTCTGCCGTCCTTTACCTTTTGCTTTCTTTCTATACGCAGGATCTTCGTTCCTACTTCTCTGCTCGCGGATTCTTTCCTACACCGCTACTTGGCTGTGATCCTCGTCGACATTGGGACTCCACTCGACTATCGCGAGTCTATTTCTCTCCCACCCCCTTATCGCAACGGCGTGCCTTTGTATAGCAACGACAGTTTCGCCGACATCGGAAAATTTACGATCCGTGTTATCCGCATCTGGAACACGATTACGCGGAAGAAATGAAATAATCGGTATTTTTTTTACGACACATCGATCACACGGGAGGACGAGACATTTCGTTGTCTTTCCCCTCGGCGGTTTGACCAGCAGTTACGAAGATATCGGCTAGATTGCGGTGATTATCGAAGGAAGAGAAACCCGAGGAGACTGAACAACGGGAATGGGAGAGAGAGAGAGAGCGCGAGTGAAGAAGCGGTAGTCTTCAAAGTAGCAACAAGAGCCACAAATTGAGTTGCGAATTGTCGTAATAACTACGCATTATTTGATTACCAAGGGCGGCATAAAATATTTACGGTAATTAGCTCGGGGACTTTCTCTCGCCTTCTCGTTTCGCCCCCCTTCGGCTTCCCGCCTCGAGGTTTGGCCGATCGCCCTCCACCCCTGCAAGCTCGCGCTCTACGCGACAAGGCGAGGCGCGGATGTTCGAGATAGCAGCGGAAGGATGGAGGTTCGCCTCTTCTCTCGACGCGTTGGAATAGAATCTCTCTCGTATACACGGCTTCCGCTGGCCATCTTCTGCTTCTTCTTCGTTCTCGCATCCTCCTTGCATCGGTGGTCCGTGCCACAGCATCTTCCTACCGTCGTTGTGTCCCAACGGACTGCCGAGTGGAACAGCCCCGTTACAAACTACTACTGTATGAGATACGCGTAGTTACGCAGCGAGACCGTAGCTCACCGTGGCTCGGCGTAAGAACCAACCCTCCGTCCTCGACCCTTGCACACGCTCGCTGCATCCATCTCCTTTTCCGTCTCCTTCTCTCCGCTTCATCTTTGCCCCCCGAAATATCTCCCTCTCCCTTTCCATCCCTTTCCGTAGCGTTCTCTCGCTCGAGGCAGGTAATCCCCCGGAGGGCGTGAGTTATGACCCTCGGCCTCGCCGCGCGCTCGCCTCTCTTCGCACTCTCCTCGGCGTCCTCCGCCCACCCACTTTCTGCGCTCTCTCCCTCTCCCCCTCCCCCCCCCCCCTCGCTCTCTCTTTCTCTTTCTCTTCTCTCCCCGGAGCACCTCCTTCCTCCGTCATTTCCATTTCTCTCTCCTTGCATCCTGCTCGCTCTCCGTCTTTGGCTCAGGCTCGGGGATAGCAACGACGAGGGTAAGTGTAGGTTCGGGAGAAAGTTGCGGGAGACTCGCGTCTCTCGTCGCCGGATTCGTTTTCGGGGGAAGGCGCGGAAGACACAGCTGGAGCACATTTGTCAACCGTAATTAATAACTTGTACAGCCGAGTTAACGAGGCAACCCCCAAAGTCCTCGCCGGGGCATCGCGAGTCGCTACCACTTCGAGGAGAGCGGTGTGCCGTACGCCCGTGGGACCGCCGGCGCGAGCGAACGAGAAACGGAGAATGGAACCGGCCAGGACTCCAAGGCAGCCAACGTAGCGTAACTGTTGGATGGAAGGCTCTCGTATACGCGAGTCCATCGACGAGCCATACCGCGCGGAACCCGTGTCTAGTTATGAAATAAGGGTGACTCTCGGGTAACGAGGTTAACAAGGGGCATCTGGAACGTCTCGAGAATCCTCTTCTCGGGCCCGTCGAATCTCGCGTGTCCCATTTGGCCGCTGCAAACTCGATTCGGGTACCTCGAGAACCGGCGACGAAACGCTGCGAAACGTTTTTCCCCTTCCACGTGGAACCCGTCATCCCGCACTCGAAGGAAACAAGAGGACGCCGTGCGTGTACGTGTGCGCGGGCGTATCCGTGGATCGCTGGTATCGCGCATGTGGAAACGTACGAGATACTAATAACTCTTTCTGCTCCTCAACTCACGGTAGCCATTATCCATTATTCATAAGTATCGGACCGACGGCCGGACGGAAGCACGAACGCGAAGATGTAGGTGCCCGAGAGTAACGTTGGATCGATGAGAATTCCGAGGAGTTGTTTGAAAGCATCTCTTGATTCACTGGCCGTTACGTTAGGTAAACTACATTGTGTCTGGTACTCACCCACCGTATATATTCAAGGCTCAAAGGATTAGAGGACTGCTTGATGGGAAGAATGAAAGTTATACGCCGATGAATAACGAAAGGAAGTCGCCGGAACAGCTTTGTTATCGGTACGGAGAATGGCAATCTCAGCGACCAGAGCTTTCTCATCTCATCGTTCAACTGTCGCTCGAGCTTCCTGGCCATCAAGGATTATTAATTCTCCCGAGAGTCTCCGCTACGTTTCGTCCATCCTCGTCTTTTCTTTCCTCGTCCAGCTTGTTCTCGCGATTCTCTCTCCGATCGATCCCTGTTGTTCCCGCGCGAGACGCGTCTCGGTCTTGGATCCGTGACACGGCTACTAAATTGGCATCAGAAAAACCGTACGGTTCGCCAATCTCACGTAATTCGGTGGATACCATAGAGAAACAAAACGGGGATGAGAATGATGCATCGCTCTTCGGCTAATCTTATAAACCAAAACTTTCCCAACTCGCAGATCACGGGCCTGCGAGAGGCAGGAACGGAAAATTCTTAGACGCGTGGCTCGCCGAAGCCTATGGGAAATCGCCCGCTTCCATCTGCGCGAACCATTCCTTCGCGTTTCGGGCCAATTCACTTACTTTGATTTGATTGGTTCGTACGAGTATGACGCTCCGCTCGTGCGTACGTAATGCGTATATATTCGCTACGTATTCGTGGATGTGTGTTCGTGATACGCACGAGTGCGGGATCCCATGTATGAAAACAGCCTTGAATATGGTCGCTGCGATATGGGGGGCGGAGTAGGGGTCGAAGGAGGTGAAAAAAGAGAGATTGCTGAATGCGCGAGGGGAACGGCGAGAGGGGTAGATTTTCGCCGGCTCGTGTTTTGCCAACCACGAATAGAGTTATGGAAGGCTGGCAGCAATCAGCGTATTGGCTGTTCTTATTAGAGTTGGCAGCGACTCTCTGGAGCTACGGTTTCCCCTTTTATTATCTCTGAAAATGTCCCAAAAGTCAGCTCTCGCCTCGTTTCATTCGTTCCCTCACAGTTCCAACGACTCGCAGCCCAACGACGAGAACGCGCGGGGAGGGAAGAAACGCGAAGAGGGAAAGGAAAGAAAACGAAGAGGGAGAGCGCATCGAAGCACGACCGTAAGGAACGAGCAGTACGGTGGCGTGATTATCATTGATGAACGATCATCGAATGGAAATACCTCGACAACTTTATCGCGATACTTTCTTGCAGAACGAAGATACGCGGAGTATGATCTCCGGAAGAAATCTTTGAAACACAGCGATAGTTTACCCGGGGGGAGTCGGCACGATGCAGCATCCCTGCCACTCGATATCGATCTCCCTGCGAGATATTTCCACGGTTTTGCTAATCGGACGGTAAATAAAACGCTACCACCACGACGCGCGGTGGGAGCACGGCGAGGGATCTAGGCACGAGCTTGCCTCCGGAGGATGAAACACGTCTCACGATCCCGGCATGAAATTTATCCACCCTCTTGGTTAAACAGCCACGCACGCTCCTTCTTATTTTCCCCGAACGAAACGACGCCGTTGGCCACGATGGCGATGGCAGCTATAGCGGTCGCGAACCCCCAACTTCGTTTTCTACCCCCTCGAGTCGCGAGGGAGGAAGGAGGGAAAGAAAAGAGAGAGGAACCCACGAAAACGAGACTGACAGCGCGGGAGAGAATATGAGAGAGGAAAGCGTACGCGACGGGTACGAAGATCGAAACGGAGATTCGGGCAGTAACGAAGGAGGAGGAGGAGGAGGAGGAGGACGAAGCGGAGGGAAGGCAGGAAGAGGAAAGAACGGAGAAAATTGAGCGAGGGAGAAACGAAAAAGTCGCGAAACTGTCACATTTTCTACTCTGCGGAGACCTACGGGGGCGGTTTAATTGGGAGAGCCCCCTGTTTTATTTATAAGTTTGGGAGTCTATCGTCCCAGCCTTGCCCCGGCAAGTTCCGATGCCTCGTAGGCAGCGAAGCGTGGGGGAGCGAGCGGGGCAAGGTTGAAGTATGGAAGGCACCACCACCACCCCAAACCTTCGACCTCCTCGTCTTGCCGTTCTTTCCTGTCCTGGCGTTCTTCTCTTCCCGTTGTTACTCCTTCTCCTGGGCCTCGCGCACCCTCTCCTCCCACAGTGTGACAAATAACCCTTATAAACGTGGCTCCATAACTCCAGCCTCCTGCCGCGAGTCACGCGTGAGCCTGTACCCGTGGGGTGTATCCGTGAGAGTGTAGATACCACGGACTAGAGTTGTAGCGGAGTGTCGACGAGGCAGCAGCAGTAGTGGCCGTTCTCCAGTGATAGCGACAGAAGCGGCGAACTTGGCGTTGGTAGAGTAGCAGCATCAGCAGCAACAGTGGCGCCCCGTAACGGGAATCACGGGTCGGTTCGGTTTGGTTCGGTTGTAGGGAGGAAGGAGGAGTAGTAGGTAAGCGTAGGACGGGTGGAGGGTGGCGAGTCGGGGGACGTTGGGCGCCGGGCCACTTGATTACGTCGCGATAATAAACATGGCGCCGATATGAACTCCGCTCCGCCTCTATGTAATGCAACATTGTTTCCCTGTATACCTACGTGACTTTATGTTCCGCCAATAATAGATTGGCCAGATAGGAGTATGAATATAATGCATTTATTGGGGGATATTTGAAATTGAGTTACCGTCCAATAAATCGACATACTTCGCAATTACATTTACAATAAATGGCCGAAACGTCCAGTTCACTCGTTAACATCCGTCATCCCACTTTTCCTCACCAACTCTCTCTCTCTCTCTCTTTCTCTCTTCTCCTCTCGCTCTATTCCATTCTCTTCGAACTCCATGCTTTCGGTTTCACGTCGTTTGCCTTTTCGAGCGATACGTGATCACTCGAAAACGCACGTATTGAACCTCGTCTCCTGGGAATCGTACGAATGAATCACGAGAAGAGAATACAACGAATATTCCAGCTGCCCTGTATCTTCGTTGCCAATTAGTACCGGCGCATCGGAATCTCTCGCAAATACGGGCAACGCTCCTCGCCGTACAGTGCACTCGTGCCCGAGTACCGAAAGAAACGGCTTGGGGTGGCGCGATGCTACGGTTTGCAGGGCTCTACCACGCAAATACGTTCTCAACGCGGAGCATCTATAAGTCATGGAAGATGTATAGACGGGTATACGAGGTGTGTCTATACGTGATAGGGCGCGTACGTCATCGAGATACACGGTGTACAGTCAGGGTATCCGCAGGAGTGCGCAGCAAAATACGCGTGGGCCAAGGGAGGGTTTTACGAGGCAGTAACGGCCGATAAGGTGAGCTTGTGCCCCCAGCGGGGCTCGTACGGCTACCGTACCCGAGTGGCTGTTCAACGCGGATCACCGCTCGCACGATTGCGTTGGTGCGTGATACGTATGCTGCTCACACCTCCGCAGTCATCCCCGCTACCATCGAATCTTTCACCTCCAACCGCAAGGTTGAGTTTCTTCGGTTCGTTGAGAAAATCATATACCTATTCCGAAGCGGTTCCTCCGACCTTCGACGCCTCGAGACCGACTTACACGTTACATATGTATTTCACAGTTCATCTCTGCTCGTTTAGACGTCATTCGCGGTACGTGCTTGCTCCCTCAAGGTCGAGCATACGCCTCGCACCGCTCTGATCGGACTCCCGCGTCAAGGTTCGAAAGCTCGGGTGTTCCGGATTTTTAGACTCGTAAAAAATCGCAAGGGACAAAACACTCGAAACGTTGCCGAGGAACGACTGCTTAAATTTCTTCTCGTTTGATTTCAGGAGCAAACGGGCTGCGCAGGCGCGGTCGCCAGACGTACACCCGTTACCAAACGCTGGAGCTGGAGAAGGAATTTCATACGAATCACTACCTCACCAGGCGAAGGCGAATCGAAATGGCGCACGCCCTCTGCCTAACGGAAAGACAAATAAAAATATGGTTCCAAAATCGAAGGATGAAGCTGAAGAAGGAGATACAAGCTATCAAGGAGCTCAACGAGCAGGAGAAACAAGCTCAGGCGCAAAAAGCTGCCGCAGCTGCCGCCGTCGTTCACCAGCAACAACAGCAACAGCAACAAGGGGGTGGCGGGGGCCCAGAACCGGGGAACTAGGGGTACGCCCTGCACCGGACCCCCCCAAATCACCCACACCATCCTCTGCTAGCACCGCAATGTACACAGCTATACTAAGGTGAGCAACGAGTCGTAATACTCGAGTACCTATCTCTTACGTGATCATGGAAATAAATTCGCACTCTTCCGCGCTCTCTCTTTCTCTTTCTTCGATGAATCGCGATTGCGAACGGCAATCATACCGGCCGACCGAATTTGGCTCGGATTCGCGGTTTGTTGGCAGCTACGGTTGGCACTGCATTCGAAAAAATTCGCGATCAATTTCCCAAATCGTCAGTTTTATTCGCTCTACCGAAAATCGACTGTTCCTTTCATCTGCCACGACTCTCTCGGCTCGACGTTGCCGCGACGCGAATTTCTTCGTTGAATTCAAGTTACCGCACTCCCCGGCATTCTTGGAGCTACACGACCCCGACATGGAGAGAAAGAAAAGCTGCGTACCGACGAGTTATAATTGGTACCGCGTTGATAAGCCTCCTCCTTCGTCGATTACGGCTAAACGAGATCGACTCTAATTCGTTATCTCGTATCCCCATCGTGCCATCCATCCATCATTCTCTGCAGTTACGATAACCGACCTCAAGACGCGGCTCGACTCGTCCTCGGTTAATGGTAGATCCGACAATAAAATGTGCAATTGAAACGGGATCATTCGAACGTATCATCTCATCGTCGTTTCACGTTCTACCCAGAGAATCCGATTGTCAACTCTACTTTCCTCCAAGTTACACCGCGTGTATCGTCTCGTTGCCTTAATATCGATACGCTCACGTTGATTCTCGTATGTTAAACCTTGGAGCGCGAACGAGGCGCGATAACGGTTCAGGAATCCTTCGAGCATCCAGTATTATTCATTCGCCTAAGAGACTGTGAAAATGAATCATTCGCGTTATCGCATTACGGCGCCTTATATTAACTCAATTATAATTCCACGGGCATTAAATTTGCAAAAGTGTCTTCGAACGAGTTGGAACAGCGGCGTTTCCCGGCAGCGCCGAACCGCGGTGGTGCAATGTTTTCTGCCTTCGTAATTCTCTAATTTATTCCTCTGGCATACGCTGCACTGGCAATAAACGCGAACACGCGAAGACGCGCGAAGCTTTTCAACTTTTCCTGCTCCCACGACAACGACGCGTTGGTCGAGGTTCGGTGAATCGGGAAACCTTTAATAATAAAATCCCCTACCTCCGCATAGAAACTTGAGGTGGGTAAATCCTCCGGAAAATCGTTCAACGCTGCGAAATTTCTCACTACCGAATGCTGAAAAAACCCTCTCTCCGAAGGAGGACGTTCGCGAGAGAGTGTTTTTTGAAAATTTAAGTAATACGCCCGCGGGGACGAAGCTAGGAGATTTCTTGATATTCCCGCATCGCGACGTTCACCTTGAACCGAGACTGAGATTGAACGATCATGAGACAAAATCGCGAGGTACAAAAAATTGTAGATATATCATCGCGATTAAGCTATAAATCCGAGCATCGAGAGGCATTCGCGTATCCAGTTATGCGGCGGTCGTGTTCTATCTTCCGCAGCGCCAAGTTAATTATTTTAATTAATACAGCGCAAGGGATCTTACTTGTTGTGATATTTACGACGGTAAACACGTACACGCGATACTCACACTCCTTCGAAACCGCTCGCATCCGTTCAGCTACGATTGTACCGCGCTATTTCACCCTTGGGTCAGAACTTTCGCACGCGCGACGATCCACCACGTCGAGAATGAAAATATCGTAACTATGAATTCATAATTGTCGGTGAAAGTACCGATACGAGGGAGATAAATTTCGAAGAGGTAGATAATAGCAAAGTTTCGATAAGGTCGAGGAGGAGTCGCTTGCTCGAAGGCATCGGAGGATCTAGATATTGCGAGATGAAATGGATACCTTGGTATTACGAGCAAAGTAGCCAACCGGCTTACGAACCGTTGATTTCATTCAGCGTGAATCTGCATGCTCGCATAGATCGAGTGGTCACAGATATACATCCGAGGTTATATTTCTTCCGGTAACTGTATACCGTTCATGTTTCCTCCTCCCCTCCGTTTCTCGGTGTTCCACTCCGCTTCTCGCCGTTTTGCCTCGCGGAGCGAACGTACGTGTATTTATCAGCCTCGTTCTCCGATAACTCGTCGTTGAACAGGGAAAACTGAGCGATAGGTAGAAACACCGATAGATGGACGAGGCAATTCCACGTGAAATTGGCGAGGAAAAAAACAAACGAAAAAAACGCCCGTCTCGAGGCATCGCAACGGTGGGTCGTAAAATTGGAAAGCTCTCGAGTCACCTCAGGTATGGGGGGTTAAAAAAAAAGCAGGAGACCGTTCGAGAGCGAGGGAAGGCAGGTTTTCGCGGGTTATCTTCGGCTGGCACGACCGACCAACCCCCTCCTGTGAGATAATTCGCTTTTTCCCAGTTTCGCGCGTCAAAAAAAAAACGAGCGGCAAAAAAGGCACGTCGACGAAGAAGGATACCAGAAAATAAAGGAAATTTTGCTTCTCTCTTTTCTTTCTCTCTCCCCTCGAACGCGCCTTCTTGCCCGGGGGCATCGGTACCGAAACACCGCGCCACTTAGTTCCGGGAAAACGAACGACCCTTCGCTCGGCATTCGGTTCGACAATATCGGTCGTAAAAAAAGCTCACGTTTTCCGCACTTTCATATATACGCGCGCGGGCAGGGCGCGAGCGGACCTGCTTCTCCGCCGACACTTTCTCCTGGGAATCGAGGGTTTTATGACTCTTTATCCGTTCCGAATTTCGGAGAAAGAAGACAACAATAAAAGAAAACTGAACACGCTCGCTCCGCGAGCCTTTCGGTAAGAAGAAAACGAGTCCCTTTTTGTCCCGTGCCACGAATTCGTCTTGTCGTTTCGCAGTAATGACAAAGTCTCGCCGACCTTCCCAAAACATTGCGATCGATTCGGTAAAATTCAGCCGACACAACAGGAATTTTACGCAATTACAGAGTTGACTCAATCGATGGCGACATAAGCGAGGATTCTCGCGAATCCCGCGAATTTCGAGCGTAACGAAGAGTAATTTCATGAATAGTAAAACTTAGAATAAGAAATCGAACCCTGTTCAATTGACGACGGTTGTTAATTTTTCTGAAAAAAAACTCACAACGGACGAATGTGATCGTGGGAAATGAATAATATGGGGAGAGACCAGCGGAATGCGTGTTGGATGAAATGGTTGAAATTTTGTATCTGTCGAGTATGTAGCTCTCCGCTCGTCAACCCATCCCTCCGATGCCGCTGAATACGATTCCGAACAATAGAGACATTCCGTGTCCTCAACGCTGCCAGCAGATCTTTCCTGCCTTCGCGCAGCTTTGTTACTTTTCCAACTGCTCGAGTCCTTATTTGCAACCGAAGCTCCGCGGGACTCGCGCGAACGCTCGATGTACGTACGCCTTACGCACTTCTCGTTTTGCTTCGCGTCTCCGCGGGACATCCGACAAAGATCGGAACACTGATCGCGACCGCGATGTCGTCGCGTAGCCTTCGCATCTCGAGATCAACGACGGCGAAAATATTCTTTTATCAATTTGCGTGCGATCGGAATGAAAATTAGAACGAGGGAAGTTGGGAAAATAATATTCGCAACTAGGAGAAAATAGCGTTTCGCCGTCGCATTCGCCGCCGGTTTCTCGTTAATTTATTTCAAATAGTCCAAACCGCGTCGGATCACTTGCCACAAATTTGTTGAAATTATTGCAAGTCGTTCTGAAGTTGCATAGAACAATTTTATGCGACCCGAGAGAAAACGATTCGACCTCCGATCGTTTCTGCGCGCGTACCGATAAGTTTTCTGCGAGGGAATGAATAATACTCGGTAGCGAAAAATCGACGAAGCCACGCCGAAGGACGCCGACGCGTCGCGTCGTCGGAAGTGAATGTTGTTTCCAGATGTTCTGCTTGAAAATAACGATATCCCGGTTTCTCCAAGGGATAAAAAAAGGGAAAAGGAAGGACGCGCACCGTTCGGTTGGCTCGGCCCTGATTTGTGTAGCTTCTTTGAACTCTGAGAATAAGCACGCCCTATCCACCTCCGCGGTCCACGATCCTCGCGCGCACGTTTCCTCCGCTACCAACTCGTTCGCCTTTTAAAATACCAACTGGTTATTGAACCGTTGAGTTTCCGAAGGAAACGATTCCGATCTACCGAATCACTGGATCCTCGTAAACGGGCTACCGACTCGTTCCTTTCTCGGTACAAATTCATCGCGATTTTTCAGGAAAATGGGAAATTGCAGATCTCCCGTGGTATAAAATTGTCGACTACCGAGTCTTTCGTTTGAAATTGTTGTTGCGGCATGGGGACAACCGAAGCATCGGCAATTGGCACGAGTCGTGTTTTCGTACAATTTTATCGACTCAGGTGGACCCTGCACCTGCGTATCCATCTGGTACTGTAAACCGCGCCGCGACAATGCCACCCGATCAACGACGGTAGATTTATTCGACTACTTTCACCACGTTTCGGATAAACTCCTGAAAATGTTCAAAAGTCGTCGAGTGCTGCCTTCACGGTTTGATCGGATCGGATTACGTCCAATATCCACCCCGCGAATACGAAGAACTGATAGGAAGATCTGTTCCTACCGCCAGAGGATGTTCTTTTGAACCGTTGATTGGATCGTGGCCGATGAGAATTTGACATTCGAATGTCGAGTGGCACTTCGCAAACACGGGATCTTGTGAGTGTAACTCGGGCTTTTGATAGCGCGAATGAGAAGTGCTTATTTCATGGGCCTACATGTCTTAGACGCACGAGCAATCATCGTAACGGAGTCTTACGTATTGTATTCCGCGAGTGTAATTTTCAATAGATATTTATCAACGTGATTTGGGTTTGTCTCGTGTGGGTGGAATGTCGAATGGGATTGCTAGTTTTGGGTTGCGCGGATCTGGTTGGAATCGGACAATAAAGCTTAGGCGAAATGAAACTTGTTCTGCTTCGCGAGGACGGGTTGAGCCACGAGGATCTCGAATTTATAGTTCATATCGGCTAAACGGTTCGCGGTATTCTTAGCAACGGTTACATTCATATCGGATCGATGGATAATTCGTTTCGATCGTACAAATGCTTCGTTTTGTCAAATAGAGAACTATCGACGAATTATTATACAAATGGAACGACTCGTTCGAATTTTTAAATTACCCCCCCGCCCCCTTCAATCCTGACGGCCGATTGGCATGCTGGTCGCAAAAAAGGTCTGCCATTACGATGCAATAAATTGCGCGGAAATTGTCGTTTTTTCTTTCGCTACTACGAGCGACGATGAAGATCCTACGGAGATCGTGGAAGTCGCGTGCGTACATCCGAACTTTGATTCGAAGACACGCACGAACTCTTTCGCGGTGGAAGCAATCACGCCGCCGATTGGCGCGGCGTGTCTCGAGGGTTGCAGTGCCATCTAGCGGCGATAACTGCCGTCGTTTAGTTATGGCTGCTTGACCCTCGTGAGAAAAATGGGCGTGGCCAGCAGAGAAGGCGGAGGACGTCGCAGGAGGGCTTGCCTCTCGTACTGTAACCTTACGCGCGTCCCGAACTCGTCGGAGGGCGCCTCGTTTTCGAAAAATGTCCCGTCGGAAAAATGGTAGGTGATTCGGTCGTCGCGCTGTGAGCAGAAGTTGGGTCGCGCGTTGAAGAGAAAATGTTGTTTTCGAGATACGATCGTAAAACGGAGCGGAAAGCCACACGGCTTGCGAGAAATCGTCTATCCCACGATGCGCGGAACTACTTTATTGGTTAGCCACCTTTCGAATAGATGGCGACACGATACGCCGCTACGGCTGAGTCGGCAACGGGCGTTCTATTTTACCGACTCGACGCGGTTGGCTCGGCGTTCCACCCATCGGTACGACGGGTAATAGAGAGACCCTCGCTACCGACGAACCGTCGTCTCGCCGACAGTTCCACGATCCTCCGCGAGCGGCGCTTACAGTTTGCTCGCGTCACTTCACGGCCGGTAATCGGGGGAATACCAGCCACGCGCGCGCGCGTAGATCCAGTGCACACGATGCGGAGCGATAGCGGAGAGGGGAGCGAGATTCGCCAAGTGGGGTCGTTCGTACGGACGAGGTGTTTCCAGGGGATGGGAAGGAGAACGGTGGATGGGAGACACGCGTCGTGGTTGTTTGTCGTCGCGTAACGCTCGCGATAGTTGGACGCTGAGCGGAGATAACCCCGCTTCCGAAATGAAAATAAACTGCACTGGCCACGCCGCGCCGCGTGCGACGCCGGACGTTTTATTAGGCAGTAAAATCTTATTTCGACGGATTGATGTCGGCCCGTTGTCAAACGTCGGTTAGGATCTTTATTGGTTGTAAACGGAGACGTTTACGGTCCATAAAGGCGTCGACGACGTGACAAGTACGTTTACCGAGCTTCGCCCGATGGGCCGGACATCAACGACGCCCACTTTTAGCTCGGGACTTTTCTCTCCGTATCTCGCAGTCGGCTATTAACCCTTTCCAGTGTCGATCCTAACCGATGTCTCGGCTACTGCTTTCCCCGCGACCCTTTTGCCTCTCCTTCCGAAGCTCGTTCCCGTGCATCTTCGACGTTGGATCTCTTTCGATGGGCCGTTTCTATCGCGAGTTGTATTGATGTTTCTTGCCGTGGGCTCGAAATCGGGTCGCCATTCATCGGCGTTGCAAGCATTCTTGTTAAAAAAAATGGAACACGCCAGTGTCGGGTGCCCTTTCAACGGTGCCACGATCATCCGCGTGGAGCGTGTCTCCGAAACAGTTGGAAAAAAAACAACAACCAACCGGACGACCTTCGATACGGGGGAACCGGGCAAATCCGAGCCAAGAGAGAATTCTAGATTTACAGGTTACGTTGCGGCGGTATAACACCTCGTAAACTTACCTTAACGACTCTAACCGTGCCTAACTGCTTCCTTCCTGCAATCATCTCCTGACCTACGCTAAGCTCCTTTGCCGCTGTAGAAAAGCCTAATGAGAACATACTACCTCGGTATCGGCTTGCCTGCTCAACACTTGACACGCGTCATTTCCCCCGGCCCTCTCAATTCCATCGCTCCCTTTGCCCCCAAAATTGATCCTTCGCCTTCATTTTCCGGCCACCTCGCCGCGCCGTTTGTTTCTCTCTTGCTGACTCGCGCGCGAGATTAATTATAACGATAAATCATACCGGCTGAAATTTATCTACGGCTCGTCTTTTACATATTTCACGCGTGCTTTGGAATAATCGCGAGCACACGTAGGATTAATTGAAGGTGCGCGAGCAAACGATCCACGTATAAAATCGCGACGGGTATAAGAACGAAACCGGCTATACCTACCTGCTTCGCGGTCAGGTCTTCGTCTTCACATTTTACGATTTGTTTTGATTATCCTTCATTACAACGTTACGCCTTTTATTACGGGCAACGACTAGTTACGACTCACGCTAAATCTCTTCTGTTGATTTTATCATGACGTTTATGAGCACAATCATTAGGTGATACCAGTCGAGCGATCGTCTACGCCTTTGAGTGTCGTGGAGCAGGACGAGCGGATAAAGACGGGCCGAACACCCGCGACCGGCACCCAGGGGCGCGGGGCGGCTCCTCCCAGGCGACCGCGTAGAGGGGAGGCCTCCGAGTTCACCAAAGGTTCGCTAGATGTCGCGCGCCTCGGACGGTCAGGCCCCGAATATGCAGCGACAAAGCTGATGGCTATACGCGAAAGCATGATCCACAGTAACCAACGTGATACGTACTCTTTTCGGCTACGGACCCTGGGAATGGAAAAATGGTAGTTTCCAAAACAGTGCCACGAACATGTCGGTGGTAATTTCCAACGTATCATCCGTGAAAACTGTAATCTCGATTCGATTGCGGTCTCTTGTTCCGTAACCACATCGACGCGAGTTGCGCTCGCGTATGCATCTTTGCTGAAGACTTTTTCACTGCCAGCTTCTGAGTGCTGCTACGAGCCACCGAATCGTGTCGCGTGTCGCGATGAAAAGCGCCGTGAGAATCGAACATGCGATGGTGGCGGCGACAGAACCCCGATGAAATTGATTCTAACGAAGGGATCCGGGGTCGTTTTCCATCCTGTACGTATGGTGGACGTTAACCGCGTAATATCCGCTTTGTTGGCAATATTAGCATTTTCAAAATGAAAGCTACACCGCGTTTTTCGAGCGCCGCGTAGTCGTTCATCGCGAGTCGACGCCACTGGCCAGAATTTACACAACAATGAGGGGCCGCACTCTAAAAACTCCCAGAATCCCTCTTGCCTCGTAGCGAAAAGAGAGGAGTCGAAATAGAGAGAAAGCGAGGAAGAGGGACCGAGAGAGATAGAACGACGGAGAAGCGATGCGAGAGAGAGACGGAAGGCCGTAGAGGATGTACCTCTCTCCCGCTGGGATCGGATGCACCAACGAACCCGGGCTGCACTGTACCCGTTTCGTCGTCGTCGTCGTCGTCGTCGACACCGTCTCTTGCTAGTGGAGCTACGCCACCATCACCACCACCACCACCACCACCACCATCGTCATCGGACAAAACCTAACCTGACTTATTCTCTTCAACAATAACTTTTTTCTTTTTTTCCCTACAACTTTTCGTTCACCTCGTCTTTTTTTCGACGTTTTGCTCCTTTTTTTCCCTCACAAACCCGCTAGCCAGGGCCTAGCATACGTTAGCGACGGGTAGATATTTCTAACACACGCCACAGCGTCGTGGCCGAGCCGGGATAGCCGACGCGCGACGTTGCCAAATTATAATTTCTCTCAAGATTGACTATTTCAAGCTTCTTCGTTATCCAAAAGCTCAACGACGCGCCGATAACTTCTCGCGTTAACTCGATGGAAACACCTGCCACGTCCCGGAAACTTTACGTAGTAGGTCCACCCAAAGAGAAAATCGACCGCGCGCTACGCTCCGTGATCCACGAACGTACTCCAACGCGATTTGGTTCTTTTCTTCGGATACAGCAGCGAAACGAGAAGAATGGAAGCAGGCATCTGTGACTCCGAAGTTCGAGCGACGATTCGCGAAACGTTACCGGTGACGAGTACAACTACGGCTAGAGCTGAAAATCTGTCTTTACTCGGGAAATCTGTCGGCCCGCACCATCGTAACGTTCCGCAACAAAAAAAAGGAGAGAGCGCGTACGTGCAGCGTGTCGTATTGTTGGCGTACGTCGCACCGGACACCTATATAGATAGGACGCACGTGGTCGTAGCGGTGGAGTCAACTTTCCTCGGTTAACTTTTCGCCCGACTTAATACACCGGGCGCGAATACGTAGGCGGTGCGTTACCTTGGCTCGCTTATTCATCGTAATATTGAAATAAGCTTTCTGAAGTTTCCGCGAAGGGATGGTTGCGAGGCGAGGGTAGCTAGCGCGCGAACTAATTGTGATACACTCCGCTGGGAGCCGGCGTGTCTCGAGACGGCGAAGCACGCCCGAGCTCCGCGGGAGAGTCTTCGGAAGGAGGTAGCGGGCGTGTCACGGGCGTCCAAGAGCACCGCGTGCGTGAATCTGCAAGAGGAGGAATTCGCCGCATGGCTAGAAGCGTAACTCGTACCGGAAGATCCAATATCGCGGGCTCGCGGGCGCGAGCCGAGTTAAGAAGAATTGGAGCCCCGCTCGCGAGTCAAGGGGACAAGACGTAGTTATACGTCGGGGCCGTGCATGCTGGCAGGACGATGTCTTTCATTTTCTTTATATCACCCTTGACGCTCGTAAAACCATTACCCATGACCGAGCAAACACAACTTCTATCCGCTATATAGCCACCTGCCCGCCTTCTTTTTCGTTGTCTCCTCAGCTTTGACGGGTTTCCTACCGACCAACTTTTTCTCCTTTCGCCGTTCTTGTTTTTTCCCCCCTTCTTTACTACCTTTCAACTCATTCGACCCCAGTCCATCCTCGTCTCGCGCCATCTATCGATTTATGCCCGCGTCCTTCGACTTGGTTCGTCCCGTCGCGCTCGCCAACGTTCATATACCTACGAGAAACTCAATTTTGTTTTTCATAGAGCGCCGAGTCTCTTAGGTGCCCGAGAGGCTTGTTTGCCCGCGGGAAAAATTCAATTCAACGGATTCGACGAAACAAGGTTGATAGCCGGAGGGCGGGTATAACGCGGATGATGGCACGAACGATAAAATCTATAGAAAAAAGTCGTCGCATCGGCAATAAGAACGCGACATCGCCTGAAACACCTGAACCTTCTCCACGCGTCTCTATGACCTGGTTCGCGTCGATCGGCATCATCGTGGGTTCGCATAATCGCGAACCCGTTTGTGGGCGTAGCCGCGCGACGAAACCGATTCGCTCGTGCGAGTCCCCTCGGTCGTCGCTCTTCGAAATTAATATGAAATCGCGAAGAAAACAATCGAAATTCAAAGCAGTTTAGGCAGATCGTAACGGGGCTCGCGTTCTTATCTCGTGAATTACGGCGCCGCTCGTGGTTGCGAAGAGCTCGTATCCGAGGATCTTCCATTTCTTCTTCGAAAGGGGGGGACCCAGGACCATCGAACGGACGGACGGATGAACGAAGCAGTCCTACAGATGAGTCTTCGCCGCGCTCTGACGCGTTTCTCGTTCCATCTTTTTTTCTGCATCGGCCCCTTATTGCTTCTCTCCCTTCCTTCCTTTATTTCCCAGCAGGTGATCCATCATGCGTCTACTCGATCTCTCTTTCTCCTCGCATTCCCCCCCCCCCCCCCCTATCTCTCCTTCTCCATCTCTCTTCTCCTGACCCTTCGTCGTTTGGTTCCCTCTCGTCTCGCTCGCTATCTGCACGGCGTACGCGGTTCACTCCCACACTGAATTCGTACCGACATGCAGTTCTGGCGCGGCAGGGAGCTCGACAACGCTGTTCCAGCTCTCGGACGCCGAAGACCTCGCGAAGAAGCCTCTCATACGCGCGAACGTTGTCGTGAACGTACACGCGATGTACAAACGCCTACCATATACCAATCTGCAAGGGCGACTCTGACGCGATGCTCGCCTGAGAATATTTGCAAAAGGCCATGCATCACCGCGCGAAGAAGAGAGATACGATAATATTTCCTTCAGACGCTGCGTCGGCAAACTTGGCTGCAGCGCCGCGGGGACACCGACGCTTCCTCCCTCCCGCCCTGCGCCCGCGCCTTTCCTTCCTTCCTTCCTTCCTTCCTCCATCCCTCGCGCTCCTGGTTCGCGTACGTGGCGTGCCTCTTATTCATGCACCCTCGCGCAATATGCGCAACGGACCGGGCAGAACCCTTCGACCGGAAACGTCTCGCGAAAGACACTGCCAATTGTTCTCCCCCGTCGCGCCGCGTCCGACACTCCCGAGTATCGTTTTCTCGCCACGTTTTACTTTATGCTTGAATTCGAGCCGCCGCAACCATCGACCATTCTCGCGTAATCTTCGCGATAAGATTCATCCGAGAACTTGTACTCGCCATTTTCGCCGACGCGAACGCTGAGAAACGAGCAACGGGACCGTGACGCGTACTACCTTCGTGTTACAGCTCGAGCCCCGATTCATCATCCTCGCAAACAAATTGATCGGAATCTCACCAGCGGAAAGATGTTGGCCTGGCAACGCGACGTTCATCTCGCTCCCCGCGCGCGAAATGCCTCGGCAAAATTCATATAGCTTCGGGGTGAGAAACTCGAACGTCGACGTCGCGCTTCTTTTTGCTTCCAAGCACTCCTCCGTCCCTTGGCATCGAGACCGGCGATGTAAAAAGTAAGTCGGCCGTCACACGTGGTAATCCGACATTTTTTGCTTCCTCGCTCACGGATCCCATCTCGAGACCATCAATCCACCTTTCGTTCATCCTCTTCGCATTTTTTTCCTCCCCGCGACAACGGAATACCGGCATCTCGTCGTATGGACATCATTGTTCGATGACATCGCCGATCATGGACTTCCCCGTCACCGCTAGCGCTGCGCGAACTGATCCTCCTGCCAGCCACTTCGGCTGACCCCAACTGCTTTTTCATTCGTTCGATCCAGTGGATGTCGTTCGCCAATGGGGAATAAAATGAAACGGGACAGTTTTGGAAAATCTCTTCGAAATTTGCCGACGAGTTTCTAATGAACCGTGGGCGGAATGCCCGAGGTTGAGAAGATGGCCTCCTACGTGCGGGCAATTTGGTCAGGGTTGGTCGGCGTTTTCAGAGAGGGCTTAGACACTTCTAAACAAGTGGGCGGCGCGGGGTTTCGGAGGGTTGGTGGAGGAAGAGATTCGGGTGGGGGAGGCGGTCCGTCGCACCAGGGCACCCCGCTCTATGGGGTAGCTCTTGGCTCTCAGCTCACGCGACACCCGAAGCCATCTATATCCCTGAAGATTTATGGGCTCCGATGTCGGAGCAGCAGCAGCAGCAGCGGCGGCAGCAGCCTGCGCTACACGCCGGCACGTTGCGGTGTGTCGGCCATGGCAACGATACTCCACGTCCTTTATATCCGTGCTCGTTGGTTCGCGTTGCCACGCGATCCTCCGCGCCACGAACCTCGGAGCTCTTCGAGAACCCCTGGCGGGATCGTCTCGCTGTAGCCCCGCGGGGGTTACGCGCAATTCGCGCTCGTTCGACGCGCCTCTCGATGAAAAAAAATGAAATAATCCGCAAAAAAATTCACTCGATCTCAATCCCGGACCAGGATGTTCCTCTTGCCCGCTGCTCGTCCCCTCGTCTCCCCGTCGGCGGCTCTTTCTCCGATCACGTGACAACGTTGGTGTCGCGCGGCGCGATATCACGCTGAATCCGCAGTTTCGCGAAGCTGTTTCGGTTCACGGCGTCGAATAGGAGCAGGAACTCGCAGAAGCGATCGCTGATTCTATTTTTCACCTCCCATTTTCCCCGTAGCTCTGAAACTTCCGTCAACCATTCGCGAGATGATCGGGGCTGGAATTCGAGCAGGAAAATGTAAATTCGCGCGTCGAGGATGAAATTTTACTGGCACAATCCAAGTCTCGCGAAGTATACGTTCCCTCGACCGTTGGCACCCCTCGCCGCATCCAGTCGGTGGGTACCTACCTACCCCCTCCACGTCTCTCGGCTCGAGTTCAACCCCCGATGCGGCCGACGACCGTCCGGTTTACGAGCAACCTGTGGTAACGAGGACGATAGATAATAACCGTTGCTCCTCTCTCTCTCTCTCTCTCTCTCTCTCTCTCTCTCTCTCTCTCTCTCTCTCTCTCTCTCTCACTCTCACTCTCACTCTTCCCTCGTGCCCCTTCCCAACGCTCGAGCTCTTTCGTCCTCGGAGAGACAAACTTTGGCTAGTCTTTTCGTTTTACCGGTCCACGAACAACGCTCCGAGTGCGTCATTTTTGGAGAAAAAAATGTCAACTCCGTCGGCCTGCCTCGCATCGTTATTTTGGCTCCGCTGTCCTTCGTTATTCTCGCTCGCGGTACACCGTCGTCGTGCCTCCAATTTCATCATACCTCCACGTTCTATTATTATTATTTCACTTTCGCGCGTTACACGCGTAAAGTTGCGATCGTCGTTGAATTCTGAGAGGTCGAAACGCCGAAGGAATTTATTGCGGCTTAAAAAGTCTAGTCCGCTTTTGAAATCCTGATAAATGAACGGCAAGGAAACCTTGGTTGGCGTTGTACTCGCGTGTACGAGATGTAGAGAGAAGAAAGAGACGGGAGGCGGCGACGACGACGGCGCTCTCCGAAGCGAGAACGCGCGAGGAGAGGAGAGGAGAGTGGAAATGGAGGAAGAGCGAGGAAGATTCGAGGCGAGCGGAAAAGAAAGAGAAAAGGAGCCAAACGCCTCGAAAGCTCTGGCCATTTCTAAGTCCGACTAGGCAGAAAGGTAAACCGAGTGAGGCGCGAACGAGACGCGTCGGGGAGGCCTGTACAAACAAGAGGAGCGCGAGAACGCGTGAAACGCGAATATAGTACAGGGAAGCCGCGGGGGCACGGGGGATGAAGCGGGTGAGGCTGGGGGCGAAGCGTCTGCCCGGGAAGAAGGAGAGACAACGCGATGGAAATGGAGGAGAGACGAGGACGAGGGAAGGAGCGAGCGAGACGGAGTCGAGAAGAAAGCGAACAAGTCGAGGGAGTGTACGGAGATAGACTTTAATTAGTTATATTCATCTTGCTTTCATAAGGAAGGCAGGAAATGGCAACGGCATGGCAAAGAGGCACGAACGTTCAAAGAATTATAACCGCGGTTCAAGAGATTTGTTGCCGCTAGAAGAATCGTACTAGCGGAGTTTATACTACCCAACAGATCTCTCTATCATCCCTTTTCGGGTCGAACGACTTTTACATGTACAGCTAACGGAAGGACCAATAGCCCGGAATCATGGAAGAGGACGGAAATGATAGAAGCGCAAAGTGCAACCGCACGGACGACGCCCGGGGAACGAGAGACGCGAGTCGGTATCTCGCTGCCTTCGCCAACGCGAAATCGGACTCCTTCTCCTCCCTCGCGCTATTCGTCTCGACGTTTTTTTCTACTCCTCTTTTCTTCGCGTTTTCTTTTCCGCCGTCCTCGCGTTGGGGGAAGATTCGCTCGCGTACCGTGCCACCGAACGCGACGAGGAGATAGAAATAGAGATCCAGGACAAACAACTTTTTCGCGTTTCGTAAGGATGAGTAACGGAGGTTCTCTACTTTTGGGAGGATATTTGGTCGCGGTTCGCCACGTCACGCGAGACCTTTCTTCCTCCTCTCTCCTACGTCATTCGCGTATCTCGACCACGCTTCTAATTCTCCTGCCCCCGGGAAGTTTGGACGGGACACGGAGAGACGACAGGCGTATCGGACCGGCCACCGGAAGATTGTTCGGGATCTCTTGCTCTTGCAAGAAGCACCGAGTCATCGATACCCGTGCAGATATGTAGCGGTGAGACGCGTATGCACACAACCGCGACGACGAAAACGGACGGACAAGCGCAACGTGCGTGTATCGGACGTGGCGCACGTGCGACAGCCCATTACGAAAGTAGCTGAACCAGCCACTGTCCCTCGCCGGGTCCTGAAAATCCTTCGGGATACGTGCTTCTCGGCCGCGTGCCTCGTTCGGCACGATATCAAGGCCGCCTCTCGCCCGACGTATGGTCGTGCGTTACGCTTTTTTTTTTTTTGGTTTCGTCGCAAAGACTGAAAGTCGATGAGAAAGGCGACGGGGGAAAGAAAGAAAAAACAGAAATGGGTGATATACGCTTCTGTTAAAGTGAAAAGTTTGCAGCGACGCGACGTTTCGACTCCGAGGTACGGGCGACGGGAGCCTACCTATACTTTCGCGAATTTATTGAATTATGGCATTAAGATCGCCGGATATTTCATAGCAGATACAAATAAATGGTCGTGGATCGGAAAGTTTTTAATCTATTGCCTCGAAGAATGGCTCCTACGGCTGGGGATAACGCGGACCGGCGAACAACCGAATACGATGCGGCCGACCAATTTTTCTTTCCCGAAAACGGATCGGCGAGCTTTGAAACTGAAAGTAATACTCGACGAGTACGCAGAGTTCGTTATCCCATGCGGATCACGGTCACGCGAAAAATCGTTCACCTTCCGTCGGAACTAGTCTCGAAGATTCGGCTTCGGAGGAAAATATGTCGAGTTTACGTGCCTCGTATAAATTGTGCCGACGGTCCGTCCCAGGTAAACGACTGGTCGACGTTACGTGATCGCCAAAAACGTTGAGTCATCGCGGCCTTTTATAGATACGATCGCGTAACCGGGTCGCCATTTGATGATTGACGATCATTACGACACGATCATTTCACGTATTATACAACGTATCGTTACGCTATGCCCCAAATAACTCGATCGTTTCGTCCATCTCACCCGCTTCTCGTTATTACTCTTTCTCCATTCTCATTATTACTCTTCACTTGCTTGGAACACAACGGTGTCGCGCATACGGAGAAACGCAAACGGACTATCCAAGATCCTTCGTACGATTCTCTCTTCGACGTTTTCCAAGTCTACCGATAGAATCTCCACCGCGATGTCCGGTCGATTGCTCGACCCAACCCGAAAACATCCAAAACGTATCCGACGCGCAAAGTCAGGTGGTTCTTTCAGGCGTTCGCCTTCAATTTCACTTATAAATCCCAATTTACGATTCCGCGTAGTCGGCTCGTTTACGGTAAAGTTAAGTAAGTTCGCTTGGATTAACGAATATCAATTTGCGTTCAGTTTCGTCGTACCGCAGAAGAGAACGGAAAATAATCGTAGTCTGTACGAGGATCGGTTAATTACGAGCCGCTCGGTCCGGTCATTTCGGTCGTAGGTCTCGATCTCTTCGTTAAAAATGATGGATGTTGAAAAAGAAATATTCATTTTCTGTTTCAGGTGAGTGGAAAGCTGCACCGCTATAGTACCTCTGCCTATCGAACCCTACGTAATGACAAATCTGTATCGATCGTACGATGCTCTGCTTGTCGGAATGTCGATATACCACGGGCCGTGTGGTGATTTATCGGTTGCGGGGAGGTTGGATGCAGCTCCGGTGAGTGACGAATTCCGGACCCGTAGCTCGCATGCCCAACCAACCCCCAAAACCAACCAACCAACCAACCAACCAACCAACCAACCAACCAACCAACAAACCAATCGATCAACAAACATTCTCGGTGTACATCCGTCGATTAGCCGCATATAAAATTAGGTCTTAACGAAACGGTGTATCATAGTGTAAAATATCGTGCCGTTCGAAAGAAATCCGCAAGAAGAATCCTGAAGATGATCGAGTCGAACGGATCGGGTCTCTAGAACGACTGCGCGGTGAGATCGACGAAGATGAAGCGGAAGGACGCTGCAATTACTCGGAATACTTCGCACGGAGCAGAAACACGTTGCATCCGAATAATTTCATGGCGAAGAGATCGTGTGAAGTGAAGGTTTAAGATTAATAATAAATAAACGTATAAGTAATATAAAGTATGAGAATACCGAAAATACGTAAATTAAACATTGCCTAAAATAGAGAAAAAAATAATCGTTTAAGTGTAAAACTAACGCGTGACACGTTACACCGAACCCTTCGATCTGCCCAACGCACCGATCCAACGATACACGCGTTTATAGCCTGCAATGTCTGCTTGAAAATATTTATAGGAATGCGCGAATCCGCGCGATACCTCGTAGTTAACTTTCAGTCGATGAAATCGTTATTATTTGTATAAATTCTCCTCCGTTCCGTTTCTATTTCTAGTTAATCACGCAACGACGGAAATTCGATCTGCTCTCACTATGTGCTGACTAAACTCCCTTCGGATCGATCACGTTTCTCGAAACGTTGATCGACGTTCGAGACTCAAAATCGTCGCAAAGCTCGTTCGTCGCCACAGAACGGCTATGCGACGGCTGTTACCGTTGTTACCATCCTTATTATCATCGTCGTCGTTGATTTTTTATCATTGTTTTTTATTGTTACTATGACTATCACGATTAGACGATAGATCACCGTTATTTTCATTACGATTAGAGCGTAGACAATTATTATTATCGTTCGCGCATTTTTGTTCTGTTAATTAATTCGATAGATGGTTACGTACGCTGAGGATTTTCACGTCCGTGTACGTCCTCGGCACATTGCTGGCTGTATTGGTCGGGATTCGTGGATCCGTGCATCGCGTGGGATCCGTTCTATTCGATTCGTCTCATTCGACGTTACGCTTAAATAACGTCGATGGTCTTTGGTGGAGAATAGTGATCGCAAAATCGAAGGGGCAACGATGACGTGGGATGCGTAAGAATGATAGATGTAATGACCTTGATACGTACCTACCCAGTACCTAGCTATTCGCCTAACTGTAAAAATAGTAGGGCAACGCGACAGAGATGAGTAGTAATTTTATTCTAGTTACGAATGTATACGACTAGTTGGTAAGCGCATACTACGATAATAGCCGAAAGTGAAAACAACGCGAAAGAAAGAAAAGGTGGAAACGCGGGTGAGCGAGGGAAGCTATGAGAAAATGCGAAAATTTGAAAAAAATACGTAACTATCTCTAAGAGGAATGTACTATTAATAATTATTTATTTTGTCGATCTCCAAGAACAATAAGATAAACTCCATTGCTCCGCTGTACTATAGGATGTTTGCGTTTATATATACGTATAT
Organism: Arge pagana; assembly: GCA_963969455.1. NCBI lineage: Eukaryota > Metazoa > Arthropoda > Insecta > Hymenoptera > Argidae > Arge > Arge pagana. The sequence goes on along the minus strand of OZ018312.1, from coordinate 835,923 downwards.
CAATATATTTATATATACACGCACGCACAGATATCCTACGTAATTTTAGACACATATATATATATATATATATATACATATATAAATATAATATTATACAAATTATAGGAAATCGTTCGAGGTAAACTTATTATCTCGATTGCATAGTTGTTATTATACTCTGTATAAGTATGTGTGGACGATTTACGTGCAAACAATATTTGGAATATCAAACGAGAGATCAATTATCATTTCTGTTCCTCTGAAAATATTAAGTCTCTCTCGTCTTTCAATTATTTGTAATATAATGACAGAGATATTTATTGCTCGCGATCTGATCTTATTCGACGGCTCTCCATGTATCTTTCTCTCGTCTCCGTGCTCTTTTCCTTGGATCAGAGTCGCCGAAACTTTTGTTTTTTCCGTATCGTACAAATTTTTCTTCCACTGTTTTTGAATATTTTTATTTTGTTATTGTTTTCACTCCGTTCGAGGCCGTATGGCGTTCTAAACGCCATTGTAATATTATAAGGATTATACAACAGCTAAGAAATAAATGCGACTTGAATCTAATATCACGAATCCGTCTTGCCGTTATTTTTCCCGACAGTTCGACACCTCTGAAAGAGAAATAGGCACCTTTCTGACATTCGATTCCGAATCTTTTGTTTTTCTTTTCTTTCTCCCTTCATCTTGGACATTCCGTTTTCGATGCCTGAAATTCGATTAGAAACGAACGATCAGGCTGACTGCTCGTAGATCTCACTTGGAAATGAAACGTGACAGCGAGAGAATTTATCGCGTTCTGGAAATTCGCGAGCAAAGTCGTTTCTTGCGGGTGCACCGAGTCGTTTAATCGTCACGTTTACGACGCGACGGGGGCGAGTCGTCGACCCGACATGCGCGAGGGATGAAAGACGCGAGTTCGTTCCGCCGAAGAATTCTGCGGGTCGGATGTTTTACGACGCTCAAAATCATCGGAAAATCGTCGGTACCTACGTAAACGTATCGAATCCGGGGTCCGCGTGAGATTCTCGCAAGTATCGGCGTTCCGCGACGGTTGTCGGCGGGTCTCGGCCAACGGCTATCAAAACTGATCCGCAGTCTCTTTTCGACGGCGATACGGCGTCGATATTATTAATATGTTACCGCGAATCGAATCCCGCTCATGAAAGTCGACGAGGATCGGAATAAAAATATGTCCGCGGAGTCGTTATCGTATCCTATCCCCGTCGCCTCCGTCCTCTGCTCCTCGCATCCCGTTTTCCGAAAACCTTTGCAACCTTCGCGTACCCGGGGAAATGTATATATGTATTTACGAGCGTTGTCCCCGTTGTTCTCGAAGTCTTAGGAGTTCGTGAAACGTGAAGCCGCGCGGCGGATAGATGCATACGACGACTAACCACGCCGGACCAAACGTCGATTATACCCTGATACACGAACGGGGGTCGAGGAACCGTACGGGTTTGGGGAGAATTCAGCAGACGCCATTTGTATTAATGAAGCCTCCAACAATGGTGCGCGCCCGATGAATTATGTACCTACAATCGAACGCGAACCTGCTTCCACTTCAACCGCGTGTTTCTCTTTCGGCAATCACGCGATACGATATTCTCTATGCGAACGGAACGTTATCTTTTCATTTTCTCCGTCCGATTCGGTTTTTATTGTTCCCATCGCACGCGAATGGGAACAATAACATTTCCATCTTCGACGTAGATTTCATTTGCAGGCTGATTTTGAATCACGTGACTCGCGAGTGCATCGGATTATCGGCTCAGAGACGAGCGAATCGTTTTGTTCGCGAAGAGACGGCGTTTCCTTTTTTTCACCGTTCGAGTCGACCAAGCGCGATTAGCGCATCGAATGCATTCGAAAAGTCTGAAAAGTGCTCGCGGGTAGGACGGCGCGTGATTGTGATTTCGATGGAATGTGAAGCGAGCAGGATGCGAGACGAGACGCGGCACGAGTTCGTTTTGGGTATTTTCAAACGGGCTGGTAATGAGAAATAAGCTGAAACGAAATCGTTCGTATAAATAATTCGTCGCGGTCCGATGCGTGAAAACGAGAATGGGAAAATGTTAATCTCGAATAATTCTTCGTTATTCGCCGCCTTTCGTTTCCTCCATCCTCGGAAGATAACGTACGCCTGAGCGCAGAGGCGATCCATTCTACTCGCGAGATGTGCTACATCCATCTCTCGGAGGCACGGGATAAAACCACCGCTTTACTTTGGATTACAGGGGCGCAATTTACAGCAGACAAAAGAGCACCTGTTCGTTTCTGGAGAGATGGAAGCGGTTGGAAGACCGCGAGACGGAGAAACAGAGAAACCAGTGGCGTCGAGAGAGATGCAGAGGAAGAGAGATAGAGCGAGAGAGAGAGAGAGAGAGAGAGAGAGAGAGAGAGAGAGAGAGAGAGGGAGTGAGAGAGGGAGGGAGAGAGGGAGAGTCGGAGGAGCGCGGGTAGAGAGATGGAGTAAAAGAAGCCCTCTTTACTTCTTACGCCGGGGAAAAAGAGGAGGAGGGCGAATGGCGTGCCTCGCAGGCGTTGCGGTAATTGAATCCCAGTAAGTCTTCCCCGCTCGGCGCCTACGAGAAGATGGTAGAACCACTTAAATATACAAGTTTCAGTTCGCGCACGCACGGGGCCTCCCCTTATTGCCACCCGGTATAATAACAAGCATTACGCGGAGTGATAGGAATTTCGTACAAAATTATATTCATCGTTCCGGCGACTCGCGTGAAATAAAACATGATAATCACTCGCCTCGAGTCGTTTCATTCGCTTCGTTAAGTTCGAGAAGTATTCGCTTGATCCGAATCATTTCTGTCCATGCTCTCATCCATCTACGTCGATCGATCGATCCCACTATTTTCCAACTCAAAAAACGACCCGGGTAATTCGTCGCGAAATAGTTATTCGCGAAGGCATCGCGAACTATTTTTCACGCGATGATGTACTTGTCGCGGTTGAATGTATCGAATATGGGACGGAGGTGGAGAGATACGAGGATGCGAGGACGAAGATGGGTGTCTAGCGTGCCCTACCCTCATCTAATTGTACTTGGCGCGCGTCGCCCCTCGCGTGTGAATCTACGTTCTCCGTTTTACGCCAGCTCGATGCCTGTAGCCACACTCCGCGGACACGTACTCTCCTCGTTGCACGAGTCTGATTCGTCCTTATTCGTAGGTAGAGGAGAGAAAGGCGACGGAGGAAGCGGACGAGAGGCGGAGAGAGAGAAAAGAGGAAGCGTCCGTTGTATTCGAGCCACGCGAGCGAGGGCTGAGGGGAGGTTATTAGAGAACGCAGCACCTCATCCTTCATGAGCGTAACCGCGCTGCATCGTGTATTATGTAACAACACGGAAACGAAGCGAGGTGAGGGCTAAAGCTCTGTCTGCCTCGTTGGGAGCTCTGCCCCTTTGGCGACTGCACGGCTACTTTAGCCTCCGAACGTATCGTATATTATACAGACCTGCCCGAATGCACGCGTGCGGACAATTCCAAAAATATACCGCGATAAAGATGATAGACTATCGAAATATTCGATGTTTTCCAAACAGCCGAATTCATCTGAGATGTTTGATAATTACGCGTGGGATTATTATATTGTTGGGAACAGCGCCAAAATATGACGGATCGCTCGTGATGTAAATCGTGATTTACGAACCCTGAGCTGCTACGTAAATTCGTCCGACGCTCTCCGAACGGACCCTTTTTCAGTGTGGCCCTTGGTAAATATTGACCTGTGCCATTGACTCGACTTCTTGATGTGAGATTCTCATCTTCGATCTGTGAATATCCGCGTTAGTCGTACGTTCATGGGTAATTATTCGGCGCGTGGAACGTAGCTACGAAAATTAGGCGTACAACTGTGGTTACAATACTCACAGCACACTGCCGGAGCCTCGGATCTCTCGCGTTGCCTTTTGAAACTGTATCTTCTGTACGGCTGCTTCTAGGATCGTGATTCTCATGTTTGCTGGGATAATTTTGTCTTCACTTGGTTACAATTCATTCATTTCATTCGTATAATTTTCAGATCATCTCAGCCTGTGAGAATTAGTTCTGCCGTGAGTTTGATAGGGACGAAGATAGTTGTTCGATTCCATTTTTCTTCCTTTGTTGGACCTAAGATTAGCCGAAAGATTCCTAAACGTGATGAGATTTGGGCGAGGTTAGTCGTTTCGTTGGGACATTTCGCCTTCGAACGTATTCGCATGTCGACTCGTTTACGTCTGAGAACGTCGTCAGCCCTACGAGAAGGAAAATATGATCCATCGGTCAAAATTCGCGACTACAACGCCGGGCATCTTCTTCACTGCGCTGCGAACTCGTCTGGTCGTGGAAAATGGTAGGACGAATGATATAATATTCATGTAACTGGGTGAAGTTTGGTAGCAGCGTAGAAAATTCATTCGAGATCTTTAATGGGTAACAAAGTTCCGGGAAAGTGACTAATGCCTCGCGGGCAATATCGTTTCTAATAATGCTAATAATTTGTGGGAAAGGGGTGAGAGAACGATGGGACTTCCTGGACGTTTGCCCGCTGGATAGGAAAGGAGATGAGCCGAGGCGACGGAGCGAGGGCGAGAACAGGAGAGACGAGAGTTGAAGACGAAGAGGGAGACAAAGGATGCGGAGGAACGAGATCGAGACCAAGAAATAGAGGGACGGCCAATTAGAGGGCGCGAAGATTTATCTCCGGGCGACGGGTGTACGGGTAGTCGGGGGTAGGTACGGGTCGTATCGGATGCCCGGTGTACGCCGCTCTACCCTCCCGTATTATCCAACGGCCAGGCGACCCGAACAACCTCGACAACGCGGTCCGCCTCGGTTAAGGGCGAGTCCAGCTGCCAACGGAGGTTGTATCGGTACGGTTTAAACGGATCGCGGCAACCCTTCCGAGGAGGAAAAGGATCACGCGACCTACGATGAACGAATACGCCCCTCGATTTCATTAATATTATCCGCGCGATATCGACGCGTAGACATCGATTGGGATCCCTTCGAAACCCTTCCCGTCGTATCGTATTGGCAATTTTCGAACCGGTAGCTACGCGTCGCGAGACATCTCCTGTTCTTCTCCTACGAAACCATCTCGTAAGATACAAAAATTACCACCAACGAGACACTCGAAACGAGTTTTCGTAGCCTCGCAGGCCAAAATGACCGAAACGCTTCGCTTTGCCGTACGACGATGGAGGGAAAAAAATACGAGCGTTGCTTTGAACGTGGAATATCTATTGCGGGCTCCGAAGATCTTCCACGAAGTTACCTGCGCCGAGAATCGAGGAGGCACTCGCGCAGGATCGACGTGACTCCAGCAAATTAGTATTTGAAGAAGCAAAGGAATTCACCTCTGCGGGAGGTGAAAAAAACAGGGGAGACGGAAAAGAGAGGAGGAGGGAGAAGGCAATGTAGAGCAGCACGAACGATGCGGGCAAAAAGTGTGGGATCTACAATGAGGAGGACCTCGAGAAAGAAACAGTAAATTCGCAGCGAGTCTCGGAGCCTTGACAGTTTTACCATTCGGACGATTCCCGCGGTCGTCTAAAAACCTTGGGACTCGCGCGAGGTTCGAGCGCCGCCCGCGATCCCCTCGGACAATCGGAGTGACCTAACGGTACACGGGGCCGACTGTTTGCGGAAACAGTGGCAGCGCGGAGGTCGATCCGTTACGCGGGCTCAAATCTATTATCTTCTTTTATCTGCCGCCAAAAAACGGTACCTAGTTGTCCCTAAACAAGGCCACGCTAGCTCGGACCTCCACCCTCCGAAGATTTCGCACAGCTCGAGTGGAACCAATGCGTGCCCTCGTAAATCTAGAGCGCCGCCCGGGGACGTCCTTCGATCGCTGGCATTTTTATTCCGCAAAGCACGCAAAGAACTACCAAAGTTGAAAAGACTGGAATCCGGAAAACAAAACAGAGACACGCGGAACCGAGAAGAATTTCTGTGTACGGAAATGTCCTCGTTTTGTACGGGACTTGCCGATGGTTTTCGGTGAACCGGAAAGAATGAGCCAGAAGTACGGTCGGTAGTAATTCGATAATTTTACGACTCGACGACGAAACGCATACGAAACCGAACACCGAGGCAACGATAATTTTATTCACGGAGGCAAACCCTAACTACGGGCAGATGAACCCAGTCAAAAGGAAGCAACAAGGAAGAAACAAAGGCGTTGTAATTGCAGGCGTTGATCCCGTTGAGGGTCGTCGTAACCTGATTCCACTGGGAGACTGGAAATCAGACGAACGGAATGACTCACGAGGAGAGAGCAAGAGAGAGCAAGAGAGAGAGAGAGAGAGAAAGAGAGAGAGAGAGAGCAGATGAGAAGAAGAGAGGAAACGGGTTGTGGGGTGGCCGATCAAGGGAGCAAGCAAAACCGTCGCGGTTAATAACGAAGCGTGAAGAAGCGTCGAATTAATGTGTAATCATTTTTGCGGTTGGCCGACGGGCGTGCCTCGCCATCGAGTGGTTGAACGCAGGGAAAGGATGAAGGGTTCTTTGGCCGCGCGGAGGATACCTCTGGAGATAAGCCACGATGGTTATGCAGATCAGCGGAACCGGAGAGAGGTCCGACTAGGAAAGGGTGAAAGGGGACGAAGAGAGGACCGTGGTTGGTGATGGTGCCTCGTGCTCGCACTCAACGCCACCCTCAGCAATAAAATGAACCCCCTCTCCTTGCATCCCGCGATCGGGTATAGTTCGAACGTGTACCCTGTTTCTGTTTCGAGTTCCATCGATAGCCCCTCGATGAATAATCAAATCGCAGTTCTCCGAACTAATTCGATGATAGAAAAAGTTGCCAGCACAACGTTTTCGTCTATCGATTGTTGATCGATAGCTCGATGCGTCTCAAAAGCTCGAGTGATCATCGAACTTCGTTGTCGTGCCGCGTTGTCCGAGTTTTTGTAACCAAATCTCAAATAACCTGACTGGAAAAAGGAAAGTCGTCGGACTATGTATTTATAAGAAGGTGGATGAAAGGTCAGACGAGATCTACAAGTGGCAATTTCGTCCAAACGATCGAGTGCTCGCGTACCGAGTCCAACAATTAAAAGGCGCGAGTGACGCCCAAGGCAAAGTCGTTCCCTATCCGTTTTCACGCGCAGATATATTGGTTTGCCAAACTGATCGCACGTCTCTGTCCTGGGTGGGCGGACACGCCTAGGATCAGTGTCAATCGAGTTGCCTTAGGTAAGTGGTGCGTAAACATGCCGAACATGCGCGTCAATAAAAATGCCTCTGCGTATCGAAATTAAACGTGACAAGTGTCACGCGTTCGTTTCAGCGTTTATATTCGCGAGTCGCGATTATCACTCTGCACATTCGTGCCCCGGCTTTAACGTGCGAGCGATTTGGGTTCCGCTCTCTTTTCCACCGCGTTCGCACCTTCGCGCTCATCTGCATGGTTTCCCCATAATTCTTCCTCGCTGTTTACTCATGCTGTTCGAGATCCGATCGAAGATTGGAATTCGCGCGCAACTTTCCATCAGCTCGAGACTATTTACGAATAGAAATCGACGCCGTCGACCACCCCGTCTACGACGCGAGACTCTCTCAGTTCACGTAAATTTGGCCGCAGCTGGACGGCAATTCGTCGGTATTGAAATATTGAGTTTGCGCGAATTCTCCAAATTCGATGCTCGAAGAAACGCGCGACGGAACGTCTCTTGTTATTCCAGTACACCCAACCCCGTTGCTCGCTCGTCCTCGTGCTGCGATGTAATTGCGAGTACGTACCGCGTATCGCCGACACCGTTGGTGGAAGAAGCAGAAAAGGAGAGACGAAGAGAAAGAGAGAAACACCGAGCGAGATGTTCGGCGCCACTACCCCATGCTTGGCTTGCAAACCGACTTCCGTCCTTTGCGCGACTATTCAGACGCCGGTGGCGTTTTTACAGGCGAAGCTGACAAAAAAGGGGAAATATAGAGCGCGAATATAGATGGCGGTGGTGCGACGAGCTCGGCGATGCCACGACAACTACCATCCACCACTACCGCTTTCCCCCGCGCGTAGCCGCCATACGACTGTAGAATCTACGGAGATATCGTAGGAACGTGGTGTGTAGACACATAGAAAGGGGGGAGGGATGGAGGAGAGAAAGAAAGAGAGAGAGAGAGAGAATGAGAGCAGCGCATCGGGAGAGAAAAAGAGAGATACGCGATGGAACGAGCGTCCATAATATATCTCTGGTCTTATCTGCCGCTTGCTGTTTACTGCCCGATAGACTCGGCAGATAGCGGAGGACCCTGCATCACCGCCCGCGAGCAAGTCACTTACTTTTATATATGTTGTTACTTACGTCACTGGGATTCGAGACAAGTTGGAAAATGGTGATGCCTTTGCGGAGATATGCTGACTGTGGTCCACGCCCTCCGTGCTCGCGCTTCTCTAGCGATTCTCTGGACCGTACTGTCGGTGGAATCTCGTTTCGTCCACGCGAAATCCTTCGTAATCGGATAACGGGGTAATCCGCTATTCGGAGTTTTTCGATTTTTTCTCCGGAACGAACGATCATTCGTCGGATACGCTGATTGGTACGCGAATTACGGTATTTTCCCCGAGGTATCTCCGCTCCGGAATGACGCGGAGTAATCGGAGAGGACGGTTGGCTCTGCCGCGAGGAAAGAAGAAAAATGAACGGCGGAGCTTTACGTTCGCGTGATCATCGGGATTCCCCGTCCGAAAGCTCTCGAAAATGTGGAAAATTATTACGTTCGTTGTGATTATTCGTGGAAATAGATTCGAAGTCCCGAGGGAAACGCGCTCCGTGTTCTCGTCCATGAAATGATAATATATTTAACGTGTCTCGGCCAATGTAAGCACGGCGAAACGGATATACGAACGCGTATAAGAGGACAGTGAATATCGCGTGAAAGATACACGAGGAAAGGCGAGCGCGCGTGTCCTCTCGTGTGTCCTCGTTCCTTCCTTCCGCCTTTCCTTCCGGCATCTGATCGACGAGCAAACTTTCAGCATCCCTCGGATTTCGGTCGACTTTTTCTCTCGCTCGCTCCTTCTCTACCATTTTTCTCTATCGCCCGCCTCGGCTTTCGGCTCTCGTCGAATCTCGCTCGCTCGCGTTTCATACCGTCTCTTCTCCTCCAACGGATGCCCTCGAGCCTCTTCCCCTTCGCGCTCTTCTTCCTTCTCTCTCTCACTCTCTCTCTCTCTCTCTCTCTCTCTCTCTCTCTCTCTCTCTCTCTCTGTTTCTCTCTTTTCGCGTTTCCGACTACGAATCTCGATGTCTCCGCGGCTTCGGCGAAAAGTTGACGGCAACTTCTTTGGCTGCTTCTGAACGCAAAACAAACAGGCCGAGGCGAAAGAAGTGATCGATAAGCGCGTGGAGATTCTCGCTCGAGCTCGCTCAGCCGTGACCGGAGTGCAGGGACCCTACCGTCCCGGGACCCCAGCCGTGTCGCGGGGCACATAACTCGCCATACTTCCAACATGGGCGACGACACCCCAATGGCGATACTCCCAACGCTCAATCGAGGCAAAGACTCTCGAGGGGCTCCGACCACAGCTGCCGTTCAACGAAGCCTCTCACCTCGTCTCGATAGTAGTCGTCGCGGAAGAAAATCCCTCCGAGCGCTCGGATGCTCCCGCACTGACACCGATGGATATAGACCTCGGTGGATCACGATCGCGATGCGAATCGTCAGTTCTCCCCAATCGTACGTAGTCGATCGGGATGAAAGTCGGAGTTGACGGATTTGGAGGTGAATTTGAAAATTGCTCGGCTCTTCGGTACGAGACGAGTGGCAAGGAGAAGCACTTGGAACGGTTAGCTGGTGTCTGGTGTTTAGCGCGGCCGAGTTGGGGATGAATCATCGGGGTGGTCAGCTGTCATCGGTACTCGTTCGAGTGGGTGATTCGAGAAGAGAAGCACGGTAGTCGCACATGAGTCTTTAATAAATCGTTGCACGTTATCAGCAGCTGATCGCCATGCGTCATGGCAACCCGCGTTGACAGAGACTCCCTCGTTGCGTGCGATGGCCGCTCCGCATCGCATCGATACGGTGCCATTGTACAGGGTTGGGAATAATCTATAGCTCGTTCATCTACATTTTATCCGCGAAAGGTGCCCCCCCCCCCGCTCCCTGCCCACCGGCCCTTCGACCGCCGTCGCATCCCTCGTCGCTTACCCCTGGAATCCCTCGAGAGGTCACACCCACCGCGAGCGAGTCGTCTCCATCGGCTCTGTTATCGAGAACGAGAGAAAGAGTTTATATTGAAATTCGGAGAACGCCGCGGCGAGTTATTCCACCGACTCCGAGTGGCTACCACGCGAATCGATTCGCGGACTTTTATTAAATATTCATTTTCCAGACCCACGATTAATCTGCTCGTTGATCACAGGAGCTCGGGGCAAGAAAACAACGAGTGCACGGAAACGAAAAACGAAGCGGAACGATCTAGGGCCGTTTACCGCGCGACAACGAACAAATTTACTACCCACCGCGCGTTTACATTCTAATTTTTCGCACGTTCGAACTAAACAAATATTTATTACGCTCGTGAGCGCCACTTTGCACCCTTGACATCTCTTTTTTCCCCCCTATATACGTAAAAGCACTGTTCAATTGCGTTTTATCCTCGTTGACCTGCTCTACATATCGATTTATTTACCAAGCAAGATGCAAGAACTTGGCATTATTCTCTCGTTCGACGGATGTTGCAGTTTTTTGGCGCGGTAGACGAGAACCGCGCGTAATTTCATCACGGCGAAGGCGATTCTCGGTTATCCAGACGCCGCAAAAAGAGTTGGAAAGTCAGTGACCGAGAGAATTTAGTCGGAATCGGTAACGCAGTGGGGTTCCGAAGCGAAGGGGTTCGCGAAGCTGAGCGGAGCGCGAGGGAGGTGCGAGGAATTACCGGAGCGGGAAAAGAGACAGGCTGCAGAGAGCGAAAGAGAGGGAGGAGGAGTGAGATAGCGAGAGAGGGAGAGAGAGAGACAAATATCCGAGGCCATGCGTTACGGGTTCAGCTAAATCCGCCGTGATGAATGTGTTGGCGGAAATAAATCCGCAATGCACATCCCCTGCCTCCTCCGTTCTCCGCGTCTTCCTCATCCCCTGAACTCTCTTCCTCCACCTCGTTCCCGTTTTCCACCGCCCCCTGCCTCCATTTTCGAATCGTAACGTGGTTATACGTATCTGCGTATGGACGCGCGTATATTGCTCCGTGTACGTCTGTACGTAAAATCGGTGCGCGTCTCGTACTCTCATTCCGGTTCTCTGTCCCTCCTTCTGCTTCCTCTTCGCAATACGACGCGTCGGTGCGCCGGGCCGCGTGCGAGAATGAACGTACTTCGCCGCGAGCTTGCGGCGAGGGTGATCGGGAATAAGAGAGAAAGAGAAGCAGGATTGTGTACAAACGGAGATGAACCTATGTTTGTGGAAAAAAGCTGTTCACGCTTGCGCGCCATCGCTCATGTTTCTTCCCGCGTTCGTTTCATCGTACGCGTGCGCGGATCGGCATTTATTAGGATTTACCGTCCGATCATTGCGCGATCAGCCGAACCCCAGCGATTTCATCCGTACCGTAGCAAAAGAGAGCTGATAATTGCGATCCTTGGGCGACGCCCGCAATCGTGAGAAATTGGGGAAACCTAGAGTGAATCGCGAAGAATCGTTCATTTCGCTGATTCTCGAAATCATTCTGCTCGGAAGTACTGCAACATGCTGTTCGATCGCTTGGTATCGGATCATTGGGAAATTCTATGGCAGTCTATTGGGATTGTTTTTCTCCGTTTGAATTCGCCAAGGCTATACGTGTAACGATACAACGCTCGATTATCCAGTGCGAAAGCTTCGGCGTACGTGAACGCGCGGCTACTTTATATTCCGTTGACGTGTTCCGCGCGCGACAAGAGTTATTTATGACAAACGATGTTCCTAATTAATAAATTCCATCGCGTGTCGGACGCCTTACCTGGAAAAGTCGTAAAACTTTGATCGTCTTTTCCCCATCGCCGATAGGTGCCAATTTCCGGCGGCGAGATTCTGCTCAATTTTTTTCACCAAGGTCATGCTCGCACATATCTTTTCCTCGCTGTTAATCGAGCTTTTCGATATGAACGGTGCAAAGATCGTCATACCGAAACGCAACCAGCAATTTCAGTCTTCTACGATCCCCTGAATTTCATTCCGTTCGGGGAAAAATTATCAAGACTGGCAGTTTTATCCGGGGATGCGAGTGAGAATAATTTTGCGCCGTGCCGCGTACCACGGCGATTTCCGCGAAGCTCTCCCCGTCTTTTGTTAACGCGTAGCCGTTCGAAGCTCCGCGGAATAAGATCCTCGCCGGGTTCACCTACGAAATCCAAAGGCATTCGCGCGATTCGGTGTCCGAAATCCCCTCGCAAACGCGCGGAACACGAAGGATAATCCTTCCGGATTATTACGGTATCACGTGGCTCCATACGCCCTCGAGGACATCGCGGGTCGGCCTACGCACGCGTGCATTCGTTTCCGCGCGAGTCGCGCTGCAAGCGAGCGTGTGCGTGTCTGCACACGGCTCGTTGGACTCGGACGAGCGAGGCAAGGACGCCGTCTACACCGACGCGCGCGTGTACCGACGCGCGGATGGGTTTCATGGAAACCCTTGCCGGGCCGACGCGATACCCTAATTCCTAAATCTGTCGCCATAAGTCCTCGTTACAATAAATATCCCTCCGGCATGCGGCAGCGTCTGTTATAGCATCGTTCGATCCCTCTCCGCAATCCGGATTCTGGTTTCTCGATGGCAACGCGCGCGTTTCTCCAAAAATCTCCCCACGAATCGAGCAAACCATAATTCAACTTGGCGCTCGTCTACTCGAAAGCCAGCCGACATTACTCGCTTCGTCAACGTTGATCGATCGACGAATCGCAGCTCTTGCGGTCCACCAAGCTTATCTTCGCTATTTTGCCGCCACGAATTTTGATTTTTTGCATTACGTTCCCAGCACTCTTTGCATTTTCCGCCATTTTGGTATTTCCTCAGCCAGGACTTACATTTCTACTTCTGCAAACTCGTTCCTCATATTACTTCCTGCCGTACGTGCAAGGTAAAAAAGTTTCCGTCAAATTTAACACATGAACTTGACTTTTTTTTAACACAAAATTAATGTTATTTCAACCCACTCCGTATGTGGTGATAGGATGACACAGCTCTGTGTTAAAAGTAACCCAACCGATGTTAGAGTAACGTTTGAAAAGTGTTACTTTAGTACCATGTAACATCTCTGTGTGTTGAAAAACGGACTGTGAGAACTCTAACTAATGTGTTGGACCAACACGCTAAAATGTTAAATATTCCACACGCAAATCTTACACTCTACACGAGGACAAAATTGGTTTCACGCGCAATCAAACTCTTTGATACGTCCATTTTCTGTGCGTGTTCTCGATGGAAACGTAGTTGTCGCGTTTGTTTTTTCTGCGATCGAGGTTCGCCATTTATTTCGTTCACGTACGAATTCGACTCCGAGATTGTTTCGATGTCGTCGGCGCTGTCATCCGGATCGGTGACGTTTCGATTCGTCCCTATACCTACCAGATGCTACGATCGTAATTGAGAGGTAAAAGGGTCGTCGGAGGCTCGGGCAACGAACGTGGGGATTTCGGTTCGGGGTGTACGAGTGACGCGATTCGTAATTTCGCGAAGCTTATTGCCGCCAGTTATTTATCCCGCAAGCTCATCTCGCATGCGAGACACGACACCTTCGTGCCTGCGCTTCGAAATCGCATACTATGCCGCCGGCTCGTATTGTTTTCCTCGCATCTAGCCTCCCGCCTCGCGTTTCTTTTCCTCGCCCCATATATGTATGACGCGTTGTACGTATAAACATCTCGTTCGACTCTTTGATCCCGGCTCGCCAGCGACAATTCGATTAATTGGTGCCGACCGAGAAAACTTGTCACCTTCTTCGGAACATTTGTCATCGAACAAAGTGTTTTATGGCTCGGTGGTTCGCGACATCAATAATCACAACACGCGGGCCTTGGCACGTCGCGAAATACGATTTATACCATTCAACGTGCGTGTTCGTTCTAATATTTTCCTCCTCGCCTCACCTTACTTTCGAGGTTCTCGAATCTTTTCGTTCTCCGCGGCGAGATGCCGCTCGTCCTTGTTTTCACGAAAGATAATGAAAATCTCGTTCCCATAATTTGCACGTCGAAGCAATCGTAGTGTCTCGAAATGGTCGTAAAGATTTCTATCGACGAGATCACGACTCGCCAATATTCGCGGTGTATTGTAGTAAAAAATTGTCCCGAAATGTGGAGAACTTCGTTCGCGTTTCCATGGACTTACGCGAGAAAGCAGCCCGACGCGGGGTAACGCGAGAGATAGAGAAAGGGGGGATATTTATAGATAATATTAATAGGATGGAGGGAAACAGGAGTCATTGAGCTTTTGCCAAGATTCGCGTAGCCTCGCACCTCTGACGCCAAACGCGTAGAACAACGTAGGGAGTATCAACGAGCCGAATAATGAATTATCATCGCCTCGACACCCAACGAGCCCTATTTCTTTCGAATCCTCCAGAATCCGAGCGAAACTTTGACCGATGCGCGTTAACCGTCACATTTATCATAGTAGTACGAACAGCGAGCGGCGAACAACGGTATTTCTCCGGAAAAATCAGACTTCCGTTACGGAAGAATCACCCGTTATTTTATTCTGGAAAACTCGCATCGTTCGGCAAAACGTTATCGATCGTTGACGATACACAGGGTTATAGATATACACGGTTATAAATATCACCGCGCACGTTCAAAGCTGTTCGCCCGTAAACGTTGCTCGACTCGGGATTCGGTCGAGGTTCAAGGAGAACCTTGTCATTCGAAAGATCGAAAATTTAGTACTCGTTTGATTTCGTCGAGAAGTATTGAAGAATAAGCAGAAGGATGCGGTTCATTCGCGGGACGTACGACGTGATATTTGTTTTTTGGTCGGGAGGAGCGGAGTTTGGCAGCGAAGGGGTGAGCTCGAATGCAAGTCGCGATTCTGGCGCGTGCTCGTGGAAAGTCTGATTCCACCCCGCTCCACATCCTTGCGAAGGACTTTTTCGGAAGAGTCGGATGCCGGGGAGTTTGGTGCCGCGTCGCAAAGATACACCACCGCGCGGAGGGTCGGGGGGGGGGGGGGGGGGGGGGGGGGGGCGGAAGTGACGCCGGCGCCTCGGCGGAGCCTCGACGGAGCCTCGTCGGAGCCGGTATACGGGCGCCGGTGCGGGTGGTTCGCTCGACTGACTTTTCTATCCTTTTCCACCCCCCTCAGCCCTCGATCCGCGATCCTCGACCCTCAGCTTCTCTCCTACCCCCTTTTTCCACTTCCTCTTCCGACCGTTCGTCTTTCTTGTACCCCTTCACCGTCACTACCACTACCGTCATCTATACGCATGTCCGCATCGTTCTCAATTTGCATACCTCTACGACCAACGTGGTCCAACGTTCTCCGGCCATCGATAACTACACCGATATACCGTCGCGATCGATGCTCGCGAACGTCTTCTCGTCCCTTCATCCTTCCCGCGCGCTACCGAACGATTTCAGGTTCGTTGCAACATGTTATGAAATAATAACTGGGTGCTACTCGTCAATTTAATTATGCCATGAACAGGCGAGTGAATTCCCCAGTGTAGATCCGGTCGCGCATATAGATAGATATGCGCGATGAAAGGAGTACGAGGAAAACAAACAACCTAACGGATCGGCGAGGCACAAAGATAACAAGATAGCACATCGACAGGTTCACACGTACCGAATGCGAGACGTTGCTTGTAAGGATCCGACGAGTGTGTAACGACGGTATATTAGTCATGTAGGCGCCGTATAGTTTACGAGCGCATCTTTGAAACCTTTATCAGATTGCGCGAGGAACCCGACGGAATATCAATCATCACGCGACGAGGATCCGATGAATATTGGCATCGGATCGAAGCTACGTCCGAAACAGAAATTTGGATGCACCCAGGATTTCCGTCGAGTACGAGGCAATATACTCGCGACTCGGTCTGATCCGTATTCACCGGGAATATTATTTATATCCCAATGACAGGAATCTAACTGTTCCAGATATTTTGTCGGATACCTTCATCCTCGTGGTCCCATCGAACGAGTATTTTTCTATCCGTCCACAGCAACGAACAGCTCCATCTCGTACCTATCTCGTACTCGTCCCTGTATTTTTTGTGATCGTCAAACGTGGAGACGTAACTTCCAGCGAGCAACTTCGGCGAAACTTCCAACTTTTCCTCGCGCGACGGGGATCCGGTAAACACGCCGGTGAACCAGGCTCGGTGACAATCATAGGCGGTAGCGGTGGCGTTGAATACCGAAACAATCGCGATTGCCACGCGTGCCGAGAAGCTCTGTTCCGCGGTGTGTAAAACGAGCGAATAACGCTGGTTGTTGGTGGTAGCGATCGTGCGACTGTGTCAAACGTGGTGAAACGTGGAGACAGATAGGAGGACGAGCGACGCGTGGTCAGATTCGTTAATTCGCTGGAACAGCCCGGTCCTCTCCTTCGATATTTTCGTGTCGAAATTCCACCCCGGTCCTCGGAGGAAATAAAAAAGGTCTACGACGGTTCGATACCCGCGGGAATATCCCTGGGCCGGCGAGAAAGATTTCAGGCACGAAGTTACGTTATACGTATCTACTGAATTATTCTTCGAACGATTCGATGACGGAGCCTCGAGTCGACAGTTATAGCAACGTTGATCGTGATTTCCTGACTCTTGGCGCGCGGCGTCCTCCCTCCACCGCGTCGTCGTTCTCCGACGCCTGGCGTCTCTGCGTATCTCTGCTTCTGCCTGGCCGCGGCGAAACCAAAGAGTAAGAGCGAAGCGACACGTTGCGCGTATACGTAGCCGGTACGTAAATAGGAGGCGCTATTCGTATGGAAGGAACGTATCGAGCCAACGTTTCATCTGATGCACGAGGCCTTATTACAACGCTTGAGATCTACGAGAGCGAATCTTGATACCTTTCGATACGAACCGCTCGTCGTACACCAGTCACCGCGTCCAAAAAATCCTCGCGCATCGGCGAACAAAGCTTCGATCGTACCTTTCGATATACGTTCGAATTTTTCCTCGACGTCGCGACGCGATTCTCGAATCCACCAAGGAGAACGACCCGCCACGGTTCCTCTCGCTCTTACGAACTCCAAAATCAAATTATCACAGTGAAGGATTTGGGAAAACTTTGGAGAGCATCCGATAGCGAGAGGTCTAAGCCGCAGCGAGATCTCGAAAGGAAAAATCAATTTCGTTCTCTTCCGTCCCGCACGCAACTATGCGCGTTCATTAGCTATATTATTCACACCAAACGGAATTATTACCAACATCGTTTTATTCATTGGCAATGATATCTTTCTCGGAAAAGTCGTTACGGGACAACGAATCGGATGTGCTAGGAGTACGAGGCGGAAAGAATTGGGAATGATATTCATAAACGATACATCAATCTGACGTGAATAAATTAAACCTGCGGTCAATGCTAAGAAAGTTACGTACCTACTATTCGACGCGTGATCGTCGATGCACGAAATAACAATCGTTGTCGGATTGATAATGACTTGGGCAGCGGGTTGTTGTAGGAATGCTGTAAAATCCACGTCGCGAAGAGCTCGATCGTCGATAATTTATGGCGGAATCGTGTGGCAAAGAATCGTTGATCGTGGAAATGCGCTGGAAATTAATAATCCGTTAGCGTGATCGCGACGCTACCGTGACTAACGATAAGTGGCAAATACGGATGCATTTTTGGGAAAGTGTCACATTACCGTGAAATGGTTATTAACGAGTAATTATTTATAATGAAACAATGGAATTCGAGTGAATAATTTTGTTTCATTAATTATGGCGTAATTTCGCAACGCGTCAGAGTTGGATTAAATATATTATCCAAAAGCCGCGACCACATTACAACCTACCGGCTTCGCGAATCTCGCATACACACCCGGCGCGCGTAGCTACTCGCGCGTTCGCATATACGAACATATGTCTCCGCGCAACCACCTACACGAATCACACTCGCGACGTCACGTGTCTCGCCACCCCAACCAGTATGGCGAGTCGGTATTTAAACGCGTGCTGGGCTCCCCTGCCCCCGGAACCGCTACTTCCACTATCGGGTAAATAATGGTGCATTAAGCTTTTTCATTCGAACATGCCTCCGATCAGATCATTACGACCACCATTATTAAATTAGTCGAAACACGCCGCGCGAGCTGCGGACTCGCAGACACTCGCAACATTCGCAACGAATATTTACCTGCGTTCAACGCGCAACGAGCGTTTTCATTGCATTTATTTTTCTACCATCAGTCGTACGCGTAACGTTTATGGTTGACGAGAGCATCTTGGATTATAGAATTAACAAAACGATTTCTATTCAAATTCGTTAATTTGTTCGTGGTAGGTAAATTGTTGTCCAGATTCACTAGCTCGTAGAAAAGTTATTCCATGGATACGATGTTGCTGATTCGATAGCGAGTCGTATAAGACAAACGGGACGCTTATCCTTTGATTCCGGTAAAATGTGTTTTCCGTCGCGACACATGGGAATAGCGCAAATATTGACGGATAGATTCGTTTGGCAAGCTTTCACGTTTTCAAAACATCGGCGACCGTACGGATTCTGTCTGTCGAAGCATCGAGATGTCGTTACGAGCCTGTCGATGTCGGTCTGGTGACGTTAATGGCCGAACGTCGCTGTCGTCCATTGTTATTTCTTGATCTCGATGAACAGTGATGCAAAAAAAGAGCTGCTTCGGATGTCTACGCGAAATGTTTTCGTATCGTTGGATGACGGTGGAACGTCGAAGCCCCCGCGAAGTTTCAGCCACTTACTAAAACGACCCATTTCCAATTCTCCGTAAGGATATTCTGTTTCATATTTTTTTGTCGATTCGATAGCGAATTTTCGATTTCTTTTCGATTTACGAGCAGAGTTCGGAGAATTAACGAAGCGTGGCGCGCGACTCTGTTCCGTAGATAAATCTCCGCGTCGATCCGATTCGCCGTACAGTTGTATCAGAAACGAGTGCCGAGAATTTTCGTTGGTCTCGAATATGAATGGCTTTTTCATTTTTTGCGATTTCGAAAAGTCGTTTTTCTTGTCGTCACTCCTTTTCTGACGAAGATATCGATCTGAATCCAACGGGAATCGATTCTACGCCTCAAAATACGACGCTTCCGAAGCGACGTTCGCAATTGGCGAGGCTTGTTCACGCGCCTCGTCGTCGTTCATCGGCATCTTACGTACATTTGGCGAGAAATCTTCCGGCGGCTCGATCGACTCTTTAACAGGATTGGGTTGATTTACGAATCATTTTCAGGTCACGGATAGAACCGTACAGCGATGCGCTTGGCATAAAATTCTTTTCTTCGAATGCCAGAGCAATACGAGTTTTCAAAGAATTATGGAAAGGCATACGTCTAGGAAAGATCTACCGGTTGGCTTCGATTCAACTTCGCGCATACGTCGCACGATCCAAATGTATCCCAACAAAGAACTGGGGAATACACACCAAACTGAGCGTAAGAATGACGCCGCGAGACAAAAGCCCGATCGATTATTCTACTCTCTCGACAAGGAGGACAATAATTGCGTATTCGTCTACCGTCGATCGGATACGTCCGCGAATTTCCAGGAGGCTCTCCTCCATCGCGCTCGAATATCCATTGCCGCGGAAGGGACTCTCGCGTTATTATTTTTTCATTATTTTTTATGCTCTTTATCTGGCCGCGAAGAGTCGCGAGACGCGAAGGGATGTTCGCGGAGGGTGAAGACGCGGTCGCGCCTGCCTCGAGACAGTCGCGAGAGGGTGGCGGGTGTTATCTGGGCGGCGGTCGGCCGAGCGGGTATCGCATAAATATTATACTCCTCGTTAATGCCTTCGGTATATACCGAGTGGCGTTACGTTTCACAGTAAGTAAATTATGCGATATGAAATTATTAGCGCCGTTAAAGATATTTATACATTTTTCCATACACCCCTGCAAGCTGTGACGATTTTTCTATTTTATCTGCGTAACGTTGTTGCGCCACCCCTCGCTTCCTCTTCCCCCCCTCCGCGTTCTCGGACACTTTCTCGACAATCCCCTTTCTCCGATATCAACCAACGAACATCCCTCACCGCTTTTTATTTCCTTCGCCGCCACTTTTCCCCGTGTGCGATGTACGTGTAGATGATACTTCTCTCCGAATGTATTTGCAACAGCCAATTCTCCTCGTTATCCTCGCAGTGATCAATGTTTACGGCAGTTTCATTGTGAATCTTTACGTCATTTGCTAACTTTCCGCGGCACGAACTGTGTACATAGCTACCTGCTACCGTCACGCGAACGAACGAGATAAAACCGCACGTATCTCCGCAGACTTTTTATTATCAAGCGCATATTTCTTACGTTTCCATTCAATGAAAACTTTCAAACTTCCATGCGACGCGTTTTCTCCGAACTTCGATGTCACGAATCGCACGATAACAAAATTGTACGGAGTACGAGGCAACTGATGGAACGGGGTGGCGCCGCATCATCCTTACCGCGTAGCTATCGTACCTTTCCTCCGCATTGAACGGTCAATCGATTCACCTGAGGAAGCTCGATCGGTGATATAATACGCTATATGCAAAGTATCGGTCGGAATGATTACATTATAATGAATTACGACGTGATATACAACGGATTGACTACGGAAGCATGATTGAATATACCAATTTGGGGATAAGTGTTATTATAATTGAGATGAATGGCATTCCAGCGCGTCAGCTCTCAGCATTTCCGTTCCTCGTCTTGCCACGCCGTATCTTCAACTCTTTTGGCGGAATATTAACTTCGAAGAATCTCGCGAGTAGATAGTGGCGGATGCCAGCCGCGTTTAGAGACGAACATTGGCTCGATGCGCGGGCAAAAGAGAAAAAAAAACTATCGCGATACAACGCCGAGCTCGTAATATTCGTAGATAGATATGCGATAATTCTCGAGAGAATTGCTGTTTGTTTTCGAACGAAACTCTAGCTACCTCCTCGATGTACGAATCCAATCCGTAGAAATACTATTTTATGGCATGGAACGATTTCTTTTTCGCACGGGCGCATTTCGATGTCCGGACACCGCGTTGATATGCCTTGGAATTGGGAACATCGCGTGCTGAAAAGCGGACTTGTCGCAATATTTTTTCACTTGTCAAATAAAACCGCGTGTAAATTAGTCGGAATGATAATTAGCGAGAGCAGAGCTGATGGAATTAACGATACGTGAGAATTTAACGATACGCGAGAATTTAACGTCGTTAGGGTCTATTAGGATTCGATTCGTCGCGGAGCGCTTGATGCGCTCGAATACATCAGACGTTCGCCATTAGACACATGTTACCAATAACGGCCCGTCAAACCTGTTTCTTCGCGGTTTACCTATCATGAAATTGGTCGAAAATATCCAAAAATACGACATTTTCTACTCGAATCGCGCTGCGCGCCGAAAAGAAGGGAACAATAAAGTTTTCAACGTTTTTCCGTCGTGTCTATAGATATCAACGTGTTCCGAGGAGAAAGATCGATAATCGCTGGATCCGGATCGATATTCAAAACGGAAAACAAAATTTTGGCGAAAAATAAATCTCCAGCGGAACGAGACGAGTCGATATCGCGCTTTCGTTGACGACTCGAAGAGTCCAGGACTCGTCAGTTGTCGTGGAAAAAAATGTGGAAAGTGTCGTTTCAGCCCTCGATACTCGAAGCTACGGGGATGATGGTCGACCGCGCATACTAGAGTCTTTTTCCTCTCAGCTCGGATCTCGAAATCTCATGGAACACGGCCATGCTTCGAAGGCTGACGGTTGCGCAATCGTCTTTAATCTTGGCGCGGACTGTAGGCTACATTCTTGCGCCGCGGGCTGATAAAACGAGTAAAACGAACAACGAACGAAATAAAAGGAACAAAACGAGCCGACGAAGACAACATTATTACGAAGTACTGCCAGCCATTGCTCATGCCCGGCTCTCGCGCTCTCTCTCTCTCTCTCTCTCTCTTTCTCTCTCCCTCTCCCTCTCTCTCTCCCTCTTTCTCACTCTCTCCCTCTTCCCCCTTCCCCCCCCCCCCCCCTCTCTCTCTCTCTCTCTCTCTCCTCTCGCCTTCTCTCTGGACCGCCGAGATACGCGTACGTACGTATTCGCCGGATAGAAGGCGAGCTTGTGTCGAGTCTCCTCCTACCCCAATCCCCCGAACCCCGCTCGTATTCGTTACGTTCGCCTCTCTGTACATCCGCGCGTGAATTTACATGTATATATGTACGTACGCGAAGAGTATATTCCACTTGATGCTACGCCCTTGCCGCATCGACAATAATTGAGTCCGCTCGGCAAAGCTTGCACGGCACCAAAAGAGAGAGAGAGAGAGAGAGAAAGCGTGCGTAGATATATGCATATGGGCGCGTGTGAGGGAGAGGGCGAGAGAGAGAGAGGGAGAGAGATAGCACGACCATTAATTACCGCACCGATTCCCATGTCCGTGTCACACCGTTCGCTGCTTTTCGACATACAAGTATTATCCGTTCGATGTGGCTATATGGATACGGTTCCACGGTGTTTGACGGGTGGGTACGAAGAGAAAAATACACGTTTTTCTGCGAGAGAGAGAATAGGACGAGCTAGTCAAATAGCGCGCGCCTCCTGAAAATATGGCTGCGGCTGAGGCGCCGTGCCGCGTGCGAAGAGCGGGAAAGAGAACGAACGGGTAGAGGAGGGGGAAAGAGGAAAAATATGGGGTGGCCGAGTTAATTAATCGGTGGAAAAATAGGAAGGAATAACTGGATCGGAGTATAAATCTATGATACGGAGGGGGTTTGTAATCGGCCAGTTTTCGTCGTGGAGCGAGGCAAATTGTTACGACATATTTTCCATCCCAATCGCAATTCAATTCGAGATTCTAATTGCGATGTCACGTTTCCTTCGCGATCCAATTTCAAATTTGCATTTTCATTCAACGTTCACGAATCGATCGTTGATTCTAAACGGGTCGTTAACGAATCGCGCTTGCAATCAACGTCGCGGGCCGACCTTGAATTTTAACACACGAGTCGTGTTCGCAGTTTGGTTTTCGGTAGAATTCAGGTCTTTTTTCTCTCGACTGTATCAGATATCGGCACGGGATTCCTACTCCTGGAATCTGCTTTCGAACGTGCGATTGTTGAGATTGACGTCGATATTTTCATGCCGGTTCCGAATTTTGTCCCCCGCGATGCGAGCATTCGTCAACGAATGCGCGTGATATTTCTTCGGTTAAATGTAGTCGAGCCGGTCGGGCTTATCTCGTTTCTAGATTCACCCGGTTCCGAGCGAGGGAGAGGGATGTGCTTACGAAAAGAAGAAAAACAACGCGGGAAAAACATTGTTGTTAGCAAGATTAAACTCCGGGTATGTACTCGAAAATTAAATTTACATGTGCGTGGGAAACATCTCGATGTACGAATAACGCAAAACTCGTTTAAAATTTTTTATAAAGAGGAAATTATTCGCAAAAAGGATGGCGCGCGGTATTTGAATAATTTCTCGCCACGCTTCAATTCCATTCTTCCGTACCTATTTTATCAGACTTCACCCTTCCGACGTTCTTCCATTCCTAATCGCAGCCTGAGAACATCAGCAGCCACGATCGCCAAGTTGGAATTTTTTATCCGGCGCCGTAATTTTCCAACGGAACATTCTATCGACGCGCGAACGCGATTTAAAAAAAAAACTTTACTCGTCGAAGATATTCATTGGAGGCAAATTATTTCGATGGAGGGAATATAATCGAAAAAAAAGGAAAGAGTTACGCGAACGGAATGAAAGAACGCGAAGAAACGGGGGGAATGGAAATTTCGCGTGGAGGTTATAATGGAGTTGGCACGGTCCGTGGTCGTAGAATCATGGCTGACTATTCAACGAGGTTGAAAATGGTCTCGTCGTTCGAATATCCGTAGAAATTCTGGGCGGATGAATGTCGATAGTGATAAGTCGGCGTGCACGTAGGCTGAGAGCTACATCGACTCTGCGAATAGCGGAAGCAGCGGCAGTTCGGCAAATTAGCTCGCGATAGTTCGTATGATCGAGGTGTCGCTTAACTCGGAGGCCGTATCAAATACCTATTTCCTTCGATTCATTCGAGTCTTGGCACGTGAATCGCGAGCGTAGTTCCGAACCGAGACTTGGCTGGTATCGTATACCTGAAATTACCCGGTTAATTATCCAACGCGTCGTATCGTTGGGACTTTGCTGCCTCAGCTGCGACGAATAACGTCGTCGGGAAGCAATCATCCGCAGAGTCGTCATTCTTCGCGACGACTGTTCTCGCTCGATGAGGATCGGATTCAAAACGGTTACGGTCAAACTCACGGCCAGAATATACTACATCTACCAAAAATTCGAATCAATATATGGTTACCGAATTATGGTCTCGAAGGTAGTTTGCGACTTCGGTGGAAGCTCTACGCGGACCACTGGGATACGGCGAGCTGTCCGCGTATCGTGAATTGGATTCCGAAAGAGCTGCGTGGATCGAACAAAAGAACGGAGACGACAAACACCTGACGTCGATGATCGGCGATTCGATTCGTTTTTAATGACGAACCGCGATTAAATGCTGATAAATCAAATTGCCCCGAGGAAGACACGTCTCGGTATACCGAGTACAAGCGTCGTTTCGACGACGAGGAATACAAACGACGGTCAATTGAATCGATACGCGAAGGTGACGTACGATATCGCGAAACGTCGTCTGACGCGTGGAATAATTTTTTGGAGGAATGATACTCGAATGAAGGAATGTGTAACGTAGGTAGAAAAAAGTGATTGGTAAAAGTAGTTCGAGGTGTGGAATCAGAAGTAGCCGCGCCACGCGGTGCGAAGGCAGCGAGGAGGAGGCGAGCGAGGGGCAGGTGAGTCGAGGATAGGGTCGTGCGGGAGGTCACCGTCGAGGGAGTTTCGAGGGGGAGGAAAGGAAGCGGGATGGAGATGCTAGAGAAAGAGAGACGGGGATGCGAGAGGTGCGAGAGAGCGAGAGCGAGAGGGAGAGGGAGAGAGGGAGAGAGGGAGAGAGGTTGCCCTCCATGAATCACGACACGGAGGCTGATTTAGGGGCCCGGCAGTCGCACAGCTATACGAGGACTAGCTGCTGCCTCTCGTAACCTCCTAGTGAACCTTACACCGTACAGTGTGTCCCGAAAATTAGATACTTGATTCTCTCAAGGAGCGTGATATCCAAGAAGAGTTGTGGCTGTGTCCGACTAAATCACCGCTCCGATCCTCCCGTCACCTCGATCGGAGGAAAGTATTTCGTTGCCGGTCGGAACAAAGTCATTGGCACGGAGGGCGATTCTCTCGCGTGACGTAACGATCGCGTATCGCGACGTAGTACCATCCTCTCGAGCGTCGACTCGCTCGGTAAGTCGAAATCGGAGTTGTTGACATTTTCACGAAAATTCTCGTTAACCTTCCGCCAAATCTCATTCGCGGTAGTTCGACTCGCTCGTGTAGGCGATCGGCACTAGAACTTTGGAGAAATTGGACGCGTTGCACGATTATTCGTTTATTGGCCGGGAGGTCCAGCGCTGAATTTGGGAGAAGAGAACGCGGAACGAGCGTTCGGCGATCGTATCGACGATCGACTCGTAGAGCCGTGGCTTAGGCTTCCGCGAGGTTTGTTCGGACAGCGCGCTGCTTGCCACACCGGTGCGATTTAGATAGAGCCACGTCGAATTTGGTTAAACTCGGTTGGCGGATTGGATCTCGGTATATAAGATTGTAATGCATTGCTCGACTATATTCACGGCTCTCGTGTGCAGGCGCGCAGCCCGGAATGGAGTCGTAGGATAGCAATTTCCAGAGCGAGGCAATAAAGCAAGTCTACGCGCCCAAATCCTGACGAATGGTCGCGCTTAGGCTTGAAATGGAGAATAGACGGAGGATGGGATGCCCCTCCGCGTCGCCTTTCCATCTCACTCCGCCGAATTCTCACCCCCTTCGTACGTGGCTTCCATACAGCCGTCGCTCTCGTATGCAGCTACGATCCCGTGTATCGGCGGACACGCGGGAGTATAAGTGGATATAAAGAGAACGAGATGTACGGGACATAATATAGGTAGCGGTGGGCGCGGAGAGGGCCGGAGGACGGAAAGGGATGACGGGGGTGGAGTCGGTGCGCGACGGGGCGAGGAGAGGAGCGGAGTGCGAGCCGGAGCCAGAAGCAGTCCTCGATAAATCTACTCTTACCAAATTGAGAATGTAAAATACATGCGGCTCGCGTCTGCGGGACTCTGCCTGGGATTTATCAGGACTGCTCCTCGATGGCCCTCGATGGGCCACGCGCAATGGAGCTGAACTGCTACCACCTTACCTCGCGACTCGGATATTTATTCATCTCTTCGGCTCTCGCGGTGTCCACGGCAGCGAGAAAAGCTCGCGCGATACCTAACGTTTCTTCGGCGCCTCGACACACTCCGCGAAAGTAACTACCGCTGGGAAGAATCGAAAGAGAGGACCTTGGAAAGGAGATGACGCTGGGAATATCGGCCCATCCAATAGAACCCGACCGGGGATCAGCGATCCGTCGTATGACCGATCGAAGCGAGAAAGATGGTCGGGAATCGTAGATGACGATAGCTCGAGCTATCGAGAACGATCGAGCGTCTCGCTGAGCTTTCGCGATTAAGAGGATCTTCGGGAGAGAATCCATACCGGAAATGGTCACCTCGTCGAAAAGGTGGCCTCGGGCAAGTCTATGTTCCACGGGTGTAAATCGCAGACGCGACGATCAATTTCGCACGCTTCTCGTGCTCTCTGCTCACCGTTGGCGTGGTGGGCATGAATCGATGATGAAATCGGTTGAAATTGATTAACGGCGATAACGTGATTTCCTTGGCGAAGCGTGAACCACCGTAGCAGAGAGCCTATTCGGTAATGGTAATCGATTGAATCGTTCGGGCGTGCTCGTTACAAGGTGAGGGCGTCAAGGGCGCGCTGCGTTCTCATCTTGCGGAACAGCGAAGTCGTCTACTTCTCGACCTGAGATTAATTTTCGGGGGTTGTTTCCAGGCAGGCCGGTGAAATTGTTCGATAAAACATGCCGACATCTCGGGAGTAAAGTTAAACAGCTTTTAGTCAACCGATACCGGGGGATCGGTGGCTCGAGATAATCGGCGACCAGCTCCTGCGAACGGCGATACACCGAGTCTGGTTTATGATGAAAGTGTACGGGCATGAGTGTAGGTAGAACGGTAAGAGTAGGGCGGAGCTACTCGAACGTGTTGCTGCATACATTTACCGGATTCTCATTCGGAGGTTTCGACGGGAAACGCGAGTGGCTAGAAGTCGTATACGCGTGTCAGCTTCGCCTGTGGTATCATGGTCAAAGAAGGAGGAGCTATTATTTATCGCTGGATGTTTATCTCTGGAGAGAACCTAAGAAACGTTAAACCGACGAGAGATATCTAATCCAATACGACCTACGCGTTCGTACAATAATATTTATCGATTAGTATTTCCGTTTTTCTACCGCTACAACCACGTGTACTTCATTTGGTACGATCAAATCTCCGAGGTGTCGCAATCGAGTATCGCGTATCCGCTGAAAGTCAAACACCAGACGCACCAACGCTGCCCACTGACGACGATGACATCAAACTCGCGATATTCGAGTTTTGTCCGCCAAATCATCCGTCGAACAACGACGTAGGAATTATCAAGAGCGAAGCACCCTCATCGAGAACGGGATGATGGCAATGTGAAAAATGCCCTCTTCCCGTGATTGCGAATGGAGACGCGTAGCTGTCACAAAAATCACAAACGCATCGGTCACCACGTGGTTACGTCATCGAATCCGCGCTTTCTCCGCAATCCAATACCTCGCGACGGAAGCTGGTAAAGTTCTCCCGTGAAAAATTCGTAGAATAGCGTGTACGGTCGAATAAATTTGGCGGATAAAATGAAATTTGTCGCGTTCGTGATATACCTACTCGTACGGCTCCGTATGTTACGTAGTTTGAAAAAGTTGAAAGCTCACCGCTGCGCCGCGCCGGGTCGGCGTCTAGAGCAAAAGTTCGCGAGCACCGAAGCGATGCCGCTGATGTCCGCGTTCTCGACGCTAATGTGACAGCCGCCACATCTCGGAACTATATCCGTATCGCGAGCTCCAGAGTAATAAAATCTCCAACGCCACGCGGAAGCGAGCTATGACATCGTCGAAAATTCGATGCGGAATGAGACCCACGAATTTCATACACCTAGGTGCGACTCCCCGAGAAACGCCGATAGCAATAACCGCTGCTCGTAATGAAAATCCGTAGAAACGGTGAAATCCGAGGCAAGTGAAATATATAGAAGCGCGATATAAGAAATACCATCAAGGGGGGCGGTTGCGGGTGGCAGCGGTGGGTAGCCTTTGTGCGAGGTACGCTACATCGAAGGCGGGTTTCGCCGTGCAGCTATATATCCGTTCTCTCCGAGAATAGAGACTACGTATACGTGAAATTGTACGCGTCGCATAAAATATACCCGTATATGTATTTGTACGGAGTATCGTGGAAGCACGAAAGCTTGTCCAACCCCGAAACGCTCGTTGCCGAGAACTGGGTGAAGAATAAGATACCAGACACATATTTTATATTTCTCTAGTCTGGAGGGCCGAACATTCCGCCCAGCGCAATGCTATCTTCTGAATTATCGTTATACGAAGCACTTGGCCAAAACACACATCCGTCTTTGTTTCTTCGTTTTAGCTGCGAGCAAAATTGTTCCGCATATCGTTTCCCCGACGCAGCGTACTACGTCGGTCGTGCGTGCGCGCGTGTACCATTCCGTGCGGCGCTGGCTTTCCGAGTCGGCGATTTTCACTTCTCGGCTCTTCGCCTCGCGCCTCGAATCATTGTAAATAGGCAGGTTCGCGGATAACCTTCGGAGCGTACCCGACTCGTGGACGCGACTCGCTCATCCCCGTTCGACGATCCGCTGCTCGTTCTCCGCGGACTCGTTCGTCGCACAACATCCGTTCACCACGCACGCCCCGAAGCCGATTTGATATACGGTATCATTGTCATTCGATGCCTCTTTCCGTTCGTTTCACCTCCGCTTGGTCTTTCGGCGCGGCGTGTACCGGTCAACAGCTCGTAAGTCATACGCTCAACACTCGACGCTGAGGATTTATAGGCCGATTGAGACAACCGCGGGCTGAGAAATTAGACATCGCCATATTTTTCCTCCGAACGTCGCTCTCGTTTCAGAGGCATCGGTTGTTCTCGTTCGAGCTCCACTCGAAAGTCGAAGATGAAAATATCACGGGAACGCTTCCGCGAGACGAAACAGCCGACGATGTATGTTCGGAGAGAGAAAATGGCAGTGGAATCTCAATACGAACATTATGATTTATTGATAGAGCATCGGGAGGAACGCGCACGCGTCCGCGGTCGCGGACGGAGGATGGGTTCGGGGGACGAGGAGGAGGAGGCGGAGGAGGAGGAGCAGGAGCAGGAGAGGAGCTAGAAGAGTCCTGGAGCAGGAGGGTCGTGCCTTGGTAGCGAAATGAAGAAAAAGAATAAGGGGTTGGGGGTCGAGGGTGGCTGCACCAGGCCGCGAAGGGAGGCGTTATTCTTAGCCGGCTGAGCCGCGAGAGATTTATTTCTGGGTCCCGTAAGACAAATGGAGAGATTGTGTCCAAAATTTTAACAGCGCATTTGGGCGAACACGTCCTGCCCGGGAGATACTCGCCGCGTTCTCCCGCTATACAAGGGGTATAAAGGATAAGACCGGGCCGAGACGCGCGGGGCGACGGAAGAGAGAGAGAGAGAGAGAGAGAGAGAGGGAGAGAGAGACATATAGAGAGAGAGAGAAAGACAGAAAGGCGCGAGTCGCCGCACCGGCACGGCGAGGAGGGGTAAAGCCTCGAGGTTGACACGGGGGAAAAGAACTTTTCTAGTTATCCTTGGGACAGCAAGGGTGGCCGCAGGAACGGGAAACACGGGAGCGGGCTCGGAAACGTGGTCCTTCGTTCGTGACAGAACCGAGCCGTGAAACGAGATCGGCCGAGCTTTATTCCAATTATTGGCTTTCGATCAGCCCGCGCAGCTTTGACCCACCACTTCGCATGCTCCACCCTCCGAACATTTTTCCATACCGCTTCACCCGCCCGCATTTATCCCGCAAATCCGAGATACATCCACGGCCAAACCGGAAGCGAAATGTCACCTCGTATATCTCGCTATACTTCGTATACTTCTCTACGCTACGAAAATCCGTCTCGGAAGTCCGGAATCTCGACGCGCGATACTCAATTGCGATACTGCGGTATGACGAACGACGAGCGGGTCGCGATCATATACGCGAAATGATGCGTACAAATCCCCGACGATACATTTCTACGTACTCGTGAGTCATTGGAACGATTTCCTCGAAAAACCTACGATTAGTTAAATTCTAGGGCCGATCGGATGTGCGCGTTCGTTGATAGGTAAGTTTACAAGCAAGCGTACGAAAACCGGTAGACCTAACGTACCGCGATATCAATGCTTTCGAAACTACAGAGTGAAAGATATTCCGTCAAATTTAACACAAACATTTGTGATAACGACTTTTTTAACACAAAATTAGTGTCATTTCGACAAACTCCGCGTATAGTGAAGAACGACTTGATCGAACAACATCAACGATGGTGTCGCGTCAACACACTAAAATGTTGAATATTTTGCACAAAAAATTTTACACTCTACACGATGATAGACAAATATTCATCGTGTATCGTAAAATGTTTGTAAATAGTGAACACTCCGTAAAAATGAAATCCGTTTATGGAAGCCCGGGTCAGGACTGATGCGATCTTTGCTTGGTCAGCTTCGATTTGTGTCCATGAATCATTGGTATCATTGATTGCTGCTAGTCGGAAACACGGTCCAATGAACTTCACGATCCACCGTGATTTTCAACTGAATATCTACGTGTATAGACATTGAGGAATTCAACCTGCATGTTTCGACGATTCGAACGTAATTTTTCTTGATTAGCGACGGACTTGGATTGGTCGATGAATAAATTGTCAAGATGGAAGACCGTGGCGAAAACTTAGCGGAACTTAGATGAATCGAAACGATGTCAGCTGTTGTCCGTGATGACGCGTTTTTCAGTAGCAACGATCCTTAAATATCGTTGAAGGTTCGGAGAATCAGCTCGAATGTCACGTGAATTGTCACACGCATGAAATTCGCGGTAGCGAAAGATATTCGATTCGATATTTTTCCCGCGAGTCTCCGGTTATGGCGCTGAGTCGATTGATCTTCGTTCAACTTCGGTCCGCCGCAGTCAAATATAGGAGAAATATTTTCGCGTTGCACAGAATGTGAGAAATAAAGGGTCTGTCGCGGGTGGAGCGTGCTCGGCATAGTCAGGCACCAATTTCGGTCGGTTATAAATAATACAGTGAGGGATGTCCGTCCACTCCTGGACACCCCTGCGTTCCAAAATTGGACCTCCTATCTGTCTCGTGCACGCGGCCTCTTTTCATCCCCCCCCTCCCCCCTCCCCCCCGCACAATCTCCCTCCCCGTCGCCGGGCCACGACTGCTTCGCCCTCGTTCTCCTTACATTCTCTCCCCTCGCCCTCCGCTATGTCTTATATTCGCGGAGGGTTTTTATGACTTCCCCGCAAAAAAAGCTAAATTGCCTACCTAACTTCTTCAGAGGATCTAAGAGGCTCGTGTACGAATTACGCTTTTTTGTTCGCCTTTCTCCTTCTGCTCCTGCTTCTTCTTCATCTTCTTATTTAATTTTCCTAACAAATGGATCTCACTTACGTTCGTACCCGAGTTAACTTACCGCCTCCCCCCCAGTACCAACCGCCCCAAATCTCTCTCGTTTCCTCGGCGATGTCACGACCCTCGAGCAGGTACCTACGACGATGATCCGATGGAAATCGAACAGTTTACCGTTCACCTTTTCGTTGCACCCCCACCCCCCCCCCCCCCCTTTTTATATTTCCGCAAAACATGTCGCGATACAATTTGTCTTCCTGCAACTTTCAGCCTTCATCTTATGTCCACGATGCAACGAGCTACGAGTACTATTCATCGTACGAATCCACCTGTGCTCTGACCAATTTTGAATATTCACATTGAAGCTTCGTAGCGTCGAATCTGTAGACTTGCCGAGAAGAACGAGGGAAAGTGCGAGTCTCGAGAAACGCGATGAACTCGACTACAAGGGGTAGTTCCCGCTTTTATTTCGGAACGATGGGATTGAAAGACGATGGAGGACGCGAAAGGAGTGTAAGGAAAAAGGGGATCGGGATGGGAGCGGGTGGGTCGGCTTGGAAGAGCGAGAGAGGAGCCGAGGGGGTGTCGTATAAGAGGCGGGCGCCGGGGGGACAGCGAGGGGTGGTGAGTTATCGCCACCGCGCAATATCTCGCGCTGGTGGCCCAGCTCGGCCGAGAATTGGTCGACGGATAAAGAAAATAAGGAATCGGAGGAAAGAAACTACCCCCGTCCCTGCTATACCCGCGTAGAGAAACTCGCACCCTCTCCCCGGGTCCCACGACCACCGTCCTCGCGGTGGTATCCCGAATGGCTGGTAGCGTGATAGCGACGCGATGCGATGCGTCACTCGTCTAGATAAAATATATGAGCACAATTTTAAGTTTTGCGCCATTTACAAAATGAGAAGCCATTATTTTCGCCAGAGGGATTTATTGCTACGTACATTTAGAGTTCGCGACGTCCAATTTACGTGGGAGTACGGTAATAGCCAGCCGAACGAACCGCTTGCGCCAACCGGAAACCTCTGGGCATTGATTAAATAACAGAAGAAGTATAATTAGTACGAGTGTCCCGTAGACTATCTACTCGCCTCCCTCGACGACCATTCATTGAATCGAATCTCCGCGGAAAAGATCGCGTATATCGGGCAAATCGAACCGCGATGAAAGTTCTCAGCAAAATATTTCCATTCTTAACAATGGTGATACGGAGAATGAATCGACGCGTCGCAAAGGAACGAATGATGGGAAAAGGGTAGCCAACGAGAGTGAATCCAGCGTATTCATTTCTTCACCCATCGATGAACAACCCTGCAGATGCTCGGAGGGAGTTGTTAACGAAGCGCGAAAATAGATCTTTGAAATCATCCGCAACGTTTTGGAAACAGAATTATCAATGAATCGCCAGCAATATAACTGTGATTCTTCTTCAAACGATTTGTCACTATATTGGAGAATAGCCTAATGACGAGGTAATAATTGAGAGGTATAACGATGGAATCGAGAAAAAATTGAATCCTCAGAATTATGAATTACGCGTCTTCGACCTCGTATTGGATGCTTCGCGAGAAAATCGGTAAAATGAAGAGCTCATTTTGTGAATTATTCGGCAACGAGTGGAAGAAAACGAGGATCTCCGAGTAAATTGCGGAAGCGTCGATTTTGCAGCGAGAGAAAAATAATTGATGCAAAATTTATCTTCCGAGGACGAGGAAGAGATGAAGAATGGATTGTTTACGGGGAGAAGTGGATCGCAGGGCCGTAATAAAAAATCGAGCCATAAAAATCACATCGAGGGAACGAGGAGAAGAGAGGATTTTTGTATTCCACTCGACGAATGTCTCGTCGGAGTGATATTTTCTCGGGAGAAACTTCCTCGATTCCGAGATTAACAGAGCTATCACCTTTTTTCGCCGCTCATCCGATGGCACCAACATTCGTCAAACAGCCGGAAGAGATACGAGCAGCGTTTCGCGATTTTAATACACTCTCGAGCGACACCCGCCGTGTCCTTTGTCTCGTTGACAAAATACTCGCAACGCCTCACCGATCACGCCCGAGCGCTGCGACACGAATCACTCGCGAGAATCCTCGCGATCCACGCGTCAAGAGGATTCAATTTTCTCGTCACGATCAGAGAACGATCAACCAAAAAAAGGCACGAAGAAAGTCACCGATACACGCGTCCGCCGCGACGTTATTTGGCGATCCCACAGCGTTTCTTTCCTTCCTTCTCGCATGCATGGCTCGGCGAGTTGCACCGGCACTATTCCGCTGCTCGCGCCGATACTCGTTGACTTGTCGGTCACACTTCCGACCTCGGATGAATTTCAAACGTTCGTTATCCCTATCGAATGTGGAAACAGTTCGACGAGCCGAACGAAACGCTGGCCCGATAACTGGTGAAAAATTAGAATTCCTCCGGTCGTCGCTGAATCGCCTTGTCTGCTTCTTCGAATAATTTGTTCGCAATCTTACAGTGTTTTTTTTCTAACGCGGCGGCGATTGTTGTCCGAGTAAATACGGGGTGATACAACTGGATGGTTGAAATCGCAACCATCCAATTCCTGTCGACGAGTAGCACTCGTAATCGCTAAAGCCTAGAAACCGATGTAACGATTCCCTGACTATCGATTGGGCATTCGGCAGGCTACTTCTACCAACCACAGCAGTCTCTTCGTTGTTCATCTACGGAGAATGAGCGTAGAATGCTTTATTCCGTAAAAATAAATGTAAAACCCTCTCCTTTCTTTGCTCGTATCAGATTTTCAACCGTCATCCTCGATCGTGCGACTCGTTCGGAACGAGAGACGCAGGAAAAAACGAATCTTTTCGTTTGCTGGAAATAAACGGTTAATCTTGAGCAACGCGACGTGGCTTCGCGTCGCGTTGATGTATAATGCGCGGAACAGCCGCCTTGTTTTTACGAAAACAGATGTCCGAAAATTGTACTTTCACCACCACCAGTCTTCGACTGTTCCGTCCCGCATGATCGATGAGGTTTGGAAGAGCGAATACCCGAGGTAAGCGAGGAGCGAAGCGTCGGGGTAAGACGAAGCTGAGAGATGCGAGGAATAAGGGTGGTCGCTCGTGTATCGCGCGAACCGAAGGGCGGCGATACGTGGATAGATAGAACGAGGGAGGGAAAGAGCGACGCGCGGCGGGACAAACGGGCTAAGGTACGGGCTGGGCGAAGGGGGGAGTCTGCGTCTGAGCTGCCGCGATGAATGGCCTGCCTCCGCCGTTCTCCTCGCTCGCAGCAATTTTTTTGTTCGCGTCCGCTTGTATCAAATTACGATAAATATTGCGGCGCTGACGTCTACCTCGCGAGGGCGCCTCCGGCTTGCCTCAAGCTCGCCTCGACTCCTCGCGAGAGGATCGTCGCGGAAAATGAACCTAACCCGAGCCCCCACGGGGCGTCGACGCGCTCGCCGACCACCCTCTCCCGTTCGATTCCATTCCGCGAAGAGAATCGAACGCACCGGTCGAAAACGATACGAAAATTGGAAGAATTTCCGTCGAGCGAGAATTTCCAAGGGCGCGAGTTACCGAAAGCATTCGCGGAAGCTCATCGACGAGGTTAAGCCGTTGACGACTATTCGAGTCCGAATCGCGTAGCGGAAAGAGAGGAGCGCGTTCACCGGAGATGCAATCGCCAACGAGCGGTGTGATTTCCGAAGGTGAGCGAGATGCTCGGGCAGGTAGCGCGTGAATTTACGTCGCGCGTTCCTCTTCCCCGTGGAGCTTTCGAGCTGAATTCGATGCAGCTCAAAAACTGATGAGCGTGAATCGACGATCAGCTCGCGGAGCGGAGAATCCTCGGGGATCGTGGAAGATCACAAATCGCGAGAGTCGGAGCTTTCGAGAAGATTCCGGAGCCAGAAACGGATTGACGCGTCCAGGAAAAATAAAATAGTAGAATTTGCTACGATTGTAAATTTTATCGGGCATACCATAACGCCCGCGCCGGAATAGATGTATAAATACGGTATAATTTTGGCTCCGGAGCATCTGATCAGCAGCCAAGAGAAACGCTACGGTTCTCGAAAGGATCTTCAGGGTCATAACGCGTACATTTAACGTTTCCTCGTCCTCACGGCTGAACTCTTTCCGTATCCGACATATTTTTCACGAACGTTCGCGCCCCCGAGAGATCCGTACGCGTTCACATTCGCGCGAGTGCACGGATGCGCGAGTACGCGTGCGGCGAACAAAGAGCCGTAACTCGTACGACTTCGCGAAAGATGCCTGTAGAGGTGAAGATTCCCTCCCCCCACCCCTTCCGCCCGCCGGAATGGTAAGTTGTCTAGGAAATAGGTAAGAACAGTTTCGGGCAACAAATTTCGCAGCGCGAGCGGTGTGAAAATTTGTGCGTGTCAGAGACGCGAGATCGCGTTTGTTCGAAGGGAGTGGGTGTTTCCGCCGTAGCGGGGGTGGGTCCCGGACTAATACGTATATCCATATCTATACGCGTATATATTTATCGACGGGGTGGGTTTATATGTGAAAGTTTTGTACATGGCTCTCCCCTCCCTCTCTCCTTCTCTTTCCGAAGAGTACAGAAACGAGAGGTTGTAAGCTCAAATGAGAGAGCGAGAGAGGGCGAGGGGGCCGAGAGACACGTAGAGAGAGGCACGTAGTGGGGGTTGACAGAGATGAATTCGTTTCATTTCACGCTGGGAAGCTCTCGCACTCCCTGCGTCCGATGATTTACTGGGCTACAATGTGGTAACCCATGATTTATCGCGACCAACATGCCGCCATACCTGCCTGCCTCCCCCTCTCGCCCTCTCGCCGTCTCTCACCTTCCCTGCGCGCGAAGGTGTGCGTGTTACATGCGTCTCCGGACTT
This sequence comes from Arge pagana, assembly GCA_963969455.1. Taxonomy (NCBI): domain Eukaryota; kingdom Metazoa; phylum Arthropoda; class Insecta; order Hymenoptera; family Argidae; genus Arge; species Arge pagana. The sequence continues at coordinate 799,301 of OZ018312.1, read as the reverse complement.
CTCTCCGGCTTCCACCTAGAAAAAACTCGCGTAGGTACGCTCATCTACGCGCGGGCAATTCATCGCGAGAAAACAGTTTTTTTCACCCGATTCCGAAACGAGTCTCGTGATCGATGCGAATAGATCGCGCGCGTTGGCACGAGCGGAATTCGCGAATTCTAGGGATTCGGAATATAATACGTGCGTGTCTCTCGGTTTCTTGGGCTGGAAACGACGCTGCGAAACTTTCGGGGAGGACGTTAATTGTTCTTCCAACTTCGATACTCGCGTCGCGTTCGATTAGACCGGTTCGCGTTATCGAGACGCGAGAAGATCCTTGAAATGAAACGGAGCATCGGAGGGTACCGATCAAATCGGTCCTCGGCGCTTATTATACTGGAAGCGTTTATCCTTCGTCGAAAAATTGCTGGTGCTATCGAAACATGGATACGAACGCGATCACGCGCGTCGGTTACGTCTCTCTCTCTCTCTCTCTCTCTCTCTCTCTCTCTCTCTCTCTCTCTCTCTCTCTCTCTCTCTCTCTCTCTCTCTCTCTCTCTCTCTCTCTCTCTCTCTCTCTCTCTCTCTCTCTCTCTCTCTCTCTCTCTCTCTCTCTCTCTCTCTCTCTCTCTCTCTCTCTCTCTCTCTCTCTCTCTCTCTCTCTCTCTCTCTCTCTCTCTCTCTCGCACACACACACGCGCGCGCTCCCCGACCCTCGCCTTACCATTACCGCTGCTACTACTCTGCGCCGAGGCGTCGGCGCAATTAACCAAAGCCTCGTCGACGTGCCGTGAAGAATAAGTTTGCCGATAAAAAATAACTCCCAACTTCCTTACACTGGCTATGAATCTTCGGTACAACGGCGACCACGCGCCCCATTACATCTCCCCCGACGCGTCTAGCAAATTTACTATGAAAATATTCCATCAAATTTCAAATTTCTCATTCAAAATTACAATTTTGAACGGAGATTAGCTAATCCCGATTCCCGATTGTACATTGAGAAGCTCAAATTCCGAACATCTCCATACGCACGATTGTATTTTGGCTATCCTGAGTTAATTGCAGCATCAACGACGACGATTCGTGCATCTTTTCTTAAAGGAACAGCGGTTGGTGCGTTCATTGGGAGTTTCAAACCGAAGTGTTCATCCTACCAGCAGTAAGAGCAGTTGGGTGAGATCGTCACAAAACATTGGCCATGTATTCGTGCCGTCTGCCTGGATACTTGGTAGTTTCGTATCGCGTGCATTTTGCGGTTGCATCAGAAACTCGCGGCCAAGAATGGTCTGAGAAAATCGTTTGCTAGACACACAATAGCGTCGTTCCGATCTGACCAGCCATAAACGTGACCAATGCCGCGAATCGTCACGACTCGAAACCGAAAACGTTTTCTCTCTCTCTCTCTCTCGTTCGCTCTCCGTCTAGCTTGGTCTTCGCGCCTCGCTCTCTCCTTTTCTCCTGGGTATACTCGGCGAAACAAGTATAACAATAATTACGCCAGCGCTATAAACAAAGGGGAGTCGCACCGCAACGCTAAAGCCACGATTCAAAGGCTAAGCCCCCCTCTGCCCCCGGTACCGAGGCTTGTTCTGTCTTCCCTGGTTGTTGGAAAACTGCGCGCACCTCGCACACAACATATACATACGTATGTGTGTGTGTGTTTGTACGCGTGTACGTACGTACGTATGTATGTTCGAACGAACGTCTACTACGGCGCGATGCTCCCGTATACCGTCGTCCAAGTCAGGCCAAACTTGCCCCAACCGCTAGCGCACCCCTGACTACCCCGTCTTACCCCGTCTTACCCCGTAACACTACCGAAGTCAGGATTCTGCCTCAAGATTCATTAGGGATCTTACTAATCCTACATGTATCCAACGGACTTAAGCTGCCCGACCGCTGCGCAACGCCGTAACCTGTACCAAGTTTCACGTTGCATTCGCTTCGTATTCCGTTCCTATACGAACGAATATTCACGCGGCTGAAACCTATAAATATAACTTACAGGTGAAAGGATACGAGTATGGAGTACGGGATCCTTTGCTTTGTTCGGAAAATACGAATATCAGAGCGAGAAAACCAGGAATAAGCAGAATATCATTACCGTCGAACATACGCATTTTTCAGCGGAGTGCGAGAATCACGCAAATTCGAAAATGGATCGATGGAACGGGACATTCGGTTATTTTACCTTCTTCCTCTAGAATTGCCAGAATTATCGACGAAGGAGCTCTTCCGTCGACGAATCATTTCATTGGCTGCGAACCGAGCCCGGAGTCGCGTACGCGGCCAGAGCCGGAAAGAAAAAAGACACACGCGAGGCGGATATTTTTGCTCGAGAAAAGTTTGTGCCCTCCGATGTCTCCTTCGTTATTATGATTATTGTTATTATCATTTCTCAAGCAATCACGGAAACGAGAGGTAATTTCGCACCCCGGTCGCCGGCCGCCGCGTCACTCGAGTCTCGTAGGTAGCTCGTCTCGAAAAATGTGAGCGAGGGTGCGCGTGCCAACGCTTGGTGACATTTAAAATTAACATTTTAATCCACGCGACTCGCTCGACGACGCGTATTAGAAGTTTTATTGTTATTAATATATATGATAACGTCGCTCGTACCTTTGGGATTTCGTCGAGGTCTCCGTCGAGCGCCTCAACCCTCGAACGTCGCCTGTCCGCCAGCTCTTCTCGTCGCGTGTCGCGATTGGAACGACGGCCTCGCCGCTCGTTTTATTCGTCAAGGTGTCGCCGTTTCGTTGCGGAAAAATTTCATTTTCCACCGTGGCGGGGTGGCGCGTGAATTCTCAATTGTCCGTGAAACTAGTAGTACGAATCCTTCGTCCAGTCCGACACGGCTGCGACATTTTATATGCAGTTTTCATACGTCACGGATCTGCAGACACGCATCGTCGAATGTACATATTCCTACCACGGGAAGTGATCGGAGAATTCGCCATGCGATCCGTTGGTAAGCTGCTCGGTCGAGATTCGTGATGATATCGATGCGTCTATCATTATACGAGTTCTGAATCGTCAAGGTCATCCTCCCAAACCCCACAGCGGTTGTACGCGACAGCGATACACGTTCTTCCATCAACCGTGCAAGTCTCTCTTGCGTTTGAAATTTACATACGGATCCTTGCATACCGACGTCGATGAAGTGATTAAAATAATCGACTAACAATCTATCAGATATGCTACCGCGTCTATCACCTACCGTCTAGATTCTACACCTCGTATACATGGCGTAGGGCAACCCTTTTCTCTTCCCGGCAATGGATAGAATTCTCATCTCTGTCACGCCTCGTTTCACGTATAATTATACAAATCTATACATACGTTTGGACAAACTCACAATCCACGTATATGTAAGCGGGTAATATCTCTCCGAATAGCAATCGTGTCGATAGCAGAGCACAACTATGAAAAAAAATAATCATTCCACCGATACAAATTCAAGATACGCGTCCTCGTTTGCCCGGAAGCATGCCTGTTACGATATCACGCATAGATCGACGTCATAATGACGGTGTAACTCGTGGGATAATTACCAAAGAAATATATCGCGTGGAAGCCAGGTAAGATGTGAAAAGCGAGGGAGAAATGAGTCGGGTGGGATCTATGAGAATAGTCGAAGGAAAAAAAACGGTATCCGAGAACGAGAACCCTCATTTTCCGATCGAGTCTTGACCACGGGTATGCATGTTCATCGACGAATTGAATCGACGCGGGTAAATTCCCGTGGCGAGATGGTAGCACGTTCGGTCGGACGGTATATCATCGTTTAATTACGTGGCGCGCGTGGCATTTGGAAAAATAAAGGAACGAATGGAAGAAACAACGTTACAATTTGTGTGCGGGCGGAGTTACGCGGCACGGATAGAGAAAGCAGTGCAGCCCCGTAGGAGAAAAGAGGGGGACGGGGGGAGCAAAGCGATAGATCTCGAAAAAGGAGCCGAGCCATTTGTTACGTAACGTTGTAGCTCTATATTTCACCAAATAACGAGCCGAAAGATCCGTGTGAGGTGTTCTTATAATAGGACAACGCGTACCTGTCGAACGGCGCTACGTAAATAGTCTCGCGCGTACGCGTAATTTTCACGTGCGTGTCCGCTCGCGCGCGGTAGGTACGCGCGGGACTCGCGCGTTCAGCCGTGAAAGTGTGGTGTACGATGGTATGATTTGTGGAAAGGCAGGCGATCATTCTTCCAGTCGTTCATCAAGTTCAGCGTTCCTGAAATGAGAGACGCGTTGTAAAACGTGACACAGAAACGAGAATATACGTAGTGGAACGAGGAGCGTTCGGTGGAGCATTAGCGGTGGGGATGCAACGAGGCCGCGCGCGCCAGCGTTAGGGTCGCGCGGATGTTCAGGAGGAAAGATTTAAAGGCTCGCAAAGTGCGTGAAAAAAATGCGAGCTTGCGAGGAACATCGATTTGTAGGCAGGGATACCAAATGCCCGCGGCGAGATGTTCGCAGATCACGAAAGTGTTACGGGATGACGCGACGTTGAAACGTTACATCGATCTCTGCCATTTATAGTTCGCGTCGATCGTTGGAGCACGGTTGTCCGAGCCCGTTCGTTCGAGCGATGTGCCGCGTTTCGGACGTGTCGCGGATGAGAAGCGAGAGGTTGGAAAAGCTTTTTCAGAATCGCTGTATCGAGATTAAGTTGTTTGTTGTATCGAGAATCTATGCCCCGCAGACATTTGGAATTCACGAATGACGGATGAGTCGACCCGTTATCCGTGCTCCCATCCGGGGATGAATTAGGAGCGTGATGAAATATGTCACTATTCGTGTACCCTTCGTCACCCTTCAATTCGCAGATATTGATCGGTTCATTGTCGTTCCAATATTTCTCCCGATTCTTTTCCCGGTCCGTGCCATCGCGCTATTTGCAGTTATATCCCGGTACACCGAACGTAAAGCTCAATTTTCGATTCGCGATTTGTAATATTTATGTTCTCGAGTGAACTTTTCAACGAGTATTATTTACGAAGTCGTCCCTTCGATGAAAATTCTATCCACGACGAATCTACGTTCTCGAGTACAATACGAAATGATCGTACGATCGAATCCGAATTCGTGCGATGAAATTTATCTCTGCGAAGGATAAAATTAATCTCATATTTGCCGCGACAAGGTTTGCATACACGACTTTCCACAGAATATTCCTAGGATCGTAATACCCCCAGTCATTCTCTCTTCGGCACAAAAAAAGACGGGATACGTATAATCGAGTCGCAGCGATGGTCTCGTGGATTTTCATACGATCCATGCAACGCGCTGTCGTGAACGTCGTTGGTGGATCGGTGGTATTTATTTATTCGCGTAACGTTCGGGTCTCGGGAGTTTTGCGTTCACTCTCAGCACCCGCTGTAAATTATGGTTGATATAATCTCGGATGACCACTAATTCGGATACGATCTCTCCGCCAACTGTACGGATTCGTAGCAGCGAGGTGAGACAAAAGGCGAGGAAATTCATTGAGCGGTAGAGTAAACGTGGCGGGTGAAGGAGGCGGAGGGGAGGAGGAGTATAACTGCGCGAGTATCGACATCTTTCAATATTCTACGATACGTTTTATTGCTACATTTACTTTTATGGTATCGCCCAGCTTTTCACGCCCTCCGCAACAAGCGGTTACCACCGAAACGATACGAGCTTCCTTCTTAACGTACACTCGCACTCACACTCCGCATCTCCGCGTCTATGTCCCCCTTTCCGTACCGTACTCCTCGCATTCGGAGACTTACGTTTCGCGGTATCAACACTCGCGACATATACTTACATAGTTATACGCGATCTTGCGCGCGAATCAAAATATCACCGAGAATGATATGGAACCGTTGCGAAGAGCGCTACAGCGCGAATAACTCGAGATATTCACATTTTTATCACGATTACCTGGTAACGATCAATTTGACAAGTCTTGGGATAGATAAATGACGAAGTGACTCCTCGCAGTTTAAATAACGCGAATGTAAATCCTAGCAATACATCGAATACATATCAAGTACGTATCGAATGAAAAATTCAAACTGAAAGATCAAGGTAAGAATGTACGTTAATGACGCATATTCAATAAACAATAAATTAGACGATTTCATAGAATATCATACGTTCGTTGTTGAAGCGAATAGAGATGAAGGAGAGAAAAATGAAGAAGCTGCGAAAAAGAACGAACTGATCAGGGAAAAAATGTTTCTAGTGTTAACACCGTTGGTGGTACGATTCGTTGAATTATCCATGCATATGGAATTTATTTTACATTTGTGGTCTGCCATACTGAAATCTCACCGCATCTGATCGTAGAAACGGCGAAGACTGCGAAAAACAGAAATGATAAATGGCTATCCGGTGAAATTGTACTCTGTCCGACTGAATATTGACCCACATCACTGAATATGTAGGTGTTTTTTCCTTCTACAACGCGGAGATGAAATTTCTGAGGGCAGCTCGGTTTGATATCGTTCTCAAAGGTTCGAGTTCACGGGTAGTATCACGTAGAGGTTAGTCTCCGAGTATTCGAGGACTCGCGTTGTATGAGAACATCCGTTAACGAGGGGACCAGGTCGGGGGAAGGATTCTTGTTACGGTGAGCCCTTACGCACTATTTAGCGTACTCATTTCAGCGAGAAAGGGTCGATGCGAAGATATTTCTTGTTTACCAAATTAGCTCACAATTTACGAGTAATAAAGTCCGATAAGATTACGAGATAAATCTACGAATACCCGGACCGTTGTATAGGCAACTTCATTTGCCAGATCCAAGGGGATGCGATATTATTTCTCCATTTACCGAATTATTTCCAAGCCTTCCGCTTCATTATCGAACGTTCTTTCACATTTCTTTCATACTTATTTCCGAAATAAAACTTCGGGACGCCGGAAATATGAAAAACCTGAATTCGGGAGTTCGAAAAATTGAGAGAAAAAAAAAGAAAAGAAAAATATTCACGATTATTCGTGCCAGTTTTCAACGATATAATCAAAATTATTCGGAACGATACGCGAATTCCGATAGGGATCGGAATGTTTGATTTTCGGGACGGTTTTTCGATCGAGGAGAACGGTAGAAGATTTCGTCGGAATTGTCGAATCCCATCGGCACTCAAAAGCCCATTCGGGAGCCCTTGAGGACCTCCGAGCCTATTTTCTGTCCCATAATAACATTTACTCGAGATGTTTCACTTTCCCTGCGAACATTTCACCCTCTCTCAATTCACCTGAGCGCGAGCGTTGGAAACAATAAAATGAATAATAAAATTACCCGTGTTCCCGAACTATCCGCGCGTCGGGAATCGTCGCGTCAGCCTGAACGGGATCAAACATTTCGCGCGAAAAGACACGACCCGTATAGGTCACGTTCGCTTGCCTGTTTTCGAGTTACGATACGAACATCAACTTCGCTGGTGATCCATGCAGTAGCGCGTATGCGCCAGTGACGAGTTTGTTCGGTACGCGTAGTTTCCCGACTCGTCGGCGTTTTTCTATTAGACAACGACTTCTTTCGGTTATCTCGACTTTTTCGAACGCTCAGCCTACCGTCGGAGTTCTACGCCGTTGCGTTTCTTTCGACGCGGAGCACCGTGTGAATGGGCGTAGCGGATGGGCCTCGGAAATTAAACGTCTCGGGGCTCTTTTTTCCCCCTGGAGGTTCGGGGTAACGTACGACATCTTTTACCAGCCACGGGCATCCACTCGCGACCCGGGGAAAGTGTAGGAAGGTAGGACAATTTCGCCCCGATAAGAAAACAGATCCGAGCCCGAGATATTTCTCAGCTTCGGCTATTCTTCTCTCGCCGTTTCCTCGAACCTCCGCCTTTCGTCTCCCGCGCGGCGATCGAACGATCGATAAATTCGATATAAACTCCCGCGCGACGAAAGCTCGACCTCAAGTTTTTCATTCGAAAAAACCACCGTCCTCCGCGCACGCGCATATCGAGATGCCGAGTCGGGTGGCAGTCGCGTAGTAGGTACATACGTTACTCGTGGCTCGAACGTCTGGAGGCAAAATCAGGCAAAACTGACGAGAGGACGCGCCGTAATCCCTCGGCGATCGTCCGACCATTTATGGATCGGCTACGCTCAGAAATACTCGATCCGGATCGCGGACATCTCGCTAATCATCGTATATGGTTAATCGCGGCATCACTTTGAACCGGCATGTATACGTTTTTCCCATTATTACGGCAACAGAAGGACTTCGCGGCGAACTCTTTCTCGAGATCGTCGAAGATTCTGAGGGCGAATCTGCGGTACGGGGCGAGTTGCCTCACCTGATGGACCGACCCGGTATCGTGCAGGGCTCGGTCAACGCCCATGCCTTGCGGTTATTGGCTACCCCTTCTAGCCGCTCGACGAGAACAGGGTCGTAAACACCCAATCCATTCCGGGACTCCCCCCACCCTCCCCGTAAATTTCACCCCGCCACTTTTCAATCGGCAATTTTGCAGCGACGAGAAAATCCATCCACAGCCTCCGCTTGCCGATACACCGGACAGCATTCGGCTCTTCAGCGACTATCGTGAGAAAAAGACACGGGGAAACCGAAAACCCGAGGATACCTTCGAGGCAACTGTGTAAAGCTGAGGACACGCGATGAGCTTGGAAGAAAGCTCGCGTCGGCGAATACGTATCGCCTGCCGCGTGCCCATCGACAAATCTTAATTTGCCGTCGAAATATTTACACCTCCGAGTCCATTAGGATTATGAATGACAGTGGGTCAGTGCGGGTCTCTGGTTGCTGGCTGTTTAGTTATTGTTTCCGCCACAGATTACAGGGATGGGGTACGGCCAGGAGCAGAGCGGCGCTCGGTCCGACACCGACGGGGGCGGGGGAAGGGCTCTTTATTGCCCGTTTGCTATAGCTTCGCGTTATACGAGCAGCTATGAAGTATATATACGTGCAAGTGTGTATAGATATGCGTGCTGTGTGTGCGTATGTATACATAGAGAGAGAGGGAGAGAGAGAACAGAGAAAGGGAAAGAGGAGCGGAAGCGTGGCGGAGTATCGTAGAGCGGGAGCAAGCGAGACACGACGTTACGGAGCAAACCTCTCGTCTGTATGCGTCATGGCTTACCTCGTTTGAAAGCCGTGTAGGTGTGTTCTGCTCTGTAGGACTGGTCCGTTCGCTAGCACCTGTTGGCGCCTGCGATTATGACCGCAATAACATTCCGTCAAAGTGCAAATGTGTTTCCCCAAACCTCGGATCCGAACTCGACGGAACTCTATCCACCTTTTCAACCGGTGAATGGGATCCAGGCTGGGAATTTCCATTTCATCGTCGCTAACGGCAGACTCGAATGTTGCCGTCGCAAATAAGTACTCGTGCCAAAAGCTCGTATACCCGCGATTTGACGTTCTTCGACGATTTGACGTTCTTCGACGCTAACGTAACGCGAGCGAAGTCTGGCGATAAAAGTCGACTACGCAAATCGTTCATCGACGCGCGGGGGAACATTAGCCGATGGAACCTCGTATTTCGCGTATCCGCGCCAATAGATAGACGGATATTCGCCCAGCGACCATGGAATCGTTTTGCGAACGGAATAATCGAACGACGCCAGCTGATTGCCTGCTCGTCCGTTACTGAAAAAATTATTGCCAAGCGATCGAGCTAATCGAGCGACGCTCCACACCGACGAGCTTCCATCCTCGTTCTCTTTCCGGAGTACGTGAATTCCACGTTGCTCGAACACGGTCGACCTCGTCTACCGACAGCGAAGCTTCCGCGCAAAGGTGTTGCAGTCTGCCAGAATAATATTCCCCGTTAGAGAAATTCTCAACTCCAAAATTCGCGCAACGCATCTCGACGATTATTTGACAACGTGAAAGGCGGCTGGACATTTTGAGATCGCAAGAAAAAGCCGAAACAATTGCGGGCAGCTTGGTCGAGCGATGCCCGAATGCTTGAATATCACGCGAGGAAAGACGCGGAGCAGAACAATGCCTTCGAAAATGGTATTCTCATTTCGTGAGAAGAAACGACGTAGCGTTAAGCGATGCGCGGATATGTAGGAAGAAGAGTGCCAGTTTCCAGTGGCACGATGATGATCTTGATCTTGAAATGCATGCTCGTGCATGCCATCTCTCTCCCTCTCTCTCTCTCTCTCCCACTCTCTCGCTCTCTCGCTCTCTCTCTCTCTATTGCTATGGAAATTACGACGAGGCTCGCCACGTGGTGAGTATACGGGATGGTTGCATCGCGAGGATAGCCACAAATCACCATTACTCGATGTGTATCGCGATGCTATATAATTATGCCTATAACACCAAGCACCAGGTAATGGCTCAATTCCGCCCCAACCTGGCACTACGTTGATACTCACCGCCGATATTTCCCCTACCCGTTGTTCGCCGAGACCCGCGCGCTTCAAAACGAGGCCTCGTCGTTCGTCGAAATCGAGTCACGTGACAACGTTGCGTCACCGTCACCCACCGAGCGACAGCTTCGCCCTCTGGTTCGCATCGACGGAGGCACACACCCACGTGGGACTCTTCGGGGACAACGGAGATAGATGTGCTCGCGCGCGTAGGTATGAGCCGTACGTATGAACGGACGCGGATCTGTGGACGTACGCGAGAGACGGAGAAAAGAGTTCGGGGAGGGGAGAACCTTCGAATTCGCCCCTCGCGCCACCGTTAACAACGCCCTTGCATATAAATCCCGGTTTTATTCGCGGGCGCGCGCGCGCGCGTTCGTTCGTCTCGGTCAGAAGCTGTAAGAGCGGCGATAACTCCGTCTCTGTCCCCCCGATCGTCGTCTCCGTCGGCCTATCTCCGCTCCTTCTCTCTCTTCGCGTGTCTCTCTTCGTCCTCGTCCCTCGCCCTTGTCGCTCCGCTCTCCTCTCTCTCTCTCTCTCTCTCGCTCTCTCGTCGTTATCGTTTCGCTCGTCTCTCTCTCTCTCTCTTCGCTCGCTCTCGCTCTCTCTCTCTCTCTCTCTCTCCGTCTCTCTTTCGTGCCCGGTACTCCCCGCCTTGCAGAGAACCACGTTTGGTAGACGAGGAGAGGCAGAGGGCGACGGGCAGCACCACCAGCGGCGGAGGTAGGCCGGATAGCCCGAGAGAGCTACGGCGAGAGCGCAGAGGCAGCGCCGCGTGGCGGTCAGAGGTGGGGACTCCCGGCCGTAAACCATCCGCGGTGAACATTTAACTCACGTATTGCCATCGGAGAAGTTTGCTTTGCCCGCGCGAGACCGTCTTCCGAAATCGCAACACGATAACGCGCGTTATCGTCAATTGTAATTATCGACGTTGAGAAAAGGTGCTTCCGATTCGGAATCATCGGTCCGATAAACCGCAACCGCAACGCCTCGTGTACCGTATAACCGATCTCAATTACGCGGACGCGGAAGAAAAAAACGCGCTACGAATACGAGCTCCTCGCGTACCTGACATCGCATCTCGACGACGAGCGTACTCGAGGCTACGCATGCCTCGGTGCATTCGTGCACGAATCGTCGTCGGAACTGAATTTCGTTCGACGCTCACAACATACGATCGCGATACGTACGCACGTGCACGCGGCTCTCCTCGAGGGTGTACGGGAGCGTACGTCGATGCATTCGCGTACGTGCGGTTCGTTCGTTTAACAACCATCCGAACGCGGTGGGTACACGCGGAGAGTTGAGTTATATCGGCGAGCCGTAAAATTTCGTTGACCAGGAGACGAAAACGGCATGGCAGCGGAAGCGTGCTCGCGGAATTGTCCGCAGATCACTTTTCTACTCCGCTGAGATTCTTTATCGTTCAGCCGCTCCGGTAAGTCTCTCATTTATTCAGTAAACCATTCGCGAGTAGAAAGCACCGAAAGCGCCCCGAGTCGTTCGCGCCGTGTTCGTTGTTGAAATTCGGAAATCGCGAGGGAGGCAACGTTTCCCGTGGTTACCTAGGCTCTTCGGGGGTGAGAGAAGGGAAAGAAGGGTGGGAACCACGGCGAGGGCAGCATTCCTCGAGGATGAGTGCTCGAAAATTCCCGCCAAATATCCCAAACGCGGGCTCCACGTGGTCCGACGGTGACGTTCTCCTCTCCGAACATCGCCGCGACGGCTCGAGTTCCGCTCGCCTCGAAATGGTCGACCGAGCATCGATCGGCGTTGCGAAATTTCCCAGGGGTTTCTACCCCGATTTCCATAAAAATAGCTCGCGATTCGGAATCTCGGTTAATCCTGTCGAGTCGAGGCTCCGAAAAGCGCGAGTAGCTCCGTTGTCGCGCGCTAACACCCGGCGCGAAACTGATTTCGCGACCGATTCTTCGATCGATTTTTCCCACGAACTTGTCGATCGTTCGCTGCGCGGTAATTTTCCCTCGTAATTCTAGCACCCGCGTCGCCAAAGTGACGCTTGGGTCAAGCACGACGAGGCATCTGGAATCGATGTTCGCGATTCGCGAAGCATTTCCGATTCGGTTTCATCGCGCGTGAGTCCGGACGAAAAGGGTGAGAGCCAAGAGAATCGCCGGGTGAGACTGCAATAGCGGAAATGCTCGAGGAATCGTAGTAGCAAGTTGCGCCCCTTCCGAACGTTATAGAGAAACGCGGTCGGGTCTCGCTACTGGTTTCGTGACAGAGGCCATAAATAAAGATCCGACGGCCGGCGCGGCTGCAAGCGTTGATAAGCGACCAGGAATCTTCTCTTTTCCCGTCCCACGTCCTCCACCTGTACGGTATCTCCTCGCCGTTCTGGCCCACGGACCGAGAGTCGAGAGAGGGAGCGAGAGCGAGAGAGAGATAGACGGATCGAGAGGGAGGAGGGACGGGGGTGGGGCAAGATGGAATTGGATATCGGAAGGCGAACATCGAAAAGAGAGAGGAAGACGGATACGACTAGGAGGAACGGGGTTGCGTGCATACGCATCCGAACGTCCTCGCGTATTCGCATTCGTACGGCGGGTACCGGTATACGCAGCGCCGATATCACCAGCCAAAGTACAACAACGTAGCTCCCGGGATAACTAATAGGTAGCCCAACGCTAGGAACCCCCTACGGGCGACACGAAGCGGCCATTTCTCATATCAGTTTAGCCGACACTTTCGAGAAGTTCTTCGGCATGCCCGAGGCGTCGCGACGTCAGCCGACGCCTGCCCTTAGACCCTCTTCCCACCCGCCCCATCTCGATCCTCCGTGTCTTGGTTCTTCTCGCCTTGGCTCCGCGCGCGACCCCCGTCGCCAAAGAGGATCCCGCGACCCTGCTCTTTCCCCGTCGGACTCGTTCGCACCCGTGAGCTAGCCTCGCGACTCCAACCCGCCCGCGGCCTCGAGATAAGTGACGCCCGAAACTTAACAAACCCCCAAGTATGATAAAGCGTCTTTCGAGCCCTTATATCACCGGCAAATAGGACGATAGTCTCCTTACCTCTCTCTCTCTGTTATTCTTCCTGAAGATAGATCCGCTAGATTCGTCGGGATATTCCACGAATAACGAGTCCGGATCGTTTCAAATTTGATCTCATTCAGGCTACGACGACTCCGAAAACATCGCTTCCATTGACCAGGCGAAAAAACTGACGTTCGTTCCGCTTTATCGACAAGACGACCGAAAGAAATTGGAAGGAGCGATTTATAGATATCGTTATTTGAAAACCTCGTTGGCTGCACCTTCGTGCGTGAAAAGGTCAATTTAATTTCGTGGCGCATCGCTACGGGGCAGATCCGTTGCACGAATTTATCGTATGTAAACAAACGGTTCGCGCCCATCGATCCCCATTTCATTGCTCTTGACGTAGGAATTCCTGACTCTGTGCTAGTAGAGTCCAACCACGACGGTGTCGATGCTACTTACGATGGCGACGGTAGTACCTACTGCCGATGGTGGTGGTGGAAGTGGCGATGGTAGCGTGGTGGTGGTAGTGGTGATGGTGGTCGTGGTGGTGGCGGCGTCGGCGGCGGTGGTAGACCGTTATACGACGTTGGAAGCATGGAATCCAACACGTTTCAACAATTGGTTTAAGAGCCCCTATTAATAGAGCAGTTCTGCTCACTTTAGAGGAACTTTATGACTGCGAAACGCACCCCACCGTTGAACGTTGACTACCAGTTATACGTTATCCCACTAAAATGCTCCCTGTACTCGAACTCCGCGGTTTACGACTTTTTAAACGCATCCCCGCACGTTGCCTCGTCCCACGTCACGGACCATCGATCTCATCCAAATACCTATTCATCCGCGCTGTTTCCGACTTGCCAAGTAGTACAGAGGTGTCTGATCACGGGTACATCGAAGCTTGCAATCGCATGGCATCTCCGCCGATCTCTTCCCGATGAAGATTCGCTTCTGTCTGCTGATAAATGCCGACGGAAATCACCACCGCTCGAACGTTCTTCCGGAACGGATCCTAATACCGAGGTTTCCGCTCCGGAGTACGCGGTCGCCGTGAATCTCGCCGGTACGATGAATCAGAACCGAGGAGAGAGAACCATTCATTTTCAAAACTCATTCTCGACTAGCGGTGAGAATCTTCTAGTCTTACGTGTGAATAGGTTGTTCGTTTCTCCCCGCAAACGCCCAGCGAGGGGAGTGAGGTACGCGTCTCGCAGACTCCGCCGCATCTGTAAACCAAGCTCGATACCATAAATTGCCACTTCACACTCGCGGACGTTAATGGTAACGCGTCTAGATTTAACCGTTTCGCCCATCAACCCTCCGTATTTATGATCCGTCCGAACTTGAAGCTCCTCGCGTGATTTTCGCCGAGTGCTCGCGGTAAAACAGCGAAAATTATCACGACATCTGTTCGGGGTGAGATCCAGTTGCGCGTCTTCGAGATCTTTCGCCGCTCGTTTATCCTCCGCGGGACAAAAATACGCTTTTGTTATTCAATCCCGTCGCATCTCGACGTCCTCCAACCTTCTTCCACTTCCAACCGGACCGTTCTCGATATACACCGAGATTCGCGCAGCCCGACGAACGAGATAAACAACGAATAGGAATCGCGCGACACGCACGAGTCAGAAATTATTCGAAAAAATAGACTTTCCGGTCGGTGGCGAGGTCGATCGGCGCGGCACCTGCACCAAAACTCAAGGTCACGTACCTGGTGTAAAATTATCGGATGACCGGTGTCCTCGTCGCAAGGTCCCCGTAAATTATCCTCGGTTGTAACTAAAACGCCGAGACGCCGCGCGACGGGAATGCAGGAACGATAGAGAAACGCAGGCGGGAAGAAGTGGGTGCGGAAAAAATGAAAACAACAACGGAGGAGTAGGTACCGCGCCGTAAAAACGCCGGAACGCCACTCCGCGGTGAATTCGTAACGGGACAAGGTAGTACGCGGACGCCCGACCTGCCTGCGGCCCGTCGCGACGCCCCGTGGCATCGCCTCGTTACGCCGCAAATACGGTCTTCCCTCGAACGTTCAATAAAGATCTCGCGAACTTCCGAGCGATGCCAAATCTCTCGCGTTTTCTCGTTCCGCTAATCGAGACGCGGCGAATCGAACGATCGCGCTGTCACGCGCCGCGTCCCGTATCAATCCCGGAGTTCTCGAAGATCGCGAGAACTCGAACGATCGTCGCGTCGCTTTTCCAACGCGCGGCTCCTCCGCTCGTTGCAACGAGACGACGCATCGTGGAAAATTCCGACCGCGCGACGGAAAAGCACTTTGGAGCGCGATGTGAAAATCGTAGGTCGTCGAAACTTTCCGGTGCGCGTTCGTTGCTCGTTCAAGGCTATCGTCGCTATATATTCTCGAGGGAAACGCGTGCTCGCGTCTCCGGTAAAGCTGTAGCCTGGTTGTTTGTCGGGAATAAAAAATTGCCTCGAGTCGGTATATCTATCGAGCGTGATCTCTTACCGCGGAACGGCGTTAAAACTCGATATGCGTCCTCAAAATTGTCCTCGAAAAGGTCGAGCACGTCTCCCCGCGCGGTTTTCCTCGCATCGTTACTCGTTCGTTCGTAGCTCGTCCCGATTTTTACGCTGCCGCGATCGGGACCGATCATTTCCGGATCGCATCGGCGGGACGCGAGGTGAACGCGATAAAGCGAAAAAACGCCAGATCTTCATCTCTCTTTCGGCTGAAATTACGTGCACGGACTTCTAGACGGTCTCGAGGACATAGGTGGTCGATGATGTCACCCCGTGCCTCGTTCCTCGACCCGTTTCTAAGCGGTCTCCGAGACTCCGAGTCTGAAGCCTCGTTTCTTTGCCATATAAACGTCGCCTCGACGTTCACCCAAAGAAATTCTCCGCTCGCACACTTCTCGCGATTCTGACCCAACGAACAACTATACACGACGTGCTCGCACGTTTCTTATACGCCGCCCGAGAAAAGCATTCGCGGAAACGGAAGACGAACAAAACGCAGGCGAAAGATGTCCCCCGAAATCGGCTTTCGCGCGATTTATACCCGTTTCCATTCCGAGGAGCAGGACTTTCGGGCTGGGTCCAACTCCTACGCGGCCGAGCGCTTCCGTACGAACCGACGAAGAGTCACCGCGAAGATGGTACGCGGGTAAATCGTTGCGTAGAATCAATCGGCTAGATGCCGATTAACATACGCGTACGTACGTATGCGAGAGCCTCGCGGCACCTGCACCGCGTAACTCGTACGGTTCACCACATATATTCTCGCATCTCACGCGAGTCTTTCGATAAGCGTGAAACGCACGGTGAAACGCGCTCGTCGGTATTCGATGAAAAGTCAGATACAGGTAAACCTGGCAGCCACGAATCGCTAACAAATCCGTCCGCGTCCCGTCATTTCTCGCGGAGTTGGCGTTAAATACGAATCGCGGGACCAATTACGAAGAGTGATTTCGAAATCGTAGCTCGCGATCGGCGAAGAAAAATTCGTAACCGCGGAATCGCGCTTCGTAGCTCGTTCCTGCTATCAGCGTAATTTTTCACCGACAAGCAAACTCCGAACGAAGATTCGACTACCCGCAACGAAATATCTGGCAATTCTCATTTTATCCCCTTATTCGTCGTATGTGAAAAATTACCAAATTTCGTAATAAATTCTCAGCCTTATTCGAATTTTTGTCATTCCTCGTTGCGGTAGAGAGTAAATAAAGAGGACAGGTTGACGCAGCGTTACGCAACGCAACAAAAGCTCGTCGTCCCGGGAAAGTCATTCGTCAGCGCGTTATCGAGGAGCATAATGATTTTCAAAATGATTAATCCGCAGGCGAGTTCGAACGAATCGTGACCGTTTTATCTAGCCGTAGAGTTCCTCTGTAATCGGAATCGTCAAAGCCGGAAGCGTGTCTCGCGGTGCAAGCGCGTGATAGACTCGTTAGGGTAACTAAGTTGAAATAAATGCTCCTCCATTGGTAAAAATAGAAAAGCAAAGTCGGACTCACTCCGATGGAGAAGGAAAGACGACGAGAGATGCTTACGCAAGTGGAATCGAAGCTTCCTCCTCTCCGAGTACGATTTTCTCTTCTCCGCGGCACCTCCGCGTTTCTTCCCCGCTCATTCTGCCCTCTGCTCAGCCTGCTCGGTCTCTACGTACGCGTAGGCTACCTCAATCGGGCGTTCGAGTGATAAAACTGGTTTCAATCTTCGTCCCTCGTCGTCGCTTCCCATCGCCTCGAGCTGTAAAAATATTTCGAAAAATATTTTGGTTCGAAGATCACCGAGATCTGGCTGCACTTTGTTCGAAGATTCGGACGCCACTCGACGTAAGCGTTCGGGGAGTCGAGAACTCTGCTCGAATTTGTCGATCTACCGTAAAAATACGTTGCCTGAATTTTTGAAAAACCTCGCTGAGAGTTGGCCGCCAAATTTACTCGCGGATCGAGCGAGTATCGATCGCTCTTCGACTTCGACAACGCGCTGGGATTTTATTTCACAAAACGTTATTTTCACATAAACATTCCGTGTCCCGAACATAAATCCTCGAAACGACAAAATTCCACGCGTAACGGAATCGAATTTGTCACCGTTCTAGTCGCATTCGCACCGGTCTCCCGGACTTTTCAAAACCAAACGCGAAAAAACGGAGTGAAAAAATCTGAAAAAAGCAGGCGCGAACAGAAGTCGATAAACACTTCGATTCCGGCGGCACTTTATAACGAATTAGCGCAAGAACGGTTCGATTAATTTCGACGACACGTTTTCTCAATAAAAATGACTCGTCGCCTGCCGTCAAAACTATCACGCCTCTCGACGAAATTTATTCGTCGGCTCGTCTAATTTAATTCGCATCCCGGCTGAATTATTAGTCGCTCCTATATGTACTCGGGCTCCTACCTACTCGGGTTTGTAATACGACCGATGTCTATTTCTCGCGTTTTTAACGACCGAACCGACCAGGTGGAACCCGAACGTAGCGTAGACCAGAAAAAGGGGGAAGAGGCGCTCGACGGGCGAAGGAACGGCGAGAGGCGAAGGGCGAGAGATCGAGATGCTCGTATAGGTATAAGGTGAACGCGATCGGTGGACGAGGGAGCGAGAGAGGAAAGACGTAGCGGGGGAGTGGTCAGGGCCTCGTGCTGACCTATTCGTTTCTGTGCCGCCGCAGTGCATTATGGCCGCTGTGCTTAGTAGCTCGTCGAATTCAGACCGCTTCGCGTGCCTCGCGTAACACGACCGGTGAGAAGAGAATCCGAGAGGATCGAGAGGATTCGTCGGTTGGCGGTACTCGCGGATCGTTCCTTGGGAAAAATGTCGACCTCGAGTGACAAGCATCTCGACTATTCGGCGTTCCCTCGCACCCGTCCCACCTTCGTCGCGTTGTCTCGCGTGCAAAAATCTTAAGTACTCGGGACTACCGATTCCGCGAACAGTACTCGTAACGGAATACGTACGTAACGCGTGTAAGCCTTGACGCAACGCGCGCTGCCCCGTACCTACGTATCCTCGATGGTATGCGAACTATCGACGAAGTGTGCCCGCGCGACGTTCACCGCGAGAGGATTTCTTCTTCGCTGCGATTAACGATCGGTCGACGCAGGGAAATGACACCTTGATACGCCGATATTATGGAAACGGGACGCGATGCTGCGATACCGCGTAAGTAGCTATTCTCACTGCTCACGTGGCTTCTCCTTCCTGCTCTCCCTCGCTTTTCGCCATTTCGTTTCGTTTTCGCTCGTCGCACCGGGTTAGTCGGTCGCGTTAGACCTTCGACTTCCCTGTTTCGTTCCCACTCACCCTACATCGCTCGCCGTTTCCCGGCGAAGTTCTCTTCGTTTCGACGAAGGTAGGCCAGTCGCGTGTTTTACGTATCGGAGATACCGCGAAAGTCGTCCCGGGACTCCGGACCCCGCGTGGTTCACTCTCCATTCGATTTTCCAAGCACGCGAAACCGTTCTCCGGCGCGAAGTGAATCCAATTTGTTCCGCACCCAACAGCTAGTACAGATATGTTGCGCGAGCCGAAGTCTTCACTTTCTTACGAATCAATCCGTTGAAAATGATAGATTCGTTGCGTGTCCTCTACCGTTGCGCTGATCATTTCTCCTCGAACGGGCTTCTCGCGAGACTTTTTGCACCGGACCGAGCGAGGTACGGCCACGGCTGAAAGTTCCGTCGAGCAGATTCCACGAAACGAGGAGCCGTAGACTAGCAGTCGTTTTTTTCTCCTCGAATCCTGGAGACAAAAGACGCGAGGAGCGAGATAAAGTTTGAGCGGATAAAGCACGGCTGTGGTGGTTTTTATTTGTTCATCCACCGTTCTTTCTCAATTCCAACGTCGAATTCTGAACGCGGCAGACATTTTTGAGAGATGAGCATTTTTGCGCGCTGTCTCATGCTCACGGTTCACGGAGAGAAGAAACAAACGAGGCAACCGGTTCGTCGAGACATTGGTGGACGGCCATTTTGGCCCGTGGTGGTTTCGGCGACGGGATTAAAATCGCAGATTGTTTTTCGAGGAGGTGGAATTCGGAAAAAATAACATCCCTCGCTTCCCTTTGTGTCTTTTGTCGTGGAATATATTCCGTTGGGTCGACCGCGTGTTTCCGACTAAAAATATTTCCTCGAGCTACGCGCTACCGAGGCCGCGGAGACGCGGCGAAGCTTTTGATACGGCATTTGTTTCGTCTAATAGCCTTCCGTCGCTGTTTGCTTCGATTCTCGTCTCGTTCGTTTATTCGCACGCGTACTTTTCGGCTCTCGTAAATCGCGATCGTAACTCAGGACCTTGTTGCGCCGACGACGTGATTCGTACGTCAACGAAGTACGCGAAACAAGAGACACTCGAGAAACTAAACGAGACGAACGATAACGAATGATGGTAATTGCCGAGAACGAGCGTGAAACCAAAACGATCGCAACGAAGACATCGAGAGATCGGATCGCGAGCGAAGTTGCGACGAATCGAAACGGGTTCAACGAAATTGCCGGAATATACCGCGTTGAGTGGCGACCAGTGTTGAAAAGTATTGCGACGAATCGCGGCGATGATTAGATGAGGATGAATTCCAGAGGCCCGCGATTCTAACTGGGAGACGACGACGAAAAAATTCGTTGTAACGCGGAGGAGCTTGAATCTCAAGCCGTGGGATTCGTCTGAAATGCTTTTAAAAAATTGTTGAACAACACGGCGGGAATAACGCGGAATGAAACGAAGATCGAAGATCGCCGGATCATACCGTACAAATACAAACGTATGTACGTATTTCTCTGGGTCGGTCGATACGCGCGAGTCGGTAGAGCGTGAAGCCAGATAAGCTGGTAAAAATGTCTTGGAATATAATTCCAATTATAAACAGGCAAATAGAAAGGCTTGCGAGTCGCTTGGATACTGCCAGCGGCGGTCTATCATTTCTCGTCTCGATTGCTTATCATCTTTCAATAAATTCTAACTCGTGAATCCATCTACGTACGAGTTACAGAGATTCGGGGCACGTGAACGTTGAAATTAATTCAGTCTACAGCTGTGCGCGCAATCGTCGTCGAAGAACGTCCTTCGACGTTTGGACGATTCTAACGGAGACGAAATAATCGATTCGTCACCGAATTTGAAGCAGGGATTTCTATACTTTGGTTGCCATTTCAATTACCGATTCTCACCGCGTCGAAGTAAATACCGATGGCGCGACGTTCGACGCGACGCAGCGAGAGAATCACGGAATCACTCAATTGCTTTGGCAAACTTGCCATTAGCAATTTGTTTCAATTACGCGATTCGCATATCGCGATGCGGATGATATTTACGCGCTTCAAACGATTGGATTGGTCGGAGTGGAAGACCGGTTCCTATCCTCTCCCTCTCCCTCTCTCTCTCTCTCTCTCTTTCTCTCTCCCCGCGGCCGTTCCTCGCGCGGCGACGCGATTCAGCGTGACGTTTTCCCATTGTCGTTCGTTGCCTCTCGATGTGGGTGTCTAAATTCTCCCAAATTCGTCCGTCCACGTCCGCACGCGTATATCTATCTACCCGTCGTCGTTCGATTATTCGGGTGAATCTTTGAAAACGACGCGATATCCTTCTACACCGCGCGTATAAATCTCCCTCGTTCACGGTCGTTCGTCGCGTGCAGAGCCGAGCTGTAAGTAAACGGCGATGTAGATACTCGGTGAGAAACAGAGGTGACGGAACGAGCGGACAAAACGAAGATAATTCCACCGTACGATGATTCATGGAGCGAGTAATTTCTGCTTTCCCGGCCCCCGACGTCGTGCCCCGTCGACTATCCTGGACCCTGAACGATGAAGACACCGTCTCCAGTGTCGTTTCGAGAACTAATTGCGACGTAGCCTGAATTTCAACCGCGATGCGATTCCTCCGCTCGCATCGTACGCCGGTCTCCTCTTTGACCATCCATGGCTCGTGGCATTCTACTTGTTACTCGCCGGACGACCATGCGACGTATCTAGCATCTCCCTCGCACCGATTTGCCGCCGATCTCGCCTTACCTTTTCGATCGATCGCGCCCACCCTTCGCTTCCGTATCGAAAAATCTCGCGGCGAAACCGAATCGTTTCGGCGATGGACGCAGCCGGTTCCGACGGACACGCGGCGGAATCGGGTTCTCCCAAGCAAATTCTACGAAACCTCCGCGATCGCGATCGTTCGGAACTGTGATTTCGTCCTCGAGCAGCGAAATTCTCGAACGTTTTGGTGAAATCGGTCACGTTCGAATCGGCCCAACGATGCGACTCGTCGCGAATCTCGCGGGACACGGATCTCTCGTTGTTGTGAGAAATTGTTGCGATGACGTAATATGAAACGCCACGCGAGCAGACAACGATACTCGATTCATGCGCGACTGCACAATTCAGGTCGTAACTCGAGAACCGGTCAAATTTTTCACGATTACTCGTTCCATTCCAAAGCTCGACCCGGCTTTCAAGAAAATGTGAAATCATGTTGCTGAATCGTGCCACGAGGTGCAAAAAACCGACGCAGTCTAGTTTTCTCAGCGATGATTCAGTCCCGTTCGATAACGATCGCGGATTTCGTGATTTCCCGAAGGTCTTCCGAATCCTCGAATCCGCGTTTCGCCGATCACGCGACGATTCGATACATTTTCACCGCGCACCGTTGAATCTTCCGTGATCGGGCTCAACGACGAGGTTGTCTCCTAGGTAAAACGTGTCGGGTCATACTTCTCGATCCATGCGAGCACCGCTACGCTAGCAAAAGGGGAGCTCGACGAAAAATATTGGAACAGGGAGCAACCGGAGGGGCGGCGGAGAGACGAGGAGTGAGAAAAAGGGAGGAAGAGTTTCTGTTCGGCTATATACACCTGCCTTGTAGCGGCGGCAAAGCCACGATAACCGGCTCGGCCGCATGTCAACCGTTGCGCGGGTGACTCTCTACCATCGGCAATGCACTCCTTTTACTTTGCAGGCCCGTCACGCCTCCGCGCACGGTTCCTCCGTCGATTCCCTTCGCGGACGCAGGGACGAGAATCTCCCTCCCGATTTCAGCAGAGACATCGGTTACCATCCTCCTCCACCGTCATCATCATCATCATCATCATTATCACCATCGCTGCTCTTTTCCATTTCCTTATCACCGACCGTACGCGTCAAGTGTCAGGCGTGCTGCTGAAATTCCAACGGTGGGGGTAATATATACAGAAAACTTGCGCGAGGAAGCACAAAAACGAGTAAATTTTGCTCGGGCGGAAGAAAATTTGAAATTCAATCCCGCGCGGCAGCAACGTACGCGTCGGAGAATGGAAGTGAAACGGATTTGGTTTTTTTAACGCGGATTTATCGAATTGTGGTTGCGAAGGAAATTGAAACGGGGATATTGGTTCGGGAAATCCAAATTTCACGCGCCGTGGCACGGAGCATCGACGATCGCGAAGAGGAAGTGAGAGCTACGGTTTTGACGCTACGTGGCATCGGGATATAATAACAACGATATGAAAATATTGGAATATTTACGAGTGGCGAGCATGCGTGCGACAAGAGTCGACGAACAGACGTACGTATCGTTGGTAGGATACGTGAAGATTTTACAGAAAGTTACGAGACGCGTGCTCGGGACAACGGAAGAGGTTCGTTCCCGTACGACGTACGACGAGCGTTGTCTCGAAAAGCTCGGCGTAACGTTATCGAATCTCCACTAGCGAGCATCCGCATGGAACGTTGTAGCCTGGATTGAATTCTATTTTTATTCGCATTTCCGACTCGTTGATGGAATCGAAGAAAGTGACGATCGCGACGCGCCAATTAAAGTCATCTAGTCCTCGTTGTGATTCAAGTCTCTCGAGGCCTCGCTGAATCATGCGTCTTCGACGCGAGTACCGCAAACCATTACGACTCAATTACCGCGTCGATTCACGTTCCCCTATTACGCGTTCGATTCGATTACCGCGAACGATATCATTTTTTTTCTTCCTCCGATTTCTACGAACCTCTAGTCTGTAATTAGTTTCACCCTTCACGATCATTATTCGGCTATAAAACTCTACGCTTACGCTCGCTCGATGAAAACCGCAATTATCTCGTTTATTACCCACCTACTAAATCTTAAACGTTTCGTAATCCCTCTTCAATCGTAAAATCATGCAATGAAAACTCTACATAGATCACTCGAGCGTCGCGTTTTGACGATTCTTAAAACGGTTCAACGCTTCTCAACAAATTTGGGCGCGTGATTTTCGAAAATTCCAAATATTCGG
Organism: Arge pagana; assembly: GCA_963969455.1. Lineage (NCBI taxonomy): Eukaryota > Metazoa > Arthropoda > Insecta > Hymenoptera > Argidae > Arge > Arge pagana. The sequence continues at coordinate 775,289 of OZ018312.1, read as the reverse complement.
AATCGACGATAATACTGATCTTGACGTAGGATGTCCAAATACTCCGATTGTATTATTTCTCCATCGTAGGACATTTCAACCCCGAGGAAGGTAATTTCGAAGTGATATTTTTTTCATGTCGTCTTGATGGGTACGCGTCTTTTTTTTAATTTTCGCAATTGATCGAGTACCAAATTCGATCTCATTCGACCAAAAATCCATACTCAAACGCGATATTTTTGTCCCAAGGGTGAAAACAAGATTGAAAATATTCCCGTGCTGCGCCGTTGGAATAGATCGTTGCTACTGGGCAAGGATCGGCGACCGAGTTCCCTCGGCCAACGACGCCGAAGAAGTGCAACGGCGCGAAAGCCAGAAATAAATTCGAACGAGCCCGCGAGCAGTTTTGGCTGTCTGGTTCTCGCGCTGCTAATAATAGATCGGTAGACGTTTCACGGACCGCAGCATCTTCCATTGGTAGATAGCCACGCCCCGCTTCGGCATATCGCACGAATATTACGCGCATTTCTCACTTTTCGTTTTCTCGCAGCCCGCGGCTCGGTCCACGTAGCCAATGACAAAGCCCGATCGACCCTCGTCAACGGAACACGTGGCGAGGCTCGTGCCTCATGGCGACTGGACCGAATCCTTTTCGACTCGCGATACTTTCAGCCGCGAAGCGTTCCGGAAACTCGCTGGAACTTCGCCTTCGCCTCGTAGAAGTCGTAGGTACCGCTCTCCGCGATTACCAATCTCGGGCACGTTCCGAGCGATAAGATCCGCCGCTCGGGTACCTCGGTCTTCGATTATGCTCCCTGAAAGAGCCGATAATCACGTCGATAATCGATTCATCGACAAAAAACGATGCATCTTTTCCACCCTTTTCGCGCGAATTATTTCCGCGTTGCCGCGATTTTTCAACGTCTACCGATAAAAATGGGATTTTTGGGATCCTCATGGGGAAACGGAGCGAAGTTGGTGGAAATTATCGAGAGACGCGTAATTATTGGAACCTGCCATTTTTTCTGATTTTTCCAGCTCACCGTATGTTCCGCTGCGATTTCGGAACATTGCTTCTATTCGAGGAGCGTCGCGATATCTGCCCCGCGACGTTCTCGTATCGCTGAAAAGTTGCTTCTTCTATTCTCAGCAGGGTTAACACTTCACCTCGATCTTTTTTCACCGGTCTTCGTCACGACGCTCGCCTCGCCGTTTTATTTTCCCGCAACGTTCCCGAGATCACGCGAGGCGATTCGAGACATTTTTATTCAACATATGGCGTACACGTGCGATACCTATCGCGAAACGAAAGGGCGTGAAGGAATGAAAAAAATAGCGTGAGAGCAGCAACGCGAGAGAATGATTAATGTAGCGAGTCGTCGTGAAACGGCAGCGAGAGCAAATCCGACTGATATAGCATTATAATAATCGTCGCGCATCGTTACTATCGCCATCCGCGTCCGGCGACGATCCTCGCCGCGCGGGGACAACGAGTCGAAAATAATTAAGGAGCTCGGGCGATAAAAACAACGGCGTTGATATTTTTATTGCCGCGTTCAACGATCTCGTCGCTCGTCGATGCTGTTTTTCCACGTGGGCGTAGAAGAGACGAAGAAGCAGTCGCGGAAACGAAGGGAAAATAAATGGCACGTCGCGTCGCGGGGAGATCGATTAATTGAGATATTTATTTATCGCGCGGCGAGAGGCGAACGAGAAAAGTTCGTTTCCGAGGCGTACGTTTGCGCGCGGTGGACGACGCTCTCGTTATACCGCCTTGAAAAATGATTTGGCTCGAGGTGAACCGCGCGCGCTGGCGTTTTATACATCCAGTACCAATCTGTCATTCTACCCGCGTGTAGGTTAACCCGGTCGTTGTTATGTAAATATGGAAAAGGTTGCTGATTCATGCGCGAGGAGGTCTGAATCTCGTTGTGTTGTCCGACGAGCCGTGAAACTGATGCATTTCTATCGGCGGCATCGTCCAGCAACTCGCGGCGTGCGCCGAGTCGCTTGCCCACCTCGAGCCTCGCGTTCCTACGTACAGTATTGTTGTTATCAGCCCGGTCGTAGGCTCGTTGCTGACCATGAAAGCTCGTCCATCTTCGCGTTGCTCGTACCGAGACGAACGAAAGTAGATCAGTTTCCAAAATCAAGCTCCTGTCACCTCGTACCGGTATTTCGAAAAGCGCGAGGTCTTCCAAACAACGAGTTCGACGAGTTTCAAACAAGTTCGAGTTTCAAACACGATCACCGGATACTCCGAGCTTTCGACAGAGGATCGAGAATCTCTGACTTATTTGAGCTAGTACTATACGTATTTTCGAACGTAAAGCTCCCCACGGTTTTCGGCGGTCTCCTCCGATACGCGACTACGCGCGTTACGTTTCCTCCGCTTCCGGAAAGTTGAACCTCTTCGCGGGCAAAACGTTATTCGAGGCCATAGGTATATTATCAGAATTCTCTGATCCGGAATGAAACCGCGAAACATGTTAGTCAAATGTGGCGCACGTTGTATTGACGCGAAGCGATCTCCTTTGGGATTGAAATTAGATTCGCGCGCGTTCCTCGAGGCCTCCTCGTACTCGTAGTCGTATGTAGAAGATGGAAGATCTCGCGATGTCCCAATCTTTTCCGAGAAGGAAAATACCGTCGGATTCGCTGTGATTTCTTCGCAGCATCTCGTTCTTCCACGCGGTTGATCGACGAGCTATTCCACGTTTCTTCGCAATTAGCCGAGTGTCTGGGGAAAAATGATGGTAGCGCGAAGCTCGAAAGCTACGAGGTTGCGCGAGGTGACCCGAGAGATCACGCGTGGATGAAGCGCGTGCACGAAACTGGACGCAATGGTAACCTTATTATACGTATACCAATAGACTCGGAAACCGCGAAGATACAAGCGCTCCATAAACCATTTCCCCACGCGCGTTCTATATGCACATTTATCCGCTGCATGCTTCTCCATGCATGCAATTGCATATCGCTTATCCGCGAACGCATCGAGAATACGTATATTACTTGTATGCTGATATTTATTTATAATTGGGAGTGTGATCGCGAGTATACGGAGGTCCGTATGCGTCGTGGGCACGATTAAAGCGAACTCCTTTTTTTTTTCTCTCGTTTCATAAGAATTCGCAGCTCGATGTACACGGGTCGAGCAAGAGTGCGAATGTAATTAATTCCTCGCTGTTTTGCTCCTTTGCCTGGTTCGTTTCCGTTGTTTTATTGCCTCCCGAAGAAGAGGAATCATTCCCGGTGCCCGGCAAACACTTCGCCGGTGCCGTCCGTGCGCGATACCCGGCACATCGTCGCGGAACGCGAATGCCCATCGCCCGGATTTGTCGGGCTAGACAGAGCATATTCCACGGCGTGTCTTACGCGGTGCAACGTGCACTGCATGGAGCACCCCGCGTTTACCGGGTGCGCCCTGAGCCGGTAAGCAGGAGTATTACGGGAAGAGAGGACAAGAGAGAGAGAGAAAGAGAGAGAGAGAGAGAGAGAAAGAGAAACTCTGACATAAATCAACATTACTCCGCATTAGACTTTAGTTTCAACTGCGCTCGGAGTTTACGACGCGGGCGGAGGATTCTTGAAAGTGGAATCTCACCTCCGGTTCGCCTATAACTCCTGGCGCATGCCTCTACGTACGTACGTACGGTTCATTCGGGTGCATGCCTGATCCCTCGCGGTCCCGCTTCTACTCGGAACTCGAGAGTACAGTTACAATTAGAACGAACGAGAGATGGAAACAGAGCAGATCGGCTGGCTCGCATCTTCCACGACGAGGTTGTCAGGTGGCAGGGAAATTCGTTGCGCGTACGTTGCACTGGTAAACATCATTTACCCTCTCGTTTCATCGAACGAGTAATTAATATAATTGTCCGCGCGCAATTTCAGTCCAAATCGAGAAGAGTTGCCCGTGCCGAGGTACGCGGTGATGTTTAATGCATCGAAAATCATTAAACGAATTCGAATCACGACCACGCATCCGTGTGGCGCGCATTCGTCGGATCCACCTTCTCGCGCGACTCCCTCTCTCGCGAGTCCTTCTACATTTCCTCGAAACGATCCGTTTCCGGTGGCCGAGTGTGACGCCGTCGAGCAGCACTTTTTCCCGAAATCGTTCGCATCTCGCATCGCATTCGAATCCCACGACGAACCCGCGCAACCCGATCTCACGTGTCGTCCATCCGCGTTGACCTCGAAACATCGGGATCAAGCGTCGTGAAACGTCCGTACCTGTTGCGAATTTGTTCTACGCGACCACTCACCGTCGCGCGGTTTCTTCATCGTAGAGTATTATAAGTCGCGACTCGCGACGGAGATTCAAATTTTCACGAGCGCGATTCTTTCGAAGCTGTCGACTATCGTGAAAGCTCCGGACTTGCGTGGTTTAGCGCGAGGAGAGGAAATGGAGGAGAGGAAGAAGCGAGGAAGAAGAGCATCCTAGGTATAGCTATGTATCTCTTCACCCATCTAATTTGCATCCTTGGCGATTAACATAATCTGTATCTCGAATATTTATTCGGAATTAGTCGTATACCATGGTCGTAACTCATGCGGGTATTAGTTAAGCCCGAGGATTTGGGGCTTGCCTATCTTTCCCTCCCTCTCTCTCTCCCTCTCTCCTTCTCTCTCTCTCTCTTTCTCTCTCGACGTTCCTCCGTGCCCCGCTGCCTCCCCCGCGACTTCGGTCCCTTGGAAGTAACCCTACTCCTGTCAATTTCGAAATCAGAGACCACCAAAACGCGGGAATAGTTACGTTGGGTAAGATTAGGCAAGGCTAGGATCTCGTACGATGATATTCGGAAATTTGGATGATGGAAAATTCCGGTGAAATGGTTCACCGATCGGGTCGATCGCTCTGTCTCTCTCTTTTTGTACGCTGTCGTTTTTGTCCAATAACAATACAGCGAATCTACTCGCGGTCTTCGGCAGGATTCAGCAGGTAGAGATGAAAATAGGACAGCGCCGCATGTACAACGGTGCTGAATCTATCACGATTTTTGTTCCAACCCTTCCACGTCGCAATATCATCGTCGTTGTCGAAGACCAATCGCGTTACTCTATCGGAAACCTGTTTCGCGTCGTCGCTTGACTCTGCCGATCTTGCGCATAAGATTTCACGCATCACGTGCACTTGCTCGTTCATGTCGTACCGCAATTCTGGACTAATTTCTAAATTTCTCTTCCATTCTGTTTTCAGGTAAGTTCGACTCCACGAAATCTCTGATGGTGCTAATTGACCGTGCCCGTCGCGCCGCGTGGTGAGTTTCCTTCTTTCACCATTACGTGCGAAACACGTCACGGGTAATTAACATTTAGCGGGTAACAATTATCGACCAAGTTTCAAGCGTTACCTCCACAACTACCACTTAATCGCGGGGCAAGGATGAACGCGAGCGCGCACTTACTTCGCGACGGTCTTTTACCCCTCTACTCTTCGAGCATGTTCTCTAAACGTGACCGGAACGGCTGTAACACCGATATATTCGTACCGTCGTACTCGATCGCCCGTCAAACGTACGAATCTCAGCGCAACGACTCGCCTAATTCGTGTTTCATTAACGATCGTAGATTGTTTCAACTTTGGAAGGCCGATTTGATTGCGCGGTAATGGTTTTTCCTCGCTACTCTTTCCGATTCGACTTCGCGCGCTCGTTTTTTCCTGAGGATTTCATAACCGATTGGGGCAATAAACGAGACGATTGGGATTTTGAGAAATCCAACGAACGTTGGAAATTCGGTGACGACGAGGTGGTAATATTTCTTCGAAGCTCGGAAGCGCTTGCATCTCGTTTTCAAGAGGCGGGGTGACGGAGAAAGGAGAAAACGGAGCTCGCAAAGCTGGAGACGCGAGACGCCGATGATGGATTCCCGTCAATTATGGAGGCAACATCGTATTGTTTTATCGTCTGACGGGCAACATTGACGAATGACTCCCGTGATCGTGTACCCAATTGCCTTCTTGCGAATACTGTGACGAACACACGTAGCGGACCAAGAGAGCGAAGGAATACGGCTGAGCCAGCGACAGAAGGAGTCGGATGGAGGGAGAGAAATATATGGGAGCAGAGAGAGAGAGAGAGAGAGAGAGAGAGAGAGAGGAAAGGCGAGAGGGAGACGGAGGATGGACCAGGACACCGTCGAAAGAAGAATACGACGTCTCGGATCTTCCACAAGTCCATCCTAGTGCCGGGTGACAGAGGCTGTTCGGGTAAACTGGGCTAAGCCACGGATCTATCTATACGTGCGTTCGTTCGTGTCTCTACGAGTATGGGGCACTGGACACGAGCAAAGCTCGCGTGTTCGCGCGCGAGCTTCCTAGCTTTTTGCCACTTTTTTTCATTCCGTCGCCCTGAAAGTTTCAAGAATCTCCTCTAGCTACTGCCTACCTTGTCCTTGCCTCAAAAACTTTGGCACGCCGTGTACGGAACGACTGACTTATGCAGCTGCCAACTTCGCTCTTCTTGCTCGAATTGAGCGATGCTGCCTGCGCCGTTTCAGAGTCAAAACATTGCAACGTGCATCTTCGGATCGCTATCATCCGTCGCATCTTTTATACGATACTGATTTCGATATCTTCGCGATGAGATCGAGCCAATTACGAAGTGATTTCATCGACGAGGCGTCGCGCTGATTCCTTTGGCAAACGAAAGATGCGAGTGCATGAGAGAGGAAAAACGGAACTGCTCGCACCAAGGATGAAACGACAAGCGGTGAATCCTGTGGCTGCGAATACCTTGCCGCTGAACGAGGAGCTAGCAGCAATACACGTGCTTCTACGTGTATAAGAAGACGTAGAGAAGGAAGCTTTGTGTTTATCTTAAACGCGATCAAGGGTAAATTTAAGCCGAGGTTGCGGCTACCGTTAAGATAAAAACGGAACTCGAACGCGCTCCGTGTTTCTTTGAGGAGTCAGTTACTCGCGGTCTCTTACGCCGGTTAAATCCACGGCTAAACTTGCGATTACTACTCGGCTCCGCCGCCACCCTCTCATCGACTTTCCTTTTTCAACGTGCATTCAGTCTCACGACTATCGCCACGCGACGCACCGTCCTCCGCTTGCCATTTCCTCGATTTTGCTTCTCCTCGTCTCTCATCTCGTACTCCACCCGCCCACCGATCACTCCCACGCGATGCCCCCAAACTCTGAAGTCCGAAATACAATCAATTAATCCGATCATTTTTCCACACCTTCCATCGATCACCCGCTGTGCGCCCAACCATCCAATTTTCCTACGTTCATAACGGCCATCCTCGACACTGCTTCGTGCTTTGATCGATCGCAGACACGTAGAACGAACCTGTCGAGGGCACGAGAAGAAAGAGAAGCACGAAGGCACCGCAGAATAAGAAGAGGAAGAAGAAGAAGAAGAAGAAAAATAAGATGGAGCGTATTGTCTCGTTTTTAGACGACGTCTACGAGCGGTGGAATTGAAGTCGACTATAGCTAACGCGTTTCGTTGCGTGCCAACACACATTCGGGGCGCAAGGTATCCTCGCTCGAGATCGTTGCTCGTGCCGCACGCTCCCAGTTCTCATTGTTTCGACATGTCCGTTCTTCGTTCTTCATCCAAGGCTGTTGGCCGTTCGGAACTCTTTTCCGATCTATCATTCGACTCTTGAACCTCCATTCCTCTTCTCGCGGGTAGCTCGTCGAGAAATAGACGCAAACGAGGCGTGCCCAATGACGCTATACGTTACACGTTCGTTTGGAACGTCTTCTTAAGCTTGAATCCTCGGTCTCCATTGACCTTACCCAGGAGCGTCGTCTCCTCGATATCAGTTCGAGAATCTATTTCTTAGCCCTTGGGTCCATAGCGGGGTGAAAGCGCCTCGATTACGAGATGGTGAGTCAATCGTCGTATACTTCATCCGAACGGAGATAATCAAGAGGCAATGATCGGCGAGAGACGGGGGGGCCCTTGGCGTTTCTATTTGCGTAGGCCTGTACGCTCGAGCAAGGGCGGTAGGCGAAGGGGGACGGGAAGAAGCATCGCGAGTAAAGGGCGGGGGGAGGACAAAACTGAAAAGGAAGAAATGGAGGGGATACAAAAGATACGAAAGGCCAGTCGTGTAGGAAAACAAATCGACTCGTCTGCTGGCGGGCGCGAGTTTTTAGTGGCGAGGCTCCAAATATTTGCTTTGGTCGTCGTCGGGGCGCGCGCGAGAGGCTCACTCGACACGGGACGAATATACTGCTGATGTAGCCAACATCTCCTATTTCGATTCGCATCATTGCTCATTCCCCAAGCCTGCAACCACGCGCATATCTACGCACATATACACGTACACACGCACGCGACATCGACATCCAAATCTTCGTTCGTAACCATAATTCCATCCGAATCGTTGCACGCATCTGGAAATTGAATACGCACCGTCGATTCTATTCCATCAGATTTGAGTAAAATTTCGAGGACCGAGAGACCCCCGGGCATACAACGGGTTCGATATCGTTTATTTTTCGATAATTTGCATTATATTCGATGTGGTACGATGGAAAGCTCATGGTCAGCTTCCGAGTGGTCTCGCCAACGAGTCGTGGCTTCATGGGGAAAAACGCAAAAAATCGACGATATCCGAAGAGGTTATAAGATATAGAGGCACGCGTTGGACAAGATGAATATCTGTCGATTGGCAAGTCAACATAATTGCTCGTCTCGACGATTAATTGTAGTGAGCCACGGTCTCTTGTAGCTTCTACTGCCTCGCCGATTATCTCGTGACAAACGTATCGCGAAGACAGATCTGAAGGTCCTCGCATATCATCGGTGATATCTGGATCCTGACTACCGGGATGTTTGTCTCGCCTGCTCCGGGTGCTAACCGATCACTGAAACCATTAGCCGCAAATTTTCTCGAGTTATGCGAGCAATAAGTGCGAAATATGTCGTCGCTATTTTATACTTGTTCCCAGTTCTTTGCCAGCGATTAGTCTTCGTCGATAAGATGCCAGTTGAGCATTACTCGGCGACATCTGTTACACGCCAGAGTAATATAATATACCCCGGTAGCTCGAACTCGATGGTCATATGTCTCGCAACCAACATTTTTCACCCTTCAACGGTGGCGCCAGCCTAGAACGCGAGACGAACTCTCATGTTCGACCTGTAATTCGAGCGATTATTAAAATATCAACGCGCAGTTACGTGAATATATTTGGGACGCTTTCCATAGACCAAAACGATCGCATCTGGAAGAGAAGCTTCCCGCACGGATCATGAGCTTTCGTCGACGGATATAACAGTGGATTGTTCTCTGTCACGTCACGTGGCTTCTTCGAAATCGTCGCGATTCCATGAGGAGCTTTTTTGGACCGTCGCGAGCCGATTCTTTCCAGTGTACAACCGCGAAGTGTATCTTCGCATTTTCCATAAGGAAGTGACGCGCGAAAGGGAACGGCTTCGCGATCCTTATAGAGATCGTTTCAATCCATCGGACTCGCATGCGAGTACGGCGAAGGATGGTTAGCACCGATCTGCGAAAGGCTCGGGTATCGCTCGATCAAGCTCGTGAAAAAGGTGTATCGGTACCCCACGAGCCCGGGTACCATCGATTGCACTACCAGTCGGTCGAGAAGTTGACGATTGGCCGTTGCTGGTTGAACGGTTAGTTGACTGTCACTGGTTGGCGCGCTAGGTTGGGTATGAATCTTCTCGTGTTCGTAACCCGCGTGAAATTAATTAGTTAATTAAGCACCGCGTCACGGTGTCCATCCAATTAAATCCCCTGCCGTGTGCCCGCGAGTCTGCGCAAAGGCGACATCCGAGCTGGTCTTGTCATACGGAGAACTGTCAGCTCGCCTCCTTTTTCTCACCCTCATCCCCCCGTAGCTCATTTTTTCCCTCTCCTCGTCGTCACTCACCTTACAAAGTGTCCTTCGCCAAATCCGTCGATACGGAATAGTATCTTTCACCAATCTGCAAACGTCAACTTTCGCGTCTGCTGCTGTTGGGCCGTCACGGGGGTACGGGACGACGGCTCGTCAACTGTAGCGACGGCTCATCGGAGGCTAGGAAATCTTCGTCCATCTTCTCGCGAGCTCGTCTAATGTTGGTAGATGACGCCAAGTTGGATCCGTTACGGGGTATGGGCATGGGACGCGATCGCGGCTCGTTTCATTGCGTAGCGTTCGTTAGTCGATCGGCCATGAGCGGACACGTGTTAGTCGTAAGTTGCAGCGGGGTATAACTTTCGTCGCGAGGCAATTCTGAAGTTCCCCGCGCGTTTATTGGGATATGGATTCTAATGAAGTGTAATTATAGATAATTCTCCTAATGGATTCGTAGCGAACACAGATATAGATCTCTGTATACTTTAATGGCATTTCTGCTCGTTCAATTATCACGCGGTGGAACTCGTCGAGGTGGGTAGTCCCAGTGATCCGTAACCAACCATTGATAATACAGTGAATTCTGCCCACCTGACTACTTGCCAAATTATCCAACGGCACTCCGCTCGTTACCCGGCTTCGTGATATTTCCTCTCGTTTTCATTGGAAGAAATACACGGCTATGCCGCGAAAAATCGAGAGTAAGGCAAGAAGTTACTCGTGCTGGTGGGGCCGCGGTGAGATAGGTTTCGAGGTTGAAACGACAGATCCGTGGCTACAGTCGTATCCGAAGACCGATCCCCGGAGCAGAAAAGGCCGTAGAGGTAGCGTGGAAATTGGTTGCACGAGAATGTGGGTTGGAGGCAAAGCCAGAACTAGCGGTAGAAGCGGATGAATCGGCGGATTCGGTAAAAGGGTTCGAGAGAGGTTCGAAGAGGGGTTAAAACAGAGGGATGGAGGAGAGGGTCGGTGGAGCGATTTGTCCCGTCTGTTAATTAGTGAAAAAACGGAGTATGAATCTCGAGCGATCGTATATTACCGCCGGCGTAATGGATGGGATTACAGCTGCTGTGTTAAATTAAACCGACCAGCGGGTGGGAGGGTGGGTTTCGAGCCGGGTGAAACCACGGTACGCAACGGCACGCAACGGTACGCTACGTTACGTACATATAGCCGGACATGTTATGTACCGACGCCACACGCTCTATAGAATACTCCGAATATCGGAAAGTATCGGTACGCGCGCGTATAATTCGTCTGTTTCAACTACGCCGCTGCAAGCGCGAACCACGATACTGACAAATACCCGTCCCTGCTCGTCCAACGTTCCGTTTTCGACCGAATCGTGAGAAATATCTCAGATGTGTTTTATCGATCGGATCATCGAGGAGGATGAGTCTCGCGAGAGTTAATTGATAGGCTCAGGAGCAGACGAAGGACCACTCCAGGGGGATTTTCATGTACCAACCCTAAACCTTTCTCGAACGAATCTCCAGAGGCCTGGCTTCGTTCGCGTTGATCCCCTTTTTCCGAAGAAACTCTGAGTTTCGTTCCGCGCGCTTATTCTCAAAACTAAATCGACCAAGCTTATGCAACAAACGGAGCTGGAAGCTCAACTGGATTCTCAGCAAATTGACGAAACGATAGCCCATTGGATTCGACGGATTCTAGGTCGACCGTTAGGAAAATTTGCGTAAGGTTGGCGACTACGTCTCATACTTGCGTGGATCTATCGATCGTGTTCATTGGTCATTTGTCAGAGAAGTTTCATGTAGAATCTCGATACACCGTTGAAAGAGTATCGTGGCGGATGGTTACATCCGACTGCTTCTGGCACGGGTCGACGTTACGTCTTGTGCGTGTGCCACGCGAGAATGTAGGGTCAAATAATTTCTGTTGGACTCAATGAAACCTGATTGGAGACAAACGATGCGAAGTGGGAACTACTATACAAGAAATACGCACGTCTGTTGTACGTCCTATTTTCGGTGCCCTCCCAGCATCGCGTGTTCCTGCTTCTCGTAATAATTCCTGACGTAGTCGTGCACTTTCTCAGAATCCTGGCGAAATGCAAGTACAAAGTTAGTCTAATTTAGAGTTCTGGTTGTACCGGAATTTCTCTTCTTCAAACTTTGGTACTAGGAACTTTCGAGGCGGGGCTGTGTCTTCGGAACAGATACAGAGAGTCCCCAGAGAGAGAGAAGCTGATGAATGTCTCGTCCGCGTCAGGCCACTATCTTCGCCGAGAACACTCTGCACTCGGTGCGAATTTTGGCCGAAGGCACGAAACCAACGCGAGACACTCGCGTACAGACCAAAAGGTTATCGGCTGCAAACGCTCGTCAAACTCTATGAATTTTCGATACTAGCGATATCGACCGGATCCCGTTACTTGCTAACGAACAACCCGTGATTATCTCGGTACCGATTCTTCGAACGGACCCGCGAGCAAGATTTTCGGCCAGCTCAACGCGAGTACTAGGCTGTCCGATCGATGCGAATGAAAAGAGTTAACCGTCGTGGTGAAAAATCGCACATCCCGCGCGTTATCTCGAGAAGACAATTAGGTTTCCTGCGTTAGGACAGTCGTACACGAGGACAAATCTCGGTTATCTGTAACGGAGATAGAGGAGTTTTCCCTCTGTCCCCGTAGAAATGTAGGACTGACTTCGGAGAGGACGAAGAGAGCCAAGGAAAAGAAGTGGGCCGGTAGAGCCAAGGAGAGATAGATTACTCCGCCATTCTTGCAATTTCCCTGTCGTATCGAGCCTCGTAAATTCCCGGTGAAATATGCGAGGGGGTGCCTGGTGCGGGCAGCACGCTGCTGCTGCTACGCTGCTGTTGGCTGCTGCTCCACCTCTCTGTGTGCTCTCCCTCGTTCCTTCTCTCTCTCTCTCTCTCTCTCTCTCTCTCTCTCTCTCTCTCTCTCTCTCTCTCTCTCTCTCTCTCTCTCTCTCTCTCTCTCTCTCTCTCTCTCTCTCTCTCTCTCTCTCTCTCTCTCTCTCTCTCTCTCTCTCTCTCTCTCTCTCTCTCTCTCTCTCTCTCTCTCTCTCTCTCTCTCTCTCTCTCTCTCTCTCTCTCTCTCTCTCTCTCTCTCTCTCTCTCTCTCTCTCTCTCTCTCTCTCTCTCTCTCTCTCTCTCTCTCTCTCTCTCTCTCTCTCTCTCTCTCTCTCTCTCTCTCTCTCTCTCTCTCTCTCTCTCTCTCTCTCTCTCTCTCTCTCTCTCTCTCTCTCTCTCTCTCTCTTCCTCTCTGGCTTTCCCTTTCGGCTCACCTACGATTCACACGCACCTAGTCACGCGTGTCTACAAACCCATACGTAGCTCGATGGGCTTCCCCTCCACAACACAACATCCGTGTGAGTCGCGAGAAGGGTAACCTGCAAAGGGTATACCATGTTTTACGGAAATGCCCATACAGAGCAATGTTCGCAGCGCGAAAACAAGGTATCGCGCGGAGAATCGAGGACAAATGTGAATCGACGTTTCCCGACCCCAAGCGTATGGAAAGAATTTTTTTGGGAAATCGACTCGGTAACGGATATAGCGTTTGTCGTATGATCTAAACCATCGATTTGTTTCTTTATAATCGACGTTACTCGGAAGTGGCTGGTGCTTCGCAGACTCAGTTTCGTATTCACGTTGCCCCCGGGGGGCTAGTATCGTTCTGTTTTAACAGAGTGCTCCGCTGCTCCCCTGCGCGCTTCTCTGTCAAAAACAAAAGACTATATTTTTTCTCGCTCGAGAAGGGTGGAGGAACAACATTCAAGCGAAACGAAGAACGAGCGAGAGGGTGCCGCAAGATGGGATGACGCGAGTGTAGGGAGAACAGCTACACGGTTGTGGTAACAACCTCTATTTTTCACCCGCGATCCCGGTAGTCCGTGCTCCCAAGGCGCGAGTGCAATTAAATCGCGAAACAAGAGTTGCAGGGCGTTTGTCGAAGATAACCAGGAGCCAAACTACGCGGTGTACTCGTGGGGCTGCCTTCCGCTTGGACCAGCCCAACTATCCGTGCCGCGTGGTGCATGATTCAACGCGAAGTCCGTCACGTGGCGCATCGTCGCGCGACTCCTCGCGATTGAACACCTTTGTTGCGTCCATATCGGATCAGGGATGCTTTCCCAAAGTTGCGATGACGATAGTCTTCGAATATCCTTGGACGTTGCGCCTATGTCGCGTTTTTATAGAGCGCACAGCCTTTTCGCGTTGAAATGTTTTTCCTCCCATCTAGCCTAGTCCAATAGCCATTCTCCTCGACGACAGAACTGGGACGATCGCGGAACTGTTTCGTGAAATGAACCGGGTCTCTTGGGTGGTAAGTGTTATCCTATCTGGTTGGTAACAAGCTGGCGTAGCGCCAAAATTCTATTCGCGAATGTACCACGATTCGAGCAACCACGATCGAATGGCTAGATTCCTGATAAAATGTCAAACGAGTTAATTGCTCGGGACTGAAGGTTCAGTTTTTTTCCAGCTAACCGAGAAGCGTATCAGATAATTCAAGGTACCCGAGATAGAGTATCTTCCGAAGGTATATTTCGGTCGGCTGTACTAGCCGCGACTTAACGGGGGTATGTTTTTTGGTGATGCTGGAATCGGGGTCGGGAGCCCGAGTGGCTTTCTGATACAAGAGGGGATGATTGCGGGTGTCGGGCCTCGGGGATAAGTTGGGAGAGCGAGCGAGAGAGGTTCGACGGCGAGGGTGCAGTCTGTGGCGGGAGATAAGGGCACGGTGGTATAGGGGTGCGCGAACGTGTACGTGTTCGCGCGACGAAAGATAGAGAGACCGAGAAACGGCCGTGACGAAGGACAGAGCAACGAGATTTCGCGTCGCGGCGAAAGAGATAGCTGCTTTTTGTGGCTGGCGCAATTTCGATTCTGCTGGATCTATCCGTGGCCTTGAGCGAGGGTGTACGTATTATATCAAGAACGACGTCGCGGGTCGCGGTGGACGGTGAGGTCGAGGGAACGAGGAGAACGGCGGGGGTGACTTCGGAGGAGGAAGGGGGGAGGTGGACTGGAAAGAGCCTTTGGTGGGGAGGAATTGTCGTTTAATCTAGCCGCGATCCTATCTCGTAGAATTTATCATTCGATAAATTGCGCTCCTATATCAGCCACCTCTCCCTTGGCCGTCACCGCGGTCTGAACTTCGCGACCAGGAATCGTTGCTTCCGGAATAACTAGATGTAAGAAAACACGAGAAAAATCCCATTAAGCGGACGGAAAGAATCGAAAAGATCGGCGCACCCTCGTCTGGCCGATTAAATTTATCACATCCCTCGACTCGATCCCCGCGAACGACCCGAGTGCTGCTTCAATGATAGCCGCAATTCCGATATCCGTGGAATATGCTCCCGTCCTCGATCGTCGGTTGGGCGAGACGAGGATCGCGCTCTCCCCCATCGAAGTTGAAGAATGTGACGAAAACCGCCGGAGCTACCCGTATACCGCGATGTACTACTCTCCGTGCGACGAACAACAAGTGCCAAGCTCACGCTGGTAATGGTTGCTTTATGAATCGTGTCTTCCTCCTTCCAACTCAACGCCATGCCAGCACCGACCCCCAGTCATTTCGTCGTGATTCTCACACCCTTTCGCTGCTCCCAACGTAACGCTTCGAGCACTCCATTAGCGTTCCCCTCGTCGCGGTGTTGGCCTTTCCGTACCCGCAAGGCTCTCCTGCCATGCCTTACGCCTTCTCATACGGTAGATAATTTGCGGTCAGAGTTCGCAACGCGTTCCTAATCTTTTCCGACAGAGTGGTCGTAGTTTCACCATTGCCGCTTGACCCTTCCTCCCGTTCGTTTCCGGAACCCTGAACCACGCGTTCGACTACGCGAGAGAGTTGTCAACTCTCAGGTAACCCGCCCAATATCTCGAACTCCGCTCTACCCACCTGGAATGCACCAAACTTACGGTTCAAGAAAAAAAAAAATAATCCCTAGACAATGCACCACGCTGGTAGGCGTGAGCCGATGACGACTCGGTAGCGTATTCAGTTTCACTGATCGTGAGATCGGGGTTCAGAAGCGGTGAGACAGTTACGAATCACACTCCACTGATGCAAGGGGTAACGCCGTTCATCACGCCCCCGATACCGCGTCTTGATATACGTTCACGTAGAGAGGTCGGCTTGGCAGTAGTCAAGGGGTGGAAGGACCGAGGGACAGAGGATCAGAGAGGCACACGAGAAGGTGGAAAGGTCTCGGCCCCGTAGGCAGACTAGCATACAGTTTCGTAATACACTGCTGCCGTATTACTCGTGCACAAACCGAGACGGTGAAACAACTCCTTCCACGATCCACCCCCAACACGGACGCAGCCGACTCTCCCGCACCGTCCTCTCGACTCTGACAGGTCACCCCGAGCTATCTTACCGCGTCGCGCTATGTACCTATCGGGTCTAGGTAGGTACCGCCGAGTGTACCTATACCACCGCAAGTATATCATATGTACCGCGAAGATACAACACGATATGAAGCTGGGTCGTATGAACCGCGTTGATATACTATCGGCCTATACACTCCTCGTTAGCGAAACAACATTGCACCTCTCGAATCCATATTCAACTCCGCCCCGTCTTTGCTGTAGAATAATGCGATTCTAATTGAGCCTTTCGGTGTTAGCCGCTAATTTATGGATTAGCCTCGCAAACAGCCAAGAAATTCAAAGGCGTGCTCACCTACGGAGAGGAATAAACAACGCCGACTGGTTCTTCGCATCCGATCCGTTGGTTTTCATAAATCTAGCCATCGAACATGTCGTTTGCGTGTGCCTAGTGATGACTCAATAGTAACGTCGACGCTCGTTCGAACGAGTGAATCAACTCGCATATACGAACGTCGATGCTTCGACATTTTTTATTTTCGATTAATTATTTCTCCGATCGTTTCCTTCGTCAAAAAAATTCCTGGCCGAACACAGTTCTCACAATTTCCGAACGCTTATCTAACGTCGTCACCGAATCACGATTGCGAATCGATACTTCGCGTAGGACGGTCGATGTTCTCTGGGTGCCTCGTGGAACCGCTCTCGTCGAAGCTCAACGCCGAAGCTTTAGAGATTCAACGACGCGGTAAGAAGTTGAAGTTCGCGGCTGACGAATCGAACGTCGAGCGGTTATCTGGCGGTCATCAATGCCGACGGCCGATGCTTGAATATACATAAATTATCGGCGGATAAAAATTCACGACGCAACCTCAGATTTGGCAATACGGCTTGAGGAACAACTTGCTTCGCGTAGTTAGCGAAATAAGAATGCAACCGAGCGGCTATAGCCTTCTGGTTAAATGTGCAACTGACGTTGATTGATTAACGACGCTGCGTCGAGCTTCCACGGGCCGATTGCTTAATTCGCATGCGGTCCGAGCCAAAGCAACCCGTCTGTCACTTCGTATCACGATCTATCGTATCCGAATAATAATTAAACCCCACGCAAAAAGCGCCGATTGCATTTTGGCCCAAACTTTTGTTTCTTCTCTCCTTTCCCGATTTCTCGGATCAGATACGTCGCGTTTTCGAAACTCCCGTGCCGCTGCGCGGTGGGAGGTAAAGAAATCCCCGCGATTAGCCTACCTCCTCCGTATTGCGGAGGAGAAAAACTGAGCGGATAAAAACAACGTTGTTTGGCTTCGTTGCCAAAGGGATCATTCGTCATTCTTTGTGTTGCGCGCAAGTTTGAGATCATTGTTACGATATAATATAATATAATAGCCATTACGAATAATCAGAGGCCTCGTCGAGTCCATTCATTTTCCTCGGGGATATAAATTTCAGCAACGCTTTACAGAGGACAACGGCTCAGATCTTCGGGCTTCGCGAAACGAAACCCATTCGTCAATTCCATCCGCGTTTGCGCGCCATTGATACGTAAATACTATTAATTCCAACTAAAGAATTCACCAGCCCGTAAAAAGGATTTTTCACGGTGAAAAATCATTCCTCTTTCGAATTCTCCTCGTGGAACTCTTCCCGCTGCCATGCACACTCCGGGGATCCCATTGTGTCAGTTTCGAACCAATGCAACGACATCCTATCCCGAGCTGACCCGGAGGGTTGGATGACGAACCGTCTAAGCTCCACCCCGTACGATGCATTTCGATAATGCCTAGGCTAACGTATTTTCAAAAAATCCCAGGAATTCGGAATGAGTTTTACCTGCTCGTTCCATCCCCGTCTCTTCTGCCTGGATCACGATCTAGCGCGAAAATCTATTATTCGACTACCAATATTATCGTAGTTTTCCAGATCTCGCTGAATATTCGAATTCTTCCATCTATCTGCCGAGCGAATATCGATGACGTTGAAGCTGTACTTCGGACGTGCATTTTTGCAGAACGCGTTCCTGGTGATTTCACTTGCGGAGGATTCGCGTTCGGTATTCCGTGAACAAGGAATACCTCGGCTCGGGATGCTTTCGACGCCGACATTACTTCAATACGTCCCTAAATAATTGCACGAGAGCTATTAGGGTGGACGGATATGCGCGTCGATGGAACGTGGATAAAACTTGGCCCCACCCCGATGGTTCTCGGATCTTTTGGCCCTTCCAAACCCCATGGACGCAGGTCGGTCCCCCCTTTCCGTACCCCATTTGTCCCGTGGCTATGGATAGCTAGCTAGCAACGTAACCCATACCGACGGGGATGGACGATCGCGGACGAGCGCAAACTGGTTGTCTATCCCCCCCACTATGTCGGAAACTAGAAGAGGGACGAAGTCTAGTCCACCATAGTAAATCAGCCAGTCGCAGGCGGTCCTTCTCTCATCCGTGGTGAGCAGCTTAAACGCGAGGCGTCCTCGATCGGGAATTCTCTCGTGGCACGCGTACGTTCTCGAGTGTAAGTGTGCGACGCGACGTCTTCGCGCGGGTGTCGTAAAGTAACGCGCAGGATACGACTTCACCGTCCCGAGATTTTCTTAACCAGCACTATCTGCTCCCTGGAATCGTTTATAGCTCATAAACGCCTCGTTTAGCGTTCCCTCCGACCCACGTGCCGCTGAGATACGAGCCTCCTACGACTTTTCACCATCCGACCAAAATATCCGGTCCGACGGCTCTCACGTCTACGCTCTACCTGTCCCGCGTACTTCCATCTCGTCCCTCTGCCACATTTCCCGATCTCTCTCGTCCTTCCCTCGTGCAGCGCCAGTGAATATTTTCCAGTGTTTGCGCGTTATCGACCTCGCGAGTGTTTGTTTGCCACGGATTTATCGTCCAGGATGTACCAGCCATGAGATTCTACAAGGAACGCGATCGACGGCGAGGCGGGATTTCACAGAGGTACCGAATTTCCGTATTTAGTTTCGCGTTGCTCTCCTCTCATTTTCGAACTTATTCGATCCAAGTGAGGCTTGTTATACCGTGAACCAAACTCCCACAACACGCGACACGTCGCCGATTCGCAGCACCTGTAATTCGCTGTTTCTCGCATCACTGCCAAAATCGATCCTGCTTCAAATCTATTCGGTCATTTTTCTTCCTTTTTTTCTTTTATCGTCGACGATTTAATTCGCTCGCGCGATGTTCTCGCGCGGTAAAATGAATCTGTGAAAGTAAGACGCATGCCGGTGTTGTAATTGCAGGTACAACGCGCCGTTACATCGTTGATGTAGGTACGTTGTCGCTGGCAATCGATCTCTCTCACGCGACCTGCTAATTGTGCGGCGTCATAACTCTCCTCATCCCTCTCCGTTCTCCGCCTCTTCTCTCCCTCTCTTCCACCTGTTCCCACTCCGCTCTTTCTCTTTCACCCCCTCCTCCTCCTCCTCCTCCTCCAACTCTCTCCACCCTCGAACTCTCCACTCGGTTCGTCTCTGTTCCTCCACCTCTGTACGCGGCAGTAGATGCGACGCACACATCGTCGACCATGCGAGGCCATATGTTACCGAGAGAAATAGATTTGCGTGCCTGTATCTCATAGGTGAAGCCATCGAGTACCCAGTTTATACATGCTATGACCATCATTACGTCTGTTACGCTAGCTGGCACTTGCAGCAGAACAACGTGAAATTTTTTCCGATCGTTTGAACCTTCGACGAGAAATGTGACGGCAGCTCACATCTCTCGATACAATGTATCCCATCTATCGTGATATTTACAGACGCGTTTTCCTTCTTTCATCTGCTCGTCTCTACTAGAACACACCGTCAAATCGCTCGCGTGCAAATTCAAACTAGAAAGTTTTTTTTGATTCTTCTCTCGAACTGTACAAATCGAATCGTAGTTGAAAAATTCTTCGAAATACTATTTCTCGTGTTATTGAGATTCGTAGCCGAGAACAATATTCGCTCACCGCTGGTCTGTTTTCTCTTCGAAATGTTACACTACAGAATTCCTTCCCGACTCAGGTGGATGAAGCGTCGAAACGGTTTTATCCCCTACTAGTTGGGAAAACCTAGACGCGACGAAGAATTGAAAACGTGGACAGCGATTCTAATTCCAAAAATATCGTAATTGTAACCTTCGAGATACGTGGAAGTGGCGAGAAAATGCTTGTTGAGCTGGAAGACGAGATGATCGATACATTCACAAATTACGGGATATCGAAAAATCTGAACATTGTTTCCATGCGTAGTATTTTTATTCGGATCCGATGCCGCATTTCGGAGCCGCTCGACCATGAAGATCGTCGATTAGATTTTGACAGCAATGAACATTCCGCGAAGTACTTGCTTACCCGGAAAGTCTCATTCTTACCGGTCGATTCGATAATTTCTCTCGGCCTTCATACTGGGTCGACTCAGCTCTTTGGGTAGCCGATGATTATCGACAAATTTCCAACCGAATTACACTCTAATTGCAAGTCCGATAAATTTTCTGACCACGTCGAGCGACGGCGGCGCGTGATAGCGCTATTATTTGAAACAAGCTCAACACCTCGGATCCGGCAGGATCGATACGCTCGCGGATTCTTCGCTTCGAAATGAGTTGTTATCTCGGAGTAGCGAGATTCATCGCGATCTCGCGCGAGTCCGTGTGAAATATATCGGCGATGAAAGAAAAGAGGAGAGAAAGGAACAGTATTAACAGGTACATCGAGTCGTTACACCGGTTTAATTTGGCAGAGCCATGTCAATGAGATTTTCAAGTTTCCTTAATTATGTCGCTACGAGATCTTGGCCGACCCTTCGTCCCGAGAAGCCAAACCATTTTGTTTTTCAATTTTTCTTTTCGTGTTCGTTCCTCTTCCGAATTAATTATTGTAGCCCCGTTGTGCGGTCGACGTTGCTTAGCAACGGACACGACCTCCCCTCCTTCTCTGTCCCTTTTACCGTCGTCTTTGGCTCCCGCCCTAAATTTGCCCTTGCCGCGCGCGGCTCGCTTGAGCGTACTCCGACTCCGGAAGCTTTATCAATCGTTACCAGCAGCCTATTTTTCAACGCTGTTTCATTTATCTCGGTTAACTTTTTCCCTCCGCTCTTTCGGTTCGCGTTGTTTTTCAAAAGTCTCTTCCCGAGCACCGTAGTGACCGATATCTGGGTCTCTTCGCAGATTATTTCACGGCGACAAATGAGAAATCCGCGGCGCTGGATTTCGAATCGACGAAACGAGAAGATCCGTTGCCCGAGAATTTTCATTTCAATACCCGTCGTCAAGGTCTAATTATTCCGACAGGGAACAGTTTTGTCGTAAAATATGTCGTTGTTCAAAAGTAGACCTCCAACTTTACTCGAAGCGTCGACGAATTATTAACTTGAACGTTATTTTATGAAATTTATGGTAATTTAGTTGAAAACGTGTTCAAAAGACACGCATACACGCAGCCATCCCTCTTTCTACTTCGTTCTCTCTGTCTTCGTATCTCTCCGCGTTATTACCTGCCTTATGAAAAAGTGCGGTTCCTTAACTTTGTCGGGGGACGGGGGGCGGCGGGTGAAGAGTTTCGAGGGTAGTCGGAGACGGGGCGAGAAGGTAGTCGAGTGGGTCCCGATGATAACGCCGAGCCAGTGAAACCGAACGCGCGAGTCTTCGAAAATAACGTTCGATCGTCGGTTTTCCTCTTAAACGTCGCCTAAAATTGGCTTGGCGAGGAATCGAACTCGCAACACCCATACTCACGTGTCCAGATGCATGGCTGTCGACGTCTCGCGGTCTTCCATTCAATTCTCGACGATATTCGCGAGCCTCTTCATCTTTCTCCAGAAATATGTCGCGCATCCCGATCTGTATTCATAGTCGGCTCGGCTGATATGAACAGTCGAATGGGACGGTACGATCCTCGCATTAAGCGACGCAGCGGAAGATAGGAAAAACGAGGATGAAAAAAGCGAGCGAATAATAAAAATCATCCCCATAATTCAGCGGAGGATGTGGGAGAGGGATGGGGTGGTCGGATGCCGTGGTAAGGAGGGCAGCTTCTTATCTGAGAGTCCCCCAAGCGAAGCTGACATTAGCGCTGCCTTGGCAGTTCTTTGCCCGCTACTTAGGCGCGTCTCTCTCTCTTCCTCTTTCTTCCTCTCTCCTTCTCTCTCTCTCTCTGTTCTCATCGCTTCTTTCTTGGCCCCACGCGTCCCTCTGCTCTCGCGATCCACTTTATCCCAAAGGAGTCTGAAAAGAGGCTTCATCCTGCATGGAAGGGTGCTCCTTGATACCCCCAATCTCAACCCCCGACCGCGGTTAAACGCAATAAATGATACACCCAAGAACGACTCGATAAATCACCAAGTATCTCGTAATTATATCGATTCAGAGTTCTGATCCGAGGATATCTTCATCTCGATGTACACACCGCGGTACCCGCTCATCCACAAGCCGTCGAGCAAAGTCTCGCGAACTTCGTACACGCGCGGCTTCTTTGTCCATAGCCTATTTTCGTCAACCATTGGTCGTCAACTCTGCGAACTGCACGTTCTCCCAGGAATAAACTCGCTTTTTTTCGACGAGGAATTTTAAAATGCAAAGAACACGGCTCAGCACAGTAACCAATATGAAAATTTTGTTCCGCTTCGACGGAAATCAATCATTTCACCTCGGGCACACGGATGAGACAAGGATACTTCCCTCTGCTTTTCTACGATTGACACGAACGAACCGAGACCCCAGGGGCTGGAAAAATGTGGAAAATGATCCGCATCTCTCGTCACGCGAGAATTTACGAAACTTTCGACAATGGAAAGCTCGGAACAAAAAAAAATAATAGCAACGGTGTCAAAATAGCAGTACGTCGGAGTGGAATCGATGAATTCGCGTCATGTATCATCGTATGGAATCCCTTGCGCAAGGAGAGCGAGGCGAGTGTAACAACGACCACACAACCATTTCGGAGTAAATAAATATTCCAGCTGTGTATTCCAATCCGTCCGTACTCTGCTTACATGCGGCAACGGTCAACGCCACTGGCCATTCGTCAGTTGAACTTTGACGTCAGCTGCCGCTTCACATCGGTACAAATGCGAATATTAGTACAATATATACTATCACGCGTAATCAGAGCAGTCTAAAGGCATATTATACGAATACGGTATCGTAAAGTACGGCTGCCATTTGTCTGCATCTAGGCAGCACGTGTAGGTACGTATTCGATGCGCGTCCATGCCGAAGAAACATACATCTATACGCGGCGTGCATATATCTCGATCCAGCTGAACGCGGCATACCGTTACGCACCGTCTCGGCGCAGACCTACTTAACATTTTTCCAAATTCTTTGTTTCGATTTTCCCGCCGCGATTCTAGTCGCGGGGCGATGATCGCGATCGTGCCTTGGACGATGTCGAGTGGATTCGATCGCGAATCACTCGTCTAACGAACCTCGAACACTAACTTCGATCGATCGGTCGTTGTTTTCCTCGTTCGATTATTTGTAGATGTGTTTTCTAATTCCACGACTTATCTCGTTCGTCGAAGCGTGATTCATCGGGGCCGATTAGGGCATGATAGCTCGATTATAATCGATCGGTAGGCCGACGTTGTACGTCGGATCGTGGCCGCAGTAATCTTCACCGCGGTTGCGGCGTCCTCGGAACGCGTTGAATTTCGAGAACTGAACGGATCCCTGTCTCCTCCTCCTCCTCCTCCTCCTTCGTTCCCTTTCGTCTACCGTATAGTCTTTCCTCATTGTGCCGTATAGTTTCTCTACACTCGCCCGATCGTTCGCCAGTTCGCTCGTTCACCAGCCCGACGGACCGCATTCTTCGTCGCGACGCGCATTGTTCTATCGTGGTGTGGTGGTGAGCCGACTCTCTTCTGCCTCTTCCTCCGTCGCTTATATTCTCGTAACAAGCTAACTATACGCATTTGACTTCTCATCCTCCCTTTTTCGACGCGCCTCGGTCTTTTTTACCGGCGAAAAACACCGAGGGTCGATTTATGGTTTTATGGTTGACCGGTTGCGGTTTTGTGCCTCGGATACGCTCCTCGTTTCACACCTACCCCAAAACGTCCGCACCACCGTGGATGCGAATCCAACGAAAACGCCTAACTCCTCGGATCCGTACGACCTTCTTCGATCCTCGGAATTACGAGCACCTACAACGCGATGCGACCTTGGTCGTAAACGCTCGCCAAAAATGACCTCCGATTCTGAAAAAGCTTCGGCTTCCTCTCCGCTCTTCTCGGCTAATCCCACGCTCGACCTTGCAGACGCCGCTGGAACTGTTTTTTTTCCAACGCTTGCCTTTTTATACCTGTCGCAGGTAATAAACCATGTACCCTCTACCTTACCAGTATTTTTGCGACCATCTTGTAACAATCCGGGACTGCTGCTTTACCGCGCGTCCCATAACGGTGCACGGTGCTTCGCCGCGTCGTTTCATTCAAGACTGAAATCAGACCTTGAGATCGTTGCATACTTCCGCACCCTTCGCGAGCCACGCTTACCCAAGAACTTCTCGAATTTGTACTCGCATTCCCAATCGTGTATTCTAGGTGGACTCCAGGTAATCGAAACGTTCGATCTTCGTCCCCGCCGAGTTAACTCGAGACGCGTTACGCGTATTCTCCCAAAAATCAATTTTTCACGGTTCTGAAGTAGACCAGTCTCATGGCTGGCCATACCCGTTGCAACCAAAGAAATCACTCCGAGGGGAAAAAAACTCCCTAATCTGACAGCCGGAGCTCTGAAGTTCTTGAAGTTGATTCATGAATGACGCGTAATTATTTATCTCCACTGTTATGTAACTCCAGAAAATCAAATCTGGGGTTTGAAGTACGCTCGAGGCGAGGAAGTAGCTTAGAACGACGGCGAATCTACCAACGGGTCCATAAATCTTGATTAATCACGCGGACTCTCTTATTTGATGATGGCCGTTTCTCGTTCCGTGGCTTGTTTGGCTCGTACGCGCGAAAAGCGGAGGCTGAACTCGCTTCCTCGGATCATCGGTTCTCGAATACAACTCGGGGTGAATTACAGAAATTTGTTGGCCTTGCCAGAAATGGTCGCGTCGCGGGAACAAGCCTTTCGTCGCTTTGAAGTCATCCGGGCGCCAAGCATCGTTCCTCTTTGA
This sequence comes from Arge pagana, assembly GCA_963969455.1. Lineage (NCBI taxonomy): Eukaryota > Metazoa > Arthropoda > Insecta > Hymenoptera > Argidae > Arge > Arge pagana. Next base: position 750,026 of record OZ018312.1, on the reverse strand, counting down.
GCAGCTACTAAAATTGTTTGATGCGGGTACACGCGAACGGTCCAACTCGTTCGGTGGGTTTTGTGGCCGCGAGAGACGGCGAGCGAGAGTAACGGAGATCGCGATCGTTCCGCGGTAGACCAAGAACGGAGAGGCGAGGGGGCCCACCGCGACACGAGGTGGTTCATCGGCGGGCAGACTCACGTGGTCAGGTCGTAAGGAAGAGGTGAATCGAGGTGGATGTTCTCTCTCGTCGCTTCCTTCGTTCCACATCCACGATTTCGCGAACGTCAGCGAGTGATTTCGATGCGTTTCCGATGCCGTGCCCGAATCATCCGTACGTCACGCGTCACGCGATTCCCACCCGAGGTTATCGATAATGGCGGTGTATACAACGACAATGATGGACAAAATCCGCGACGCGTGCTTTTCATCACGTTGGCAACGATGCGAGATTGCCAGCTAATTTCCCTACTCTACAACGCTACGCGCTGCGAGTAGACGACTGCGCGGAGGCCGACCTACGTCGGTTTCTTCTACTAGTGTGTTGTTCGTCGAGCGTCGGCCGATTCGCTCGCAATAAGAAGCCCAGAGAACTCGCTCTACGGACGTTCTTCGACAGGGGAGCAAACCTTCGGTGGAGACATGTCAAATCATAGCGTACAAATGCACCAGCGCGTCTTCAGGCATGTACCCAGCAGAGCTCTAGCTTACACCGCGTGTACCAAGTCTCGAACACGTGGTGGGATGCGCGTAGGCACTCGTGCCCGCCTATACAAACACAGGCGTGCACTACTTACGAACATCCACGCGCCGATGGATTAGAGAGTTATTTGAGTTTCGGAGGCGGCCATAACTCTCCGCGTGTCCTCTCTCGTTCCTCGCTGCCTCGCGCGCTGTCTCTCTTCCGTTCTCCTCGCGTCTCTCTCGGCCCGGCAGCTCGCGCCGTTGGAATATTTTAGCGTTGAGGGTGGATGGGATAGAGGTTGCCCGATGGTCTCGCGGGTGTATGGGGTGGGTGGTTGGGCGAGGTGGAGTGCGGTGGGTCCCGAACTGACAGCTGTTTCTCGGTGGGCCGGTCGGGCGGCGGGGCTAGACGCGCCCCTTCTATAATGGCTCCCTTCTTCCTTCCCCTACCAACATGGCTTCTCTATCCGGCCTCGAGAGGCCTTAGGGCGTTGCGTCACAGCCGTGACGTCACGACGCTCGTAGTCCCGTGGCCGCAAGGAACCTCGTGACGTTCACCCGGTTCTCCCACCCCGACGGCTCCTTCGCCCGTCTCTGTTGCGCCCGTGCCTACCTTCCGTCTCCCCGTCCTTTCCCAACCTACGCTATCGCCGCTGATGCCTGGTACCTCCGACCCGTTACGTCACGAAGCTCCACGGTAGCAACGTCACCGGCTGATACGTCACGAGCGTGACGCCAACCGCGAAACCCCCGTACGACTCGACTACCTCTGTGCGAACGGAGTAGTCTTCGGCTCTCTCGATTGCGGCCGACGCTAGGCCGAGCAGTAATCGTAAAACAAGAGTTTTACGAGCTTAAAGTAGCCGTGCTGAGAGGGGTTCTCTTTACGAGCGCGTAACCGGGCGTTTATGGCTCCGATTACGCGGTCTCGCGCGCGCGCGCCTCTTCGTAGACATTCCACGCGCTTATCTGCCCCACTCGCGATACCAACGATCACGCTCTTGTACGTATTTTGTCATAAATATACATCCACGAGTGCGAACCGCTTCTCTGCACCGTAAACATAAATGTCCCGTACAGGGTTGGAGCGTTCGTCTTCTACATCGCATCGTGCCTGCTCGCTCGATGCCTATGAGAACGTTCGCGGGTTCGCGTTGAAATCCTCGAGCCACGGGGTGGTAAACAAATCGTAAACTTCCCTCGAAGATCACTAACCTTACCCAATCGTTATCCTCGTCGCGCCTGCTGCTTTCCGCATCCACGTACGTGAAACGCTGGCGTGGAGTACGACCCAGCTATTCTTTCCTGCCCCTCGTCTCGCTTTCCGTCCCCGGCTGTTTCCTGCTTTCATTTTCACTCTCTCCGTTTGCCAATCTCGCGAACTTTCCCTACGATCTACCAGCTCCTCTCGCGTGCTCGCGTATGACGAGATTATCCCACGAGCCGTAACTCACGTCGCTTCCAGATAGGTCTGCGTGTGCCTCGCGTTTCTCAACCATTGTTTTCCAACGCGTATCTATCGTATTCCCAAAGAAATCGCTGATATACGCGACCGGTTAGATTCTTCTCTGAAAATCGGATGTAACGTTTTATCAGCTGCCCACGCGTGTATACGACTCGCATCGAAGTCACACGGCCGCTCTACCGACGCGCGTACCTTTTCAGCTGGGAAACTTGTAAATCTCGCGCGACTGCGAGGTAAGAGTGGTCGTGCAACATCGACGAAGATCGATCGGTCGCTGCGTTATCTTCCGAGTCCGTTCGTTTTCTCCGTTCGATCGCCGGTTATCGGAACGTGAAACAAATTGGACGGTCGGGAGTACGGTAATTCGCCACACCGTTGAAAATGAACCGATAAACGCGAGTTTTTAGTCGTGACCACTTCTCGTTTCGATCAGATATTTCACGGCCAACTATCGGTTGATCGAATCATCGTACTCCTATTTGTCAGGCGACAGATTCTCGTACGCACGCCGAGCAATCGATCCGACCACGAGGCGTGTGCAGAAGTAACGGCAAGGCGGTCGGGAGGGGCGGCGAAGGGGTGACGAACAACTTGCCATAATTTTACGGCTACTATTTTCGGCTGGTAGCAATTTTACAAGCTATAACTTCTTTCGATCAATGGACCGAGAGGCGCGTGCGCTCGGAGCCAAGGAACGGCCGAGCGGCGAGACCTGGCGTTTGTTCTTGTTCCACGAGCGAAGCGGTTCCGGCGAATACCGCCAGATGTCGGTAACGGTTTACGACCCTTGTAACGACTCCGACAAGCGACGAGTAGAACAGCACTCGGGCCATGAATGGTTTTATCGCTCATTTGTTCGTTGAATGAACTCGCCACCTACGCGCGGGACCCGGGACAGGATTTGCCTATCCCGAAGCCACTTGCCCGATCGGACAGCCGTCACGCGTGATCGTTCCTCGAGGCCACGTATCCGATATCGGATGCGAAGCGATAACCGTTATCGGCCTACTCCGTCGGAAAGATCGATTCGCGATCTCGCGATGCGGAGATGAATCGAGAAGGGCGGAGGTGCGACGCGAGGTGGAACGAGGGCGGCCAAGAGACTAAGTAGGCGAGTAATTCGGAAGGAATACGGGTCGGGGGTAAAAAGGAAAGTTGCGAAATAAATAGCATTATCGTGGCGCGAGGAATAATTCCAAGTCCGTTTGGTTGCGGCGAGCAACGCGGCGGCGTATTAGAGCCCCGTGTCTTTGGACGGCTCGGCTGATTTATTCGAGTTAATTCCAATTCCATTGGAGCCCGCGCACGGTGTGCGTGGCGTCGGGTGGGTTGCCGGGTGCCAGTGGGGTAGGTGGAGTGGATATTCTTATGCAATTTGCCAGAAAGGTTCAAGAACCCTGGAGATCCCGCAATTTATCTTGCCTTATGTTACTCCGAGCCAAGGCAACGGAAGATAGATGGCGTCACTGGCTCCAACCCCTCCGGCCGCCGCTGACTACCCTGCGACCACCCCACACCCGAGCCAATGAGGAACGACCGGTGGTGGCCATCTTGGATGGAGAGTTATTGAACGAAAAAGATGAGTAAGAAACTTGTTACGGGGGTTCGTTCTTGCCTGCCTACCCGCGTTTGTTCCCCGAGGTAGATAACCGTCGTGTACGTACAACGAGCAGCGTTGCTGGTGTTGGACCCCGAAGATGGGAAACGATGACGTCGCGATGGGGCCAAGGTTAGAAGTAGTCGCGATGTTAGCGGCGGTCTTCGCGGCGTTGATGCTGGCAGTTGGGGGGACGATCGTGGCCGTTGTGGTGGTGCTCGTCGACGTTTCGGTGGTACGGACGAGCATGGTAGTGGTGATGCCAGTCGTGGTGGTGACAGCAGAGCCGCGAGCATGGCTCTTCTGTGGCTGTACTCGTGCGTGGGAAGTGTAAAAGTGTTGCCGAGCGAGGGTTGGCGGGGAGACGGGGGAGGGAGAGGGAATCGGAAGCGAGGAGTTGCCGACGGTAGGAGGAGAGTGGTGGCGCTATATTGATCAATTGCTACTCCGTGTTTTGCACTACTTTCGAGCGATAAAATACAACGCGGCTGGCGGTACGCCGCCGCAACGAGAGCCACCCTGCCGCGAGGGTAGAAATGAGTCTAATTACGAAACAATTAGGCTCGCGGGATACCGGAAGAAACGAAAGGCGCTTCTGGGAGGACGGACACGCGGGTCACACCGATGATCTTACGAGTTGAATTAACGGAGCGACGGGATCACGTCTTCGATCGATGTTCACGGTTTGCCGACGACCACTATTCGGCTACCCGAATGCTCGCGTCGCGACCGCGGCGCGGTTCGGGTAAGCGGAAATCGTAGATCCACGAGACTCGATCTGTTCGGTGTATTCGGTGAACTCGTGTAGGAGAAAAATTATCGCGCCAAACGAATACGTCGACTTGATTTTTCGACCGAAACTGAGCGACTCTTCCGCAATTTCCGTAAATATCCACGACGACGGCGACTCTCTGGCGAGTCGCCACTATTTTGGTGAACGTAAAATGAAATGCGATCGAATCTAAATTCCTCGGCAGTCGGGAGCTAACGAGTCGAAGTTTTCGACGATGCGCGGTCGAAAAGCTTCGGTGAGTAGTAGGTAAGAGAAATGATACGTGAACGACATTACGATCCGAATCGTTATTTCACGTATGCGGATGTGCCTGAGATCTCTCGGAGTTTCATGTCCCACGTATCCGACAGTTTGTTCGTGAATAGATGTGTTCGAAATTAAGCCCATTTGGAGGCTAGGGTGGTAGTCGCGACGGCCTGCTGCTTACGACCGATCAGCGTGGTCAACGGTAAACGATAGAAAGCGAGCATCTTATTTCAAATCGCGTCCCTCGAACGTATCGAGCCCACAAAGAACTCACTTAGATTCGTCGCACCTCTGCAGCTCGAACAATTTTGTTTCGTCCAGTGTTGTTGACCCGCAAAGCCGAACCTCGTTGGAACACGCACCGCAGACCTACTACCTCGGGCAATACGCGAGCTTCTTCGAAACAATCTGGCCTGGACCACTCTATAAATCGTCATGGATCCGTGCGGTTGTATCGCGAACGAACACGCGCCGACGGGAGCTCACCTACATTCGTGGCCTCCAATTTCTAGACCTTCGAATCTGACCGGATGATCGGGAACGTGTTCCTCGCCGATCCTCGGCGCACCGGGCAAAATGCTCGTCAACTATGCGGATCGAATCGAAACGTCGAACAATTCTTCAGCAACGCGGAATCGCGTTGCGAAATATGTACCTTTCGCCGATTCTGACCCACGATCTGGCGTCCGAGCGAAAAGTGGAATTTCTTAACCGGGTCTCGCGGCTGGACGCTTCGGCGCGGGCGAACGTGCGACTCTGATGTCCGAGTACCGTAGCGCAGTGATCAATTGCTGTTGAGAAAACGTTTGAGAATTTGTGTCCTCGGAGAACGCGCGATTAATAATCCGTGCGTTGCTCGACGTTCCCTCCCGGCGACCGTGGTTTCCCTTCCCGATGACGTATCAAAGGTACGTCCATCAATGCCACGTTTGCCCCGCCTGAATGAAAATTTTTTTTTTGTCGATATGGAATTCATCGTTGAACGGGTCGGAAATTTTGAGAACGCGTCGCCGATCTAACGCAAAATTTCGAATCTGCGAGATGTCCCTCGTAACGATATAGATCCTGCGGGTGTATGGAATTTGAAACGATTTTCTCGATCATCCGGAAGAACTCGGGCACGGGTCCGAAACGGGATACAGGGACCGAGAGAGAGGAAGCGAAAGCCTACGCGATGTAAGCTTTTCGTACTTTTAATTTTAACGGGAACGTGGGCAGCGTCCGCGGGTGGCCATAGGTGGTCATGGGTGGTCAACTCGGAGTGGTACACGCGGCTGGAAACTCTCGCATGCCCTCGGTGTCCGTGGTTTATGGGCGCGTGCGCTGCCCGGTACAATGGTATTGGTTACGCGGCGCTCGTACGTATATGACCCGCGGTCCGTGTGCGCGATTGCCGTGCGTGCCAAGCCTGGCAATGCGTTAATTAGCTACTACCGCGAGAGAATCTCACCGGTACCCGTGATACCTGTCAACTACCAACGAACTCGAAGCAGCGGTATCAGTCCGCTCAAATTTCACTTCCCGCAAATTGACGCGAAACAAGGTGAAAAAACCGACCACCGAGTATCAGCTACGATCCGTCGCGTCGGTAGCCCATGGAGCTTTTTTTATTTTCTTCGTCGACAGTGAACTACGAGTGCGCGCTACGTTGATGGCAGAATCACGTTTGCCTTTCGTCGAATGCTCGTTCAAAATCATCCACCCGCTGATGTTCAACGGCAGTTATTCGTCCAGCCGCAACATTCGTCGCGATTTCTCCTATCAAGAACGTTCCATCGCGTCGTTCGAAGATGAAATTCCCCGCCAAAACGAACGGCGCGTCGGAAAGTTTCGGCCTTTCTCCGCCAGCGGGCGACGTAGTCGTCGCGGCGGCAACGCCATCTGTGAGTTACCGCGGGAAGCTCGTCGTCGGCACCACGTGCGTCGTTTCCCCACCCGGAATCGACGTCACTCCGCGACGGTGGGGGCCGTCCGGGACGTCGCGCGGTGGGGATCGCGGCGAAAAGCCGGCACCGTTCGACGCGGGGCCACGCGAGGGGGGCACCCACGCCTGCCACGGCGCAGAATCCCATCGATCATTTTGCTGTTTCCCCGTGTTTCACGCCCGCGTGTTCCACCGTGTCGGTGTTCTATATTACGTTGAAGTCGCGGCGCGTCGTCGTCGCCGGTAACGTTGTATGCATCAACCCCCTTCGCGGTCCCCGCCGCGTCGTTGCGCCTCCCGCCTTCCGATGTTCCCCCATCGCTACGTCGTGACGGGACGGCGGGCAATGCCGACCATCACGAGGCCTATACCTTCCTGCCGTTATATTTATGCGAGCGCTCGCGACGGAGGAGGTTTATGGCGTGTCTCTATACTCTCTCCGTAATACACCTCGCACCTGATTTCGCCGGGTCCAAGTATCTTACGTCGGAACGAACCGATCGCGTTCGACGACGCACGACGGCCGGGTAAACGATCGCGGGCACGCGCGTCTCCTCCTCGTCGCGATCCGATCGAGGATACTTCCGAAACGTTTTCGCGCTACTCGCTCCGCGGTCAACGGCAACGACTTTTTTCCCCCGCATCCGCGACAAGAATCATCGCGACTGCTACGGCGAACCGGGCATGCACCGATGTGGAAGAGAAGAAGCCGCGCGTGACAACGGAACGCGATGCCACGTGCCAAAGTGCAGCCAATAAGTGCGCGAGTGTGTCGGCTTCGCTCGGCCAATAGGATTACGCTATGCTGGACCAAGTTTGGATGCAGGCGATAATGAAGTGCCCGGAATCCGGGGAATCCACTGTTGCGCGGTGATCGACGACACCGACGACCGTATCCGAAATCGACAACCCGGTTGGTTTGGCCTATCTTTTGTCCGCCGCTCCGATCTTTGAATCTTGCCTCCTCACCATCTCCCACCGACAACGAATGTGTTGTAACGTTTCGGCTTCAAAAAGGCCCGTTCGTCGCGTAGACTCGTTAGCATTCGACGATCTGACAGGAATTCGGTGTCGCGAATCCAGCGAGAGGTTCGTGTTTCGATCGTGATTCGCGAGTGTCCATCCGTTCCTTCGTCCGCGAATTCATCCGCACTCGTTTACGTGCCCTACCAACGCGTATCACTCGCGGATCTCCGTCGAGTGAGATAACTGTATGGATATTTTTCGGGAACCTTCGTTCTTCGAAGACGCTCGGGTCGGAGATGAAAATCGTCGAAAGACTAGACCGCGGGCAGGTAGTAAAATTGTGAGACAAAGCGATGCGGGTACGAAAAAAAAGTATTCCCGCTCACGAGCGCAATTCTCTACCATTCGAATCGAGAAAATTGATCGATTTCGAATACCGGACCGAACGGTGTTCTCATCGTTGGTGCAAGGGTATTTTCGAAACAATCAAGCTACCCTCGCTATCTACGCGCGGAACGCAATTTGACATTTGACATCCACGCGGAAGCTTTCCGAAATATTTGACCTATGTTCGGAATAGTATTTCAAGAACTATATGACTCGCGATCGCGCTACCAGATTTCGACCGCGAGGTTGTCGGTAGACGAGGTTAATTGGTATCGCTCGAGACACAGACGTCGCCGGTCATCGTTTGCGCGTAACGTATCGAGATATTATAGCGTCCCGGTTGTCGGCGACAGAATTACCTGTCAGAGTCGTGTTAATCGATAATTGATATCCCCACGGTCGCATGCACGGATCCGTTATCCGCTATCCCAGTCGCCCCTGCTCCTCGTGTAACGGATGGTTATTTATTGTTTCAGGTAAGTGACGTCGGGAGGCTCGAGGGTGTATTCGACACCCGTTCGTTTGCCAGTCGGGATTTGTTACCTCGGTACGAAGTCTTGCGATGCATCGTTGAAGGGCGAGAGAGCGAGAGTGAGGTAACTAGCGCGTAATGAACCGTGTGATGCGCGATCGGGACAAATGTGGCGCGACAGAGACTTGCATGGGATTAGATCGTACGGGGATGCCGGTTATTCCTGCCGCAGAGGTTCGTGTAATATATCAACGCAGGGGTGGTCAATTCTTCGCGGTAGAACCGAGAAAGAGATGAAACGTATCGGGGCAGGGGTGCGGGGGGAGGGGAGGGGAGGGGAGGAGGGGAGGACACGAAACGGGTGTACAGGTGCAAACGAGTTCGAAGCAGCGCGCGGTTATTAGCGATCCCGGCGGGAGGGACGGAGGTTCCTTGCGCGAGCGACAGAGGAGGATCCCTACGCGAGCGGGTTGGGAAGAAAGAATGTCGAGACGAGCCTCGGAGCGGTGAAACAGCAGACGAAAAGAGAAATAGAGAAGGACAGACGGACGGAGAACGCGAGATGAGAGTGGACCGAAGTGTGGTGGAAGAGGAATCATACGGAGGTCGAGCGAGCCTTCGTTCCATGGCGCGTCGCGGAGTTGGCGGCGGTAGTGCTACGGGGTCCTTGTTCCTCGTCTCGTTTTCTCGTACGACCTTCTCCATCTCCTTCGCTCGCTTCCCACCTCCTCCGCTTCGCGGTACCTCTCAGCTCGTGGCTCTCGTCAACGGCTGGACGAAGCCGGACCACACACCGACGGCTCGTAATACACGCGGTGAGATTAAATGCTTCATTAACGTGATTAAGGCAAAAACCATGCCGAGTAACGAGACGCTGTGAATCATCCGCAGGCGTGTTCCCAACTCCCATGAAACTTTTCCTTGTACGATGAAAACTTCAGGTCGTTTTTTTGTCTTGCCTCGTCCTTCGCGTTCTTCTCCTCGTCCAACGAACGCGACTCCCTATTTCTCCGCACTCGTACACAAAGATCCGCCGAGGAATCCGCGATGCGATGCGTCCTGCTCCCCTCCGCGAAGTGCCTATATCCGCGATTTCTCGTAAACGGTTCGACTATCCGAATCGTCGAGATATCGAGTCGCGTTGTTCCGATCGGTACGGCGAGAACGGATCTGGGTAACGGATTGTGATACGAGTATCGTAGTCGGCGGAGGCCGCGGTGAAAAGAAGGGACGAGGTCTCCGGGGCACACGAGCGTATTCCCCGCGATAGTCCGCGTCGTCGAGGAGTCTTTGGGCATATACCTATGTATACGTGAATGGAGCGAAGCAGCAGCAGCAGCAGCGAGCGGAGGCCTCGCCGTATCCTCCGCGACGATAAGTGATCCCGAGCCGAGGCTTCGGTATCTTTGCCCTCGCGTCTTAAAAAGAATTCGAAACGGTGGACATCTGCGTCCAGAGCTTAAACTGAAACCGGACGCTCCTTGAGCGCGCCGCACCGCGGCGTCCCGAGTCGCGATAGAACTGCCAACGCCTCCCCATACAAATGTCCCACCGATCGCGAACAAACCGCACTTCGGGGATCGAGAGAACCTGGGAACTCGATACTATTCCTGAATTCATTCCTTCCCCCGACAGCCTCTCGCGCAACGTACGATTCCTTCCTCCCGCTACCTTCCCGCGCGCTATCATCGCTCATCGCGATGCATTCCGCGACCAGGTACCTACTCCCCCGTTCGTCATCCGACATCGATCGAAAGACCTCTGATCCGATTCTCCCGCATTTTCCCGCCCGCGATTCGACCCGATCATCCCGAACTTACGGTAGAAGAAAAAACGGGACAACTCCGGAGGGACGATTCGAGATCTGGTCGCGTCGAAATTTCTCGCTCGTCCGCGCTCTCGAATTCCTCGTGAGAACGGATCTCTCCGGTCTACTACCGTTCGAATAATAACGTTTCCAGAATGTGGAACGTTTCGCGTGGAAGGGAACCACTCGACCTTTGCTCCCGGCCGAGTTTGGGAACGGCTCGTCACCTCTCGTTCCGCATTCGCGGATGTTGCCCGCGACAGATATACGACGGCAGGATAGGACAACCTGAGTTATTGGAGTCCGCGTCGCGGCCGAGACGGTGAAAAAAATGAGTCTGGCGATGCGAAAAGTCGCGCGGGTTTCTAGGATAGGGTATCTGATCCCGGCTCACGTACGTTGTGCTAGGCGTGCGCGTACCTCTGTGTGTACGTACGGTTGGTAGAAAAGGGCGGCGAAACAACGTGCAAGGTGCCGGAGTTGACGCAAAGTGCAGGCAGATGCGATCGGCGATTACGCACTCGCGGTGTTAGCCCATATAAACTCGGACACCATGCGTCTTCCCGCGTGACATCGCGAGGCAACTGCTAATCGTGCGACAATCTTTGCCTCCGCGGACCGGAGAACCAACTCACGAGTCGAACCGCGGCGAAGAGATGAGCGGAGAGCGTGGTCGCGGGATGGCCGTGCGCAGAGGAAAGGCGAGAAGAGGCGAGAAGAGGCGAGGACTGTCCGGCTTCCTCCTGATATCTCCGCTTTCGAACAAACGACAATCGTATAATTAGGTGTCCGATCGAACATCGCGAACAAACGCCACGCGCGATAGCCTCGACAACGGTAAAACGCCCCGCAGCCACGACTAAACACCGACGTACGAACAATTTTCCGGTCAACTTCATTTTTTTTCCTCCGACCAATTTTTGCGAAAGCTCCGCGTCGCCAAGTCTCGACGACTTCTCGACGCCGAGTCGCGCGCGACTTGCCACTCGCGAAGGATTCTTTGCAATCGTCCGACCGAAAACTCGCGTTCCCGGCTGTTCTTTTCCCGCATCCCCGAGTCGAACATTCCTCGGTGAAAATCGTCGGATAGAAATAGGTAGGTAGACCCGTGCTGCGGTGGGGTAAACGCGAGGCGTACGAGGAACGCGGAGCGCGCACAGATACGTATCGAGACTATGCTTCCATACGTTAGCCACGCGCAGCAAACCTGTAATTTACCCCCGAGCGGCCGCCTTCCTACCTTCCCACCCCAACAATCATTATAATTATTGTCTCCCCTCGAATGTACTCTAGTAATTGCCTGCTTCGCGCGTATTCGTCGTGTCTGCCACTTTTTCACCCTCGTAGTTTTCCCTTTCTTTCCCGAACATTTCAACGTTTGCTTTCACCGCTATGCTTATCTTTCGAACACATTCTCCGTACCGCGGCATTATTTTCTCAAGTATTTTTCGCTGTCTCTCGACTTTTCCTCGTACTTCTGACATCCCCGAATCGTGAATGCTGTTCCGAACGTTTTTCCGATCGGTTTCCTCGTCTGTTTTTCTCTACCTTCCGCGACGATAAACATTTAAACGCTGGCCTCGTTGCCATTTTTATTCTGCTCCCCGGTTTATTCCGCGATGCCGTTTTGCAACGGCCAATGAATATATCGTCGACAAAATTCGCGTCTACATCGCGCGATAAAAAAAACGACGCCTCTTCGTACCGCTCACCTCGGCGATATGTTTATTTTCGCCAATCAATTACGACGTTCGATGTATCCATTCTCACAGTCGGTAGTCGATACGAGTGGAATAGAGTACGTTGCCAGTCCGCGATAATTTATGGACTTTTGGTCACGTGAGAGCGACACTCTGCCCGATGTTTTCCAAAATTCAAAACCGGACGATTATTTATGTTTACGCAGTTTCTGCTTATCTTATTCCGTCTTTCCGTTCCGTTCGTTCACACGCGCGAGAGATACGCGTCGGTTTCGCACGGGGAATCGTAACTCCTCTGCATTACCCGAAGAGGATGAAATCGAAGGAAAAAACTCGATGGCGAGTCAACGAGGAGAAAAAAAAACTACCTACGATACGCATCGCTGTAATTAATTTGAATATTCCTACGAGTCCCACTTAATTCCATCGAATAAATTAAAGCGACGCCCGTTAGCTTTCATTTTATTCCGTCGTATTCTTGGTTCCGCGTATTTTTTTATCACCATACTAGTTCCCACAATTCTTGAATTTGCCAAAACGCTACTATCATCGTGGTTGCTGATTGTCTCCGTGTTTACACCACTATCACCTCCTTATCCGGGCCTCTATTATTTCCGCTTCCCTCACCCATGGAAAGGTCTAGCGTACTAAGGCTGAAAAAATCTCTCACTCCCAACGAATCGTCCCAAATAATTCTACGGACGCGACGCGAAATTTGTTTAAATCAGTGAAAAAAAAAACGATCGTTCGATTCGGCATTCTTCGACATTTTAAACGGCATTTTTCGATGAAACATTTATCGCCACGAGAGAAGGATCAATAATTCACTCGCGTAGATCCGTTCGATGGGGAATAAATCATTTCCACCTCCGTGGATCGCTCCGTCGCCGTGGTCCCCGTGAAAATCGAATGATACGCGAGGTGCGACGAAGACACAAATAAATTGCCCGACGCGTAGAAGTTGGAGGATGTTTCGAGTTCGAAGATTTTTAATTAATTCGATGCGAACGTCAGCGTTGACATTTCCGGTGGCTTTACGCCCGTTTTTATTTATTTTTTCATTTTTTTCACTGAAACTCCGAACGCTGACTTCACCGTTCGCGCGTGCACAGACTCGTCGCGCTGTACCGAATGCAAATTTTTGCTAAATTGATTAGCGTCTCCGACCGGGAAGTCCTTTCGAACCGAATAATATTATATTTAAAAAAAAAGTGCCCCGTGGACTTGCGTCGTCTACGGCGATGGAGTCTCGGTTGCGTGTCGTCGTACGCGGTGGCAAGAGAGAGAAAAAGAGAGACCGAGAGAGAGAGAGAGAGAGAGACAGAGAGAGCTTCGGAATATATTTAAAAACGACCTCCGCGTCGTCGTGTGTTCGTTAACTGAAAGTTGTACGTGTAAACGAAACCGGTCGGCGATTGTGTAGCCCGAATGTGTCGTACATTCGCCAGAGGTTCGACGTGACATCCGATTTTTCCCGATGATTTCTCGGCTAGGGTAGCTGAGAACGTTTACCGGCACGCACATCATTCCAACGGTGTCGAAAGCTGATTTGAATAAACAGGGACCTCGCTCGGCGGTGCGCGGTGGTCTTCGTTTCCTTCTCTCCGCGGCTTCCGAAACTTCGAGGGGGAAAAAACGAACTCGTTTTTCATAGCACGGTATGGAATTCCCGGAAAATAGGGAAAAAAATGCAGAGCAAATATTCATCTTCGAAATATCCGATGTGAGAAAATGAACGATTTGATACTGGCACCAGCTTCTTCAATTGCGGAAACGGTTCGCCTTAGGTACTGTTTGGGAGATTTTAACAACAGGGAGGTCGGTCGGACGGTTCTATGTTTTTCGCGACCACGCGAAATAACGTGTTTTCCCCGGAATTCAACCTTCGTTATAGACGACCTCCGACCCAGAGCTCGGAATTTCGTCACGGCCTAAAAGTGTCGCAGCTAACGTGACCGGTGTAACGAAGTAGGTGCGACCCGACCTCGCCAAAAGACGTGAAATTCAGTCGAGTCCTATATCTCGGCCCGCATTTTTTTTCTCACGCGGAAAGAAATCTTTGCGAGTTCAAACGAAGCGCGAATTTGGGCGATCGTCTGTATTTGAATGGTCGCATTGCCTTAAATCGAGAAAATATGATCGCGAGATGATTATGGATGTTCTGCTAAAAGATTGCTCACCTACGCATGCGACGTTTCATGAGATTGGGATGAATAGTTGAATAAATAAGGCTTCAGATTTTTGTCACTATTTTCCATCGAGATATCGTAATTCTTTGTCATGTCCCACGAGACGACACACGTGATTTTATTACTGAACTTTTCAGCAAGAACCTTCCGAAACGTTCTGAAAATTTTGACAGATTTTTTTTTTAAATAAATTTTATCGAATCCTCTAGATTTCCCCACCTGTCCCCATCGTCGGATATCCTGTACCGCATTTTTTCATTTTTTTTTTCATGAAAATCGTAATTCGTCAAACATAAATATGATCGAACAAGACTCGTTCTCAGATGTCGTTTGGTGGCTCGTATCTTTTACTACTCATGCAGTTGAGAAATATTCCAACGACGGAAGTTATATTCCCCGTTGGGCGTGCCGCGTTTCATTACTTATTCTCGCTGACCTGTATCGTTGAAGCTATTTTTCAGACGAACATTCTACGCGTGACATTTGGCGCTGTGGTTTCGTTATTTCGCAAAATATCATCGCGCGAGCAAGAAGCGTTTTATTTTGATTCTCCGAAGGATTTTCTTCCAAAAAAATTGTACGCCACTCTAATGTCCGAGGCACGGTAATGGAAAAAATCGTGACGTTGATACCGGTGCTAATTTTTTTTCGGCAACGTTGACACGAATGCCGAGTGTTTTACGATCGATTAAAACGTGAAGAAATTCGAGGGAGAAATAAACGAGGAAATGCCGAATGCGCGGTGTGTGATCAAACATCCATGAGAACGTAACGTTTGATGTTCTATCGGCAAGGTGATTCGAGTCGTTTGATCGTTGAATCCATAAAAGACGAATAATTTTTGGATAGTTTGATCGGGCATTAATCGGGCATCGCGTCGCTCGTTCGTTGCTCGACGAAATGATAATTCGTTATACCGAAAAAGGGCGCATAGTAGGTACAGGTAGTAGGTTCGTGCGTCGACCACCTGCGGGTAGAAGTCGGTAGCGTCACAACGCCGCCGCCGTCGCCGTCGCAGGTATACGAGTTACTGCCGCAAATCACGCGATACGTAATTGCTACAGGCTCTACGCGATTTCGTGTAGAACTTGTAACGATTGGTCTGTAAAAATCCATGCAAGCATCGATCGCATCGCGTAAACGCGCACCGTTATCAATCGAGGAGACGCGAGATGAGAGGATTCGAGATCGAGGGAGACGGCTAACCGGGGTGAGAATCCGTAAAAGAGCAATCCGCGCGATACGCTTAACGAAACGCGCGTCAATTTTCAGCACCGTTGATCGAGATGCCGCGAGCACTTGTCGGAATCACTTTCGACTTG
The DNA here is from genome assembly GCA_963969455.1 of Arge pagana. Taxonomy (NCBI): domain Eukaryota; kingdom Metazoa; phylum Arthropoda; class Insecta; order Hymenoptera; family Argidae; genus Arge; species Arge pagana. The sequence goes on along the minus strand of OZ018312.1, from coordinate 734,492 downwards.
TTCTAACCGAATTACCTACGCGTGCTTTTTTTTAAGCGTATTTCAGTACGCGACTCAAACTTGCTACTGTCCGAATACCACTTCCCAGGAATAGTCGATGGAAGTAAAAGCAATACGAGCTGCGATGATTTTCCGATAGATTTTGCACCGATGCGTCTCGCGACGTGTTTCGTCTTGCTGTGGAAATTATTTTTGCACGTATGTTGCGTAATTTTCTCCGCATTATTTCCATCACGGATTGCGATTCGTTGGGAGGGTAGTTCGATACCCGCGTTGCAGCCCCCCGAAGACGTTCTTTGTTTCCTCCGTAATTACACGTCTGCACGACGACGCGAGCAAAGAGAACGCTAAAAAATACAACGTCCACATCGATAATATCGAAGTGGGGTACGAAAGTTAACGTATGCGTGCATAATCCACCTGCTTCTTCCTTATCGCGATCGTCAGCCGTCTCGAAGTATCGTAGGACCTGAGAAGTATTATTTCTTACCACGATTCATCCGACTTTCATTCGGATCGATATTCCAAAAATTTCTTTCCGAAGCTCGATAAAAGTATCCACAGATCGATCGTATATCGCACCGCGTTACGGTCTCTGTGAAATTCGGTGTTATCAGGCCAGTTGGCCGTCGGAGCAATCCTTCAAGACCTCGTATCGGGCAATCAAATACCGCGAGAAGCCACACTTCTCACGGATGCCTCGGCATGTTTTCGTTTTTGGAACGCGCGTACCAGAGCTGGACCAAGCATTCCAAGAACCGGCACAGTAGGCTCGCATGTGTACAAATGTAACGCGTGATTTTTTGTCAACGGTGCGCTGTCGCGCGCATGCGCGAGATTCCGTGATTGGCTTTCGTCAACGCAGCCCCCGAAACATGCTCCTTGGTAATTTCTTCGCGCAACTCCTTCTTCGGTCTCGTCTAGTCTTCCGCATCGTACCGAGTTGCTTGCTCCGTTATCGCTATCAGTGAATTCATTACTGTCGGTTTATTGTAATCGAATATAATCGGGTCTCGTTCGAATAGCCCTCGACGCGGATTCGTCGCGTGGGATAAAATCGTGCCGATTAATCGTAAGATCGTTATGGTGCCGCTTCTTCGGCTCTTCAGTTTCTCCGGCAACGGCGAACGGCGAGGTTGAGGGTGTTGCAACGTCTGCGGGTAAGTCGGGGTGACATAAAGCGTGCGGGACACGAAGTACTCGTAAACTCGGGAAACACTACGAGGTACACGCGACAGTTTGAGGTCGGCTTGTTCTCCGAAGCTTGCGAGGTCGCCGTATCCGGACGTTGCGGTCGAAAGCGTTACGAGTCGAAGCTCCTCGTGGTCACCGAAGTTCGAAGGTGGACGCCGATGTTCGGACAAGCTGCTGTCGTCCGAACGGACAACCGAAATCAGCGAAATTCAATGTTGTTCCGAGCACGAGCAGCGTGCTTTTCCTATACAATTACGAGAAATGTCGCGAGAAGAAGAGTTGAAATTGTCATCGAAAAAAATCACCAGTTCGCTCGGAAACAACGATTTCTCCTTTCGGGAAAAAGGATTCGCGATCAAACGTTCCTCGGAGAAGATCGTAAAATGGACGAACGAGATTTTCGCAAACGACGAATCATACTTTCTTCGTATATTTTCGGATACCGTTACCGGCCAAGGGGGACCTTGGCGATGGGAAAGCATTGCACGTTTCTCTCCAAATATATCGCATCCCGCGTCGACATGTTTTTCTAACTTCGCGACGTATTTCCCGAGTTGTCGTTTCTTTCTTTTTTCGTCTCCACGCACGCCTATCTTATCCAGAACATCCATAGTTACGGTGATATTATACAGTTTTAAGCTGTAACGAAGCGCGACTGGGAACTTACATGGGGATAACGAGTAAGCGTTGATGGATCGTTGGAAAATTCAGTTACGTATATAACGTCGGTGATAACGAGCGATAAATGTCTCCTCGTCAAAGCCCGAGCGACACGCTTCCAAGCTGGTTGGAATCCCGCTCGATTCGAAGACCGTAAAACCGCGTCTCCCGAACGCAAATGAACTCGCGTGTCCATTACGCGTGCCCGATTCCGGCCGCTTGTAATTCGCTCGTGATCCGAACAATGCCGCTGATTGTTTTACGCCACGTTCCTCGCAGCTTGTAAAACAGTGCATAATACTCCGTGGTAGCCATCGTCGTTAATATATGATAATGACGGCTTGTATCACTCCGAGAACGCCCATACCTACGGAACTCTCGTGCTACGTGATATAGAAAGTAATAAATAAACGTGAAAATGTACGAATCGCGTCGCGGAACGGGACAGTGCTCGAGCTTAACCTTGACTTTCGCTGCGACGCATCGAACGTTCGGACAAACCAACTTTCCGAGAGAATTACGTCGGCGTCGCCTCTTTTTTTGAAAGCGTTTTGCAACCACTCCGATAACAAGCGTGCGCGAACACGAATACGCGGCGTTTCTTCGCGTGACCGCTAGAGAAACTCTTTTGAGGCAGCTGGACGGCCTATTCGACCCAAAAGCTCGAAATGAGCTTTTTTGCCTGGTGATGGGAAGGAAAAAAAACGAGAGAAATTCTTAAAAGTCATTTTGGTTCATATTTTGTACGAAACTCGTGAATGAGTTCTCGGTTGGCTGGTTCGTTCCGTTTGCGGAGAGCTTCTTGACTGCTTCGAGCAGGATTGGTCGTTCGTCTGACAGTTGACGGATGACGAGGCGGTGTTCGGTCTTAATGCTCGACGCCCTCGGCATAGGATTAGCTGGCGGTTCCATCCTGAATTTACCCGAAACTTCCATACCTCGATCGGAGGCTCGCCAACTCTTTTTCAACAAAGTTTCCTCGACAATGGACTCGACGCAATCGTTTTGCGTTTTTACCAAATTTGGTCGATCGATTCGCCAAAGCTACCCATCGACGCGGAGACGATCGTAGATTTTGCGTGCAATGCAACGTTAAAATTTGCATTATCTCGCTCGTTCGTCCATCCGCCTGGAAACCTCTCAATTTATCCGTCTACCTCGAGATGAGATTATTCGAGTATGGAAAAAACTCGTCGGACGATAAACGAGACTTTTTTTCCGTTCCCACAGGTTCTCGTTCGCTGAGTTGAGAATCCTAACCTTTTTTCCAAATTACGCGTCCGTACATCAAAAGCGGATCCGACAAACGAATACGTCCGACGAAGCCGAACTTATGCAAATCGTTGTTAATTGAATTTAACTTTTCATTAATATGCTTCAATTTACATGAGATACGGCCGCTGATTTGGGTTATTTTCGTTTCAACGAGCGCCGCTCCGCGATACTCTTTCCTACGGTGAACTTCAATCCCGATCATGGCGCATCCGTAATTACTTTAACGCAGTTTTACCCAATTACTTCGACATTTCTTTCGAAACGAGCATTCGAAAGGTCAGACCAACGAGATTGGATGAAAAACACGCCGCGATAAAAATTTCCGTGAAATCATCATATAACAAATACGTAAACGAGCCGCCGTGTAATACTGTCCGGTAAAAAAGAGCTCTCATCTACGAGACAGCGTTGACAATTGTACCTACGCGAAATCTCGATGGCTGAAAATTTTCTTTCTCTATTTTTTTCGAGGTGATACTTTCGGTTGTTTTAGAAAGCCATTAAAAATAATACGAACGGCTTCCGGATTGCATTTTTCTCTTTCTCTCTCTCTCTCTCTCTCTCTCTCTCTCTCTCTCTCTCTCTCTCTCTCTCTCTCTCTCTCTCTCTCTCTCTCTCTCTCTCTCTCTCTCTCTCTCTCTCTCTCTCTCTCTCTCTCTCTCTCTCTCTCTCTCTCTCTCTCTCTCTCTCTCTCTCTCTCTCTCTCTCTCTCTCCCGTTCTCTCTCTCTCTCTCTCTCTCTCTCCCTCTCTCTCTCATGAAAGTTTGAAAAACGACGAAGGCTTTATCGAGGTGGCGGTCGATCGATCGTTGCTCGATCGTCTCGCTCTCTCTTCCGCGCAGCCATGATCAATTTTCTCATCGAAAATACCCGGCCTCCCGCCAGGTGCGCCTCGATAAAAAATTAGAGAACGTCCAAACTAAGTATCGCCGCTGATATATGCGCCTGTCTATCGATGTTCATCGGCTCTGCCGACCGGCGGTACGATGTCGCGAACGAATTCGTTTCACCGGTTAATTGATTCGGCTACGAGTCGATCACGCGCCGAAGATGCGGAAGATCCGTTTGTACGCGATGCAGATTCTCGCCGTACCCTTTCCTCCTGTTTGCAAACGTTAAACAAGAAGACGGAGATGGGGGTACGTGCAAGCCGGTACATCTCACCGTCGCCCGTACGGAATACACGGCCGCGACGCGCGGAGAGAGGCGGCGAACGCTGCGGATGAGTTACAGCCCGCGCCAGCTGTATTACTACCTGTCCGATGATGCCGCGTGATGCCCTCAGCTCTGCCACGGTATCATTCGTCATCTCGTTTTGAGGTACTCCGCGACCTCGAATCTCACCTTCGTCGAAAGGTGAACCGGCGAATCCCGAGCTGCTGCGACGTATGGGCAGGGCGGACGCATCGAGCGAGATGAACGTCGTAGAAACGTGAGAGCCTCGTGAGAGAAACAGGATCGCGATGCCGCGAAACGATGCCCGTTGATATAAATACACCCAACAACGGGGACGGAGGTGTGACAACGCGACGCGGGTCACTCGCGCGATTACGGTTTAATTCATCTCTCGCAACTCGCTCCGCAGAACAACGCACGATCCTTCGCAGCGATTTCCTGGAAATCGGCGAGTTTCCGTCGATCGTGGATTTTTCCACCGAAGGCATTGCCTTCCTCGGGCGAGGGTGGTAGTCGAGTCGAAATCGTGGGCTGGACGGTCGAGTTAACGCATTCTTAGTCGAAACAAATTTGGCGTAAGATATTAAAGTTTAATTAGCGAATCCCGGAAGTTCCGAACTGTGGCGTCACGCTGCCGCGTTACGTTTCGATGATCACAGAGAGAATGTACCGCTTTTTCAACATCGAAGATCGGAGAGTCGGGGGCTGCCTATTTTTTCTTTTTTCTTTTTACGTTTTTTCTTTTTTTTTCGACCATGTCTGAGAACAGCGCGCGCGCGCACGCATACGTAACATATTTTTATTATACTGTAAATAATAATCAAGCGAATGCCGGTTCGCCTTCGAAAGGATACACGTGAAAATCGATTCGACGCGTCGATATTCGTGCCTGTTGAAAATAAACGTCGGCGTGCCGATTATCCTATGCCGAAACGAGAAAGACAGATCGACTCTGCGAGTGAAATGATTCGGGATGTTATGAAATTAGATACGTGAAAGCAGCGATCGGCTCCGACCGCGGTTCTACCGTTCGATAAATTAACTTCTCTCGCGATTGCACGGCCTTCGAATCAGCGCCGACCTCCTATCCTCGAACCGCACCGAAACTTCTGCAACGTTCCCACCTACGATCGGCACGAATTAACCGTTTTTCAAGTTTCACCGTTTCCTGCACGAGCAATTAACGATGTTCCGTTAATGGTCGCGATGCCTTGATCACCCTCGAAAATGGACGGGGCTTCTAAATAGCTTATTCACGCGTCGCGCAGGATACAACGTCGTCGCAACTTAACCGTCGAGCGAACGTACGTTTTTTCTCAAAAGTTCCAACTCGTCGGGATAAAGAGTTGTATCGATCTATATCGGGCTCTTCCTGTGGCGCTTCGACGCGAAGAAAGATCGCGGTCGAGACGATCGTCGGACTATGGAGTTTCTCCAGTCATTGGAGAACGAAAAATCGATGGTCAAACGATCGAAAGATACAGGGGTGGGAATGAAAATCTCCTCGCCTGACAAAGTGATGGCGCGAAATCCAGAAGGGAAAGAGAAGTTGAGCTGCACGATGATTCGTATGCCGGAAAAGGGCGATGAAGGACGCGGGATGCGGATGGCGTGCAACGGGGAGAGGAGAGAGTTCCGGGTCTTTGACGAGTACGAATCGATATTCCATCGAGGCATGCAATTTCACGCGTACACGAGTCGCACACCGATCGTCTTGTATCTCGATTCCACGTCTTCCAAGCTTATGCGGGAGGAATAGTATCGCGTGCCGCGCTGTTCGCCGTCGTAGAGTCCGAGTCCGCGTCGTATCATCGATTCGCACCTCTACGGCACGTTCTCTCGCATACGTTGCGAGGAACGCGCGTGTACTCGCACGACGGCTAGTGGTGTATCGGAGAGAATAACCGACACCTTCGTTCACAAACGCATCGTTTACGGACGAGGTGAAGCGGGACCACCCATGCACGGACGCGCACGGTACGAGGAGGCGCCTAGTCGCGACGTCCATACGATATGGACGCGCGGTCTCTAGCTCCTCTATTATACAGATATATACATACGTATGAGAGACATCGGTGCGCAGTCCGCGATAAAAAGAGTAGGTCGCTATCGAAACAACAGACCATCCATCTGAGCGGAGGCTAATTGACAATCACGACCATACGCTCCGCCGCGACAAATACAAATGCTGATCGCTAAGGGTGACGAGACCGCCCGCGGCGTACCCGCGCTGCTCCGCTACCAACAGCACCATTTATGCACGTAAGTAAACAAACGTGCGAGACCCGCGCTTCTGCCTTGCATATTAGGCGCGCCGGGCAAAACGTGTCCGCTCGAACGTTCATTTCCACGGTTAAGCTCCTCGGACACGTAGTCGAGGCGCGGAACTCGCATGGGCGCTGGGAGATACTCGATCTCATCGCGGATACGCGGAGCCGATAACCGCGAAGACGAGCAGCAGAGACCGAAAGAAGCGAGAATACGTCGAAACTCTCGGAGAATTCCCGTACAGCTAGCCGCGCGTTTTCAACTTCCCTCGGCGGGAACGTTCACCCCCGGCGCGAATGTATCGCGGATGTCGCGTTACCCTGGTTTCGCGCTATCGACGAGGGGTAAAATCCGTTGGAGAACGCGATGCTGTCGAAAGGTTGAGCCGCTGGAGCGCCCCGAGAGGCGCGCCTGCGCGTTTCTGGAGAAAAAAATACTCGCCATCTCTCGGGAGTTCGGTGAAACTGGTGGCCAGAGGAGTTTCGGTGCAGCGGCGCCAGATGGCGTCTCGCTGGTCCGAGTGCTGCCATCTGCTCGCAGCGATGGCAAGCGAGGACGGCACTGACCTAGGATGAGCAGTGCCGAGGAACCGACGCGACGAGACCTCCAGCACCCCACAGTCGAGACTCGCGACGTTACCAACGCACACCGAGGAGCTGCCACGATTTATTACCCTCTATCTTACCGCGGCATCTAAACGATTATTTGCCGTTAACGTAAACGGCATATAAAAACGATCCTGCATAATAGAGTAAATACAGGTTAGACGGTTACCCCGATAAATTTATAGACCCGCTCATTCAACGTCCGCGGGAACTGACCGACATTTAATAATAAATAACGATTCTTTCGAACAACCTCATTCACGAAGATACGCCGCGAGCCACGAAACTCCGATCCTTCATCCGCTTCATCCGTCCACGATTCTCCACACACCTTCGCGACTGCGTCGAAATACTCGGGAGCCACGCCGAAAACCTTTCTGAAATTGGATAAGCTCACCATTTTTTCTTCCTTCTTCTTCTTCTTCTTCGCATCGTCACTTTGCATACGCTCCGATCGTTTTCGAAATTCCTTCACCGCAGAATTATTAATCGAAGGATAGAGACGTTCTTCGGATTACAGATCGTATCTCCCAAATATTCGGCATATCCTTGAGAATCTGTTTTCGATATGGTCGACGTTATTTCAGGCACGTTTCCATATCTTCGCGCGATGGAAGGAATTGATATTCGAATGATACGCGTCGCAGCGAAGTCCTCTCGCTGCTCCGTACGGGTATATTCGAAAATCTGCGAATGCTCCGAGATTATTCCTGGATTATCGTCGGCGTTAGTCCCGACCGTCAAAAGGCGAGAGAATACCCAACGATCCTGCGACTAATTATTACCCGTACAGCGATCTCGTAGAGTCCTTGATGTATTCACAACGCGATTAGGATTTGTAAGTCGCGGGATAACCTTGGTACCTCGCATATCATACGCGAAACGATTAATATCAAACAATTAATTCATTCGTATTCTCGAGGCGTTCTCGAACCGTCGTAGGCTTGATCGTGCCGCGAAGAGTGCCGCGCATCCTTGGTGTTTTCGGACATTCATGGATGTTCGACGTGGATCATCCACGCGCATCGTCTCCTGGTACACCGACGGCGAACATGCTCGGGACATTATTATGCCACGAATGATGTACACTTGCGGGAATTAATCGCCATTACGACCGTGAAAAACAATTAAATACCTCGCAACGAATAATTATCACCCGGTATCTATTCATATGCCACTTAAGGAATAAAGAGAACCACGCGTGGCGTAATCTTCTATTATTCGCGTGCAGTGACGCTCCGCACTCGAGATAAGCCCTGGCGCAGGTAATTTCCTTCATTCAGAATCAGAGGAGAGTGAACGGCATTTGAATAACAAGCGAGTATGCAAATTTATTTACCCTGTATCCGTTCCGACTGCTACATTTATACACGCACCCGCCTCGCAGCCCGTGGAAATCGACCAACCAGCTGGGATACCGAGGTTCGGATGCGACGCGCCGCTCATTCGCTGTACTCGCGCCGGTCCCGAACTCTCCGACGATCCCGAAGAAACGTTCCGCCTAGTCTTTGCAAATGGATAAAAATGGATACGGTCGTGAAATGGTCGGGGTTTTGGTAGGTTGACGAGTTTTCCACGGAAAACAAATTTAACCGGTCGAATCGAACCTTCGCGTGTTTCCGTTCTAAATCTCCCATCAACCGGCACGAGCTTCGTAGCTGGCCCGGCGTGGTGGTGGTTGGGTCGTAGTAGGTACGGTTCAAAGTCTTCGTGGCACGACCTCGCGGAGATTTTAATTAAGCCCGCCCTTCCAGTGTTTCGTCCGATTGGAAGAGCTAATTCCGCGCACGAGGAATTCGGAGTCTGCGAGATCCGGCGCGTAAACTAACTGCTATATCTGTCCTGCACCGCCGCCCCTGTTCCGTTCGACTCCCGAGGCTTTGGAAAATCAACGCTGGAGATCGATATCGCGATTATCTTGGGAACAGTCCCGAAACGCGTTCGCGAGTCGAGCCGCCTGTTTTTGTTTCCCTCGTTTCGCTCCGTTCGAAGAGCTTTTCCAATTTTTTCCGAACGGATCGATTCGAACGTCGATCGAGTGCAGTCGCCATGGAGGGCTGAGTCAGCGTTTCTATCCGTCACGGTATTCTGGAAACGAGGACCTCGACACTGGACAGGAGAGAACGAGAGCGAGAGCGAGAATGACGGAGCTTGGGAGATCGGGGCGTTCGTTGGGGGATGGACGTGGTTTCCCTATCCGTGGGTGGCGGACACGTTGCTCGGGTGGACGGACCTCGGTCGACTCGGGGTGCGCGACGTCTCAATCTCCCTTGGTTCGTCTCTCTTCCGTCTCTCTCTGTCTCTCGTCCACCCCCCCGCATCCCCGGAGTGCTCTCGCTATTTCCGTCCGTCGTTAGCGAAAGCGCGCGTCCTTCTCTTCGTCCAAGGATCGTCTCGCTGCTCTCTTTTTCCCGTGGCGTTTCGCCTGACGTTTCGTACTTCCTCCGCTTTACGCTTTCCCCGACCCTCGAGCTTCTCTCCCCGCGGCCGACCTTTTGCCGGTTACGCTTGGAGCACAACGCTCGCCACCCTCCCCGTTCTCCTGTTCTGCCCGCCCAAAGGGAGGCAACAACTACTACTACCACGTTCAACCGGACTAGTTTTTCCCTTCACCCCGGCAGGGTTGTCCATTACGCCGAACCCTAAAATTAAATCAACCAAGTTCCCTCGATTTTCTCCACTCGCGTGCAGCAAGCGATAATCGAAATCTTCTACGGCCTCAATCAATCCGCGCGGAAGTAGCCGCGAAGTCTCGTCGTATTTGTTGTTATTTTTGATCGAAAACCACCTTCCCGTTTCTGGTACCGACTCGACTTACCACGATCAACGTATCTTTCGACGGGACGAATAAAAAGTTCCCTACAATTCTTGAAATTCGAAAGTATGCTCGCTGCATTCGTTCCCGAACCCGATATCGGGGGAGAGGGGGGGGGGGGCAAAATTCAACGAGCAAGAAACAAGGCGATGGTAAAAAAATTGAATCAGTTTAATTTATTTTGCCCGTTGGGTCCTATCGCTCGGCTCTCTGTAATCACTCGTTTCTCACCATTCAGACTGATAAGAAAGTTTTATGATACCCGCGAGCAGCCTGACGAATGGGTCCGGAATATTTTGACGAAAAATCACAAAAAATGGAGAATATCCGTCCTCGTCTACGAAAGAGATTCGTACGTCCGTTCTGAAAACACCGTTTCACCGGTGTTCACGCGTTGGATATCGGAATTTCAATCGTTATAGCCAGCAGCTTGGAATGTATAAGAATCTCACCGTCGATAAATAATCGCGCGATCTCATTCGTCTCGATCGTTTCGCGATATTCGGGATCGACGTGTTAAGATATCCAAAGTTTGATCCGCAATCGAAAATAAGAATACGGTATCGAATTTTTTCCCCCTCGAGATTCGAGAATGCCTGCAATGGCTGTACTCGTCTTTTCGTTGATTTGGGTGTCGGAATACGACTGACGCGACAGCTGTGGGAAGTTCTCTCCGTACGAATTGCATTCTACTCGAGCGCAACGAAGACCATTAAAGTTGGCAGCATACCAGAGAATGACTCCATCGCCTTCTGTATCCGCACCACAATTGAATTAACAGCAGGCTGCTTATGTCATATTTTGATGGCAACTCCGATGCTATAACGCGTCAGGTTTCAAATCTGCGAGCCTGTCGTTGGAACCAGACGAACGATTCGAGATAGCGTTCAAGCTCGGAAGCGCTACGAATGATGGACAAACGATATTCGTTGCTCGTTACATTGCTGCACGGGTATTGGATTGTTCTACGCGAAAATTACTCTGGCAACGGAAATAGATGATACCCGTGCCGACTCCGCCCTTTCTCCCAGAAATATCCGCGAGGTGCTTGTTTTGGCGCAAAAACGGATCACATCTTTGTCCAGCCCGAAGCAAAATACTGGCGATTTTCTTTGGCTCGCCACTCGGTTCCTCGGAGCGAGGGGTGTGATAAATCGTCGAATAACAACCGCGAGCTTTTTTGAAATCACGCGACATCCGTCAAGGTCATCCAGATTTTTTCGATTCCACTTTATTCTCCGTCTTCCGTCAACGCCTCGCAATTTTTCCGCCGTCGACCAGAAGTTATATTTTCGGTAGAGGATTTTATTTTCAACCATCTGTCTTCGATCCGTACTGACGCGACTCGTATCTCTCCCGGATTACAAAATTCTACGTACGAGATTTCGATCTCCTTGTAATTTTTCTGTTTCGATTTCTTCGTCGACTTCCGAATCGAATACGTTGGGCCTCGCGGGAACACGGCGATCGCGACGGCAACCAACCAGGCGTTCAACGTGGGCCTGTTAATTACGCAACGTTTTATCTTCCACGTGTCCGCGATGAGTTCCGAATACCAAGTCGACTCCCGTATGGAAACCGGATCGTGGCTCAGGATTTAAGGGCACCGATTTACAGAAGACCCTCGCCGCGGCCGCCGCCGCCGTCGCGCGGTCTCTTTATATTTTTATGGGAGTGAAAGTCCCACGTTTACAGGGACTCCCGTCAGCCTCGGAATTTTTCGCTAAAAGCATGAAAAACCAACAATGCCGGGAGTTTCACTTTTTCCCATTTTGCCCAGGATACCTCGAGCTACCCTCACCCTCGTCTACCGGTGCGACGGTATCTCCCTTGGCGCAACGGGACCAGCGGCACGGATCTCTCGGCGCGTACCGCGACGACGAGCAGCGCAACCCAAATACTAAAAGCTCCTTTGCTTTCGATATTATTTCCTTGCGTTTCTTCAAAAACGTTGACATCGCGTCTGTCGTGTCGCGCGATCCGTCTCCAACGTCCCAATTCCATTTCGAATCGTATTTCTTCCCCAAAGTTTCGCCTCTCGCCAATTTCAAATTCATTGTTTTCGAATCGTCCGATCATCGCGTTCATCCGAAACGAAACGTTTTTCACGTCCGATCATCGGAGTCGAGGAGCTCTGCGAACCCACTATCGCGCATCTCGAGACGAACGAGCGTAGCATCCCCTGCGAGATAGGGAGAGTCGCGATGATAGGGAAAGGGGAAAAAAAATCGACGAATTCCGTTTAGGTACGAGCATCGATTCTCGGCCAGGCACTCACCTACATCACCCACTGTCATCCCGTCATCCGTTCGCCGGTAGCGCGACACCCCCTGGGTTCCTCGAGAGTGGTCGACTGCTTCGCTCTACTCCGCGTTGGTCGGATACAGTTGCTCGGTTCGTTCACCGAGAATGAGTTATATCGGCTATCGGGTTGGCCTTTCATTTCCAGAGCCACGAACGGTTCGCGTATCGGTCGAACCGCCGTCAGCAGCGGCAACGCTCCCTTCGTACCACCTTCGTCTGCCACCCTCGTCTCTTCGTGCCGCGTGGTTTCTGGGCACTCTCTCTCTCTCTCTCTCTCTCTCTCTTTCTCTCTCTCTCTCCCTCCATCTCCATCTCGGAGTAAAAGCCTCGCACCCTTGTTCGGGGCCCGAAAGCGATCGCGGCTGACGAGAGAGAAAGAAAGAGCGCGAGCGAGAGAGAGAGAGAGAGAGAGAGAGAGCAAGCGGGATCGCCGTGCCAGCTGTGCAACTCCCGCGGTACCGACGCACCATCAACGTTCCCACCTCCCGCTTTCCTCCCAGTTCTCTTCGTCCTAGCGCCGATCCGTGCCCAGCACACCGAAGGAAGACACTAAAAATCGAAAGCTCCGAAATTATTCAACGACCGAGAGAAAGGTGTTTGTTTTTCCACATTGAGGCCCGCTACGAGGGTGAGGTAACCTTTGTGTCCCCCGATATTTCCACTACCCGAGCGGGAGACAAAATATGCACGCGTCTCCTGCCCGTAGACGTAGATACGTTGGCTTTCGTTTGGAAAACTCAGCTCGTAAAACGAGGAATCAACACCTGGACCTCGAACGTTGCCTACGCTGGATAGGCTAGCCTCGCTGCTGACTAGGAAGCCTTTCAAAACTACGCTCGTCGTGCGACCATCGCGTCTACTCGCGAAGACGATATGCAAATGAATTGATCGCTGTGATTCAAAAATCTACGCGCCACACCCACGTTCGAGCTTTTAGGCGAATAATACGGTTACGTCGGTGTGCTACTCGCACAAGAGCGAGGCTCGACTCGTTGCGTGGCATTCTCAAAAATCGAATCACCCGAATTTCCAAATCTTCGCGAGCAGGAGGAGCATCCGTGTACAGTTTTGGTCCGAATGTTCGTCGGATACGCGCGACACCCCGACATCGGGCGGAGGGTGAAGCGGTGAAAGTGACGCGCGGGTGTTCGACGACTCTACGAGGTTGGAGCTCCGTGCCGGAGAACGGAGCAGCCTCGAGCGTTGTAACGAGTTGATTTAAAAAGTAAGTAATTCGAAGGGACGGTGCACGCGATGTGCCAGGGCCTCTCTTACGTTTCTTAATTTCATCCGGCTCCCGCTTCTCCCTGGCCGTGGGCCGATGGGCGGGTCTCTCGCCGAGAAAGGAACCCACCGCGACGTTACCTCGGCGTTGGAACGGAGAGAACGTTTAACCGCCGAGGACTCGCTCCGAGCCTCGATACGTGACTTTTGACCGGCACTTCTTCGCAGCAGTATCAAAACCTGTGGAAAAAATTCCTCCCGCGATCACGTACCGGATAGGAAAGCTCGCGATCCATTTCGCCTCCGACGATAAATGATTCAGCCGATCCGTTCGCACCTCGATCGAGGACAAATTTCCCCGAAAACGAGCCACGGCGTCTCTCAACTGTTGCGTTCCCGTGAAATAAGTCCGCGCAACGACGCTTCGCGGCGCCTCGCGACGAGAGTCAGGGGCGAACTCTATTTTCGTATCGAATGAATTCAGGAGGAGAAAATAAATGGAGCAACGTTTCTTATCATTCTCCTCCGACATTTCATCGCTTCGTTCCTTGCCTCGCCTGTTCTCACGTGAAACGACGTAATTTCCTCGGCTGTCTAATCGCGGCGTGACGCACGCAACGTCACGCTACCGTACGTAACATAAAATATTATCCGAAGGTTCGTTCTTTTGGAGAGAAACATAGCGATTCGCTCGCTCGATGAAACTTCGTAATTAATGCTCGAAGAATCACTCCGCCTCCTCCTCTTCCTCCTCCTCCTCCTCGCGGCACGTTTCCCCCACGATTTTTCCCGCGCGGTGTATAATCAATTGTATATTTTTGTTACGAGAGCAACGAACGCTGTCGGAGTATACGCGACAAAGAGTACAAAGTAAATTGGAATTCCGCGTCGCGACGTCGCGTGGACCGGCACGCGGCGTCGTGGCGCACGGGGAAAGAGCGCCGGGACGACATGGAATATTTACTGCCATCTTCTCCACCACTTACCCACAGATTCAGTTCTGGAGGCTGTAAACACCTCTTAACCGTATAGCGATAGCGATCCTAGAGTACCCACCGCGTCTCGCCCGAAAAGGAACGAGGAGAAGAACAAAAACTACCCTCCCGTCTCGTCTCGCACGCTGCTCGCACGGATGTTGAGAAAACTGTCGCAACAGTGTGTAGCGAGCGAATGAAGTAATACCGAGAAAGCGTCGAAAGCATCGTTCTCATTCAGCCATCGTTGAGAACGACTTCCATCGTTCCCGTTGGATTTCTTCAATGGCGTCGCGCTGTCGTGCTCGCTATTTTTCTCTCGCGTGGGTTTCGGTCGACGAAAATTCTATCCGAATACCGCTCGAAATCTTTATTCCTCGGACCGATCGGACTGGAACTACTTATGCAGCCTGAATTCAATCGCATTCCGATCGGAGCATAGAGGCTGGCGCATGGATCTATGGGCGCCTCGGTGTCCGAGGAATTTGATTGCGAGAAACGATCCGTGAGGAATGTTATTTCAACGATACTCCGGTAGCCGGAGCCAGAGGAAATTAATAAGCTTCGCGCGACATGCGTCTGCTGCCGAGTATCGACGCGTAGCAGGCCGAAGTTTCCGAGATCAACACGCGAGCACGCGAATTCGGTACGGGGTGTATCCGCGATTCGCTTCCCCCGTTCCAATTCCAACGTTGGCATATCGCGAACGGTCGCGAGAAACGCGTCCCAAGCGTTGAGCGTCGAATCGAGAAGTCTCCGACGCGTTCAGTTTCCGTGAACAGCGGTGTTCTCGAAAATTCCATCCTTCGCCTGACGACGTGAACGACCGATGACCAATTCAACTTCGCGTTTCCTCGCGTTCGATTTCCCAGCGACAATTCCATTTTTCTATCGCGTGGTCCCGCAGGAGCATAGAGCTTCGTGGAATGATTCGAGGTTTCCGTCGACGTTCCCATGGAAGCCGCGTCAACCGTATTATAATACCTCGGTATTGGTACGGGCCCGCTCACCCGACGCGCACCCACGCGCGCGCGCGCGCACGCACACGCCGGATGAAAAAGTCCCGCACCCGCGCGCTCGGCATAATCGTACGTGTAGATCCTTCCGCGTGTATATTTCTTCGTACTCCGTCACGAGAACACACCGTTTCGGGTTCCACGCGTAAAAAAGTCTCGAGCGGTGTGCGTGGCATCCGCTTGGCGTGTAGATCGGTAAACGTGCGCCGATGTGCTTGCGAGCGCGAGAGACGGGGAGGAGGAGGCGCGGAGACGAGGAGACGAAGAGACGAATAGAAGGAGACGGCGAAGCTCACTAAATCAATACTCTGCCATCGCTCCAACTCCGGCTCATCCCCTCGCGTCGCTCCCTTTCCATCCCCTCGCGTTGCCACCCTTCGGCTACCTCCTCTTTCCAGCCACGGTTCGCCCTCGGCACGTCTCTCTATACGCGGCGCGGTATACCACCCTTGGTTCTCCACCACCATCACCGACGCCACCAACACCAAAGCAACGCCACCGTCACCACCCCCGAACTTCTTCCCTGCCCGTCACGCTACGGAGCAAAACTTCCCTCGCGCGTTTCGCCTCCGGGGCTACTGAGAGGCGGCCGCTTAGATCGTCCTGTAACGCTCGACCGAATTTTCTTCGTATAACTTTCACGCGCTCTCGTTACGAGTCTGATGATTCTTCGTGTATCGTTTATCGATACCGCGACGATAGTTCCCGCGTACCCTCTGGATACTTATCGGATTTTTTTCTCAGAATTCGCTCGCGCGAGAATTACGTCTCCGCGAAATGCAACGAATCATCTCCGCACAGGTATATTTTCTTGGGATATTTCATGCCCCGTCATCGTATGCGCGAGGATATACGAGTCTCGGGAATACCCCGATGTACGCGTCGTATGCAAATCTCGAGTCGCAATGATTCCCTTCCCAAAAACTCGAACGCGATTGTGTTCCAGCGGGTTCGTTGACTCGGAAAACCGCACTCGTAACATCGCGTTGCAAACGCGATGTAACGCGAGAATCGTTGAATATCCAAAATATCGTGTTCGCTGCGTTCCTCGTGATTCGTCCACTTCGAAATTCTGAGGATCAGTAGCGATTTATTTTTTTGCCCGATGAAAATTCATTCTTCGCGGTTTGTTTTCCTCGATCTGAGAAATGGGCAAGCGAATTTCGGAGAAGCCAAACTCAGCCTGATACGAGCCGCTGTAACCTCGTCCTTCGTATCGACGCGTGAATACCGATTTGAAAATGTCGTGGGAACCGGACGCCGTTGCATCGCGAAATGTTCGCCGATGACGGACACGTTGAACGGTGCGAATCGTTCGTATCGCGATTTACCAAGCGGGGGCCCGATTGGTTCTCTCGCGAATGGACAGCCGGGAAAATTGATCAAACTCTCGTGTTCGGGCCACCGAGCTACGCGTGATATTTCACGCTGGTGTAGAGAGGTACGGCCGCGTCTGCGAGGCAGCTCGGTGATCCGGGTCACGAGTTCCAATGGCGCGTAATCTGCGTATCTCCAGCGGAGATACAAACACGCGCGAGTATAGAACACTCGAGGGACATCGGCTCGTCGACGGGCGATCCTTCCGGAAAGGAAGGGCCTTGCTTTAACGATGAATATCTGACCGCGAGGGCGAGAACACGAGCGACGATGGAACTCCGTTGGACGTGAAACCCGTTCCTCGATGGCACCTGATTAAACCGAATTAGTCGACCACTTTGGAGTACCAGCCGGCAGCCAAGCAACGGAGACTTATTACGACGATTAATTTCAACGAAAAAAAAAAAACAACGAAAAAACAAACACACGGGCGAACAAAGGTGCCTCCTCGTGCGCGATATCAACAAACATCGTTGAGCAACTTTTCAGAAACCGTTTTTAACAGCCAAGTAAACTCCGTCTCGTTCTTCTTCCCAACTTTCGAGTCGATGAATCACGGCTAACTCGGCCCTAATTGAAAGTAGCGTTACGAAATTCTCACGACGGAAATAGCGTCGAATCGTGTCTTGTAAATTATTCATCCGGTAGATGGAAAAATGTTCGAATTAGCGCCGAGAATTAATGAATCACGGCGACTTTCGTCGGTCCAACGAATATTCGAGGAAGGATTGGGTGCGCCACGTCCGCCAAACAAGCGTTACGATGGGGAAAAGTTTGCTGCGAGCAATACGAACGAACAATCGTCTCGTTCCGATCTCGATCTTTGATGAGAGCGGGGAACAGCGGGATTTCGAAAGAAAAAAGGAAACCCGCGCCTCTCTTCGTTTCGCAACGAGGATAGTTGACACTTGTGAAAAGTCCAATTACACGGGTCACGTATTTCAGCTTTGTTTCACGGGCCCTGGACGTCGCCGCGAGCACTCCGAGACCTTTCCTTCCGAAACGCATTTTCTTCCGAAACCGGGCGTCCTCGTCGCTCCGAAATACCTTCCAGGCTTGCCCTCGGCGCTACGTCCAGCCTAGCACCTCGAAACACGGCTGGTAGCTGTTCGCGTTCGCGAGAACACTGCTATCGAACGAATTTACGAGCGAAACGATTCAACCTCGATCGATTTCGACGAGTCGCTCGTCGAACGAGGCGAGAAGAATTCGGCGTAGCATAGAAAAATGCGAACGATACGATCATTACGGTCAGCTGTTCACACCTCGTCGAGGCTTTCGAAACTAATCGAGCTTTTTCCTTTCTGTTACAGGTAAGCCACTGTTCGATCGAGTCCGAGAGCCCTTATTTAACGCGAACGTTCGAACAACGATGTGGTATGTGAACGATGAAATATATCTATGATCGCATTGCGGTAACGATCGAAGGTGGTAGCACCTTCCGATTTCGCGATTTCTCTCGCGATGATGGCGAGGAAGCTTCGAACGGCGGGAAAATGTGAAATCCCAGAGATTTCGACGCCAGTTTTCGCCTTTCCTGCAATTTTTCGAGTTCTGTCCGATCTATGAACGCACCACAGAGGTACGTAGAACTGTCTTTCCGGACAATCGAGAATCCAGCCCCGCTATCGTTTTCTGACGGATTGGAAACTCGTATTCGCGAAACACGAAGCGAAACAACCCGCCTCCCCAAAATCTCCATCCATTTCTATCAATAACTACCTTCGCGAAATTTCTGCCCCGGTAACATCGCTTTCTCGTCGGCTTCAGTCCGCGTCAGCGAAATTTCGCTTGCCGCGTCGGATTCACCGACATTCGCCGATGACCGTAATCGTTTAGGATCAGGGTCTTTGATAAAAAGCGAGCGTACGTGACGGGTAAAACCGTCCCGTCTCGTCGTCTTTCGTTTCGCGCCACCGTTATATTCCAGTCGCCGTCCCACCGAGTTGCACGAAACTACAAACGTAGAGTAGGCAGAAGAGCAGCAGCGGTGGGCGCAATGCCGACCGCCGGTTGATAGCTTTACGGTCGTCGTTGAAAGATTGACGACCAAATCCGTCAGTGTGCTCGCGGCGCGTGGTTACGGTCTCTGGTTCCGTTTGGATTTCCTGCGATTTTATATTCGTAGAAAAGAAGCACGTTCGTAGCAGGAAGCGGGTCTCGGTAGTAGAGGGTGGAACGTTACGGTCGTGCCAACGCGATTCAACTTTAAAAGCATCGCGCCCCGCTCCCCGTCCAGCGAATGTGTTTTCATCGATGCATCGATTTGAGCTCGATTAATTTAGGCGAACTCTACGCTCGAACGATACGGCGGACTCTGCCGCGAACCGAGCTATATCTCCGCCGTGTTCGCGATGCTTTTCCATTCGTTGTCCCCGTTTCGTTGGCCGCCTCTTCCCCCGCGTGACTCCGCATCCGGTGGTGTTTTTTTTTTTGGAACATTTTTTATTTTTTCCTCTTTCGCGAGGCCACATATCGCCTCGCGGAATTTCACACGTGGCGAGCGCGAGTAAATTACATTCGTTATCGTGACGCGAATGAAACCAGCTACCGCGTTTCTGCACCCTGTTAATTCTATCGCATCCCGATACGTATATTTTTTCACTTTCCCTCTTCCGCGCTCGACGCGAGCTTTTTCATCGGCAGCTGCAGCGGGAAGAGCGATTTCGAATCTATGCGAAACCGTGTTCGCAGGGGTCGCGAATTCATTTTCGCAGGTTCGCGTGCCGTTTGATAGCGAATAGAAGAGGGAAGCGCTGATCGGCGGAGCGAGCTTTCCGGAACGTATCGAGAAGTAGCGCGCGGGATCTCGTCGAGGCGGGAGGGGCAGAAGGGGGGGGGGGGGGGGGGAGAGAGACGGTTCGACGGCAATCGCTGCGTGACCGTTTCGGATATAGTCCCTTTGGTTTTAAGGGACGCTGTACGCAGCGAGGCTCGCGGGGGTGTCGCGGCGTTCCGCGAGGGTCGCGGAGGCTGCGAAGCCCAGGGAGCCTAGGGGAGGGCAGCGGGAGGGAAAAGCTCAACGCATGTGCAGGGCGAACGTCTCGCGACGCGACGCGGCGCTACCGCGTTCTCCCGTGACGGAGGCTGCGAAAGCGGGTTGATCGCGGTGCGCGGATCAGAGTGGTCGCATCTCTCGCAAACGTTGGTATGCGGCGTCGTTCCTCGCCGCGCGGATAACCATCGAGCTGCGAAACGTGGATCGGGAGAGGAGTTCGGTTTTCTTGTCGGGAAAAATCAGAGAAGACGCGATAATCGATTACCCTTCTCGGAGCGAAGCACCGGCAGATTTTGGATTCGGACGGGAACAAAGAAACGAACGGAGGAAAACGACATGTCGACGGCAGAGAACGCGTGCCGCGAACGGAATCCTCGGCCTTGACGGCTGATATCGTGCAAAAAAAAACCAAAACAATATCGTGGAAAATCGACGGAACCGAAAAACGGATCCGTCGCGAGGAGTGATCGTGAAAGGATTGTTTCGTGATCGCGAGCATGTCGTGATGGCGCGTGACGCGGGAAATTTCCGTCGTTCGTCCGAGGACAGGTGTAGTTGTTGGATGGAACATTCGTGGTGTTGCGGAAAGATTCGAGCCTTCGAATGAATCGCTAGAACGATCGCGCGCTTATTTTTTTTCTTCTTATTCATCGGCGACGTCGAGAGTCGAGATCGGGGAGGTGAATTTTGTCGCGATGACTCGCTGCTTCGTCTTCGACGAGACTAATTTCTGGGAACAACGGTACGTTTTGTTCGCGCGAGTTCGAGGATCGCGGTGAACCGTGCGCGAGTGTCGTCGAGTGTTGGGACGAAGTGATCGTTGACGAGGCAGGATTTTCGGTGGAATCGGGCGCGATTGGTTCGGTGGAAGGAAGGACAAATGGTTTCGCCTCTCGGTTCGTCGACCTCGCGTCAAAGGGACCCGGAAAGCAAGGCGAGGTGACTGACAGCCGGGGAAGGGATAGCCGGACAGGGGTGGAAGAAAGACGGGGTTGTGACAAGTATCAGCCACGACGGGGCCCAGCGCCGGGGCAGGGAAAAGGCCCCCGGTGCAGGGAATTTCGGCCAGTCGAAAATCCCGGAGAGGAGAGGCGACGGCCGGAGACGGGGCCGAGGAGAGAAGCGTGGCAACGGCCCTGAAATCGTGGCCAAGTGCAGGCGCCCCCCGACTCGGGGGTACAACGAAGCGGAGCCCGCGACGGAGACGACGGAAAAAGAAGCGACGGAGGTGAGCTTTTGATCCGAAGCTTCGTAGAGTGGCATCGATAGAATTAACCACGGAGACAATCGACGAATCGCGACGCTCGACGACCTCGCGTTCGCGAAGGATTCGAGGCATCGCCGCGCAAAGGTTAGAACAACGCTAAATAAATACTCGAAAAACTGTAGCCGCTTCGCGATTGGGAAGTTCTATTCGTCGGCAAAAGGGACGTTTATATAAGAGTCGACGATGCGCGCGGACGAATCGATGGTTCTCGTCGTCTCGTCGCTAGCTTAGATAACAAACGATTCGCGCTGCTAGAGATATCGCGCGAAGCTGAAGCTCCGCGCCTGTGAGCGTAGCGCGTATAGCGAGGATGGTAGCGACGAGCTTTGTCGCGCGACACGCTAAGAAGCGTACGACCCGCGAGACCGCGGAACAGTTCGACGCGTGAATAGGTTATCGCTCGAGCGGTGCGATCGCGTCCCCCGAACCGCTACTGTTCTTTCGAGAACTCGACGCGGGACGAGAATCACGCGTGGCACGAGAACTTTATTTACGTAAAATTGTTAGGTTAACGGAATTCCTGGCCGGGGTGTAACGAACGTGTCTGTTACGCGCGAGTCATCGCTCCGAACCGTTGCTCTCACGCGGAAGAACAATTCCGATGCTCGGCAAACGTTCCTCTGCCCGAAGAAATATTCGTTCGCGACGAATGTCAATCGTCGTACCTACGTACGAACGAATCGATCCTCCTCACGATCTACGGCTTCGCAGTCGCGTATCAATTTCACACGCCTCGCCGTCGATCCACGTAACACGTAGCAGAACGATAAGCATCGTTGTATAGAAATGCGACACCTGTTACGTATTTTAACTGGCTCGTAATCTCCGTGGATCTCAATGTATCCCCTCTCCTCGTAGACCCGTTAATCGTAGTCCGAAGCGTTTAGATGGGAACCGACCGATTACGATCCTTGTTTCGATGTTTCTCCAATTCCGCCACGACCGATCGGTTATTTTCTCTCTTCTTATTTTCGTCTCCTCCTCCCGAGAAGTTCGTATTCTTCGATCACGCGATCGACGATCGAAAATTCGCGAACGTACGATGACGCGCCGCGTACAAAACGCGAAACGTCGTTGGCAAGACGTGAAAAATCGCGACCCAATACGACGCGGATTGTTGGCGTCGTTAGTGAAATTGCAGCCGTACCGTACAACGTCGTTGATACGTGCGGAATTTTTTTTTCAAGTCTCGTTGTCTTCGCTAACCGCGCTTAATTGTAATTATCCAGCGGCAAATGCCACGGTCGTCACGCGTTCGAGAGAAAAGAACAGGCATTCCAACGCTAACGCTAGCCCGAGAGTTCTTTCGATCCGTTTCAAAAGTTCCATTGTAATTAAGACGAAAGAATTCGTTACGTATGTTTCTTACGTCCGCCTCTTCTCGTCAACAAATTTCATCGACGTTCCGGCGGCCAGAGAAAATGTTACCTCCCCGATGCGAGCTTTTTCACGGTCGCTACGCGAACGGAAATAAAAATACGACAACGACGATGGCAATCGAATCTGTTGCGACGTACGTTTCCCGGCCGCGTCTCTCCGCGTCGAATATTCCTGGAAATCGATTCGTCAACCCGATCTGGAATTTTCAGACCTCTTCGCGGCAGTTCCTCCGCGCGTCCGAAGAAATCAATTCGCCATCTTTAAAAATACGTACGCGTCGTGTTTTTTTCTCCGGTTGTTTTTTTTTTCGCCTTCTCTTCCTTTCACGAGCGTCGCGTTCCCGGTCTCTCGTCGCGGCGACCCAAGGTAATAATCCTGGTTGGCTACTGGACGGGCGCGTCCTCCCCTCGTCACGAAACTCTATCACCCGTGTCCCTTCCGTTCCTGACGATCCGAGCGTCACGCGCTGGGGGCGGAGGAACTTTATATATCGAGGGGAATCGCGCAACGGAGACGCGTTGTACGGAGCGAGATACGCGGCAGGAAACGGAGCGAATGGGTGGGGGTGATTGGAAAATTTGACGGAGAGTAGCAACAGCGAGGAGAGGGGTGGCGGAAAGGGAGGACCGTTATCATTGATGCGTTAGGCGCGTCACGCTTTCCGTTGCATCTGCCACGCCACGCACAACTCCCGATACCTCCGGATCGATCGCCGCCCGTGGGATGGACGCGTACGCGGGGTTATATATTATCCGTGGCCCGCGCGTCAAATCGGCCACACCGATCATTATACCGATCAGGAATAACCGATTACCGATTACCCCTGGCACAACGGACGCGCGGCGAGCGGGTAAAAAGGAAGACGAGGGGGATATCGACGCGCGATGCAACGACGTTGTTATTAATACGCATCGAGCGATCTTCGTTCGATTTTTTTCTTTCACCAACGAGCATCGCGTACCGCGCTGGTACGATGGATCGCGTGATAAACGAGAGCACTTATTGTTAGCCGCGTCGGTGCAACAACGTGGGACGACGATACCCTTGTGATCCCGCGTCCAGAGGTGCGCGTCGAATCGTCCGACGAATCTTTCAGCGATCCTCGTGATTTACCGATCAGCACCAGCACCACCACCACCACCGCCACCGCTACTAGCGACTCTCGGAGACCGCGAGTCGTCGCGACCGATCCGATAGGCCGCGCGACAGGTCCCTCCGCCTGTCCTCCGAGAACGATTCGCGAGAGTGAATAACGGAAATATCGGCCGCGAACGGGGAATCCCATCGATCGGCTCATTCTGGTGAAGAGCTTTCGCCGATCGTTACACCGACCCGCAAGCTCTCGTCGCGATCGTCCGGATCGCGCGGGTCCCGAAAGCACGCCGCCGGAACTCGACCGAACCGTATCCCGCGCGATATCGAGCATCGAGGAACGCGTCCCGGGGTCTGACGAAGACGAGGAAGAAATTCGGAAATAAATTCCTGCCGCTTAGTCGAGGTAGTAAATCCCGACATCGTACAACGACGAGGCCCTTGGTAGTTGGGCCGTTGTTGTTCGGTGACGTAACTAACAATACCTCCTGCAAAACGAGGCTGAAACTTTCTTTTTCGCCCGCCAAGGCACGAGGAGCGAAAGAGAGCCCACCGTACCGTCGTGCGAGGAACAATGGCTCGTTCCTCTTGCGCAAACTTTCCCCTGTGTTCCCGTTGCTTTTTCACCTACCGAGAAACGGGCACGAGACCTTCTCGCGCGTAGGATTCTATGCGCTCCGCGACGGTGAAATCGAGAGGGGAACGAACCGAGAGAAGCTCGAAACGACGGAGACGTGACTATATTATGCGCGATCGGCGGCTGGATGACGGAGAAGGAAGAAGGGATTCCTTTACCTGTTCGGATTCGTAACGCGGAAGCCACCCTGGCGGTAACAAACGAATTGAACGTGGATGTACATTCGGTTGGGACGCGGACACTGTGAGATGTAGAAGGGCAGAGAGAGAGAGAGCGAGAGAGAGAAAGAGGGGGGGGGGGGGGGGGGAGAGGAGAGGAGAGAATAGACAAATAGACGGAGATGGAGAAACGAGAGACGATGAGATTTATGTCGTATCTGTTGCCCGATCTTGTTCACAAGCGCGCTAATCACGTGTTAAAGCCTGCCCCCTACCGAGAGATTCTCCGCTTAAACGGTGCACATTTCACTGCATGCGAATATAACTTACGACCTGTTTCTCGGAATGATTAGCCACGTGGTTTATCCGCGTTACCTCTCTCTTTCCACCGCCTCCCTCCCTCGATGCATCGTCCCCGACTCTCACCGTCGTTTGGCCACTCACTTTTTCGCGACTCCGGTGATAGACAGTTTCCATGGACGTTTCAACCCCTCGCGGATAAGACTGATCTCCATTTCAAATGTGTTCTTCCCTCGTCTGGTATGACTACCACATCCAGAATTATTCCACGACCATCCGGCAACTTTACGTTCATCTACGCACATTTTATCAACGGCGCGTCGATTCCAAGAAGACTTGTAAACTCCCTGTCGTTGCTTTATCACGACCGAATCTTGAAATCACATTTTTGTCCGCGATTTTTCCCGATGTATCCTTGCATAACGGCTCTTGCGCAATCACACGCGACCTGCTCGCACGAATACCCACAGACACGTGGGTATATTTGCAACCAGAGTCGGGAAAAATACGCGAAAGTCTCTCACGCGAGTCTGTTTCCATGGCGGTACGCAAAACGTAACGGCAGTTTCGACAGAGACGTCGAAAATGGTTGGAACGATCGAACGGTAAAAATAGATGGTTTTCAAGGATGCCGCTCGATCGAGCAGGGATATTCGTGCGACGAGGAGCTAGCCGAGGCTCTTTTTACCCCTTCATCTCGTTGCTGGTCGCGAAAATGACGATTGATTTATCGCTGTGCCGCTCGCGTCTGCTTCCACGAATAGATCACGTCTGAACTTGAAATTTCGGCGGTGGAGGAGATATAGAACGAAACGTGAAAAAGACGCGAACTCGCAATTTCCATCGTTTCGTTACGAGCGCCCACGACCGACGTCAGTTTACGAAGAAATGGATGGCCGCGGAAAAATGTCGGCGAGGTATTCGTCGTTGTTATTCACACTCGATGAATAATCATACGGACAGGATACGAGCTCGAAAACGAGAACGCATACGTACTCTTCGCTGGGTTCTAGGCAGGATGTATTCAATTATACGCGCGTTTTCTTTATTTCCCTGGCTTCGCGCGATAATGCCGTTGATATAAATTTCGACGGCTAGGTGAGGCTGGGACGACTCGAACGTCGAGAATCCCCTAATTTTCTGATATACCGGTGCCAGGACAGCATGATCGACGAGCTTGTTTATTTATTCCCGCTTCTTTTCTCTCTCTCTCTCGCGCCTCTTCCGGATCGATTATTCACTTCGCGTTCCGGAAAAACGGGACAGCACGAAACGGGCCACGCATCGCGACGCCAACGTCGCTCGTCACGCTGGCGAACAGAAGAAATCCCTAACGCATCGAACACCCGTGCATTTCGGTATTTTCACGATTCGCGTGCTCACCGCGAACGACTCGTTACTCGTCAGAATCGTCGCGATCTCGTTTCCGTAGATAATCGCGGCACGATCGTTTCCCCCAATCCCACTTCGGTGTATTTTTATTCGCTCGTACCCAAAAAATCGCGTCGAATTCTTCCGCGTCTTGCTTTTTCACGCCGATGGCAACACCCGCGCCGTGGGCTCGAAAGAAGTATTCCGGAGGAACGGACAGCGCGGGCGGAAATAATGTCGCGCGAACGAAAGAGAGGACTCGCCTCGCTTCTCTCGTTTCTCGTATTTTCCATCGCGATAAATCACTCCGCGACATGGCAGCGGCGGAAGGATGGAGGGCCGGAGGACGAGTGGAGCGGAGGAGGCCGCGAGGACAGAGACGGACACCGAGACAGAGGACGACCGTCGGCTCCGCTCGCGGAAGGTTACGGAACTCGGAGAACTCATCCGTATTATTATTTTAGACCGTCCGCGCCATCCGAAAACTCGGAATCGCCGTATCGTTCTCGCGCACCTCCGCCGCGATAGATCTTCCCGTACGAGCGGAACTGATAACGCCGCGTTGGAGCCGATCGCCGCGAACGACGCGAGTCGATCGGAGCGGTATCGAAGCAATGGTGTATCGAAAATTGGGGGAAAAGAGTCGCGACGTAGTCGTGGGTCCGCGACGACGTCCACCTGGCTCGGATGTCGCGTCGCTCGTTGGGAGTGGTAGCGCGCGAGTCAGCATCGGTCTGTTGGTCTTGGTATGGGCTTGTTGTCTCCCGAGGAGCGCGGGCTGTAAGTTTACCGGAGTTGGCGCAAACCCGTGACTCCCAGAGAGCGGCGTGACGCGTCGGGTGACGCTTCGGGTGACGCCTGGGGGGCGCCACGTCTCGTTACTCGAAGGATTTATGGCGCACTAATTGCATCGCGGCGGACAACGCTCTTCTGGAGCCACGTAACCGCGCCGATGTCGTTGCCCGTACGAAAGATCCCCGACTCTGTCCTCGGTCCCGAGTCGCTCCGGTGCTCAAACTTGGTCCACGGCTCGTGGTCTCGGATCGCGATGCCCGACACGGAGGTGCGGACGAAAGCTCGCGGCTCGTCGTAGCCTCGGCGGGACTTCTTCGGCCGAGACGTTCACCCGGCACGCGCGGCAACGACGAGACGTTCTCGCGAAGAACTCGGAGAAATCCTCCCGTCGTACGATAGGTACCGCGAAACGCGGCTCTCGGCTCCGAAAGCTCGACGTTCCCGTTCAACGTGCTCGGCGTCGAGCGTGTGCCTCGTTCCACCCTCCTCCGCGTCTTCCGCTACGCATTCCACGTACCTATCACCTTTTCGCCTATCTCTTCGCCGCCGAACGAATCCACCCGGCTGAACGCGTCCTCGTCTTTTTCTACCACCCACGCGCCGTCACCCCCCATCCCCCTCACCTATCCCACTCCGTGAAAGTCCGCCTCTTTGACTAAATATACAAATCTTATTAGGTGTCATAAACGGCTCGTTACTTAAAAGCTGTTACATTAAAGCTGACTATTATTATGTTCGCCTTCTTTATGGCGCTCGTAAAGTGTCCGGGCTTCTCGCTTGTTAACCGGCTGTTCTACAGACCTCCCGCTACATCGTGACGCGTGTTCATCCCGGGTCTCTCGTTCGACCACGTCGAACCACGTTCCGAACGGGAATATCCGTTACCCCGAGCTACGAACAGCCTCGGTCATCTCCCGGCACCGCTTCGTCTCTTCGGTCGATTCCTCCTTCTCGCCAGGAGGAAATAGATCCTATCTCGTCGAGCTACCGATCCGATCCCCAATACAAACCCGAATCACGTAACCCGCTCCGGTGTCTTTCGGTCACGCTGTTCTCTACGCCATCGAATTCGAGCTGCAACGAGCGCGAGTGCAACCGCGATGACCCTTCGAACAGCGAGCGCCGTTGCCCGGATCATTAACATCTCTATTGCCACGCAACATCTGCGACGTAGGACGCCAGCGTCCAATCAGCAGAAACCGATGCGGTCATCTCCGCACGGTTGGCCGATCAGCGTGCGTGCCTTCGCTATCGTTTCGGCTTCCCTCGCGTTTCGTCGACCGTGTTTTCACAGCCTCGACGAATGCTAGGCGGTCCCCGTCGTCGCGCCGGGTCTGTCGGTCTGGTTCGAGTTCGCTCGAACGACTGGTTCGTTGCTCGAGTTGGTTGGTCGGCTGATTATGCTAATGACGAAGTCACGCGTGGAAACGGGGAACAATGCCGGCTCGATTTATCGTCGTAACAGCTCGCCGCGTGACGTCACGCCGCATCAGGCGAGCCGATGTCTCAATCAAGCGTTGTTGACTCTGTCGCGATCTCGCGTAGGATGCGAACGGTTCGAGAATTTTTCACCATCCGGGTCGAGCTCTGCGACACTCGGACTCCGGGCGACCTAAGCATCTGGATGATCTCGCGATTGGAACGGCGTCGAATCGGCCTTCCGTACGACTATCGCAGCTTTCATAACGATTATCGCCCTGGACTTCGGAACGGAGGTGACCCGACGAGGAAGATACGCGGACCAACGACGACCCGAATCTCGAGGTTTGGAGGAAATCGCTGCGAGCGCTAGATGTTCCGCGCGGAACTCGCGCGTGATTCGCGCGCTGCTCGTTAAAGGACACGCACTCGCATGATCGCGGTTGGGCCTGGGGTGATCAGTTGGTAGTAAGTGGTCTCTCGGGTATACCTCGGAAGACTGCGGAAACGCTCGAGGAGAAGCAAAGATCCTCCCTCTCTTACGATATTTACGACCAGCGAGGGCGGGACTATTCGACGCAGGGCTAAGATTACGAAAAACGATGCCTGTTTGTTTTTCGAAGATGCGGAGGTCTGCCGGAAATTCGAGGACTCTCGGCGAGGTCCTTCGTCCGAGGAGCGCGATTCTTTCCTCGTACGTGGACGAGAATCGAAGGGCGAAGGCTGGTCCGCGCGGAATCTGTCGAGCTTTCACCGTCGACCGTCCCGATCGCGGCCCTCTCGATCGCGTCGTCCGCGAGCTTCCAGTAGACGCGTTGCGCGCACTCGACGATCGTTGCCGTACGTTCGATACGTACGGACGATTTCGTTCCACGGCCTCGCGCGCAAGCTGGCGAGCGGCGAAACGATGGAACGGGCAAATCGTCGGGTCGGATATCATCCGTAGCCACCCGCTCCTCCGGCCTGTTCGTAGAGAACCACGCGGGCGGAGAGGGGCGAGACGGAGCCAGCATATAATTATCAACGAGGTAATGGCAGCCATAACTCATAGGCGCTTCTTCCTCTCAGTTCTGCCATCGTGCTGCCTTTATTCCACCTTTCATCTACCTTCTGCCTTCTTTCCTCTTACCGCCTCCCAGCGCTTCGCCCCCCGTACCTTTCCTACTTTCCTTCATTCACGCCGGCCTCGTCGTCGTCTCATCCCCCGCCGCCGAGCTCGTCTTCCGCTGTTTCTCCCCGGTCCCGGGTCAGCCCACGACGAGGAACGAACGTCTGGTCGAGAAATTAAGCGTGGTGGATTGGATAGAGCCGTCACTCCAGCTCCGGATACTTTGGATGGGCGTTTCGACCATTTTAAGACCTTTTTTCTCTCGACCTACGTAAGATCACGGACCGTCGGCAATTAGGCATTGCTTAATTTTACGCTTCGGGTATGAGCCGCGTCGGAGATTAGCTCGCTCCGTCGCGTGATCCGAGCTTCAATTTAAATCCGAAACGATCCGTCTTACGGACGCGCGCATTCACGGCTTAAGCTTTCTTCCTCTCTCGATCTCCGCTCCGTGCCGAAGAGAACCTAGAACTCGATTCTAAGGATCTTGCGCAAGAAATCGGAATTCCTCGCATAATTGAGTTTGGCACCCGTTTCGTTGAACCGCGTCCAGACGTTTTCTTCCTCGCGCAACGATGAAGGCCCTCGCCAAATCCGAAATCTGAAATAGTATTCGGTTCCCCCGTTGCTGCGAGTCGCCTCGGACGAGACGCCGCGAAGTTCCGCGTAAGTTCGCTCACGATCGCGGCAGCCGAACCGAACGAGACGGACAACCTTCGGTCGTGTTTTTTTTTAATTTTCGTTTCGTCCCATTGTTCTTCTCGATCGACGCTGATCACCGATCGACGGACGCGGAGTCGAAATGCTTTCGAGCTTTTCGCGGGATCGATTCGACGAGAATCTTCGGCAGATACGAGGAAATTGACGACTCGATGCGAGTTAACTGATATTTTCGCTTCGCCGCAGGGGTGGCTCGGCTCGTCCGGCGATGCTGGACGGCTCTTCCATCCCCGGCGCGGGTGGGAACGAGAAGGTAGGAAGAGGAAACGAGTAAAATATATAAAAAGGAACGATGCCCGGCGAAGGCTGCGGCGGTGGCGGCGGCGGCGGAAGAGGAGGAAGAAGGGGGGAAGAATTATGATTCGAGCGGTGGTGAAAACGCAAAGGGAGCGAGCAGCGAAAGAGCGCGCGAACGGCCAGGCTCGGAGAATCCGAGGAGCGAGAGGAACCGGCGAACCGAGGGGAGCGGAACCGCGCGAGGGCGAGGGCGAGGGTGAGAACGAGGAGGGACGACGAGACGATTCCGGAGAATTCGAAACTCTCTCGCGCTTCGGCCCCGAAAGAGGAGTCGGTCGGGTAGGAGGAGAGAGGCCACGGCGAGGGGGGTAACGGAAAAACGACGGGGGGTGGGGGATGGTTCGTTCGTTCG
Source organism: Arge pagana (assembly GCA_963969455.1). Classification (NCBI taxonomy): domain Eukaryota; kingdom Metazoa; phylum Arthropoda; class Insecta; order Hymenoptera; family Argidae; genus Arge; species Arge pagana. The sequence continues at coordinate 703,710 of OZ018312.1, read as the reverse complement.
TTCGTTCGTTCGTTCGTTCGTTCGTTCGCTTTTGAGAATCATGGGGATGGCGATGGGGTGGGGTGCGCTGACAGCTCGACGCGTTCGTACGCTTCATGCCGGACGGGAGGATACGCTTCTCTGTACACACATTCACGCACCTCGAAACGTGCGCTCTTCCCACTCTCGGCGCGCGCGCGCACGCACACGCGCGCGCTCTATATATAGACGCCGTCTATCCGTTCACCGATACCTGCCACCGCGTCGCGCACACGCGAGCGGGAATCGGCACAGACCGCGTGAACGCGGACGAAAATCCACGTTCTCGTCCGTGTGTTTGGGTGCGCGCGCGTGTTCGTGCGACGCCCATATACGTACGCGCGTTCATATTTCGAACGGTCGCACGACCGTGCTTGCGAGTCCGTCTGCCCTGCCCCGCATCGCGAGGCATTGGCGCGGAATAGTTTGATAGTGTAAGTCGTCCGGTGAGCTAGTCGAACTCTCGTGCGATGGTAGAAGCAGCGACGTTCGTGTAGAGCGGTGTTCGCGGCGTGGTGGTGCCTGGTGCTTCTCTACGTGTACGTTTGCCGTGAGGCTCGTCGTCGCCGTCGTATTGTGCACAGGCTCGTCTCTGTCTCCGCGCTCGGAGAGCCGTAAGCTCCGGGACAGTTGCGAGCCGGGTGGAACGGGCGTCGGGACGGTATTTGACAGTTGATATGGGACCGCGTCCGAAGATGACTTCGCTCGGTGGGAACTGTCGCCTCTGAGCTTCGCGAAGAGGAGACCCGGTAGTTCGCGGGTTCGTCTCTCGTGGTTCGTCCGTCTTCCGTAGCGTTCGTCCGTTTTCCTTTTCATATTCCCCCCTCCCCCCCCCCCCCGTTCCTCCTCCCTCGATTCTCCTGGTATTCCGGTATTTTTTTTCACCATCCCGCGTCGCGATAGTCCCACCGGCGCTGCGACGTCGACGGACGCGTTCGACCGATGACCGGCGCACGCGGCGTTTCGCGAGGTCACGAGTGCCAATCGCGCCGGAGACACCCGTTAGATAATTGACACTTGTGTGTGCTCGCGTTAAATACGCTACCACTGTTTGACCAGTCTCCCGATGACACGATCGAACACACGTTTTTGATAAAGGCACGTGCCGTGAGTTACGTTTAACAACGTCGAATTGCCGCTCGCCGAGGCGATGTCTCGCGGGCGCTTCTGTGTTCCTCCTCGTCGTCGTCCTGTCGCGTCGTCCTTCTCTTCGCTCGTCATCCTCTCCGCTCGTCGTTCCCCGGTCTCGCGATGATCGCGTTCGATCCGCGATGCCACGTACATTTTCTACCGATTTATCGGAGATCCCAGTCGTCTTCGTGAGACACGGGACGCCGCGACGGTGATTCTGACGTAAATACTAATTCATACGCGCCGCATCTACCGTGATCACTTGTGCAAATGTTTTGAGTTGTGTCATCCACCGAAGTGCTGCCGAAATTCATCCGTATACGCCGCGTGTACGCGTGTACGTGGGAAAATCGGAGGCGCGAATCGTGAAACGAGGAGGAGAGAAATCGGTTACGGATACCACGAAAATCGATTCAGGTACGTTATACCCGATTGTTCGACCATATTTTTATCAGATCAAAACGAATCGATCGAGGTCATCGCCTCGGACGGTGCGTACGAATGGGGTGATACGCTACGCAAACAATTAGAGAAGCGAATGGAATTATTTGATCAAGTGAAAACCGGCCGCGTCACATATTACGCGAGCACGTGTAATTTTACATGCCGATCATAATAACCGTGCCATCGTCGGCGTCGTCGTCGTCGTTACCGGCCTCGGGACAAATTTATCTCCATCGAATTCCCCGGCACGGCAAATTTTTAGAAAAATCGTCGATCCCACCGCCATATTTGTGTAATCGTCGGCCAGTTCGCGAAACAACGGAGCGTCGCGAAAATCCATCGCCCGCAACAGTTTCGATCCTGTCGGGTATTTATCGCCGCGCGTTACGCGCGTTGGCACTCGCGTTTAACGCGGGCCAACCTAAATCAAGAGCCACGTGGTCCTCTCGTGAATAATGCGGTGGATGGCGGATGCGATTAGAACGTAGAACCATTTATACACCGGATCTCGTTCGCTTCGGCTGCCATTGCCTCCTGAAACGAGTTTGCACGTGGACGTTGCGCACGGACGTACCCACGTACGCGTACGTATTATATTCCCGCAAGATGTGCGCGTTCCCAACCACGCGCTATCGCGTACCAGCTACGAGTCTGCCCGTACGGTTCTTCGATTTTGCCACGCCGGTTCGTAACTCGTAGACGCGGTATTTTCGGCGGGTAAAACCGCGCCGGGTTGCGTAATTGACTGATTTCGTAGACGCTTGGGAATCGCTTCGCTGTCGACCGACGATACGTTAATTTCACGGGTCTTATAACGCGCGCGGCTGAGAAAATTGCTCGATTTTCGATACTCGACGTTGAATTTGAGAACAGTGAGACGCGATTATCTCCTTCCATCCAGCTACATCAGCTGTCGCGGACGAATCGTGAAAACAGCTATCGATACGGCAGCAACGTCGTTCGGCATCGAACAGCTGTTTTCCCGATAACGGACGAAGAAGCGCGGTTCCGAAAGATTCCTGACGCGACGTCTCGTTTTTTTCGTCTTCATCTCGTCCGTTTCCTCGGCTCCCTCTCGTTTCCGTTCGGTCGGAAGATGCATCGCGCGACGTCGTCTTTAGAATCGGAACAGAAGGACCGACGAAATAGAAAAAGACGAGGACGAAGACGATACGAAGACGAAGACGAAGACGAGAACAAAGGCGGAAGGCGAACGAGAGGCAGCCGAAGACAAACCTGGAGCCTATGATGGAAGAGCGAGGGATGCGGGAGATGAAAGATGAAAGAGAGATAACGGAGCTAACGTCGACGTAGAAAATGAGCGGGCGTCGGAACTACCTGAGAAAAAGGACGGTCAACGAATCGCTTTCGCTTCATTACCGAGAGATAACAGAGTTGTCTGGCATAACAACGTGTCCGCCGCGCGGGGCTACCTCCTCGGTCGTCCGGTCTTTCTCGCCCTCCGCGACCCTTCCGACTCCACCCCCGCGCGATCATCCCTCTCGCGGTTCATCCGTCCCTAACCCTCGTCGGCGACCCCTCCGCGTCTTCCGCGATGAAAACCCTGCCGCGCATCCGAGACGCGGAGTCGCGAGAAACGCGACAACCCTTGGTCTAGGGTTGATTCCTCGTTTCTCGGGGTCGCGGCAAGGCGACGCGTACCTACTCCCCGCCGGTGGCTCGCGCCGATTCTCCGTTGCGTCTCTGATTTACCGATGTGCTGCGGGGCGAATCCTCGGTCCAGCGATGCGTGCGAGGTTATCTATCCGCGCGCGCATAAATATACGCGAAGGAAACACGTGGCCGTGGTGGCGCGCGTGCGAGTTACCGAGGCGATCAACGGACGAACGAAAATCCGACGACCAAGTTGATTCCGTACGTTCTTCCCTCTCGCTCCTCGTCGCTCGCCGCGAGTAGTCTCGCGTGGCGCCTCGTTGAGATAGATAAAGCGCGGGAAGATCGAGGAAAAGTGAAACGCGAGGGGAGACGGTAGCCGCGAAAAGCTCGAGCCCTCGTGAATGTATACCCAACTGATTATCTGTATAGGTAGTCGAGATAAAGTCATTACGAGAAACAGCTGCGCCCATAGTAATTCGTCGAGATATCAATTAAAGGATGTGGGCATAAACATTAGACCGTTCATGCGTGTAGGTCCAAAGACTAATTAGATCGAGGGATACGGGTCCAAGAAAAAGCTTCGCAGCAGTCGTAACAAACACCGACTACGCGTCGCGGTAAGAGTTACGCAACGGTTTCACACCGCGTTGAAAAAACAATCCCCCGGGAAAAAAAACGATAACCGTAAATTTGTAATCGACGCGGAAGCGTAGTTTCCATTTTTTTCAAATTTATTTTTTGTTTTTTCATCGCGAATTCGATCGGAGAACTTTTATAACGTATGCTTCGTCCGCGAAACGAGAATATTTATGATCATCGCGAGCGTGCTATAAACGCTTTGGAATTCCTAATTACTTTGCTATTCTCAACGGATCATTCTCAATTTCTGTTCTTGGCGTGACTTCAGCTCCGAGAAATTGGCGGACTCGCGAGTTGCGCAAACATTCGCCTTGGCCGTTCGTCCTTTAGCTAACCCCTTGTTTTGATCGAAACTCCATTTCTCATCCTTCCCGAAACGACAAAGTGGACCGTTAAGAGCGCGTAAAACGAGGCGATGGAAAAAAAACGAGCAGCGAAAGGATAATAAAAGACGGTGGAAAGCAAAAAGAGAACACTGCCGGAGGGAGGGACGGAGAAGGAAAGTTTTACTACATCGCGTACCCTGGGATAGGGATTAGAGACAGAGCCGGTAGCTGTAAACACATAAATTCGGCTCCAAAAGCTACGCGAGTACCGGAAAAGATCGAAAATTTGCCCGAATTTCGAAAAAGCTGCGACAGTGCCCAGAGATTCGAATTCGTCGCATTCGTCGAATAGTCCTCGGCGCGGTTTATTATTTTTTCATTCATTTTTCTATCAGTTTCACGGCACGCCGCGACGATCGATGATCGCGAGGGTATTTTTGAATGTCGTATATTACGGCGCGTAGTCTATAACAGCTATTCGGGGAGACGGTGTATCTGCGCTATGTATAATGCAACGACGTGGTATGAATGGAAAGCTTTGTGGTGGGATAGCCCATAACGCGTACGGTTCGTAGGGATATTTATTGCCGATACGATAGTTACTCGCGAACCTGGCATTGTGCGAAAGTATCGCTGTTTTCACGCTCTCCTCCATCTTTTTCGCATATCACCGCAACCCTTCCGCGCCAAGTATTATTTCAATATCATTTCTAGATGCACGGAATCAATTATTTTCACCGTTGAGCAGCTACCTTTCGTTCTCCTCTCCGCAGATTTTTCGTATCAACGACGAATCCTTTCGATTTGCAAGCTCGTACTAAGATGACTTGCCCGAAAATAAGCTCACGCGACGAGGAACAATCACGTTTCATCGATCGGATTGACGTGAATTTTGACAATCTCGTTTTTTCAAATCCATAGATCGTACGACGGATTGTTCTGCAAGTGTTTGGGTCAATAATCGAAACGCGGAACGACGAACGGACGAAGAAATATCATAAAGCTCGCATTTCTATTCCACGTGATGCTCGATCTTCCCTCGCGATAACGTTCTCGTCCAGATTCGAACGCGATCTTCATTTTCACTTTCGAAATACGCTCCACGCGAATGTATCTTCCGTTCGCGCGGGGGCGATTCTCGAAGTAGAGGGTGAAAATTCGTATGGGGACAGGGGGAACCTGTTAGTTCTTCCGTTCCTCGAGATGCCGGTTGAATAAATGTTCCGTGACTGATCCCGCTGTGGAGTTTCTCCTCGCCTCGCCGATCGAAGCAATTAATTAAATCTCCGCTTTCTTTCTCTCACGGTTCAGGTTTAATGAAAGTTTTGATACGAGAGCTGGCCCGGTAGGTAGCGATCTATAGGTAATCTCCGCGGAAACTCTGCAAGCAAAGCGTTCGGAGGGTCGTCCTTTCCTTTGTTCCCGATCTAATCCCCGCATCCGAGCCACCCCGCTTCTTCTTCTTCCTCCTTCTCGCCGGGTACGCGGTATACGGACGTCGAGCGTCGCGACGCTCAACCTCTTTCTCCCTCTCCCTCTCCCGCTCTCTTCCGATTCAACCCCCTTCCGCCGCCACCGATCGCGCCAAAGCCTCGGCCTTTGTGCTCTTGTCAAGTTGTCAAACTACCCCTGCCACGAACCAACCGGGGATCCAATACTTCGCGCCAACCTCGCGACCCCTCCGCTCGCGTCTCGTTGGTCGACCGGTCGGCAACGTACACCATATACGCACACCCCTGGACGCCGCGAGTATCCGGCATGGAACATCTCGACCATCGACCAAAATCCCGACAACTTTCCGTCAGCACCGAACCAGCCGCGACGAGAGACCACATTTTTTCATTAGTCTACGAAAATACTGCGCTCGAAGCTCGGCGTCGTCGAGTCTGGACGGAATTCAGCGTGCCGCGTCTCCTCGTACGGCGCTCCGCGAAGTGATTTTTTCGCGACAACGAATCCCGATTCGCCAACACCGTTAACAAATTGGTTTGTCGAGCGATATATCGTCGCGACGCTAATCTTATTTCGCTAATGTCTCCTCTGGCACCGCGCACAACGCGCGGGAATGCTTTGCCCTTTCGAGAGAATTTTTCTCGTCGCATATCGACGATTCGATTCGGTCACGTGAAATTCCGCTCGCGGATTCGTCGCGGCCTCGACGAAATTACTCCTAATTCTCGACGATTCGCGGTGTTTTACGCACAAAAATCGACGATAGAGCGCGGATGCGCGATCAGTAGTACGACCAGGAGTGCGGGACGACCGGCGACGCGTCACCAATTTTAATTCGACTCGATGAGTGTGACCATGGCTCCGGATAAATCTGGTTGGTAATTATTTAAAAGTTAGAGCGCGTGTGTCGGGATCGTTGGAATTTCTAGCTCACGGCGTATGCGTGTCCGCCGACGAGGAGACATACGGCGTTCTCTCGGCGAACGACTCCCAACGCGTGATTTACGCTGGGACGTCGAAACTTTGCACTTCGGTGTCGCGCCCGGTCGCGAGATCCGCACTCGCCATCACCGCCACTGCCGTTGCCACCGTTCCGCGACTTTTTACTCGTCCGCGCTCGCGTTTTTCCTCTTCCCTAATTCTCGACGATCGCGTTTTCGCGCGCGCGAAATCGAATCGGTGGTTTCCACGACGTCCGACGGTCTCCGCGTCATTCTATAGGAAAATTAATCAAACGACCGGGCTCCGATCCTCTTCTCTTTCCTCCTCGTTTCTCCGCGTGTTCCTCCCTCCGCGCGGTATGCGCCAGATTTTATGAAAATTTACCCGCGACGCTGGTAGAAACGAGCGAGATTTTCGAGGATTCGGACAGGAGAAACATTACGTTGATATAATGGAAATGCCTTGACTCGTTCGTTGACATCACGTGCGGCAGTAAAAAAAAATATACATCACTCGGCTGTTCGTTAACGGGGCCAGGGGACACTGCTAGTCCGGGTCGCGGGCAGTTGATTCTTGAACTTTCCTACGTAGACGCGAAAGGAATGACGGGAATATGAAAAAATAACTTCTCGTACGTGGCGGGATGCGGGGAGCAGGGGGAGCGAAAATGATGAGGAAACAAAGACTGCGAGACTTTTATTACGGGCTATTCCGGTTAAACCTGACGAGATCGACGCGGTGATTTCTCGCATTTTATGTTAGTTTTATTGCGACCGACCTTCCCAAGCCGAAGCTCGGACGGGGCTCTCGTCGCCGGGCCTCCTCGAAGAGAAAGCTAGAAACCCCGACATTTCGGACGACCGAAACAAAACGATGAAAAAATAGCCGACGTTCGCTCCGCGTCGAGCCGACCCGCCAAGAGTTTCCCCAAAAAATGTGAAAGTTTTGGATCTCAAACGTTTCCTCGAAATTTCACCGCCGAGGTGTTAAACTTTTGACTCGGCGAAGAGGTGTTGGACTTCCTGCTGCGCGCGTGACGCAAAAGGCAATCTCGAGCCTCCGCGTACCTCGGCTTCTCTCCGCGCCTCGTCCTTCTTCTATCCGTCTCGCTCTCGCTCTCTCTCGCCCCTCATCGGTGGCTTCTAGTTCCTCGTTGCCGCGTAGAATTGCAAAAAAGAAAGCTCCTCTGCTCGACTCGTTCCCTTCGGCCTCCGCATCTCAGTCCTCCTTCGCATTTTCCGACTGTTGGATCAGCCCTACAGCCTCGCGCCTTACCCGTCCGTCGCTTCGAGTATCGCGTCGAATGGCTAGGCTCGATCGTGCCCCGTCAGCAGCGATTTCGCCGAGCGGCTCGTTTGGAATGGAAAAAAAAACGAAAAAAATATCTCCTCGCTCGGATCCGATAAGTCGCGTGATAGCAGAATCACTAGAATCGTCACCGCGGTAGATTCGTTCGAGTATACTCGACGTTACGACGGACGATTCGAGATCATTGTTCTCCGTTTCGGTGGGCAAACTGGGAACGAGGTGGAAACAGTTCGCATCGGATAACCACCTGTGTGTGTACAATAACGATAAGCGGCAACCGAAAAGTCGATACGTGAAATTCGCGAACTCGAGACGAATTATGACGACGTTGAAAGACCGCACGACACTCGTTAGGGCTCTGACATATGTATTTGCTCAGGTGACGACGATGATAACGCGTCGTGGAAAAACATGGATCTGTGGATCGCTGCGAGCTGATCGCGGAGTTGTACAATTTTTTTTCTTCTTCTTCTTTATTCATCGTTGTCCTGATATTTACACGATGAGCACGAATGCGCAACCTGTCATCTGCCACCGCGACCGAGATGAACCAAACTTTGCACGCCAATAATTCTTCGGCCATCGATTCGCGACGAACGTTGCTTCCGAGGTGATCGGTAGAGAAATATATACGCTTCTGGATTTTTTTCGCGCGCAGCTCCGGTAGTCTTCCGAGCGCGGAACGCGGACAGACGCGAACGTGATATGAGCGACGTAACGCTGCTGACCGGGTCGCGTCGCGACTTCCTTATCCGCGATCCGCGGAGCTTTCGTAGCGCGTCTCGTTGCGCAGTCTCGCTCCGCGATTTTCATTTCGCCCGCGACTCTACAGCCCGAGCTGCCAAGTGCGTCTTATCGAGTCGAATAGTTTTGAGATAACGAAACTTTCGAGCGCTCGCCCACGTCTATCGCGGAACCGATACGATTCAATTGCTATATCCCTCGCCTTCGGGTGCGAGCGACGACTTCCTCCTGTTTCCAGCCAGATAATAACTCTTCCGCGGAGCCGGTAGCTCGGTTCTTTCCGCTGCTACCCGTCACGTCCAAATGTGACGCGTCCCTCGCAACTATTCGTCGCGGCGAACAGTCGAAATCTGACAATTTCCATGTAAATGAACCGCTTCATATTCCGCTAGCAACGAGAATAACCGGTTCTCCGCGATCGGTCGGTGATTACCTTCGCGAGGCGGCCTATTTCGATCGAATGTTGGGTATATTTCGGTCGAAATCTACATTCGCCGCGCAAAACCCAAAAATCGCGGCTCGACGATGCACCGAAATGCGTTTTTTTCCCACGCTTCGTGCCCGCGAATCGCGATGACCGGACGCGAATGATGGACGAGGATACGATTTCCAAAAATTGGCATCGCGCGGAGAGCGGATCGCGGATCGGCGGCACAGCGAGATGCCGATGATTTTCGTCCGCGCGAGAAGAGATTCGTCTCCGGTGACGAGCGCCATGATTCCCGGAGAATCGCGGAGACGCGAGAGGGTGGACCGCCGCGTACGTACGAGACGAGGCGGAGGGATATCGATCCGTTATATCGTATCTCCAGGTCGTCGGGAGGCATCCGCATCGTCGGGTCAGCTGACGACGATGTTCCGATCGCTACGAGAGGCTAATAGAAATACGAACACGTTTGCCTCTCACGACGCAACGGCCACGATCCGTTCGAACGAAGCGCGGCGTCCTTGCAAACTGGTTTCCACTACCCACTTGATTATGGTGATCGCGGCATGCGCGCGTGCTGGCCTTATTGTTATTATATCCACGAACCTCTCACCGCGGTTCTCGTCGGCATCGGCGCGCACCTTGCCTCCGCCACCACTACCACCACCTCGCCCACGAATCGCGACGGTGTTTACCGTGATTTCGGTATTTTCGATTCTAAGTATATGTAATCGCGGAACAATACCGGCTACTCGAATCCGTGATGCAACGCGCAAGGACCTTCGCTCCGGCCCCGCCGCGAAGCTTCGCCGTTACCTAATTTGCCCAAGTCCGACGATCTCTGATTCTATCCGTACGGTTTCTCTCGAATTTCAATCCTTTCCGAAGATTCGAATCGCAGGCCTTTCGAAAGCTAGTCACGCGCCGAACGGCGTCACCGTTCAGCGTCGAAGCGTTTACCATCGGCGAGCACTCGAGGCCACGGATGCTCGGGAATTTCGGAAATCTCGATTTTGCGCGACCTTCGTAGATCTTGCGTTTCTCGTACGCGTGTACGTCGGCGAAAACGATCGGACGAGACGACGACGGCGAAGGATTTTCTTTCACCGCGATGGAAAACGAAAACGTCGAGACACGCGAGACGTTCGTTTTCACATGGGATGGATGCCCTGAATCTCGAAAGGATCTCGTCGGTTTGTTTCGACGAGTTTTCGTTCCCCGCGCGGTTAGGAAGACGAATAAGGAGAAACGAGCCGCGTTCAGCGAACGAGTCGCAGGAAGCGATGCCAGGATCGAACAGCCGCCTTTCGCGATAAAATGCTGTCCAAAGACATCTCTGTTTACCATCGCGTCACGCGTACCGTACGATTTCCGAGGACCAGAATAGACTACCTTGATTCGACCAGAGGAGGAGTTCGAAGTACGATGCGACGTCGTTTAGTCCAGCTCGAACGTATTCGGCGAGATGTGGTCCACCTCGAAGTTGGTTTACGACTGTTTTATGGCTGGCACGGGGCACCGTTACGGCTGGGCCCCACGCGAGCCCGTTACGAGTGCCATTTACGGCCCAACAGTCGTCGGAGGCCCATCTGGTCGTTCATCATTCGGAGTCAACGCGTCTTAAATCAATTCGAGCGCGGTGTATCTTCCCGGCGATTCTTCGGATCGTTCCCCGCCCGCTTAATTAATTTCTCATTCACGCTCCGTATCGTTGGATCATACGTGAGAACGCAGCTCCGCGTAGTCGCTCGTTCCCGCGAACCGATAGCGAGCTTCCGAAAATCACGAATCTCCCGATTCCCGGTGACAACGGTTCTCGATTTTTAAGTAGTACGAGTCAACGCGCCCCGCGGAGAAAGTATTCCCCGGTCGAAGTTCGCCTTCAGTTTTCATTCAAGCTCCGTCGCCGCTCGATCGATCCGAATACTCGCTTGTCCATCGTTTCTCGGTGGTGGTGGCGGTGGTGGTGGTAGTCGCGGTGGTTTCCTGGCTCGCCTTCGCATCGTTCGTCGAGCGCGTCTGGTGGCCCGGTCTCGAGCGACGTTTCACATCCGATAGCGGACATCTCGCGCGGAGAGTCGTTGTCAGCGAGATAAGAGACGAGAGGAGTAGCAGGCGCGGAGGAAGAGAGGGCCGCTCGTTGAGCAATCAGCCGAGAAACAGCAACGGAACAAAGGGACCGACGTTCGAGGCCATTTTGATAAATAGGGGCCATCATAGTTCTGCGACGTCATCTTCTATATCCAGCGATGGCGTCATGTGGCGCTCCATGGCGCTCCACCCTCCTTTCAATCACCTAGGGACCGAACCCACCCATCTGTCAGACACGCTCCACCCCGCTTTTTCTTAAACTCGCAACCAGCTATCGCTATCGCCATCTCTTGGACGAAACGTGGACGTCATAATCCACGAAACTGCCGCTTCGTCTCCGCTAGTTTATCATCTGTCCAACCGATGCCGCCACTCGTAAACGTCCGATTACCGGGTGTCCCGAAAGTTTCAGGTATACGCCTCGTCGTTGCCCGTGACTCCGAACCCTGCGAAGAGAGAGGCTGACCTCGTTCCTCGCACAAAAATATTACGTGCACGCGCAATTTTCTTCGCCCCGCCAAACCAAACGAGTCCTCCGTTTCACGTGGCGAGGATCGTAGCTCCGTTGGCGAGAACACCGTATAAATAAGCCGAGTCGGCGCGATAATTCGCCGCAGCCAGAGAAGACGCTAGTCGGAGAAACGCGTCGTTTGCCAGGAAAAGCGATGCAAATTGCTTATCACTTCTACTATTCGCATCCGTGGCAACGGAAACCACGAAAACACAACACGTCGTTTTCGTCCCGCTCTCCCCGGTCCGAGCATTGAATTGGATAATTTTCGCGAAAACGCAGGAGCTGCGCGCGTGTAACGGAAGGGTGAGCGAAGGACCCCAGACGTCTCACCCTCTCCGTACCTCTGTCCGAGTCTCGGCGGATGAGACGTTTCTTCGACGGGAGGTACCCGTGATAAAAGCAACCTCGGTGTAGAATTGAGTTTGAATCCGACGAGCGCGGAAGATTTATAGCGGCTGGTATTCGAGGACGCGACTGGACGAACGTACGGTCGGGCCGAAGGGAGGAATCTACGTCTTCGACGCCGGTAGGAAGCCCCGCGTATCGTTGAAAGGGGGTCGAAGAGACGGTCGGAGGTGGTTGCAGGGTTGCGAGGTGCGGAGGGGCAGAGGCATGTACACCGGCGGACGGGGCGAAGGTGGAGGGTAGCGCGAGGCGTATAGAGGAACGGTATCGGCGGCCATTCATCAATCTGGGGAATCAATACGCGGGAATTAATGAAAGCGCCGCGCGAACAGCGGGTGAACGCGCGGAATGTTAATCGCGATCCTCCCACCCCCGCTGCTCGTCCTACCATTCGCGCTGGCGCGTCCTCCGCTATATAGTCCGCGGGACGAGCGTGCCGCTCGAACCTCCCGAGGGTCTCCTTCATCCCGCTTCGACCCCTCCCGCCTCCCCCCATCGACGCGAAGCTTGCACCGGCTGCAGCGATGTACGCGGGTGTTGTTCGCACGCGCCGCGTTACGTTGACAAACGTGGGAAAGCATCGCGCACCGATGAATCAACTTCGAGAGCGATAAAACGGCGAGCGGCGCATCAAATGTCGCGGCGCACCACGCGTCTCGTTTCGAAATTTTACGAGCCGTTGGAAAGGAGTCGTAAACGTCGGCGCTAATAACTCCGGAATAAATTGTCCTCGCGTGACCGAGCCCTCTTCGCGAGGTTCGGACGGGGCACGAGGCTCCGGGACTCCGGCTGTTGGCGAGATCGTTGCCGTTGCCCCTAAACTTAGACAAGCCAACTCGCACTCCGGTAACGCGGAGAACGAACGCGTGCGCGCCGCTTTCGTCGAACCTCGAGGCAGGGTGCGGTGGACCTGCCCGCGTAGACGTATGCTCCCTTCCGGCGTCGCACCAGTCCCAATTTTCGTGACCCACCGATGCGCGTCTGGGTTTTCTGGAAATTAGCTCGCGTCAACGGTTCGTTACGTGAGAAAAACTAGGGCAGCGGCAACGGGGAAAGAATTTTGAGCGGAATTCGAGGCAGAGCATATCTTCGAAACATGCCGGCAGCCATTAAACCTGATGCTTTGGATTTTTTCCAAATTTAGCGATCGCTCAGCCCGCCCACATTGCCGGAGCTGCGGAACGTTACAGCTACTCTCTCTCTCTCCCCCGTCTAGCGTCTGGGCGATGGCCGTCACCGTGACGAGCACGTGTTCACCTCGCCGTCTGTCACTTGGACAGACGACCCCGGTTCACTAGTCAAACATCGGGAAAGCGAGCTTTTGCACGATGGTGGACGGTGAATCGTCGTGTTCCTTCTCGTCGCGGGTAGACGCGAGTATCGTCGAGCGATCGCGTCTTCGACGCCGATGAGACCCTCGGCGAAGGTGCGTTCCTCGCTGAATCGATCGAGAACCGCGAACGGGAATCCTCCCGCTTTTTCGAACAACGAAGACGGCGAAGTTCTACCCGAACTACGAAAAATTCTCGGTTCCATTCGTACGGAATGGTAGTTATCGCTTCGCGTTACATTTGTGCGTCGTTCGCTGCCATAATCGTTGTTTGTTCGTTGTGACGTACTACATGAATCGAATCGACGTGTAATCGTATATGCTTCGCGGCACGCGTGTTTCAGGTGCGGCGTAGCGTCGACAGCGAGCCGAACGGAAGAAGACGGCGCAAACGTCAGCATCACGTTGTCCGCATCGCCTCCTCGTCATTTCGAAAGAGTTCGACACTTCCGGAGCTATTGCAACACATCGACAGCGAAGAGGACGAAAGCTTTGATCTTATAAACGTAATAACGTGGTTCTAGTGCGTCGAAATACTTAGAAATTCACACGCTGAGAAGTCTCAGCGAGTATACCTACTTCTATATCTATCTCTCTCTCTCTCTCTCTCTCTCTCTCTCTCTCTCTCTCTCTCTCTCTCTCTCTCTCTCTCTCTCTCTCTCTCTCCCTCTTTGTGTCCCCCCAGCACTCTTCCCGCATATCTTTTTCCGTAGTGGTGATCCGCGAGTGCCGCGTGGAACAAATCCCCGAAAGAGAGAAGCGCGATCGCGACTCTATACGGGCGCAATTGTCAGTGGTGTGGATCCCGGTGTGATCTGAAGTGTGGTTTTCGTGAGATTACAGTGAAATACCAGTGAGATAACTACCTCCCGACGCTCGGTGTCCCGCGAAAACGCGTCTCGGTGTAACGATTCGCGGTACACGGTGCTTCGGCAAAAAAAAAAGCGCATTCGTTTTCAGCCGCGACGTAGTCGGCCGTTCTCGGAAGTTTTACGAGTTCGTACGGTGCGCGATAGACGAATCGACGGCGAATCGACGAGAGCGCGAAGCGTCATCGGCCGTGGTCGAATCGAGTGGCGGAGCTTAGGCGTTGCGACGGTGATAGCATGAGTTCGTACTTTGCCAGCTCGTATATTCCTGACCTGCGCAATGGCGGGGTCGAGCATCCCCATCAGCACCAGCAGCACTACGGGGCTGCCGTTCAGGTGCCCCAGCAGGCTCAGGCCGTTCAGCAACAACCCCAACAGGCCGCGGAGCACTGCGATCCCAGCCTCCTCCGGCAGGCCGTGCCGGCTCATCATTACGGTGCGACGGCCGGTCAGCAGGGAATGCCCTATCCCAGGTTTCCACCGTACGATCGTATGGACATACGCAACGCTGCCTACTACCAACAGCAGCAGGAACACGCCGGGATGGACGGGATGGCCGGCTACAGGTCCTCCTCGCCGTCCGCGGCGATGGGAGGAGGTCACATGGGCCACACGCCGACACCGAACGGTCACCCCGCGACACCGGTCGTCTACGCGAGCTGCAAGCTCCAGGCAGCCGCGGTCGATCACCAGGGGGGCGTCCTCGACGGTCCCGACAGCCCTGATCCCCTCGTCGAGTCGCAAATGCACCATCAAATGCACCCCCAACACCCTCACATGCAGGCGCAGCAACCGGCCCATCAGCAACACCAGCAGCACATGCAGCAGCAGCAGCAGCAGCACATGATGTACCAGCAACAGCAACCTCAACAACCAGCACCTCAGCAGCAGCAGAGCGCGATGCACGCGCAGCAGCAGCAACAGCAGCAACCACCCCAACACCAAGGCGTGGTGGCCTCGCCGTTGGGACCCCAGCAACAAGGTGCTCCCCAAGGCACGACGGGTGCCAACCTCCCGAGCCCGCTCTATCCCTGGATGAGGAGTCAGTTCGGTGAGTTTTCCATCTCGCTAATCCATCGCCTCGCGTCGCCTCGTTCCTCCTTCTCTCTCGTTGCTCGCCCCCGGATCCCTCCCCTCCGTCTATCTCGCTCGCTTTTTCTCTCCACCCCTCCGAGTCTCCGTCTCTCTTCTTCGCATCGCGGAGCATTCCATCGCCGATTCGCGGACGCGGCGGTCGCGCGAACGAAGAAGTACCCCGTTTCCTTGCTGGCGGACCGTTCTTCGACTCGCGATCGCGCGCGCGTGGGGTCGCTTATTTAAAAATCCCATTCTCGGAACGGGGGGAAAGGCTCCTCCGTATTTTCTGGCTGCTTTTTCTTCGGGACTTCCGAACGAGGCTCGCGTTCGTTCAGCTTTTCGTTACGCTCGTTCCCGGCCACGAGAGCGAGCCTGGCGCGGTACCGACTGAAATAGAACTATTATTATAACCGGTGTCCTCGATACGCGATCTAGATTTTTTCCTCCCTGCTACTTCCTCGGTTCGAAGTGTCGCAGGTTTGCGAGAAAGCATATTCAGGTAGCGAAAAGCGGCGGCGGCGGGAGGGTTCAGGGAGCTCGGTCGCGGGGATCGGGGCACAGGTAATCGCGGGTCACCTTGGGCAGGGGTTCGAGGAACATCGTGCGGCAACTCGACGTCAAACTAGACCAGATTGTATATCACCGGTTGCGAATGGACATCCTACTTTCCAGCTCGCAACGGCTGCGAACGCGGTACGCACAATGTCTCGACTTTTCTAGACACGTCAGCGATCTCGGTTATTTATTGCGTTGACCTTTTAGCCCGGTGCTTCGAATGCGAGCGGACCGGACCCATAAAAGTCTCTCGCGTTCCGAGTCTCGCTTCTCATTTCGAGAAACGTTTCGTCCCGCGCCTCTTCAATGCTCCCCTCTCGTCTAGCCGAGCTCGGTTCGTGGTTCGCGATAGCCGTTTTCCCGGGGCAGCGGACGCCTCGAGTTCCCTGACCACGCTGACGTCTCAACCGCGAAGCGAACGTATCGCATCCCCTCGATGCGTCCTCGACTTTGCATACGATCTAGTCGGGCATTCGATTCAATCGGGACGAGACGCGTCGTCGCGCAACGACCACAAAGACGAATCGAGCCATCTCATTGTCCTCTTTCCGTCGGCTGCGATCGCACGTCAACGTTGCTGGAACAGCGACGCTCTAGTCGAGCATTAACGGACGATCTAATTCTGCCTACCTCAAAATTTCCCACTTTCTTCCTTCGAACTCGAACTCGGGAGCAAAAAAATATCCTATTCCCACGAATCACGTCGGGAGTATCAATCGAATGCCAGTGTGCCATTGTAACTCCGACGCGAAGTCATCGCCAGAAACTTCTGCACCGAGTTTTGATTCCGCGAGTTTTCGCGCTGACTTCGGAAACCCCCTCCTCCCCCCGCAAGTAACGAACGTCGATCGTACCGCGAAATCGCGAAAAACGATCGTCATTCTCGAAATCGCGGGGGTTCGAGAATTAAATATCAAGACAGCCCTCGCTTCGAAGACACTCGACATCCCTCGACGTACCGCGACGGCGCTGGGCCCGTTGAGCGTCGCTTCGCAACGAGCGGAGGATTTATGACGGCTTTAACGAAGTGATAATAGGCATGGTCGTAACTTACGTCCGGAGGTATACCGACCTGTAAGCGCAGGTATCGGATGCTTAACTGTACAGGTTGTAGGGTGTAAACGGGACCCCCCGTCGACTTTGCTCTTATTTCGGCGCCCCCTCGAACTTCGCCCTCGTTTTACTCGGCTTTATATTGCTCGACCCGGAAGAAATATTGGCCGAATATTACCCAACCGAACCTCCGATCGGTGCGAATTTCGGAGACGTTCGAGAATCGCGCTTCGCTGCCTTCACAAACCGAAAGTCCTCGACGGTACCAGCACGAAGCTCTTCCTCCGTCTCGGCGCGACGGTACTCGCAAAGTTTCGTTATTCTCGCGAGCCGGTGCACTCGTGTTGATGAAAGTTACGCGGAAGGATCCCGTCCTCTTAACATCGAGTGATAAGGTCATAGATTCTGTGAAACGAGAGAACTGCTCGTCCTGCCTCGAGTCGAGTCAACATCGATGGACCCCGGACGATCAGGGTAAGTCACCGACCGAGAGGATCCGTCGCCGAGTACCTTCGCGTCTCGTTCCCACGCGTGTTTCTCCCGATGTTACCTCGCACTAAAAACTTTCCATCGCGCTGCCACCTACCATCTTTCGGGTAAACGTAGAAGCTACGTCACGTAAGCGTAGCGGGATTCGTTGGCCGATAAGCCCACCGCTTACATACGACGCCGCGAATGTAGCCGCGGTTTCAACGCAGTCCCTGAAGTTTCTCACAGATGTCGACACGTGGATCTCGCGTGACTCTATCTCGCGAGCGTGCTTTATCCGTTCCACGTCCTCCGATCCACTCCTTCCCGAAGAACCTCGTCGTTTCCTGATCTCTCCTCGCCGCTTCTCTCCTCTCCTCTCTTCTCCTCTCCTCTCCTCGACTCGGCTCCGTTCCAGCGCGCTCCGACACTTTGCTCGATGCCGAACGAGAAAGGCCGCGGCGTATTGCTATTCGTTTCGTCGCAAATTAAAAGCCTAGTCCTATAAATAAATCAACGAATAATGGATCCCACGGTCGTCCCACGATGCAGCCTCCCACGCGTAAATATCGCCGTGGAAAATGTCGAGGATCCATTCTCTACGAAGTACCCGCACGCCTCTAAGCTCGAACCACCGATCCTGTGGGTGGGTCAACGCGACATCTCTATACCGCGAAGGAAACATCTATCGTTATTCGTGTATTTTGTAACTTCATCGGACATCCGTGAAACGGCGAACCTCGCATCCTCGTCTCATTTCATTCCAGTTACCGCGACACCCACTCGCGGTTTTCTTTTTTCTTTTCCCACTCTCGTATCGCATCTTCCCGATAACGCTTGGTCATGGAAACGGCGCGTGGGGTCGTTCGTTCTACCGTTCGATTCGAATCTCTCGCTTTGGTTGGTATTCTATCGGTACGATTATCGTTCGATCCATTTTACTCGGCTCAATCGAGAAACGATCGATTAATTTCATCGAACATTTCGGATTTTCTTCCCGAGGTTTGCCGCGATGATCGACGAACGTGGATTGACGTTGGTCGAATCGTTTCGAAGACCGAAGGTAACGAGCCGTTCGTTTTTGGTCTCGGTAGTTTTTCGACCCTCCGCCGGCATTCGTGACGAATAAGAACGTTAGTTCCTTTTTTGTGACCGACCGGACCTTATGTTTTACGAGCTCGCATCTATTAGGCTGTCCAAGCCGTAAATTGAAACGGTAAAATACAATATTAGCCACGATATGTCAAACGCAGCGAGGTCGCCGTATCGTTTGTATTTGACGTTTTCCACGTATCATGGCAACGCCATAGATCTTTCGACGTCGCGACGCGTCGTCTCCGTAGAAAACGAACTTCTCCGCGCACTTTCCGCACGAAAGAGGAATAATAAACGTTCATCCAGCGTTCGAAACGAGCACCGATTTGTCCAGAATAAATACATAGCGCAAGGCTTCGGGATACACCGGCGCATCTGCTCGCGTTTTTACTCTCTTCGTTTGGCTACCCCCTCCCGTTTCGAATTCGAACGGTCGTTCTTTTCATCAGCCGAGTCCTCCCATTATCCGTCTTCGCCTCGTCGATGATTTTCGAACGTGATCGATTATTATTTTCCAACCCTTCGCGAACATTTGCTAGGTAAAACGTCGAGTCCAGCTAGCGGTAAGGCAACGAAACGTACATCTTGCAAGGAAATTTCTCACTTTGCGGGCCAAAAGGTTTCGTGATATTTCGAAAATCCGGTCGAGATATGAATTATACGTCGATAAATATCTCGAACGCTTATCTACTTCGCGCCGGGAAACGTTTGTCGTCCAATTATAGCATTATCTTCAAAAATAGCCCTCGGTCAAAGGCGAAAGCACGGTGATTTGCTTTTCGAAAAGAGGGCTGCAGGTGCAGGGCGGGCGATCCTCGAGTTTCGTGGCAGGAGGGCGAAAGGGCGGGTATGCCGCGTAGAAAATGAAGCTGGACCGTTCGGAGAGGCGGAGGTTCGTTCCTCGAGAGAGGACGGGGTGGGATGACGATGACGGATGACGTCTTAGCATAGACGCGCCAGCCTCATCCGTTTCGTGTTTGGCCGCCATGCCGAGAAATCTCAGCCGATGTGCCTTCTACTCACGTGCGTACCTTACGCTTCGGCGCTCGCACGTGCGTCGCAGGAGCATCTTTCGCCGGATATCTCACCGAGCATATAGGTTGTTGAACGCGTATGTATTCGGACGGGTAGTTCTGAGACAGCGCGCAGACCAGATCCGACCCGGTCTCAGCTCGTTATCTCGACGCCGGATTGGTTCGCTTCGAGGTACGTCCGTCTCCGTTCGCCGGGACCACGGGGACAAGGTGACGCGACTGCGTGGAAATAGATCGAAACACGAGGCTGGACTACGTTTCTTGTTCTACGGAAAATTGTCTCTCGTATTTTCACGACTCGTCGCGCGCGATTCGGTAGAAGCAGCGTTGTACGCCGGGCGGTGGTAGCATCAACGACGATCAGGTACGACGCGTCGTGGAATCGCGCGTGCAGCGATACGCGCAGGACAAGAGAGAAGTTCGTTCTCGCTTTGAACCTCTCGGCCCGCGGCTGCGTAGCGAGGCAACGAGGAAACCCGTAGATATATCGGTAGGCAAGACGTGATTCATTACAGCAGACCGAGAGTTGAAAATATGTAGGGTGAACGCTTTGTTGGAAGGTTCCAAAGCACGCGACAGGAAATTGACTTCTTCTCGGTAATACTCGATAAACTGCGGATCGTCTCGTTCGTAATTTCTGAAAAATGCCGGATCATCTACGCTCACGAATCGCTTGCCTCGCGAACGTATCTCGTTCGATTGTTCCCCGTTTAGTCCGCGCCCATCTTACCGAGTAGGTACTCTCGGGAACGAGACAGAACTGTGACGCGGTCACGATTGTGACGAGCTTCCCCCTGGTATCCGATCGCGGCGTGACAATCCGAACGCTGGCCGAATAGTTTCCCATGGCTGCTCGCAAGCCTCGGCGCACTGATTTAATTGGGTAGCGAGTACTCGCTCTAGCCGTGTGCCTTATTAGCGGCTTACAACATCCGTCCAGCTGTTGATCGTCCAGAATCCCGAGTGTCCTGCGGCAGCTTTGAAGACCATGGAACCAGTCTTCGAGATTCGACGATGCGGGCCCAACGGTGCACGACCGAAACGGAGACTATCCAGCGACTACTAGCCTGTAATAAGGGGGGGAACGGTTGATTCTGGTATCACGAATATAAGCGTAGTCAAACATGGGTGAACGCAGGCGATGGATCGGGGACCGGGGAGAGGGTTGAGAGAGAGAGAGAGAGAGACGGAGAGAGAACGAGAGCGGGAAGGAAGCAGGGGAGATGCCCGCGTACGGAGGCAAAGACGGACGGACACACGCGATCGCGCGCACATGGACGAGCGTGCGTGCGTACCGCGTGCCGCGTTCGTTCGAGCTGTGCGAGTGAAGGCAGCAAAGGCAGACTCATAAATCTCACGGCATACTTGGAGGGACATTTGATCCTTGCGTAACCCAACGCCGTTAATTTATTGCTCCGCGTTTAAAGTCACCTCGCCTCGGTCCGTTGGTAGAGCGAATAGAACGGTGACAACGACGACGGTACCGCGATCGCAGAGTTCAGCAGTTGCCGGTGGTGGGTAGCGCCGTTCGCAGTTGACTCGTGTCTGCCCGTTGTCGCGGCGATTCGAGTGGTGGTCCTTTCCCTCAGCTTCGTTGCGAGCGGAACGCCACTTCGCGAGTCGCTATCTCGCGTTCGGATTCCATAGAAAGACCTGCCGGTTGACGAATGCACCGGTCCGACCCCGAAGAGTTAGCAGTCCCGGACCGAGTTGGTTGAAGGATGAGCGCGCCTGACCGATCGGTTCGTCGAGACCTCCCGTAACCCTGGCAAGAATACAACGAACGCCACTTATGCAACGGTCTCGCGTCTACCTGATTAACCCAAAGTACCAGAGATCAAGACGTCGCGATCCGTGCACGTCGAATCCCCCTCGCGAGAATTCATTACCCACCTCGAACGATTCCGTGGATTCGACATCTTCTACATCTTACTCGAGGCTAGTCGAGATCGTTCGCTCTGTTCCCGTGCCGGAAAGACACGCGTAGGCCTGCCAACGCGATACGTAGATCTTCCCGCTACCTTCGAGAAGATCGGGATCTGCGAACTGCGAGGAGTCGCGACCTCGGAATTCTCCGCGTCGGATCTCTTGGCCTTGCCTGGTTGCCGTTGGCTAGCGGGCATATCGGCGGGACTCGATACCTCGCTACGACCGGACGGCGCGAAGCGAACGAGCGGGGTCCCTCCCGGGATAGTAGGCTTGTCTCGTAATCGGGAAAGCGTCCTCAACGAGCGGTACCAGGCGCGTTTCGGTGTCCTCGTTGGGCTTCGGCGTTTCGTCGCGTTGCTCTCGCTTCCTCTTCACGATATTGTTCCTTCGGATTTCTTCTGCCCGGTGGTAGGATATTGCCGAGGTATTTAGATGCGGGCAGGTATCCGTGCCGCGGCGGAGTCGGGAATAACCAGGGAGATCGGTATGCTGTTAATTTGAGAGCGTAGCCTAGGGGAGAGAGCTGGCCGAAGGTAGGACGCTAGGGAGGTGGCCCGTTCCCAAGCGCACGAGACTTGCAGCTTCTCGCTTCGCGGCAGGCTGTCCTTGTTTCGCTCGAGGAAATGCCCGGTTGCGAGAGATACCCGGTCTCTTTCCCGCATAAAACCTACATCCGTCTTCATCGGCCGACAGCGCGACGGGCGGCGTTTGCCTCGAATGTTCTTCGCCGAGAGAACTTTTCGTCCTTGTCCTCGTCTGCTTAGGTTTCCCTCGCGTCGAGACACGCGTGTTTTGGCTTCTTCTCTTTGGACGTTCTCCGCTTCGTCTTCTTCATCCTCTCGTTCCTCCGCTTCATCTTTTTCTGGGTCTTCTCGGACATTCCTCCCATTGTAGTCGGCCGTCACTCGCGCGGCGGAGCCTTGCCTCGTCTAATTCTTTCCCGAGTATAATTGGAGAAGTCCGACCTTTCTGGCCGCAATTAATACCTCGGTTCGAAAATCGTGTTGTTCGTACCGGTTGAGCCCCTCCTCTTCGTAGTCGTCGCCCTCGTCCCGACCTCCCGTGCAACGTTCTCGCGGCACACCGAGCGGGGCGATATCACCCCCCCGATCTCGTTCACCCTCACCGACGTTTCGCGCGTAACGAAAATTAACCTCACGAATATATTCGTATGATTGCAGAGAGGAAACGAGGCCGGCAGACGTACACGCGATACCAGACATTGGAGCTCGAAAAGGAGTTCCACTTCAATCGGTATCTGACGAGGCGGCGGCGCATAGAAATCGCGCACGCGCTGTGTCTCACGGAGAGGCAGATAAAAATTTGGTTTCAAAATAGAAGAATGAAATGGAAGAAGGAGAACAAGACGAAGGGCGAGCCCGGTTCCGGTGACGGTGACACGGACATCTCGCCACAGACGTCGCCTCAGGGTTGAACCAGCGACCTCTCAAACGTGAGCTTCCAAAGAGGCCTCATCTCTCAGGGTCGCACCTTGTCTTCGGCACTACCTCCTCCTCCTCCTCCTGCCCCCCAGCCCCCCGCCCCCGTGCTTCCCGATCCCCGTTTCCCCCTTACGCCGGCGCCCCGCTAGCCGTGCCTCTCCTCGCGAACGACCTCCAAATGACCCCCACAGCAATGACGCTTATCTTGTCGTGTTAATCAAGTTGCTCGTACCAAAAATGATGTTGTAGAGAAGACAAAGTTGTACAGAGTTGTGCAGAGGCTGGTAGGCAGCCATCCAGTCATCATCCAGCCGTCGAGAAAATGGCTCGCGCACTCTCGGAACTGTCGAGCGCACCGGCGATGCGAAGAGTCAAACGTTGACGAGACCTGCTTTCCAACGGAACCGCAAACGAAAACGGAACGAATGTCGGCGATGCGCAATGATACGAAAACAGAAACTGGATCACATGCTAATCAGAACCACGTTAACCTCTATTACGTTTAATTGAACAATTTACTAAATCCTATACACACGCGCATATATATATATATATATATATATATATATATATATATATATATATATATATATATATATATATGTATATGTATATGTATATATATACATATACATACATATACGTATATGTATATATGTATGAATACGTATGTATGAATATACGTCGCTTAATTAATCGCGAGGGATGAAATCTTGTGAAACTTAGGAAGCGTTTATTATTATTTATTCTTTGAAGTCGCGCGAAACGCGCGCACGTTGTAGGACTTTTCGTTATTATTACTATTATTATTATATTGTATAATAATAATATATTATATTTTAATTTTATTATTTTATCAACGATATTATTATTATTCATATTAATATTAACATTGATATTATCATTATTATTATCATTATTATTGTTCATATGATTATTCGAGTTTTAGCGCACGTACGTATGCACATATAGATAGAGTG
This sequence comes from Arge pagana, assembly GCA_963969455.1. Lineage (NCBI taxonomy): Eukaryota > Metazoa > Arthropoda > Insecta > Hymenoptera > Argidae > Arge > Arge pagana. The sequence goes on along the minus strand of OZ018312.1, from coordinate 679,820 downwards.
AGAGCGAGAGAGAGAGAGAGAGAGAGAAGAAAGGATGAGATCATGTGGTTGTCTATACGTATAACTCACGTCTTTATTAGCTATAGGTAGGCGGATTAGATTACTAGAATCATGTATAGGTTACTCCTCGCAAAAGCGGTCATTCGCAACGAGGCTCGGATAATCGGTACCGTACATACACACACGCATTCACGTCGAAATTGACGGCTGACGAGTAACGTGTCGAAGAATTCAAGCAGAGTTCACGATTGAAACGTGAAGTGACCGAAGAGTGGTAACAGTGACGGTGAAAGGTGGTGCTCTCGTGACGAATATCTAACAAGAGTAATACGAATGTTCTTTCGGTTTTGAGAAATTGAAAGAAGAAAACGTTTACGCGACGCGGCCGACCCGCGACCACCCGCGAAATTGAAGGCCGACGGAAACGGGAGCGTGGGAAATGAAAATATGGTGAAATTAAACGGGAAAAGTGTGCGTCGTTCGAGTTGAGGTGGCTTTCGAAAAATCACAAGTGAATTCGTGATGTGAGGTGCCGAGGCAACAGTAAACGCGAACGAAGGAAATCGACCGGCGTTTCTCGTCGCACGTCGTCGCAAGGTCAGTCCTACAAGAACAACGTAACATACGGGTATTCCCTCTATGTGTGTGTATGTGTCCGTGCGGCTGTCCCCTTGCGCGCACTGTATGCGTATGTATATATATATATATCGGATATAAATATATATACACATACACACTTCTACCTCGGTACGGCAGTGCATCGTCGATGATTTTTCAAACCCCATCTTTTCAAGCTACACGAACAAAATCTTCGGTCTTATCCATTTCTCTCACAAACAATGAACCTTGCAACTTTGCTCAAAGCTGTAAAAATGTGTATATAAACCTCGGGGTAACCCCTTCTTCGAAAGCTGTCGCTAGTATATTTTTTCATGGGAAGTAAATACCCTCGAACTTACGAGTTCCCTTCAAGTAAGGAATTCACAGAAGCGATTCCAAACCCGGTCGCGGACCGACGAAGGGTACGCTGACGAATATCGAAGATGCAGTGCCATCCCGATGCGTACACCACACGTGCGCATACTACGTATGCTGCAATACGACTACTACCGCATCTTGTAAGATCTCTACTCTGCTGCGAACGTAGCTGAGGTACGCGATTAGCATGACGTGGTTTTTATACGTAATACTTACAGGTATAGCCAGTATACCCCAAAACTACCGAGTAATTCTGATATTACGAATAGTTATAGGTTAATATTTCTACAGCTACGAATAATAATATTGCAAATGCCATTTCCGTTTCTCCTGCTACCATCGCCATCGCGTCTAATCCGGCTAAGACAGGTTATTCGACGAGATTCACTGCACGGCAAAGTTCCTAGTCCGACGAGACTTCCTTGACGGCTCCCCGTGGAAGCCAAGCTCTGCATTTTCACCTTTCGGAAACTCGAATCCATCGTTTCGAAAACGAGCAATCAAATTGTTAGAATCGAAAGCGTCGTTTCCTCGCGGTGCTCGCTCCACGTTACCACCGGGTGGATGAACGTGATATCTTTACGAGATCTCCGATCCTCGGACTTCGAAAACATGAACGATCGCTGACTTCGCTCGTAATCGACTTCAAGGACTGGATTTCGCGAAAAAAATTGTAATTCAGTTCCGCACGCGAGGGGAGACATCCGTATACTCGTTGAAACGTTCCCCGTTCCGCGATGCCCATGGTGCCGGTGGTGATGGCGGTGGTGGTAATAGCTACGATGATGGTGGTGATCGTTGTCGCCTCGTCGTTATACGCGCCGCGATCAATTCTGTGCTGTGTATTCGACCGACTCACCCGCATGTATGTAGACGCTGTACGCGCATCGACGCTGCGTGTACATATATGTTGTCGATTGAGAACTAAGTAGTTTATTATACACCCGATATACGTAGCATTATTATTAATATGATTATAACTATTATTATTACGATTATTATTATTATTACTATTATTACTAGAACTGACATCGTTATTATTTTATTCATTTCTTCCATCGATATTATTACTGTTGTTACTATTTTACGTAGCGACGCAGGCGAAACTGATACGTGTATTATAATTCGAACGAGGTGATTACCGAAATACGTACGAAACAAACTGCAGGATTCTTTCCCAGTTTTCTAATTTTAATCGTAGGATTAGAGCTGTCTTTTGACGTCAGGCGCGTTCGTTGCGCGTACAATTGTACGCGCCGGCGTGATCTTTGGGTGAGAAAAGCGAAACCGATATACGTAAAACTTGGTCCATAGGTCGTTAGTTGGTCGACGGAAAATCTGATCCTCTTGCCTCGAGAGATTTATTTATGTAATTCGAAACTTTTTGAGCGTAATGAGAAGATGATCGATCGTTCGAGATCACGACAATCCTTCGTCGTCGCCGTAGAAAATTGCGGGAGATGCTACATTTTTTTCAACGTAAGACGTCGCTCGAACGTCTTCGTTTCCCCGGCGACGCCGATCGATCGACGGTGGTCAGCGAATACCGACATACATACGTAATAGATATAAGAAAGCCGAGGGGCGCGAGATTTCGTATCCGGGGAGCAAAAGATATTGCCAGGATTTTTGATGGTACGTTTCGCGATGAAACGAAACTCGAACGAAGAGTGCGCGTGGCGCGACGTAGAGATACGTCGATGCGAACGAGATACCCGGAAGACGAATATTACGAGCTCAACTCGCATTACAGTTAAATTCGTTACATCTAAGATACGAGAAACGTAATTCTAGGTTTAAGGAAATAAAAGTGCGTCGGATGCAGGGCTCAGGGAATCGCGCGTGCACCTTTACTTTTGCTCGCGCCGAATAAAATCACTTCTTCTTTCGCAAACTCGCGAATCAATTCTCCAAATGAAATTTCTTCCGACTCGAAAATCTTATTCCCGGTGCAATACACGCGTATCGAGTAGGAAACGCCCGCCGCGTCTCGGTGAAAAAAGTATAATCCGATTCGAAGTACGATCTGGAAACGTTGGTCACTCGTGTTCTTAGAAAGGAAAAAAGGGGATCCGCGCGAAATTGACAACACGTTGCTTTCGCGAAATTGCTAGAGACGAGGATATTGCTTCGAAAAAGTGCGATTCGCGTAGACTTCTTCCGTAAAAAGACGAGAGTCGTCGAGTTCGTTGTAGGATTTTACCGCGAGAGATTTTCCTTCCAGCAGAAGAGTCGAATTCGCGAGATGAAACTTTTGTTTTGGAGTTCGCGGTGATGTACATACTCTTCGCTCCAGCTTCATCGCGGAAACTTCGAACCGTAAACTTCGAAGCTGCGATATTATAATATTATTATTATTCAGAATAATATTATTGGTATTATTATTATTGTTTGATTATATTATTTTTTATTTGTTGATATTTGTTATAATTTTTATCCGATTCCCATTACCGGCGTAGGAGTTTTCACGCGGGAAGATCTAACGGGTGTCGCGAATAGGGCTCGAGTTTCCGCCGCTGGGGTCGATCGAACGAATGACGGACGAAAATAAGATGGGAAACGTAAACGGGGAACGAGGGAACGAGGGAACGAGGTCGAGGAAGATAAGAAATAACCCCTGGTCCTCGCAAGTATGGCGCTAAAGAGTTCCTCCCGCTCCTGTTGCCGCTCTCCCAGCAGGTGCCGATGTGCGTAGCCCGTAGTCCCTAGCCGTTGCGTATACCTTGCACGACGCGTAGCTAACATATACCTACGTGGTTGGGCAAATAAACAACGAAACTATCTTACCTAGTTACTTTCGTATACATAAATAAGCTATTCGTTACTTTGACTCGCGCGTAGCTTAATGTTTATCTTGTCGTGACGCGTCAGCTGAATGCCGAGCAAACAATTTTTAAATATTCAATGATCCCGCTAACTAAAGACACGCGGGCATGCTCCGATCGCGGCGAGTTGCGCCATCGACTCTCGCAGGTGAAACCCACTCGAAATCTTCCAACAAATGTTTTCTTCGTTCTTCGGTACGGATCTTTCGCGAGCTGCGGGAACAACAACGTTCGCCGAATACTTCCTTACCGGTTCGCGCGTTCGATTTCGAGACGTTCTCATCGTCGTTTTTTCCCGTCCTCTTTCGCGAAGAAACTATACGAAACAGTCGACCGAATATCGCGGATAGTTTTTTTTTTCGATCAGATCAGCGCGATCGCAGCGACGAACTTTCACATCGCTGAGACTGATAGCTGCACACTTCGGAGGATACAACAAAATCGGGTACACCAAAAAAGCCATCTTTTTTCACATTTCAGTCGAAAGTAGATCCATTCGTTTCGATCCGGATAACAGGTTCGAATTGACGAGGAACGAGAAAATGGAATCGAGATCGGTCAAACTTTTTGTCGGATGGGCTTTTTATTTTTTTGCGTCACGCGTCGGAAATTCGACCCAACGGTGTAATATCTACCCACGTTAAGATAACATTATCAGCGGAGCGACGCGGAAGAAGGGCGACGGCTGGCGCCGCGATGCCGAATCGCGTGCCGCGACTCTGTATACGATACCGCGTAGGTAAAGTAGGTACCTGTTGTTTAGAATAAACAATAAAAATTAAAGTAACGCTAGCTGCGATATGGAATTTTTCCGGAGGGAAAAAATTGCAAGGGATGATAAGTTCGTCGGAACGTTACGATTGGGAGAACGCAAATTGGACGTAACAACGATTCGCTCCGAGAACACGGTAATTGATTAAAATAAACTAAATTATTCGACTCAGCTTAAACTACGTTATCGTCGCTAGATTAAGATATGACAATATCGAGCATTTCGACGTCGCCGTCGTCGCTTCGGCCTGAATAAAATGCTTGTCGAAATAATTTCAGAGTAACTATTCAATTTGTAGTACGATCGTATCTGATCGGGACTTTTCAGATGATTTGTTTCTGAAAATGCGTCATTTTCGGTCGGAAACGATGGTATACGTTCGGTTTCGAGCAGATTGACCGGCCGAGAGAACGAATCGAGACTTCGTGAAAGGAAAAATGTCCGAAAAACGAAACAGTCTCGAGAGAATCTATTTGCTTCCTCGAAATTACTTCTCCGTCGTTTCGTCATCAACGTTTAGGAGCACGCGTTACGCATCGGAAGATACGATGAAATTGAGAAATTGAAATTCGACGTTCTTGTTGCGAAATGGTACTTCGTGTCCGAGGATGTACCACGTTCGTACGTAGTACGATCGTGCAGCGTTCATCCCGAAATAATAACTGCGATCTCTGGCAGCCACGAACAATAACGCGATCGAGTCCTAGTCGTACTTTTTGCTAGTCAAAAACTGCTATTATCACTCAAGAGTCTCGAATTGCGGCTCGAGCCTCGCTTGGTATCCTCGGATGCGAACGGTGTTCACAGACACATAGGCACAAAGTCACACTTCCGTACGCAGCAACAGCGAGCCTACCTGCTTACGTACACGCTTGCGTACGTGATTGCTACGTATCGTTGATGCCCGACAACGAAGAGGGACGAATGCCCGTATATTTTCCACCGCGTTTTTCGGAATGCATCTAGAAATTCGTGACGCGCGTTGTATAAAATTGGAAGAATGATGATAACGGTAACGATGGTAACGAGAACGGCGAATCTGACGATAATGATAATAATAACAATAATATGAACAACAATATTGGTAATAACAGTAATAGTAATAACAGCAACGGCAACTACAACAACAACAACAACAACAACAACAACAACAATAATGATAATGATAACGAGTGATTACAAAGATTTAAATCGGGGTATACATATACTGAGGTGAGCGTATTAGATCGTACTATATACTATAAAGTAATGATAGATAACAAAACACTATAAATAAATGAATATATACAAAGATATATATATATATATATAAATAAATGAATAAACAAATAAATCGATATAAAAAGATGCATATATCATATATATACAACTATACTTATACATATGTATGATATATGACGACGATGATAATATTATTACTACAATGACTACGATAAAAGGTATGAAAAAATTATTTTGTAGTGTCCCGCAGTATGTAAACCTTAAACGTAGCACGTAAACGATTATAATGATAATGATAATGATAATAGTACTACCTGCTACCATTTCGATGAGTCTAAACCATATTGTATTATATATAAGAGTCTGTCCATATAAAAATAATGGTATTAATTATAATAACTGTGTTTGAAAACGAGAAATAAATTGTGGTTGAATATGACGACGAGAGCCTCTCGCAGGCGCGAGGTCGCTGGTAGGACTTTGCCAAATTCATCGGCGCCTCGCGAGTTTGTCGATAATGATCAACGACCATTCGTATCGTTCGGGTGTGACGGACGCCGAGGGTGTCGGAAAATCGCGGCGCGATCGCAGCGCGATCCACGATAAGGGCCAGATCGTTGCGGATGATTTTATCAAAGTCCTAGCCGCGATTCGAATCATTCTCACTCATTGTCGACTCGAATCGTTTCGCGGGCTACGCGAGCGTGCGTGCGCGATGCACGGGTGCTCGTGTGCCGCGAGCACGTACGTCTTCGCGTATTCGCGTCGTCGCCGTACCGCCGGATCGCGAGGAGGCCACGGGCTGGTAGTCGGCGTTCTGGAAATAATTAGCCGCGGTACGCCTCTACGCGGAGGTCCGCGTCCGCGTCGTGGACCGGAGATGCTGGAGCAGTCGGAGTTTGCATTAGGTTGTTGCGGCGGCTCGTCGACTGCGGTACATACCCACGTTCAGTCTGGCTGAAAGGCACCCATTGTATAATCCAAGATGGCCTCTACCTCGGAGAGGATTATTATTGGCTAATACGAGGCGAGAGGCTCCGCCTTGGCTCATGCTTCGTGACGGGATGATTTATCGGCTTTTCTGTCGGTTTCGCCCCTGGCTGGCCCTCTCCTTCCTTCCTGGCCATCGTGCTCTTCGTGGCCTTCGTGACCTTCGTGGCCTTCGCGGCCTTCGTGGCCTTCGCGAGGACCCTCCGAGTCCACCCTGTCCCGAATCCTTGGCGCGTTGTTCTCGCAACCTGCCGCGGAATCTCGCGCGAATCCGCTCCCCGTACGAAATCATACGGAATCGGATCGAGGATCGCCTTCTATCCTGGAAGATATCCCAACGATGCCAGCCCGTTGGTCTCTAGTCGAATACGTCGTTTTCCCGAGGCCCCGTGGGGAAGTCCGTCCTCGTAGCAGACGCAACGCCGACGATGCTACTATCCGCGGTAACGTATCTCTGATCGGTCTCTCGTCCGGCAGCATCCCCATCGCCTACTTGGAGAGCTTCGATTGTCGCGCTCGAGAGCACGATCTCCGATGGTAAGAGAGGAGGCATCGCGTCGACAGAATCGACGAATGATGGATCAACCTCGAACAGCGGTGAGTCTCTTTCTCCCCGCAGTCGTTCGGGAATCTCTTCCACGTTGCTAATCCTAGGAAGTGTATTTGTTACAGGTTCCGACGTCGAGGGCATCCTCCGCGAAGACGGGTCACTCGGTCTCCGAGGAAACGGCGCGAAAGCGAAATGGAAAGATCGCGAGGAGAAACGAGGAGGTCTGCGAACGACGACAATGATACGCGCCCGTCTGTTTGTAAAGCTAACGTAGTACAGCGGGTATGCATGCTCGAAGCAACGACGGAGGGACGGAGCAAACGGGATCGGAACAGGCGTTGGACGGAGAGAGCGCGCGGGCACATCGCTTATTTATGGGCGCTATATCACTTTGCCGGTCCTCTCCGCTGCGGAGAAGAGCTGGATTTCACGATGAACTTTGGCACTCGACGGTACGCTCCGCGCGTGGTCCGGTGGTGAGCTTGCACCGTTTTCACCCGCGCGATACTCCGCGCGTGAAATGACCGGTTTATTTTTATGCCTCGCGATCTATCGCCTTGATTTTCCCGCAGATATCAACGCACGAACCTGGCGCGCGAGTTTGCCTAATAACTCAATTAACTTTTATCCACCCACTTCCGTTCGCGATCCGCGTTCGAAATTATTACGAATTTCTGCTCGTTCTCCGTTCCACTCGCCAGCATCGCGATAAACGCCGCGAAGCGACACGCCGGGAACTAACAGCGCGAATTAGCGCCGTGCGTAGAGAGCGCGCGTCCAGAGTGTAATGAAACGATCGTCAATTTAATGATCGGTGAATAAGGATGACGGTGTAAGAGAATTAGTTTTCGTGTTTTTGCGAGCGTGTATTACGATGGAAACGCTGGGAGCGAGCCTATTAACTGATAATAAATTAGTCCGGCGGAAAGCGGTGAGGGGCGTCGGAGGCCTCGAGGTAGTATCGAAGATTACAAACGCGCCCCGAGGCCGAAGGGTGTCTCGAGCTGTTCCGAACGGTCCCGAGACTGAATACATTATTTCTAATTGGTAGTGGCAATAACGAAGGCCCGTCACGAGATGAACCTCGTATCGGGGTCACGGATGTTCCGCGCGGTGGGCCTACGACGAAAAACGGGGGGGGGGGGGGGGGGGGGAAGCCCGTGAATCACGTACGACCGATGCGCCGAGCGGAAGTTCGACGCGGCGGGCGGGTCAAAGTTGAAGTGGAAAATCGGATGGAATCGCGGGAGAATCGGTCGGCGCGGGACCCCCGGACGATACGTCGCGTCGTCTCTCTCTTCTCTTCGCGGGGCAGGCGCGGCTGGCTGCTCTCCGTAAAAATCGCTCCCCATAAACCGTGATGAGGCAGGTCAAGGAGGGATAAATTTACGAGAGTTATACCTGCCATGCGATTCGGGCGAGAAGAAGTTCGTAGGAACGCACGGAGCGGAGGACCGGAGGACGCACGCGCCACAACGCATAAAGTAGAGGCACCCCCATTAACAGACCATAAATTCCATCTCGCGTCTCGGTTATGGTGCCGACCACCGACGTTACGTACGACTACAGTCGGTGTTAATAGAGTGTTAACCACTTCTGTGCAGTTTGGTACTGTCGTTGTTGCACATTAGCCCCTCTCCTCACCCTTCCGACTAGTCCCCGTTCCACCGCTCCGACGCTGTCAGCCCGGTTATGTATGCTCGTGCTTCCGTCACGCGCACCGAAACGAGCCAATAAAGTTGCGTGGAACCGTAAACTCGTCTATACCGTGCGGCTCGTGATATCCGCAGCACGTGGTAGCGACGATACGCGACTGACGTACCTGTATACCTGTATTTAAATGGGGGTGGACGGGCCACCGAGGGGTCGCAACTGCTCTGGATCGTTCTCGACGAAAGAAAAAATTCCTCGTTGATCGTAACGACGAGGACGACGACGGAAGTCGGATCGTTAATCGGAATTTTCGGACGGAGTAGCGATCGATAGGGATCGTTTAATGTCCCGCTCGTTTTGTTCGGCGCCTAGTGGACCGGCGTACCCAACTTCGCGTCGATCATAAAGTCACGAATGATTCGATTCCACGCGAAGAAACGCAAAAGCGTCGGGGTAACGGCGAGCTTTCTAATTATTCGCGTTGACACGAACTTCTGATGGGATGCAGTCCCTCCGCTCCTACTAGATACCCGAACCGAGGTGCTCGTTGTTTCGCGAGCGACGCGGATTTTTATCGCGTTGCGCGGATTCCATCGCGCTTTAGGCCTCGACGATGAGAGGAGGGGGACGAAAAGATGGGAGAAAAACGAAGGCTCGGGAATAATTGGATTATTCATCGGCGCGATGCTGACATTCGTGCGACCGAATAGATCGGGTCGGATGAAAGGAAACAAGAGGTCGTACCTACTAATTACAACCCAACCGAGCGTAGATAACGACGCTATCATTTTTTTACGGGTCGACAGCTGCTACGTCTCTCAAGTTCTCTCGGATCGTTCGAAGCGTTCGCCTCGTTATAGTTCTTCTCCTCGGCTGTATCATCGCTCGACTCGCAGCGGTGTACAGAGGTCGAGAAACACGTAACGCTCGGGACGGTACCTATAACATAAATCAATAATATCGTCCAGCCGTCCACCCAACCACCCGACAACCTCCGCAATTCCCCCACCCACCATTTTCGTTCCTCCGCCATCCCTTCCGTTCACTCGACCTCGCCGTCGCGCTTCTCGAAGAGCATAGCCCAACGTCGACGTTCCTCTCGCAATCAATGTTCCCGTCTCGCGTCACGAAAATCCACGCACCACGTAGCAAATCCGAGCAAACGTCGCGGAATCCTAAACTCTCGCACTCCCGATTTCAGAGATGACGAAAAAAAATACCAACTGTCGAAGCGAGGATGCGGATACTTTCATCTCTCTCCCTCTCTCTCTCTCTCTCTCTCTCTCTCTCTCTCTCTCTCTCTCTCTCTCTCTCTCTCTCTCTCTCTCTCTCTCTCTCTCCCACGTACCATTCCCACCCACGCCACTTCGGGCGCGCAAGCCCGAGCTTCCGGTCGCGCAGCGACGATCGCACAACCAACGGCTAATGAATTAATGTTCGCGTAACTTTTTACTTCTGATTATGGTTTGTAACGTGACCCGGATTATATGAAGATGCAGTGTGATTTCGGAGTAGCTACGAACAACTGCTAAACGCAAAGGCTTGTAGCTTCGGGACCAACAAAGGACTCTGGAAATTAGTTAGACGCGTATGACACTTGCCGAGTGTCCCGCGGGCGATGGCTCATCTCGCCCGCCACGCTGTTTCGCCAGGTCTCCGACATTCCGCAAGGTCTGCTCCTCCGCGTAACCCCCTCGACGCCTCACCCTCGCCGGAAACGCGATCCCTCGTCGAGGAGGTAGCCGTAGGGCGAGGGTTTCGGAAAATCCCCGGAGCACGGACTCGCTCTCGTTTCCCACGGCGCGTGGAATACTTTCGAAATCGGGCATACCAACGGATCGCGATCGAGATCGCCGCGTTGTTTTACCGCAATACTCGTCTCCACCCCGAAATTCCGGAAATCGATCCGAACACCTCGCAATTCCCGACCAACCTACCAAAACATGACGCGATACGATGAGTTTTTCAGGTACGTCTACATTCCTTTACCTCGAGTGCCCGCGAAACAGCCGTGGTGTTATGACAACCAGGACCATGTTAAGCGACGTGGCAAGGAACGACGTGTTTTTGGATTTACATCGCTATTGCTTGTTCCGTTCATGAATCGTAGCACGCCGTGATCCAAGGAGCACCCGAACGGTGTTCAGTGATTTGTAATATGCGGAGGACTCGGTGTTTTACAGAAGGGATTATTGGCTTAGCGATGCTGTGACGTGGGACGTGGAGTTGGAGTTCGCGTATCACTATTTCATTGCTCTTTACTGGGACACTTGCACTCCGCGGATGCGATAGGAGTCCAGCCGAACGCGGATGGATGATCCGTTTTTTTTTTGTGACCTGTGAAATGTGAGTTTGTGAAGTGTTCCACGACGAGGGGAGGATCAGGTGCAGAGCTTTCGAATCACGGATCGGATTTCGGGTACCTGTTCGCTATTCAGTGGACCTGGATCGCCACCCCGGCTGGGAGAATCGCGAGTAAGTACGCAAAAAAACTTTTTTCACCATACGATTTCCGGATCGAGCTTTTATTCCGTTGTGCGTTGATCCGATTGCTCCGTAATATTTCGCGCGGATCGATTTCGTGTGTGCAAATTCCGTTTTTCTATCGCCATTTTCACGCGATCCCGTGAACGCGAAAGCTTTCGCCGCTCCGCGACGATGTTATCTACGACGAAAAGATGAATCGCGTCCGGCTGGAGATCTCGCGCTCGTGATACGACTTCATCGAAAGGAGGGATAAAAACGAGCGGTCGAACGCGACGATGTCAACGATCATCATTTACTATTTCGCGATCGTCGATCGGTGCTGATGGTTCGAGCGTAGGAACGACCAAACGTTCCACAGTTCATTACCATCCAAGAATAATATATTCTCCGTGTGCCGTCCGGCGATTCGTATCGCTCCGCATGGGGAAAAAAAAAATAACGCCTCGTCACGCGATAGTTAGTTTTTGGCGTTTTCATCAACTTATTCGTTTCTCCCATTAACGAATTATCACACGGAGATGAAAGGAGCCGCTGTGAATTATAAACCTTAGTTCGAGAACCGACCTCGTGTTTAATATTCTAGGAAATTGTTAGAAAATAAGTTCACCGTTTACAAATTGCCGCCGTGAAACAATTCGAGGAATACTCGCGACCTCTGATCACCGTAGCCTTGTTCTTTCATCCCTCGTATCTACGTTTCTCCGAAACAAAAAAGGAAGCGTCCGCCTCTCGACTCGTTCGTTTGATTTTTTTCGCTTTTTCGTTTCTTTCCCCCGTCTCCGTCATCGTCCGAGTATTGCTCGTTACTTCGCGGCTCCTTCGATCGCCAAATTTCTATTCCTCCGTCGGGAGGCGAGGGGGAGAAACGTTACGTTTCGAGGTCGGCGCGGCAGCTGGTCTACGTACGCGACACCGGGACGGATCGGCTCCCTCGTTGCGAGGTCGTTTCAAAAGTGGCGCCTCTACGGGACGTCAGCGGCCATAGCCGGAACCGTGGTACCCTCAGGATGATGGTTCCAACGGGTAGGTAGTGCCTAGATGGGACTCCACCCAGCACTTAGTACACGTCGTGACTCCCGGCCCAGGGTACGCTGTTCCCAGGGCACGGACCGCCCCGGAGCCGCTCCTATTCGCCGGGCAATATCTCATCAGGTCCGTCGCATTAGCCTAATCTGGGGAAAAAAAATTCGGCCATCATGTACCCCTAAAAACGTGGCGAGGTGCTGCCACCTACGCGGATGCCACGCCAGTGAAATTTCTGATTTCATATTGATTTCCACGCCGACACTTGCATCGCCATTTTTTCCACCCGCATCTACGTCCAAAACCCCCCGAGACTCGCGACTCCGCGCGAAAATCTATTTGTTCGTGGAATTGCAACCCCTCCGGTCAAATTTTTCATAACTGTCGATTCACTCTATTCGGACCTCCGTCCATGGAATCCTCGGAAAACAACCCCGCGACGCGTCCATACACCCTCTTCGCGAGCCTCGACACACTCTTCGATATTCTCGACAACGGACATCCTCGTCTTTAGTTGTCCAACTGCTGTTAGCACCCTTCGAATCTTCGTTTTCGAAGGAGGACAATATTCGTCGCCCCTCGGCCTCCCTGTCCTCCTCCTTCGCGAATCACTCGCCTTCTTTGCCAAGAGCTTCCCTTGCGACGAATCTACCGATAATATTCGATAGTGCGTAGAAAAAATTGATTCCTCGGTTGCCTTGAGGGCGAGGAAAACACGAGGATCAGATCCGTAGGTTCCGCCGGAAAATGTTCGTTTTTCCTTTTGCTCGGTAGAACATTCAACGTGGAATGATTTACGTCGCGTAGTTGCGTCATGGCTGGAATATGCATAGGAATAGTGGCAGCAGAATGGTATGCGAAAAGTGCCATAAATTGTTCTAGTTTCGCGAAGAATTTCGAACCGTGAAAATCGCACACGTGCGACCCGAACCATGCAGATTTTCCATTCGCAAAGAGAATATTGTTCTTCCATCGGCATGCGCAGGAATTCCGAGTTACGTAAAAGTGGGCTAACCATTTATGGTTTTACGACGCGATATAAATAAGTTGCAACTTGCGTTGCAAACGACAGCCGAAGATAGAATTGCTCGAACGTCAGGCGTATCACTCGTAACGCATTCAATTTGACCGTATGCGGGAGATGCTGAGAGGTTACGAATAAAACTCGACAACGTAGAAATCAACGTAGACATTTATTTTTCTAAAACGAGAGGAAACTGTGGTAATTTATTTCAGCGTTTCTTCGAAAACTTACAGTCGATTTGTAATTCTAGTTACTATTTCACAGCAACACCGATTACAAGACGGTCGGTGCTACTGGGTAACGGTTATTTTTCTGGCGTATCTCTCGATCATACTTCTCTCTCGATCGTGATGACGAACGTCGTACGAGAGAAAACGATCGAGGATTTTGGAAAATTAAACTCGGTCTCCCGATAATTTATCAGGAAACGAATCTCGTTGTCAATGATTTGGCGGTAATTTCATTCTCGCCGACGCTCGGTCGAGTGGAAAACGAGTTCTCGAACAACAAGAATGAACGTAAAATTCGAAAACCTGCGGAATGTTTCTCGCGACGTGAACAAATAATTCAATGCCTGTAGCGATTTTTCGCCGCTGTTATTTTGTTATTTTGTACGGTCGGGATCGAAGGTAGCTGTTGGAAGCGTAAGAACGTAGAGACGAATGTTTGTTTCGCATTGCAGTTGAAAAAATCGTCGTTTCGTGTTTTTCCCGCGTACCTATTACGAATCGACGGAGCGACGGCTTGTTGCTGGAAAACGAAGCGTCGGCGTTTCGCGGTAGATCCTTGCTCGGGAACGGCTCGCAGAGAAAAGTATCGAGAGAGAGAGAGAGAGAGAAGGAGGCGTCGGTGACACGGTATTTTATTCTGATATATCGTCTTGATCGTGTAATTTATGAAGCGTGATTTATCGTCTTATTAAAATAACAATACAGTAGAAAAGATGCGGGGAGGCGGCGAACGGGATATCGTTACGTAGCAATGGAGGAGAACTTTCGGTGCGAGGCACAAGAATTTCTCCAACTTTCATAATATAGATAATACGAACGTATGGAGTAGTTTCGGAGTTGAGTTTTACTAATGAATACACTATAAATCTGTGCTATAATCAGTTCGAGGCAGGTTGCGTGTCTCTGGACGTACCCACCGTCTAATAAAATAATTTACGATCCGACGGACCAGTTATAAAGGAATATTTTATCGACGCGTTGACACCTCCGAAATTTATAGATTTTCATCCTCGTTCGACCTCGGGAATTATGAACCCTCGGAATTCGCCGGCCACCCGTTCAACGTCGGACAATTCCATCGGGCCGGCAGAAAACCGCGGAAGACGACGAATATCTTCACAATTTCCGAAGTCGCACTCTGCCACGCGTAGACACGATGTCGACATTCATACCGGATATTTTTCGAACGCAATTCTAGCAACGTATGATTTTTCCAGCTCGGTTTATTCGATCATTCGAATCAATCTTTGAGCTTCTTCGAATTTCCTCGAGGCGCTCGCGATTACCTTTGATGAGATATAATTTAATTCAATCCGCATCCGACTCATTTTTGTTACTCAACTATGCGCAGCGAGCTCGAGTTTCGAAACTGAAACGATCTCTCGTCGATCGTGTCGTAATAGTAGCGCGAGTACGTGTCGAGAAATAGCAGTATGAACAGTATGAAACGACAACGACGCCCGTTGGAATATTCCTCGCGAGAAGAAAGTCCTGTTCATACTCAGACGTACGTACGTACGCGAGCCGTCGCGTTCGTCGCGGGGAAGTGAAAAACACCGGTGGTACGTACGGCCATCGCAAGTAGTAGCGACAACCGCGCGCACCGACGCGGTTGCATACGCGCTCCTATGCGCTTGTTCGCGTCCTTTTCGTTAGCGGATCGTTGAAAATATCGAAGTGTACGACGCGATTTTCGCTGCCCTCGCCGCGATTCTCGCTGCCCTCGCCGCGATTCTCGCTGTAACTTCACACGTTTATCTACGGTTCGGCAACAACCGCTGGAACTCTGCGCCACTGTCAGTTGCGCGTAGGTAGATAGAACTTCGCAGGAACCACCGATCGATCGGGACGTTGAGTCTGTGAACAAAGTACGAGGGATTAGATGGCATTCGTTTTGTAAAATGCAGGGAAACGTACGAAATTTTCAACGGGACGATCGAATAGAATACGATGCCCGAGTCAGTACTACTCCGATTGATATCTCAGGTGAATATTTACGAGCACGATACAGCGTCGCGGTGGACCGGTCGAACCTTCCAGGTCTGAGACCGTGGCGATGAATCATTCGGCTTCGTTGCCGCATCGCGGCCCCCAAAACACTCGTAGCAAGAAGTGAATATTTTTTACTCTCCGTGTCAATAACACGATATTCTCCGCTGTTTCTATTTTCCATGATTTACTGGCGCGAACGACCGGGATTCCGCACCGTCCAATTAAAAGCTGCAGCTACGCGCAGTTTTTAATCCGAGCGATGACACGAGATTGGTCGGTACTTGCGAAATAATTCTCAGACTCGATCCTCCCTTTCGTCCGGTTGCGATCGTCGATATCGAATCGCAAGCTCGTTACTTTTCTTGGAGAAGATTCGTTTTCAACGTTCGTCGCTCCGGAGAATACTCGTCGTTATCGTTCCGAGAATCGAGAGCATACTTTTCAATGTCTATCGCTTTGTGAACGTTACGACGGCAATCGTGACCGAGGCTTTTTCGGAGAGAGGAATTTCGCATATGGTGGCGCGGTAAATCACAACCCGAACGGCCAAGCGAATACACATTTCGCGTTCGGTGAAACGGCGAAGGAACGGGGATGCCCCTCGGCTTTCGAATATAATTTCATATTGCTATCTCGCGGCGGTAGCAGCAACTGGTTGCAGTAGTAAGAATTAGCAATTAATCTTTACGTTGATGTAACTTCGTGGTAACAGAATCGGGGGTAGGCGAGGCTCGAGGCGAGCGGAGAGGGGAAGGCGTCGAGAAAGCAGTTACAGAGCAAGCATTATGCAAACGATAGTACAATTGAGCTGTGTAGTATTCCGAGCCGCACAGTTATCTACTGTATTTCACGCGATGGCGTAAGAGCCTGAAAACATTCGAATGTCTCCTCGCGCTCCTCCACCCTCCCGATCCCATTCGTAACAGTCGTCCTTTTCATCCGGAGTATCATTTCCGAAAGATACGAAAGATTAGATTCACGAAAAGTGCGAAGAGTTCAAAGTTGGAAAAGTCCCAATTAGGCTACGGAACATCGGTAGATCGACCGAATAGCGTTAATGGAAGCGCTCTTCGGCGTTCGTTACGGCGAAAGGCTACGGGGGGAGGGGTGGGGGATGCGGAGTCGAGTCGAGAGTCAAAGGAATTCGAAGAGATCGCCGAGGTCGCGATGAAACGATCCCGATGACGATAGGATTTTGATACCGTGGGCCGTTGCCTCGTTCTTCGAGGGTGGCGGGTCTCGTCGAGCAGCACTCGAGCGGAGGTTGCGCGAGATGGCGGAGGTACGAGGGTAGTCCCGAGGGTTCGGGATGGCTACGTAGAGAAGCAGATCCTGCCCCGCAGGACTAGGATGTCCCCCGCTATTTATTTTCCAGGATTTCAGAGTCCAAAGCCATTAATCTCTGCTTTCTGCGTCAGCGGAGCGCGTCAGGCGGCGCAGCGTCGGGGTGCGTACGAGGGCCGGCGACGTCGCGACTCCATCACTGTTCCAGCTCTCGACCTCTCGGAGAACAGCGCGTTCAAGACCATCGGGGACACGGGAACGCGGTCTCGCAGCGTCCCGGCCAACAGCGACAACAACAACCTCCCTTTCCTCGTAATACGAAAAACGAAGGGCAGTTCAGACGAGACTCGTGAGAATCCCGCCATGAATGCGGTCGTTGATTGGGGGAATGGGGTGGACGCGCAGGCTCCTCGCATAGACGCCGTGCACGTCTGCTTCGTTCGCTCCGTCGTCTTCCTCTCTCGCTGTTCGTCCATCCATATGCCTCGAACCCATCAACGCGAGAGGATCGCTCGACCGTTCGGCGTCTCATCGCGAGAGAAGAGGGTTCACTCGTTAATTATGAACATCTTGACGATGGGAAATAAGACGTCAATATAATGTTCTCGCGTTACGAAGAGATTTCCTCACCCTTTTGTTGCATCGTTAGAGCGGACGAGCGGGATCGAGCGAGCGAGCGACGGTGAAAGGGAGAAAGAAGGCCTCGAGACGCAGGGGCGAACAACGGTGTCTCAACCCCTTTATTGTTTGTTGTCAAATGATTGTTATGCGAGCCTCGTTTTCGCTTGATATTCTAATAGCGTCACTCGACCCGTGAATCTCCTTGCCTCTGCCTCGCCTCTCTCCGCTCTCATCTCATCCAGTTCCGCTTCCTCTTTCCTATCTCGTCCACGGTCCCAGGTCTGTCGTCTCTCCGCTCTCCGGCTATCTCTCTCTCCGGTGTCTACTCGTATCGTGGACCGTTGCACCGAGTTCTGGGAGGGGGTTACCGACGTGAAAACTTGCCACGTGGGAGATTACGTTTGGAAATTAAATTGCGAAACTATGCCCGCGGACTCGGCTGGACTTTAATCATGGAATAGTTAGCTCGCGGACTCAAATTAATCGTTGGACGCGATAAAAAGGAAACTTTTAAAAAACAAAATGACAATCAATTACGAGAACTGGACGTTTTCTCGCTCTACGATCCTCGCATCGCGGATTATTCGATGATATCGTCCCGTAAATTACAGTATTCCGGTAAAAATCATCATCCGCTCCTGGTAAGGGCGGTACGCATGCTGCGAACTGTTGCACCTTGCAATTAGACAATTAGACCGACGATCCGCGAGTAAGTATCCCCCTCGCGTTATGATACCACTTAAATCGGCATGAAAACTATCTCGTTGCGGGAATAAACTTCGTCCCGATAAGTTATTACGCCAAGTTTTTTTTTTATCCCCTCCAAATTATTGCCCTCGGCGTGTGACTCGCTTATCGCTGCGATTCCCCCGCCCTGAAATTCCAACGGAAACCAAATTCTCGGCGTTTCGGAACAAAAACGTTACCAAGCGTGGATCACGCTCCGGGGCGGAGACGAAAACAACAGCTGAAGCGATAATTGTTTTCGATAAATCAATTCTTCGGAATAGAGCGCGCATATTGAATCGGTGAGTCGGACGGACAGGGGACGCGGGAGATTGGAACGGCGCTGCCCTTCTAGTCGGATATGCCACGCAACCGGGACACCCGATATTATTACTATGTAAATCACCGACCTCGGGATTCGCGAGGAGCTGACGCCCACGGTGACAGCGCCGAAGTCGGCTCCTTGCCTCGGGATGGATGCCCCCCTCCTCTTATTACATATTCCACCCTTCGGCTGGCGTCAATAGAACCCCCGCTGCATCTTTTTATTCCCTTCTCCGTTATCCGCGATCTCGCGAAATCGCGCAGCATCGAGGTTGCGACGAAGCTCTCTCGATCTTTGCCAAGATCACTCGAACCGGGAGTCGGTATCCTTCTCAGAGCTCGAGGCACCTCGAAGACGACGAGCGACTGAGAGAGAGAGAGAGAGAGAGAGAGATACAAGAGCTGCCACTTCCTCTCGTAACGAGCATCGGAAACGCTCCCCTCCCAACGAAGACTTATTTTCAAAGACGCGTACCGCGGAAACGTTGCGAGGTACCAGTTTTGTTTTTATCACCCCGAGCTTCGGCAGCGAATCGTTTGCCGTCTCGTCAGGTATGTCGGCTACTCGGTTTGGAATCTCCTCGATAGCGACGCGGTCGTTGCCAACGAGGGAAGCAACCAGACACGGCCGAGTGTGTCTACCAACATTAGTCCACTGACACCATTGACACTTTTATTAATGACAGCGTCGCTTCGAAGCTTCCTCAACCCTCCTCTTCTGCCACTTCGCCATCGCATCTGGTAGGCTCTACTCCGGGATCGTCCGACGTAACCGTTCGCTCTTTCCTCCTCAAAGAGCTTTTTTTCACCTCCTCCCTTTCGTATATATATATATATATATATATATATATATATACGTAAGTATATACGTGTACATATACATACACACACACACACACACACACACACACACACACACACACACACACACACACACACACACACACACATACATACATATATATATATATATATATATATATATATATATATATATATATATATATATATATATATATATATATATATATATATATATGTATATATTCGAGCACGTTATTTGAACCCTTGCGGCGAAGCAACGTTCCCGCGAGGGCGCCTCCGGGTACATTGAAAAATCTAACTTGTCATTGAAAAATCGCGAAGCCCGCGCGTATCCGCTTTCCGTTGTCTTCTGCCAGTCTACCTGTACCCGACCGTCACCCCTTGTTTTCTTCGTCTCTCGCGATCGTTCTCCAAGCGACGCTGCCCGACCAAATGACGCCTGCGAAAGCGATGAAGACATTTTTGGCCCGATTCAACTAGAAGGTCTTGCGAAGTCGCGCGCATTTATTCCCATCCTGAACGGAAAAAAAATTCAACGACAAGGATTCCTCGAGGTATTTCGCGAGTTGTTGACGAATGGAGTTGTATTGGCATGAAACGGGCACGAACAAGATCTTGCCGCGCAATCACTCTCTCTCTCTCTCTCATCCTCGCCGCACACCCACGCTGACTCAAAGCGATCAATTCATCGGACCGTCCTGTTCGCGTAGAAAACCTCCAGATCCTATCGGCACACTTCCGGGTAATTATTCACCAATCTCACACGACTCGCAGAACGATCTCGTTCGCGTTCTCCTGACGGCGAAATAATAGCGATCCGGAAATTGATTGACTCGAGGGAAAAAGAAGAAGGAACGACAACTAAACAATCATTTTTCGTCCGCGCTTCTTTTTTCGTCCTCGGATCGATCGATCGATCGAGGTGATGATGGATGTAGGAACGTGGTGCACGGATCCGCGAGAGAAAAAATGAAATTGGAAGAGAGAATGGAAAAGGACCGATGATAGTTCGCCACCGAATGCGGACGAGAGAAACGGTAAAGAAATGGACAAACTTACGGGATGATAAATTATTTTCATCGTCGTGATTTCAAACGCGAGACGATCGAGTAGCTTCGCCAATAGAATAGAATTTGGTAAATCGAACGTCCAGCGTTGTTGTTCCGACGAATTTCGGCGCGTGTAGTATCGTCAACGTCCATTTTCGGCGACATTATTATCTCTAATTCCTTCGCTCGAAGTGCAACCCTCCGCTTCTCCCTCGTTATTCCGAGCCGGACGGGCGTAACGCGCAATATATATACAGCAGATCGTGTTCGAGATTGTCACGTCATTTGTAATAACGACGTTCGATCAGTTGCCCATCTTTCTTGCTCCCTCCGTCTCGCCGCCCCCCGTTTCGTGCAGCGTCCGCACGTACGTGCGGGCTCCCCCAGCGGCACACGTGCGCGCGCGCGCGCGTGTGTCTATACCGGATCTTCGTCGGCTAGAATTCTGGAAGATCGCGACGCGAGAGATCCTTGCTTAAGCGAGGTTTATCCACGGATTTGTGGCTGCTCGAAACATCGTGAGTCGACTGCTCGTGCGTTGTATTTCTACCGAAGAACTTATCCGACGAATAAACGGGGGATTCTCCCCTTTCGCGACGCCGGGAACTTTGATCGGGTCATCTCAATTGCGATTAGCTCGACGCTTCGATTTCGTCGCGTCGCGATCCCGCCGACGTGATACTTTTTCTTTCCCGTTTTCGTTTTTTTCTTCCCACTTTGGTTTTTTTTTTGATCCCGTTCCTCCTCCCCCGCGTCCCTCTCGCTCGCTCCGCGATTCTCTTCCTCCGAATCTTCGGGGCGAACGTTTCGCGTGATCGGCGGATCCCCGAACCGGTGCCGTAACGCGGTTTCGTTTCACCCCCCGGAACCCCGCGAGTCCGTCACCCGACCACCCTGCAGCTTATTTATAGGAGATTGGCTCTAACTCATTAATGCCGTACTCCGAAGAAGCGAAGTAGAGATTCTTCCTCGTCAAAGTTTCTTTTTTTCCCCGAGGGTGGCCGCCGAGCGCCGTTCGGGGTGAGGCGAGGCGCGGCATGGAGGCTAAGGGGAGTTTTTCTCGTACCCGGCTCCCGTCGCTCCCCCGTCTCTTCCCCGTCTCTCGGGACGACGAGCGCCGGGATCTTTTTGCTCGCTTCGTCGGAGGATCAGACGTCCCACTTTATCTCCGCCGACCCGTTCACCCTCGCCACCCCTCGCCCTCTGCCAACCCCTCGTTCCAGCCTCCTTTTCTGCTCGCGTATGCCGAGAGAGAGCGAGCGAGACGCTCGTACGGGCGCGTGTGTGTAAATAGAGATGGAAACGGATACGCCGCGTCGGGGAGAGAGAGAGAGAGAGAGAGAGCGGGAGAGAGAAAGAGGTAGAGAGATGTTCGTAGCAGTAGGTAGGAACGGTATACGTAGGTATATACAGCCGCTCGAAGTGACGTGCCGTGGAGGAGCTATTTGTCATCCATCAGCCTCGCGCTCCGCCATCTCTCTCCGGGGTGTCACCCGCTACGTACGTACATATTCCGCGAAACCGGGGAGGAACTCTTAACGAAATCTCAAAGATTAAACGCGCGATAACATCGACGCGAGACGCGACGTTCCGTCATTCCTGATATTTGACAGATATCGCTGTACGCCCGAGATGATGCTTTTCCAAAAATCCCACGCTCCCGAACCGGCCCCGTCGACATTTTTCATCTCACCGGTCCCAAACATCACGCGTCGAGCCTTTGACAGAAAAATCTTCGTATCGCGAAAGGTTTCCTTTCGTTTCCAACGCTCCTCGATTCCATTGCATTTCGTCGCGAGTAGCGACATCGCTGCACCGTTTTTGCCGGCTGTACGAATGTTACGGTACGAGATATCCACGGAAACTCGAGAGAACGAAGAGAAAGAGGAGAGAGGAGCGCGCGCGCCAATGGTTCGCCGAGGAGCGACGAGGCGCGCACCGAGAGAAACGAAGAACGGCAATGAAAGTATAGAAATATAAAAATCTAGAAATATGATCGACCATCTCATTTGTAACGGTCCCTCGGGCCGACTATACATCAAACACGGAGCAAAGCAAACATCCCAAAGGCCCGAATGATTGATGATTGTCCAACGCGGCCCGATACGGACGAACGTTAACCAAAACACGAAGCAACAACGCAAACTTCCATCACGGACGACACGCTAGGTGATTCATAAAAATCATTCCCGATTGCCAAGTCGAGGAGCGAGCATTACGCGTCTTTCGGCTGATTTCCAGTTGGGAAATTCTCTCCGGTAACGAGCCGGTCACCCGCCACGACCGATCAGTCTTCTATCGTCTCCCGTCTCTCGCATCATATTCGATACCTGCTCGTCCACGCGTCTCCGATCTCCGCGCATATCTCTCCCATCTATTCCAATTTCTCCGTTTTTCCCACCTACTCGCGAAAACCGAGGCGCGGACCATCGGCCACGGACGAGATCGTCGACGTCGCTGCCGATCCCGCTGCTACTCGCTCGAAGTTTCGCGGTTTTTTTTTGCTTCCCCGCTCGTAAACTACCCGCTTATCCGCACCTGTAATTTTCGTCGGAACACACGACTATTAGCGAGGCTAATCATCTCCTTCAACCACCAACATTCCCCGCGTCTCGTTCGTTTTCTCGCGCGCGATCTCTTTTCCCCCGTTTCATTACGGTTCGTGCGAAAGTCGATCGGTTGACCTGTTACGTTCGCGTGTACGCGTATCTCTCATCGCGGTGAAATTGGACATTCGTCGGTGGATCCTCGGTTTCGGGGGGAAAAGAGGAAAAAAAGCACGAACAAGCTCGATCGAAGAATCGCCGTATCGGTCGATCGACGGATCCGGAATATTTCGCGAGGAACGACGCTGAACGAGCTTTCTCTCGTTCACCGTTCAATTTGACTCGCGAGAATCAAGGATTTCCTTCTCGCGTTCCAATTATTTCTCGAGTCAGCTGCACCCGAGAGGCGTCAACCGTTACGTTTAATCGTATCATCACGCGCGAGGCCTAGTGTTTCGGCGGTGTTCCATCAAGAGGGCTCGCGATCCTTACGCGGGCGTCTCAACCCGGCAAATTATAACTCCCGGTAATGTCTTAACTGAAAACTCTTCGGAATCATTATCATAATTTTGGTTTATCGTCGATCCTTTATTTCTACCGCGGATCTCGCGTTTGTAATTTCACTACCGGCCCCACCAGTCGCGCCCGGCGATCTGGACGCTAAGCGTCCGGCTCCCGCGGTACTCGCGGACCCGAGAGTGTCTCGCGAACGGGGTAAACGTGTCCCGCGTAACGATCGTCAATCGAGACGTTACACCGTCGAATTAATAACGCGACGCGCGGCAATTTCGCGTTATTTTTGCCACGAATCCCCTCGCCGCGCTCGTCGCTTGTTTTTCACCTTTTTCCACCGCTTCTTTCCATCTTTTTTCCGGGATCACAAATCCTGACGAATTATTAGCGTGATCTTTGCTCTCTTCCCCACCCCACCCTCCTCCCTCCACCGCCGGCCGATGGACGCCTCTTTTATTTTCCAAGCGTTCGGACATCGTCTCATAACGCGAGGTACGCAGCAGGATCTCCCCGCAGGACCTCACGGAACCTCGCTGGAAGCTCCCGCCGCTTCGCTCGACGAACGCCATTGTCATTCCACGTCTTCTCCTCGACCTCGGCAATCTCCCGGCTCGCTGCGAGAGCGTCTCCTCTCGCGCGATCGTGTACCGATCTACGAACACCTCCCTCTCCGCGCGGATCCACGTGTGCGCCGGCCGGATACACGAATGATCCTTCGAGGCCTCTCCGAGCCCCGGCTATGCAAATCTTACCCTTCCGAAGGTCCCCTCCGTTCGCTCAGACATGATTAAACACAAAACGTACCGTGTTCCAGCCCATGCTTTCCGAGACCGTTGTAACCTATGAATACGCGTACACGCGGGACATTTCGGCTCACAATCACCCGCCCACGAACGCTATTTTCATCTTTCGCTCGATCAATAACCGCGCCCAAAACTCGAACGTCGTTATCAAACCAGCTCTGCCCGACGTACGATCGCAACTATTACGGCTACTCGCGATCTTCTAACACCGTCAACGACGAACTCGTTCCGCGGAATCGCTGCGCGTCGCGCTGCAACTCTCTTCGTCGCCCTCTCCGATTGGAAACGATATAGTCGCGCGGTTGTGACAACGTCTCCGCACCGCGTGCCGAAAAACCTCTTCTCCCCTGCTCTTCGGAAACTATTCGCTCTTAGGTCGGCGGCATAATATGCTCGAGGCGAACGTGACTCGTCCACGAAAAAATACATGCTCGTCGACGTTGCTTCCCGCTTGACATCGTCTCGGTAGTAATTTTCTCTGTACCCGGCAAACCGGTAGCAGCGCGAGATGAAGATCCGCTAGTACGTATCGATAGTTTCGACAACGTTGTACCCACTTCGATGCGACACTTGACTTCCGCGGTGCACTCAAGAGATCGCGCGAACAGAGGAGTCTAATCTGCTTATCCGCGTACCAAACGCGTGGCTCGCGACGACTCTCCGGACGCGTGTGCACGCGGCTGCATCAACGAGAATTTCTCTCTTCTAGCCAGAGAAAGCTCGAGACAGCTACGAACGGTCGTCTTCGAGGAGGAGAACTCACCCTTCGTTCATTCGGCACCCCTTCGCTCGCCGAATCCTTTATTCCCATTCAATAAGCCTCGCCCTCGTATTTGCCCCGCTTTGTTTTGACTCGTACTACCGGAGGTTTCTTATCGCTAATTCAAATTGATATTCATTCGCGACGTCCTGATTAATGGAAGAGAAGACTGCCGAGGCGCGGAGGCGCGAGGCGCGAGGTTAAATTAATGCTAGTTACATTTCAATTACCGATCCTATCGAGTCGTAATGAATACTAAATTATTCACATTCCACGAATTAATTGCTTATTATTCAAATCAATCCCGCGGCGGCACCGGCGAGAGATCGATTCGTGGCATCCGTCGATCGATTCGTCATCGATTAACGCTCGTCGATCGCCGTAATTTATCGCCACGCGATCCATCCGCGCGACGCCGTTCTCGTACAGGTACACCTACTCGTACACCTACTTACTTTTTCGGCTCGCGAAAATTCGCGAGATCCGTGCCTCGCGTTCGCCTCGCTTACTCGGGACCTTCGTTTCGTACGTCGGGGCGCTCGTTTCATACATCTGCAACCTTGCGTTTACGTTTACGAGCCGCGCGCACTATACTGACATTTACGAGCCACCGGCTGACGAACGAGCCACTTGCTGCTGTGGCTCCCTTGCTTTGCTTTCCTACGCTGTGCTTACCGACTCCCCCCGCCGCCCATTCGCACTTTACGATTATTATGCCGATGAAATCTGATCACCCGCAATAACGGCGCGGACTACATTCTTCGCGATTGCCTTCGCCATAGATATTCATTTCTCCAATTACGAACAAATCCCCCCCTCCACTCTCCTTAATTTATTCTCACGTCGGTCGTTTCACTCTCGCGAATCCGTGTCGCGCTTAACGATCTACCCACCTTCACGATTCTCACCGTATCGAGATTTCCGCTGTCGCGTATCGCCGGGGGCGAATGTCGACATTTTGCCACCGATTATCGAGTCGAACGACGAAATGCGAGCTACTGAGATAGCGTCGGAGGAACAACGATTTCTTCTCGTACATCTCTCGTTGCGGAATTGCCGCCACGAGACGAGGGAAAATTGAACCACGGATCGAATTTTAAAACTTGGTGCAAAAATTCTGCGGGAGAAGGAACGAGCGGGAAGCTTAATTGGAGTGGGTGGATTCTTCTATCGGGGAGACGAAAGCTCCGGAACTTTCGGATTAAACGTTCTCGGTTGGAGTTTTTCGGACGGAAAAGAAAGTTAACGAGGAACTTCATCTCGGGTCCCGAAGTTTCAACTTATTTCCGTCATACATTCGGATATCGAGATAATTTCTCACCACGTTTGTCCGCATCGGTGAATTTACAAATGAACACGCGCCGGGCGTTACGCTAGATTAATTTTCCATTTTCCACTATTACGTAGGTACGCCGTCTACGAGCTCTCGCCGCGGTGCGATTCCAACGAGCGAGACTCCGACATCCCCGCTCTCCTTCTGCCCTTCGGAGAGAAACTTCAAAAGTTAGTCTCATTAATCAAAAGAAGCAGTGTTATTCTCTTCGCTCATTTTCTCACCTTCGCCGAGTCGCGAGGCGTGGAAAGATGTCTTAACGACTCGTTGTCCTTAAGCTGCTCGCAACATATTTGAAAAAAATGTCGTTTATCTCGATCGTTATCACCTCGCGATGGCCTCGTTGGGATCGCACCCCGCGAAAACCACCGCTCGATTTCCACCGTTCGTCTGGCGAAGGAAACGAAAGAAGGATTTCTCATCTTCCGCTCGAAATTCCGTTCTCAAGCGCGCACCGCGGACCGGGCTTAACGAAGAGACGACAGCCGACGTCCGGGGGTGGGTTTCGCGCCACGAAAGCACACCCCGCTCTCTCGTCGCTCTCCCGAGCGATGATGCGTCTTCGAAGCTAATTAGTCCGTCGCTGTCCACCGCGTCGCCGTCGCCTCCTCTCCTTTCCGGATCCCTACGAAATTATCCTCCGATAACGCGACCCGCGCGCCATTTTTCGTTCCTCTTCCTCCTCCGGAGACGTTCGAGAATCCGGACGACAGTTGCGCGCGCGCGACAGGTGCGAGCGGCGCGCCTACGTCTACCTCCGAACAAAGTTCACCTTCGATTCGTCGACGAACCCCGTGTAGACTACTTTTCTCTCGACGCGACGTTCTTTTTCTCGAACTTGACCGAACTAAGTGGCCGAAGGTTGATTATCGATCGAATAACGAATCGAAGTACTGGAAACGATATGCGAAAATAGCATGGCTATGCGAATGGGCGAACTCCATACGAGAGCTTACGCGTATGCGGCGAGAAAAATGTTTACAGATTCTTTAGCAAGATAACGCGAGCCTCTATTTTTCAATCCTGACGCCTCGTATTTTTTTCTCCTTTTTCTCTTGCCGTTCGAGTATTTGGCGTCGGTTTCGATTGTTTCCTTCTTTCGAGCGTCAGCTTTATTTATTCTATCATCCGCTGGAATTCTTCGACTCTCGCGGTGTACATCTACTCATCGCGTTTCGAGGGATGTGGTAACGCGCGGCGCGAATCCGCGTCGTTCGCGATATTACGCGCGAGCTTTTGTGTTCGGCGCGAGCGAAAATATGCGGCGATGGAAACCGACGTTGTTGCAATACCGTGCAGCGACGGTCCTCCCGCTTCCTATCCGGTCTTCTTGTACGAGCAGCAGGGTCGAACGGACGGGCTCTATACGTCCGCCTATACGTCGAGCTTCGCGCAGGGCTGGGGCCTCGTGGGTTGGTTAGAGAGACCGGGACTCTGTCGGCGATGCCTCTGGCCATGGGCAGGCGTTAGGGGAAAAGATGGATCATCCATCGCGGCAGCAATGAATCATGAAAGCAGCGAGCGAACGAGCGAGATAGCGAGACACCGGACGAGTCTGCGCGCGCCTCGCCGGCATACGTATCTACCGTACTTTCGGCCCGCACGTCTGTCTCTCTCGCATTACGGATATTACGAGTAATATAAAACTACGAGCTAGCGGCAACGACTTCGGCCCGCAGAAACGTGAGAAACGCAAGTAACGACGATGGTGCTTCTTCCGCGAACGCTTCCGGCTTGATTTTCTCCTCGATCTCTCCTCGGCTCGGCCGTGCATGTTTCGAAAGTGTCCGGTTGGAGGACGAGAAGACGAGGGGCGAACGCGTCGTCTCACCAACAGAAAACAACCTCTAATCCGATCGGCTGACGCGAATTAATTGGGCCGAATTTCTTCGCTTCGGAGAGGATGATTCGAAACGGAACGGCGCTAAAGCCACGTTGAAAGCTCGCGGCAACGGCCATTTTCTAACCCCGAGTTCGCGATAGTAGCCGCAGCGGGGGAAATGCTAGCTCGACTCTTCGCAGATATTCGTTTTATCAGCGCGTCCCGCGTAGCGTGACGTGTACACGCCAGCGAAACATCCCTCGGCGGAAGGGTGCGCGTAGGAGTGAAAGTAAAGGTAGATGCTTCCGGAAGCGAGCGCGGCATCGTTGCGGGTTGAGTTCTCAATTTTTCAAAAATAAAAGCGGACCGCGGCATTGTTTGGTTCGTTGCTACCTCGCGAACATTTCTCGGATGATATATAGCGATACAGTGTATCGCCCTTCGTCGGGCACGACGCTAAGGGGTGATACAACGGAGGGTTGCCAAGGAAAATATTATTCCGATCATTTTTTTCCCTCGGTGGATGACGCGTCCGGGGACTACTATCAAATGCGGATCGATGCCGCGCCGAAATCCGACATTTTCAATCACGGTCCGAACCTAGGAACCTCCGACGATCCAAATCGCATGCCTCGACGAGTCGTACGGAGCCCGCGTCGAGTACGACGATCTCTCTCGTTATTCTATTTATTCCACTTTTTCTTCCGCGACGAAGCAAAATTCCGCGGATCTTGGGTTTTCGGAAAATCGTTCCGAAAAAACTCAACATCGGAAGCTGCTACTCTTTCGTTTCACGAACGAAGTCAGGAGACCGACTCGGAGTAACGCGTTTTTCGATGCCTCGGTAAATCGGATCGACGCGTCGTTCGAATCGTTTGATTTCGCGATCGGAGTGATTTTCGAGAAAGAAGCCGAGGAAGGGGCGAAGAATGCGTCGAAACGATGACCACGAATCGTTGGATCGTTGGATCGTTGGAAATGGACGGAAATTACGGCGGCGAGGGTGAAAATGGAGGCTCGCGAGGGACGAGGGAGTCCCGTTGATAGAACAGTTACATATTTGGCAGCATTTTTTAACTCGTCGCTCGGCAGTGTGTCTGTCAGGCGCACGGGTCATTTGTCGTAGCGTATGTGAAAATACGACGGGGATATTTCACTTTTCGCAGCACGCTGACGACAGCGTCGCGGTGGCGCGGCGGCGCGTCACGAAACATTCGTTTCGAAATACGCCGCGCCGGGTCGAAAGTGGCTTTAATAAATGTACGTGCATTTGTTAAGGCGGAATGCAGATACCGACTCGCGGTAGCTACTTATAAACGAACGACGACCGAAGGCTTTGCCGGTCCAACTTTCTGAAAAAATGACGCGGAAACGAGGAAACGATGCCCGCGCTTCCAAAAACTTTTCCGTCGCCGTTCCCGCTCGATGAAAAATACGCATCGAAGTCACGAGAAATTACCATAACTCGGTGAACTCGCCTCCCGAAATACGTCGCGAGGAATATCCCGTCATTCGAACCCCCTCACGTTCGCGCGTCGCGAATCACCGAATCGCGAGATCGCCTCGATATTCGCGCCAATTTCATACCCATCCTTTACTTTTCTTTCCCCGGGAACAATTTTCACGTCGTTGTCTCCTATTTTTTCCCCGCGTTCGAACACCTCGGTGGAATATTTCGAGCTACATTTCCGACGGTCGTCGCTTCGGTACGTTTTTCCTTCTTCAAAGCTCCCTTTGAAAATTGGACGACGCGATATTTTTCAATCGAATTTCCGCTCTCGTTTCGATGCAACGATATCGCGCGTCGTTCCATTTATTTCCAATTTCAGTTCGCGGCAACAATTTCGCGATTAGCCGAAAACGAGCGTCATTTCAAATATTTCCACGCTACGATAAAATATCACTTCGTTATTTTCAGTCGCACGATTTTTTCGCGCACAAATTCGCGGTCCTATCAGTCGATCTTATCACCGCGTTCCTTTCGATCGAATGTCCACTCGTTAAAATGTAAACGAATCCGACGCGACAGCAAACAGTTATGGTTTCCCTCTTCTCGTTCGCGTAATTCGACAAAAAGAGCATCGCTTGTTCCCATCATCGGCACGATTTCACAAGATCATCTGGATCCCAGCGTATCGATCGGAACAACCACGCGATTCGTCAGCCATTTTCCCAACTACCACTCCATTTCCGTGTCGCGATCAATACCTATCGGGAAAATGACGCGCGAAATACAACAGCTGACACGAAGATACACGAAGGCTGAGACGACTACTCGCGGAAAGACGTCTGAGCAAATGTTTCGCGGAAACACCTACTCGCATTTCCGATTCGCGATAACGCAGGCGGGAAAATACGAACGAAAAAATTCAGCCATGGATCGTTACCGCGCGCTCGTTACCACGCTGAAGCTGTTGTACCAATTTTCACGCCACGTACGAACAAATTTGATACGCGCTACTTGCCATCTTTCTCTCTCTCTCTCTCTCTTTCGCTTTCTTGCGCGCGATTGGTACCTATCGATAAAATTGATCGGTCCGTCGAAACCATCGTTGGGATCGGATAAAGCATCGTTGGGATCGGATATACGATTCGTAGTGGTCGGAGAGAGTCGATTCGCGAACACCCGAAAAATTAATGTATTCGTTGAAAATCGTCAAGATCGAAGCGACTCGTACTTCGCGTGACCAATGTGTTGCGTCAATTCCAACACACACGCGATGCGGCTTTCGAGCGAGCTGCTAGTTACCGCGCTTCTTTTTTTGTTGGAACCGTGTCGCAATGAAAAGTCAAAACGGTGAAATTAAATTATTGCGGGTGTTTCGAACGCATCGACTTGACCCCTGCGCCGCTATCGTTTCGCGTAGAACACTCGCGCGGATAAAAATTATGCGCGCACGCGTTGCGGAGGTCGTGAAAATTTCGCGGAATTATTTTTCGCACGCCGGCGAGTTGCATAATTCCAAGCGGCGCGGTGAAGTATGAACGCGGAAATGATAAACGCGTCGAGTGCTTTTATCAAGGAGCGTATCCGGCCTATCGACGGAAGATGGAATAGTCTTCCGTGAGATGACGCTGTCGCGGAGGATATCGGACGAGAAAAGTCTTCGATGAGTTTCAGCGACGGCACGTCGCCATGTCCGACGGCCGACGCTTCGCGACCGCCATCGCGGCGCGTCGTCTCGCGACTCGATAAGACGAACGAACAGACGGATAAGGATTGAAAATTGGCGGTGCTTTGATGAGAGGGTCGGGTCGATCGATAAGCTCGCAACATTTGTTGCTACTCGTAACAGTTTTGAGAATCACCAAAAAGCGCGGATCTCGTTATCGCGATGCCGACGGCGAAATGCTCGGGCGATCGTCGTCGACATAGCTGCGCTTGATCGCATCTTCGAAATGTCCGTGAGAATTCGTCGTATACCTTTTCAAAGCGGTATTCTTTGGCGCGAGGCGATTGTTTCGCGATCGAACGGATTTTTCGTAGCCGAGGCGACGCGAACAATTCGCCTGGGATAGCGCGGTCGGCTGCTATGTTCCCCGTTTCCTACACCTGGAGATCTATTATATCGCGATCTCCAATTCGACTCGATGATCGATGATCCCCGGCGGTTTTGTTAATTTTAGGAATCTTCCTCCTACCCGCATTCCTCGTCTCGATTCGTTTCCTTCGGAACGATTCGTAAGTTGCTTTTATACGAACGTATTGCAATTTAACGAATTCAACGTCTCTGTCTCGAAACGACATTTTTTCGAAAGCAGAGCATTTTTCTCTTTGGTATCGATTTTTTTCGAGCTGTTGTATCTTATTGCGAAATTCAATCTTCTAGAATTCGCGAATCGCGCGAAATTACGACACTCGAGGCTGGAGAATGATACTTCGAGGCGAGATACGACTAATTAATTACAGAATTGTACGCAATTGCCTCGTGGGTTCGATATTTCGGTTGGATGTCGGTGGGATTTTTTACGTCAGAGAGACCGGTGATTACGAGGGGTTATCATCTCGTTCCTTCGACGCGAGCTGCACCGATACCGCGAGCGCGCCGTTGGAACGCGAGCCAAGAGTATTCGGAGCGCTGAGAGAACGTCGATAAAAAATTATTTACGACCAAATATCGCGAGTGAACCGTTTGGAATCGTGGCTATTGGTAATTCCAGCCAACATTTCCGAGGATCGGGGAAAACTTCCTCGGAAATTAGAACAACCGCTGACGATTGTTCGTCGCTCGTCGGCTCGATCGAATGAAAACTCTTCGCGGCCAGCAGCTCGTTTGCCATTCACCCGGTGCGATTACCTCTTCACCTCCGAGTCGTCGGTTGTAGGTACTACGCGAATTCGATACACCGCGCGCCGAGATGTAATAATACCGGCTCGGGAAATCGACGCTGATTCTACTCACTGCTTCTTCGAATGCCAATCACCAATCATTCCGGTGTCCAACCGTCTCGTTATTTTCGTAACACAAAATTTCCCCCCTCCGTCCACGTCCCAATCGACGCGAATCTTGGATTCACTTCGCGCTTCCATCCCGAATCCGCGCTGTTTCCACCCCGAAATCCGCGAGAAACGGGAACGTTCTTCGCAAATTTCGCGCGTTCGACCGAGCATCGAAGCGATGTGGTCGGTCAGTTTGAAGATTTCGAACTGAACCAGTTCGGGATTCGGAGATGCAAGGTGGATGCCGGTGACCTTGAGCATTCGAATTTGCGTATCGCTCAAGTTTCTCGGATAGAAGGAGGTTTATTGGCAAGCCTTTGACCCTCGTAAATCAAAGCGTGAACCAATAACTTCCAAAGGTTTGAGTCCATCGCACCGTCGCCTCGCGCTGAATACGACTCTGCCGTAGTTTCTGCTCCGATATAAATATTCAAGGCTGTTCCCGGCTCCGAGTTTCTTGGTGCGTTAAGCCGCAGACCTTGAAGCCACTCACCACGAAGCCACGAACGTGCAAAGACATCGCAGCCAGAACTATGGCGTCCGCGGAATACAAAGCCGGTCGCAGGTATAAGTCGATCGCGACGCGACTCTTACCTCGTTTACGCAACGTTGCAACCCTTGTGGCGACGACCGCGCGAAAACCAGCCGTAGAAGACGACCTTGTCGGAGCGAGGAAACTCGGAAGGAGTCGCACCCTGCCGCGATGTACGCCCGATTCGTTCCGCAAGATTGTTCCGCTTCAATTATTTCTCAAAACTTTTCAAACCAACATCCTTGCGTTCGTGCGACCAACGTTTGCGGAAGGATACGCGCAACGTTTCGCTCCGGTTACGCTCCCGTCGCGAAAACCGAACGAATTTAGCCCCTTTGACGATCCTTACTGCTGAAATTCGATACTTCAACCGAGCGAGAAAACAAGAAGCCCGATCGGTCGAAGACAAAGGGATGACAATGAGGATGCGCCAGCAAACTGCACGAGAAACATGAACGGTGAGTCTGAAATCTGCTGCGACTTCTCCGTAGCGAATTTTTGAAACGCGAGACTGGAAATTTTCACCGAACGAGAGGGAAATGGACATCGAACGAGCGAAAGGTGTAAAAACCTATCATCGATCAACGCGGTGCGAAACAAAAATATGGTCGCGCAGGAAAACCGGCCAACCAGTTTGGAAACAGACGAGCAGATACGAAAGGATCCAAAAAAAGATGCGAAGGTAATTTTTAGTTGGTTTCGAAAAGAAAAATCCGAACGAACGGTCAAAAGATTCGATTCAACTTGGATCCACTGCGCGAGTTACGCGTTGAAAATGAAGTTGATCCCGAAGACAAATGGCTATCGGAACCGGACTACAAGCTCTGTTCCTCTTCCTAAGCGGAATATATTTTCGGTCGTAGTTCATCCAGTTTTCTTGGGGTTTTACAGGCGGCACAACGCGCAAGGCGAGACGAGGCGTGCGCTCATATTGTAGGTGTGAGAAATAAAACGTAGGCCATCTGTCTCCCGGCGTAGAGGCAGAGGCACGATGAACCGTTAACCGCTAACCACAGCTTCGCCTAACCTGATCGAAAACACAAAACCATCAAGACTTTAATAATGATAAATGAATAAGTAGCTAAATGAATTCCGCCGACGCCCTCATCGGCCTCCCGTGATAAATGAATTTCTCACAAAGCGCGACGTCCCTGTGTCTGTTTATTCCAATCACGATATTACACCTCGTTACGGTTCGTGTATCCATCGCGTATCCATCGCCTGACGCGACACTCTTCTCTATATTTTCTCTCACCCTCTCTCTCTCTCTCTCCCTCTCCTCCTCTCTTGTGCTCTCGACGGAGTCGAGGTGTGCCTCGAGCTGTTTCTCTCCGACGCGAAATCAACGCTGACCAGACGCAACCCCTCGCAATCGCGGGATGCGCCAGCAACGTCCTCCTAACTCGTCGGTGACGGAAATCGGTGTAGAATTTCCCAGAAAATAAACGTGGCCGGAGCACATCGTAAATCTATCCAGATTACGCGACTTTCAAACAAGAAGAGGCTGCGAGAGCAACGTCCGACGCGTGGAAGATGGCAGCAGCGACGCTCGGGGGACGCCCCTGTAAATATTTGTACTTTTGGAACTGCCACCGCGACTATGCCGGCTGCGAAGGGAGCAGCGAAGGGGAATCCCTCGTCGCCCGACATTCGTTTCACGAAGAACGACCTCGATCCACGAAGCGGTGATCGAGGCTTCGCAGAATCTTACTATTTCCGGACTCGAATCCTTTCCTCTCTCCGCCAACGTTATCATCCTCGCCCTCGGTATCCTATCTCGCAACCATCCGGAAACGGCGTTGCGAACCCAGCCTCCTAGAAACGGAAAAATTAGACTCCGACGCTCGTCGCGGTCCATCGCGATGGTCGCGGCGTCGATCCCGGTCGCGGTAGAGATACGAAGGTGGTGGAGAGATTTCACACGCGGCCAACAAATACGCCCCATAAATAAATCCGGGCCCGTAGAGAGTCCCGCACCGACGGCTATTAACACGTTATGGTTATTTAAGTAGCGCTAATAAATAACTGATGGTTAACCACCTTGCGTCTCGTGCTAAATATCACGGGTACACGTATCGGGTCACAGACCATTCGCACCCAGCTGTTGCGAAAACGTACGTTTCTTCGTCGCGCATTGCCTCTTACCGCGTTATTTTTAATTCGCCTCGTACGCCTTACGCAACGGCGTCTCTCGCGCGTGATCCGTACGGCGCTTCTCGTCGTCGACTTTTTTCGCTCCCTGATTCGGGTTCACGTCTTCTCGCGAATATTCCCGGGAACGGTAATTCCGCGCGGAACGGAGATGAGACGCGGCGGATGGACGGGCGGAATCGTAGCAGGTCGTAGGTTGGAACGAGGTGGTATACACGCGAGGAACGGGGTATTCGTGGCAGAATGATAGGTGAGCCGCGTTACTTTAATCATCGCGCATTAGCTGCCAGCCAGCACTACCCCTAGCCTCTCGGTCTCGGTCTCGGTCTCGGTCTCTCCCCCGATCCTAATCGCGCGCTCTCGCCTCGAACTGCAACCTTTTACTTACATTTCGAGGCCTTTTTCTAACCATCCACGGAAATAACTCACCCCCGAAGAACGTTGTTCGGAGCACTCGGGTCCGAGAGGGGAAGAAATCTTCGGCGCGTATCGGAGGTCGCGAAGCGGTGGGAAAGATACGGAAGATAAAATGACGATAATCAAGCGGGAGACGCGGCCTCGCTGTTTCGGCAGGACGAGACACACCTGATAGCAGGTACGACGATCGTTGCCGAGGAATTCGGACTTTGACCGATTCGTTTGTTAAGCTTAGGTGCGCGAGACGCGGCTGGATTAGGGAAAATGTTTTTTCTCGAACGCTTAAGCCGGAGTATTCGAAGATTGGAAGGTGTACAGCGTCCGCGCAGCGTCCTGCTCGAGGATTACGAGAAGGTGG
Source organism: Arge pagana (assembly GCA_963969455.1). Classification (NCBI taxonomy): domain Eukaryota; kingdom Metazoa; phylum Arthropoda; class Insecta; order Hymenoptera; family Argidae; genus Arge; species Arge pagana. The sequence continues at coordinate 643,570 of OZ018312.1, read as the reverse complement.
AGCGTCGAGCTCGAAGCGAGATGGAAGCAGATAGAGGCGAGGATGAAAAAAAAATAAGAAACGAGCGAGACGGAGATGGAATAAGAGTAACGGGGTAGGGCGGCGGCAAGGGAGGCGGAAAACGAGCGTCATCTGCTGGTTCCCAATCCACCTTGAACCGTTTCTTCCGAGAGCAACAAAGAAAAATCGTTACGGCTGGGTTTTTCGGTGGTGAGCCGAACGTCTGGCTCGCGGAGAGTAGGTATTTGTAATTCGGAGAAGGAAAGGAAAATCGCGCGTCAAAATTATAATTATCCGGAGAGCTAGTGATGTAGGGACCAAAATTTGTCACGGAACGGCGTCTTCTCCACGGAAACTGATACCGTTGTACCGCAAAAACGTATCATCGCGCGTGGAGGGTGCTCCTTCGATTGCAGCTAGTCACCGAAGTGGGGGGGTCGTGTAGATCGCGGAAATGAAATTATTCGCGTATCAAGTCGATCCACTCCGTTTTTCACGGGTCTCGCGGTTGACCCGTTCCTAACGCCCCGGACACCGTATCACCTTGATCCTCGACGAATCGTTGCGGTCGGCCTCTAACGGGTGCGGGAACGATGAATATTTAGAAGATTACGCGCGAGGCTACCGAACTGGACTCGCCTCTCGGAACTGCGAGCTGCACAGCGAATATTCATCTCGCTGATCGCTGGGGTAGGTAACGCAACGGTTCCCTTCCGCTCCTGTCTCACGCTCGTCACTTCCTGAACTTGGTGAGCACCGTCATGGCAATTCTACTTCGCAAGTACGCATACGCTCAATATTTGCGTTTCATCTCGAGTCGCGGGTCGTCGTAAAACCAACTACGCGAAGCTTGACTCGCGTCGAGGTATGCACGACGCGAAGAGTGTTCACACGCGAATTTCCCGTTCCGCGAGTACAAGAACAAATTTCTACGCCAGAGATAGGGACTCGGGGAGATGAGGATCTTACGCAGAAAGAAAATGTCCGTCACTGCGTGAGGTGGTAAAAATTTGTCCGTAGAATATTCAACATTTTAGGGCGTTGATTCGACACAATCGTTATCGTTGTTCTCGCAGTCCGTTTTTCAACGAACAAAAATGTTATCCGATACCCGAGCAGCGCATCTTTAATCTTACCCGTCATCGGACATCGGTTCGCGTTACTTTCAAGCTACAGCCGTGTCACTCTAGTACTGCGTTGGGAGCGCGTTGAAATAACGCTAGTTTTGCGTAAAACAAGTCGTTAGCCCAAACTTTTGTGTGAAATTTGTCGAAAGTTGCTTTACCGTGCACGAGTTGCAAAATGGAGATCGGCGAGTGGATGTGGCACGAATGATCGCGGTATCAAATTCACGATAGCAATATCGTGCGAATCGGAGCGCACCTTCGCGTCTCGCATCGACGAAGCCGCCAAAGGTTCCGAGCGAGGGGTATAATATTTTCGGAGAACGATCCGTGTGAAAGCTGGGCCGTCCGTCTGGATGGTTTTCCGTACCGGCAGCACGACGGCAAGATCGAAAGGCGAGGAAGGAAAACGTAGCGACCGGGGTGGTATTCGCGGTAGCCGGGTGACGCGGTACGCGGAGGGTTTGCTGCTCGCTCGCGTCCCAGGGCGCACAAAAGCGTGATAAATCGAGTACATTAATTCGCATTTTACCTTTGTTTGCGTTATGGAATACAATATTAAATGGAATGGGCGCACAATAGATAATGCCGCGGGCTATCATTTACGCGGACGAAGATTCGAGCAGACGAACGGAGTAGCGCTACTCTTCCCGTTCCGAGTTCCTCGTATTCCCGAAACCCGGTTTCTCGTCGTAGTCGTCGCGCGCGGCCCGGTTTCCATATTCCAAATACGAGGATACGATTCCCTCGAATACGATCGTCGACAACGGCTTCATCGACGGCGCCGCACGCCCCTTTCGTTCCATCGCCGCTCGTCGTAGCGCGTTCGTCTTTGAAAAGTTCCGAAAAGCTCCGACCACGAAAGGCTTCAGCGTTTCGCCGAGGACCCCCGATCCTCTCCCGCGTGGTGTTGGCAGCCCGGGTGAAGCATGGATTCGATTCCTCGGAGCTCGTGATTCCGCTCGGTTAGCTCCGTGTCACTCCCAGCAAACCCCATTACCTTTCTTTCCCCTCGGTGCCCCCCGTCACTCCCATCCCTCTGTCCCCTGAACTCGGCACATACGTTGCCTCCCGCCAGCTCCTCTCGCGTCGTCCGTCTCTTCCTCTCTATCCCCCTCCCCTCTCTCTATTTCTCTCTTTCTCATTTTTCACTCCCGCCGATACCTCACCCACTGCCCGATGATGGCGCAGCACGGAGAGGTACTCCTCGTCTCGTTCTCTTTTTCATCCCCGTGTCTCCGTTACCGTCTTCGACCCTGGGTCCTCGTCTACGTTCGTTCTCGTCGACGTCGCCGCGCTTCCACGGCCGCCGAGAGGTATCCGGGTCGGTGAAGGGAACGGCCATTGGCGGTAGCACCGCAACCTTTGGATGAACCCCCTCCCGCAAGCCTATTGATTATCCGCGAAAGCCCGATCCCAGCGTTAGCCGCAGCTACGCAGAAGTAATTTAATTTGTTGCTGGATTTGTGAAATGTTAATGTAAACAGGAGCGTACATCCGTGTGTACCAATTCCCGATTAAAGTACGAAGAGGGGTTCCGCTCTCCCTCGTACAGCTCGCCGCGGTTCACCGACTAGTTACCGTGTACGGGCGATCGGTTACGTCGCGGGGACGCTGCACGAGCGCCCGAACGATTTATTCGCCCGTATTCGACGCCGCGTACCTTCCCGCGCTTACGCGGGTGAATTTGACGAAGATTTCGCGACAATCGCGATATCTGGGATCGGAGATTGCGCGTTCTCGAACTCTCGGTGTTTCGCGTTCGTCGAGGGAAACCCAACGCAGAGGATCGATCCGTCCGCGACGCCGATTTCGCGATCCTCCTACCATTCGAAAGATCTTTTCGGGAATATCATTTCCGGACGATTATCCGTCGTCTACGTATAATCGATCGCGGATGCGACCACCGGGGAGACACGTATTCGCGAACAATGTCTATAGAATTCTTTTAGCACGTCCCTCGGCTTTGTTGTCGTTGTTGTTGTCGTGCGTTGTCGTTGGATTCGTCGCTGTACGCGAGCGAATGCCATTGTGTGGGATATCGAGGGCGGCGGAGATTGGAACGGAGAAAGAGATACCCACGAGTACCACTACCGCTACCACTACCACCACCACCACTACCGCCATCGCCGCTCGCCCCGGTAATGGAATCCGTTCGCTCGAGGAACGCAATCACGCTGATGTTTTGGAACCCCGGTTTTCCACTAGGGATTTCCGCGCTCCACGGACCATCAGATCAGAGCTTCGCGTGTTTCGCGAAGCGTCTCTCTTTTCATTCGTGGCGTTTTATCCTCCGCGTTCCCGCGCGTTCGCTTTTTCTCGTTCTGCTTGACAAATTTCACGGGGACTCGACCACGTCCGTCAACAACGACAGACGCTGCCAGTCGACGAATTTCCAAATTGAACTTTACTAAAGGGTCCTCCTCGCCGCGCAACGGTGACCGACGCGCGCGGAACCAGGCGAAACACCGGGAATAAAATACGCGAATCTAGCTTTTATCCGTCACCAACGACAGAATAATTCTATCTCATGGCTGCCCACACCGTAGAAATACTCACGTTATCAGCACCTCGCTGCGATCGAATGAAAAATGACCGAGGAATTTCGGGGAAATTTTCAATCAATGGGGATATCGCGGTTATATCGGTTACGAATACGTGTTAAGGTCGTTCCCAGAAGACAATGGATCGGGTCAGTTGAAAAACGGAACTTTTATCCTCGGATTCCTCGCATTCCCTATTTTCTCTGGCTTTACTCTCCCGAAATATCGACGGCAAGGTCGGTCGCATCGTGTCGGTATCGTAAAGATCCGCGTGACATTTCGAATTCGAAATATCCCATCCGCAGAATCTCTTCGAAGTATCGTTCGATCCTTCCTATCCATACGACGTTCCGGATGGATCGTGATAAAAATTCTTGGGAACTTTCGAAAGATCTCTTCCCTCGCGCGAACACCGGCAGCAACGCTCGCCGATAAAATCTTCGCGGATAACTGTTAGCAAAGTTATGAATTCTTTTGAAAATCTCTCGAATCCGCTCCGCGCTCGTGGGATCACCGCGGAGTTCCGTGTCGTTACGGGATCGGATCGAGGGTTTGCCTAACGCCGCGAAGCGCGGGAGCGTTGGAATGGGGTGGATCAAGAGAGGCCTTAGCGCGGCGAAGAGAGCCCCAGCCATCTACCGGAGTTGGTCTCGCGGTAGTCTCGACGACGAAGAGGCAAAGGCGCGAGTACGAAACGACGACCGTGGGTTTCGCGACGCCGCGTGGGTGGACGAAACGGGGTGGACGGGGACGCGGAGGGGTGCGCGGAAGACGAAGGAACCAAACGACGCGGAATACAAAGCAGCGGGGTGGGAGAGTACGAGCGAACGGGGCCAAGAGAAGGGTGATGCGAGACGGGAGGCGGGAGACGGGAGACGGGAGACGGGGGGGTCGCGAGGTGGGCGCGCGCGAGAACATTTTAGAAGAAGAGACCCCCTGCCGCCTATAGAAAACCGCGCATGAGTTATTGCCGTGGATAATCTGTAAATATATTTATTTTGATTTTGTACACAACCCGGTTTATTTCCTTTTTCCTCTCGTACGTTATTCCGCCGCCTCGCCTCGTTCGGTTCCCTCGCCTTCCTTTTCCCTACCATCCGTGCGCCTCGCTCCACGGTACGAGCCGATCGTCTTTTGCCACGGGTTCCTAGTTAGGATTATAAATTACGCCGTCCTCTCTCCGTGCGCGCGCGATACGACTCAAAACAGCCAGATGAACTCGAACGCGGAGAAGAATGTACCGGTACCGTCCGCGAGGCAATCGCGTCGAGGGCCGATCAGTCTCGTGGTTAAAAAGCGAAGAAGCTCCGCTGGCGTTGCTCACCAACGCAGCCCTTCCAAAACCGAAGAAAGCTCGTGCCGACGATCGATATTCGAATTATTGCACGATTCGGTTCGCAAAATTAGCCGCTCGTCGTGCCAATACTCGACGGCGTGGAAAAAGATAACCCCCGTTTTGTCGTCGTTAGATTCTTTCGAAACAGCTTGCCGTACTTGCAGGAAAACGGACGATGCCATTTCTTGAATTTTTACGATGGACCACGAACATCTCTTATTCGAGAATTCCCGACGAGGATCATACCTGCGTCTTCGTTGCTGAGATCGCGTCAACGGGTGAATTTCCTATCCTCGAAGGAGCGATTTCGCGATCGGTAAGTATAACGGTATACAGCGAATGGCAGGTGAATAATCGGGCCGGAGAACCGCGTACGTCGATATGTAAGCCGGCAGCGTGGAATGCTTTTCTTTTACAACTGATTGCCATTGTAGGCGCATGTACGGTAGGCGTACGCGGATCGGTTTATACGACGCTGTGGCAAGATGGACGCTGGAAAGCTCCATGTTTCCAGATTGACGTTGACGCTTCGTGACATCCCCTTAACGGCACTGCATTCCCGTCCAATCCCCGTGGCAACCCCTAAACTGAACTGAATTGAACGGAACCCACCTCATCTCCGCGCCGCGCCGCGCCTCGCCTCGCCTCGCCTCTCGTCTCTCGTCTCGTCTCACCCCGATCCACCCCTAGTCCAACCAACGTCGCTACAGCTACAGCCCAGCAGAGACCCACTCGTATTATCCACAGTGACAGGACTGCGGTGTTATTAATGGCTGCGACAGTGACAAATGACGAACTGTCGGCGCAAGCAAGACTGATATCATGGCGGCCTCCGCGCGCTTCACCGGCTGCTCTCTCTCTCTCTCTCTCTCTCTCTCTCTCTCTCTCTCTCTCTCTCTCTCTCTCTCTCTCTCTCTCTCTCTCTCTCTCTCTCTCTCTCTCTCTCTCTCTCTCTCTCTCTCTCTCTCTCTCTCTCTCTCTCTCTCTCTCTCTCTCTCTCTCTCTCTCTCTCTCTCTCTCTCTCTCTCTCTCTCTCTCTCTCTCTCTCTCTCTCTTCCTCTCTCCCTCTTTCTCTTTCTCTCTCTCTCCTCGTTCTCTCTCTCCACAATTTCTTCACTCCTATGTTGATTTCCGATTTTCCAGTTTTCTCCGCGCTCCACGCCGTTCTTTTGTCGCGGTCGTCGTGCAACTGCGAATCATTCCTAATCGTGTACCCGCACATGCGAGAGAGCTTTCGCTGTTTTGGGGAGGATATTCGAAACAGCTACGAGAAAAAAAATCAAGAAACAAAAAAAACGCTCTCTGCCACCCTCTCGGTAACGACTATTGTTTCTTCGTTTCTCATAGATTTCATTCATTCATCGAGGCGCTTTCTCAACGGTACCTATTCTCTCTCTTATTCTTGTTGGGAAACGAAGATCGAGTGTCTTTTTTTAGCCAAAGCGTGGATGTGTTTTCTTATCATTTTTACTGCTACATCGTGCAAAGATTCTCATACGTCTCGGTATAAAAATGAGATCCGCGAAAGTTATTACCAAGAAACCAGACGCGTCAGTCGACAAACAAATTTTTCGACGAAAACTACCGAGTTTTTGGAAAATTACGTCGATACGATAATAGTTGCCCGGCAGTTTACCAGCCGCGAGCGACTGATAACGAGATGAGATAAGACTAGCATCGCGGTCCAGAACTCGCGTTCGTCGAGTATTCAATGAGCTGCTCGTACATATGTACACCTATCTGGGAACGGTGAAGAAAAAAAAGTAGAGAACTTCTCTCGATTCGCAGCGTAGAATTTTATTTCCAACAAAACATTATTCGAAACTGTCGTCCGTCGAGGGGAAACTAATATTTCGGTTATCTTTTGCCGATTAATTTCCCAGGCTGAGCATAATTATTTTCTCGAGCGACTAATAGGTTCGAGTTGGCAACGGATTAATCGTCGCTCGCCTCGGCCAACCAAGGGCTTATTTTTCAAGCGGCGCTATGCTTTTGAAATTTCGGACCAAAGGAATAAATTTATCCAAATATACCGATTTCTCCTCGTCGGTTCGCGGTCGCTCCTGCGACCTCGTCGCGATCGTCGTTCTCTCGCTACGGCATTCTTTCCCAGTCCGAACAAAATTTGCGGGATAGGATTTCGCATTTTTTCGCATACCCACGTCGCTTTCCCGAAATTTGCCACGCGAGTTCGTTCGGCAGGGGGAGGAATTCGGCGGGCGAACCGGGACCGGAAATAAATGAAGGTACGCGTTTGCATTCCAAAGGCAACTGTCACCGGCTGCTGGTATTAAAAAGCCCGCTGCAACGGATAGTCGCGTCAAAAATGAACGAAAATTTATAACCTCGCCGCTGCCGCGACGCCCGCCGCGTCAACGTAGTCTTTTGATTAGAGCCGCTACCAACCACCAAACACCTGATATTCAACCCCATTCGCCAATCTCCCCGCCTCGTTGTATTCAAATATTCCAGATTCGAGTCGAACGTGGCCGAAATATATTCCGTATATACGTTTCCACCGAGCCATGGAACGAGCTTTCGATAACGACGAAGTAAGTAAACTCGGCACAACGCGGCAGCTGGATTAGATCGCACGGTAAACAACTAATCGACGGACGGATGAATGAATTTTTTTTCTCAAACGGATGTTTCGTCACGCTGCGCGACGTCGACGAGCGTAGACTTTGGCGACCTTGAAGGAGACCGGAATAAATCTTTGCGAGCTAAGATACGGATATTTCGCGTTACGCGCTCAGCTTGTCTCCGTTCGTCACAGTTTTTCGATGTTTACGGTAGTGCGGGCCGCGTCATGCTGAGAAGAGCGGATTCTTCCACCACCGAGTTGACCTTGACTTTTCGACAATGGACTATCGTAAATTGTAGCCAAGGTCATCGGCGCCACTGGTTCTCGCCGCGTCACAATGAATACACCGCGAGCATTCCGGTTACGTGGAAACATACCTCCGCCGAGTACCTGAACCGCTTTTGCGTCTCTCCGAACCTCTTCCCGTCGACGCGCGTGTGCGTGGGTGAGTCGCATCGGTGAGGGCACATGTACGACACGTAAAATAGGTCGCTTACCTTTGCACCGTTAATTCTTGGACCCCGACCATTTCCCTTTCAACCGCAATACGCTCGAGCTTGTATGGACATATATATGACCGTTGAAACCCGAAAACTTCACCACTTCCGACGAGCCTGACAAATTCGCGGAACCGGAAATGAATTACATCTTCTGTCTCTACTACGCGCGAGAATCCCTAGATCAACCTTTCATCTCGTCGTTCGTTTCTTACGACGATCTTTCGCGCGTCGATCACTTCTATTCTCACAATCAGCCAAATCTCGAGTCTCGAACCTTCCGTATTCGAATTCGAAATCCCAGACGTTATTTTTTTTCGGCTTGTCGGAATCTCTGTTGCAGCTGGCATCTTCCATTTTTCGATCGGCTTCTCCTGTTTGGATCGTCCCGGAGCTTACATTTTGCGCCCGCACTATACCACGATGAACTCCAATAAATAGTATCGGATCCGAATATTTTTCGATGCTCGTGACATTTTCGTTTGTCTGACCGCACCTCTTGTCAATGATATTTTCATGCTGACTCGTGATTGCTCGTTGCACCACGTCACCCTTGGAACCTTATACACAATTTTATTTATGACGCGATGAAGTTATTTGATGGAAGGTGAGTCGGTTCGATAGGAGTCTACCGCTTGATTGGCGTTCTCCGGAGAATATCTCACGTCGAGGCCACGGTGGTACCTATTAGGGATAGATCTATCAAATTTTCGAACAGACGCGCTCGTTACTCGACCATCCGAGAAAGGAGTGAAAAAATCCTCCGTGCCTCGCTTTCATCGCTACCCCCTTCCTCGACCCTCGTCGATTCGAACTCTTTCCGCGGTCTCCCTTCGTTTCTTTTGCTCAAGATTGACCGCTACGTCGGGCGCGATTGCAAAAAGTCGAAACGGTGCGAGTAGAACGAAGCGGGGAAAAATAGCAAATTGGTGAGATATAAATAGGCGGGTGAGATGGCGAGAGAGAGAGAAAACGAGAGAGCGAGAAACAAAGAGAGGCGCGACGTGCCGAGTCGGACAAAAAAATCATGAAATTCATGACGAGGGGAAACAAAAATTATTGGACCAATTTATCAAGCGTATTTGTTGGTCTGGCGATTTTCTTGAAATTTGGTGGGTTTCGAAGCGAGAAGATGGCCGGGGGATGAGGAGCGGCGACGACGGGGGGAAAACCACCGGTCCATGGCAGCCCGATCCCCGCGCCCCCCTCCGCGATTCTCCGCCGCGTCTTTCTCGACGCCCACGGATGCCCTCCCGACGTTTGCCCGCGAGGCGGAAGCGAAAGGATATAAATTACGAGGTGGCGTCCAGCGGCGACTCGTACGGGATCCAGCCCCGAGTCCGTCCTTCGAAACCCCCCCTCCGATGCTGGAATTATTAATGCTTTTCAATTTCCAACGGTCCTACTGTCTTTAAACGACGGTAGAACAAATAAACAAATCACGCAATTAGAAGCAACCACCCTCGAACACCCCGCCGATTCATCAAATCCAAACTTTCGCTGTACTTACTTACCGCTCCGGTACCCTTCGCGTGTTTCCCCCTTCCCCGCTCGTTACACCCCGCAATTACACCGGAAATTCGGGGAAGACGAAGACAAGCTAACAGAGAAATGATCGTCAATCGCAAAACCGAGCTTTTACGGGTCAATCGTCGAGATGACGGGAGCGCGAAATCGTCTCGCTATTTTCCCTCCGCATACGGAAAGATCGATCGACGAACGAATCGTTGGAAACGAACGCTACACACCGCAGAGCATCGCGAACATCGCGATCCTCGTCCCTCGATTGAATTTTGACTCCGTACCTCCTATATCCGCAGTACAGATAAGCGTACGACATTTCATGTGGAAACGTTACGAGTTAACGCGATCGACGTCGGCTGCAGCGGTGGTGATCGATCGATCGATGAATAATGAATTAATTTCGAGTTACGCCGCTTGCACATTTTTTCTCACTCGTTACGTGAGATTAAAATCTTCGTTCCGTATGATTATTCTCATCAGCAGAAGTGGAAGAGGGTGATGGGTGAAAAAAGTACGCGAATCGTACTCATCGGTCCCTCGGGGAGTAATTTAGGAAAATCGATTGATTCGCGGAAGTCTCGAGGAAGTGGCATCCGAGAGAGGGGCGAGCGAATTTCGCTCGACAGGTGAGGGAAGAGTCGGACGAGGATACCTGAAACAGCGAATGACCGGAGTGTCACCCGGGCGGGATCGTATTTCGAGGGACGAGCGTCTAGTTTCGTTCGCGTCGAGGTATCATCATTAGGCTCTCATTATTTAAATTTGATTCTTGCATATCTAATCGAGCTGGCAGCTTCCCTCTTATGTCAGGAGTGTTACAGAGATGAAGCGTAATAACACGATGGTTCGCGACCTAACGATGATGACCAACCTGCTCCCGTATTTATAGGCAGAACAACGCGCGATGCTGCTCCTTCCTCGTGATGTCTTTGATGCGGGGCGCGACGCCATTTTGACTTCGCTCTGCCGCGGGAGACGCGGATAAAATGGCGGCATCGAAGTTGGCCGAAGGTACCGGAGAACCGCGACGAGGCGCTGATGGGAATGTCGTGGCTTTGCGGAGAATAGCGCTGATGTTTCATGCATTTCTCAAAGAACGAGCAGAGCTTTTCCTGCGGAATACGAAACGAGCACTCGCTTCAGATTTTTATTTTATTTTTAGCTTTTTCTTCTCCGCCAACAGCTTGCCGTTAGTGCTTAGCCAAATCCGCATCGTATCCACATCTCAGCCCGAAGACATCGGGTGGCCTAATTGTCTCAATTTTCCGCGTACGATCTCTATCGTCCGCAATGGAGCGAAACCGATCGCGTCAAAACTCGGAACCGAAATTGGCGATTACCACTCTCGGTCGCGTTCACATCGAGAAGCCAAACGAGATGAGTCGTAGGTACATCCTCTGTTACCGAGTGATTCGTCATCGTGTAGGGAAAATCATCGATGAACGCTTCGATTTATTGGTCCATTGTCCATAGATCGCCAACGGATGAAGTTCCGCGAACAGTTGTAGTGTCATTTGTCGAAGTTCTCGTAGAACTCGGACGGATGATGATAGTACGGTGAAATTGGCGAACAAAGTGTTACTTGCAGATGATGTAGTACATTTAGTACCTACCACCGCCTCATTCATCACTTGCCTTTGCCTTCTTGCTATTTTTCCACCGCTACGTACGCGTAGGAGGCGTACGTACCTCGCGATACTTTACGGAATATATTCTGAAATCGCATAAATAGTGATTTCCTGATGTTCCTATGGAACACGGTCTAACATATGTCCGCGTATGTTCTACACCCTCCATCATAGACGTGATTTAGAGCCAGGAGAGATACGTATCGACGCGATTCCTTGATTTTTCCCCACTTTTCATTCGAATTTATCACAAATCTCTTCGATTCGCATCGTAAAGTCGTATCTTTTACCCACAATTGTAATTTCTTACGAACTTCGAGTATCGTTTTTCTCTGTTCAGCGTGATGGATAAACGAAAATGCTTAAACTTTTCGTCGTTTTTTTTTTACTTTCACGTCGACGTATCCATTTCGTGTTGTGTTCACTCGATATGCTTCTTCGTCGCGAGCTTTCTTTCAAGTATAATTGTCATTTTCAAACGCGTTTTCACCCGCGATGGATTAATGAAAATGATTATTCTTCGTACGTGGAACTCTTCTCCGTCGAGATTCGACGAGCTTTTCACGCCGACTCCTTCGCTCGCCTCGTCTCGTATCGATCCATCAGATCGATTATTGATAGTAAGCTGATTCACGATCGCGAGCTTTTTCCCTGCCTCAACAATTACAGTGTCCAATCTCTTTTGAGAGTGCCGCTGATCTATGCTGTTTCGTAAACAATTGTAGATTCCTCGAGTATCGAAGGAATGATTGGAATAAATCACGCGTAGATCCTGTCGTACGTTGGCAATCAGAACTCCTCGACGATATATCGGTTCGAGACAAGTTCGGGGTCATTTGACCTGTCAGGATGACAAACCGAGAATCGTCAAGTTTTCTAGGCGTGACAAGATCATTTCTCACGAGCATGACTCTCGTTCGTGCGGGTACCATTATTGAAAATTGATTGATTCCCAGCGACGCGCGTTTCTCCAGGTGTGAGAATTCCGATGACGCGAGAATTGCCGCGATCGTTCGTCCGTCACGCGGCCGACGACTCGCGTAGTCGTTGACCCAGCGGAACAACGATCAAGCTCGAAATGAAGACGCTCGCTTCGTCGTAGTTGACGATTAACGCGAAGGTAAATATTGGCCACGTTTCGCGTTGTAACGACTCACTGTTACGCGGAAGGGTTGACTTCGAGGGTCGCGGAAGGGCGCCCGTCGCTGGGCGTGACATAAATCATTCGGGATTCTCGCGAATGCTGAACGCGTAATAAACGAACAATACGCAAATAGCAAACAGAGCAATCGAGAGGACGAAACGTTATTATCGCTCGTTCGAACGAACGACTCGATGGGCACAAGTGCGAGGCGATGGTCGAAAGGTTTCATCTCGTAAATCATCAAGGGTGAAACTTTCGAGGTTACCTCGCTCTCCTGATAGATGGCGTTAGTTGATTTTCCTGTCGACAGAGAACTTTCCGTTAAGTTGTAGAAACGTTAGAGGGTACAAACCGGCCTCTCGCACGCGAGGATCGACTTATCAGATTTCATTTCGTAAACCGTAGCCGCGTCCCACGTCGCTCGCCTTCCGCTTGGATTCGATGTCTTTGCGAACGACGATTCTCGCGAATCGAACGATCGCAACGACGATCAATTCTCCGTCTCCGCTCGATCGCTCTCGCAACGACGTCTCGCCGCCGATAAATGATATTCCGAGCCTTCGACGCTATCGATATGAAATTCGCCGAGGCTATGCCATCGAGAGTCCGGTTTATTTTCGGTAGGAACGAATCGCTGTTCGATTGAATTCCCAGGATTCGGCGCGAGAAGCTTCGGGGCTGATCGACATCGCGTCGATTCGCGCCCGAGCCTCGCCAACAGCTCCGAGTGCTCGGTTAATGTCGGTTGAAAAGGGTAGCCGTTTCGGGGCTCGTCGGTGGTGCAAGAAACGTGGATAATCGGCAGCGGACGGGGATGACTCGTTACCGAACGAAAGCAAGAAGCGAGCGAGAAGCGTGTTTCGTCCGAGGACGAGCGTTCCTCGTAGACGCTAGAGTCGGCGTTGCGCATCCATCAAGTTGATGTCTTTGTTCTTGGTCTTCGGGCACGACGGGAGATGAGGAGAGAATAGGAGCGCCGAGGTGAGGCTAAGGGGAAACCGACGGTCGGGGGAGGGGGGATGCTCCGCGGGTCCTTTTCTCTCCTTTCCCTCGCCTCGTCGCTCCGTCTTCGACCGTCGTTGCTCTCTCTCTCTCTCTCGCTCTCCTTTTCTCTCCGCTTCCGCGTCTCCGTCTCCGTCTCCCTTTCTCTCCTCGTCATCCGAATCTCTCGCTCGCCTCCTCGTACCCTCGAATCGGCGGCCGCGTAGAAAAACTCCCCCCCAGCCCCACGGGCGCGCCCTCGATCCGTCAAACGTCAGCGATCGCTTTTTTCGATTCCCCGCGTGTGACGCCCAGTCGGCCGGTTCCACGACCATCGGAAAGCTTCTCCACCTAGAGTCGCGGTGTCGGCCAACCAGCTGCCCATGATTCTTGTTCCGTATTCCTAGGCGAGCGGGCCAACGACGACGAGCCAACGGACCGAGAAACCGACAAAACGACGGAGGAACCGTTCGTGCGCTCGGTGAACGCTGATGGGACCCCATTTCGAATCCCACGAAGCTGACGAGGATCATTCAATTCAAAGGACGAGCGCGCGAGCGATCCGCCGCATCTTTACCGCGCGTCCCTCTTCATCCTTTCTCCTCGCGAACGTTTCACCTCGTGAAATCACATTTTTCACGAATCTCCGAGAATACCCGGGATCGCTGCCGCCACGACCACGAATCTCCCTCGCGTCTACCCCGATCTCGCGAGCCCGGATGCGCGTCACCTCTGCCAACGCGTTTTCCCAAGGCCGATCCGCCCTCCAGGCTACCCCCGCGGTCGTACCCATGGATCTACGCCGATCTAACAACGACCAAGAGCGTAGCGCGAACAGCGTCGTCGTTAGCCCTCGAGCAGCCGCGATTCTCTTGTAAATTTGCGTCCGCGGAATTCGCGTGCCTTTGCGTCTCGGCCATCGTCGCAACAGGATCGTCGACCGTTTGAAATAGATTCTAAATAACGACGCGTGACACGCGAGTTCCATTCGCATCCCGACGACGACGCGTTTGACCCGAATCATTTTTTCGTACCGTAGGAATACGAGCGCGTAATTTACATGAGAATGAGATAATTGAACGACTCGGGGGAAGAAAGTTTCGGCTGGTAGCAAAAAACGCGTGCAGCGTCGAACAAAAAGGAGACCTCGCTTCGTGCCGCAAACGTAGCGGGTCTCGCGTCACGCTATCGGGTAATAAAAAGTGGGAAATTTTCGATAGGAACGAGTCATCCGATCCCGCGGGTTCGACGTCTCGATCGGGTCGCGTTCGTTAACGCGAGCGACGAAACGGATCACGGTCATCGATCGGGGGGGGTCGTGTCGGCGCGCCGGAGAGACACGAACGAAACGTACCGGAGCAAGTCGGTGGAATATCTCGAGGCCAATCGATACGCGTCAGCCGTACATCACCCCGCGAGCTAATCAACGCCGGGGTATCCCGAGCATCCCGACGTCTGCTCTCGTCACGCGCAAGAATGCTTTCAGAGCCCTTCCGGCTCGGAAGAGGGTGGTTGCATTCCACGACGCTTCGGGCGCGCGGTGGTTTGCTCGCTCGACGCGGGTCGCCCGAGCGTTCTTCCCATGTTTTCTGGAATTTCGACGCTGGTAGCGGAGTCCGCGTACCGGGCTCGGTGCTGCCTCCGAAGGGAGTCGTACCCGACTAAGGAGGGACGAGCCGGGGAACGGGGGGCGGCGGGAGGGATCGCGAGGGGGTGGACGGGTAACGAGCCACGGCAATTAATATCGCCGGGTTTCCACAATGCGCTTGCAAATGAAAGGCCTTTGTGACGTGTGATTGCGTTACCCGGTGAATAGTTGAGTAATGGCGGGTCGGCGAGGCTGCCGCCACGCCGCGAGCCTCGGCTTTCCGGTCGTGTGCGCGCGTACCCGATGTAACGGTACCGAACGCCGGGCGGTTCTTGCGCGCGGGTTTCGCGAGAAATCGACAGCTCGTTGGTATCTCCCGCGTTTTTTGCCCGCACCTCGCGCGTACCAACCGCGAAGTCGGGGGCGGCGAACGACGAGGGTCGCGGAGCGAAACGCGGCGCGAAGCTTCCTTTCTCGCCGGACGAGCTTTCCGCGAAAGCTTTGTTGCCAGAAACGGAGAATCGGCGTCGACGACGCTGTCCGGACAGATTCGCCCCGGAGTCGATGCACGGACGAAGCTCGACGCTCCGCGACGAAACGCCGGCGCTAATCCGACGACGGTAGATCAACGCTTGTCTCTCGCGACGCGCGAACGCTCGATGGAATTATTCGCCAACGTCAAAGTTATCGACGTCGAAGTTTTCATCACCGATTGCTTTTTTTTCCATCGGTTTGTCACTTTTTCCAATTTTATTGCCGCGCGAATCGAGTGGAAATTTTCAACGGCGCCCACCTGACGCTCCGGGTAAACGCATATTTCGTCGGATCGCGAGGAGCAGGTGCGAAACGCATGGATTTGCAGGTCGGTGATGTGAAAAACAAACGAGGTTGATTCGCGGGCTGCATTTTCATAATCGTTGGTAGGCTGCGTTGATCCCGCGACGTTCGCGCGGCATTCGACGCGATCGACGCCGCCAGCGAGCGAGAGATAAAGAGAGAGACGGCGAGCATCGATATCGGGTGAGCAAATTACGCGGAGGGTGCGTTTCAGCATTATCCAAATCGAGAGATGAATAAATAATTTCGGCGGTCGGAGGAGAGCAGCGACGCGATGCGCCGCGCGCATCGGAGCGCGAGCAGCGAACCTCGCGGACTATGAGTAATATCGCCGGGTTTTCCACCCTCGGCCACCCCCGGTGTCGCCCACCCCTGAAACACCCCCGAGCCACCCTTGGGAGGGGCCGCCGATCCATCAGCGTCCCTCCACCCTCGCCTTTCCGCCACTCTCATTTTTCTCCGTGGCCCGTGCTCCATCATTCCGCGTCACATCCGCCTCTCTCGCCCCCGCCGTTCTCGAGCAGCCCCCGAACCGCCCCTTAACCGCCCTTGCCTCGCTACTGATTGCACTTGCTAAATTCATTACACCGACCTCCTCGGGAATATCGTCTCTTACCCTCCGATTCCTCCTGCCGCGTCTCCGCGCCTCGTCCTCCTCGCGCATTCCGCTAATTCAACATTCAAGACCAATCAACGGCGAAATCAAAGGATCACCGCAACCAGAATTCGCCGGAGAATAGCGGCGAGGAGTATCGAACGTCGTCGATCAAGCCCCTCGACTTCGCGGGGAGAGACGAGGCCGATCGAGGCGACGTTGCTGGAAAGGATCGATCATCGGCGAGACCGAAAGCTTCGATACGCTCGAAACCGCGGGATCGTCCGGTTCGTGGAAAAATCGCGAGCAAACCATGGCGACAGATAATATCGCGGCAGCTAGGGAGCGATCACCGCCGGCAATGTTTCATTCGGTTATTATCATTTCTTTCGCGCGCGTATCCGTTCCTTAATGCGATTCAGATGTATTCGAAGTCTCGCGGGCCGACGATGAAATATGCCGGAGATTTATCACGGTAATATCATTGTTTCTATTGACTCGGCTAATATAGATTTAACCGGTGTTACCTCTGCGAGGCAACTTTCGTACGGGCCGGCGGTGAATGACCGGGGGGAGCGAGGAGGCTCGATTTCAGCCCGTGGGCTCCTCGGTTCGGTCAAACTTTAATCATTTAGCGGCTGCTTATAATTGTAAGCGATTAAATTAATAACCGAGAGCATTTGTCAATACGCGGACGAACGACGCGCACCATCTATCCGGCCGGCTACCGAATTCAATATGCAAAGATGTGCCTTTGGAAAATATCGATGCGTTATATTTTCAACTACCGCTTCGCATCTCCTCGGATTCGCGCGCGCGCTCGGAAGTACCCTTACGCGTCCTGGTAGCATCGCGAAGAATATTTGTTCGACGAGGTAAAATCGACTCGAACATAGAGACAGATTAGATCAGGTGAGATTAGATCGATTATATTCACGTACATTACGTTGTACGACCAATAAAAAGTATACAGATAATATTACATACTAAAGGAAAACGAGATCAAGGCAGAGAGAGAAAAAGAGAGATTTGACTTGAACTCGTATATTTTCGGTAGGACCACAATTTAGGCTGTATAGGGCCGATAAGCAATTACAAAAGGGAACATAAATAAACGTACTACCTAAAAACAATCAAAGATATGCGAAGTATGACGAGCAAGTGTGAGAAAACTAACATGGAAAAAATGAGGTCACTTCACCTCGTAGAAAGAGATTTTCATTTAATATCATTGGTAAGATCATTGTTTGTACTGTAAACCGCCGGCAAACAGATACAAACAAATATAAAAATAGATATAATAACTAGAAGTGACAAGAGTACGCAAAGTACAATAAACATGCGTAGAAGAGGTAAGTTCCTCGCGTGGAATGACAAAATAAACTCCTCGTGGTGTCAATCGCGATAGCTGCGTAGATACGTTCGATCTAACACTTCGAACAAGGATGCCGCGGAGTTGTCGAGACACAATATGAACTCGAGCACGCTAAGGTCGTTGACCGTCCCACCTAATCTAAAGCCAGGAGATGCAGTTCCCCTGTGGGCAATCATTCGTCCAACATGCCGCACATTTCATTCGGGACAAATTGAAAAGCAGCAATTTTGAACGAAGTGATGGTGCACTTGGATTTAATGCGAAGGGGGAGCGAATGCCAAAATTTCATCGCCGAACGAGATCTCGCAAGTGGTGGTGGACGCAAGAGAAAGAGAGAGCGAATCGTATGATAGCCCTTTGAAGACTCGGAAATCATTTATTCCACATCGACATCTCCGCGTACTTCCTGAATCGATGATCGTTTATTCAAGAACGAACGTACCTATTGCTTTGTAATCAACGAGTCCGCTTGACAATGAATACACCACCATAACGAGCTCCATCATCGTTTCGCGGCAATTGAACCAAACGTCACGAACTCGTTAACGAGCAGGCATTAACGTGACATGGCGACGACTACGGTAAGTAGGTGCGTACATCGTCAATTTCGTCACGGATGGCCCGCGATATTCAACGACTCACGTGAGTTCCCAGGTCTGGTCGCGATCTCATTACCAGTCGAACGTACGTCGTGATTCGAGAATCTTACTCTGCATCTACAAAGCGCCGCTGGCAATTTTCTCGACAGGTTGGGAAAAAAATGGACCGGACACTCGATGGCGTATCGATAGCCATTTTGCGACATCAACGAATAGCGTAGCGGAAGTATCGTCGTTGCGTTTTCACAACAGAAATAAGTGATCAAGTTTTCGAGGTAGTATGCGCGAAAAACTTTCAGAAAATTTCTCGTCGTAAGTTCTGAACTACCGATGGAGAACTTCCGTCGAATATGGCGGTCTTCGCGCTTGTTGATCCTCGAGTGACCGAATTATCGCGACGTTGACCCGATGCTGGCAATCAGCTATCTTCGTCGTACCGTTCCCCTTCACACGCGGTAACTGTATTTTTCTAACGTAAAATTCGACCCCCCTCCCCGCCCCCAGCCCGCGTTAGCCATTGTTTTTTTTCTCTTCTCCTGGGACTTCCCGAGAATTATTTCTCACGGGGCAATCAAATATGAGCGTGAAAAAAATTAATGCGTAGAAATCACGTATGGTCATGAGAAACAACAGTTTCGCAAACATTTCTAACGAGAATTGTTTCGCCCGTTGTACGAGTTGTCGTTCGATCGACAGCTGGCTGGCTTGGTACGTATGATCGATACGCCTATCATTTCCCAGAGTGTCCGTACATTTCGCGGCCGTTCGAAATCCGAGGTTTGTCTCGAAGTAGCAGCGATTTCAGGAACGCCACGAACGGTCGAGGTGTATAGTTCTCGGCGAAGGGCATAGCTACGAAGCTGTGCGAGTGCACAACGACAAGGCGTTGTACGAAATGCGAACAACGGCGGGGATGGGTACACGGGATGCCGGCGATGTTATCAGGCACGAGATGCAAAAATGCAAACGCGCAAACGACCGCGCGACGCGAGAGATGCATAAATGCGAACAGGCGGAGACTCACCACGTGTTAACGAAACGCGCGAGACGTTCCATGAAAACGTCCACGTCAAATTCACCATCGCGGGTGAATTTGATCGAATTCATCGGAAGTCCGGTGTTCCTGACTCGTTGTTCCTGGGGTGGTTGACTTGTCCGCGCGGTAGCGAAGAGAAAATGGGGTCTGCTCGTTTGGGGCGATAAAGTATCGTCGGCATGGTCGAGCATTCGGAACGGAGGTTTGTCCGATTCCAAGAGAGATGATCATCGCGTATCATTGATTGTTGGCACGAGTAAATGGGTGGTAATTTTCTGAAAACATCGAACTAACCGCGCGATCGTTACCACGCGTCGAGCCACCTCTTCGAACGTAGCGATTCGTGACGTCGAGATAATCTGCTCGCCAACCCCCGAGACGGAATCGACGGTATCGTTTATCCGCGACCCGTACGGGTGACCCACCTACGAATATTCGTCACTCGAGTTGTCCAGGCTCGACGAGGCCCAATCTCCGTTACGAGTCTCACGATTTTCGTCAGCGTCCCACGGAAAATATCCTCGTACAGCACTCGTGCTGGAAACGTGATACCTTTGATCAACGATCGTTCTATTCCGCGACTAGGATAATTTCCTCCCGTCATCAAATCCTCGTTATCCGTTTCAATTCGCTTTACTCGCTCCGGACTACAACGAATTCCATCGAGTTTTTCGGATCCATACCGATCGGACCCTCGCTCGGCGGCCCTACGATTGTCACGTGAACTTTCAAGACGCGTAAATCGACACTGGCGCGCCGCATTTGATACGCGTGGGAGTAATGCCACGCACGGTTAGTCTACTTGATATCAGGCTGCAGAGACGTAGGATAAACGCACGCGACTTGGCAATCAGCGCTTCATGCGCGAGCTCGCGATGGTAGAGCTTTCCTGCATCGGCATTTGGCGAACCACGGGCGTCATCGCCGAAGCTGCTATCCGAGACCACGGAGAAATTCATCTACCTCGTCGTACTTACTCACGGTTGAGACGTGGATGCCGGTAAGGCCATCCGTCAAAGAGATCTTTGCCTTGTTTGGCAAAAGCTCATTTGACGCAGAAATGCTCGTACCGCGACTCGAGACTACTCACGACTCCGATTGCGTCCGAAATGATTTGATTCTCGCAAGAAAGGGTAGGATTTTCCGGATTAAAAACCGTAATCAAGCTAAAATTTTACCACCGAAAATTCGTTTTTTGGCATTCGTTACGTTTGTATTTTCTTTTACCCAATTTATCGCTCAAAAGACATTATCGGAAACGTTCACGGAGCAGAAAATTCCGAGATCGCGATACCTGGTAAGTTTTTGCGAAACTGTTCGGTGTTTGCGTAGCGTTCCGTAATTTTTCACGGATGGATTCGTACGAGGAGATCGGTGGAAGAGATTCGATGATCAAAGCGGTGTTTCCGAATGGCATTCGTTGACGATGGTAATAGGGTACAACGACAAGAGTAATCCCGATAATTGCGGTACTAATGCTAATGGCGTCGTGATCATAATAATCGTCGGGGTAACAAATATATCAATCGATCAGCCAGTCAACGTGGCTATTCGTTAGCGTCTCAGTTCTTTACACGCGAGCGATTTACCCGGCCGAAAAACGAAAGGGAAAAATGGAGAAAAAAATTGCGCGGGCGACCGCGACGTTCGCTTATCGTAGACAAGGCTCTCCGGACCTCGCCTCGAGTTACGCGCCTGGACTTTTTTCAACGGGAGCGGAGGTAAAAAATTCTCACCTATCAGATTTCGCCAACTTTTCACCCTGATACTTCTGACAGTTCTGATAGGGCCGATCGCTCGTTGCTGCCGTGGCGAATAATTTGTCGACGATTACGAAGATTGCCGAGATCAGACACAGGATGGCGAAGGAAATTTGTATCGGGTCAGCGCGCTCGTTCGGTCGCCCGTGGGCCGAGGAACGGAAAATGATCGGCGATAGACTTTTTGCCGTAATCGAAACCTTTCGGCTACGGGCGACGAACGATTCCCGCGTCCGGCGAGAGGTGGGTGGAAAGGTACGAGAGATAACGAGGCTTTGGAATCTGGCGAAAGGGGATGCTCCCGCCATCGCGGTAGCTGATACCGTGTACCTACGCGAGGACCGGACGACGGCTGGAATAGGTGGTGGTTGACGGTGACGCGGAGGGAGGATAGCGGAAAGCGAAAGAGAGGGACGGCAGGTTCGCGCGGGGCGAGCGGGGGTTATTAATCTGGTGTCGAGTTGAGCAACAAAGTTATATAGGAGCTCAGGAAATGAAACACGAGAAACCTCCCCGCCAGAGCTCGGCTCGATCCCCCGGCCCACCCCCTCCGCCCCTTTCGCCGACGACCGCGGCCCCTGCAATTCTATATACCTACCGCTTTGAATGTATGGCCGTGCCCGGACCGCGCGTACCCTTCCACCTCCGGTCAGATGAAGATACAACAATCGCGACGCGACCCACCGTTCCGCGCCAGGAGACATGCATATTTATGCCGTGTCCATTCTCCGCGGATGACACGCCCGCCCCGCGTTTAATTTTCTATATTTCTGTACCCCGACCACGCTGACAACGAGACGACCTCTGCGACGACCGAAAGAAGACCCCGCGCCGGCACGGTCGACGGAAACTCGATGCAAGCTCGCCCGCTACTCGATTCCTCCCGAGCTTTCGATCCTGGCTCGATCGTTCCCCCGTCCCTCGTCCCTCTCCCCCGGGGTCTCCAGGCGTCGTTGGACGCCGGTGTCTCGCTTCGACGATACGTCGAACGCCGAGAATTCTCGTCGTCCGAGGTGCCAGCCCGAGGATCGGGGGTATCGCCGGTCGAGTACGCGAAAAAGGATCCGTTTCGTACGTTCGTATCGGTTCCCCGCGAGCGTTCGCGAGGCGGTGAAAAGGGTTCGCCGTCTTGGACGTCGTAGAAGCTCACCGCCAAAGAACCGAGGGGGCTGGGGATGCGATTAAAATCACATCAAGCCTTCTTGATGCACGAAATGTTCACGTTACGTCGTCGTCTCCGTGGGCACGATCCTCCGCGACGCTACGTGGCAAAAACACAACGGTACGCCATGCCACATCCCCGTGATGGACTTATAATTGCGGGAATACCGATGCGATGGCGGGAGGAACGTTGCATGCGAGCGACTCGTTCCTCCGTGATTTTCATCCGTTTTGCTTCCGTTTCTTCATCCACTCGCGAAGACGAGGAACGCGGCTTCGCACGGCGTCCGGTTATTACCACTACTCGATCATTCGCTCGCGCGGACGAAAATTTTCTAATCTCCTCGTACGACGCTTCGATGCTTTTCATATTCGCTCTGTCCTGGCTTACCCGCGCGCTCGCTCTTCATCGATCGCGCGAACGAGCCGTCGATCTATCAGCTCGGTCGTCAGTCGATTCGAAGGCAGAAGTAGGTATACATGGGCGCGATACGTGGCTGCGACCTCGCGCGAAGAGTCTGTGATTTTCGTGAAAACGGATTCGATCTCGATCGACGGAGGAGAGAGACGGATAGATAGAGGTAGATGTCGTCGGCGGAGGAAAAAAGCAGCTGGAAAGTCGAACGTTTCAATAACGTCGATGGCGCGAACGCGCGCGAGGGATGTTTTTGATTCGAGGAGTGATTTGACGTTGAAGGAGTCGCGGGGTGCGGGTGGGACGTTGAAAGGCGACGCGTGTGCGTGTACGCTGCCAGGCGGACGGGGCGAGCATACGATGCGGGAGGGGAAGAGGAGATGGGTGAGAGAACGACGACGGAACGAACAGAAGGAAGACGAATGCGAAGGCCATCAGGTTGCGGAGCCATTTCTGCCTCATTGTGGACTCCATTTGCGACTCTTAGATTGCCGGTGAAATATCTGCGACGGTGATGGAAAAATCGCTAACGCGGGGAACTGGCAATATAAAAGTAGCAGCATTTTTCACGAAAGTCCTCGCGTCTCGCGAACCCTCGAGCAGGATCGCGCAGCCAGCGTTCTCCGGGGCAGAGCTCGGTCGGTAAAAACCGAAAAACGATAGAGTGCCGCGGTCCCCGCTCCGAATATAGCTGCGAGGGGTGGGAGCGAGGAACGAAAGAGCGAACGAGCAAAGAGCGTCCCGAAAGAAACTCGGAGACTTTGATGGAGGTCCGGGTGTTTGCTTTGCTCCGGCAACAAATGTGAGCCGATTGCCGCTTCCCTCCTTCGCGGAGGTTGCATTTGCCCCAAAAACCTCGAAGATTCACCGGCGCTGGGGCATCGCCTGACGTCTCGATCGAGTTCGGAGTTCGCCGATTTGAAAATTGCGAGAGAGAAAAGAGGAACGAGCGTACGACGAACGACGCCAGGTGGAATCGTCGAACGTGAAACGAACCGACCGTTCGACGCGCGCTAACCGATTCTTCGTACGTAATTCGCGCGGATTCGTCGAACGCGTGGAATCGGATAGGCGAAGACGAGGCGTAGCTCGGCGAGCGATTCGAAAAAACGTCTTCCCTCGCCGAAAGTTTGACGCTTTGTCAGCGATGGTCTCGTCTTTGACGGTGAAACGAAATCGCGAGGTAGCAGAGCTAGAAGTCCTAAAACAAATGTCATTTTTCCTCTCTTTTGTACGGCGGAACGTTTTTTCGCACCGAGATGGATCACCCGCGAGCGTAGTGGCACGGAAGAGCGAAAC
Source organism: Arge pagana (assembly GCA_963969455.1). Lineage (NCBI taxonomy): Eukaryota > Metazoa > Arthropoda > Insecta > Hymenoptera > Argidae > Arge > Arge pagana. The sequence goes on along the minus strand of OZ018312.1, from coordinate 619,544 downwards.
GTCTCGGAAAAAGCGTGTGGGAAAAAATGAAATAAGAAGCGAAACGCGCGCCGTAGGAGCCACGGAGAAACGGACGTCAGAACTGGCGCGGAAGATCGTCTCCCCACGGAGACGATGTCCGCGCCGGAGCGTCATTAGGCGAAGACGAAAGAGAGTCCTGAACGGGAACGAAGCCCGTGGGCGAGCTAACGCATCGAGTCGAAGCCTTGAACCTACCGAAAAACTGTGACAAAAACCGCGGAGGAGAAGGAAGAAGGAGGAGGGAAAAACCGAGGTCGAGGCTCGATACGAAAGCTCGGAGTCCATTTCCTTCTTGGCAGAATCTCCCGCGCGTGGACGCGGAACGAGCAGTCCTCGTCCATTTTCCCGTTTCTCCCCGCGGTGAAACTCACGAGAAACGGAGCAGACGAGTCGCAACCAGCCCTTCCGCCTCTGAATACGGTGACGGATACGAGATTTTCATCTTCCACGCTTCCGCGGACGTCGTGGTCGTAGAACTCTGACAATTAGATCGGATTCACGGTCCTCGACTACGTACACCGAATACCACGTTGCAACGGTCGCGACGAACAGTTTTCGATCCGCGGATGAATAACGATCCGAAGTCAATAATCTTGTTGGTTCGTCGGGAGTTGGTACGCGGATAATATCTGAAAGCAAACGCGTGGGTCGAAGGGATTTACGTCGTTCCACGTGTCACCGAACCACGGTCCGAGATAAATCTTCGGCGTAACGGAGTGGCAGGTCTTGGGATAAAACCTATCGGTCATATTTTGTTTGCTCGAGCAAGTCTATCGCCCGTTCGAGCTTTTCCTCGTATTCGCGCCGGCTCGTGGTAGATGGCGCCTTCTCTCGCGCGGGTTTCTCGACTCGAGGGGAAAAAGAAGTTGATCGCGACGTTGTACGGACGAGAAGTAAGAGCAGGCGAGAGACGAAGTAAAACAGGGAAAGAGAAAGAGAGAGAGAGAGAGAGAGAGAGAGAGAGAGAGAGAGAGAGAGCGGCGAGGAAAGGGAAGGGAAAGGAGGAAGAGAGCGAGCGTAATCCCAGGCGATCAGTGTGCGGCAGATTCGGCCTTAATGAGCTCCGCAATGATAAATGACTTCGCGGGAGGCGCTCCTCTCTCTTATACGGTACGCTTATCCTTACTCGGGTAGGGTACTCCTCCTTCCCTCCTTCCCTCCTTCTCCTCCTCCTTCGTCTCCCCTTTCCGTTCCTCGTCTTCTCTCTCGCCGTCTTTCCCGCCGCTTCCTCTCGTCATCGCCGACGCCGTCGCGATCACCCGGCACCAAAAACGTCACCGGACCAAGGTGTGCGCGGCGCGAGAGAGCGTCGAGGAAACAAGGTGTACCACCATCGTAGGTGGACCCGCTCGCTCCACCCACGCTTCGTTACACTCGAGAAAATTTCAGTCGGTAATGCACGGGGTCCGTGAGAGGTCCTGCGCTCGCGGTAAAAGGGGCATCGCGGCATCCTCCAACCCTGACTGCTCGCTCGAATCCTTCATCTCCGCCTACGATTCGTCGTCCCCGAGCCTCGTGCTTGTCCGCGAAGGAATTCAAAATGGCGACCTTTGCGGCCTTTCGAAGCGACACTCGTCCGTCGTTCCCCAGCCTCGAAACATTTCAATCCCATCTCCACCCGAACCCCCGCGGAACCCGAAATCCGCAACTCGAACGAGCATCGATCACAAACGCCAACCCCTCACCGCGTTTCCCGTCCGCAGCACCGCTCTTTCGCACTCGTCACGCGATTTTCCATCGCAGGAATAATAACCCCTGCCTACGATTGTTTTCAGCGAATCTGGTAACCTCGCGCGATCAACTTTTCTCCCGGCGAGGGGTGGCTCGGCCCGCCTGGACACGGGAGCTACCGTATTCTCAGGCCACCCGATCGCATCGGGTCCCTCGTCGCCGGGACATTCTCGTTCCCCGCCGCGAACTCTGTACCGAGAGATACGCATCGTGGAAGGAGATGGATTTTGTCGCCAAGGTCAGCCGAGGATTAATAGATAGATAGCTGGGGGACGGGATGGTTGGGTACGCGGGTAGTGCGAGATCGCGAGAATTTTCGTTCCGAAAGACTCTTTTCTCGAGGAGTCGCCATAGGCTACCTGAGAAAGACCTGGCAACGCTACTTCTCCTGGTCGCTGACGCGTTCCTTTATTAATGAGGGTTCGGAATTATTTGGGAAATGAAAGAAGCTCGAGGCTGCCTCGGACGAAATGACAAATGCAAGGAAACGGGGGGGCAATTTGTACGCGCCACGCTCAAGGTATACCAGCCCCCTTTACCCGCTCGTCGTTCCCTCCCAGTGCCACCGCTGCCACATCGATTCCCTTCCTCCTCTCCCTCCGTCTCTCTCTCTCACTCTCCCGCTCTCGCTCTCTCTCTTTCTCTCTGCCATCCGTTCGCCACCGTCCGTCCTTCTTCGCCACCGCCGTTCGCCCCCCTCGCCGCTCGACCAAACTCTGAGGAATACCACCTGAAAATGATCGGATCACCGGAAAAGCTCGCCGCGCAACGACTATTACCGTGTAACGCGGAGATTCATTGGCAGAGTCGTCGACATATCAGGTCCTCGTGAAGCTTGGAGTCAGCTGGCCGAAGCGATGGGCAGCTCGACCGTTGCATCTGCATTCGAACCCCTGATATTGGTCGAGCGAGCATCGACCATCGCGCCGACAGCGATATTACCGGGTTGCGATCGGCGGATCACGCGGATCAATGGCAGCGACGAGATCTTGCCAGCGGAAGAACGCTCCTCCGGGAGGCTCTTCTTCGCGATGCTCGCGTCGTTGTGGCACGAGTGCTACAAAGGTGAGTAGTTAAGAACCGGCTACAGTTGAGAATCGCGAGACTCGCCGCTCGGATGCGAACGCGTACGTTCATTCGTCGGAGGCTTCGCCGTGGCCACTCGACGTCTCAATCCTGTGAGCCCACGCAACTCCTCCGCGCATTTTGAACCCCAACTGACCGCTAAACATGCCCAACGAGTTGGTAATTTTATTACGGGCGTCGCGCGTATGATCGGTCGATCAATCACGACCTCGTTCGTTGTACTCCGCTCGGCGCTTCGATGTATGCAGCTCAAGTTTTTCGCCATCCGTTTGGCCGATGCACCGCGCAGAAAAAAATGGCTACCAGCTATTTTGACTCGGCGAACGAAATGTCCGAGTGCGGATCCTGCGGCGTTGTGAAAATTAAATGGAGATTAGGCGAAATGAGAGGGGAGAAAAATAATAAACGGAGAGAGACAACCGCTCGCGCGAAAATTTTACCGAAAACTGTTTCGAAGTACTTTAAATCCCATCAGTCCTAATTGGCGCACGGAGCGTCGGAGGACGAGAATTTCCATAAATTTCTCCGAACGACGGTCCACCGCGTCGCTCGGGGTGTGATTTTTTTCTCCTCGACGTTTCCTCGAAAACCCGACGTACGATCTTGGCCGCACGATACGCGCAACGATATCCGCTCGAGATGCTCCGATTACGGGTCTGCGTCGGAAAACACGCAGCTTTCAGGTGTCGCGACTCCGAAGGTTGATCTTTAATCTACGAGTCGCTCTGTATTAATCGGAAATTTGTATCCGTCTCGGCAAACGACCCGTCGTAATTCATTCCCGACGAATCGTTACGCGATGCCGAACGGAAAACGTACCCACCGTTCTCCAGGCGGGGAAACCGGGCGAACGGCTTTTCTTCGTCGTGAAAACGGTCCTCGTTCCGACAGACGCTTTGTCTAGTTTTAATACAACTATCGGTCTTGATGAGCCGTGGCCAAATCGCTAATTAAAAATTGCCCCGAAGATCCGTCCGACTGTTCTTGCTCGCGAGATCGTTCGACTCGACTGCGACGAGCATAGACGCCGTGACCAACCTCGTGGCTCCGGAGAACTTCAAAGATGCCCGATCCGCGTCAAAGACGCAGTCGACTTCAAAGCTGCGATCAATTTCCGGAAGCCTCGGCGATCCTCGAGGACAAAACCTCGACGTTCCTCGGAGTTGCGATGGCAGCTCGGAGAAAACCACGATCGCGCGGGTACCGCGTTCGCCATTTTCCACGCGTCGACCGATTTCTTCGCCGTTACCAGCTTCGAGACCGTGGCTAACTTTGCCACGGTGATCAAGATTCGAGGCTGCGACGAGCGTCGAGGTTGCGGCGCGAGGCTGAGACACGGCGAGTCGTGGGTGTTGAGCTTTCACTATTCGAACGATCAGGAAAAACGATTGGCTCGCGCCGAGCCCCTCCCAGAATCCATTAGGAGGTGAAACGAAGAAACAGCATTAATTTTAAAACCAATCCGGATGGGAACCGGCCACCGGTCGCCATTTGTATATTCAGTTTTTTAGTCAACCGGCAAGCCGCGGGATTTTCAAACCCTTGGGGAAAAAAATGAATAGAAAAAAATGAAAAAAAAAATCAAACTAGTGGCTACAGCCTTAATTACCGGACCGGTCGATCTGTACGCGTCGCTCGAACACGCGAGCCATTTCACCTCGGAAATTACAAATTCCAACCGTAAGTCCCTTTCTACCGCGGTAGGATCCGTTTTTGGGCCTTATCAATCCATCTGCCTCGACCGCGATGCATCGCCGGCCGCCTTAACCTCGACACATTTTTAATTACACCGATCGAAACGGCGCGGTGACGCTGCTAGCAACAACGATATCGGCGCTAGATTTGTTATCGCTGACAAAGAAGCGAGATGGGGATAAACTCCGGAGGAAATTCTCAGCCTTGACCTCATATTTTTCAAACGACTCTTATGACGTGGCTCGCAGGTGAAGCGCGCGGTCGGGACCGTACTTCTCGGCCGTTGGATGGACGACTGCCGTTCCTACGTCGGGGAATTTCCACGGATTTCGTGAGAAATTCGGACTCTTCTCGTTTCGCGTACATTCTCAATCATCGACGAAGTTTTCACACCTAGCGTCAGCCTGCACGGATCTGACGGCGTTCCGTACGGAACGCGCCATGCGCTTTCGAAGATGTCCGTTTCACGGCCGCCTGTTATTTCGACGTGTGGGTACGAGTGGTTCGTTCGAAGGGTAAGCTTCGTCGAAAGATTACCGAGTTTGGAAAAACCGCTGTACCTTGAACCGACCGTTCCCAGCGTTGCTGATTTTTGTTGTTGTCGTCGTCATTCTTTTTTCGTTTTTTATTCGTGTCGGTGGTATTGGAGAGAAATGTTTTGCCGATCCGCACCAATCGCGATGCTGCAACGTACGGGAAAAAGAAAAGCGAAGCGCACGTGAGTCGGACAGCTGTCAAAGCGCGTACCGCGAAGACGAAGTACCCATATGTGCGGTGCGCGAAAGAGCTTAGCGGAGACGGAGGCTGCCACAGTCTGGGATGGATTTGGATGCGAAATGGAAGGGAGGAGGACGAGGGTGACGGGGGCGACGCAGGGACGAGGCAGAGGCACAGGGAGCTCCCTCTGATAAATACGCCGCCATTTCTCTTTGTGCTCCCTGGCGAGAGCACAAACACGAGGCAAACGTTGGGCGGCTCCCAGTTTCAACTGAGCCGAGAGTAAAACGAAATCAGCCCCTTGAACCTCTCGCTCGTATTGTCAGCGGCTCTTCTCCTCGTCCTCTCGCTCTCTCTCTCTCTCTCTCTCTCTCTCTCTCTCTCTCTCTCTCTCTCTCTCTCTCTCTCTCTCTCTCTCTCTTTTTCTCTCTCATCCGTTAACTATGATAGGGTTGCACCATCCCTCGCCGCACCTTGCGCCCGAGCCTCGCGAAATTTTCGCGGTACGCGAAGAGCTCCGGATTCGTTTCGCAGCTCTCCCCCGTTTTTGCTTTTTTCCCTTTTCCTGCCGCGAATGATTTTTTTCGAGAATTTTGTAGCAGGGAGAGAGAGAGAGAGAGAGAGAGAGAGAGAGAGAGAGAGAGAGAGAGAGAGAGAGAGAGAGAAAGAGAGAGATACTCGTACTCGTAGGTACTACTCACGTATGACGTATCCGTTTTAGTTTTGGCAGCTCGCGTCACACCGTGCCGGTCTAAATCGTGGCGCAACTGATTCGTATTCCTGGCACACCGGGCTCTCATCCGCGCTACGTGTGCTCCGTAGCAACCCTCATCATCGGGGAGCCTTCGCGTCCCTCAGGTCCCTCTCACCCTCTCACCCTCTCCACCTCCCGCCTCTCCTCGCCGCGACCCCTCCGACTCCCGGCGAACCCTCGACAACCTTGCCGTCCCGAAAGCCGAAGCCAACCCCAGTCAGCGGCAATCCACGTTATCAGGCTCCGTTATTGTTTGTTATCAGCACCTGAATATTTAGGGCCCGCATTGTGGCGAGCCATGCGATGTAATCTTTACCGAATCGTGAAAAGCCAATCCGGTTTCTCTCCTTTCCAGATCGTGGTTCGAATGGAACGCGGCTGCGAAGCTTGTTCTTCACCCCTTTCGCGATTCATCTCCACGGAAGGAATCATCCCTCGTCTCTCGGATAACTCATCGACGTTGAGTCCCTCGCAGCGCCGCTGCGATTCGATTTCGTTTCGGTTCCGAAAAACAGCGATCGACAAAAGTGGACAGCAATCGATAGCCGCGGATGAACGTTCGGCAAGATTGAGAAATGTGACCAATATCGATTCAACGAAGTTGCTTATTTCGCGAAGAGAGAAATCAAAAACACGGTCCCAATTGTTACCGCGACGGTGGCAGGAGCAGCGGAAATAAATACGAGGATTCGAAAATGAGAAATACCGCGGAATAACGTTGTGATCCTGTCTTCTTCGAGCCTCGTTGAAATCACGGGACGTTCGATATCAAACGCCAATTAGACTGAACGTGTCGCAGCTATCGTTGCGACATTTTCTGGCCGAACTTTCAAAACAGCGAGTCCCGCGGTGCGAAACCGGAAGATGAAAGGGAGATAATAATAATGATGGCAAAAAACTGAAACTGCTCGCATCAATCCATTCGCATCGGCTTTGAAGTCTACATCGGGACAGGATTGAAATTGGATGAATGGTACGCGAGCCAGGCCAGTCTAAAATTAAAGGGTTCGGAGACCCGGGAACGCATCTCAAAATTCTACGCCGCATTTTCGAATGTTTTTCGAATATACTTGAAAAAGGAACGTCATCCTATCGCGTAGATTCGTAACTATTCGACTCGCGTCTCGTTTTTTCCGATAAAGCTGGTTTCGAAAAGTAGTCGCGCGGTTCCGAACCACCGGAAAAACGAACGTCGTGGCCTCTCGTAGGAATTACTCGTCCGCGAGGAATCCTCGACGGATTTCCCGAACGATTTTTATTCCGAACGAGTCGGAGGAGCGCTCGTCGTGGATGTTTGGCCGATTCCTGTGCCGCGGATCGCGATGGATTCGACAGCGAACCGAGTCGGTCAAGGAGGCGACGCGTTATCTTTCGTTTCAACCACGTCGGCCAATTGCACGCGCGTCGAGGCGATGGTTGACAGCAACAAATGCCCCGTCGAGAACGTCGGCGAGGAGAGGAACGGGCGAGGCGGGAGCTTACGCGCCCAGAAGGACACCCGCGCCGCTTGCGCGAGGCTAGGTTTGAGATATTGCCCGGCAGATGCGGTAGCGCGCTGATCAAAGAAACTCTTCTCACCGAGGGGAGAGATTAAATGGATACTGTTGGAACACCGCAACTACAAATAATAAGCGACGAAGGAATAAACAGAACGACCAGAAGCTCGAAACTTTGAATTTTCAGCCTCCTTATCCCGCTTGGATTTCCTCTCTCGATCTTTCCTTGTCCCTCGCAAGCTCGTCGTACAGGTAACGCGTAATATGAAGCATTCCGCGACACGCACGGAAGTTCAGCCCCCTCTTCTCCATCTCTTTTCCTCTCCCCTCCCCCTCTCTCTCTCTTTTCATTATCCTTTTTTCATCGTCTTACATTCGTTATTCGTTGCCTTACAACTTCACGCGAGTCAAACTTAACGAGGAACTCTAGAGGTGGATGTCTGGGCGTTGATGGACGAGCCAATTCCTAACATCACCTAGTCAGACACTTACTCTACGCCTAGCAGTCTTGAAACATCAAACATAATTAGGCTGACGGTATTTTGAGTAATTGACACTAGATGACGATTATTTATCGGTACCCCGAATTATAATTTATGCCCAAAGACAAGATCTCGTGGCATACGGTGCACGTTTCTCAATAGGATAGGTTCGATTTTCGTTCGTCAAAGTCGTTTAGCGAGGAAACGGAAATCTGATCGCTCACGATCTCCGATACGTCGTTTCTCGGTATCGAAATGAACTCCACGTTCGCGACAACTGACGGATTCTCTTCTAAATCTTCGGCTCGACGTTTAAATAGCAAAAGAAAAACGTGCGATACAAGAATGTGGTACGCGTGAAATATTTTTCGAGCCGAACTTCTTGAAATTACGACATGGCAGAGGAATCTCACGAATGGTTTTTATTTGAGGATCCCCGAAGACATGGAAGTAGCTCCATTACGATTTCAACGGGAAACGCGTTCGTTCCCTACACGGGGAGCGGGTGGGGGATTGACGGGACATCTCAATCAACTCGTTTCACCGCATTCTGATCGCTCGGGGACGCCATCGCGCGAACTGTTCAGGGTTATTAGTCGAATTGTTTCTCGAACTTCTTGTTCTTCACGGTAGATAACGACGACTAGATAGCGTAGACCATTTCCTTCTCGGATGATCTCTCCGTCGACCTTCTTACTTTCCCTGTCCTCGACTTCTCCCTCTCCCTCTCCCTCCTCCTCTCTCTCTTTCTCTCAGACTTTCTCGCGTAAATGTCGTTGTATCTGCTCTACGGCCCACCCTCGCCCCGATGACGAGAGGCTACGGCAAGAGGAGAGGAGCCAATGAGGAGAAGCCAGAGATAGTGCCTCTGTCACAGCGGCAGCCACTGCCACGGGCACTGGCTCAACGCGATGAGATATGACAGCCACATTATCACCTGATTATGTTATCACTTTGCATCGCTTGCTCCTTTACCACTGGTTGAAAGTCGCCATTTATTATCAAGGAAGAGCAGACCTGTCCTCGTCTCGAGTTAGATTACAGCTTTGGTCCCAGCAGAAGGCGTTTGTTCCTTTACTCGGAAACTTCCTATGAATGTGGATTTGCCATTCTCGCTACCGAAGGATATTTTAATCACGGATCGGATTCTCGACCATCGCGTGTTCGAAAATCTGACGGGCCTATTGGTACGACAGCGAAAGACTGCAAGATCGCGATGCACTCGTAAGACAGAAGGTAAACAATGCGATACCCTGAGAAAACCATTAGCGTCGTGATATGGAAAAACATACAAAGATCGTGGCACGTTCGAATGAATTCGTAGATTCGTTGTCGGAGGAGTTACCGAAAAATCTACGAGCGAGCGAAAAAGCTTCGCAGACTGGTCGAGGGCAGAGGAGCCACGCTGCGGAGGGGGAGGCCGGAGAACGAAGAGAATTCGTATGATATCTTACTTGTCCTCCTGAAAATACAGACAACATCTCTCTGTAATGTCACGATTAAGCGGAATGTATAATTCAAACGAGTTAGCTGAATATTACGCTCTTGGGAAGTGGGTGCTAAGCGTTTGGATATGCTGATAGACCGCGCTGATACCTCGAATCGAGAGAACGAATACGGGCGCATGGACATCCGAGGACGGATTCACGTACGCGTGTGCTTTCACGTACGTGACAAAAGGCTTCTACGTATGGTCTCGAATGGTAGTGGTGATGGTACACCGGTGCGATGGTGTGGCACGATGAGATGCGATCGCACGGTGATGAGTCAAGGGCTACGTGATAGTCCCATCGAGAGCCTACCGCAATTGGCCCGCGCTGGTTGCGAACACCAGGTAGATATGCATACGACACGTGTACGACGAAGCTCAAATTATTCTCGGTGATCCGCGCGTCGCCTCACGCCTTGGACTCGAGGACTCGTTTGCCTCGTCAACGCCGAAAAGAACATGGCGAGGCAAGGTCCTCACCATTTGTCGGAAAAACGATCTCGACGTTCCGAAATTTGCGAAAGTTTTTACCTCCACGTTGGTTCACGCGCGAGAACAGAGACGAGAGACAGAAGTCCGTCTGTCTCGACTTTATACAACTCCCTCGCGCCCTGCCCTGTTTCCATCCTCGCGGAAGAAGCTCCGAGATCTCTCAACTTCCGAAGACGCTAATCACCGCTCGTCAGATCGCGTTCCCCCTCTTCGTTTCCGCAGTTCGGAATCCTCCTAATAATCGCTTGGTAACTCCGGACTTGAAAACTTCCCGGAGTCGTACGAATCGACGCTTTTTCGAAACTTCGTGTCCGAAACAACGTGTTTCTCCAAATCCCAACGCGTATCCGTTGACGAATCGGTAGCACGCGCTTCGGTACGGCGATACAGCATCGGTGTCGATCGCATTTATGATTTTACGTCTACCTCGTTCGTTCAGCTCGTTCTCAGAAACGAGTACAAAAGCTGCTCGACGGCAGAACGCGGTTGATGCACTTTTTTCGACGCGTCTGATCGTGAGCTTACGCGAGTCACCCGGTCTTGGAGTCATCGGTTTCCGAGACTCTGCCGACAAATATTCCGCGAAAGCACGGGTTTTGCCGAGAATCGTTTCGCCGTGGAAGAAGATTGTGGCGGACCGAGTTCTTTGTCGAAGAAGAAAGGAAGTCGTCGCATAATTGTTCGGGCGAAGTGGGAAACCGAAGCAAAGACAAAGTACAGCGAAAAGGCGGAGAACCGAGAAAAGAGAACGGTGAGAAATCGGTGGAGGGAGTGAGCGGCGATTAACGGCGCCGCAAAGACGCCTTTAAAGTCCGCAGAGAAGCGGAGCAAGGAAAACCGTAGGTGTCTCCCCCGGTGATACCGCGAATATGAGTCGGTTCGTAGTTTGATTGCCCTCGTTACGTAACTTTGTAAGACGGGAGCCAGGCGTTACCTGAAACTCGAAAAGTATGAGGACGAGCGTGATTTTCTACGAGAAGCTGCGACCGCTGGCTGGAAAACAAAACTGATGACAGCCCCCCCCCCCCCCCCCCCCTCGGCCCCTGTTGGCGGATTCTTCAGAGATCACGCAAAGGAACGCGAAAGATTTCGAATTTCCAACGATGAGATTTTCCCCAATTATTGCGGCCCGTTAATCCGAAGATGATCCTCGTTATTTTAATACCTACCCACCACCGAAACGTTTATTATTTTCTAACGCGAATCGATTCCTCGCTCCAGCCATTTACACGTTCGTAAATAATCGGAGCGTGTTTGCGAGATGAAAAATAGTCACGCCTCGACGAATCTCGCCAGCGCGTATGCATCGACCTCGTATTATAATAAACTCGCTCTTTCGCGCGTTTTAATGAATATTAATTATCCGATCCTGGTTCATGTCGGTTATTGATTCCACAACATCGTCCATACTCCGAAACCCGCGTATAGAACGAGTTATACGCATAGTTGTACGTTCTTTCAAGGTCTCACTCTCTCACTCTCCGTCTATCTCTCTCTCTCTCTCTCTTTCTCTCTCTCTCTCGAATTTCATTTACCTCGCGACTCGCCTTCCCACTCGTTGCTTTTCTCATATAATCTTAGAAGATTTCGATAGAAATCAATTTTCATCCGGCTCGTCGAACCACGATTTGCGAAGTTCCCACAATTGCACGTATCATTCTCCGTGGATTCGCGAAATTCGACTCCACGGGATCATTGATTACGCGAGGAAACACGAATGCAACGTTCCGGCGATTAATTTTTTTCGCGAGATCGCAAGATTGGTACTTTTTTTTGCGCAAAGTCTTCGCAGCTCGTTTTTAACGCGTATCTGTTCGCTATGAATTCGAACCTCTCGAAACGACGGGTCTACTTCGGAGCAATTATGCGCGATCATCGCAAATATGACGACCGTGCGAATCATTTGATTTTGTTTAACGTTAGTCGCAAAGAAAAATCGGCATTCTCATTCCGGCCGGTGCTCGTCGCGAGAAGGAGAATATATTGATCGTTCGGAGCTTTCGAGCAATTTCCAGAAGGTTACCACCACCGCGATAGACCGACGGCCACTGCCGATACATAACGGATCGTCGTTACCGGCGACAAGCGCTGACAAGAGTTTCGCGACGGCGCCGACAGATGGCCATGGTTTAGGCGTCGCTTTCAACCCTTAAGCTCGGACTATCTTGCGGGAGCTTCGGTAGAGTGGATGAATTACCGACGCGGCGCGGCGTTGGAACGAGGGGATCAACTTTATGGGTTCGTAGAAATAAGTGCCTGCTAACTCGCGACCCGGCATAGCTTACGAACGCGTAGATACACCGCGCGGCATTCGTACGCGTGCCGCGAGATTTGTCGTGCTTTGCCTTTCTAAAAGGATACTTCTCACCGCGCGATCACGGACACGTCGCCAGATAATCGGGGAAAATCGCTGGCAAAAACGAACGATTCCCCGATATTCGGATACGCGATCGAGCCTTTTATTCTCCGCACTCTCGGCCGTTGTCGTTGCTCGAGTAGATCTTTGGTCGATTTGCGACGAGGCGGTGGTTCTCGATGGTTCGACAAGTTTGAAAGCGAGAAGAATTAGTTTCGTCGAGCCGGCTGCGGTTTTGGGAACCTTGGGACGTACGCGGTCCCTTCCTTCCCCGGTGGCGTGGCAGCAGGCCGCGTGATTGCCGTGTAATTTGGACTCATTACGATTACGCTAATATCCAGTCATCAATTAGCCGAGACTAAAGAGGTTCGCATTAAACAGGTAATGCTTCTTGCCACTGTCGCTATCTCCGCAGCCTTTCTCCGTCGCTTCGCCCATCTCCGCCCGTCCGTCCATCCCCGTCCGCGAACCGAGACTACGGGGCGAGCCACGGCGAGCTCCTTCGAAACTTATCAATTATGACCGAGCCCACGCTCGGCATCCAGTCCGATACTCGCGGAGCCAGGGCCAACGATCCCGTTCCCGTTCGTTCGAGACCGAGAATCGCTGTCGCTGATCGAAGATTCATCGCGATAAATTTCGCGAAGCGTACTCGAATAGATTCGTCAAATCGAACGAAGGCAAAACGAACCGCGAAGAAATCGACGGCGGAATCCGAATACTCGAATCGGTTCGATTAGCTTTCGTCGAGTGGTATTCGTTGAATAATTACAACCAGAAATTCTTTTCCGAGAAGCAAATAATTTCATGGTCGAATAGCATCGAGGAGAAGAGGCGGAGGCAAAGTTTTCATCGGAATGTGGGAGTTTTCTCACCAGCTACGATAACGATGAGAATACGATTCGTGACGAGCGACGAGCGACGAGGTTACGACGCGACGTATCATCGATCTCGTCGATTCGAAATTTCATCTCGTTTCCCTTTTTTTCTTTCTCGTATGCGATTCGGAACTCTGCGAGCAATTTCGCTCGCCGGTATCGAACGGCCTTTTCAAGCTTTTCCCAGCTTTTTCTCGCGTTTTGATTCGATTTACAAATCGAGGGAGTCGAAACGCGCGAGATGACGAAAAAATCTATTAGCAGGAGCTTGAACGTGCCGAGCGTGACCGAGGGATGCCAGGGCAGGAGGAGGTAGAGGTGGAAAGCAGAAGCTGCCACCGAACCTGACCGACCTTCTGTGTGGTCCGGGTTCGGCTTTGTCTCCGTGCCGCTGCCGTCGCCTCGATAATTACGTGATTGACTGTGCATCGCTCAATAAAAACATGATCGATTTCGCTCGTTCGTTACCTGTTGCCAGCTTTTTACGTCTGTTTATCCGAAAATATTTTCGGAAGAATCAAAAGGACCCGGTCGCCGGTTCACGACCGATCCATACCGATCGGTCCCGATTCGTCAACCTCGTTCCGACCATATGATTGCCGCTGACCCCGACGAGAACAACGTGGCTGGTATCCAGATTCCTCGTTGGTTTCCGTTTTCAGGATCGACCTCACGCTGATCGTGAAATCAACCCTCGACAACTTCCAATATTCAGCGGAGACGAACTCTCGCGCCGCTGCGCTTCGCAGCGGAGTCAAGATTGTTCCATGATCGTCCAATTTCTATAATTACGTCGAAATCGTCACCGCGTCGTCGTGGTATTAGAATTCGAACTACCGCGATGACACGGCGTATCCGTGGCGTTTGAGTTCTGTCATTCTTCGTCGAGAAAAAGCGAAATCTCGGAGAATAATCGGCCAACTTCGGTTGTTCTATGGAGTTAGGCCGCGATCGAGGAAAAAACTCGGCACCGAACGGTCGATTTGTTTGGTCGGTAAATTCGGCAGAATAGCTTGAGACAGCGATCCAAAGGTGCGATCTTCCCACCGTTACGAAATCTTCGCCGGACGTTTTTGTTCGAGGTACGCGTTGATAAATTCGTCGTTCCGACTCAAAAGCCAGGTGAACCGGCGAACGGTCCGACTCCTCCTTCGCGGCACGATACCGTATCACGAATCGTTTCATCGTCACGTTATATCGCTCGTCGTACACGTGTAACGATACGAATTCCGTTCAAAACCTATCACGAGAACCACTCGGCTGCGTGATTTTATCAAACTGTTTTCCCAATCAACGAACACATTTCCAGCTTCTCGTCGTTCGTCGCGATCGACGCAACGGTTCTCCGACTCTCGCGCTCCAGCCGTCTTCATCCCTTCGCACCGACATCGTTTTCTCATGGGCGAACGTATCGCGCCGGTTGGCCAAGAAAAGCTTCGCGCGATCGACGCAGGCGCTGGTAATCGAGCTCGTGGTCCGCTTTTCTCACGATAAAATCGTGTCGAGGCGAAGAATATCGTCAGCAATGGTCGACGCAGCGATCTTCAGTAGCGCCGTTTCTCTTCTTGGAACTCTTCCGTTCCTCGTGGCTCCGGATCGAGGCGCGCGTCGCGTCACTTCTGGATCGGACGGTCAATAAAAAGGTACGAGTCATCTACGCCCTCCCGGATTTCAGGTCCGTCTATCGTCCTGGCTCGTCGATGAAACGACACGGTAATTACCGCCAGTCATATAAAAATCATTCGGAAGGGAACGACCGTCATTTTTTCTTCCCCCCTCCATCCAGTCGCGCGGACGAAGCCCCGATCGCCGTGCGAGCGAGCGCGACGTCTTGATCGATCGATCGGCTTTCAAAATCGTGCGGAATGAAGCGACGGAGGGATCAAGTATCGGGGAGTCAAATATTTGGAGAGGGCGGATCGTTTGCGGAAGGGAATTCGGAGCGCGAGGCTCGACGGATCATCGAGTCATCCCTGCGCGGTTGGTTCCGACCGTGAAACTTACGACTCGAGTGAAATGATCAAGCGTGAACGTTACGTTGTCACGTTTCCATGAATTTTAATCAAAACTGATCGAGACAAAACTCTTCTCTATATGCCTTCGCACTCGCCTAACATTATTTGGAGCTCCGTTATATCCACACCGATCCACTCCAACTCTAATCGCTTTACGCTCATTGAGTTTCAATTAAGCTTTTTATCCTCGATCCGATACGAAACTACCACCATAGATAAAGCTGTACGCATCGGAGATTTCCGGGCGACTTTCGAAACGAACCGTCGCTCGCGGGGAAAACGGGCGGGCCGAAATAGATGAATGAATATTCGGCGGAGCGGAGGTACTCGCGCGTTTCCGGTACGATCCGCGCGCGAGTACCCCGGGAAATCGCCGTTTTACAATCGTCTCGAGAATTCGTACGACCAACAGCAGGAGCATCCGAAGCCGGGCTCGCCCAACGAACGATCCTTTATCGAACGATCTGTCGACGAAGTTTCGTCGGTCAGGTGTCTTCGGGCGACTTATCAGGCCGAATTAACGGCGACTCGTTGTAAGTGGGTAATCAATAGATGACAATTAACGCGAGGCTGTTTTATCGGAGGCGATTATACCGAAACGCCCGCGTGTAAATAACTCTCGATGAAAAATAAACGCGCGCGGAAAGAAAAGTGTACGGGGTGGTTGTTTTTTTCGTTCGAGACGTGAAACTCGTTCGAATATCCGTGCGCTCGGTTGACAATTACACCGGGAATCCAGCTCGGACAATGAAAGGGAGGAATAACGATAAACTCGAATTCGGCGGGTATGGAAATCGCAATGCCGAGGATTTCGGCGGAGCGACAACGAGAAACGAATTGGCGGGGAAATTCGAAAGGTTGCTGTTTCCTTCGGCTCGGAATAATTGCGATGTTCGTTGATACGCGCGACGAGGACGGTGCAGCGGGAAGAAGGGAGTCGGGCGAATAGAGGGATACACGTCGACGCGAGAATGTAAAATGCACGTGGATCGGTGCGGGGAGGCGCCTCGAACCAACATCCCCGTCAGCCGAAAGTCAGCTTTGACGCGCCAGGGTGAACGATTTATCAGAATAACGCACGCGCCATTACCCTCGTGCCTCGAACCACCGGTAGGTGAGACGAAGTCTTGATTTCCCGCAAAATCGCGAGTGAAATATGTAATTCGAAGGAAAGAATTTTTAGGTAGCAGGAAATGGAATAACTCGACGCGAAACGCGCTCACGCACGTGCAAACGCGACTATGACGCGAGAAAGAATTGGACGGTTCGATGAGAAGACGTGAAGCTCGAGTGGAAATCTTCGTCCCGACGTCGCGGAGACGTTCGCGTTCGTCTCGTTTTTATATCGACAACGCAACAGTCGCAGGTAGGTACAGCGGAAAAATCGTAGGCGACAACTACGAACTCCGCTGGGAAACTGCGAAAACGGTGGACAGAAGAGAGATCCTCGCGGCCGAAGACGCGACGATGGTGCGGGGTAAGCATATAACATTTTTTTACAGGGAACCGATTCGTCTCCGGACAACCTCGTATTAATCCGTTCACTAATGAGCAGCCCTGACCGGCTCAGCAAAGTGCAACCGACCGATGCGCCCTCGTTATACGCCGATGCCGAAGCCGTCGCGTAGCTTCTTCCTTCGACTCGATATTTAACGCGTCTCCAAACGTTCCATCACCTTCGATATCTCTCAAGGGTAAGCGAGCTTCGTTTCTTCGATTAATCGGCTCGATAGTCGGGGATATTATTCACAGGGTGCTCTCAAAGAGCCCTCTTTTCCACTCGAAACAGAAAAAAAGAACAAATAACTCGGGCAAAAGTCGGGAAATTATAAGTAGACGCGTGAATAGACGAGAACAACGAATCAATCGTGAACTTCGCTGTCACTCGTAATTCACAACACCCGCAACGAGAGAGTAAATTTCCATTCCACGTGGCGACGTTGAGACTTGCGAGAAAAAAGTCAGCTCGAGGACTACTTTGCGAAGGGGGTACCATATTATTTTTACCAGAGTCTAGAACTCGAGTAGGTTTTCTTACAAAAAAAAACAACGAAAAAACGGAAAAAAACCGGACGCTAATGGCAAACCGTTATTGCCTCTTAAATAATTAGACATCGGTGGACTTTGAGGGTTTGATACGCGTGCTCGGAGGTACCCGAGGGTTCGGAACAATGCGAACGGATGGCGTCGAAGAGGGTATCTCGGGAAAAAATGTCCCGCGTAACGAACGTTCTCCCCAACAGTTTCTCGTGACCGTAAATATAGCTTTTTTCTAACGCAACGGCGATGGTATCGCGGTATCACGTGATTACGTTAACTACAAGAAATGGTCGAGGTACTTGGCGGTAATCGTATTTTTGACCCGAGGTGTTTCGTGAAAAACAGAACATTTTCCGGCGTTACGAAAGAGTCGCGGGCATAGGTGACACGAGTCTATTAGTTGTCTAGTATTTTGGTGAAGAACGAGTCCGGAGCTTGGGGGTTTCCACGACCGCATACTTATTTTTCGGAAGATTTCTCATCGTGGAAACGAGGAAAATCAATGTTGCGGTCTGCGAGAGAAAGGACGACGCGTTACGGTGTAACTACCGAGCGTTCTCTACGCGGACGCGAACAGCGGCACGAGCAAGAGCAGCCTATAATTAGTCAATCGGTCAAAGCAACTCGTTTATTCGAATGTACGAGCCCGGTTCGGGCAAGTTCCTCGCGCAAGCGCTAACAAGCCCTGGAACGAGGAGTTTCCTCCTCTATTTTTCAAAATTACAGAATCATTAATTCTTCGATCGAGTCGGATGATAACGAGACGTTCTACTCCTCGGGATTACACGAAATAATCGTGGAGGAATCGTTGTAACGCGTAACAACACCGACGACAGATTCGACTAACAATAACGATTCCACGACGACGCGCGAGCTTGTTCCGTGAATTATCGATTCGAGGTGAAATAAGCGCGAGCATCGGGATGTCATCGACGACATCTCTCACTACTCTCGAAGAAACACGGCCGCGCGCGCCAAGGTCCGCGTCCGAGTTTGTTTTTCGAGACGCGGCACACCCGTGGAACAGCGTTTCGTTGCCGAGGAAACGGACTTTCGATAGGTTCCAATTGAATTCGAAAGATGCTCGACGAACGACGTACATAGATCGTTCGCGACTGTAGCTAACGAGGATTTCCACCTCGTTTCATTTTCGTATTCCACCGATTTTCCACGAACTTCCGTGCAACGGGGTGGCGAACGGACGTTCGCCGCTGTTCTTTCTCGCGGAGCTTTGGCGAACGCGAACGCGATCGAAAACGGAACGCGACGAGGACGAGGCGCGAGTTCCCGGTGTATAATGAAATCTGTCGTCACTTTTAGCGTGAAAGCGAAGGACGTAGGGCCGTATCAGAATAGCTCGAGGAACGGAACGGAAGCAACAAATAATGGCCGATGCGAGGTGGCGATGCAAACCGAGCGTAACACGGAACGCACATGTACGAATTGGTACAACTGATGTATTCTCGCGGTCGTGTGAGTCGTCGCGCCCCATATAATCCCGACGATGCCTCTCGAGTCTCCTCCGCCTCGAAGATCTTTCTCGAAGCAAAGCCGAAGCGATTCTTCCACCTCCTCGTACACCAGATCTCACAATTATAGACTCGCTCGAACGCGAACGAGTTCGTCTCCGCCGAAACGCCCCGCGTTTTTTCAGCTCAAACGAATTTGAAAAAGCCCCGTCCCGTCGCCCCCCTTCGCCGAACGCGCCGCCGCTGGTAATATCTTTCGATGGTGATACGACAATACCGATCGTTTCGGCCGGGATACAATTGTAATGATCCGGCATTCACCCGGGCGAGGTGCGGATGGAAGTCGACGAGAAGGAAAGAGCAAGGATACGAATCGATACGAAATCGACCTCGAAGACGATAATTTTTCCCGAAAGATGGGAGGGAAAAGGTCGAGCATGCGACGCCAAGGTTGCGGACTCGCGAGCCATCGGCTTGGTTCCGCGCAACTTCGCCGTCTATGAGATAAAACAAATTGCCAGGCAGCAGGTAACGTCTTTCTCGCGCGTCCCCGAAAGAATCTCAAAAAAAAAAAATTTTGAAAAACCCATTTTCGTCCACGTTTGCGAAAAAAAAGAAAAAATATCGCAGCCTTCGTTTTTCATTCGCCAATTTCATCGTTGCGTTGAGAAGTTCGCTCAACGCGGTCTAGAAATAGCATTGTATTTATAATGATTCGTGCGATTGATGGATGTGAATATTTCGCGAAGCAGAACGTATAACAAAACTGGGCAGCTCGATCGAAATTTTCGTTCCGTAGTTGAAGAAGGCAACGTTGGAAGGACAAAAAAATTGTTTCTCTTCGTTCGTTGTACGATCGCCTCGGCTCGTATAGGCGGAATCTTTTCGTGTCTCGTTTAACAACGACGATTGCGATTCGAGATTTGTCGGTAAGCGTTGTAGGTACTAGAAATCACATTTGACCACCGTAGATTCACGTCGCGAGGAAGAGAGCGAGAGAGACGAGCGCGCGCAGCTATGGTACTTAATGTATAGGCTTTACGCCGAGTAATAAAGTTGTAGATCCAATTAGTTTAATTCTGTTCTCGCCACGGGAACTCGCGTTGCCGAGAGCGTATCGTCATTAGCTTTGTTACGACCGGGCATTTAACGTGACTAAACAACCAGCGCGCAACACTCGATGAATTTCGAAAATGATCCGGGCGATACGATCGGCCCGTTACGATTGCTTGTGCGTCGCGGCGATCTGAGATCCTCGAACCAGATTACAATCAGCTGGGAATGTATATAGACTCCATCAGAATTATGAAAATGAATATCATCTCGTCGAGTCCGAATCCATTTTCGTCGCGGTCAATGGATTCGAGATTGTCGAACCGGAGCTCGAATGATTTTTCAGAATTGGAGCTCGTCGAGGCTCGCGTGGTCAGCGTGAAAATGGATTCAAGATTCGCGGGATAGCCGGGAAACGGGAGGTGGGGAAGCGAACGTAAGAAAATGACGAAACAAAAACAAAAACGAGGCGGGGAAAAAAGGAACAACGCGAGTGAATAAGCGTAAGTGGGTTTGGGACTGTAATTAATGGCTAGTTTGGCGGTCGACTGGACAGCTGTCCCCTTTTTTCTATTGCGTTGGACGGAACCACGTATCTGACTGTTGTACACAACGAAAAGACCGCGTCGTCGCGACTACGGCGACGCGGGGACGCCCGTCTCTAGACGAAGACTCAGACGCGGGTGGAGAAGGAACAAGATGGATTACTCGACGCTGCTGGACAAGATCAATTGAATTTCTATTTGGGCACGGTTGAGTTCGGGCGGGAGGGGTACGCGTGTCCGTTCCTCCCTCCCCGCTGCTCGCCCCGTTCGCAACCCTCTGAAAAATCATTTCCCTCGCCGCGGAATTTCTCGATTCCTCGACAAAATATCGTTCCTCTGCTACGATCGTCGAATCGGCGTCGATTCCCTTTTCTAGCCGTGATCCTGCCGTTCTCCTCCCGGCATCGCGTAATCATAGATTTCACGGACGGCTCGCGCCTTTTTTGTCATCGGTAATAATTTTGCTGCCCCGTGATCGACGTTTGCGGTTGGATTCACGGATCGGACGGTAATCGGTCAACGTCCCCGGGGGATTTCCCGCGCGTCCGAGAGACACGCCATCGCATGATTCTCGTGATTCTCGTAACGATTTAACGATTCGAAACCGAGTTGTAATTCGTCGGGATGAAAAAGGATACGAATCTCCAACGGGGAGAAACAAGCGAGCTCCAACCGCGCCGCGGCGTACGTACTCCGCTCGACTTCCGTACCGCTTGGCACTATCTTTGATTCGCAACGAGACACGTGCAAATTGCCCGCATATCTCAAAAGTCGCAACTGCGTAAACATACAAAAATACATCCGCATAACTCGCGAACGAATTTGGCACGAGCCTCGCTCTCACCTTCCGCAATTAAACGGAGCATTTGCATCTCGAGATCCTCGACCGTCCGCTGTTCGCGGAACGCGAATGCTTCTCGACTGCCCGAGCGTCGTACGAGAATTTTGAAGAAAATCGATCCATCTCCGTTCTCCAGCTGCATCGGGCCAAAAATGAAAATATCTCGACGCGAGGCTCGATCGATGCTCGAACTCCCGATCCGGGAGTCGTGGAACAGGTGAACGTCCGTGGCGAACGGAGAGAAGCTGCTCGTCATCGCGGCGGGTGTATCGGCGTTCGATACGTTCCGATTGCAGCGATGCTCTCGAGTTGAACGTGAAATGTGAAATCGGAAAGTTGTGAAACGATCGGATCGAAAGAAATTAGGTACGCGAATAATGGTGAAGATGGTGGGATGGGAGGAGGCTAAGTCACGGGTAAATACCGGCTGCTTAATTAATAAAATTAATCGAATCACATCGGTGCATTTAAATTACGCGAGAACCAGCGCTCCTCCCGTTCAATATATCATTAGGCACTTATTGCTATCGGTATACGCGCTCGATAGATTGCCTCGGCCACGGTGTTACCTGGGAGTCGAACGGCAGAGGAGCATGCCCGTGCGTGCGAGCGACCCGGGCTTCATTCACGTCAGATGTGAGGCGACCGCGTCATTTATCTGTTGGCCGTGCTTCGCTAACGATGCATTTGGCTCTCTCGACGTTCGCACGGGCCACCGTCGTAGTAGACTCCCTTTCGCTTCTCTTTCGCTGACCGCGATCTAAGCATCGACGTACGAACGTAACGGGGCACCTCGCGTCGGAGGGACGGATACAAGCGATGAATGCGGCTCATCAGACGACACGTTACGCGTATTTGAGCCGAGCGTATCGCCACCCGTTTATTTTCAGTCCACCCGAGCCTCCGGCTCCCGAAATTCGGAGAACGTCGTTCGACGTTCGACGTCGACCGTGCTCATCGTCGAAAAATTGCGAATACCGGACGCTACCACCAAATCCAATATCATCGAACGCGACGGGATAATCTGCGTCGCGACTGACCGTCAGCAGAGCTTTGGTTCGATAATCGAATCTTGGTTAGCTCGTGCGAGTAAGCTCTGGTCTTGCGATTGTTTGTTCCGATATTTATAATCGACGGGCTGGAACTTCTGGTGAGAGCGAATCGTCAAGCTCGTTGTCGGTCGAGGGACGCGAGGTGTCGGAAATGAGAGGAGGGAAACTCTTATCGGTCACCGCTGACGAACGACGGCTGATGCACCGGAGGATGCGCGAGCGAAACGAATGGAAATAAAATTCACGAAGCGGCTCGCGAGACGCGTTCGTGCACCGAGCACGCATCGGTGTGCGAACGCGCGTGCGAGTCGAGGATAAAAGGTGAAGTGCCAAGCGTGGAGCAAGCGAAGTTAATGCGCGTTTCGCGTGCACCGGAAAGCACCCGGTTGGTCTGACGTTCGGGGAGGATGCCACCCCCGCTCGCCCCACGACGGTACGCGGAGCTAACACCGTCCGGCCACTCCCTGCCCGCCGCGCGCGTTTCCCCGTCGACGGAATGCCGCCGTCACCTGGATGCGTTCGCGAATTACACCCTCTTCAATTACGATAACGGAGGAAAATAACAGAGGCTGCGGCACGCTTTAAAGTTGCCACCTTCCACACCGATCCCCGATCCAGATACGAGTAGGCCGCGCTGCGTCTTCGCCACGGACCTCGGTACCAGTCGCCGCTACCGTTCCTCGGATCAATTCGCGTTCCCCGTTCGTTCCCTCGAGTCATTCGTTCATTCCGCGAAGATCCGGTACTACGCCGGACTTCCTGCTCGTCGTTGCACCGATCCACCGCGACGACTCGCCGCGAAGTCGATCGCGAACCAAACATCCGCGACCTTCCGCGTCAACGCGTACTATTCCCAAGTCGATCGCGTCGCGCGATCTCCGAGCGCGCGATCGCCCGTCGTTGTCCCGATCGCGTCGAGGGAAGCTTCCGCGCTTATTTTCATCCTAGTCCTCGACTCCTCGGTCCCCGTCGAGGCTCGCTCGTTGGTTCTCTACTATTGATCCCGCATTCGTTTGTGTAACGTGTTTACTTCTCACCGCGAAAACGTTCCTCTCGCCGCTCCTTTCATCTCCTCCGGTCTCGCGCCGCTACTCGTCACTCGGCTCTCTTCCCCGTCGTCTCTTTCTCTTTCTCTTTCTTCGCTACCCGAGACAGCCTCGCCCTCGTTCATCGAGGGGCAGGGGGAGGAGGGGCGAGGAGGGGGGGGGGAGGAGGGAGGGCGGGGGTGAGCCCAAGGTTCGGACTACTATGCCACGCGGCATTCAGAGCAGGGGTTACACGGGCGAGGTGATGCCGGGCGAGGCAAGGCGAGGCGACAGCGGGGAGAGAACGACGGGAAAGCACCGAGGTGCGGCAGTCCGGGGAGTCTTGGCATCGTTAATCATCGCTCGCGCTGTCAATCTCCACCGCATTGATACGGAGACGATCTCGGCGTCGTTTCTGCCTCCAGCGCCCGCTCCTCCGCCGCCGCCTCGCCCGCACCGTTCGAAACCATCCCGGACCATCGCCCGCGAACCATCTCGTTCTCCCGGCCTCGCGAGACGCGATACGTTCGAACCGGTAACCTCCGACGAGCGGCAGCCTCGTTCTATTCAGAATGCTCCGAGAAGTGGAAGAGAGAATCTAGACAGCTGACGCGGGGTGCGTGGACGCGGAGACGAGGGAGCGGAGAAATCTGCCCCGGTCTCCGCGATGGGCGACGCGGGTACCAGGAGTAGGTCAAGTATTTTTTCATCCGAAGATCCCGAACGGGATCGCGAGCGAAATCGTTTCAAAATGCGCGAACGAAAATAGGCGCGCTAAACGCGTCGGAGACGGAGTTTGGCCCGTAATTCGAAAACGTCTATTCGCCGGCGTCCGTCGACGCCGTGGAAACGTCGCGTCGATCCAACTGTCACCGCGAACGAGAATCCCGTCTCGGAGTGCTTTTGCTGGTAGCTCGATCTCCGCGTTCAGGTTCCACTTAATGCCTCGAACTTTACCCACCCCGAGAACGACGAGGCCTTCTCCTTTCGAGTTGTAAATTAACGAGCCCGAGGGTCAAGGGAGGGGGCGCTAGGCGAGATCGCGAGGCAACGGATCTCGCCGATCCCTTCAAATATTTACTCTCGAGGCGTCGAACGCTCGTAATAACAACGACGGACGTCGCTCGCGCCCGAGGGAATCGACACCCTGACAAATACAGGATCGCGGATTTCAACAACCCGTTCGAAAGACTCCACCCGAAGGAGTCGAGTGGGATAGGAATGGATTATCCTTCATTTGGGTTCGACCGGTCGAAGCAAATGATTCCCAAGGCTCGGCTGTCACTGCGCCGAGGAAGCCCCGTGGCGCGTCGTCTTCTTCGCCGTTCGTACCTACATCCCCCCCATCCACGCTGAGACAATCCTCCTTATACCTCGCAGCTTTGTCGACTATAACTAACAAATTCCGCCGGACTAGTTGCGCCGCGATAAACGTATCGACTCGAGATCGGATGCTCCTCGACCCTGCAGGATGTTTTTTCACCGAACAAAATAGCAACGCGACGCGTTTCTGTCATTTTCCTATCGTCGAGGGGCGCGCGAGTGGGGTACCTCGTAAAATATATTCGGTAAAGGCTGCCAACGGAGATATGCGGCCTGCAGGCATCGACACGATTCGGTACTCGGAAATCGTTGACGTCGTACAAGAGGCGTCTTCGGTACTGATTCCGTATCAAGATGACGAAGGTTCCATAACCACAGTAGGAGGCAAAAAGAGATTGACGCGTACCCACTGCCGAGAAATATACACATGTCGTGTTCCTCAGACGTCGGGACGCGGGACGGATGTAAGCAACGGAGGGACGTTCTCGACCGACGTCGGTTTAAACCCCTCGCAAGCGAACGAGGTGGATATAAAAATACTTTCGTAATCGTCGAGGCAGGTAGCGTACACGCCCGAGTGACGTACTACGTCCGCGCGCGGGTACACGCGATATATTTCAATCTACGGTGGAGACCTTGTCGGCAGGTACGAGCGAGCCAGTCAAAAATCAGTCAGCCTCCGAACGATTGCTCAGCATTTTTCGCGCCCCGCCCCGAAACGCCCGGATTTATTCTCGGTTACTTGCTTTGCTCGCCGCGGAATCGACGCGCTACCGATAATACCGGTAACATTGCCACCTACGCCGTGAACAATTTCGGGAGTGATTCGCAATTTGTGATTTGTAAATTTGAAAAAATTACATTCGTAGTTTTTTAAAATTTCTTCGCCGAAAAAGACTCCACGCGTACTCGGTACGCGGAGTGTTTTTTATTTTCACTCCGGAACTACGAGTGACGGGAGTGAATATCAACTCCGACTTCACTCCTGAAATCGAACAACGATAATCGGGAATAATTAATTCGATCGCGCTCGTAGCGAGGTTGAGCGTCGTCGATTGGGAATTTCTCTCGTGTCCTTCGTTTCCCATCTTATTATCGCCTCCTCGAGCCTCGGTCGTTACAGTCGAATCCGTTGCGCCCAGCGCCGAGTGAATTTCACGGCGAATTCATCATGCGAGCCGAGGGAGCGGGGCGGCGGCAGGGGGAGGGCGGGGGGTCGAATATAGATTGAAAATAAGGGGTAGACTTCGACGAGAAAAAGTGCGAAATGGAAAAGGATTTTGTGTAAATAAGAGTCGAAAGTTTTCGAATGATGAATTATTTTATCTCGATACTTTGGCAAATATAGAATCGACGCGGTGCCGCGTTTCTGGAGACCGTCTGCTGCCGTATCGCGTACCACCGCAAACAAAATATAAATCAATCGGACAATAATGGTAAGTATCTCGGTGCAGCGGGTCGAGGCGATGGAGGTGCGCGCGTGTGGCTTGATCCCGATATTCCCAATTTTGGCCAAATGGTTCGAAAGAACCGCGACCCTCCCTCCGACCGAGAGGCTCGCCCCCTTCGCACGGCACATATGTCGCCCGGCGCGGTTCAAATTATTACAGGCCGAGGAGAGCCCTGAATTTCATTTCGGGAGCAAATAGAGGCGTCTCCGTAAATTACACGTATCGGCGAGCACCGATCGGGAAAATACGAGGAACACGAGCGAGCTCTGCTCGATCTCGTTCTTCCGTTTCCCGATACGCGAGCGCCGACAGGTATGGTCGACGGTCGCGTCCACGCGACGACGAACACCCTTGGCTCGGGTCGGAGGAGAAAGTTTTACGGTCCTGTATTTTGCCGACGACTCTGCCAACGGTGGAGAGAATTTCGCAGGAGAGAATTTCGAGGTTCGTTACGAGGATCGGGACGCGCGTAGGTACCTGTTGTGCGACGTTGAGGCATCCACGAAGAATGCTCCGCGTAACTTTGTTGTCGCCAGGTAACGTAATAGGCAAATTAATATATTGCCCGGTGAACAAACGAAACAATGGATGGGAGTGATCGTAGAAACGAGGGTCGGCGGCGGTGAGCCGGGTCGATCGCTCGAGCGCGTGGCCGCGCGTGTCTTCGGCGATGTATCTTCGTAGCTTCGCGTTTCGGTCGACTCGGGATCGTAAAACGTTAAGGCAACCTTCCTTTCACGGGCCGCACGGTGCGTCGCCACGCTCCTAGTCCCACGGAGCTCTCTCCGAAGCGTTGCTCCGGCACGCGAAACGAGATGCGATCGCTGCAAAAAATCTCGAACTTCGTCCGTCTCCGTAGAAGAGGCCGAAAAAGCCCTGTTTGCGAAACGCGATAATCGATTCGCGTATTCGCCTCGTTCCGTCGTCTCGATTCGGATTCCTCCGCGAAACGCTGCTTCGTTTACGGAGGATGGGAAGAATACAGAGGCGGTGGATGAAATCATTTGGGCTTTTTACGCCGTAGCTACTAGGGAGACCCTCGACTCGGGGAGCACGTCTGCTCCGGGTCCGGGGGCATCTCCCCGAATCTATCTCGCCCCACGAGAATTATTATTTATTATCGTCGACTCGTGGTCGAGACCTGCGCTTCCAGATACACTCCGCGAGTTTTCCATGCCACATTCGCGTACTTGTATATAAATGATACGTTCCATTGAGCGTGTTCGCGCGTTTTCGTGTTACCGTGTCCACCGCGCTGGATACCCACCGCGCTGTGGCCTCGGCTCGGACTCACCGTCCGCATTGCATCGTCATTAATCATCGCTCTCCCGAACTATTTTATCATTCGCGGTAACGGTTGTTCGGTTTCTTCGTTCCCTCCGGAGCTTTTTCATAGCCGTTTTACCCGCGCGGCCCG
This sequence comes from Arge pagana, assembly GCA_963969455.1. NCBI lineage: Eukaryota > Metazoa > Arthropoda > Insecta > Hymenoptera > Argidae > Arge > Arge pagana. Next base: position 592,116 of record OZ018312.1, on the reverse strand, counting down.
ATGACTCGGGATCGCCTCTGCCGCGGATGCGCATTTTCCTCCTTTAGAGGCCCGGGCGTCGGAGGAAAAATTAATTCGTCTCAATCGAACGGCGGCGAACGGAGATGGGGAACAATAAATCGAGGGGACCAGAGAAAAGTTGGATTAATGAAAATATAGAGAAGTTGTTTTCGACGAGCGCGGTCTCGGCGACGATGCCGGGGGACTCCCAGGACCGTGCGAACGGAACCAAATGATTAATCGACGCGCGAACCGGAGCTCCGGAGAAGACGTCATTCGCAAGACTACCCTCGCGGCAAGGTTTGACCTCGCTCGCGCATTTCCCCGATACTGTTTCCTCTTCATTTTCACCTGAGAGCACCAACCTGTCGGGCCGTTGCTCGCAAGGCTCGACCCTTTGGCCACGATACCATTACGGACTCGCGTAGCGAAGTGGATAGCGGATTAATCGCGCCCTGAATAATCGATGATCTCCCTAAACTCCGGATAGCGGCCCAACAAACCGGGAAGGTTCGAGCTTTTTCCGACATTTTCCGTGCCATCTTCACCCTCGCGAGCGACCATCGATCATCGCTCGACGCATCTCCATGCGTCGAGAATGCACACCGCGCATCGCCCGTCGCGAGACGACGCGGGGCTCTCTCGTTACCGAGGAAACAAACGGGCACATCGGTGGGGAAAGAAAAAATCCTCGGCCTCCCGCGAACGAATCGAGAATCGAGCGTGGAATTCTTCGAAGCTCGAAAGATTTTTTCCGCGACGCCCCCCAACCCCCTTGAAACGAACGCGTGAGAAACGCGCGGAGCGGAGATCGAACGCGGAGATATTTTCGGGGGTATATCCCAGCGCGAGCTAGGAAATTGGTTCCCCGAATCTCGACGGCGGTTTATCCGAAGGATGCAGCGTTGTCGCGGGCCGGCCGTTCGTACGGGCGTACAGCATCGTTACAATACGGTGGCTCGGGACACGCGATCGGAGGGCACACATGGCGCATTGTAGTCTACCAGGGGGAGCCAATATGGGTTTTGGGTGAATGGCGTTAATAGTGGGAGGGGACACGGTCCAGGGGTTAGCTGCCGCGAGGTCGAACGGTATCGAGTGAATATCGGGGGTGTTTCCTTCGTATGCCCCGCGCACCCCCGCCTCGCGCGCGCGTTATCCCGACGTACGGAACCCCGCGCCATCGCGTCAAAGGACATCGGCAGCTGATACAGGGAAAAGTCAAACGTGGCGGGAGGTATTCGGCAGGGGTACGCGGAGCCAAGGGTCGATCCACCCGGCGCCCCCTCCACCCCCTCGAACTCGGCTCGTCTCGCTCTACGGTGGCGAGCTGCCGTGTGCTACGTCGTCGTCGTCGTCGTCTCTCGCTCTCCCTCTCTCTCTCTCTCTCTTTTTCACCCCGGTTCGGTAATAAACCGGTGAAAGTTTTTCGGGGGGACCCATTGGCACGCGCGAACCCCTGTGTTGCCCAAGGCATACGAACGGACCCTGGCTCGAAATCGTCACGGGGTTGGGACGGGCACAAATCATTTCGTTTCATTGTACGCGGGACCTAGCTCAGAAGCGAGTTCCGCTCGCACTTTCAGAACCGAGTTGGCGCGCGACTGGTCATCACGAGCTTTCGCGTCGATCCGAAGCTTGTGACAGCTCGACGCCTCGCGCGGGGGAGTCGATCGATCGTATTCCTTGAAATCGGATGTCGAAGCGCCGAGCGCGGATCGCGAACGAGGATAACGCGAAGGTGATAATCGGTCCGGGCGAAGCTTCGCGCGGAATGTGGAAAACGTTTGCCCGCGAGTGTATCGGAGTTGCGTGAAACGGTGATCCACGGAATCGGCCATGACGAGTTCCGCGTATTTTTGCAACGGTGAAAGTGGCTACTGGCCGTATCAGCAGCTCGTAGACTCGGTGAGCGGCGTCGGGGATTCCTGTACGGTGACGGATTTTCAGTTTCACGACCAGGCGTCAGCCGCGTACCTGGGAAAGTCGTCCGCGGAGACGATTACTCAGCCCTCCGGTAGCCTCCTCGAGACTTTGCTGAGGCACGGTAAAGATGCTGTCGCGGATAGCTACCCGGCATCCTCGTATGGAAAGGCAATCGCGTCTTCGACACCGTCGTTTACCCCCTCCACGACGGTCGCCGCGACGACTCCGACGAGTACCAGCGTTCTTTTGGGGGATGCCTTGGCGCAAGATCAGTTTCATCATCGTCGCAACGCTCCGCAACCGGATGTCAGAGTTGGATACGGTCAAACTTATCAGGCTTTCTCGGCGCAGGCGCCGATCGAGCATTGCCATTCACCGATGATGAGCTCCACGTCACCGTCCTCCTTCGAAAATCTGCAGCATCCGATGTACCCCTCCTACACCCACAGCAACAACAACAACAACAACAACAACAACAACAACAACAGCAACAACAACAAGACCAACAGCAACGGCGCGGGAGAGACGAGTCCGCGTGATTCCAGCGATTACGGCGAGGAGCAGACGCCTCGTCAAGTCGATTATCCGTGGATGAAGTCGGGCTACGCGAACAGCGGTACGTATTTAACTCGCTCGCGTAGGGTATCGGACGTTGTAAGAGACGCACCTCGTCCGCTACGGTAAGTGATCGGAGTCCTGTTGTTCGTTTCAGGTGACGTCAATGGAACGGGTCACAAGCGAACGCGACAGACCTACACGCGTTTCCAAACGTTGGAGCTCGAGAAGGAGTTCCACTTCAATCGGTACTTGACTCGACGACGACGCATCGAGATCGCCCATGCCCTGTGCTTGACCGAACGGCAGATCAAAATCTGGTTTCAAAACCGACGCATGAAGGCCAAAAAGGACGGCAAGGTCGGCTACGCGTCCATCGATTCCGGAATCATCGAGGACGTTGCCTCTTCCTCCTCGGCCTCCCCGCAAGCCTCGACCCAGCAGCACCAGGGCGCGGACTCTGTGCTGTTGACGAGCACGACCACCACGACCATGATGCTGCATCAGGCACATGCCCCGAACTCGGATACGTCAACGCCGGGGCACCCGCAAACGTCGCGATCGCAGCAACATCCGCTGCTCCATCAGCAGACCCGCCAAACTCTTCAGCCTCCCTCGACGGCTCAACGCGCTCCTCAACATCATCACGCGCTTCAGCTTCCGCCATCTATTCCCCCCCAGCCGCAGCAGCAGCAGCAACAACTCCACGCGGCCTATTTGTCCTATCATCAACAGAGGCAGTCCATGTCCTACGAGAATCAAAAGCAACGGAATCAAGATTACGGACAAAGTTACGGTCAGTCCAGGCTGGATCTTCACGCGGCGACCTCGTGAGTTTCTCTACGAAGCGAATGCCGCTCGGCTCGTACAAGATCGGGCAGCTGACCCTGCAACACTCCAATGATTTATGGCTACGCCGAGCTAAACAGCCGGATCGTATCCTTCGCCTACAGTCAGGTAAAGGCGAGCCAAACTTTTCTGCCTTCGCGTTTCTTCGTCCTGTGCTCACCCACACGGAGATGCAACGATGCGCGGCCCGCAGGTACCCGTCCGTGCGAATGTGGAGACCCTGTTCGAACGAGTGTACCTTTCGCGCGCGTTCCTTCCGTTTTACGAATCGTTTCTTCACGCCACGTTTCCATTCCGCCATCCTTCAGCCGAAACGTTCGCCCGTGACTTCTCGTTCGGCAAACTCTCTCAAAATATTTTGACCGTTCCCCGAAACTTATGCTCCGAACATGATTTTGCAAAAATTTTCAGCGCACTCGGATTCCCGTCAGAACTCGAGGACACCTATTTTCATTTTGCTCCCGAGCCCCGAAGCGTGGACGACAGGTTCGACGCGACTTTCCGCCAATTTTTTTCTTCTTCTTCCATTTCTTTTTCGCACGACCTTGGGCGTCTCGGCTCGCGCCATGGACTTTGGGTAGCATCAAAATATCAAAAATGACGAGCCCTATCGTTATTTCGGGAACGCGAAGCGGGTATCGAAAGTCAGGATCGGGGCTGCGGCGGGAGCCATTCGACGAGGGAAGCTGAGCTCGAGGGGTGGGGGTTGTTGGACAGCTGCGCGCTCGGCAACGAACAAGATGGCCGACCGCGTGGCTGCAGTGGTACGAGATGGCAAATCTAAAAGTACAAAAACAAAGTGCATCTGGTTGTTTTTTCGCTCGATTCGAGTTAGTGAGCATCGACGGGGTGTTTTGTGATACAGCTGTGAACTTTTCGGGATGAATTACCCTTTCGAAACGGATTTAAATCGAGTGCCAAGCGTTCGAAGACGTCGACGCGACGAAACAATCGTAACGCGGTATAAAAAGATGCAACGCGATGTCTACGAACGATCATCGCGGTCCCAATAACGACGAACGTGGACAATTCACCGAGATGAAACATTTTTCCTAACGCTCTTCTGACTCGTGCCAAAATTCGAAACCGCGTCGAATCCAAAGAGGTGAAAGCTTTGCAGCCAACGCTCGTCTACCTGTTTTCAAATTTTATGCAATCCCGCAACTTCTCGAAACTCGTTCGACCGTGACGAACGTCTTCCCCGGTCGGAGGTTCGTCCGGGCGCAAATGTTGCCCGTAAGACAATTTCTTCGACGGACTTCAATTTGAGAGGAAAACAAATTTCCAGTCGCGTTTTGACTATGAAATTTCAAACGAGGCCGCATCTTCGACATCGGTGTCCCGAGCGAAACGTCGTTCGGTTCTTATTGCCGACGTTGCAAAATGTTTCATCTCGATCCACCGAATGTACGGATCAACAAGCTCAATCGAAACTTAGTTCCTACTAATAATTAAGGCGTTGTAAATAATAGTTGGAAAAATTATTTACCTATACCTGGATGAGAATGAGAAGTTTAATCGACGAGACGGATGACTCGTGGTTGAAATACAACGTAGCGTAGAAAACCAACGCGCGGGAACGCATCGAGACCGAAGGAACACGTTGCCTGATACGTGTTCGTTTCGGCAAGAATGAAAATAACGAAAGAGCTTTCTCGAATTTTTACTCCAACAACGATTCTCAAATGATGGAAAGTTGCCGGAGTAAACCAAATCTTCGATGATACCGATTTTCCTCCACGATGAAAATTCTAGTCGAATTTTGCATTCTACGTGTAAATGAATGTAAGATTATATTTTGTACTCGATCTACATCAAGACAATAAATTATTTTATACGAAAGTAATCATCGAAGACGATCCGTGTACGATCAAGCTCGAATTTACGGCGGCATGTTGTTTTTTACAGATTCAAGACCACTCGCGATGAATTCGATGGCGTCTTTCCTGTTAAATAGAGATTTGTTTGATCTCGTGCATGTATACTGAATTCACTTACAATAAATTCGACTGACTACACCGACGTGGACCGATTTGAACGATTCTTTTTTTAAAACACTTGTGAATACTTCTACTATTCACAAATATTGCAACTTTTTGGTTTCGATCAGTCAAAAATTCGGACAAAATAATAATTTTGGTCAGACTGTCGCAATAATCGATAAGCTTGCAGTGAAACAAACCGATGTCAATTTTTTGCGACTTTGCTCTGATTTGAAATATTGTTTTTCAATTTTAACGGTGTAGAATCGTGCCGAGATTCGACATTTTCATTTTTATTCGCATCATGCAGTTTTTCATACCCATTTTTAAGTGGCAAAATCAACTCCAACAAAAAATATCGCGATCATTTCAATCGTAATTTTATTCGTAGAGTTGATTGCTGTATTTTATTTATCGAAAAAGAAACTTTGGTAAACTTTTCATAATTTGAAAAGTTGCAATATTTGCGAATAGCAGAACTATTCGTATGTGTTTTCAAAAAAACAATCGCGCAGATCGGTCTGAATCTGTATAGTCAGTCGAATTTATTGTAAGCGAATCGAGAATCAGCCACTGTGCGGCGATTGGGTTAGCCTTCCACCGATTTCTAGACGATTTTCACGCGTATAGATCCGCTGTTACTTTTCACATCATTCGTATTCCTCTTTCTTGTTTCTCGTACCGTTTCGAATTCCTCGCGGGCAACGCATACCGGCTCATCGGGGCCGGGAACCGATACGAAGCAAATGAAATACGATGGTGAAACCGTGAAATAAAGGCCGAACGAGCGACGCTCCCGTACCAACGCGTCGATGTATTCGTGCCCCGTCGTCGTACGTACGAATAGATCTCCACGTGGTACTCGACGACTTCCGTCCACACGGTCCTTTTTGATTTCCCACTCCTCATCCTTCATCTCGTCTCGTTTCGATCCTCGATCGCCGACTAACAAATTTTAATTTCGCGAACGTGGCTCCTCGAGGGAAAGAAGAGGAAAAAAAATGGATATTCCAACTTGATATTGGACGCGGGAGAAGGAAAAAAAGAAATGCCAGGCATTTTTGGCGAGAAAAGACAAAGAGCGCGGAGGAAGGCTTCCGGGTCCGTGGGTGTTTTCGATTTTGGGTTAGACCCGGTTCGACGGGAGAAACGACGGGACGGGACGGGTCGGGGCGACTCGCAGGGGTTGGAACGTTGGACGCGAAGGGGGCGAGGGTCGATATTGTACTTGACAGATAGTTTCCCATGGCTCCGGTAATCCATCATGGCGGCTCTGGAAATGTATTGGTTTTCCTGCCGTACGACCGCCACCTATATCTTTCGAATTGAATATTTTTTCGGCTCCGATCACCTGTTCCGACACCGAGATTTCTCCTCCCGAATTGCACCTCCTCGCCGACCGCGAATCAATTAATTTACGATCACTCGCCGATCGGTCCTCATCGATTCGAACGAATTTCGCCGTGACCGATATTTGTCTGTCCTTTTTCCAACTCTCGCCCTTTCATCCGAAACAGACAACCACCCCTCGTTCCTCGTTTCTGCACGCGAAACGGCACACGATGATCTCTTTTTATCCCATCCGCCACGTTGTTTCGAGTGGATTCGATCGTCTACGCGACGGGAAACGGTAAGTACGATTTTTCAGTGATACGCGCGAAGATTATAATTAAAAATCATCGCAGGTAATCATCCTCGCGGCTCTCGTGCTCGACGGAATATCGTTATACGACGCGCAAGGGACGAGAGATGCGAAACACTGGCGGAAAAAACCTCGTCAGCTCGTCGCATCGAGTTAAAATTTGACCGGTCCATTCGAATTAAATTGCACGGTCAATTTCGCGACCGTTCAAAAAAATTAACGAGTCCTTTGCTCGACAAATTTCGAAACGCGTATCGAAAACCTCGATGAACCGTTCGAAGCACCAAGTCTATTTTCATAATTTCGCTCGACTCTAACGTGTAGATCTCAGATTACATCGGATAACAACGCATCGTCAGCAGGTATCACCACGAGTGTTCGCGATTCCTCGTTTGTTCGCAGCTCTCCGTAGAATGTTAAGTAGGTACGTTGTGTTCTACGAGTAGTTCTTACAGATCGATAATGTTTCACGCGATACGTTCGAATTTTCTCCCTCACGTTTCGGTCGCGACGGTTACGCTCATCTCTGTTCGTTTCATCGCCATCGTCGCGCCGAATAATTTGAACGTACAAAACGCCGTTCGTGCTGGATCTTCCAATTTCGCGTGACGGATCGATTGTCGAGTGAGCAGAAGAAACATCGGTATTCGCAATTTAATCGACTCCGCGCATGAAAATTTATTGGCTAGGTTCGAGGGTTTTTTTCTCGTCCATATCTGGTAACGAATTGAAATGGAGCGTTCGTCGCGAAGTGAGAAGTTCATCATTCACCAACAAACTATTCGACGGCGTAAAATCTATTAGCAGACACTTTAGTTCAAACATCGCTGTAATTTTTCAAGAGCTGTCGTCACGGGGTCAAACGTGAAACGCAACCCCTCCCACCACGCCGCGTGTCCCCCTCTCCCGAGGCTTGCACCCTCGGCTATTAGAGAGAAGGGTTTCACTAATTTCAGGCCATCGGGAGCGTGAAAAATGAAGTTGCCGAGGTGATAAAAATGAAACCTGATGAATATCGATGTATTTTGTATTTTCTTGCGTTATTTTTCGTTTACCGATGTATTTGTTTTTTTTTTCTCTCCATTTTTTGAGGGTAAAAGGGAGGCGCGCCAAGGCATTGAGATTTATCGAGTCGTAGCCGGGCTACTGACAGGTTCGTCTTGGAGGCCGATTCGGAACGCGACGTGGAGAGTTTTCGAAAATTTGACAACCTCTCCGATTTCGCAATCCCAGCTACGCACGAAACGTCTCTCTGTTACCTATAAATGCTTACAACTGAATCCAAACGTCGCGCAATATAAGCGGATGCGAAGTAGGCGCACGGAATAATTTACGACATACCAGCTGTTTTCGATGGCTTAATTTAGTATCTAGAACGGCGGGCATCGGCCACGGAGAGTGTCACGGCGGAAAAGAACGTGTTTTCGAAATTTAAATTTCACGCGACGAAACGCGGGATTTACGCAGGGCGGATAAATTTTTCCGTGCTCCATTTTCATCTCGCACAGGATAAACAGGATCAGCGGGCCAAAATATTTGCTCCATTAACGACAACGAATCGTCAACAAACGTCGACGTTCTAAAATGCGTACTTTCGGAGTGAGCATCGCGCGTTCCCGACTTTCCAGAAATCCACGCGTCGTAGCTGATAGATACATTTTCAAACACGGCAGACAATGTACGACCTCGCATCGTTCAACGGATAATCGTAATTTTCTACAACCCGACGCTCGTATCGTCACGAGCCGTTATCAATGGAAATGTTTGTTCTCGCCGTGTTTGTCGTCAACAGGTCGTTTAACTCGTTGGGTTGGGACCGGCAGGATTGACCAGTCATTCGGTTTGTTTGTAAATTATCATCGACTCACACGGAGTCGATTCGTGCACGGATTGAACGTCGAAGTTTTTGTCTCGAAGAAACGTAAGAAGGTATAACGCGGTAAGAAGAGTATAATACACGTGTCTCCCGTGAAGCTCGGCGGTGTCTTTGCGGGCCGCGTGATTCATGAGGATCCGTAGCTGGCGTATGGGATGCATTTTTTTTACACCTGCGACGGCTTTATTACAAATTCTAATGGACCGAAAGAGTGAGCGAGGATTGTGGCAAGTTGGTGAGGTAAGTCCCCTTTGATGGTCGCACGACGCGCCAGTGAAACGAGTCGAGTTTCCGGAGTTTCTGGTGTTGGTGAGAGAGCGAGAGAGCGGGAGATCGAGAGGGAAAGCGAGAGAGGGAGAGCGAGAGCGAGATATATAGGAAATAGGTGGTCGAAGAACGGTGCTCGTCGCGCGGTATCGCAGTAGTCGATACCAATTGGTGCGCCGACGGTAGGATGCCGCGACTAGTAGTCGCGCGCGTTTAGAGGTAAGACGTAAGTAAGGAAGATAGCGCGCCGCTTGTAAGCCGAGAACGACGCGACGTCGAGATTTCGGACCGGACGCCGCGCCGTGCTTCACTCTTGCCGTGAAACTCGCGGACATCGATGATGCGTTCTCCGTTTATTGAGTGGTTCGGATGACGCTGCGACGTGTTGTCCCTCCGAACGTGATTCGCGTCGAGAATATCGCCGAGGCTCGAGCTCGTCGTCGCTGAGCAAAAAACTGATCGGCTCAAATAGGCAATTTGCTGGTCGTATTAAATCATAAGGTTTTGCGACCGCAAGCAGAATTTTTAGTCGGAGTCACAGCTGGTCATACGTGGCTCGAGGCTGCCAGAACTGATTCCGAAAGGAGACGGGAGAGAGAGAAGGAGAGAGAGAGAGTGAGAGAGAGAGAGAGAGAGAGAGAGCGAAAAAGAGAACGGAGATTCGTTCCCGATGCGTCAGTTGTCGGAAACTCCAGCGGACACAGTCGGAAGAACGAGACGAAAGGAGACCGCGTTTCTCTCGGCAGGGGCGATCGAGCGAGATGAGAGTACAGAAGGGGAGCCGGGCCGCAAAAAAAGCGAGCGCCGCCTGGTAAGGCCGTTAGAAATGTTTTTAAAGTGAAAGAGAGCAAGCGAGCAACGAGCTTTCCAATTGCCATTTGTTCCCGCTCCGTCGTGCTTCCTCGAAATTTGCACGCCGGAATCGAATCGCACGACCGTAAACACGGGAAACGGAGCTCGGCGCGTGGTACGTCGGCCACGTGATCGTCGAGGCTACGGAGCAGTTACGGGAGGGTTGATTCCAGCGGGGTGACATCAGGGCAAGACTATAGGTCCGGTAATAACACCTGTTGCACTCGCCTCGAGGTCGAATTTCCGCGAGCCGAATCTGTGCCCCGACAATGGCCATTATCAGCGGACGGGGCGGGGAGGTGGGTATATAAACAAATATCGAAGCCGAGCAACGAGAGGAGAGCGAGCGTGAGCGCGGCCATTAATCAGAGACGCGGGCAAGGAAGTAATAATCGTCGAAAGTTTTGGGTGGGCTTGACGGCCATGCCGGATCACGCGGGACTTTGGATAGCGGCTAACTTTTGATCAGCTGTAGCCGACTGCCGCGAAGTCCGGAAGAAAAAGAAAATGCTCCGATGATTCGAGCCCAGTGGCGATGTTCGAAAACTCGGGGTAGGAGTGTCACGGTAGCGCTTTGGCCGCGTTTTCTCGCTTCGAGCCGGCTCTTCGGTACGGCATCGACGGCAACGGCACTGGTAACATCGTTCGTTGGCCGCCGTAGCGATCGTGACGTTGGTGGTAGTGGTACGACGAAGGGGGTGTGGTGGGAGTTCGCAGCGTGTGTAGCGGTCTTCGGTTCCGTGGACGGAAGGGGATTCGGAGGCGGGCGTGCTCCGGGCTCAAATTCACCAGGAACGGCAACACTCGCCACATCTGGTGAGCAACTGCCGCACTACTTCGGCATCAAAGTACGCGGCCCGCGCATCGCACAAGCGAGAAACACTCCGACGAATTATAATGCCGACAGAGAAAGCGAGGAAGAGAAAACGAAGGAGAAAGAGAGAAAGAGAGAGACAGAGAGAGAGAGAGAGAGAGAGAGAGAGTGGTGGCGCGTCGTGGCGATTTCAGCAAATCGTTGGTGGTCCCGGTGTTGCATGGGAATTCGAATCGCGCAAAAAAGTAGCAAAAAGTATGCCGTGGCATCCCGAAAGATCTCGAGGAATGATTCCAGTGGATGAGAAAAAATGCTAGAAAATACTGTTCGCGAGGAATTTGGCGAGAAATGAGAGAAGTACTTGTTCGAAATGCAAAAGGTCGAAAACGAGGGTGGGGAGCGAGAGGAAACTCAAAAAGTCGGCGCGAGCTGTTGGTTTTCAAAGAGAATTGCAAACTTGAACGAACGAGCGGAAGAGAGAAGAGAGAGAGAGATGCGAGGAGAAAGAGCGATCGAGAGAGAGAGAGAGGGAGAGAGAGAGAGAGGGATGTAGTTGGTGGAAAAGGGGGAGAGAGTGAGCGAGAAAGAGCCCCGCCTCCGTTGGCTGCCTCTTCCCCCCTTGACCGACCAACTGGCTATGCTACGTCACACGTGCTTCTGGTGCGAGAGCCGCGGAGAAGGAAGACTGACTCTGCAGTGCTCAGAGACGTTCGGTTGTTCAGTGAGTTACGAGTTGTCTCCGAAGTTCGGCCATACGCTGCCGCGAGATAAGCACGTGAAGTGAGCGTGAATCGTATCACGCGGAAAGCTGCCGAGAGTAGCCCGTTCGGATCTTCTTCCACTCCCCCCCCCCCCCTTGCCCCCCGCTCTTTCTCTCGTTCCTTCCATCCCTCTGATCTAGCAACCCCCGATCCGTGTCTTTTACTCCCGAATCGCTCTTGCTTCATCCGTCTTTCTCTCTCTTTCTCTCTTACCTGCTAACGTTTAGCCCGCAACAGGTTTGAATTTATGGGACAATAAGGAGTGCTGTGCGTAGTGCGCGTGTCCTTCTCTCTTGCCCTGCCCCCGTACCACCGTCTCTCTCTCTCTCTCTCTCTCTCTCTCTCTCTCTCTCTTTCTCTCTTACCTTTCCCCCCTCCCTCGTCAACTCTCTCCGCTCCCTCGCGCACATCATACGTCACACGCACACGCACATGCACGCAGGCTCATACGCGTCAACAGACTCGCGCGCACTTTGTGTCTCTCGATAGATATATTCGTGCACGCGTCGCGTGTATCGGCGTCTCCGTCGCACCCGTGACAAGCTCTCTTCCACATTCCCGTATCTCTCTCTCTCTCTCTCGTTCTCTCCCCCTCTCCCTCTCTCTCTCTCACTCTCTTACTTTCTCTCTCTCTCTCTCTCTCTATCGTTCTCTCTCTCTTTCGAGATCAAGCTCGAGTGGGAACAGGCGAAGAAGAGGGAGCGAGAGCACGAGCAGCGGGCTATCAAACTCTCATAAAACTGTCAGCCGCGCGACCGCCGGGCTGACTTATGCGCGTCCCTTCTACTCCGCGAGTTCGGGTGTTCGCGAGAACCGGCGAACCGGTGGTCCTGATCCGTCCACTTTCCGACGATACCATCCGTCGAACGGACCCGTCCGGTCGACGATCGGTCAAATACGCGGCGGCGACCGGCAGACGGCTCTGATCGAGGCCTATTATCGTCCACGCAAACACAACGACGATTCGCGGGCTCGAACGACGTCCATCATCATTCTCCGCTTCCTTCTGGATCCGCGCTCCCTCGCTCGTGCCAGCTCCCGTACTCGCGCGAGACCTCGCAGCCCCTCCGCGAGGGAGAGAGGGGGGGGAGAGAGAGAGAGAGAGAGAGAGAGAGAGAGAGAGAGGATACGGAGAGATAGAGCAGGTTTCGGAACTGCGGACGATCCTGGAGCTACTATCGGGCCTCGTATATACGCTCGAACTCGGAGGTGGTTAAAAATCAACGAACGGACGCAGGAACGCGACGCGGAGGTGCGGACCGATCCGCGACCGGGAGAGACGCGTGCGCACGGGCCCCTTGCAACGGGCACGGCGGAAGATAGCCGAGTCTACGACGGTGGTGTGACGTCGTCGACGTAGGTTCGCATCGCGGGAGACCCCCACTACCGGGAGCTCCCAAATATCTCTCCATTAGCCCCCCTGGCGGGGTCTCTCCCCACCCCGTGCGCCGATGCTGCGCACCCCTCTCGCCCTTGTCACTTCGGGAACGGGCAGCGGAGAACGGGGTTGAAGAATCCTCGGCGGCGGCAAGAGAGACCAATCAAGGTTTGACGGACGACTGGGATTGGTCGCTGGTTCTGACACGCAGCGCGGCACGTGACAGCTACCGCACCGGCCCCGAGATCGCGGCTCAGTCCGATACGACCGCCCTTCGCGCACGCAACGAAACGCAACGCACCGCACCGCACCGAGATCACGAAATACGCTCGAGGCGTACAGAACTACGCGCGGACTCGAACATTTTTCAACGAGTAAACGGTAGTAGCACGCGACGTCGACTTTACCACGAGAGTCGCCCCTAAATATCGCGAGATAAGCCCCGACAAATTTTTGTACCTGGACCTCTCTCTCTCTCTTTCTCTCCCTCTCTCTCTGTCTATCTGTCTATCTATCTCTCTATCTTTTTCTCTACGTTTCTCTGTCTCTCTCTCTCTCTCTTTCGCTGGCCCTTTCTTTTTCTCTGCTGTCCACCAGGCCCGTTCCTCTCTCACATCCATCCGTCTATTTATCCGCCCGGGTGTCCGTCTCTACCGGTGTGAAAATCAATACGATCGAGGGAGAACATCGATCGGGAAGGAAGTAACTAAAAAATAAAAGTTCAAACGGGGAGGATCGGCCTGTCGACTGTTTTACGATACACGAGCGCGCCGTTACATGTGTACGATTCATCGAGTGGAATTTCGAAGGCACCGATTCGGAGGCACGGAGGCATCTTCCCGATGGATCTCGGCAAAGAACACCCCGTAGGCAATTGCGCCTCGTAAGGTTGTAAAGAAACGGAAGACAGTTTTATAGCCTCGGCCACGTGGCGCTCGTAAAGTACGACTCGACTGCGGGCTGGCCGCCTTGCTCGGGCCGTTCTCCAGCCTCTCTATTAGTCGCGGGGTGACTCGTGTTCGTTATCGAATCGTTTAACAAGTGTCGAGCCCGCCACCCAATAAAACGTATCGTGTGAATCGACGAACAGTGAACGAATCCGTAAAACCACCGTCCCGTCGAGGATAGCGATCGGTTGATGAAAACGCCGCGGGCATTTCCAACGAACGGACACGGACGAAGCGGGGAACGCCTGCGTGGAATCTGTCGGACCGGTGTATCGAATCCTCGCAAAATGTACTTGGAAGTGTTGAGAGTTTTATCGCAAGTGTATCGTGATTAGTTTCGTCGGAGAAGTCGGGAAAATTACGCGAGGGAGGAACGACGAGCGCGATCGCGAAGTAACCGCGTCCCGAAGTAGCCCGGTTGCCCGGGAGAAGAGATATTCGCGGCTAACATGAGCTCCTATCAGTTCGTCAACTCGTTGGCCTCCTGCTACGCGGGACAACAGCCCCAGCAGCAGCCACCCAGACCGACCCCGAATTCGCCTGGCGAACCGATGCAGGCGGCTTCGCCGGCGGGCGGCGATTACTACAACCCGAATGCCGCCGCGAGCAGCTACCCGCCCACGTGTTACTCCCCGCAGCAGCACTATCCTCAGCATCCGTACGCCACGCCGGCAGCGACGATGCAGCATCCAGCACCAACGGGGATGATCGACTACACTCAGCTGCAACCTCAGCCGAGGCTCAACGCCACGGCCACCTCGCAACAGCACATGCATCCTCAGCAGCAGACGCATCACCCCCAGCAGCAGCCGCAGCAACAGCAGCAGCAGCAGCATCATCCGCAGCAGCTACACGCGGATCCCACGAGCCCGCTGCTGCAGGGTGCCCCGGCCCCTGCCGCACCATCGGCAGCCAGTTGTAAATACGCGGACTCGACCTCGTCGACGAGCGTCGCGTCGCCGCAGGACCTGACCACCTCCACGTCGAGGAATAGCCCCACGCCGCTCGTCGCCCCGGGGACCAGTAAAGCGTCCGGGCTCACCTCGCCACCGGGCAGCTCCTCCAGGTCGTTAGTTACCGCATCGGCGGCGTCGCCTCCCGGTGGCAGCTCGAGAGGTGTCGGTGGCGAGGGTACCTCGACGCTGACAACGGCCTCATCGGCATCCTCTCCGGCCTCCTCGACGTCCAGCACGTCGAGCACGGGGAACAACTCTTCGAACAAGGGCAACGCTAGCGGTGGCAACCCTCCGCAAATCTACCCCTGGATGAAAAGGGTTCACATCGGACAGAGTGAGTAGAGAGAGAATATCAATTTGTCGCGGCTAGGTAGAGAGGAACGGGAAACGGGAACCGGGAACGGGAACGGGTACCGTGCGAGCGACCACGCTCATTCCGCGGCCGTTCGATCCGCGGTACCGTTCTCGCGTAAAAGAACTCGCGAGATGCATTGCTCGTAGAAACCGGGAGGGATAACGCGTGGCCCGATACGCGCGGATGGATCCGATCGAGCGAAGACGCCTCGCCTCGATCTCCGCGACAGGCACGTCGTTCGTTCGAATATCTCGGTTGTTTCTTTCGCGCGGTGGTACCGCGCGGAGAAACGGCCCGATGAATCGTGGCCGCGGACCGAGCAGCGAAACTCGAATCGCGGAGGTGAAAATATAAATATCCCGTTAGCATAATAGATCGGTTTATCACGCCGCGGAATGAACGGCTCGATCTACGAGGCCGGATTATTTTTGGCGGCTGGGAAAAGGCAACGTTGAGAAACACCGGGGTAGCATGTTGACGCAAAGACTTGATTTTGAATAAAATATCACCTCGTTCCGTTGTGCAATCGGTCGAGGGGGAAAAAAACAACGTTTTCGAATCCGGGTACGAAATAAAGGTCACGGCTGACGCATCGTTGAATAGATCGCGAGGAGACGGGAGGCCGACCACCGGGAGGAGGCGGCGAACAAACAACGACCGGTAGTAGGTTGGCCGAACCGTTGGAAAGAACGCGGCGTTATCGCGAAATTCGAACGATCCCGTGAAAAAAGTAAAATATCGAGCAACATCGAACGATCTCCGATTACGGGGAAGCAGATAGTCGAGTCGACCGGGAACGTACCGTACGATCGACTTCGTTGACCGAACGATTACAGCGCGAGTCTCTCGTCGTCGAGCACCTCTCGCCGGAGATGGCACGGTCTCCCAAAGAAACGAGAGTACGCGTACCTATAACGAACGTCGGAGAGCCCGCGATCGAGGAGGAGTCTCGAATTCACTCGCGAGAGCGAGCACGAGAGAGTGGACGAGAGAGAGAGAGAGAGAGAGACGGAGAGCTATGGAGATGCCGGAGATACGAAAGGAGCAAAACTGTAAGCTAGAGCTGGCAAAGACGATGGTCCACCTGCCCCTGCGGGTCAAAAGAGATAAGACAGCGAGAGTCGCGTTCGCATTAGTCGCCGCGTGATTTACTGTGCGGCCAGTATGATTCAGTCAGCAGGGAATTTGACGAAGAATTAATGGTATTATGATATCGTGTGTAACTCTATGTATGTGCGCCAGGTCATAAATCAGGCCGCATTGTAAGGCGGGGGGCCTCTTCCTCGTCGGCTATACATCGTCCTCGACGCCACTCCATGTTATGTACGCTGCGCGCACTATATACAGTACAGCCCATTATATACGCTATTATGTACCGTAGAAAAACTAGTATACTCGGCGTGTCCTTCGACCGTAGGCCCGATCTTCTCCTCCATACGTTTGCTCGCCTTAACCGTTCCTTCGAAACTTTCGTCAAAGGTATTCCACCTCTTCCCGATGCTTGTTCCCGCGCGTAGGTCTCCCCCCCGCGTGGCGAGAAGAAGAGACCTTACATTCGCAACAGAATTCTCGCGCGTCTCTGACGTTGCCTCGCCTCGTCTCGCTTACGATTAAACCCGCGGACGATGAAAACGTCCCGACGAGACGCGCGAATTTTCCCCGTAGATCGCGCGCCACGCGAAAAAGTTGGCAAAGTAATTCACGGACTTCCGGGTGATGCTATTTTTTCTTTTCGTTCTTTTACACTCTTGTGCGAGAAGTCGCGCGAAGCTTGCGTCGAGCTTTCCCGTTTGCATCGTCCAATTCGGAGCGGCATGCGTTTCCGATATCGCGTTATCGGTCGGAAAAGTCTGACTCATCGATACCGTGATACGGAGAGGAAGACGGCGAAAGACGCGACATCTGCCTCGCCTAATATCTCGTCGGCGATTGGTCGGTTCGACGCACGAAAGCTTTCAATTGTGCGATGATTAATGATTCGTAGCTGTTAACAACATTAAACTACCGTACCGGACGACCCTCGCCATATTTTTTCCGCGTTGAATAGATCGGTAAGAGGTCGGAAAACAAGATGATCAAATCGTGGTAGCCGTACGAATGCGTACCGCGCTCACGCGTACTCGCGCGTTCGGGCGTATACGTAGATAAAATGCAGGGTACCGGTACGACGGTGCGTATGCTTTTCATTAGAACGAATGACCCAGTCCTAGATCCAACACGCTACAATTATACTCCGATCTCGTACGTGCCTCGTTTCCCGTCCGCGTGCTCGATGACGCGTGTGAGTCGGTAAAACGCGCGCGTTTTTTTCTTCTTTTACTCGTAAACCGATACAATGCAGCGGGCAACACGCGCGTGTGTCCGGGAAACGCGGCGCGTCGAGCGAAGCGTGCGTGAGAGATTTAAACTGCTCGTACGTAGAAGTGGTTAAGACGTAAATAATGTGATTAGCTCTTCGAGCGGGGCGTGGGGGCGAACGAGCGGAAGGTGCTCCTCGGCGTAGAGACATAATTACAGCCTGATCATTCCGCAATAAATAAGGCTGAACGTTGAGCGGCGCGACGGCGCGGCATCGCGGAGTCCGTAAGCCCGCGAGTAGTTCTTCGAGTTCGTTGCTTTCGTTTCGAGGCAAGGGTGACTCGGAATACAATTCCCAAGGCACGTATTCGCTCGTTTGTCGAGGGACGATAGGAACGGGACGGAGGCGAGCGTAGGTCAAACGTTACGGGAACTGGTTTTCTATCATACGCGTAACCGAGAGGAGCGGAAGGATCCTCGGCCACGCGCGGTGGCCGCTGACCGATACGCGTACGATCAATCACGCGGCCCTCTTGTTTTCCCGGTGTTTTCAATTCTCACCGCGACTCGGTGCGATTTCATTTCTTCGACGGATCGCATCTTCGTCGTTCGACGCTGCGCGTGCGAAAGGACGACGGGACGTCGAGATCGCGCGTTTGCGACGCGATCCACTCGCCTTTCTATTATTTCGCAGGATTCGTTCGAGCCTCGAGCGAGGGGCGCGGGAAGAGGCGAGGAAAAACTTTTCCCGGTCTTATTTCTGTTTTATTGAAATCGAACAGGCTTGCTCTCCCGATATGACGCGATCACGTCCGACGGCAACTTGTAATCGTATTAGATTTCGCCCCGTCTCGTACCCCCGACCACCACCACCACCACCACCACCAACGATCGTGATTCCTTCGCGAGCTTAGATGTCTCTTCGCTTCCCGTAGACCCGGCTCGATCGCGCTTCCATCCCGTAACGTTCCATCGACTCGTAGAAGCGTCTTATCGACGTTGGTACGCTTCGCTTCGAAAGATACGCATCGCCGGGCTCAAATATAAATTTTCATCGAGGCCACTGACTGCAAATGTGGACGAGGCACCGTAACGTATGCGGAGCGAGAAGGAGGGAGAGTCGACTCGGGCACACGAGCTGGGTCTGATACGGGATAGATTCGGCGAGGAGAGAGAGGGAGACAGAGAGACAGAGAGAGAGAGAGAGAGAGAGAGAGAGAGAGAGAGAGAGAGAGAGAGAGGAGAGAGAGAGAGAGAGAGAGAGAGAGAGAGAGAGAGAGAGAGAGAGGAAAGCTCGCAAGCAACGAGCGGGGGGCGGGCGGGAACGCAGAAGTGGGCAGCCTGTTGCTGCGGAGACTCCGAGGAGAGACGAAGAGAGATCTCGCGTCCCGAAGTCGTTCTCGGGGCGCCATAGGGATCCTTGATCCTTCGCTACACACTCCCATGCTCCACGAAAGACACGCGCTTTCCTCCGCCTGCCGCAGCGACCATCCAGGATACGCGAACCCTTGGTCTCCGGTTCCTGCTGCCCGCTCTCACCTCAACCCCCGACGCGATCCCCTCCGAGAAGGATTGCCCGGATGAAAATTTACGAGCGCAGCTTCAATAGCGAGAGGCGGGGGGGAGAGGTACGTCGAGGCCGAAGGGCAGAAAGGCCTTGGTCGCGGTTTTTGACGCGACACGGCATAAGCTCCGAGACCGCAAACAAGCTACAACACGGCAATTATTGTCGTCGTCCCGTGGATTTCTCTCCTTCTCTCCCCTCCTATCATCTATCCATCTATCCATCTATCCGTCTATTCGTCTCTTCTCCTCTCCTCCTCCGTCCTCCCCCGGAATCTCTTCCGCGGGCCCTGCGCGTTCCCCTCGTATTCCTTCGTCCTCGAAGCGTAACATCGCGTCCTCCGCCAGCCCGCGACAGGTAACACGAAAAGAATGAGAAATTTCTTTTTTGCCAGACGCTACATCGCGCCGCGAGAACAATGCGTCTCTCGGTGACGTCTCAGTTTCCCGAGACACGTTCAATGCTTCGAAAATCAACGAACGCTCGCATCTCCATCTCATGCTCGACGCTCGACGCTCGCGACGCATCCAAAAATATACTACCGACAGGCGTGCCTCTTCTTTTCCTGACAATATCGTCACGTTCTCCAAAACTATTCCCCTCTGCGACCGACTAAATATCACAAATCATTCCAACGTCCCGGTCCTCGTTTATTTTCAATCCGTTATCACGTCTCCGTCCGATACACGGGTACCTCTATTGTTAGCCTCGGTTCAACAATCGACGACAAGCAACGTTTTCCCTCGATACATCCGCTTTCGTAATTCCAACGAACGCGTAGCGTTGGCGCGGCGAAAAAGCCGGTGGCGAGATATCGAGTCGTCTCTCTGTTCGCCGCGCGATTACCGAGCGGCGCCGTTGGCAAATTCTCGCTCGTAATCGGATTCGAATGGCCAGGGATGCCGGAACTTGGCGACGCGCGAACGCCGCATCGCCGATTTTCAGCCGAAGCCCGTCTTTTTCCACGTCTCTGTCATCTCTCGACGCTCGTACGCATCGATGGGAACAACGCGAGGCGTAAAATTGCGAGAGGGTGTTGATATATCGAGCAGATCTCCGTACGGGACGCGGTAAAAAGTTGATTCGAAAGGTAGTGCAGAGTGCAAAGTGCTTCGTGTCGGGGCGGTCCCGGTTGTACCCCGGCGACCCGTTTGACCCAGGGCCATAAATAAATGCTAGCAGGGCTTACGTATCGCGTCGTTCCACGTCTTCTCCTTGCTACGGTAGCTCCTCTTTTCGCGGTAGCCCGACGAATCTCTTAACCAGAAGGTAGACCTCGCGCGATGAAATCTGACAGTCACCTCCGGACAGGGAGCCAAGCTTATCCCACCACGTCGTACCGCTGGCTTCGAGGTTCGGGATGCCGGACCCCGCTCCGAGTGACGAGACCACTCCCGCAATTTTTCCATACCAACAAAACTATTCGGCAACCGAGCACCTCGGTGAGAAAAATAATCGGAGATCGACGAAATAATCAGGGATGGTTGGGGTGACGGGGATCCGATCGACTTGCCAGTCTCCATCTTCGAGGATGGAAAACGGAGCGACGAGAAGGTCGGAGCGCGGAGCGCGGATATCGCGAGGGGAGGACAGAAAAGAAAACTGGTTACCAACCTCCGTGCACGTGGGAGTCACCTTCGCCTCGGATCCGGACTCGTAGATCGGATTAATTACCAACATCCTTCCGAGACGCACGGAGAACTCATAGCTAACGATTGCCGTAAAAGGATACTTTTCGATCGCCCGCGCTCCAGCTTTCCTTCGATACGCGTGCCCCGATTCGCTCGATCTCCTTCGATCGCGCGCAACAGTTTTCGTTCGATCGATCCAAGCTTATTCTCGCCAAACACACGACCGGGAAAACGCCCGGAAAAGTCGTCTACGAATTTTTTACGAGTCGTATTTGGAAACAGAGAAGAAAATGAGTTTCGGTAATTGAATATACTTGGTAACGAGATCAGAAGTACCAGGGAAAAAATCCATGGCGTTTGTACGGGTCGTCGGTGGACGAGTCGCGTTTCACGTCGATATCGCATCGTCTCTACTGTTTTCATCGCTCACGATTGATAACGAAAATGACTCGACGATAGCTTCGAACGTCTCGCAAGTAATTCGATCGTTCCATTCGTCACCTTCGACGTGCAACGATCCTGCGCGTGCGCCATCCTGCTACTATTTTCCTACGTTTTCAAGGTATCTCCTCCGCGTGTCGAGGATATTCCTCGCAACGGGCACGATTCTTTGCAACCGCATATCTACGGCAGCACAAGTTTGGAACGTGGAAAGATCGTGCCACGGCTCAGTCACGAGACTGTATACTCGCCAGTGAAATCACAGAGAAACGGCAAGAGCAACCGAATGTATTGTTCCCGGCGCCATGGTAAATCATTAATTTTCCACCTTCACGACGAACCGATCTCGTTGAAATATCGCGTATCGCGTATATTGCCGCGCGTACGAACGCGCGTGTCCGGGGCGACGAGCTGGTACATATAAAGGTAGAGGTAACAAACCTGATCGCGGTCCGTGAAACAACGAGGCTCGTCGACGAGAAGAAGCGGACGGAGTCCGCACCGAAGATGTTCGTCGTAGAGGATGGAAACGGAAAATACATTTTCAGCGGACGGGTCGTCAAAGGTCGGAGACAGGTGGACGAAGCTCACGATTCCAACGCATTCCGGGTTCGTTGCCTGTCTGCCGATGCCCAGCGCCACATCGGAGTCTGGTGTGTCGACCGATCGGACCGTTTGATGGATGAAGACGCGGTGCCTCGAACTTACTCTGGCCCTGCTCACCCGCCACCCCAATCGCCGAGCTACGCGATCGAAAGATCCGTTCCATTGCGATCCCTTACAACGCGTACGCTCAACCCTCCGGACTCGCTTTTGCGCCCATTTCCCGTCCCTCCGCCTCGAGAGAAACGTGACCCCCTGATCCATTTTCATCGTTTCTTTGAATCCTCCGACCGCGAAGCTTCACCTTCGCGCCAACCATCAAGCGAACAACGTATCTCCTTACCCGCAATTGCATATTTTCCCGAAAACTTTTTTTTCCCGAACGCCGCGAGTTTCTCGAGACTCCTCCGTGGCGGATTTTCAGGGGGTCGCGATCCGTTTCTCGAGGCTCGTCGAAACTGTTTTCCTTCGATTCTTTCCGAAAAATCGAGGAAACTCGGATGCGTGCTGCTATCCGCGGAAGCGTTGTGCAGCGGACAGTTATAAATAGATTCAGAAATTATTACTTTTCGATCTGAATGGCAGCGGGAACGGACGAAGCGTCGCGGGGCTCGACGGCGAGGGACCGGGAGCGAGAGAGGCGAAGGGTAGAACCCGCTACACGGCTCTCAACGAAGCTTTTATGCCGAAGTTTGCGCGCCGGGCGCCAGGATCATTTGTTATCTCTCGAGAAAGCTCCCTGACGCAAATAGGTTTGTTTCTGGCCGCTTTAAACGCTTCACAATAATCCTACGAACCCAAATTCAATTAACGCCTCTTCCCCCGTCCGCGTCGCCCTCCCCGAGCGGTATAAACGAATCGATAATAAACAAATAAACAACGAGTCACGAGCGAGGCTGACGAGCTCGTATGCAACGCGAAAGGCTCGACCCTCTCCTTCGCGGAACATCGACGAACAACTTCCGTCGTCGGAGGACCTCGACTTTCCTCCTCGAGCATCGGCGTTCTCACTCGTGAGTCTTGTGGCGAACGAGGGCAGCGCTTCGTTGGCAGTTTCGAACGAGGTCTCCGGAAACGCTCGCGATGTATCGATTCGCTGTTTCACTGAAAAAATGTCCCTCGGCCAATTCGGGTGCCGAACATATTTTTCGACGACTCCGCGAGGCGATTCGATCGGTGAAATCGTCGTCGAGGAGGGAATTCTGTTTCTAAACTGATTTCAGGCCGGTTTCGATCGATCCGAATTTTTCGCCTTTTCATCCCAAATCCGACATCGATGCACGAATGTGAACAATTTTTCGACGATCAACGAGATCGGGGTAGATAATTTATGAAAATGATACAGGAAACGCTTCGTTTCGCAGATTCGATGAGAACTCGTCGAGTTCGAAAGTACAGTTTTTATTCGTCGAACCATCGATCCTCGATCCTTGTCCTCTCTCTCGTCGAGAGAGCTCGAGTGTCGCGTTATATTTGTCTGCTTACCCAATCTTTCCGGTTGAATCGAATCTAAGCATCGTGCGCAAAACTTACTCGAGATAAATTTAAATTGCAACGCACAGATCGTCGCGATACTTCGCTCCTCCCGAAACCCTCTTCCTCTCGCCCGTCCTCGCCCTTCTCCCGCTCTCTCTCTCTCTCTCTCTCTCTCTCTCTCTCTCTCTCTCTCTCTCTCTCGCTCTCTCTCCTTCCGACGGATTTTGGCCAATTTACAGATAGCCGAGTTAACCTACCCCGTTACAATTTCTCGGACATTGCTTGCAACTGGCCGAACGCCAAAGGCCCGCGTTCGCGTCAGTCCGGCAGCCGCGCGTGTTATCTCGGATTTTTGAACGATCCTTGAAGAGGCTCTATACATCTACGTCTACGAGAGAAAAAAAACTGAGACCCGTTCTCCGTGCTGCGGAATTTTTTGATATTTACCCAGCGTTGAACGAAACCATCCTGAGCTTTCGCAGGATCATTTTTCTGGCACCGAGTCGAACGATGAGAAATCTTCGGTCAGACACTCGTTTCCGCTCACCTTCGTGATTACATTTTGTTGAACATCGCACGTGTCCGATTTATACAGGTTTTACTCCTCTGTTTATTGAAAGAAATTCTGCGAAATACCGACGGAGATATACAATTCGACATCGTTTTCAAAATATACTCCACGGTTCTCGAAGGGGTTGTCGAGTTGGTATTCCAACACCAGGGGAAAGGATTTTCAATCGTTCATCGGGATCGTAGACGTGCTTTCGAAGGAAACGAATTTTATGCTTTGCATTTGAAGCGATCGTCTTCCCGAAGAATGATCGTCGACCGAGCTACAGCTTCTGACGGTCCACCAACTTCGAATCGCAGAACTCGTTGACCGTGGCGATTGGGGGAATTCCTGTCCAGCGGGCGCCAATAACGCGCTCGACGATCGTACGATTGATCCGACGTATTTGCCGAGGTTCGATCTTCTCAACGCGGAATCACCCAGGTCCGTTCGGTCTGAAACGAAAGGGCGCCAGGGCGAGTCGCTGCGAGATCGGTGGTAGCGTCACCCCCGCGGGTAACCGCGGTGCCTCGAATACAACCACCGTTCCGAGTTCACCGTGAAATCACATTCGTCCCGTATATTTTTATAAAACGATCTCGACGACACGCGAGCGAAGAACTCTCCTCGACGCTGCTTCGAAAACAGCTGTTCCCCACGAGTCCACCGAAATACCAATTCTACTCGCTGCGACGAACGAGACAACGCAGCATTCGTGCGTGATCTGTCTCGAAATTCTCCCTCGTCGTTGAGTATGAAAATTCATGATTTTACACTCGTTTCGTTCGGCAAAAAGTTCGCTTTTCTAGGTGCTCGCGGCCGTTCGTGCGATAACGATTTCCTCGAAGAATCGCATTTTCGAACGGGTGCAACGAACGGGCGAGTGAAAGCGTGGCGACGAGGCGTAGGACCGGCGTGAGTTCTGGGACCACCTAGACAACCAGATGTAATCATAATTGTATAATAGGTCCGTAAACTGGTCGGGTTATTTATGAGGACCCGGTTCGACGGCGATGTCAATGCGTACCGCTCGATTTTCAGTGTTCCGATGCGTCGCCGCGTTCCGCACCCCTCGTACCCTCCAGCCGCGGGATCCGGTCCCTCGTCGGGAGGCATCATCTCCCTCGCGCGTCTCTCGAGCATCTCCCCGGTGTGTTTTTCTCTTACGAAGGAGCGTATCGCCGGCTATCGCTTGATTCTCGATACGGTAGAAGCCTCGGTTCTAGCATCACTTTACACCGGCATAACGTAGCCATTAGAATAGCCAGATAAACGACGAGTGGTTTCAACGCGTGTCTCCGCGCGTCCGTGGACACCTTCCTCCTCCACCCTGATCGAAAATCAGCCTGCTTATCGAAACCTACCCTCTCATTCTCGCGCCTCCGTATCTCTGAACCTTCGCCATTCGCCCCCAATCGATAATTGGCGAGAGTTGCTTGGAATAATTTCCGAGAGCAGTTTTTTCAATAATTTTTTCACGCCAAACTCATCGAAGGTCCCGGTCGCTGTCGACGCGAGGAACGCTTCTCGGTTTCTCGACCAGATGAAGAAGCTCGCTCGAGAAAACACGGGAAAAGGTTCGAAACCGAAACGCGCATGTACGTATTTAGACGGGTAGATCCGACAAGGCAATAGACAAACGTGGTCGGAGTTTTATCCGATCAGTCATCAACGGATGTTCAACGTCTGCTTCCCGAAAAAAATGTTTTCGCGTACGAGTGGCTTTTATAGAAACAGACAACGCGTCTACTTACGCGGAGTGTCGAAATATGACGTGCAGAGCGCGTTTGACGGCGAGAATGGATCCTCGATACTCCTTCATCCGTAGATTGGCCTCACGGACACGCCGAGCGGGTGCGAATGAAACGAATAACAGGACTGGTCGAAAAATTTGAATGTTATCTCGCTTAAGCGACGTCGGGTTCGAATTCCGAATGCTTTCCGCACGAATTTGAGAGGGAGAGCGAGAGAGAGCGAGAGAGAGAGAGAGAGAGGGAGAAATTAGAAACACGGTATGGACGGATGATCGATCATTCGGAGGCCATTAGGAATGAATTTGGTCGAGAAAAAAACTAATTCGGGAGAAGCTTTGGTTAACTTTCAAATTGGCTGGGCATTTTCGATGGCCGTCTCGAGGACACGACATTTCCGGGCGCGTTTCGTCCAATGATGTCACGTCCAAGATTTCGGTGGACCGGTACCCGTCCGAAAGTCATAATATTCGGAGACTGAACGGTGGGAATATCGAGGAATGATGGAAGACGCGAGTTAAAAAATTGTCGAAAATATTCGAGGAACCGCGGTGAATTTCTACGTGTTCGTATACTCGCGAGAGTTCGCGCGCGCGACACTAATTTCGAAACGATACGACGAACATCGTCGGATATTTGAGATGGTCGACGCGGACCGCCGCGATAAATCATTCAAAATTATTAATCAGCGCGCGATGAACGTCCGTAAATAATGAATAATTAATCCTCGCTAAGAATTTCACGAAGCGTGGCTCGACGATCTCCAACGTATCTTTCGGTCGACGGCAGCTGGAAAACATTTCAGTCGCAGCTAGAAAGGTCGAGAGAAAAAACTGTCCGACGTTGGATCTCCGTTCTCGTCGATTGAAACGTTTGAAAAATTCATTGTCGGGATGAATATGAGATTATTCGCGATGATGGATCTACGTATTCGTAGCAGCAATCGCGACAGACGGACGTCTAACGTGTCTATTTCGAATTCGATCAGCTGGTAGTCCTCGGTCGCGACAGGAGAAGAAAACGTATTCGCGTGTTCTTTCTTCGAGTAAAAATTTGTTATTCGTCTCGTCCGCGAGAGAAAGAGAAGCGAAGAACGTTCGATACCGCGCTTCGAACGTTTCGAATCGTAACAAGAGAAACGACGATCGGGAAACGTACGAGAGTAGGTACGAGGGATAGGCGCGTGGTGCTATTTTCAAATATCGGTCAGAGAAAAATGTCACGAAATTACGCGAAGCGCTGCACAAACGCTTGCGATTCAAATAATATACGATCCTACGGAACGAACGATAGGCAAATCGTGATTCCGGTGTACGGACGGAAAGCGAATCGATGCGTCAACGAGGCAGACGCATTCGACTTCTCTCGCGTGTTCTCGACGGTAGACGAGAAGACCTCACGGGAGGGAAAAATTCCAAGCAGGCCCCGGCAATTCTCAAAATTTCTCGCGAGACAACGGATAGACTACACACTCGTGGATTCTTAAGAGTCGCGTTCGCGCGGTGACAGACAGACGTGCGACCTACGAACGTACCTACCATATACCATATACCTACGACAGACAGACAGGCGGGCCAGGGCAGAGGTGCCCGAGTTTCAGCCCGCGATCCCATCACCTCCAACCCCCATCCACTCGGCCGATGTCACTTCGCGCGCTCGAGACGCGGCTTAACTTCTCTTCCGTTTTTCTCTTAATAGAAACGAGCACGGTGCCATCGTCTCCGTTTTGCCCCGCGATGTGCCGTAGATATATTTGCACCGACTCCTCTCTTCTCTCCCTCTCTCTCTCTCTCTCTCGCTCTCTCTCGCTTTCTTGTTCGTCATCTCTCACCGCCGCGTAGCCCTTGTCCCCGGTTCGATTCGCTCCTCGGAGACGTTTCTTCCTCCGGCGTTCGAGTGAGTGACGCGTGACCGGCATAACTTTGCAAACGACGACTACTATTTTTACGTGTAAGTTATTCGATCGATTTCAGGTGCCGGCGAACAGTTGACTTTTGACGTTCCTTCGACCCGCGGACGCGTCGCGAATAGATCCCGAGGGCCGGTGCGAAATCGTGGTTCCCTGACGTCTGATTGATGGTCCCCCCCCCCCCCCCCCCCCGTTTATTTTTAATCGATTCCACCGCACGATTTTCATCCAACAGCCGCGGCTACAAACGTCGAAAGGATCCCCGCGCTTCGTCGTTTCGTTTCCCTCTCTCACCTATCCGATCGTCGTGTCCGATACATTTGCATTCGTGCTTCGATTCGCGAAGCAAATCTTCCCTTTCGCGACGACCCCGCGCCAGCCGCAAGATATCATAAAGCGCGTTCGCCATCTTTGCGTTATCAGAAAAATGGGATTGATACGGATAATTTCGTTGCACTCGCCTCAACGTCGCGTCCGCAATTCGTGTTAAACCGAATTTACGCAACGAAGAAAGTCGAATCACGCCTCCTCGTCGCGAATGCTGTCGCATCGGAATCCAGACAGACGCGAAACGACAACTCGAAAATCCGTCGTCCGATAGTATATTTCGCGACTTGCGAGTGTTTCGAATAATACGAGCACGACTTCCCGCGATAGGAGGTTGAGATATGTGGGAAGAATTCATCGGCAATCTATCATTCCGTATCGGGTCAGTAGATTCTTTGCAATTATCTAAAAATTGTTTCTAATGGATTCAGCTTGTTTGGATAGAAGGTTACGAGTCTCGCGCATTCGACAGTCGTGTGAATTATTTATGACCGTGGAAAAAGGTCCACGTTCGAAATATCACCGCGCTCGTCGGTATCCGGCAGAAAAGTTAATTATCCGGGAGATAGGAGAAGGCGAAGAGTTGCGCCTGCGTCACTACCAGGGAACGATCGTAGAAACGGTTTTCGGTAATCGCGAGTGGGAGGGGGAGCGTATTAGAAATCGGTAGGATCAAAGTGAGATCGGCACCGGTATGGCATCGATGCCGAGAAAACAGTGCGCCACGATTAATCACGCGTGATGATATCATCTGGGATTTGATCTGATAAAGAAGACGGGTGCACGTTTACAACTATCGTATGATAATACCTACTACGCTGTGAGAAAAGAAAAAAATATATCTATTTGTTATTTAACGAGAGCACCGTCAAGCGCGACCATAAAGTCAAGTACCTACGTTGCCCCTGTTTCTACCGACGTGGCCACGATTATTTATTAAAAAGCCAACCTCAACGGCGGCGGCGAACCTTCCTGTCTGGTCGCGCCTCGAATCGCGTCCGCGTGCTACCTCGGGGGGAAAGCGATAACGCCGACGGAACAGTCATTAGTAGCGGCCAAACGCCCACGTTTCATCGCATATATTCACAGTTCGCGGTGTTCGAGATTTTTTCTTTTTTTTTTTCAATTCTTTTCACTCGTCCTCCCCGTTTTTTCCGCAAACTTGATACGTTCAACCATCCGGACCACCCGAATGTAATTTTAAAGCGAGGTCCCAGCGACCAAGTGCATCAGCGCAACGCGCGTTCGCCGTCATTTTTGTCGTCACGATCCTCCACAGTTGTTTCAGCACTCGCTTCTCGTTACACGAATATACATATATACGCATCGATCCACGAACTCGATTCAAGAGTTCAGCTCGATACGTGCGATTACATCAATGGATTCGAACATTCGTGCTTCTACTGCTCTTCGTAAATTCGGAACGTAGCAGGTGACACGTTCGCTAATTGGTAGGACGAAATATATCAAATTACGGAGGATCGTGTTAGGGAACCGTACGGGCTTTGCACAAAGACGAATTTCATTTACATCTGATATTCGTAATATTATATCGACTTCTCCGTGAAAGTTTCCGGTTAATCTCGACTAGGGGAGTCTGTGGAAACTGAAGCTGCTCGTCTTATCACCGAAGAGGGCGAAGCATAGGGAAAAATGGAGCCATCGACGACTCGTATAACATACTTGAAATATATGGAAACGAACAAGGGGCGTACCAGAAAGAATATCATAGCTGTACGTCTGTAAGTGACATATTTATTTCCCTAGCGTACACGAATCGCATACGCGACGTTTACACCTTTCACATCAATCATACCACGTGGACTTACCACTCGCAATCGTCACGGATATCGCGTTTGTTTGGGCGAGGTTTTTCAGTAGTCCTCCGAAGAGTGCGTATGCTCCAGAGTTTATATCATTCGGTCATCTGTCAGGGGTGAGGCGAAGCGAGTTTCATTCGAAGAAAGTGTGTTTATCTTTCGCCTCACCGCAGACGTATCTGTATACAACAAACGTAGGTACTCGGAGACACGAGTCTCTCGAGCGCGCGTAAGTACGCGTTGCAGCTCGCTCGACATCGGTTGATCCAACGATCAGGTCTGATCGGAAAACGTCGATGCGCGTCGTCGAAAGATCGGTATTTCGTCGCAGCAACATCGACAGCATCACGGCATGCTGGTTAGCCCGCACTCGACGTTTATCCAGTCCGACTTTTCCCTTCACTCCGAGTCCTTCTCCACCGACTCGCCCCGTCTTCTCTGGAACATGCTCTATTAATAGAGCATTCATTATTGCTGTAAATGAGCCGCCTCTTCAATATCCGCAACGGTCTCACGAGTGCCCCCGCTCTTCTGTTATAGCCATCCTCCTATCGCGCTCCCTCTGCCGCGTTCTCTTCCCCAGTTCGCACGCAGTCTCCCATCTCTGTCGCGGCGCTCGCGAATTAATTTTCACGAACGAGGCTTCCCGTGATATCGCACGAACACCTGCCGCTCTCTCTCTCTCTCTGTCTCTCTATCACACGCACTTATCTCTGCTCTCGTTTTCCTCGCATCTATTCATTTATCTGACGTCGAACACTTTCGTCGTTCCTGCGTTCTCTAGACTAGTTGAGCAATTTTCTGGCATAGCCTCCGTCCTTTGGCATCATGACTGTAATCGGATCTTACGTGCGTCATTTGATTGCACGACTCTTGCCAACGAATAAACCTTCGGAAAAATATCATAACAAAGAGGGGATGACCGGTATCGAAGCTCAACGGAGACGTCGATTACCTCGCGTCGCGTCGAGACACGCTAGATTTCCTTTCTGGCTTCAGACGCCGCGGAACGCGAATTTCGCGCATCGTTTCTTCGAATCATCCCGGTCATCGGAACTCGACAACGCTTCATGTTCTTTCCTCGTTGGCGGCATCATCCAACGATCGTTCTCCCCCCCTCCATCTCTCGATTTTTTTGCATCGAAGGCTTATCGAGTGGGAAACTGGAGGCGCAACGGAAAACGATCGGAACCGGATCGTAGGTGATCGATGGGGTCGCGTGAAACATAAAAACAACGAGTATTCGCGCAGTTTGCGCCAGTCTCCGAAACCGTGACGATTTTGGGATATCGGGACGGAGATTTCGCGTGATCACGGAAAGAACGAGCGACCGCGTTGCACCGATGATAATAAGATCGTTGGAAATGCAGAGACGTTTCGGCTATGCGCGAGCGATGGCTCAAATTTAAACGGGACATATCGCGTCGTTAGAGCTGGGAGAACGATCGAAGTCGACACTTGCGTATTACTACGTTCGCACGCGTGGAGATCACGATAATAACGAGTAGGCGAGTGCGAGCGGTAGATGCGGGCAATTATACGTGTAAGCGAGTATATTTATGGCCGAAGCGTGGTTAGCAAACACGTAAAATAGCTGCCAACTGACCGATTCGCGATTTAGCGTTGCTCGAGTCGACCGCGTTGAGGTAATTAATGATATTGCAACACCTTGCCAAACAAATCACCTCCCGCTTATAGACACGGCGTCGAATATGTATATTACACGCTAAATATATTTCGTGTCCCCGCGATCCGAGCTTGCCGGATCGGGTTGATTGAAATTGAACGTACGACGCGACGGCGACGGCGACGTCGATTTACCGATCGAGCCACGCGATTCTTCGACGGCAGCCGCAATCGCGACGTAAGCGGTGTTCGCGATGCAGCGCAGATCTCACGGTTTTATCACGGTTTCAGGTACGGTGAACGCGAACGGAGAGACGAAACGGCAGAGGACCTCGTACACGAGGTATCAGACCCTGGAGCTCGAGAAGGAATTCCATTTCAATCGATACCTGACGAGAAGACGACGCATCGAGATTGCCCACGCTCTGTGCCTGACGGAGAGGCAAATAAAGATCTGGTTTCAAAACAGACGAATGAAGTGGAAGAAGGAGCACAAAATGGCTAGCATGAACATAGTCCCGTATCACATGTCGCCGTACGGGCACCCCTACCAATTCGCTCCGCACCCCGGTCAGTTCGCTCATCTGGCCACATAGGACGAATTCTCGCCCGCCGAGCTCGGAGCACACGCTGTCCGGTTTCCCGGTATGTACGGCGAGCAGAATTTTTAGAAAAGAACAATACGAAGCATTCTCCGACCGGCGCAGCGATCTCGACTCGATCTTTGGAACGGGCGGGGGGGTATCGCGTCGCGTTCCCATCCCCCGACCTTTGCGGATCGACGACGGACGGTGCGCGCGGAGGAAGAGGAGAGTCGAAATTCTGCAATTTATTCATTGCCGTAGATCCGATGAGAAGAGACTGGACGAGCTCCGAGTGGCTCTTGCGTTGAGTCGATGATGAACGAAATTTGAAATCACTGAAACGCTCAAGAGACGGCCTCAGCGGGCGAGGTTATCGAAATTAGTGTAGTATCGAATTTAAGCGTAGTTGATGATAGCGACGTAAGAAAAATCAAGAAATCAATACCCAAAACTCGCGCAGCTGCGAACCGCTGTTTTATCCTCTTACTCTTACTCTTACTCTTTCCCCCGTTATTACGTTTATCGACGAGTTCAGATTTTATTGATCCTTGCAGGCGAGGTACGACCGTGCAGTTTGTTTGTTTGTTTCTCTCTCTCTCTCTCTCTCTTTTCGTTTCTTTCGTTTTTTCTATTCGCATGACGAGTATCCGAACGACGAGCAACCATATTTCGCGACCGTGGTCGGAAGACTTGCCTGAAACGCAAGATTTTTGTAATTCGTCAATTTGTTATAATTGTAATTTCGACGCGTTTGAAAAAACTCACTTCGACGAAAATCACGCCTGATTGCGAGTTCGAGATGGTAGTGACAAATATCAACGACCATCCTTCGTCGATCTTGTTTAGCTCGGTCGCTCGTTGAAATTAATTCAAGTAGCGAGCATCCGTCGAAGTGTGGAAATAGAGACAGAGAATTCGAATCCCAGAATAAACGTCACTTGTGAAATGAGAAATGTTAATTTATTTGACGGCCAGTGATAAAACAGTGGACAGCTGAATAGCTAAATAAGCTATGCTAACGCTCTCTGTAAATACGATATGCATATATATATATATATATATATATATATATATATATATATATATATATATATATATATATATATATATATATATATATAGATATATAGATATATAAATATATAAACGTACGTAAGCGTGTGCACGTGGCGTGCATACGCGCATCCGGTTGTCGTGTGCGTGTGTGTGAGTGTGCGTGTGCGCGTGTGCACGTGAGAGCGTGCACGTACCGCGATATATACCTACTCGATACGTGATCCGCGAAAGAGGAGAACGAATTTTCTAGTAAAACGTCACGGTGGAGCGGTATTGCGCGTTGCTGAACATTTCAAAACCGAGTTAAAAAATTAACCGAGGAAAGAGAGAAGCGGCGGAAGGGAAAATTATTTCTGAACCGCGATGAAAGGAGGATCAATTCCGTTCCGAGGGTTCGACTCCGAAATTACGTAGCGAAGGGGTGAACGAAAAAAATAATAGACTCGTAGCGAGCGTTTCCGATACCATTATTATTATTACACAGCACGTTGTAACTACTTGCTGCTACTTGCTACTACTTGCCACGTTATAAATTGCATTGATTGAATTTGTGGATATAAATTTGACAAAGTTGGGTTTTGGCTAAGTAAGACGTTCGCGGGTGTGCAAATTAGAATGTACGTCGTGCCTACGAAGGTGGTACTCGTGAGCTATTTGGATATTGTGATACGAAACCGTCGCTCTGAGTCTCGAGTGTCTCGTTTCGATACGTACGCGCAAGAAAACGTGCGCGACCGTCATCATCCATCCTACCTAATCCTTTCGGGTTGTTCTAGCAGCGCGCGGGATCGACGTTGAGATGTGCCGAAAAATTCAACGGCGAATTCGACAACGCGGAACGTTTCGATATCCTTGCGTTCGTCAATACGTATGGATAATGTATAATTCGAGCCCGGCACCTGACATTCCACCTTCGCGGCTCGAACGATCTTTCCTCGCGACTACTCAACGAGTCGCGAACCGTTGACACGTACGATTCGCATCTACGCAACTCGCGTAGTACAATACACAGCGATTTCGAAACGAGGTAGATTTCGAGATTCCGTAGTTTTCTCCCGGCACATCTCATCGGCCGACACCCCCGAACCGTCGGTATCTCTGACGAACGAGCTTTCGGTACGCGATGGTGCATCTTCCACGTTCGCATGCGCGTACGTTGATGCGAGGACAGTTGGTTTATGCGATACGAGAAGCAAATTCGGAAGCATACAGGGATCTAAGTATACTGAACATAAAATACAAAGACACGAAGACACATATGTATACGCGCGTAGAGAGAAGAATACAATTGTACATAACTATCGAGAGAAGAAGATGATTAAAACGAATAACTTTAATAATAATACGAATAACGATAATGGTAATACGATAATAGGATATTGATAACGTTGTTATTATACGTACCAGCAGATATTAACGACTGAGAATATGGGGAGCGGGCTCGAAGAGCGAGCGAGCGAACGAGCGGGCGAGCGAAACGAGTGATTTTCATTAGCGGAGATGCGGGACGGGGGGGGGGGGGGGGATGTTGTTCGAACAAATTTTTGTTAGTTGATCTGCCTACGAAAGGAAAGAGATGTATAGCTGCAATTTTTTTATTATTCATTGCCTGCGAGGCTTCATCCTCATTATTTAATATTTAGTGTATTATAGGCATATTTAAAGGATAAATTCATAGTAATTATTATAATTATTATATCGAGAGCGAGTCTGTTGCTATAGTGACTTGGTCCAGTGTTGATATTGTATTTTATTTGTTTCGTTATCATTTTTCACGCCTCTCTTCCTTCACTCTTCCGTTGTCCTCGTCCTTCGTTCTTTCCCCTTTCACCGCGCGTCGACTCGCACGCTTCGTATCTACCGGAACGCAGTCCTGAAAAATTCAATCGCGCGCGCACGCTCGTCCATTGTGTAAAATAGCGGAAAGAGGAAAAGGAAAAGGAACGACGACAAGAAAAAAGGAACAACGACGACGACGACGTTACTTCCGCCCTGTGTTTTAAAAAAAAACTCGTACTACTAATTTTATGGAAAAAAAAACAAAAAGCGACGAAATATTATACCGTATCGGCAAAACTGTACTCGTAGCGTACGTCTTGTCGTTTGTTTTTTTTTCGACGCAAAACAAGCGGCAAGGAAAATTTGTAAGAGCGTGCACGTCCGATGCGCGTTCCAGCGCGATAAAATTTATACATATACATATATACGTATATATGCATATTTATATATATTGAAAAATATATATATACATATATATATAAACAAATAAAGCTCAAAGTATTACGTTCAGCGTAGCGTTTGAAAATGTTACTTCATTCCATGTAATATACGTAATGTAATAGACTTACTAAATACCTACCCTACTACATCTACGTAACCTAGAGCACCGTACGTGTAAGATGATATGATTATATATATATATATAACTTGAATTGTAAGTATTAAATGGTATGACGTAAAAAAAAAAACAATCCGTGAAATCATCCGAAGCGTTTTTTCATTCAATTCAACGCGTGCGATGGAACCCCTGCGCCTGCGTCATCGCGCGACGACGATCGTTCGTAGTTCGTTTTTACGAAACATTGTTTTCCCGGCTTCCCGGCTCGATCGTCGATACAACGATACGATCCGTTCGATCAGGCGTTACGTGGCGTCACATTTTGCCCGATCTTGCCGGTGCCACGTGATAAGATCACGTGACAGCTGCGGGGGGTCGATGTAGCGACACTCTCGCTATGTATGTGACAAGACTGAAAAAGCAAGTCATATTTTTTAGGACTCGCTCGCGACGCTCCGCGTGTAAGGACGATGGAAGATGAAGAGAGAGAGAGCGAGAGAGAGAGAGAAGGAGCGAAGAGCAGAAGTCGTCGGAGCCCGGCTCCACCAAAGGAACTGGAACTGGTTGCGCGGCGATGCTACCGCCGATGACGTAGCATCTCTTAACCGATTCGTTCTCCGATAGGTGCAATTTTCAGGTGCCTGCAGGATTGCAATTATCTGGATGTCATTTCGATCGGTCGATTTTCGCGCTGGAGCAAATCAGTCCGATGCGGTTGAGATCGTAGCGAAACACGTGTCACCCGGAATACGCGTGATCGGTGAACTCGGGATTTTATCGAAAATTGGAAAAATACCGATGACTCTTCAACGGTTTGTAACTTGAGACCCAGATGGATGGAAGATGAGGCCGGTGAAATAAATATTTGTTGATCCGTCGCATCGAATGGTACCGGAATAATTACTCGTCTGGGAATTTGGTCCTAATCGAGTACAGAGTCGTGGATGTTAGAGATTTTTTTCAGCTGCAACGACTATCAGGATTTTTCGCGGATAGAGAATGAAAATTACCGTGACAAATGGTGGAAAACGAGTTGATGATATAGCGAAACTATCATCTCTTCTAACAATTCATAAATATGTTCGCCGTCGACGTAATTTTCCGCTCGTTTTCTCCGTTCGATCGCGTCGTCGATAGGATCACGGCGACGATAAGAATAGAACGAAAACCAATGGTAAGGACAGGTTTCGGACGGAGGAACAACAATTCTTATCGAAAGCGTTTAAGGGTAATGACCACGGGATACGAAGAAATGTGTTCCCATCGCGCCTCTTACTTTCGTTGACTATTTATCTGATTTTTTTTACTTCCCGCGATGACCGGCGAACAACTCGAAGCTTAAACCGCCGCGCATATTTGAAATAATTATAATTCGGGCTGCTCTACTAAATCAACCCCCTGCCTACTCCTCGCTGCCTTAAACGCCGCTGAAGAATTTTTCGACAAAGCAAACGAGATTTATTTCACGCTTGGCACGACCAAGATGAAACCTTACCTATAACCGCATCCATTCGTAGGGCAGCGACGCAGCGAAGAGATGCTACCTGTGATCATATACGTGAACACGCTCCTCTACACGTACGAGACGTGGACATGCAAAGAGAGAGAGGGCAGAGAGAGAGAGAGAGAGAGAGAAAAGGAATGGGAAAAGGAGAGAAGAAGCGAGCAGGAGAGGGAGACGATCTTCCGTCGGCGGGGCTGTAGCCAACCAGCGGTCCAAGATAACGCAATCTTGAGTTATTTACGGCCCCTTGGTGTCGGAGACGCGCGCTGCGCCCCGCTGACCGTCCTACGCACTTGCCGCCCGGATTTAGCATGTAATACGCTGTTCACGAAGTGTCATACGCAATTCCATAAATATTAATAATAATTTATCCTCACTCTTCGTCCTCTAGCTCGTTGCGTAGCAGCGAATGCAGGTACGTCGCGATGGGGGCGCGACTCCGGATCGTTCGCAATTACAATGATCCGCGTGCGTTCGCGGAATGTACCGTTGCGGAGAATAAACGGAGCGTCGGAGGTAGGCGAATCGCGAGCTTTAATTCGATCACCTCGATGAGAATGCGAACCAAACTGCGCAGCACGTTCTACCACCTCGATCGTGCCTCCAAATTATTCCCTTTCACGCTCCTTATCCGTCGAACTCTGGCCTACGCGTTTTTTTTTTCTTCGCGGTAGTCAGATTTTCAGGCCGCTGCTCTCCGTAGGAGCACGATTATCTACGGTATAATTTGCCTTGATATGCCCGATAGTCTTCTGGGTCTCTTTACGCTCTACGCGTCGTAGACACACGAGCTGGTCTGAGAAAGGTGGAGGAATTTTGACGAGAATCGTGGAACTTGTGAAAATTCGAATTTCCCGTTTCCGTTCGAATGAAATTGTTTCATCGTCGTTCCATCGGCGACCATCTAATTCGCAATTTTCTCGCCCCGTCAGCTCGGACGTCTAATTTGCATCTCTTCTTTTCTTACCGCTATCGCGATTTGTCACGCGCGCAGGCGATTGGAACCTTACGAGAAATAAGATTGCCGCGAGCACCGGAATCGAATGCTCGGCGACGTTTTTCGGTCATCGGGTACCACCCATTGGACGTGATTTGCCGCGATATTTCGTGAACGTATAGCCGAGGCCGCGTACGGGGACCGGAGAATCCGGCAAAACGGATCGGTTCACAGAAATGGAATAAAAAGTGTGTCAGCTTTCAAAGGTTAAACGCGCGTAGCTCCGCTCGTTCGTTGAATAAAGCATCATTTGCAAATTCGCCAAAGGATTGAAAAAATCAAGATGGAAATAAGAGAGTGAGCGAAGGTTTCAAAGAATCGAACGACTCGTCGCTGCTTGCCATGCAGTTCGCTACGAGTACTCAACGTCAATAGGTGTATATTACCTTCTCGCCTCCTGCCAGTCACTCAGTCAGTCATTGATACCGGCGCGTGATTAATGAGGAGCGAACTCGTGGTATAACAGGATCGAATCAACGAACAAAGGAACCCTTTCCCCTTTCCCCCGTTCCTGCCCCTTTCTCGCTCTCGCTCTCTCTCTCTCTCTCTCTCTCTCGGTCTCTCTTTTTCGCACACGCACACCCGCGCGCAAACGTACCGTGCAGTTGTCGCCTTTCGATTCAACATCGTTGGTTAAAATCACGCCATTGCGCCAAAACACCCGAATGCCAAACGCGTCAGCAATGATATCTGTCTAATAAATTGCAACGACGACGCTCGTTTCGTCCGAGGGACGCGAACATCTCTCGCGTCGATATTCTCTTCGGGAACGTTGCTCGTCATCGAGGAATGTCGCGACTGGAAACGCAGAAGTTTCGGGGATACCAACGGTGTTTGGTGTCCGAAGATACGTACGCGAACATCGGCGAGGTTTCGCTGACTCGCGTATGGGACGCTCGTCTCCGTCCACGTCCTTTCGTCCGTCCATCCGCATGTCCGTACGTCTCTCAGCTGCCTGTCCACAAACGGAGCGAAGCAAGACTTCAGCACACTCCCGTACGAAGGCTGAATAACAAATCTCTCCAATTCACATGTCGACATCAAAGAAGATAATATAAACGCTCCGTCGATACATCGTCCGCAAAACCTTAATGTTTTATTAATGTGCTCTCAGACTGGCTCATCCCTCCTTACTCCTCGAACCCTTTTCGTTCTTTTTTTTTTAACTCTCCCTCGCTTTCCATTACCTTCACTTGTTCCTCCTTACTTCCCTGTTCTTCGGCAGCAGCGATTGCAAAATCGCGCACGTGTGCGTTCGCGCGTTGCCCCGTTCGCGCTATACCTAGGTACTCGAGGCGCGGCGAACGTTCTCGATACCACGAATACATTTTCTCTCGCTGCTCCGAGAATCCCTCGCATCGAATGCGAGTCGGAACAGCAACGAACCAACGTCGACTCGTCATCGAGAGTTGGGACCGGGTCGGGCGGGGATGGTTCCGTCGGGTAAACGGATCGAAAGAAATTTCATCGCCTCGTTGCGATGGTGATTCCCACCGAGCGGATCACGAGACAACGGATGCCCGGTGCTGTTAACGGAGTAATTGCAGTTCATTAAACCTGACAGCTCTCGCCAGTCACGTTCCCACTTGTCGCTCGGTATCGGCATTAAATAAACATTCCGGTAGCGTAATTATGATTCGAGTAGGATTGTTTCGAGGCAGCATTGTAATTGCATACCGGTTTGTAATCGCTCTTCTTGTTTCCAGCGTGACCGCGAGAACGAGGTACTTTCCGTCACGTGTGGCCTGGCCTCGTCGTTCCTTTTCTTCCATATCGCTCGTTTGTCTCTTCGCCATTCGGCGAGCGACGACCGTTTTTCATCCGCGGCGTACCTACTTCGGGTTGAATCCTCTCCGATCCTCTCCGAACTCCGCGTCGGTCAAAAACTAGCCGGGGGAAGGACCCGGGCCCGCGTCAATTTTACTATTCGATTCGCGATACTTGCTGTTGCGGATTTGCATCGTTTAGCGCATACGACCCGTCGTTATACTTACGACGAGAAACGGAGACGCGCACATGCGCGTAATCGCATGCAGGAATGCGTTTGCGAGACAACCGAGGAGACAAGGACAACCCACGGAGACCCGCGGGTGTAGGTACCAGACGACGACGTCGACGTCGTTCGCGGGAAGTTTTCGTCCCCGCGTACGAGATCTCTTCTCCGATTTCTCCTCCGATTTCTTCCTCCTCGTATTATTCCGCGGTGTACATCTCGCTTCCCTTCGGAATCCTCGAGGCTACTTCGCTCAGCTGTCGATACTCAAAGAGCCCTTCGAGTAGCTCGTCGCGGTTGAGCCTTCTGACTGACAGGACTATGAACATGCGCGCGTCGCCGTTCCTTCCTACGCTCGGTCCTGACTCTATATCGGCTAACCACTCCGAGATGCTTCCACGTTGTTCGACATTCGGATCAACGATCTCCCCGCGTCCTTCTCCTCGCGACTCATTTGCCTAATTTCGAACGCTTTTGTCCCGCGACTTCCGAGTCGAGGCTGCATCGGACTTTGCTACATCGTCCACGTACCGTTCAATTCGATTTTACCGCGAAGACGATCCCGATCTCGGGACAGGTAGAAAATTGTGCGCGGAAATTCATCACGGCGAGTCGATCGGGACGAAGAATAATCGAATCTCCGTGAGATTAGCCGTCGAAGATCCGCGAACGCGATTCCATCGCAGAGATGCACGATGTCGCGATAATATTCGCGTTCGAGGAATTCGTATCGCATGGTCGTTCCGAATGATAAGGCGAAACGCCGAACGTACCTACGTCGTTTGTGAAATCACATTCCCCGCGAAGGATGTCCGAAATCTAGGTGTTGCTGGTCGAAGGACAACGGGACTGTAAAGTTCCGTTCGGGCAGATTTACGAGCGGAATCCCTTCGCACGATATCGGCGTAAACGGAGCACCGTTGGATAACGACGAGTTCACTTGGACGAAAGTGACAACGGTATTCGAAGACTATTGTCCGAAATTTGCGTGAAAGTTTTCTCGAGCATCCGGCCGTAGGTACTGGCGCAGACGAGAAAGGGTGTCGCGTCCGGAGTTGTCCGAACCTCCCGGTGATTCTCAGAATTCCGGGCGTGGAAGCGTCGAGCATCTATACGGAAATATGCAGGCGCAATAAAACGAGGGCTCAGCGACGCAGCGTGTATTCCGAGGCATAAATCGGTTCAATTACAATTTGGAATATAGAATCGGGATGGGTGGGCAAAACAACCACCTGTTGGCACTAGGAAGCGTGCAGGGAAGGGATAAAGGGTTGAAACGCTCCGGCTGTTATCGCGTAAATTTCACGAGCAACCTCGTCGTCGCCTTGCCCCGCCAAACCTGGTCTCTGCACGCATCTCAATCTCGGTACGCGTCCGGCTGGTGGCGTTCGTCTTTCGTCCCGCAAGAATCATCTCCCCGAACGCGATGTTCCTCCCACCTCGCTCCGATCACCGCCACCTACTCGTCATCGAGTCGGCATACCGCTGTGAAAAATGGGCGAATGGTTCGCGTTGTCGAGAAATAAATGCGAAGCGCGAGGAGTTTTTCCGTGCCTCGGTCCGTGTTTCCCCGCCCCGTCTGTCGGTAGTTTTTGCGCGACGAGGAGCGGGAAAGACCGGCGCAGGGGGTGAAAAAGAGACGGGGAACCGGGAAGAGGAATCGAAAAAGACAAAGAGAGGAGCAAAACCGGATGGGAGATGGAAAAGCACGGAGGGAGGATCGTCGCTGTGGTACAAAGAAATCAGTGGATCGTAACTCAATCAGGGGTAGATTCCTTCCAGATAAATTGCTTATTGATTAGTCGCGTCCCGTAGGTGGGAGAGAGCTTTCTGGATAGGCTACGTCTGGCTCGATGGTGGTGAGAGCCGTGGTTACTCGAGTTCCGCGACCCCTCGACGATTCTCAACCATTATCTTCCCATCTCCGGGCAGTAGCTGCCGGAGGAGCGAAAATACATCGCCGGTGAATGCAATAATATTCGTGTTCGCCGGTCTTCGCCGCGAAATCCACGGGATCAACGATCGTTAACGCGTGCGATTTGGCGGAGGAGAAACAACGGCCGCGAATTTACGATCGAGAGGATCGATCCTCGATGCGGTGGCTCGCGAGCCCGAGTCGTCCTTTTCGTAACAACTCCGCGCGTCTCGACAATTTGGCCACTGCAAACTTCGACTCGACGCTCGACCACGTCGACGATTCGATTCGCCTATCCGACCGACAAATCTCCGAAAAAAAAGCAAACGCGAGACTCGGGGAAACTTCAATCCAACTTTCCCGATGAACCCGCGCGGCGAGCGAGCTCGATCGATGGATTACGGATTTCGCGCTCGTGAGAGCCGCGCGATCCAGACGCGGGTCGACGAGCATCCTTCCGTCAGAGTCGGATCGGAAATATTTATTTTTGCCAGGCGTTGCGGCGAGGTGACGAACGAACGTTCGTGAAAAACAATAACGAAAGCGGACCGGTGTCTCGACTTCTGGAGCCGGAAAGTTTTGGCAACGGTCGGAGCAGCGCGTCTCGGCGATACGCGTACTTCCGTAGCTTTGCAGTCTCCTCGACAACGTTCGACGAGCAGGGGAGTTGCCAAACGTCACTCCGACTGTCAGCGAGCAGGGGGAAGGAGTATAATAAGCCGGAAAAGTCAAAGTGTCGAGCTCGCCTCGCGTCGGAGGTCGAAGGTTGGGTCCTGCTCTAGCCGGAGGACGAGGGCGAGGGCTGCGGCGGTTTTCAACGACAGTCAACGAGGCCCGGGCACCGTTCTTCGTTCTCTGTAAGCGTACGAACCGGAGCAAAGAGACCGGGGGGAGGGAGTTCTCGTCACTCCGACGTGACGGCCGCGGAACTCCCTCCGAACCTTTCGCTTCCCCTCTCCCTCCCGTTTCTAGTTTTCTCACTCTCTCTCTCTCTCTCTCTCTCTCTCTCTCTCTCTCTCTCTCTGTCTCTCTCTCGTTCTCTTCGTTTTGCCCCCTCGTGGACCCATCTGCGCTTCGCCGGAGCAAGTCTCCGTTGTCTCTCTCCCCCCGCGGCTTCCTCGCGGCTTCCTCTCTCGCTCCCGCCGCTCACCCCCTTCGCTTCAGTTCGCTTCACCCCCGCCGACTAGTAGTCGAGGAATTCGAGTTGCCATAAATCTCCCTTGACGGCCGCGATGCCGTGGGTCGTGGCGAGGTGGTCTGGCGAGGAGGAACGAGGGTTCGGGACTCGCTGCGCGAGGAATTGTAATAGTTTTGCTCGCGGGGGTTGGCAGAACGGTGCCGCGCACCGCGAACCCGCGCGCTTTCGCAACTCCGGCGAAAAGACTGAAAGAATTGGAGATTCGTCAGGGTAGCGTGTTGACAGTTCGCGGAGCCAATGACTTTCGGCATAATCGATCGTCGCCACGTTCGAGTACCTACGTTCCTCGCGGCTGCCGTCGGGGGAGGATCCGGGGAAACGACCTCCGAGCTGGAAAGCACTCGCGGTGCATTGCAAAGCGCGACTAATTTATTCGCCTCCGCGTACGCGCGAACGGTGATCGCGAAATATCCGGACGGCTGCGACGCCTCGTCGATGCTGATTCGAATCGGCGAAGAAAAAAGATCCATCGACAATTCGAAAAGCTCGGCGAGAGTCGCGCGGATCCGCAAAAAGGAGGTCGAACGAGGGGTGGCGACGGCGGGAACGGGAACGGGATCGCGGCTTATCCATCAACCACGCAGAAACGAAGACGTCTCGAGATGCGGCAGAAGTATGAAAGAATTGAGAAGAAAGGAAGCGGAGAAAGGGAAAAGGAGCGAGGCGAGACAAGATTCGCGAAGCCCGCAAACATCTTCATCCGTTTTATCGCGATTTTCTTTTTCTCCATCTCTTTTTCCACGACGAGAAACACTTCGCCGCGCATCGATTTGCCGCTTATCAAAACATCAACGATAACGATTCGCGGTCCAACGTGGAAAACGAACGAATCAAATCTCTTCCCCTCAATCGTGCCAACCCCCAACGTCCGGAAACGCGACGCCTCGGCGAGGTTTTCGCAACCGTAATTTTGATTTTGCATCGAGCGGGAATCCTGTCCATCGCGAATGAAAAACAGTGTTCGTCGAACCGACGTATCCGGATGTACCCGCCTCTTCGCGGCCACCGCTTCCCGCGCTCCGCGCGTATTCCCCTCCGTTCCCACGCACGTGTCGCGTAATCCGCAAACGCTTTTCTCTTCGACTCGATGCGAAGCTGTCCGGCGTCGTAGAACGAACCGACGAGACGGGAAAACGGTCGACGTCATCTTCAATGAGACCGCGTCGGGTCTCGTTCCTGTCCCGTTCCGGTTTACGTCAGTTAACTGTCCTAGAATACCCGGAGAATCGCCCGAAAACTACCCATGTATACGCCGGACCCATGGGATCCCCAAGGTTACCGGAGCGCTGGTTACGTCGGCTAACCTGATATGACGTAGGCTGCCACCGTAGCCGACCGCCGTGCGGCTGTGGCAGACGCGACCGACACGCGGACCACATGCATGTTTCAGCATGTAAGAGAGCTATAAGTATCGTCTCCGCGCGTATACCGTCATCCCGATGCTCCGTTGTCAGGCGTCAAGCCATTATAATAAATACGGGAACGAGGAGCCTCCCGCTGACGCATCGATCAAATACCGCTTGGCACACATCCGCGCTCGTCATTCTTCCCTTCGAACACCTTCGAATTTTTCACAATTCCGTCGCTATTAGGAATCATTAAGGACCAGCGCGCTGCTAGCCTCGGAGACCCCGCGAGGAGGCTCAGAAGGAAAAGAACTCGACGCAAAAACGGAATTTACGATACGCAGAAGTATCAAGTGCCGACGTGGGCTCTTTTTGCGCCCGTTATATGGTGATTTACAGAACTTTAAAGGACAATTTGCCACTTTCACGTCGATAATTACATCTCGATGCCCGTTCAAACGACCAATCAACTGGAATCGGCGAGCGCTGCCCTCTAGCAGAGGACGCGTGAACCTTCTTCTCGAGTTGTCTCCGCGATGTATTACTAGATGGCG
Organism: Arge pagana; assembly: GCA_963969455.1. Taxonomy (NCBI): domain Eukaryota; kingdom Metazoa; phylum Arthropoda; class Insecta; order Hymenoptera; family Argidae; genus Arge; species Arge pagana. Next base: position 547,475 of record OZ018312.1, on the reverse strand, counting down.
CGGCGATCTTGGTTCTTCTGCGAACAGCGTTTTTATCGGCCGAGGCGTAGAATTCCCCTGCAGCGTTCGAGCTGCTCGACGCAGAGTACTACAGATGGCATTGATTTCGAAAAGCAGCCATCATGAATCAAACCACTTGTCAGGGACGACAGCGGGGAGGTCGATGGGTCGACGAGAGGTGGGTCCTTCCGGTTAAACCAACCGCACCGAGGGAGGAGTCCACCACTCGCGAACGATTCCAATTCTCTCGCGACCACTCGCTTTCGAACCGCGATCGTTTCGTACGATCCGCGCTGCAACGCTCTTCTCGTTTGTCCGGTCTCTCGGCGGCCCGCAAGCTCGGAACCACGCACCGGTTGCTTGGAGCACCGTAACCGCGAGCTCGCAACAGAGATCCCGCCACGCGCGCGCGTATGCGTGCCGTACGCCGTGCGCCGATGCTTTTTTCGCCGAATGCGGACGCTACCACGATCGACGCCTCCTGAAATCGTCCATCGCTCGCGCACGCGCGTGAAACACGATTTTGAACGCTTTGACTCTTGGGAGAGGCTTCGTTTGAAAAATTGCAATCAGCCAACGAGCACTTCCCTCCTTTTGGGTGTGGGAAGTCTGGAAATTCGAGATCGCGAAACTGCAGATGCAAGGTTGAAAAAGACAGTGTCTCGGGCTATCGACTAAAATGCGGAAGTCGCGTCGCTCGTGCCACGCATTGGCGCGCATTTCACCGCAAGAGGCCCGCTTTCCTCAAGGCCGGCTGGCGAAGGATATCGGAAAGCTTGCGCGCCACCTGTCGCGTTACCGGTGAAGTCTACGAAGAGGCCACCTCGCGCTTTCTCCGCCGGTAAAATCGATTCCGACGCGATGCCGCGACGATTCGACGTCCGTGTCGATAACCCTCGCGCTACCACCAGACGGAAGCGCGAAGTTCTAGCGTCTACAGGACGTTGCAACGCTCCGTTCAGGCTCGAACCCCCCGAGTTTCAAGGTTCTATTATTTTGGTTGATGGTAAGGAGTAGCGTGGCGTTTTTTTCTGCTCATAGCCGAGCTGGCGAACGAGCGGCATCCACCTGTCGTGCGGAAATAGCTTTCGCAAACATCATGATCATTCGATCCTCTGACGGCTATCGCCGAGGAAACGATGTCATCATATGACCTGGTAATCCGTGGCTACACGCGGTTCATGACGCTAACGATGACGTTGCGCTTACTTGTCGCGTCAGCTGATCGCTCGCGAGGCAGCGTTACCATTCTCGTAACGATTCGAGTTCAAGGACGGCTGATGACGCGCGGAATCGGGGATACACCGTGCGGACAATCGCAGTTATTTTCCGCAAGCTCGAATCGCAAAAAAAAAGATTCGGACGCGTCGATAGAGCGATTCTTTTCCCAATCTTCTGGTCCCGTTCGAACGCGAGATAAGGCCGTTATTCGCGATCCAACGAGGCCCTTCTTTCCGCGATTCACCTTCGATTCCGTTCGAGCTGCGGAACACGCGGATCATTCGTTTCCATGGATTTGAAATTTCATTCGAGAGGGTTATTCGATTGTTCGCGATCCTCGGACATACGAGTGCGACGTGCATTGGTAAGTATACGCATAATACACGTGGTAACGCCAAACGGAAGAACCTTTCCAACCTATTCGCTCCACGTTCGAAACGTCTCGGTCTACGAGTTTTGTTTTATTGCCGCATCGAAGTTGT